>OW388251.2:12682000-14023000 GCA_936450705.2 Protodeltote pygarga
TAAACTTTTTAACTAATTAAAGTTTTATTTCATGATTTTGATATGAATAATTTACTGTTTCTAAGAATGCAAAACATTTAAAAAAAGTCAATTTCAAATAAAACTATCAACTATCTGATAAGACAAAAAAGTTATAATAATAATTGGTATGAATAGCATAAAAAATTGTGATTAAAAAATGAATGTCAAATTAAGCCAAACTTCCTCAAAATGAATCGGTGCATCCTTTTGCATTTCCGGTATCCTGATTGGTGCACGGAAAATGCCAAAAAAATACATTTGATGTCCTCATTGGTTGTCTGTTATTTGACAATGCCGCGCGAGCGCGTGGACTCTTGACAGAGCGCCGCCGGTTGCATAGACCATGCAAAGATCGATAAATGCAGATGCGACAATGTAAATACGAATAATTTTAATTAAGTAGATTTTTATTCTTTCTTCTTTTCTTTATTGTGCGGTTGATAATTAACCGGGCGTTAGAGTTTAAACCATCCATAGGCCCCTAACATGACTTTAGACACCTAAGATAAATTCGGTAAAGTGATAATTAATTTAAAATTAAGCTTTTATGGAATTGATTGTTATTCATTAACCGATAATGAGTTTTACATAAACATTGTATGAATGTGTTTCGGAATTAATAATAATGATTATTCTTATCAATCAATCAAATGCAAATAATGTAATGTCATAAATTGTTTAACGCTTAGAAATAATACTTAATAATAATAACATTACTTAATTTTAAAATTTAGTTACTATGATAAATGAAAGATGCCTAGGTACTTACTGTCGCATCTACGCTTCGCATAAACGCGGCGGGCCGCGGGTGCAGTATTTTGCCTTTCGGCATGTTGAAACGAGCCGCGCACCAATGCGAGCGGAGCGGTAGCTTTGTATAAATGAGCGAGATAGCAAATCTACTAGTATCGTGTATTCATGTCACTTGTGTTATGAACTCTTGTGTGTCCGCGACCTCGCGGTGAACTTTACAGCTGATATTGCCGAGCAGTTGCTTTTTGGGTTTGATTTACATTGCAGTTTTTTATGATTTTGAGTAATTTCTTGTTTTTTTATGTAAAATGATATTGATCTAAACGCTAATAAATGTTTTTTAATGAAATCAGTAAAAAAAGAGGCAATTTTTTTTGTGAAATTCATGAAAAGACCGATGAAAAATTCCAATGCCAAGGGGTTCAGAATCATGGGCAGAATCCACAGTTTTCGTTTTCGTTACGATGTCACTTCCACCCGTTATTTACCATGTTACAGGTACAACTACATTATTATAGGCTAGCCTTATTCTTAACATAAAACACTTTGTAAAAGCTTTTAGTTCAGCTAACTAGCTGAACTAAATGAGCTATTAATGATGAGCGGTAAATACCGCTAGTTGAAAATGATAGGTAGGCGGAGTGTTACGTCCCCCTTATCCCGTGTCATAAATTGTATCGTTGCAAAATTCCCTTAGAACATCTGTCTGTGTAATCATAGCCGGATTATTAAACAAAAACTATATTTAGTCAATTGTCATCAAACTTTATCTAGATCTACAATAAATATAATATATTGGCGTCAGGCGTGTCATTGCAAGGCATCCTGTTAGTTGATTGCCATATAAGGTATGTAATATAAACCGCTATATTAAATGGCCATTTTCTATTACGAGCATCAAACCAGTGAACGTGAAGAAATTGTTTGTACTGACTGTACTTTAGATAAATCTCATGGACCCGTTGGGAATTCATGTATGAACATTTAAAATATTATTAAATTATTTCATGGACCCGGTGGGAATTGAAGAACAATATAATCATGGACCTCTGGGAACAAGCCGAATAAAGTAGCTTCCTATTGGTGAAAGAATTTTTAGGATCGGATCGGTAGTTCAAGAGATTACCCCTGACATACATACATACATACAAACATACAAACTTTACCTCTTTATAATATTAGTATAGACTAATCAAACGCAAACGAAAAACTAGTGAAATAATTTAAATTATCTAGTAAACACAGGTTTAATAGAGTATCAAAATATTTTTTGTTCCAAATTTATTTTAATTCCGTAGCTACTAATAAATCTAAGGTCAAGAACTGGGACACAATGGAATTTCATTCTAACACTGGGATGCAAAAAAATCTATCATACATTTTATCTATACTTATAAAATGGTAACGTGACTGACTGACAGACAACGCACAGCCTAAACCGGTGGACCTAGGGACTTGAAATTTTGAGACAATATTCTTTAAGTACCGTAGGGGTTCACTAAGGAAGGATTTTCTGAAATTCCCCCCCTAAGTAGGTAAAAAAGGGAGAAACAGGTTGTATGTAAATCCGTCATTCTTAACGTTAAATGTACGAAACTTGGTATTCAGCTTTTCGGTTGATAAATGAAAGGACGAGCATTGTTTTTTTTTTTTAAATTAACCCTTGAGTGGATAAAAAAGGGGGTGAAAGTTTGTATGGAAGATTTGTTATTTTTTAAGTTACAGATGTAAAAATGAGTATTTAGCTTATGCGCTAAAAATAAAAAAGACGTGTATCAAAAAATTTGGATTTTTTTTCCCCTAAGGAGATATAAAAGGGGACTAAAGTTAGTAGTTATGAAAATCCGACATTTAACTTGATAATTAGCTTTTCGGTTAATGAATAAGACGTGTTTTAGCTTTTTGATAACTCTACCCATTAGGGGGAAAGGGGGGGGGGGCGAATATTTTGTGTAAGAAATTCGGTATTAGTAAGAGACATCAAAGTGGCACAACTATGCACGTATATCTCGATATTCAATCACTTTGGGGAGAAAATATAGAAGATAAAAGTTTGAATGAGATTCAGCCATTTTCAAAGTTGAAGCCTTGAAAATTAGTAGGTATACACGAGAACTGCTGGACCGATTTTTATGGTATTTGATTTGTTGGATTAGTCTCCGCCTATAATAGAAGAATCGAAGAAAAAAAATGTAGGGTAGGGTAGGGTAGAGGTAGAGTAGGGTTAGGGTTGGAAAAGAGGGGTAGGGTAGGGGTAGAGTAGAGTAGGGTAGAGGTAGAGTAGGGTAGGGTAGGAATAGAGAGGTAGGGTAGGGGTAGAGTAGAGTAGGGTCGATGTAGAGTAGGGTAGGGTAGGGTAGGGTAGGGGTAGCGTAGGGTAGGTTTGGAGTAGGGTAGGGTAGGGGTAGCGTAGGGTAGAGTAGGGGTAGGGTAGGGGTAGAGAATGGTAGGGTAGGGTAGAGTAGCGTAGGGTAGGGTAGAAAAAGCGTAGAGGTAAAATAATCACGCGTACAAAGTCGCGCGGGGCAGCTAGTACCCTATAAGCAGTGAAAGAGTTGTGGTATGACCGTTGGACTGCCAAATCAAAGGTCGTAGATTCGAATCTCAGGCGCGTACCTTTGACTTTTTGTAAGCGTATTATAAATTAATTATCACTTGCTCCGTGCCTCGGAAGTAAAGCCGTTGGCCCTGCGTCTGATCTCTCTCCGGTCGTGTCGGATTGCCATCCCAACAAACTATGAGAGTGAAGGATAGAGAGTGCACCTGTGTTTGCGCACTCATTAGTGCACTATAATATTTCTTGGGTATTGGCTAATCTCATATAAGATGGTTAATATATTTAGGCCTTTCATTCATTCTTTTCGCAGTACTTGAAGCATGCCAACAATATTATCTTCCATTTAGTCGCAAACAAATCCCGCTCAGGGTTGGTATCCAACAGCGAGCTGAGTACCTTCATCATGCGGGGTATATGTGACAATAATCGTTCCATTGTTATTGTTATTGATGTGATGATTGCTGTGCAGCTTGGGTATGTCATGCTCACGGAAATGTCCCGATAACATGGCGTTGTGTGTCGGACCGCTGGATTCAAAGATTTGTATAAACACTATTTTTAAAATCCATAGGAAAAAATCCTGGCTAGTTGTGTAGTACTAAATCAGTACTAGGTTTATATCTACGCTACAATGTAAAAAAATAGAATATGTTATAGGTACATTGAGTAACTAAATTAACTCCGTGTGGTTTCCGACCTAAGAATAGAACCATCCCTACTTGTCCCGCGGGTGTCGTAATAATAATAATATTCTCCTGACCGTATTTCGGTCACAGCAGCCAATCTCAACGGAGACTAGCCAATTACGCAGGAGATATTATAGTGCACAAGTGTGTGCGCAAACACAGGTGCACTCTCTATTCCCTCACTCTCATTGTCCAATGGGACGGCCTTCCCGACACGATCGGAGAGAGATCAGGCGCAGGGCCAACAGCTTTACGTGCTTTCCGAGGCACGGAGAAAGTGATAATTAATTTATAAAACGCACATAACTAACGAAAAGTCAGAGGTGCGCGCCTTGGGTTCGAACCCGCGACCACTGACTTGCCAGTCAACGGTCACCACCACTAGGCTATCACGACTCAAACGACGCGGGTGTCGTAAGAAGCGACTAAAAGATTCAGAGGATGGGCAGAAGCATCCTTCTGTGTAACAATAATCATCTACTGCTCGCCAAGCCGCTTGTTCAGCGTGGCGATTATGGGCAAATACCTCCAGTGAGTGGTGCGCATTGGGAGAGGCCTATGTTCAACAGTGGACTAATACAGCCTGATGACGACGAGTAACTAAAACTCTTACACTGTTTCTTGTTTAATCAGGCTGCGATGTAAGAGTTTTTTTTTATAGTATCCTAGTTTGTTAAAGTCTGGATAATCATGGTGTTGTTTTAAAGTCTGGATAAGTTCAGCGCTTCTAAACCTGGCAATTTTAAATTGATCGAAATCGTTTTAAGCAACTATCTTTGTTGGGAAGGGTTTGTCTTAGAATTCGTTATTAGATTCCCTTTGAAACTACGATCGGGCACGGGTCGTTTTGTCAACTTTTTATGGAACGTTTATCAATTTAAAATGTCAAGTTTGACATTAAGTTCATTAAATTATGTCAAATTTGACGTTTCTTATTGATTAGGTATTTTTTCGATAAAAGATCCGTGCTCGCACTACTAGTAGTTATTTATTATATGCAATTTTATATAGAGTTATTGTAGTGCCATATATTTATTCTGTGCTATGTCATATAATTATTTTATTGTACCTATTGATTCGATCAATCAAACTTTAAAGTCGCCTGTAAAAAAGACAATTATGTGGGCATCGAACATAGACAAAAAATTTAATGAAGAATTTCCTGATTCACTCTTTCTTTATCTCACTCAGTTAGAGACTTCCCTAATCTCCAAAAATACCACCATATTATTGTGTATAGACAGACAAAGTTATAAATCGATCAAACGTAGCAAAAAACGATACCGACTGAGATACAACGATTGAAAGAAACGATATTGGAAGACTGAAATGTGAATTGAAATTGTCAGGAACGTGGAATTCTATAAAGATGGCGACCGATCCTATTGACAGGACCAAGTGTATCCTCTTCAAATTTTCAAATAAAAATATATATTTTTCAATTACGTTATTTTTCCTATTTCTTTGAGTTGCTATAGGTATTTTATTTTAAGAGAAAATAATTGAGAATAAATTATTTTTGCTTTCCCATGAAATTAATTCGTCCAGTTGTGCTATGTTACAACAAATTGTCCAACCAATGCTATACTAATTAGGAATCGGTTATAACTATTACATTTACAAGACCCTACTCTCTGAGCATTTGACATGCAACCGGATAATAATGAGATGCGATTGAGAGCAGCATAGAAATGTTCGTGTGGAAGTTATAAAAAAACCTAGTTTTCTGTATGAAATTCCTAATAAAACTTCTCCAAAGACAAAGGCTTCAGAATAGAAATAGAATAATAACATGACTGTGATAACCTAACATAAATGTAGTACTTAAGAATCTAATTGTTTGATAGATAATTAAATTTATATAAGTAACACATAATAATTATATTCGAACGTGTAAGTAAAATAGTAAAAATATGCTTGCCCATATTATTATTATGAATATGTAAACATAGATAGATAAGATTTAGAGTAATATTAAATATGAGCACAAAATATTTATACCTATAATTGTAACATTAATATAATATAATAAGTACCTACATAAAATTATTAGTGGAGTGCCGTAAGACATAAAAATGGTAAAACCTCGGAATCCAGGGCCAGTCGATGAATCTTTATAAAAACTTTGGAAATGTGTTTTTAATAGTGTCCAAAAAAAAGTTAAAAAAAAAAATTCACCAATCTCGATTACAACAATTACTTTTAACCAATTTTAAAAAGGAGGAGATTCTATGTTCAGCTGTATGTATTTTGATTTCTATGTTCACCGATATCTCAGTCAATTGTGAACCGATTTTGAAAATTTCTTTTTTTCTTTGAAAGAGTATATTCCCAAGTTGGTCCCATAGAAATATTGTCATGATCTGATCATGGGCCTAGGAGATATGGAACGAAACTCCTCGTAGGATAATAGCAGAATGGTCGTAACAAGTAATATTGGTTAGTATAGAAGCGCAGTCGATGGCTGACAAGTAATGAGTAAGAGGGGGAAGACGTGGTACCCCCCCACCCCCACCCCCACCCCCCCGTCTTATATCACCATCGAAGAATAAAAATATCGCGTGAGGTATCGTTAGAAAGGGCTTTTCATATAAGGATAAGGATAAGGATAAGGAAGGCTAAGGATTTCAAATATGAGCCTCACAATAGTCTAGGGGGGGGGGGTAAATCCCGAGGGGGTAAACACCACTAAATATCGTGAAAAAAATATTGTAATACCTAGGACTTTAAAAAATCCGAAAAAAAAAACCGACCAAGGCAAGTTCTTAATGAGAAGGTAAAAGAAGTTAGAACTTGACTTGGAACCGACTCCAAAACTTTTTAATGTTATTTCAAGCATTTTAGTTCCTTTCGATGTCGTTTGTGAGGCTAATATTTGAAATCCTTATGAATAGCCTTTACACGATACCTTTTTCTTTTTTTGTGGCCTATGCCTCACCTGAAGTCCACACACGTACGACCGTAACGCAAGTACGGTAGTCCCGTTCACACGGGTGCCGCGTAAAGCGCCATTTAGCGGACCACCCCCGTGTAGAGCCGCCGGCAACTGGCCTCCGGCTCGCTCAGGTTTGGTAGCAACCGAGACAGAGCGGACCGACCAGCTTCGATATGAGCTGGCGGAAGTGCTCGAAAAAGTTCCACCAGTCCACAACGAGGCCCAGCTAGGTACCTTTTCAAACGATACCTCACGCGATATTTTTATTCTTCGATGGTGATATAAGACGGGGGTAAGTGGGGGTGGGGGGTACCACGTCTTTCCCCTCTTACTCATTACTTGTCAGCCATCGACTGCGCTTCTATACTAACCAATATTACTTGTTACGACCATTCTGCTATTATCCTACGAGGAGTTTCGTTCCATATCTCCTAGGCCCATGATCAGATCATGACAATATTTCTATGGGACCAACTTGGGAATATACTCTTTCAAAGAAAAAAAGAAATTTTCAAAATCGGTTCACAATTGACTGAGATATCGGTGAACATAGAAATCAAAATACATACAGCTGAACATAGAATCTCCTCCTTTTTAAAATTGGTTAAAAGTAATTGTTGTAATCGAAATCGGAGAATTTTTTTTTTTTTACTTTTTTCTGGACACTATTAAAAACACATTTTCAAAACTTTTATAAAGATTCATCGACTGGCCCTGGATTCCGAGGTTTTACCATTTATATGTCTTACGGCACTCCACTAAATATAAATGGAAATTTCAAAGGAAAATTACGAAAAAAAAAAAAAATTGAGATCGGTCAAATTTTTTTTTTTTAACTTTTTTCTGTAGACTATTAAAAACACATTCCCAAAGTTTTTATAAAGGTTCATTGACTGGCCCTGGATTCCGAGGTAAAAAGCTTACGGCACTCCACTATATAATAATATCTAAGTTTAAATGTTGAGTTGTAATAATTCTAATGTTATTAGATATTTGCACACCCTAACAGGTAAAATGGATGTACCTTGCTTTATATATGACACCTCTGTAACCCATTTTATGGCAAATAAATGATTGATTGATTGATTGAGAATAATTACTGAAGGTATACGACATAACGAACAATTCGCTTTAAGCTAATTTCTTGTATAACATCCTTACATCTATACCTATAATATCATATAAGTATGTAGATTCTCATACCTAGTTCAGACACAAAGACTCAAAAATAAAATCCAAAGGTTTAGGTACCTACTTAGGTACTGTAGGGACACTTTAGCAGAATCGAATGGATATAATAAAAAATAACAGCTCTACGACTATCATGATAGGTTAGTATTGGTTAAGCATTTCAATTGGATTCTAAAAATTGAATAATAAATAGAAATGGCTATAGTAATAAGATACTTTTGAGCTGTAGGAGAGCTCTGGATAATATCCAAATCATTTACTATGAGAGTTTTTAGCTCATTGACTGATGTGATCAGAATCGAAGCCTATAGCTTCGATATAGGTATAATAATTTTACAAGCTTATGTCCACATATTCATTCGTATTATCACAGGTATTATTGTTTGAATTCGTGGAAATCAACGCTAGTGTGTGCTAAGTTTAATCCAAATCAGTTCAGCCAGTTAGTCCTTATATGTAGATAAAAATACATTTTTCTGTAAATTATCTTATTATCTTCTTCTTATCGTATGGTTGATTAACCCTTAATTTGGCGCTGTATGATTTTAGATACAACTGTTTTAAAAAAATCTGCAGCTCCAGAAAATAATTTAATTCGGAGTCAATCGATTTAGGTTCAAATGTGACTTCAGTATGTAACTAAAAAAAATTAGTTATGTGCATTTATGTCAAACAGCACATCACATTTATGTCAAACAGTTGACATGCCGCGCAACGGCATTGACTGACTTGTAAGTTTGATTTATTTTACTTATTTTTTGAAATTTTTGGTGTTCTATTTTGAATACATTATATTTCTATTGGATCAAACTAACGATTGGAGTAAAAAACTCACGTATAAATGTGATAACTAAGTTAGGAAATGATTTTAAACCTAATTGTGTTAAAAAAGATACATTGCCAAAGGCCCGACGCAATAGTGTTTTACGACTTTGTATCTTTAAAGAAACAATGCCAAATTCATAGTAAGGTATTGCTTGTAATTGTTGCTTGGTTTTAACATTATATATGCCTGGTCAAGTGGGTGTTGGATCGCATATAGTGTAGGGTTCCGCACATTTGATATAATATTTTGCTTGGGTTTGTTTTTTGTTTGTTTCTTTTGTAATGTTGCTGCAAAAGTCAAATTCGATTTTATATAGGCTTACGATTTTTTAGTTGGGCTTGGTTTTTGGTTGCATGTGGCGTTTTCTTTGTTCAAAGGTGTTTCAGCACCTTAGATCTACCTGCATATTAACGTTAGTTCCCATAAGAAATGCGCCATCGGATGATACTGATAAATTAGATGAGGAAGATCAAGTATATCCGCCAAATCACTACGTCCCAGACAACTACTGTGCTAGCTCTTTAACACCTTCCTTAGAGATTTTTCCTTTGAGCGAATGAACTTGCTTGACAGAAATGATCTCGCACTGGATATGCCTCTTTTTCCGAATGCTACACAAGATAAGCCTCTCTCTCCTTGTATACAAGATGCGCCTCTTTCTTATGATCCAAACTGTTTCCATCTCCAAATGAAACGGAATATAACTCTACCTGCCTCAACTTTTTCCCTTATTGCCTTATTTATCCAGTAGGCAAAATTAAGCGATATTCAAAGGAATGAAAGTCCAGAACTGATGTGGATTACCCCGTAATGGTAAAATATTATAATACACACATGGGAGGTGTGGATTTATCAGACATGCTGATTGCCCTTTGCAATTGTTAGATAACGATTATGTAAAGGTGGCAGTCATTCACCGTTTGCATAAAATGCAATGTGCGATTGTGTTTCATCAAGAAACTTAACTGTTTTACAACTTTCATGTCAAAAAATAAAAGATAAAACTATTTCTGAAGATTTCGTTTTGCTACCTTAGTTTGGCAATGTATCCAAATATATACATGGTCAAAAAGTTCCACTTTCGTTACTATTTGGCAATGTGTAAAAAAAGATACATACGATTTTCGCGTAGTGACACAAAAAAAATTTTTTTTTGCATTTTATTTGGCTTCTTTAGCCATAAACAATTATGGTAATGAAGCTTTTTTTATAAATATGAACATTATTTTCATCTGCCAAATTAAGGGTTAACAACCTGGTGTCAGAGTTTAAACCACCCGTAGGCCTCTGACATGGCTTTACACACCATTGAAATCATTCTCAGGTGTGCTGGTTTTATCAAGATGTTTTCCTTCACCGTTTTAGCATCTGATAGTTAATTTATAATATGCACATAACTTACGAAATGTCAGAGGTGCGCGCCTTGGGATCGAACTCGAAACCACTGACGTATCAGTGCTTAAAATAACTTCTATTCTTACATAATTATATTTGACCAGCATACTTTAAAGTTGCTAATTTATTGGTGTATCAATTGCCATAAATACTCAAAAATAAACCTATGTATTTTAACGATTATACTCTCGTTTTGTTGAAACTGAAATATTTAATATAACATAATTATTTATTTTTACTACTTATAGTATACTACTTATATCTGGCAAACTCGCAAATTATCCAGCCAATATTATACCAAGAATCCAAACCAACTTCACGCGGATGGCGTCAATTCGAGCCATAAAGAGTTCGATGTACGTCCCACTCTGACCTTCAGTGACCTTCTACCCTTGTTCAAGAGATATCCGGGCTCCGGGCTATGTCATTACAATATTGTCAGCCATGCAGCAATCGTACTGATAGCCTTATACCCTCTATTCTTTGTTATTGTACTAGAGATTTGGATTAAGGTGGTTAGTGTTGCTTAGCGCTTCATACATTCAATATAATTATCTACTTACTTTATCTCGCAGCTTTAACAGAAAGTTTTTTAAGCTATTGCATAGCTTTTATCGCAGGCTTTTAGCGCGGCGACCGAATCAAGAAATTCCGTTACGAAAATAAAATTTAACACCATTTATTGCAGAATAATCTAATTGTGTGCTTAAAACCAAATAAGGTATATTTTAAGTTGACAAATTATAAAACAAAATATTTCAAAATATAAACATTTCAAAAACTTATTATTTGCTTAGATTTTTCAAGACGTGATTTTGTATTAAGTTTTTAAGCTATTGACTGAATAAATAAAAAAAAATAATTGCAAAAGTTCATATAAAATGCTATGCAATAGCTTTACTGCGGCAGTCCCCGAGTGTCATACTTTTTTTTTCGGGCACAACATAGGGGCAAGATTAAATAGAAAAACAAGAGCTAAAAAAGAATGTACACATTTATGTAACATTTTATTATCAAGCTGTACCTACATTTCCAGTATAAGCTGACCACGCATACAGGCTTTTCAGCCTATAAAATATGCGTGGTCAGTTCATACTGGAAATGCGTAGCTTATTACATTAAATGAGACACGAAAGTTGTCTATTGTTACAGAATGTCGGCATGCTAATGACGCTTGATAAGTTAGCTTTGCTCCCGACTTTGTCCTCGTAGAAATTTTACGTTCTAAACTCAGTCAGAAGGACATTACTATTTCTATGTAATATATTGAATTGTTCTTGGTTTCAACTCGGTTTTTAAGAGGTCGGTAGTGAATTTTGATACAATGTATGGCGTAAAGTCGAAACACTCGCTTCTTAGCTCTGTTATATTTTTAGATGTGAAGACAGGAAAAGAAAGGAAACAACTACGTTAGGTTAGATTAATATAACCATTTATTTGTGAGTTATGAATATGATAAATACTGCATCGTCTATTTAGTGGAAGAGCGGTTGCCAAATTTGGAGCCGTGGTTTGTGGTCGTTGTTCTTTCTGAAATGTGGTTGAGCTTCGTGATGATATCAAACTCAAACCGTTTTAAATCTCAAATGATGTCTTGTTCACTGCGCGTCGAGATTGGTTAGCGCAAAGCGAAAGTCTTACCTCAAGCAGCCCTTTATATATATACATATGATCCAAAAGCTTAAAGCTTTCTTCTTTAAGTTTTATAAGATTCTATGACGGTATGCGTTCGATAAAAGCGATTTAATACCATGACAGCAACAGAAAAATAACCCCTCCTTTGGAAGTCAGGTTTAAATCAATTTACTAGGTCTTGACTCTTGTACTAATGTCACGAGGTGTATGAACGATCGGGAAGGATTGTCAACACTCAAAAAATGCCACTGGTCAACAATGTGATTTTAAAAAAGATGCAATGCAGATAGTTTTGGCATTTCTTCTCAAGAATAGTCCTGAATATTATGTCTTTGACTAAAATAGAATAAAACCCTAGACAAGATAAGGGTACAGAAATAAATATAATTTTATTTTATCTTCATTTCATGTTGTTAAAATCTGAAAGAAAAAAAACTTTTTTCCTTATAATCTTTATTATTATTAGGAACAAGCTCATACATTGTTCTACAGTGACTCAAAAATATTTTCGTTCTTGGTCGTGCTATCTGGAGACTGTCATTTGAATAGAAGTCCAGCTCATCATATCATCTTGTCGTCATCAAGGCCAGCCGCACGCGTTAATAAGGTTATCATCTACGTCTACACTAATAGGTAGGTATACCTAAATAATTATAAAGAGAAAAATAATTGAAAAATAGTTTTTAAGCTGATACAAACAATACGTACAATTTTTCAAGTTAAAATTATAATTTTAAGTTCCTTCAGAAAGCTATTTTATCAACGAGTAACATGATCTATGAGTATTTTACTCTCAAAAAAATAAAGATGTAAGTAAAATAAAATGTATATAAAATGATAAAAATAAAGACGAAGTATGTATTAAAAATTTAAGGAATATACAAGACATGGACCTTTACGTGAGATACCTACAGGAAAATTGGATTTCACACGGGCGACATGACATCTAGTTAATTATATGTAAATGGGTAGGTTATATTTTATGAAAGTATGTGTCTGTATTACAGAAAACAATATTAGTATTTGATAATAAGGAACCGTTATTACTGCAGTAGGTATCATTTTATTAGTGCGAATATTTAAAGAAAAGATAAATGCAAATACAACAATATGTGCGCCAAAACAAAACAGCTTATTTTTTCCGCTGAGTTCTTCATAAAAAGGAGTTTAATACCCATTTTACAGCTACGATGTATTAGTATTAATATTTTAGAAACAGTTTTATTGGCTTCCACAAAGAAGTATTGCCAAGAAATGTAGTACAAACAAAACGATTTAACACTTTTATAGCCGCTTTAAACGCTTTAAACTAGCGGGTTTGGCGCTTAAAACAGCGGAAACTATATTAGTTTCGTTAGGAATTAGATGAATTCATTGGCAGACCAGATCAAGCAGACTGTAGACATAATTAGGGCTTATGTCATGTAAGTTAGTTAATTACCTTATTATGGACTCAATACACCAACCAGTTACAAACTGCATGGCAATTTGTGTAGGCCGCTGGACCCAACTTGCTGAGTTATTAATTATATTAGATATAGTTATTAATTAGATATTTTATCATCCTTTTACTAACTAAGCTATCGTGTCGTTGCAAAAATCATGACATGCAAAAATTTTGGCCGCTGTGTAGGAATTGTTACCACAGCGATGTTCCACACATTGACTGAAATGGGTGTACATTTAGTCTGTATTCCGTAACCAAAAATCTTAGATTGCTAATAAATCGTCGGTTTTAAGGCCCATGTCCAAGAAGTCACGTTCCAAAGTTTATTTCAATAAATTACTATATGAACGCAGAATATATGGGTGTGAAACAATTTAACTTGCACCATATTTTAAACTGTTAAAACTGTCGCGGATTAAAGTTATTCCTGGTGATATATCAATGGCTTAAGATAGTTTCGAAAGCTATGGTTGCAGAAATCACTTTTCCTTCGACTGCACTCTTGTGCATTGTGATATATTCATTTGTTTGTGTTCAAAACGAAAAAAAATATAGCATTGAAGCGCTGTAGCATCCATTTTAGCTTAATTTTGGAGTAAAGTATCTTTTTGGCCTTTTTGATTATTATTTATAAATTCTTTCATAATAATAATCGTTTGCTTTTATACAAATCTGATAATAATAATCACATTGAATATACAATTGAGTATATTATATGTATATATAACTATACAATAATGAGTGGTATTCCGTCGACAATTAGGTATGTACCACCGGATAGCGGACATGACAAAGATATTAATTATAATGAAGTGCTACTATTACATAAATATTAATACAACTTAATTTAGTTTGAGATGTATATAAAGGTTAAGGGATTTATATATCACTGAGCCTTTGTAACTTAAAAGTATAAATTAATAAAAAAAAAAAAAAATCCCCGAATATTTTTAGCTATGAACTTCAAAAAAAAAAAAACTAAATCAAAATTGGTTTATCCGTTGGGGAACTATGATGCCACAGACAAATAGAATCACACACACGTTAATCTTTTTCTTAAATGAAAATAAATTGTAAAATGTATGAAAGTTTGATATAAGTACCTTCATCCATCTGTTTCCATTTTTTTAAAACTGCAAAAATCTCATCATAAACTTTTTAACACAAAATTATGACCTCTTTCAACTTTATCTCCATTTACACCCCAATCTAAAGATATTATAATAACCTATAAATTTTCATTCTTCTATGCATTTTGGCTAAAATTTTAAAACTCTATTGATTAGCTACTATGCAGACGATTGACAACAAGCGTTAATCTCGAAAAAATAATTGAAATTGTTTCTCTTACTGATTTATCTTACCCGTGAGTCCAAATTGCAGGATATAAGAAATTTGGAACTCTTACTATTTAGATAGCAACTAATAGGAACGAAAGGATTTTCGAAAAATAATATGGAATCGGAAATGGGGAACTTTAGTGTTGTAATATGATCCCTAATCATATTGTTTTTGTTATATTTTTAAGCAGCACAGGCACAATTATTTGCATACCTATACGTTTAGTTTTGATAGTCCAGTATAAAAGCTTGGAAAAACGTTGTTTTATAAAAATTAATTGTTCAACATTTTATTTTATATGCATTTATACTACTGTGTAGTTTTTTAATGGAAAGCTATTTGTATGGAGCCTTCACCACGACTTGCATAATACTTAATTATCCTTTGAGGTTACTTGAACGGGTAAAACTCTACGTGAATGCCAGTTGAGATCTTGCCAGAATGTATAAATCAATGCCAGTTGTTTATGGTTGCACATTACTATTCCCCCACGCTCTAAAACATGCTTTGAAAGTTTGTATGAAAAATTGTTGAACATAATTATCTTTATGGTACAGTGCCTTAAGCGTTTTCGTGGATAATAAAATATCGAAACATTTTTGGTTGCAGTGTAGTAAATAAAAAAATAACCACTGGTTTAAATTGATAAAAAGTCGATAATGACCGTATAATCGTATAATAAACATGCAGAACGGAAACTACGTACAAACGCTCGAAAACGGCACACTCACACAAACATGTAGAACGACGCGGCGACGCGTTCGTTGATACTGCGAGTACCGCGACGTTCGCTTAGGCTTCTCGTCTATACGAAACAGATTATTTTAGATAACAGACAGCTAAAAAGTAGTTCTTGGAATCATATTTTCCAGTTGAAATGCGATATTAATTAGATATCTATAAATTTAGCAGAATAACAAGGATTAGTGACAAGACAGTATGCTACGTATCCCACGGGTGTACAGCCAACATAAAAAGTAATGAAATGTCCAAAATAATCAAGTTTGCTAGACACGTCTTATTAGGACTCCGACAATATCTAAAGTGGCTTATTTATTAATTAATTTATTGCTTCAATGCTTCAATACAGTTGCATGCAACACAGGCAGGTATACACATAAAATTTATGACTATTAATAGATCCATGAATCTTGCAAGGACAAGTGGGTGCGAGCACCACATAACCGTACGTCCTCGGACGTGCGGTATGCGGTAGAAACATTTTTTACTTCCCCGGCTATAAAAAAAGGCACTGCAACTTAGGTCTCCCTGCGACCATGAAAAAGCTTTGATAACATAATGATACATTGTTTAAATAAAGACACGTGGTTAGTATTCATTAAAAGCTGTTTTGTTAAGTTTTTAAACACTAAGTATAAAATTTCGTTCAAGATGATATTGCCAAACACGTCAAATTAGTATCTAGTATGACATCAAGGTCTCACACAATAATATTTTAGATAATATTATATATTTCTTTCTTTTCAAAAAGAAAAAGATAAGCCACTTTTGATTGACGGTGTCGTACTGTTATAACGTGTTTAGCAATGTGATTCTTTTGGACATTTTAGATTCGCTACTTTTATGGCGTGTTGAGCAATGTGATTCTTTTGGACATTTTAGATACGCTATCTTATGACGTGTTTGATATTGACAGTGTCATACAGACTGTTATATGTGATTCTTTTAGACATTTTAGATACTGAGCTACTTTTGTTGTTAACTGTACAAATTAAATAGCATACAGTTAAACTAATCGGATCTTGCAGACCATTCAGATGTAGAGTATTACTGCCGCTTGATTGGTTTTATTATCCTTGTTGGTTGAATACTGACAGCTGTGACGTATACGTTTTGAGGTGGTTAGCGAATAATCTACATGATGACGGTGTTTCTTAGGCTGAGATAATATGTTAATTAGCACGTTGTCAGGCTTAGCAGTATTCCTGTTTCTGTCGCGCAACTGTCAAACGACAACTGCAAGACAGAGACGGGAATATATCTTAGCCAGAAATCGTGTAATCGTAACAATGATTTATCTCGGACTTAGTTATAATTTCAATATTTACTGATAAAAACCCAGAATAAGGTGAATAATACCTACATTTTTTTCCGTTATTATTTATAGTAAGCAATTAATTAATGTACAATTCTTTATGAAAAATTTCCATTTTCCTAAACTTCATTAGGTATTTACTTAAAAACTTCACAAGAATAATGTAAAAAAAAAACTTTTTATACAAAAACCTCGCCGCAATTCAGTGACTATCGGTCATTAACCCCTTTCATAAAGTATGTTAAAAACATCAGGATACCGGCTACACGTCGACTTGACAAAGAAAAACTCTTAAAGAGCAGTTTAGAGGTGCCCTCTGACCCCGGCCATATTTGGCTTTGTCATGTACACAAGACTACTCATCAAGCTATAAATTTCCAGTATAAGCTGACATCTTGTTGTACGAAGACACGTGATACGTGAGAGACGTGATAGCCTGGTGGTGACAGATGACTGGTAAGTCAGAGGTCTCGGGTTCGAACCAAGGCGGCGCACCTCTGATTTTTCGTAAGTTATATGCGTATTATAAATTAATTATCACTCTCCGTGCCTCGGATAGCACGTTAAGCTGTTGGCCCCGGCTGTCAATTGTAGATCTTTGACAGTCGTTACGGGTAGTCAGAAGCCTGAAAGTCTTACAACCAGTCTTACCAAGGGGTATCGTGTAACCCAGTATCTGGGTTGTGGAGGTCTGATAGGCAGTCGCTCCTTGTAAAACACTGGTATTCAGCTGCATCCGGTAAGACTGGAAGAAAACCCCAACATAATTGGGAAAAGGCTAGGCAGATGATGATCTTGTTGTACGAAGATTCTATGCAATGCGAGGTCAGTTCATGCTGGTTTTGTATAGTTTGATGTGAAGCAGTGTGTACCTTACCTACTTATCCCCTTGGAGTGTTGTGGAGGATCAATTTATACAACAGTACATCAAAGGAAGGTAGCCACTTGACAATTTTTTGGTAAATAAAAGTATGAGATAGGTATTTTTACTTGAAGTACGGCAAAGTGATGATACGTAAAAGTTACTGCAAAATAGGACTTAACAGGTTCTGATACGTACTATTAATGACAATATTGGCAGAGATAACACATTTATAAAAAAAATAGGATAAAATATTTAAAAAAACTTTTATTTATAACTAAAAAAAAGTTATGTTTTACGGTAGGCTATTTAAAAACCCTCGAAAAGAAAAATCCTCATATTTTTCTCTCGATCAAATCACCTTTAAAAAAAACTAAATTAAAATCGGTCCATTCGTTTAGAAGCCACGAAGCCACAGACAGACACACAGACACGTCAAACTTATAGTAGTACTCCTCTTTTTGTATCGGGGGTTAAAAAGAACAATAAAGATTACCAAAAACAATTCGGTAATTTAAAATACAAAATAAAATAGTAAAGGACGAATTTTACTTGGGCGTACCTTGACTAATATTTTTAATCGAGTTCCAAAAGGAGATATATAACATATTTCTTTATCTCTGCATCAATATCAATATCTCCGAAGTTTGCTAACCGATCTTTTTTTTTATTGAATAAGTACGACTGCGAAAAGGTCCTATATAAATATTGTCATGATCTGATAATAGACTTTCAAGATACAGAATGGAACTATTTCAAAGCAAATAACACTTTACAACTATTTTCAATTTGTTAGCCAGAGCGAGTTAGTTTTTAATTTTGCTTTGAGGATAGTCATGGAGAATTTAGGTATATAGAAATATTCTCCAGAAAATAGGTGACTGAAAAAAATAGGTGATTTTGTCTGTTTCTTCTTTCGCCTGCCCTGATCCCATAGTGTTACTCGGAGTCGGCGCAAAATGTCTTCTTCTTCCATTCATATCAATGCTTACACATTCTATCCATCTTTTCTTTGGTCTCCATCTCTCCCCTCTATCCATCAACGCTTTTATTTTGACTGTTTAAGACTAGTAAAAAAAACCAGCAAATGGCACCGTTTGCGAATAGAACCTAATTTTTTTTTAAATTAAGTATAAGGATTTAATTTGCAAAAACATACATTGACAGGTTAGATGTGAAAATTTAATGTCTGTAAACGGATAAGGTAATTGCCAAACAGAATTACATTCCGACGCCCGCTAAATTGGCATAAAATTCGGAATGTAATTGAGTTACGCAAATAAGCCCCGTGTAAAAATTTTAGGCGCCCAAGCGAAAATAGATTTTACCTAATGATTATATGATGAATAATTTCTGGTCACGTCACCATTTAAATTAGAGGACACGATTAGGTAAAGCGATTCGCTTCCTGCACTTGGTATCCTTAAGTCAAACTCTCGCATGGAACAATACTTTGTGTGATCGATAAATTTTTGTTACAGGAAAAAGTATGTTTAAAAAAAAGGATTACAATTGGACTGCCTCATTGACCGAGGTCATCGATATTTAGATTAATCTAGTTTAATGTAAATGATAAATGTAAATTAATTAAGTTTCTCTTTTTAATATTCTTTTAAGATATTTATTAAAATTAACAAATACTGTTAATGAATCATACCAACCGTTTAATTTTTTTGCCATAACATTTTAAGTGTAGTAACATTCTTAATGAAAATGATACATCTATTTTCTTTTCCCCCACTCCGTAATATTGCTTTTGCTATGAGTTCCAGCAAATTTCTCGATGAAGTGACCCGTAGGGCCATCGATAAAATTGTTACCGACCGGATATTGTTGGTGACGTTCGAGTATCGTATCACGGTACTTTACCACGATATTTATTAAAATACTAACTTGTTGCCCGTGGATTCGCTTGATTTTGAAAATACAATCTTGGTTATTTTTATATTATTATATTTTTGAAAAAAATATCGCAACGCACGCCTTAATGTCACAAAAAAAAAACATTTTAATCTATAACGCCAGCGAGTGTCAGTCTTATGCGATAAACTTGAGGGTGCGCAACGTGCTGGTAAAATTAATAAGAACATAAATTCTGACTATTATATTGATCAGAGAACGTAGCCAAGTTTCAATAATTTAAAAGTCATAAAATTAAAAAAAAAAAACTGTGATAATAAAATCTTTTAGGGAACGGTTTTTTCTTCTTCCTGTAAAATTAACTATTTTGCATATACAAGGTTTTCACTATAAGGCGACGATATTATGTACAGCAAGGAGGTGCAGTTCATATCGGCAAGAAGGCACTGCCTACCCTGATAGATACGACGCAGACGACGAATTAGTGAAACTAAGTAGGATTTGTATGTACTGTCTACCCTGTGGAAAATGTCTGTGCACGCCCCTAATGTACAGATGTACCTTTTTAATAACATGTTAATAGATCCCAAAGTCTGTCTTTAAAGAATTTGTGAAGTAAATTGTTATTATAAAAATTTTTACAACGTCACAGCGTCAACAAAACGATTAAATACCTAAAAGAAAACCTAACTTTTCTGTCAGTTTTTTGCTTTATTCGAATTTAAACACTTGTTTTTCCCACAATTCTAAGAAAATATATTGGTAACTTAGTAATTTATAGAAGTTTTTCTAGCTTAAAGGTGTAATAACACCCCTAATCTCTCAATTATCAAGATTTAGTGTTTTTGAAGCTAGTTTGTTAGGAATTCTTTCGTTTTTAGTGGTGTTTTTTATAGAAAACCAAACTAACATGAAAGATTTTTCACACTTGTGTGTTACCTACCAATTTTGTTTGTGCTTATATGCGTAAAGGGTTAGTCTAGACACAGGATGAGTAGACTTATCTAATTCTGTGACTTTTTTATTTGGTAGTATTAACTTCGAGACCTACTACAAATTTCTTAAAGTGGAATTCAGGTAAAAACAAAGTTAATGCAACCAAATTAAGAGTGGCATGGAATAAGACAAGTTTGCTTTACACTTAAACACCAGAACACTAAAAATATTTAAAAAATATGACTAGTGCTGAGGACAAAGTCTATTCATGGCTTTAAAGGTTTTTGCATTTACTCTGGTTTAAACAAATAAACGACTATATTTGTGATAATTTGTTAAACTTGAATTTAACTTGGTCTTCTACTGTATTATATGAAAAATCTAGTTATAATTCTTTTCTAAACAAACTAGCTTTTTTATGTTTGTTAGCGAGCAATTATATATGAGGCAAGCCTATAAGTTAAAGTACATATAAAATTACTGTAATATTTTGTAGAAAGACATTCATGAAGACAAATATACCTTCAATAACTCAACATACGAGGCATTAAACAATTGCCGTTTATACTCTGACCATAAAAGACGATGACAAAGAAATTTACACAAAAAACCTAAGTCCAAAATCTACACAGATTTTTTATTGCCAAAGTTAGCAATTGATCTCAAGAGATCCTTTTGGGTATTATCCAAAAGAGAAAGTGGAGAATCTATGAAGTAGTGCCTGTGTGAAAACCGAAACCAAGTATCGGTTCCTGTTTAGTTCGGGCAGAAACCTTATTTTGAGATGATTAAGTAACTGTTAAAAGTCAAAGGGCTGCTACGTGAGTAGTATCTAATAACATTTCCTGATTCCGATGAAGCTAAAAAAATATAATAGTGTTCTTACTTTAGGAATAGGTAGACCTATTCCTACCTTTTCCTAAGTTAAGTACTCTATATAATTTTTAGCTACTACAAAAATATACAAAAATATATAATTATGGTTATGGAATGGTTGGTATCCATGAGAGTCACGATAAGGTCATATAGAATTTAAAGCTCTCTATAATAAAAACTAAAAAAAACAAGCCAAACACAAGTTTAATTTAGTTTGAAATTCGCAAAATTTCCGAAGCATAAGCATTTGGTTTGATTTGATTATGAATAGTTGTCAATGCATCATATTTTAGGCACCCAATAACGTTATATAATATAATTACGTATTTTTGACGACGAAACCGAGACTTCCAACTTCGTTCAGAACCTATGAAACTATACTTGCCGAAATTGGCCGAAACCAAATCATCAGCATCATTCTTACAACACTATTCAACTATAAGGAGGTGCGTGAGAATTGTGGGAAATGTAGTGAAGTCATGAATCAGGGTTGAAATACGTCGTGGGAGATAAATCCTTTCGTAATGACTGCGTGCTTTGGCAATGCCAGCTATTGTTCAGTAGAGATTTATTGCAAAGTTTTGAATTATGAAAGCGGAAACTATTCCTTGATTTTGATGAAAGAAAATCACATGTCATTGTCTTGTCTATTTTTCTTTTTAATGTTTTTTTTTCGTTTGGTAGGCGTTTGGCTGGCAGATACTGTAGCACATAATAAATTCCGGGTAATTAAGTACTTCCACAATAATTTTATATCTACAAGTATGTTTTATTTAATCAGAATCAAGTACACAAGATCGGGCACAATAAAAATAACTAACTATAAAGAACTAATACTAAAACTAAAAACTAACACTAAAACTAAAATTCTTTATCTTACATTCAAATAAATGTATTCAAAGACAAATTATTGCGCATTTTTTCTTTCGTATCGATATTATATTGAAATGTTAAAAAAAGATTCTGTTGTAGTCAAACTTTTTTTTTAATTTAGATTTTTTTATCAAACAAATGAAAGGAAATCCTGTAGCCAAACGAGACCGCTTGTAAATATCGACCCTACATAATTTATTTTTCGTTTGTTAGCCCTAGGCTGCGTTCAAATAAGAGATCATGAAAAGAGTAACTAATTTAATTTAAAAAGTTTACAACATTAAGCCAAGAAGCTGTGCAATAAAAGATACATCGTCCATTCCTACGACTTTCAAAGTATGGTATATTAAACAAACTCTCATAAATAAGTACGCTTTTTATGACCATTAGAAGTATGTTTGATGTATGTTTGATGAAGACCTCATAAAAAAATCTGGAGATGCAATTTAAATGATCTGTTTTTTTATAAAGGTAGATATTGTGTCTATCTTGATGCTGGCATCGAGATAAAATTGATTTTTTTAAGTTGGCGTAGTGTTAATTGCCAGCAATTAACACTACGTCAATTTTACAGTAGAGACAAAAATATCACATTTTTGTCTCTACTGTAAAATGTAAAACTTTTAAAATACTAGAGATTCTATAATGAAATTTTAGATAATTATATCTAGTTGGCGGGTGTATCGTGCAATTGCAAAAAGTACATTAAACTATGGTAGTGTAATTCAAAACTTCTTTCTTTTTTCGAAAAAATAATGAAATTTTGTGAGCATAAAAAAAACAATAATTTTCGCATTCAAAACGCAAAATGCCCGAAAATCTATTATTATTATATTATTAGAAAAGAAAGAAAAGTGTAAATAAAAAAGAAAGGTGTAGAGCCATATTGTCCATGCATCTTAAAATGGTCAATTAATATGTTAATTTTAATGTTTATGTCGATTCCAGATGTTGGCTGTAAAGAGTTTAAAATTCTGGACCAAACTAGTTATCAAAATTAGCATAATAATATTAAATTTCAAAATTCCACGAACTAAACTGAAAAGCTTTATTATTTTCAGAACTATTAAATGATTTATGAATTCAAAGGGTTTTTTACAATAAATTTGATTGGACGAACGGACATTAACTCTTATTAGCAGCGAAAAAATGGTTGGCATATTTCCAAAGTGAATTGAAAATTAGTCAAATCAAATTGTTATATTACAAGAAACTTCTTCAGTGAACAAGCAATTATGCTTATATTTTATTTAATTTCGCATTTGTAGGTACTCGTTAAATCTTTTTATTGTGAATCATTTTAATAGAAAATTAAATCGTGAATTAAAGCCGTGATAGCCTAGGGGTATGACCGTTAGACTGCCAAGTCAAAGATGTCGGATTCGAACCCAAGGCACCTATGACGTTTCGTAAGTTTTGTGTGTATTATAAATTAATTATCAATCAGTCGATATAAGGGAAGTCAGTACCCTCATAAAATCCTGACAACTGATCTAACCTTAGAATATCATATCCCTTTGGGTTAGGAGGTCAGACAGGCAGTTGCTCCGTAGAAAACTGATATTCAGCTGCATCTGGTTATATTAGAAGCCGACCCTAAATAAAGTTTGGGAATAATAGGGCTAGGAGGTTGTGAATTTTAATAGAGATTAGATGATAAACAAAAAATGATTTTGTTACATCATCATCATCATCATTTCAGCCATAAGACGTCCACTGCTGAACATAGGCCTCCCCCAATGACCTCTAGATTAGCCGGTTGGAAGCAACCTACTATTTTGTTACATATTTTAAATTATTTATTCTGCGAATCCTTTTGTAGTTAGGTTGGTACTTTTTTATTAAGAGTAGGCTTCGATAAAGACTGTCTTAACATAAATAGTGAGTTATTTCTTAAGTCCTATAATTCAGGTTACAAAAAATCACGCCTCGAGAACTTGTATCCGAGTGATAAGGAGAAAAATCCTAACCAAGTTACTGAGATTATTTTCGGACTGGCAAAAATCCGACCTTTTCGCCCTTACGACGAGAAACAGGCAGTAAACTGCGGGTAATCTCAAAATTAATTAAGTCAACTATATTGCTTGCAACTTCGTAACTCATAACACCTCTATCGCAGCGGGGTACTTCGGGGTATCCAATAGGTACCTAATTGTGAGGAAATGAGCGAAAATTTTTATTGGGCCGTAAAAGTCCTTGTAGTAATAAATTTCAGAGTTCATTGCACTCTTATTCTTAATTTATTAGGATTTCCGTTATATGATCTTTGCATCAACATCTTGTTTTTATCAGATGCTATTAGAAAAAGGTAGATATCAGTACCCGCTCGACGCTCTGAAGAAGAAAATTACTCCACTTAAGCGTGATCGAATCCTTTGAAGTCTGATTTTTGTAAAATGAAGTAAATACATAGATTAATCTTGGAACTAGTATATTGGTACCTAGTTTTACAATAGATTAAACAGTTTAGTTTTTGTTTAGGGTTTTTTAGTTTTTGTTTTTTGTAGACTTTCTGGGCAATTTGCCGTATGACAGTGATAAACAGTACTACTTTGACGAATAATAATTACCCTTCTTCTTTTAAATTATTTTTATATTTTTATTGGCAAGTGTATACCTACAATTATATTTTTGTGTATACAGTTATAGTTTATAAACACTTTTTAAATCTGTTTTACAATACTTCAAGCCTACAATACAGATTTACTTCAAAGTTTACAGAGAAACGGATAAAATTGACTTCGTAAAGTAAATAAGACATTGTTTCTTACAGCACAAATCAATACATTCAATACATTTTTCACAAAACTAGGTATAAACAATAAACTCTATTTAATATTGAAACGAGAAAGTTTTTTTTTTATTTCTTCGTTTTTTATCGCTCATTATCGTTCATGCTTACTTTCACACATTACACATTGGTAAGCTAAACTATAAAGAGGCAAAGTTAGGTATATAAAAGGACTGACAGCCCCGTTGGTCTAAAATTGGAAGCAAGCGCATCTACTATCCTGGGCTCGATTCCCGCGTCGGGAAAAGTGTTATTGGGTTTTTTCATTAGGAATTTCTCAGTAGCAACACGGAGTCCGGATTTGAGCCCGGTTAATGGCAATAGGCTTGTGGGGATTACATGGGATTTATAACATAGCCGACGAAACGTGGGTGTACTGCATACCAGCATACACCTCTGTCTATCTTCTCTGGGGTATACAGGCGTGAGTATATATTTAATATACTGTATATATTTATTTTTATGTATTTATTTTATTTAGTTTATATTTTTTAGTTCGTATTTTAATATACTTTTCTCTTCCATAGTTTCAACAGATCATTCACTCCTCATTTAAGGCCACCATTTACTTTATGAAAAACCTACCTACTACCCATAAAATACAAAAACCTTTTACAGGACCTCTCTTCAGAAAAATCACGTTAGAAAATTGCTTACGGAAACAATTTTTATACCGCGAAAATGACACTTACTAGCATTATCTTAAGGAGGAGATATGCGCCCTTAACCTTGGTCGCCCTTGACTTACAATCAATTCTGCTGCCCGGGTATGTTGCCAACAGGTTTTACGGTTCGTTTTATTGCCCGGATTTGCCCGGGTCGCGGATACCCCCAAGCTTCCTTGTCGGCGACAAAAACAAGTTTTCAATAAATAAGATGGTTAGGGTTGAGTTTTAGATACGCACGGATTACGTTCTAATTTAATGGCATCGGGTATGTGTATTATTGTAGTATGTGGATGTTTGGTTTGAATAGTTTTTTGTTCAGTTTTGTAATATTGTTAGAATTAAAAATAAACTTGAAATTACATTCTAATCCTACTTTGATTTTTTATTCTTTATTTTAATATAATGTAGCTTTGAAGTCGTTTTATATTACCATTCAAAAGATATGGCCCTAAGGACGGAATGCGAAACCTTAATAATTTTGGGGTACGGAACCCTAAATTTTTTTTTATAGACTCACGCCTGTATTCCCCAGAGGAGGTAAGCAGAGGTGTATGCAGTACACCCACGTTTCGCCGGCTATAAGTCCCAAGTAATAGAGGGCGAGCCTATTACCATTAACCGGGCACAATCCCAGAGTCCGTGCTGCTAATGAGAATTTCCTAATGGAAAAACCCAATAACACTTTAACCGACCCGGGAATCGAACCCAGGATCTCGTGCTCAGCAGTCGCGCTTGCTTACCACAAAACCAACGAGGCAGTCCCTAAAAATAAAACGAGTAAAAATGAGATTAAAAAAAAATTGTAACGTGTTAAATTAAATTGAGACTTAATCTGACGGCCAAAATAATGAGACGCCAATCCTTAGGTTAAATCTGCCATGTAATTGTTATTAAGCCGACTACAAAAAATCCTAATGAAATGTTAGGTACTTTTCCAGAATAGTTTCCCGCCATTCATGGACCGCGAAACAGACTGTTTTCAATTAAATGAAAATGAGTGGATGGATTTTAGAGTATATAAGAAAGTATAGAGCAACCCTATAAAAGTATGAAGCGTTAGCACGGGTATGAACGCCGCAACACGAGCTCCGTCCGTGATCATACCTCGATCGACTGCAGCCCAAGTAGGCTCCACGAGCGTTACACGGTTAACTGCTATAACAAAGTTAACTGCTGTGTTAAATTTTGCAAAAAATACTAGAAAAATAATTTAAAAAATAATATTTTAACATTTCAATGGTGAGACTTGCTCACGCTCCGCCCAAGGCAATGTTGTAGACGTTATCGCTCTATACTTTCTTATACTCTGAGGGATGAACTCAATTAAATGAATGTGAACGTTCTAATCAACGCATGAACCGCAGAGATTTAATCTAAGCCGCTTTTAACTAAATAGTTTCAATCTGAAACGGATTATCTTCTAACAATAGGGTCGCATTTTCTTTGAAACCTACCATTTACAAACCTATAAGGGATGAGTGGAAAATGACATAGGTTGAGATAAGATAGCTAAGCGATTTTGATCGATGCCTGATTTTTGATTAAGTATTATATATGTAAACATTTCCTTCCCTTCAGAAAGCACCAAAGGACGGTCGCGTGAGAACAAATTAGTAAAGAATTAAGTAGTAGTAGTAAAGTATTGAAACATGTGCCGTGTGGTTTCTGGCCTAAGAATAGAACCACCCCTACTCGTCCCGCGGGTGTCGTAAGAAGCGACAAAGGGAAAGATCTGAAGGATGGGCAGCAGCAACCTTCTGTGCAACAGTAAATATCTGCTACTGCGATCGTAAACCCGGTTGCCTAGCGTGGCGATTATGATAAAATACCTCAAATGAGCGCACAAAAGTGGCGCGCATTGGGAGAGGCCTATGTTCAGCTGTGGAGTAATACAGGCTGATGATGATGATGATGATGAATGATACAATCAGTCTCTCCACCTACTGCCGAAAAAAATGACATTAAATTAAATTTTAATATTTTTTGAATTTATAATTTGCATAGACACAAATCTTTAGCTAACGTAGCCCTTTTAGTTTTAGTGTTTTTATTAAAGTTAGTAACTATTGACGTTACTTATTATCTAAAGTACCTAGGATCTACTTCAATGTTTCACTTAAATAAATCTTCAAAGATTCAAGTATCTCTGTTGAAGTTGTACTGTTTCGCATGTTCGCCATACATTATTTTATTTCTCAAATTTTAATTCATTGGTATTACTTAATTTCATTTTTGTTTTGGATTTCTCGTGAGTCAGAGGTCTCCAGTTCGAACCCAAGGCGTACACCCTTGAAATTTCGTTAGTTTTGTGCATAAATTAATGCCTCGTTGGCCTAGTGGTAGCAAGCGCGACACTCCTCCGTGCGCGCAATAATCTTAAAAGCCCAAGGTTTTTGCTTCCCAAAATATTAATTTAAAAAATGTTGCCATTTTCTATTTTTAAACGGTTTTACTTAGCTTGACCTGTTTATTATTTGGTTCAAATTTAGTAATCGATATTTCACCCCTTCCTTTTGATAGATTGATCTGATATTTGGTACACACTACACAGCTTTAGTTCTTATGATAAAATCGTTTTACGTAAAAAAATATTTTTACTTATATTATTAAGAAGTAAAATACATATCCATTTTCAAAAGGATCCTTCAGTTCTTTGTTTTCATTGTATTTCACGACTATTGATACTCAATGTATGTGGATTGTATGGAATGGACAAGGACCTTTATAGTAATCGGCCATAGTTGAGTAAAAGCAAAGGAATTCCAGCTTATCTTTATTCAAAGGTTCTGTTAATGAGTATAGCCATAAAACTTTTAATGGTGGTTATATTTTTGCCTAACGTTAAAGGCAAGTATATTAAAGGCTGAAAGCCTTCAAACGATTGGCCATTCTTATCTTTTCTTCACCTCGTTTGATTCGTGGTCAGTGTACGCTATTAATAAAGTGCTGAGTTCGAATCAAATATGTGTCTATTACTTTAATAATTAAAGTCTAAAATAATAAAATTGCTGTCTATTGACTTTATTATAATCGAATCAAATATGGTGTCTATTTCTTTAATAATTTAAGTCTAAAAATTGCTGTTTATCGATTTTATTTTTAGTCACAATAAATGCAAAATATTGTTCTATCTTCATGGTTTAAAAAAAAATGTTTCACAACATTTTTACTAGTGCGAAGCAAAGTTTTATGTTAAAAAAGTTTTGTAAAAAAAGACGGTTGAATGTAGAAGAAGATTGCAATAGCACGAGTAGGATTACAAATAGCTCTATTAGCAGAGTAACTATCGTAGTTTCAAATTATTCTTGTAAAAAATTTCTTTCTAATTGACGACACGATATTGTAGTAATTATGTCGAAGGTACGAATCCCACGGGACAAATGTAAATGTGATCCACTGATATATTTTTGTGAATGTTTATTGACCATTCAATATAGGAGCACCTACAATAAAGGAGAAAATACTAGTGTTGGGCAACGTCTTTTTTTTAAAAGAAAAAGAATGCGTTAATTACATCTGCAATACAGCTGTGTATAAATAACCGATAACCTTTCACCTCGCAAAACCATATTGTTTTATTAGACATACAAAATAAAATTACTGCCATCAGATTGAATGGTTTCGCTTGGAGCCTACATCAATTTCAGCGAAACGTATTTCTCTAGATGTCACAAAAACCGAGGGTTACTTTCGGTCAGTTATTACAAGATTTCGGGATATCGAATTCGAAGTTAGGGCCAGTTCCCACCATTACCATTGGTCGCAGAGTTGAAAAATCTAAAGCTAAATTACTTGAATCCGAAATTATTCGCGTGGATGGATAAAAACTGCCTCTTAGTCTAAGGCTGCCTCGTTGTAAAGTGGTTGCAAGTGCATATTGAGCGCCAGTTCCTGAGTTCGATCAACCCAAAATATGCTTAGACCGGCTTCTAATCTGACCCGATGAAGATGCAGTGCCTTTCAGTATTTTAACGAGTGACCTATTTAGGTTAAAAAAAAAACTCTATCAAAGATCGTATTGAAGAACCCTAGAAACTTTTTTCTTTTAATTACTTTTTTAATTTATTGTTTTTATAGGCAAGTGTATATAATAGTTATATTTAGTTTATAAACAATTGTGTAATAATGTAAACAAAGTTTGACTGTAGAACCCAAGTTCTGAAAATCAATTTACAATATTAAACTACACTGCCTTGAAACTAATTGACTCCGATGAATCATTCTCACGATATGAGAATGATTCATCGGTGCCAGACAGTTCATAACTTGAAGGAAAATATATTGAAAAGCTTTGAATAATTCAAGCTCAACCGCTTCCGGACATACCAAGGCCTCTCTTATTAATAATACGCTGATAAAGTGTTTTGTCTGTTTGTCCGAGTATGTTCTGTTTACGTAATTAATAATATTGATATGAGTATTTATTTCTTACGTCTGAATAATCTTATTTAACTAAAAGGAATCATACATCAGTCTGAATCCTAATATATTATTAAATACTATATCGGCTTTACTTACGAGTTGATTTTGGAATTACCTGACTAGTTTCGGACTCAAACGGATTCCATTTTCAAGAGCAAGTGCAGTCGCGGCGGCATCGCGGACCTCACTTACCTATATTATTAGTTACTATTCCTATTATCTTATTTTAAATTCAATATGGAAGTAATAGGTTAGTACTTTTAATAAGGTGATTACACAACCCATGTCGGGCAAGAATAATCATCAACGCAGAGGTTGGTAGTACTTATTCTTGCCCAAACGAGAAGAATGTCCCTCTAACCACCACAATTTGGGGGGTCTTCGAATCAAGAATAGATAGAGATTTCAAAAGCCGGTGCTCGACCGCAAATCACATTTACCACTTAAAAACGGCTAGGTGTGGCCACACATGAGTACTTCATAAAAAAAAGTTGAACGTAAGTTTCTCATTTTGTCTCAGCAAGTTGACATTTTACTTCTAATCGCTCTTAAATGTGTAGAAAATTTACCTTAACCGCACATGATTCTTTTATATTATTTAAAAAAAGTATTAATGCATATTGAAAGCCATAAGTTACATCTATGAATATGCAAGCATAGTATTCTAACTGCAAAGTTACATATGCTAGCTCTTTAGCACGTCGTACAAGGGTGGTAGAGGTTACTACCGTCTGAGATGGTTGAATGAAGAATTCTTTTTTGATAACACGATCAGGATTATGAAAAGCTGTGGCATAACATTTGGCACAGAAGTACTTTCAACAGTAAGTCTTAGATACAAATCTTACTCCCAATCAAATTTTTCTACCTACCCTCCCTAACCTACATACAAATAAGTGACATAATTATCATTTCTAGCTACGATCCCATTTAAAAGCCTTTAAACGGTTTACATTAATTAATGATACTCTAATGACGAGGTAAATGTTTCCCTAAACATTTTCAACAGAACGAAATATTTGTCAAGCAAAGTCAAAGCAGGAAATAAGTGAACAGTAATAAATCATTAAGAAGGAATCGATCATTATTTTGAAACAACCTTTGTGTGTAGAATTTCATTCTTTATGAAATAATGGATACATATCTTTTGTTACATACCCAACATACTACCGCGGACACGAGCAGTGAACCACTTTGCGATCAAAATACTTTGAACGATGCTACGTGCGGGCGGAGCTAGCGCTACGTTTGGATGTCGGATGCAAGCGATTACAACCTTAAGAATGGTGCACCGGCTTTGTCCACGATAGGTAGTACGTACCTAGTGGTGGAAGGTTGACGGTAGGTTACCGACTGGCGATTTACTGCGCGTTTTTTTATTCTACTAAAGTAGCAAACAAGCTGTGATAGCCTAGTGGTATGACGGTTGGACTGCCAACTCAGAGGTCGGATTCATATGCTTATTAGAAATTAATAATCACTTGCTAAAACGGCGAAAGAAAACATCGTGTTGAAGTTTTAAGCTCTCGAACTTTCTGGGATCGCAATCGCTCGCAGCTTCACAAGAAATGACAAACGCTTCGTTTCGTATTTAGTTCGTTCGACGTTACGTGGTTATGACGTCATTATTATGTGCTATTTGTTTAGCCAACAAATTTTTAAACCCTTATCTTCGTCGTAAACAATCAAGATGATCTATTTAAATGCTTTTTTTTACCTTATATTTGATAAAATAAGTAAAATTATATGTTATTTATGACAAATTAATTTATTAAGTATTATATAACGTAGCCTATCTAGCGATCTTTTAGATTGAGGTTAGGTTAGGTTAGATTTTTCTTTATTTATTTATTTTAAAGGTAATTAGATTTGTATATAATAATATAGATAGTTTTATTTAGCATTGTTTAAAATAATAACTTATAATATTAAATTTTTTACCAGTACCTATGTATTATTTACATAATTAAATACTATATATTCGTCACAGCACTAAACTTACACTCCTTCCATATTTTCATGACATACACAACAAAAACAAAAGTAAACATACGCCTCACCCGAGTCATTGACCTTTGTCCTCAGTTTTCCCCAAACATCCTAATATCCTTCGCTGTTTTACATCAAGTCAAGGTCAGTCAAGGGGAAGGGCGGTATTATGTGCCTACATAAAAACTTATCACGACGAATAACCATAACGATATACGCATTCCTTTTTTTGTTAAACATTCAAAATGTAATGCGCGAAGTTCAAAAGCCATGGTATATGGCGTGGAAAAACTAACGGAAGAATATAATGCCATGGATACGCAAATTGAGGGAAGGTCCCTAAACTTGCGGTGTTAAATCACCGTGGAATAGTCGTACTATCTTGTTTTTGTAGGACGAATGTTTTGTATGTAGTTCAAAGGTCTAAAAGTGAGATCGTGCTCGCCAGAAGAAGGTAACTTACAAATTGAGAAGAAAAATTATTTTGAAATATAAAAAAAGTTAAGCTTAGCTAGTTATTATTTCCAAACTTTGTTGGGGTCGGCATCTAATCTAACCAGAGGCAACTGAATATTTATCAGTTTTCTGGGATACGATATATATATACTTACGATAATCCAAAGGGATACTATATTCTAAGGGTACCTAACTGTGAGAAATAAAAGTCATTAAATAGATTGATTAAATAGGTATGGATGTTTTTTTTTAATTTATATTATAATAATGTTTAAAACCAACCGACGCAGTTTTAATATATTTTTAATAAACATTTAATAAGACGAACAAATTAGGGCTATTTAAAAAAGAAAGATCTTTAATTAATAGTGACAACTTCATCCAGATTTATTTTTGTACGAACCAAATAACTTAACACTTTCCAAGAAACTTTTAACTCATTTTGTTCATTGCATTTTCCTTCATCTAAAAGTATGGCAGAATGCATTTTTCCTCATCATTACGCCCAAGATTTTTAATCATGTTTAGTAAAATGTGATTTAATATTCATATGAATAATAATAATTTGATTAAAATGTGATTTAATATTCATATTAATAATATTAATTTTATTAAATTGTGATTTAATATTCGTATTAATAATATTAATTTTATTAAAATGTGATTTAATATTCATATTAATAATATTAATGTATATATTTAGTATAATGTGAATAATGAATTCTGTTATTTTTTTATACCTAAAAAAATATCTGTGATTTTAGTGTCCTGGAATTTGATGTTGGATTATTTCTGTATACTGGCAGATGGAATTTGTGTAAGGTAAGACGTATTATAATGTATTTGTCTGTTCCAGCGTTACGCGACAGACGTGAAAATTACGCAACGCATTATTCGTCGACTCTAAATATCTTATTTCATCCTTCCATTAAAATTTCCTTCTTGGCATTAACATTTTTAAGCGATCATCGTTGCCCTTATCCTAATTTTATTTAGCGTCGGTGCAGTATATTTTTTTCTTCTATTCATCTCTATTACCCATTATATCACTACCACTCCCTTTCTATCCATAAAATCAAGATTTAATTTAAATTACAATTAAATTAAGATTTAAATGGCAAATGCACTAACGCTTGAACTTGCCAGTCGAGGATTCAATTTTATTACTTTAGTATTGGCGACGACCGCCACCAAATAATGTTCGGTATACCGCCATGTTTTAAGACAAGACCATAAACCAAAAGTTCATCTTGACAGACAATAGAATGTTTATTGCAAACGATTTAAACTTTTACAAGTGCGTTGACCGAAATAGCTGGATGTTTGCGCTGAATTCAATTTGCGTGTAACCAAAACGTCATTTGAAAATGACACGTTTTCTTTTGTTATTTTTCGTACATCGGCGCTATCACCATACAATTTCAGCCGTACATATTGATATTGTTTGATTTGATAATTTGAAAATAGAGAAGATTTTTTTTAAATTCCGTTAATTTATTATTAAAATCATTTTTATTCCATTATTATAATAGTATGATGGAATGAAAACGACTCAAATGTTTAATTCACTATAAGCTGCCGCTTAAAAAGCATTTTGTTAAATGTTTTCGTAATTTATACCTACAAATTATATTTCTCTAATATATGTAGGTATAGCAATTCTGCTTGGCAAAAGGCTCACAATTGTAATTAAAGTGTAAATACCAAAAATATTTACAAAAAGGCCAAGCGGACAAGGACGGTCTACTTTAAAATATGCCCGACATAATTACTTTTATGGTTAACTCATTTTATACAACAACTATTCATTTAACCCACCCATAAAGAAACTAAGAATACCCGAAAATATTAACACGATTACTTTAAGATTGGTATTTATTTTCCTTCTGAAGACTAAACACATTTGGGTTCAAAGAGCGTACCTATAGCTTACGTAGTATAGTAATCTGTGGTATAGCACAAAACACGGGTTGTCAAAAAACAAAAAAAAAACTTAATTTAAATCTCTCTCATTCGTCTCTCTCTCTTTCTTTAAAAAAGTATTTAAGGGACAAAGTTCTTAATTTTTTGATGATTTTAAGGTTTTTTTTTATTGGCCCTCGTCTTATAGCAGTAGTTCGTTCCTTTTATAATTAATCTACAAAGCAATTGTTTTTACGTAACAAAAATTATGAGTTGAACTTGATTTCTTTTTGTCAAAATGAAAAATAAAAATGAATGCATGCGCTTTGAGAGGTATCGATATTTTTGGAGACCTTTGGACCCCGAGAGGCGCGGGTCCTCACACGTGTGTTTGTCGCCTGTCTGAAGATAGCGTGTACACGCACTCGTAAACATTTGGAAAATCCTTTATGGGTCACCCTACAACCACAGGCAGGTGATGGGGTTATATTCGAATCCCACGGTCTTAAAACCACACTGCGTTGACGAATATCTGAGCTCCCAGTACGGGATTCACTTGCGTATTCACCGCACTCCGTATTCTATATTTATGTACTACTAGCTAACCCTCACGCGGTTTCGCCCTCGTAGTTCAATTTTACACTATCGCAGGTCTCTGCCGGGTTCAATTGTGAAAAAAACGGTCTAGCCGCTTTGAAGTGATGCGCGGACAAATATTTGTGGTGATTGATTTTTATTTATCTATAGATTCTTATTACTTGAGGTTTTCACTATACTTGACCTTACCTTATCCCTTTTGAATATCTGTCTTACTTTTTTGGTGGTAATACGAGTATAGGGTACTAGTGGCTTTAAAACAGTACCGTAACTGACTGACAGACCTACTCAGAAATTTGAAATTGGCTGTAAATAATCTCTGGAGTATTAAGGAGGGAATTTCGGAAATTCCATGCAATAGAGCATCTGTCTTTATCGTATGATTGAGGAACAACCTGGTGTCAGGGTTTAAACACCAGCCATGTCAGAGGCCTCCTCTGACATGCTGATTTCTAAAAAAGTCTAAAACGCTAAAAGCAAAAGTCAGAGGTGCTTGCCTAGGTTTCGAATCTACGACGTATGACTTGACTGTCCAACGGTCATATTAGTAGGCTTTTACTGCTTGAGTAGATAATTATAATTATAATTATTTAATAAGAAAAATTGAAAAAAATTTGCTTAAGTAGAGACTGAAAATCCGAAATTTACCTCAAAATAATATGATACTAAATCATATTATGTATCATACTATTTGAAACTGACACTAAAATACAAAAAAAAATCCGCTACAATTATTATTTATTATTGATAAATTCTATTACAAACGTAAACCGTTCTATTAACGCTGTATAAACTGATACATTTTGCGATACCATAATATATCAATTCGATTGAATTCCCATTGAGAAACTAGGTCAATCTATCATATCATAGTTTATAGTTACATTTGGATTTGCTCGGCATTTTAATCCTACGAAACAGTGAGATTTGATCGGAAAATAGTGGAGTTGAGGTCACCGATGACGTCACAGTCCTTTTGCCTGTCGGCTACATTCGAAAGTTTTGGATCACTACGAGTATTACAGAGATTTGCGATGTCCCGAATCAGATATTATGATGTATTTTGACTTTCAACTTTTTATATGTATTACATATCTATACTATATCTATGTATTCTTATTAGGTACCTATTTTAATTTCTGGATCTTATAATTATATATTTTTGACGACACGTTAGTAGATAACTAAACTATTGGCCTATTGGGAACAAAACCCGCTCCCAGGCAGGGTGGCTGGTATAACGGGTTTTGATCCCCATCCCCGGACATCTATACCACAGTAAAATAATACATTCTATACATTAATATGAGATGTACTCACGCATGTATTCCCAAGAGTACTGTATACCTATACCTCTGCCCACCCCGGGCAGAGGTGTAGGTATACATACAGTACTCCCACGTTTTTCACCGGCTATTTTGTAAGTCCCATGTAATAGGGATCGAGCCTATTGCCATTAATTAAGCACAATTCCAGACTCCGTGCTACTGAGAATTTTCAAATGTAAAAACCCAATAACACTGCCCGACCCCGGGATCGAATTCATGACCTCGTGCTTAGCAGTCGCGCTTGCGAGACCAACAAGGCAGTCTTTATTTATATTTTACATAATGTTTATTTAATGAATCACGGTCGAATTTCGACCACTCTGGACGACCACTAGTAAAATATTAACGTTCCTACGTGTTATTTTTTTTATAATCCAAAGAGGAATTAAAGGTACCTAACCTAACATAAAGTAAGCATAAACCTTTGTATTATCTGTAGTAACTGGTAGTTCCGACATTCCTCATTAAGCAAATGTTAGATACCCCTGAGGACTTTTGACCTGCCACGTTATCCGCCCTCCCTAATTTTATACCAGGGCTTTACGATCTCAAATTATGCTTATAGCTTTGTAATGGACGTGTCTTCGTATGTGTGAATTAACATAAAACAAATCTACATGGAAAAGGGCTGTAATAAAATTTTAAGGCACATTTTATTTTCATTGAAAGTGTAGTTGAATTACTTAAATTTTTAAACTAATTTGCTCTGAAGCTAGAGTAGAATCAATGACACTACTAATATAAATTATAGGTACTTACATAATTATTATAATAATATTATACTAGTAGATGTTAATTAAAAGTCTGCTTAGACAAAACATGTTTTCATACATAATAATATTATAAGTAACATTTTTTTTTACGTAAAATGGTTTTGTCATCAAAACTAATGCTGTGTACCAAATATCATATCAATCTGTCAACAGGAAGGGGGTGAAATATCGATTACTAAATTTGAACCAAATAATAAACAGGTCAAGCTAAGTAAAACCGTTTAAAAATGGCACAAAATGAAATTTATTATTTAAAACATGTTTTGAACAAGCTGAATTTTTTACTGAAACTTTGTAATGTTGTTCTCCTTCAAATGGTTTAGTTCGATTTTTCATAACTATATTCATTGATTTTCTTCAATCAACTTCAATGTGCGAGAGAGATAGCAGATTACCACGAAGAGGCATCTTAAACTTGGCAGCCCAAAGGTAAAACGGGGTTTTTGTATAAGCTTACCTCTGAAACTGCTAAAAAGACCCAAAATCCTAACCCTGCTGAAACCAACCAATAGCTACTCAAAAGCAATCCGGTTCATCTCTATTTATCACATCTCCATCATTCAAACCACTACTAATCTCTTATTTCACTGACGGTTGACGGGTTAATCCGTCTCCCAATTATGTCCAAACCCTGAAGTTAATTATATCCGCTCAAGACTCCGTGAAGACACGATTATATGTCAAATTGATATTTCGGGGCAAACGGCGAGCTATAAAGAAGGGGACTGTAAGTATTCCGTTTCTTAGCAACGGATCTGGTGTTTATTATATGTTTACCGACTGGTTCACACTGGCTCTGGATCAAAAGACTTGGCAATCAGGGAAGAGGCCTTTGCCCAGCTGTGGGATGATATGCGCTGACGGTAACTCTAACAGTTATATTTTGTCTTCTTCTTCTTCATCGCATGGCTGATGAATAACCTGGTGTCAGAGTTTAACCCGCCTGTAGGCCTCTTATATGGCTTTTTACTCACTTTTAACTAATTTATAATACGCACATAACTTACAAAAAGTCAGATATGCGCGCCTTGGGCTTGAACTCGAGACCTCTGACTTGTCAGTCGACGGTCATACCACTAGACTATCAGTGCTATCAGCATACATCAGCTATAGAAGTAGGTTAAAATCGACTTCCAATATTTTTGTTTACATAGATACAAGCGTTTGTTTGCGCATGCTTGTAAAAAAAGGTTATGCTATAAAAAATCCGTAATATTAGAGAACTATAAATATTATAAACTTTTATTAGATTTGTGGGTCACCTAGCACCAACTAATTGTGTAAGATGTGTAATATGTACATAAAATCACGATTTTACGTAAGTAAAAGCGCTGTATCGCCGCGGGCTAGGCTTTGCAAATGTTCGCAATTAAGGATATACTTTATTCGGAATGGGCTCATGTTACTTAGCTATGGAATCCATTAGGAACTGACCGAATGTCGTACGTATAGTACTTATAGATAAATGTAGAGAGATATAGGACTATTGCGTCCGTTCTGTATATATATTTTTTTAAATTATTTATGGTAATTTAATATTAATGGTTTAATATCTGTCTTGAGTGCCTCTTAACCAATACGATCGTTTTAAATATCGTCTATTTTCAAAAAAACGGTATATTTTAAGTTATCAAAAAATGACACCATTCTTAATTTTATTGTATTTGGGGACGCAAACAACAATATGATACTTACCAAGTTAATTTATGAAAAAACTGTTAGATTATATATTATATATAGATTATACATTATATAAGCTGATTACATTATTTAGTTTTGGCATTAATATAATGTAGTAAACATTTCTAAATTATATTAATTGTCAACCAACTTGAACTATTTCAAGTAGTTGAACAATATTAATTGTTAACAGTACCATGCGCGTACAGTCGATATGAGAAGCGTTAACCGTTGCGTGGAGACGACGCGTCTTCAGTTTTCAGTGCGATTCTGAAACGGACGGCCGACAGACCTGCACGATCGACTACCGCTGTCGCGTATTCCCGCTCTTAGAAAAAAAAAACTTTAAAAATATAAATTAAAAAGTAAGCCCACTTCTTGTGCATTGAAAATTGATATTACTATTTTGTATTTAAAGTAACTGTAGTTTTTTTTTTGTGTGTGCTGTGCAGTGCAAAACTTTTGTTGAAACAAGATTGAAAAAGTTTAGCTGACATTGTAAGTACCGTGTCATGTTTATACTTGGGAGTTTGATAAATTACTTTTGCGGTAGTCGTTGAAGTGTTATGGTATAATTTTTTGTTAAGTATTTCTGATGTCTCGCGACATGATGTTTTTTGACAAGTAGGGTTTAAGTTCTGTGTTCTAAAAATTAAGTTGGATTACGGAAGATCGCAGTGATGACCGTTGACTGCGACGAAACTTATGTGCGTATTTTAAATTTATTATCACATGCTCCGTGCCTCGGAAAACACGTTAAGCTGTTGGTCCTGGTTGCCATAGGTAAAGATTATTAACCATTCAGTGTACCATCATAAAACCTTGACAAGTGATTTAACTTTAAAATATTTTATCCCTTTGGATTGCGGGAGTCAGATAAACAGTGACTCCGTATAACTGATACTGACCCCTACAAAGTTTGGGAATAATGACGCTAAGAATATGACAGATTACGAAGGATTATGAACCTTGTTAAATATTTTAAAGACTTCAAAATAACACAAAATATTATAATAATAGTATTTAATAGGTAATCTAGTATATACCTGCAATACCTGCCAGCTCGTTTTAATTTTAGTGTTGAAAGACAGGTGCTGTTTTATTCCGGCATACTCGTATAATAGAGATTAACTGATCCATCTTACACCCACTACCATGGATATAGTTAGTAGGTAGGGGCCAATTGGAACCAGCGCCAGACACCTTTCTGGCATACGCTGAACTGGATGCCTTTTTCAGCACAATCTTGAGGGAATCTGCAAAGCACTAGATATTCTTTTTGTTTTTATATGTTTTGGTCATTTTGTGTTTTGTGTTGTGCCTCTCTTTACGCTTAATTACGGATTAATGATTTCTTTCTTTTTTTCTATTACCACTTCATTTACAATAGACCTGCAATCGCCGGAGACAATCCAGGACTGCATTTCTATAGTGCAACCGTGAGGAGTTCCCATTAGGTGCCTCATTCAATTTTACTACTAGTTTAATAGTACTTAAATCGACTTCTGCTTGTTGGACCTATGTCACCAGTCAAGCCTTGTAAAGGACCAGATTTCTTTCTATTGAAAAAAAGAAATGCCGTGAAATCGAAAGAGATAGAAATAGTAATAATAGGTAATGTACAATAGTATAAATAATAGGTATATTTCATACCCAACCCCAGTCAAACAGGTACAAATGACGGGAAAGGAAATTTAGCGGTTTCAACAAAGACATGCGCCCCATAGAGAATCATTACTCCTCCCTCTTTTGTTTTGTTTACTAAAACGTTTATTTATGACAGAAATTGTTTATGGCTGTTCGTTTTTCGATTAAATGTAGTTTTCCTAATGACTTCTTATCTTTTTAGGTGTTTATGAGGTTAATGCTTTATTTTATGACAAAGGCAAGCGTTTGACGACAAACCCACCTGCTGGTAAACGTTGTTGTGGTCAACTATAATGGAGTACAATTGTCATAGAATCAGGAGGTCGGAAGTTAGATGGATCACTGAACACCATGCCTAAACAAAGTCGCTTGCCGGCAAGGTTTTGTCCAGTGGGTGGTATCCAGCCACAGCTGAAAACTCCCACTAGTAGCAACTTGGGTGTTGATCATTGCTAAAGACCTTTGTTCTATCAATGATCGACTTTTACAATAAATTACGAAGGGGAGAGCGTTGGTGGTAAAAAAATGATTTCGGTAAAAAGTCGGTAAACATTAAAGAAATGATTTTCATGAAATAGGCCATTACTCTGCCAAGGACTATTTTTGATGCTCTTGGGGGAAAGAGGGGTTTCACGTCAACAATAGGTTTTGAATTGTTTTAATAAATTAACAACGCGTTGATCAATAAATTAGCATCGAATAGGTGCTGGTTTCATCATCATCTGCCTAGCTTTTTCCCAACCATGTTGGGGTCGGCTTCCAGTCTTACCGGACGCAGCTGAATACCAGTGTTTTACATGGAAGCGACTGCCTATCTGATCTCCACAACCCAGATACTGGGTTACACGATACCCTTGGTAAGATTGGTTGTCAGATTTCGGGCTTCTGACTACCCGTAACGACTGTCAAAGATCTACAATTGACAGCCGGGGCCAACAGCTTAACGTGCTATCCGAGGCACGAAGAGTGATAATTAATTTATAAAACGCACATAACTTACGAAAAGTAAGAGGTGCGCGCCTTGGGTTCGAACCCCAGACCTCTGACTTGCCAGTCAACGGTCACCACCACTAGGCTATCACGACTCCTTACAAAATAAAAAGAATATCTATTAAAAACTTACTTACGAACTTAGCTTACTCGTGGACCAACCACAATAAATTAACAACTTGGCGCATGTAAGCCTGCCTTTACTCTTTTCCCTTATGGGAGAGAGGCGCTAACAAGTCATACATAGACGTGACGTATTAAATTCAAATGAGGGTTAAAGCCTCTTTCCCACTATAACGGGTTGTCATTTTCGACAGACCGACAACACAAATGGAATAGTCTAGTGATAGACCAGTTTATAGGTATATTAGAGCTATTGTGTATTATTTACAAGTTTGCAGCTATGCACCATTTATTTAATAAGAAAGTACGAACTGTTTGAGTGAGAAACGCCATTTTTTGTGCGGGGACTTTAATTCTATAAGTATTCATTCAATAAATGGAAGACAGCGTATAGCTGTAGAAATTTGTCAACTTTTGCATCCCGGTGACACGTAAAACTAGATTTCATAATGTGACTCACAGCCTTTACAAAATTCTTAATGAAAAAAAAACAAATCATATTTCAACTTTCAGCTATCGTTAAGTGTCACCAACATTTATTTGTCCTGACATTAAACCTATCTTACAACGTTGGTGGCCAACACTTGTGGCTTCGGAACTTTTCTGACGTTCCACCATTAATTGAGCTAGAAGGTGATTAATCATTTGAAGATTGTTCTCGTCCAGGAAGGCGATTCGTTAAGTTCTACTGCAATTAAGAGACTTTAAAGTTGAAAAAGTTTTTGACTGATTTCGTCGTCGTCTTTCTGCAGTTGTAGGTATGTCTAGATATGACGTCATTAACCTATCAAGCAGTGCAAGATAACGACAGTTAACAATTAATTGTTTGAGTGCCCGGGGCGTCCGCGACTCAGCTCAACAAGCTACATTTTTGTTTAATTAACAAAAGGCGCTCATGGCATTGTGATACCAGTGGTTAATAAGAACCTTAGAGTATATAAGAAAATATAGAGCAACCCTATAGAAGTATGAACTGTGAGCACGGGTATGAACAACGCGGCCGCGACACGAGCTCCGTTTGCGATCATACCTCGATCGACTGCAGTTCAACTAGGCTCCACGAGCGAAAAAGTTACATTTTAGCTTATATCATGGTTAACTGCTGAGTTAAATTTTGAAAAACGTCTAGAAAACATAATTTGAAAAAATGACATTTTAACATTTGTATGGTGAGACCTGCTTTCGCTCCGCACAAGGCAATGTGGTTGAGGTTATCACTCTATATTTTCTTGAATACTCTATGATAGGAACATTAAGGTAAGGTAGCAATTGATGCGGCAAGTCTGAAGATGGGGGATCATTTTAGATTTCTATTTCTATCATCTCTGTGTATTTAAAAAGCAAGTTAAGTAAAGGGCCCAAGTTTCAAATTCAAACAGTGGGCACAAGAAACCCACACTGATTCAGCGTAGTGGAATACGATGCCTACCTCCTACACTTTTACGTCGATTTGTAAGAAAAACCTAGCAGTTACACAGTAGAGGCTCATTAATACTTTAAAATATCTGCTTCGTTGATCTAGTTGTCACGCGACTGGTGAACTTGTTCTGGGTACAAATAATGATAATGTTAAGAATTTTTAGCTACAAATAACTTTCTGTGCACAGAAACGTTAAAAATTCTCATCAAATTGTAGGTAATCTAATCTCCTCCTATTTTGGATGTTGGTTAGAAATTGTAAATAGGTACTACTTAAGTATTATAATTATATATATATTATATTTTATCAAGGCTTACTATAAAACTTTGAATATTGTCTTTTTTTCATATCGAATACCAAGTTAATTCTATAGAAAAGGTATAAAATTCTTCATAAATTTGATAGCGTTACAGCCGTTATGATACGGTACATTTTCCGTTTGATTTTTATTTAACAAACTGTACTTATAAATCAGACCATCACAGATATAAACCTCAATGTTAATATCTAACATTTCCGGAACAAAGTCGTTGAAGCCTGAAGCAACCGATGTTTATAGGTAGTCTTTTGGCAATACGCCATTTTTACATAAAACCTACACCACGCAGCCTCAGTTTCCGAAATAGACTATAATTCAGAATAATACGGAATGCTTGGACGTAAAAAGTTACACAATAAAATGGAATGTCACATTGCATTGTTCAGTTTGATTTACGCTAATAATTATTTGGGTTTAAAGTTTTGAAATAAAGGTATAATAAAAACAATTAATGTTGGTAGGTAATTTTTTTTTGGATAGAAAAATTCGCTGATTTTTGCTTTTTGGAAGCTGATTTTAAATTTACACATGACTTTTCAAATACGCTTTAAAACATTTTTACAATATATAAGTACTTTTTTTTGTCGCGTGGCCTACCTAAATTTCGTGACGAGTATTCACGTTTTCCTATATTATTTATTATAACTAAAAAAAATTAAATTTATTTCTCAAAGAAAATTTTATGAATTTGTAGGCAATGAAAAATCGATTATCTATCGCAACAGAACGTAAAACGAACGAAATAATTTATGGTCCGACAGTAATTGAACTTGACTTTTTTATCGGTTGAAATTAGAATTCGAGTGCTAAACGACTCGATAATTAGGTCAGCGATTTGAATTTAAAAACAGAACGAATTTCGAAAAAAAATTGTTTACGCGACTTAAACAATTTTTGTCTACCTATGAAATTTAAAAATTTACGATCTGTTCCGTGACTTTGAGGCTCGCTTTTCATGCATTGTTGTGTTTAAAATGTTGTCCAGAAACAGATGAAGTTCTTTTTGAGAAATCGAAGGTGTTACGTTCACTAACATTCTTTTTCACACGGCTGACACGGCACCACGAAGCAAATATTTGCTTCGTGCACGGCACATCAATAGTAAATATCATAACTTTTGGTTACTAAATTACAAATAATATTTTCTAGCCCTGACGCCTTTAATTTAGACACAATACTTAAATTTTACAAGCTTAAAAACACTTTTATAATTGTAACAATAGCAATATTTTTTTGTCAATATCAATTATAAAGAAAAATTCTCGGTCGTAATATTTTCTTCGATATTTTCTTTACTTAGTATACAATAATTACAAACTTTAATATAAAATGCGTACGCCTTACAGCAACATAATTCTTCCCTCTAGAGTCGGGTCTCAAATAGGTACTTAAAATACTATAAAACTTGTTAATTTAAAATATTCTTCTGTTAAATTCGCTTAAATGATAATAAAAACATAAAAAGATTTAAACATTTCTAAGGTCTCTAAATACCTTTTCATTACGTTCAAAAAAAATTAAACTATAATAGTAAATTACACAGCAACATAAATCGTCCTTCAGTACTATTGGGGTTCTTAAATAGTTAAAAGGCTATAAACCTTATTAATTTAAAATAATCTTTTGTTAACTTAAATGAAAATTAAGCATAAAAAATTTAAACATTTTAAAGTACCTACTATAAGTGCCTCTTCATAACGTTTCAGTGAATAAATAAGTACCAATTTACTATTGCTTAGCTTGAACTTTTATAAAATATTTTAAAAGCAACGCTGTTAAGGATTTTGCAAAGTTAAATAATTAAATGGGGTTTAATACCTATTGACTTATTGCAAAGGATCAAAAAGTTTTTAAACTGCACGTACGAGTACCTATCTAATTATACTTAGATACAACCTAAACTTTTAATGACCAACCAAATTTTAGGAGGTAATCAGGTCCATAAAACTGGGCGATATAGTCGCTAAGCGACAAAGCCTTTTTCGTTAAATAAAAAATAAATTAAAAACTTCTCATATAAACGTGAGTCACGTGGCCAGTCACTTTTTATGAAAAAAAATATCTGGAGTCTAGAATCACAGTCTAGATATCATACAGTCAGTCGACGCGTTTGATGTTTTCGAAAATGCCGACAACGTCTAGACATTCGTCTCGACGTAAAAAAGTGTTAGGGTTGACACGGGACTAAAAACAAAAAAAAATATCATTTATTTTCTTAACACGCAATAAACAATTAGCTAATCTATACGGAGTTCAAGCCCTATGACTAGACTGTTGCCCGTGACTTCGTCCGCATGTAATTTTTCTTTCCATAGGTACCTATATCCTATGAAAATCGATGTCTATCTTCTATTGGTCCCATGCTGTCTATGTCAAATGTAATTAACTTTGGTTCAGACATTCCCGTTCGGGTTACGGGAATTTTACGGGAATCACGGAAATTTTACAGAATTACGGGATTCTACAGGAATTACGATAACTTTACGTAATTGTAGGGGGGGGCTTTCGTGAATCTTACGGAATTTTGCGAGACCGCGGTTTTGACTTTATTTATATGAATGAAGGTAATTTTACGGGGTCTAGGAGTCCACCCCTGAAAACCTCGAAAACGATACCCATATTGAGTTTTTTCAAAAACTTGTATCCGCCATCTTGGATCTCAAAATTAATGTCATAATTATTTATAATCAACACACCCGTTGAAAAATTGAATCAACATTCAAAATTAAAATAAATAAAATGTGCCACCCACTAAAAACAAATGACGGTGTAGTACCCGAATGGAGTATGGAAAAAGGTACTGCCGGCCGCGGCCCCCCCTCCGTCCCCCGCTCCACATACCCCGCACGATTGCTCTGTCTAGACGTGTTCGTTGGACTACTGTAGGGAAAGAGCTCTTTATACTGTGCTAGAATTATGTTCGATTAATGGCAATAGGCTCGCCCCTTAATACATGAGACTTAAAACATGGCCGGCGAAACATGGGTGTACTCTGCCTACCCTCTCTGGGGAATATAGGCGTGAGTCTATGTTATGTTATATTCTTTTTATAAATGTTTTTTTTTGTAACAGTATGAAATAGTTGTAATAGTATAAAATTGCCTTTTAGTAGCATTTAACATTTTTTTAAATTTTACATGTAAAATATGAGGAAGGACATTTCTCCCTTAATCCATTATAATAATTATTAAGCCACACGATAGGTTCCTTCCATTAGAGGACAGAAGTAATTAGTTAGTTAATGATTTCCTTAACCGACGATTTCACATTGGGTGATTTAAACGCAGCGTTTTACGAAAATAATTAAAAATATAAAAAGTTAATAGAAAAATAATTTATCCTACATCAATAATTAGTATAGAAGAAGAATATGAACATGACATAGGATAAAATATCGCTCTTCTTCTTCTTATCGTATGGTTGATGAACAACCTGGTGTCCGAGTTTAAACCGCCCGTAGGCCTCTGACATGGCTTTACGCACCATTGAAAAATCTCTCAGGTGTACTGGTTTCATCACGATGTTTATGTTTATGTCATCCGTTTTAGCAACTGATAATTAATTTATAATACGCACATAACTTACGAAAAGGCAGAGGTGCGCGCCTTGGGATCGAACTCGAGACCTCTGACTTGTCAGTCGACGATCATACCACTAGGCTATCAGTGCTAAAATATCGCTCTTATTCTAATAGTTTGACAGTCTGTTATAATTTTTTGTCGTTTTTCGTAAATAGAGGCACTCTCCTTTATTTACGAAATCTCACGAGGGTCTAAAATTAGTTCAAAGCGATGTTCAAGTAAATCATTTGGCTCCATGATCATTGCTATCTTTTAATAACTTCTATAAGCTTTCATAATTTTTTTAAAAATTATCCTTATTAATTTTTAATTAACAAAATCAATTTCGTTAAAACGTCTTCAAGATTTTTCGTTATTTATTTAATCCATATAATTAAAATCCACTCAATTAAATGGTATTATAAGAATTTCTAAAATACATTTCTTTTTTCCTTAATCTAAATCTTTCTGTTTACGTTGACTTCGAAAATAACCCATTTTTCAGGTAGGCATATTACAGCCACGAAATAAATAACATGAGAGCAATAAATAATAAAACATATTAGGCATAGGCATATTAAAACTAATTCTTTGGAAGGAATTAGATTTTTGAGCCATTATTGTTGCTTGACACGTTATAAAAGTTATAGATATAACGAGTATAAGTCCTGTTGTTTTAAAGAACTGCCAAATTTTAGGAGGTACCTAATAAATAATAATAATAATAAATCAGCCTGTAACTGTCCCAAAGGCAAAGGCCTCTTCTCATACAGAGAAGGATTGAGCATTAATCACCACGCTAGCTCACTGCGGGTCGGCGATTTCAGACTATTAAAGTCCTGGTTTCCTGAGGTTTCGGAGGTACCTAATAAGTTTTTTTTTTGAGTTGGTTCATTAAATTTCAAAGAAAAACGCCGTAAAACCACAACGATTACCTATGGCTTTGTGAATATATCACAGCTAGTGACTTGTCGTTGTTTGCCCCAGTTTATTTTGGGGACCAACAATAGTAAAGTTTACATTGAAAGAAAAATTAAGGAAATATTCTTCGAACCCATAATACTGCGCAGTTTCTCAAAGTAATTAATTGTTCTGCAAGAAGGTTTTACTTGTGTTATATTTTTGGTAAGGTTCCGTTCTACAATAGCTTGCTATTTATAATTTTTAAGGCCAAATTTAGAAAACACGAGTAACCTCATTCGTTATAACTTTAAGTTGTGTGGGCACAAAAAAACTTTGAAATATTAAATAAAAAAACTTCCTGGGCTTAGGTAAAGGTAGGGGTCTTCTAATTTAGACAGACGGCAACGTATCGAAACGTAACTTAACGTTGCAGAAAGCTGAAGATTCGGTGCTTAGACGCAAATTGGTAGCGGTGTCTAAGTCCAACTGCTGTGGCCTTGTACAGATTTAGAATAACTGCCTTTTGATTATACTAGAGATAACAAGATTAAAAATCTACTCAAATATCGGCAGTGTTCCCATTTAGCCATATCGGTTCAGCAGTTCTCAAGTGATGCGCCCAACGAACAGGATTTCATTTATATTTTTTTTACAATAGAGAAAGACAATAATTTTAATAAATATATAAACAAACCTTTAACTTTCCCACTGCAGGGCAAACGCCTCTTCTCATACAGAGAAGAATCGAGGTATCACCATGCTAGCTCACGGCGAGTTGGCGATTTCAGACTAATAAAGGCCAGTTACTTTACGATGTACGATGTATTTATGTATTTAAAGATAGATTAATTGATAGTATTATTGATTTTTAAGGTCAACTATCGATAGTTTAGCAACACTATTCTGAAATTTCAATTGACTATGACGTCTAAAACATGTTTTTTGAGTTGTTAGGTACTTTAATAATAGATCAAGGTTTTTGTTTATCTACTGACTTGCTAAGAGCCTTGTCTTTGAAATGACGAATAATTAGTTATTTGATAATGTCATGTTGTGGAATCTTTAATAGAAAATTTGTATTCAAATAACAGTAATGGAGTTCCTGGAAAATGGATATGAGATTCGGATGTCTTATATAAAATTACGAAAAACAATAACTTAAATGTGAATTCCGATATTTAAACCTTTGACTCCCGCAAGGACGACGACGACGCACGGTAGACTGAATTTAACTTTTCATAGAATTACGATATCAAAAAATCGACTATTTTTTTTAAATATTTTTTAAATGCAGATTTGTTCTACTAGTCCACACAAGTATTTAATGGTACGGGGTTCATTTATTTAGAATCATATTTTAAAAGTTATGAGAGATTTTATTTTTTTTTGTATGAAAAAATATTTATAAATGAAATAATTCAAAAAGCTCCCATAATCTCCAAATATGATTTACGGTGTCACTAAATAGGTTAAATCTTCTTACCGTACACCTAGTTTGGTAGCCTCGAAAATTCCCGAAACCGCGTCATTTTGGACCTCAAAGTTTTTAAAATTATGAAATTTGTTTCTTCTATGGAGGTTAAGAACCACAGTGCATAAGGTGTTTATTGTAGTCAGTATTCAAATTAATTAAGCGCACAACTAGTTACTAACAGTTTTTTTAACCGACTTCCCAAAAAGGAGGAGGTTCTCAATTCGGCCGGTATGTTTTTTTTACATCGATTACGCCGCGGTTAATAGACCGATCTTCTTCTTCTTCTTCTTCTGTTCAATACGGGCAGTTTCCGCAACTTGACGTCTTTTTGCGCCTGTTTTGCGTCGGAGGGTGAGAGGCCGGTTTACTCCAGCCAGCCCAGCTCCGCCAGGAACTCCCCAAGTGCCTTCACGTTTGCGACGGCTTCTTGGAGGCTCTCCGGCGAGCCGAGGTATGTTGCCCGGTAGTCAGCCACACCACTGCATTCCAGCAGCACGTGGGCGGCTGTCTCTTCTGCCCCCATGCAGCCTCTGCATAGGGGGCTGTCTGTAATACCTATGTTGAAAAGATGTTTGTTGAATAAGCCATGACCTGTGATAGCGCATGTTACCAGACGAATTTTTGGTCTACTTAGCTGTAGTAGTGCTTTGGTCACTCGTGGGTTCACCCGCGGCAGGGCGTGTTTGGCTTGCCTGCACGTGTCCAAATTTTGCCAGTACTGTTGATGCTGATTGAATGTTCGTTCGCGTATCTTACCTGAGAACCAGCTAGCCGGAATTGGGAGGATCGGTTCCGGCCCGATGGGTGACCGCTCGGATCCCCTCCTGGCGAGTTCGTCGGCGGCATCATTGCCTCTCGATCCGCTGTGTCCTTTGATCCATTGGATTGTTAGATTATTTTGATTACCTACCCTGTTTAGAGCCTGGTGACATTCATGTATTAGGCCCGAAGTGATACAGTCGCCCTTCAGTGCCTGTAAGACTGATTTACTATCCGAGAGGATTCTAATGTTTCGTCCTGTTACTTCCCTAGTTTGTATTGCTCCTGCAGCTAGGACAATGCCTACACATTCCGCCTGGAAGACTGTGTTATAAGCGCCTAATGGTACTACGATGTTTATGTTCAGGTCCTCCGAAAAGACGCCTGATCCTGTGCCCGTAGAGGTTTTAGACCCGTCGGTGAATATCATAAGCGCGCTGTGACTTACTTTTGGTGCGATGTACTCCGTAAGTTGTATTTTGTACTTTTTATCAAATATGAAAGTGGGCTCTATTTTATCACATACCGCTTCACTAAGTGGGGTGTCCATCCATTCTTTCAGTATGCCTGTCATGTGATGTGCACTCCCAAACCTTGCTAGTTGTAGTTGTCTGAGTCTTAGAGCTGTCTTTGCTGCCTCACTTTGTACAAAGAGGTTCAGTGGTGGCAGGTTTAGCATGACTTCCAGAGCTGCCGTAGGTGTTGTGCTCATGCATCCCGTGATGGCACAGCAAGCTAGTCTTTGGAAGCTCTGTAGTTTGCTTATGCTGGTTACCTGAGTGGTCTTAGGCCACCATACAAGGGCTCCGTAGCACAGCATTGGTCGTATGATTGTAGTGACATGAAGAGCCACATGAAGATTTTAGGTGACAGTCCCCATCGTGTACCTACCATTTTCCGGCATTGCCACATGACTATGCTGGCTGCCTTGATTTTCTTCTCTATGTGGCTGTTCCAGTTCAGTTTGCTATCTAGAGTTATACCTAAGTACTTTACCTCCTTGGATAGTTGAAGTGTGGTACCAAACAGCTTAGGGAGGTGATAATTACTTAAGTTCCTTTTGGTTGTGAACATTACCATCTCTGTCTTTGCAGGATTGACGGTCAGATCGTGTTCTCTGCACCACCTTTCGACTTGTTTCAATGCTGCTTGCATCGTGTCGCAGGTGATGCTGGCTAGTGGACCTACCGTCAGAATGGTGATGTCGTCTGCATAGCCAATCGTGTAGAAGTGATTCTTATTTAAGAGTGTGATGAGGTCATTTACCACTAGGTTCCATAGGAGTGGTGAGAGTACGCCACCTTGCGGGCATCCTCTCGCCACTACTGCGCCTCTGTTGTGCGCTCCTGGTGTCCGCACTATTCTGTTCCGGAGCATGTTTACTATCCAGTCCTGGAGAGGCTGTTTGACCTCATGCCTCCGCAAGGCCGCCTCTATGCTGGTGAAGTTAGTCTTGTCGAAGGCACCTTCTATGTCGATGAAAGTACCTAGACATATGTTTTTGTTCTGGAGGGCATATTCTATCTTACCTACTACTTGATGTAAGGCCGACTCTGTTGATTTACCTGCGCTGTAGGCATGCTGGTATTTGTGAATCGGGGCATCGATGAGTGGCCCGCTGCGTAGGTACCTGTCACATAACCTTTCTAAAGTCTTCAATAGAAAGGAAGTCAGGCTTATTGGTCTATAAGATTTGGGGTCTGTATAGTCTGCCTTACCCGGTTTTGGGATGAAAATCACCTTTACTTCTCTCCATGGGTGCGGAGTATAGCGGTACGCTAGACAGGCTTGTAAGATGCGCGTTAGTACCTTTACTACGGTGCCCTCCCCCCATTGCAGAAGGGCCGGGAATATGTTGTCAATACCAGCGGTCTTGAAGGGTTTAAAACTGCAGATTGCCCATTGTACCCTTTGTGGTGTAGCCACTTCCTGCGCCAGTCTCCAGCACCTTTCAGTGGGGGTAACAGGATCATCAGTCCAGATTGCTACGCTAGTTGGTTGGCAATCCGGGAAGTGTGTTTGTAGAAGGATGTCGTAGCTCTCACCTAGGCTTAGGGACATGGAGCCGTCTGGTTTACGCAGGTTTCCTAAACAGCCGGAACCCTGTTTAGCTAGCACCTTTCTTACTCTGTTCGCTTGCGAGTTTGAGGTGATTTCCTCAGTGAAGCCCCGCCACGAGGCGGTTCTCCAGTACCTAATGCGCTGTTTATACTTAGCTTTAATCGCTTTGTAGTTGTCCCAGTCTTCATCATTGTTTGTGTTCATTGCTCTGTTAAATTTACACCTGACCTTGCTCCTGATCCTCTCGAGTTCTGGGCCCCACCAGTGGTGTTTCCCCTCAATGTGTGTTCGTGGTAACTTCAAGGGGCAGGCGGATTCAAAGCTGTATAGGATGGTGTCAGTTAGGTACTTCACCTGTGTTTCTATCTGTTCCGTGTTGGCCATAACTGCATTCAGGCATGCTGTATCAAGCTTTTCCAGCAGTAGTTGATAGTACAGGCGTCTGTTAGTTTTCCTAGGATACCTACGTGGTATGGGGGCCGCTTTAGGTACCCTCAGGCCAAAGCGGATCCATCTGTGATCAGAACATGACGCCTCCTTGGAGACATGCCAGTCCGTTATCGCGGTAGCCGCCCTGGGTGTAGCTAGCGTCAGATCAATGATTGTTCTGCTGTTACGGCCGACGAACGTAGGATCACTGCCTGTGTTAATTATTTCTAAGTTAGTGGTCAAAAGGAATTCAACTAGTTTATTACCTCTCGTGTTGCTTTGATCCATTCCCCAAAGTGGGTGGTGTGCGTTTGAGTCAGACGCAATGATCAGGTCCAGGTCCTGTTGCTCGCAGAAGTGGACCAGGCTGTCCACGCCCTCCGGTGGTATCTCCTCTTTATCCGGCATGTAAATGGATGCGAGGATCACGTCCCGGACGTGGTCGCCTTGAGTGTGTGATAGCCTTATGGTGCATATATCTCTAGAACAGAAATTGGTTAAAGACTGTGCTTGTCCCTCTGGATGTATATATACATGTTCTAATGTCCCCTGTGGTGGCATGTACAAGCTTACCTCCTAGATTAGAGAGTCCCTGCACGGTGCCACCTCTGATCCACGGCTCCTGGATCAGGGCGATCGCTGTGTTGGTAACCTCCAGCCATCGCCGAAGTTGAGCCGTAGCGGCGATGCTGTGGTGTAGGTTAGTTTGTGTGATGACGGCACTACACGAGGGGGACGCCATCTTGGCTTGACAGGTCCCCTAGGTCCATCTCCTCGAGCTCCACCATTAGTTCCTCATGTGTAGGTGAGGAAGCTGCTCGGGAGGGTCCTGCTACTGGCTCAGTCGGCGCAGCGCCCTCTATTTGTGGAGTGTCCGTGTGTATCTCTGTGACTTGGTGTGTGCATGTCTGTGTCACAGTTGTAGTGGGTGTCGTGGTCGTTGTCACCGGTGTAGGCAGAAGAGGTACCCTTACATAGCCTCCCGGAGGGGGGGGCGTGTCTACGTAATGTCCTTTGGCATCGGCAAATTTTACGTAGACTGACCCAATTAAGAATGATAGCCGTCTACCACGCGCCATTATTGCCGGGATTAAATCTTCAGGGATGCCCACCACCACGAACGTGGCCCCTACCTTCTCCTGCCTATGTATCCCGTATAGGTTCCACCTGTGTGGTTCAACCTCTTGGTTACAAAGTTCGAGGACCCTCCCTATGCCTATGTCTATGTCTCATCCTTATCCCAGATTTTTGGTAAAAGGATGCCGCATCTAACCCGTTTTGGAAGGTCATCGGCCATAACGACCGTTAGGCCGTGTTTGCAGTTGGGTATCTGCAGATTTCTCACTACCCCCGTTACCCACTCGACGGTACCCTGGTTTGCACATGTAGTGCGAATGCTCCCATCTACATAAGTCGGTTTGGTAGTTAGGGAAAGGGAGTAGGGAGGTCTATGTGTACCTAATGCTAGATGGTACATGGTGTCCTCCACCTCTTGCACGGCTCGCTCACCTACCTCTTTCGAGATGAATCCCGATTTGGGGCAGGTGATGGCTATCCGCACATCGGTTTTGGGCGCCATGGCCATGGCGTAGGTAGTGTGTGGTGTTGTGCGTGTTGTGCGTGGCTTTTGGGAAGGCGACGTCTTCGGTATTTTGGACCCGCCCTGAGGGGACAGCGTCCCATCTAGTCTGGTCCTTTTACTGAGAGGCGTCGACTGCCCTCCGGCACTGTTGTGTCCTGGCTGGTATCTGCGATTGCCCTTACCAGGCTGACGTTTGGCCTGAGATAGCGGTGGTCGGTTACCCGTGGTCTCAACCGCCTTCCCTGGTTCGTCTGCCTTGTCTGGGTTCGGTGTGGGGTGTGCTGGCGGATCCTTATTGAGCTTTGCTCGTTGTTTCCGCTTTTCTACCATCTTCTGTAGTTTCTTCCGCCGACGTCTGTCAGCTGAAGTGCCGGCCGTGGCTTTGGGTTCGTTTCCCTCCTGAGCGGAGGTACTCCTTACCGGTTTGCCTGACCTGCCAACTATCTGCCAGTTCTGGTCCGAGATGGTGTATTTTGTTACAGCCAGCACATCGGCTGGTTGCGTGTGTGTTTGTGTGGTGAGTGCCGGCAGGATGGCGGATTGCTCCGCTCTCCCATCGGACGGTAATCCCTCCGGTTTCCCTTCGGGTTGTGTGGTAGTAGTAGAGAACCTAATAGAATCCATACTTAATTATTTTGATATACCTTCATCCAGTCGGCTTCCCACCCTCCTCGGAGCCCGCACATCTGGGAGTGTCCTATTAAAAAGGTACACTAGGACTACCGACTGGATATAGGTGTGGTGAGTTGGTGTTGGATGCGACATCGGAGGTTTGAGATGCTAGGCTGATGGGCCGGTTCAGAGTCCACCAGTTGTTCCACACATTCGCGCCTCTTCAGCATGATCCTAAACCATCCGCATCGGTGAAGCCGAATACGGACCCCCCCCCCACCTCGCAGCGGCCCTCTGACGGGACGCGAGACCATTTCCCTTTTAGCGCTACCTAAAAGGGCTACCGTTTCGGTTGAAATTCGGACCAAAGGAGGCGTGTTGCGAGACTGGGGTAACTACTCCGACCCCCGCCCCGCTCAGCCACCCAGGACTCCTGCATCCCTCCTTACGGCGATCGACTGCGCAGGCCTAAAGCGCAGGAGAGGCGACTAGTCCACCGGGTTGCCTCCCAAGTCCCGGTGGAACCAAAGGCTTTTGTGGGTCAGCCTTAGGAGAGAAAGGGATTTGGGTATTGGGACAGATAGGGTTAATGGGTATTGGAAGGATATGGGGTTTAGGGGTGTGATAATATATTACTTGGATACCTATACAGATAATGATACATCATATATTTGCTAAAAAAAAAATAAACGTACATAGATATAATGTAAACGAAAAACCGCCCGATGCTTTTGGTTACGTCTATTTCGTAGGGAACTAGACCAACAACAGGGCGGCAACCTCGAGAAGGATAGATCACCGGACTTACCCTGGGGATCCACACGACTGTTGCGCTCTCCCCCAGGGTCACGCCCCCTTACAGCCTCAGAGGGAGGCGGTAAGGTAGGCCTGCAGCTATGCTAAACATACCATTCCCTAGAGATCACTCTAGGAAATGTTATGCCGTTTGCAACAGTGAAAGCATAGCCCCAGGCCCGCCCCTAATAATAATAATAATAGACCGATTCTCGTGATTCTTTTTTTGTTCGACGTGAAATAGCTGCCAGGTGGTCCCATAGAAATATTGTCGTGATCTGATCATGGACTTACGAGATATGGAACGGAACTCCTCGTAGGATAATAGCAGAATTGTCGTAACAAGTAATATTGCTTTGTTTATACGTGCAGTCGATGGCTGACGAGTAAAGAGGAAGAGAGGGGATACGTGGTAATCCCCCCCCCCCCCCTCCTTTAATCACCCAAGTTAAAAAAATTCGTGTGAGGTATCGTTTGAATGGGCTTTTCATAAGGATTTCAAATATTAGCCTCACAAAAGTCTGGGAGGGGGATTAATTTTAGGCACCACTAAAAATCGTGAAAAAAAAAATTTAATAAAAAATAAAACCGACTTCAAAAGGAACTAAAAAGCTTTAAATAACTTTAAAACGTTTTGAAGTCGGTTCCAAGTCAAGTTCTAGCCACTTTAACCTTCTCATTAAGAACTTGATTTGGAATTTGGATTTGCTGAAATTTTAAATTATCTGCTAAAAATCCAGAAGAAGTAAAACGAGTAAAGGACCGACTTCTTTTCTGTTTCGAAAAAAAATCTTATGTCTTCTGAAAAACCGTAATTTGTTATCTTTAAAAATGACTAAATGGCAATATAATGCTATGAGAAAATCGATTCATGACGAAGGCGTAGTTTTATTGCCCTCTTATTATTCTATTCAGAAGGCAAAAAATGAATGTTATCCATCAAAAAATTACATGGAAATGACAGATGCTTCTGCGCAAATACAATTACAGTCTCTTTTAGACAAAACGACATCAGAAAGACTTTTAAAATTCGTTGAAATACAAGACGATCAAAATAATTGGAATTAATTAGCAAATGGGGTTTCGATGGGGCTTCAAGTCAGTCTAATTATAAGCAGAAAAGTGAGACCAATGTTGATGATAGCAGTATAGTTATGGGAAGCCTAGTTCCTTTAAAACTAACGTGTGGAGAACAAGTTTTGTGGGAGAACGAAACACCTAATTCCACTTATTTTTGTCGTCCCCTATTTTTTAAATTTGTTAAAGAGACGGAATTAAGAATCAGAAGTGAAAAGGAAAGGATAGACTCCGAAATTAATTGTTTGGATAAGACTAAAGTTAGTAAAGACGGAAAATTGTCTGAAGAAGTCGCTGAATCTAGAAATAAAGATTTCAGGAGGTACGGAGAACACCACTTAAGGAAATTTTCTAGAAAAGCAACAAATGAGGATATTTTAAATAATTTTATTGTTATATCTGATCCATATATTTCTACAATTAGACCGAGATTTGTTAGGAAACATAAAATTATATTGAATGAGACAAAATCCTTACTGTTTACTTCTGAACGAGATAAAGAATCAGACGAAGAATGAATGAAATAAATAATTGGAATGTTTATTGTTCGAATGTTTTAGCCATTTGGGTCAAATTTTTCCGGTATATTTTGAAATAATTTTATATCAATTGTACTTACTATTGCTAGCCATTATATTGTTATTGCCAGTGGATTAGGGCTCTTGGGGACACCACAAAAAAAACGCACTTGGTTCTTAACCTCTAGGGTAGTGTGGAATAGATAACATACACATTACGTATAATATTATGTATAAGAAAACCGAAATCTTAATTATTTCTAAGCACATTATAAGAATTAATTAACTATCTCATGTTGTATCTTTATTACCGTGTAACTTTTAAAATATTAGGTTTTCGCGTCTATTCCCATAATAAAAAACGATTGTAGGGAGAAAAGCAACACCTTTCTGCAGTTATTTCTCCCTAATTCCAAAAAACGATTTTTCAGCCTACTGTGCGACGGCGTCAAGTAACAATTGATTTCCTTGTGTTTGAACCGTGTCCGGTGTTTGAACTTTTAATAAACAACTTTTAAATGGATAAACTCGCGTATATTGTATTTTCCAAAAACACCAGATAATTCGAGATCTTTGCAGATCTCGTGGTCACAGGCAGACTGAGGTGACAAGCGTCTGAATAGTTATTTAAAATTATTTTTGATCTACCGTCAACTTTATTTAGTATTTTGCCCATATTATGTGAAATTTTTAGTTTAATTGAATTTAAATGCTATTATTAAGATTTTTACTACCGTTTCCTAGTGCTTTGCAATGCAAATAATAAATGTATAAAAAGCAGGGATCAAAAACCATCTCTGGTAACGTGAAGCGTTACTAAAATTTACCTATTTAGTTACACTTAAGCAATCGGAATTCTTTCTGAAAAGAGGCATTTTCAACTTTTAAGAATTTCTCTTTTACAGATCGTGACTTGAAAATTATTATCTTCACCAAGTAACTAAGTTCATCCAACAACTTAGACTTAACATGAATGTGTAATTATTTAACATAAAACAATGAGAACTTAGGACATATTTTCGTACAGTACATACTGTAAGTAGTAATAGTTTGTTGTAAAATAGTCTTTATTTATAGAAAGTCATGGTTCATAATTGCGATTGTCCAGACTGTACAAACTTCAAGATCGCGTGTTCTAACATAGTAAGAATTTAATTTTGTTACTGAAAATGATCTGCAAATCCTCGCGGACGCTCCATAAAAATATCAAGATTGTAATTAAATTAAGATTTGTTGTTTAGCGAGTTGGAAAATTAGATATTCAAAAATTCAAATACAGGCCTACTTAGTAACACAGCAATATTCCATGTCCATTATCACCGGGCGGCAAATTCGGGTTAAAAAAAAATAATCTTTTGTTGATTTTGTATCCATAGCAACTCTGAAAAGTTATTTTGCAAAGCATTGACTACTCCTTATGTGTTGTAGATATTCGCGGCGCGCGCGGCGCGGTAATCTGCAAACACTATTGTCATTATAAAAAACGTAAAAACTCTTTAAAACATATAAAACAAAGAGACTTGTGAAATATATTTTTCTTACTTAATAAGTAATGTTATTGTTGTTGATTATTATTATTATATTATTGCTGTTTTATTTTCTTGTTTGTGTAAGTTAAATTTTTTGTGTCATCGTAATGTCAATATGTCGAATAATTTTATTTTCTTTCTACTTTTGTTAACCTAACACACAACACAATCCAGACAAAAATCTTAACAAAAATACTTTATATTTATTTAAACTACGACAAATCGCCTCCATTTTGTTTTGACTTGAGCTATAACCCAGGTTTAAGTTACCGAGCAACTAATTTGTATCAGTGGGAGTAACATAAAACTATTCTCAGTTAGTTAATCTCTCGATTTATTTACTCGGGCGTAAAAGGCGTATTTAGTTACAGCTACAGGTAAACATGTCGTTTATCATTTCTTGAATTTATTGTAACAGATTATTCATTGTTAGTTGGTCGTTTCTCCTTTTTATTAAGTTACTCCTATTATTTTATTTGTGGTGTAGAAATCTCTTTAATTTCTTAAATGTAACTTTAGAATTATGAGTGTTTATTACCCTTTATTAGGGCAGAACAAATGGCCTTTGTTAGGAATAAGACCACATGTCGGTGTGGTGTATTTAATGAGGGTAGACTTATTATTTGTCTCGGGCGATTACGTCACAAGATGTGGTATGACTCAATCTGTTTTCACTGAGTACTTTTTACGATGTCTATGCCCAACCGTCAGCCCTGGAAGCACGTGGTGGATAGACGACTAGGCGAGCCAAATAAAATATTATAATAACATAACACTACACTCTGATTGAATACTTATTTTAATAAATTGCTTAAGGTTTAAAACGAGATACAATAAAAATACATAATTTGTGTTACTTTTCATTGAAATATGTACCACGAACTATAGTCACGGCCGTCATCTAGTTCTATCATCATTAGATACAGAGAGACAGAGAGATTTAGTGCAGTGATAGCCTAGTGGTATGACCGTTGGACTGCCAAGTCAAAGGTCGTAGGTTCAAACCCAGGCTTGCACCACTGACTTTTTGGATTTATGTGCGCATTACAACTTAGTTATTACTTGCTAAAACGGTGAAGGAAAACATCGTGAGGAAACCAGCACACTTAAGAGATTTTTCAACGGTATGTAAAACCATGTCAGAGGCCTACGGGCGGTTTAAACTCTGACACCAGGTTGTTCGTCAACCATACGATGAAGAAGATAATTCGATAGTACGATCCTGTGTCCTGTGTTGACTGGTTTTTACACTCTGATCTAATCTAGTAATGTAATGTTTCACTTAGGTTTTCAAGTATACATTTATAACTACTTAAAATCATTTCCGTGTCTGAGTCCTAATGCATCCAAGATTTGCACAAGTCCCGCAGGTATAATAAATATTATTTTTGCTTGCATTTTAGCTTCTCGTTCTAACTATACTTTGTGCGGTGTAGCATGGTGCGGGTGACTTGGTGGGTATTGTGTGAGTAGGTAGTGTTTATTTTAGCAGCACCCTAAATACCATTTATTGACACTGACAGCGACAGCATACAACCACAGTCTAATAATCATACAGTATGGTAACTACGCACAAACGCTCGAAAACGGCACACTCATACAAACATGCGCAACGACGCGTCGTTGATTCTGCGAGTATCGCGACGTTCGCTTAGGAGTCTCGTTGTTACGCAATATTACGCATGCTTGTGTGAGTGTGCCTTTTTGAGCGTTTATACGTAGTTATCATACTGTATGATCGTATAATAATTATTATATTGTGATACAAAACAAGTGCAAACAGCGGTATTAGCTATCACCCACACTATGCTCCGCCGCACAAAGTAAAGTACACCTAAAGCCGTAAAAATATTATCTAAGGCGTTATTTCCAATAAATATAGTAACAAATACTTTTACTTTACTCGATTACCATAATAAATGCGTTCTACTTATGCCACAGTTTAATTTATGCAAGAACCTTGTTTTGGAAACAAGGAATTTAGACAATCCACAATTGAATAAATAGCTAAATTATACGCAGTCAGTGAATAAATTTGACATTATATTCTAATAATGTTTTTGGTTAATTTGTCTAGAGAAATGAATTTGGGTAAGAACCGTTTTTTCAAACTTTAGATAATTTTAGCTGACTTCCAAAAAAGGAAGAGGTTCGCAATTCGTATTAATGTATTTTTAATAATAGGTTTTTTATGTGTATTCGCTGGTTACTTTGTGATTGGTGGGCCAATTTTTTTCAATTTTTTTCGGAAAACAAATCAAATTATTTTTACCCGACTACAAAAAAAAGGAGGGTTATGATTTTAGCAGTCTATGTATGTATGTATGTATGTATGTATGTATGTAAGTTTGTTCATCTGTTCCCTCGTAGCTCCTAAACTATTTGTTGGAATTCAATAAATAAGGTGTCTATCGATGCGTCTTAATGGTCTGCGGGTTATAGGATTTATGAAATTTCGTAAAATCAAATAAGGTGGATTTTAAAAATAAATTAGTCAGCTCGAAAAAAATAAAGTTAAGGTAAATTTATCGTGTTTGATATCAAATGGAAGGTCTTGATGAGCACATTCAGAATATGTATATATTATCTATATATTCTGGACCACTTCTTAGAATATCAGGCTTCTAACTACCCGTTACGACTATCATAAATATATGTGATTATAACACTGCATACAATGTGAAAACGTGATAACAATAAATATTTACTAATTAAATTAAAGTTTCTACACATCACTGCCTATTAAATTATGATTATATTTTAAAATAATGTTAATTAAATTGAGATTTCTTTTTCGTAACTAGATGGCGTTGGTTTGCGGTTTTGTGGAAGTAAGTAACATAGAGTTAAAAATACCTCCTCAAAAATCCCGGAATCGTAAACATAACAATTAAATCTCGGGATTTTATTAATATGGACTGGATTTTGACCTATAGTTTTTATTAGAATTAATTTTGTATGTAAAATGAAACTCATTAATTTAACAGTTTTAGTACCGAACTACTTAAGTATTACATTATCTGTTACCGATGTCTAAAAACATAATAAAGACTTTTTATTATAATAATTTAGTTCATATGTATTTAAAACGTTAAATTAATATTTTGGAGAATTTATTACATGTTTTAACACATGTTTTCTTATGAAATATAATAAATTATTTAATAAGAAATTTGAAAAACAACTGATACGGAAGGGATTCGAACCCACGATCTCCGACGTACCGTGCCGACGCTCTAACCGCTGAGCCACCGTATCCCATCAAAATCAGTCGAAATTTCAAATCTCTTTCTACGCCTAGGGCGTGTGGTAATATCTATCGGTGCCTTCTAAAAACTGCAAAGTTTAGAACACTGAGTCGGATAATTAATGTATTCCGTTCGATATTACCACACGCCTAAGGCGTAGAAAGAGATTTGAAATTTCGACTGATTCTGATGGGATACGGTAGCTTAGCGGTTAGAGCGTCGGCACGGTACACCGGAGATCGTGGATTCGAATCCCATCCGTATCAGTTGTTTTTTCAAATTTCTTATTAAATAATTATACGTAAAATTAATTTCTTATTTCCCGGGAATTAATTGTAATGTTTATGATTTCGGGATTTTAGAGCAGGTATTATCAACTCCATGTTACTTACTTCCTCGAACTTTAGGTAAATGTGCTCTATCTATGATGATATCCCACAAAAAAGGTTTCATGTGTACTTATACAGCTTGGCAAAAAAGAGTCTGAGGCGGTGACAGCTGGAACTAAAAATAAAAATCTTAAATAACTACGTTTGTGAGTACTAAAATAACATAAAAATGATTCATTTGATTATAATTAATGACAAAAAACTCGTCATAGAAATATGTAAGCACTTAATAACTTGTAATTTGAATTGTAGTGTGAAAAGTGCGACAGCGGCGCCCCCAATTTTTCCAGACTCTTTTTTGCCAAGCTGTACTTCTTACTACTTTTCATGTATACTTCTAAGAAATATATGAGGCCATGTTTTAATAGCTCAAAGTCGCGGACGACACCTTTGAAATAAATTTAATTTAAAAAATACATGACATTGACTAAAGGTTTGAACCGAAGTTGACAGTTAAAGAAATCTACCTATTTAAGAACTACCACATTCTAAAAAATTGTGATTAAAATTTACCACTAAAAATCATTGAAAAAAAATATAGTATAAAAACTAAAACCCGACTACTTAAAATCTAAAAACAAGCTTCTTAGATTTGAAATAAAATTCTGTAGTCGGAGGCCTTAATGTATTATAGGTAAATAGGTACTAGATAATCTTCCAAGGGTAAATACTTTGTAATTTGGTGGCCTCCGAGTACAGAATTTTATTTCAAATCTAAGAAGCTTGTTTTTAGATTTTAAGTAGTCGGGTTTTAGTTTTTATACTATATTTTTTTTTAAATTATTATTTCCTTGTTTTAAGAAAATGTTAGTCTTTTTTTAAAATATTGTCAATATCCCTAAAAAAACTTAATTCAATTTATAGTAGATATAAACTTCCTTTTTGACCGCGAGCGCAAACTAAATACCCACCCCACGTTTGAAATGCGACATTTCTTGTGTGTGGACTACATTGCTGCTACATTTTTTTTTTCTTTTAAAAGAACTACAATTCTACACAACCATTACCTTATTCATGAACTTACTAGCGCAACTAACATAAGGGCAGCGTTTCCTTAACGCGAGCAAGTGATTAATGTTGCTATACAATACGGTAAATCTTTGGGAAGCACAGGGAACAAATTTACCGCATGTATGCCCCTTTCCACAGCCATGAGAACAATTCACAAGAAACCAACGACAGTTTATTTGATATCAATCCAGTAAATGTTTTTGGGGATTTTCCAAGTGAATTTTGTGGTATAAATGAGTTTAGTGACTTCGTAAATAAGAATTAATAGGATTTTATGAGGGTATTGATCTAGTGGAATGGGGAGTTTATAATTAACAACAGTTCTTGGAAATAAATAATTTAGTTTTTTTATTTATTTTTTTATACAAAGTACCTATCTACCTTTTAAATTTTTTACACTAGCTTTTGCCCGCGGCCTTGGTATATGGAATATGAAACAATTTTAAATTCAATCATAATTCGAATCAAAAATGGCGCCATCTATTATCATAAGAACGTTATAGTTGTTTTCCTCGGGAATAGTACTTTTTTCGAGATAAAAGGTAACCTACCCAATGTCCATTTCTGTACAAAAATTTTGGGATAATCAGTTCAGAAATCGAACAAATTAACTTTCGCATATTATAATAATATATTTGTTAGGATTAATAGAGTTAGAACTTATATAAATGACAAAGTTTGTATTAATTTACCAATAGTTGGCATCTAAAACTTTGGTCTGTTCGAATAATTTACGATAGTAATAAGAATTTGCCAAATCCCGCTAGTAATTTTGTCATAAAATTTGATTATTTTCTCAGCGAAACGTATAAAACAGACTTAAGTATTTTATGATTTCTGTTCGGTTGAGTAAATAAATTGCTAACTTAATTTTATTAAATACAAATTAAAGAACTCTCAATTTTGATTTTTTTCCTGCTAGATCTGGTCCCATTTACCTACTTGGGGTTATTATTGGGGTTTGGGTAACCTTTCTTGTTTATTTTCCAGTAAGCACGGTTCTGTGCCACGTCTTCATGAATTTGAAAGGTAAAAATATCAAAAGGTTATAAAGTCTCAAATTTTTGCGAACGTTTAACACAATGAAACAACTTTTTAACGGATAACTCGCGTAAATGTCACTCAAAAAATCAGATTTATTGAAAAATAAACATTTACGCGAGTTATCCGTTAAACAGTTGTTTCATTGTAACAAAAGGTTAATCATCATTTTGCTAATATCGGTTCGTTTTAGAATTCTAGATTCAAAGATATTTGAGAAGCAACATTTTTATTTTTAATGTAGCCTGTTATAATCTTGCCTGGGATTTAATTTGCAAAGTCGTACAGTTTTTACGGGTAACGAACCCAAAATACTTATGTAACTAGGGTTAATCGCCATTATAAGCTGTACAGATTGAATCGTCAATCTCCAACAAACTCGCATCTTTTGCAATGCAAACTCACTCCGATTATAAAATCGTGTTTTCTATGATTCCAAAAACAACATCTGGTGCTAGCATAAAATTTAAATTTAACAGATCCAGGCTTAATTTATTTAAACAACCCAAGGAAGGGTCTCGTCAAGTTTCTTGTCACAGTTGCTCCTTTATCTCCTTTTAATCCTTTATACTTACGACACCAGAGGAATGACGGGTAAGCTTGAAATTATACGAAGACAGTTCCCTTATCTTTATTTACTAAACTAGCGTTCGGCGCGCGCAGTCCTATGAATTTCCTTAAGTTGCAAAAGGTTCAACAAATCTGTGGAGTTGATTACGTAACAAACAATGATCTTGCCCGTATGGTCATCTTCTGCAGCTATGTTCCGACATCTAGAAGTACCTTGTCTTGCTGCACCACACATAAAGCTGCGGCTTACAGATGTGGCTGGACCAGTTTTAATTTCATTGGTAGGTATTTCGTTGCTATGATTTCCATAGCTCCCATTTGTCGTGACATTCATATAATTATTTATAAATGCAAAAGTGTGTACCTACAGGTTTATTCCTTTGTCCTTCATTCAGGCAGCAATCCATCAGGGTACTTTAAATCCCGAAAAAATGGTACCACGTGTGTGCAAAACCACGAGTAAAAGCTATTACAAAAGAATAGGTACTGTTTTCTTTAAACGTTTAGATGAAAACCTTTTTGGTCGTGCTAAATAATAATTGTCCACTCGCTGGCTGTGTATTATAGGTAAAAAAAAATATTTTTTACATGAAGACTGTCAGTTGGCATAGGCATTTGGTTTAGAGTGCTTGCCCGGTAAAAGTACCAATTTCTAGTAAACAATGTATGGTTGTTAACGTATGGACAATGTCAAAAGTGGATCGATACGCTAGTCAACCTTTCAACTTGTTCTGTGTAATCCTCGACCTAATCTCTCCGGAGTCAGTGCACCGTCAACTTGTTCGTGGCCAGTACAATAGTTTCTGGAAACTAATCTAAAGATTCCATCGTAGTAATCCGATACAATGTCTCAAGAATAACATTTACTTTCACACAAAACTGAGCAATAATAGGTTCCAATCAAGAAAGAAAACTCAATTTTATGGATGTCTCGGATAAAATTAAATTACCTTTTTTTTCACACAGACTGCGAAGAATTTACTTTTCGGGCGTTGATGTTTAAATTTCTAATAAAAAAGAAATAAATGACAAGATTAAACATAAGTTTAGAACATGTTTTGCAAGACAGTTATCAGATTTTTTGTAAATTTAATTTCTTAACAAGAATCACTGGATATGTTGCCCTAAATCGCCACGCTGGGCAAGCGGGTTGGCGATCGCAGTAGTAGATGGTTGCTATTACATAGTAGTATGCTGCTGGCCTTCCTCAAGTATTTTCCCTTTGTCGCTTCTTACGACACCCGCGAAATGAGTAGGGGTGGTTCTGTTCTTAGGCCGGAAACCACACGGCAATTTTGACTTAGGTATTTCTACAATATTACACAACATACTTGTATTACGATTACGAGTCACAAGTCTGTATCTTTAAAATTAGATCTTAATATCAAAATTCTTGTCTGGTCCAAAAATAGACGGAATTATCTCGACTGTAGTTTAATGCATTGACATTTTCGTTGAAAGCATCTCACTGTATTTCTGGTTGCAAGTTAATATAAACTCACGTAGGAATTCATGTCTGGTTTTCGAAAAAGCAACATTCTTTTGAAGGAAACTGGCATTAAAATTATGGCATGTTTTGGACTAGTATCAAAAACGCGTCGTAATGAAATTCGTCTTACTTAAAAGGCCTTCTTTTTCTTCTTCATCGCATGATTGATAAATAACCTGGTGTCAGAATTTAAAACGCCTGAAGGCTTTTGAAATGGCTTTACACGCCATCTAAAATCCTTTGGGTGTGCTGCCCTTAGATGTTTTCCTTAACCATTTTTTTGAGCAAGTATCAAATTAATGTTTAATACGCACCTCCACCTTTGAACCTACGACCAATAAAAGCGCAAAAGCGCTGAAGTATGAATAAAACCATTTTCATTTCATACAACTCTTGTTTAATGCTGGTAGGTATAAACGTACTAACTTGAGCAAAAGCAAGTTGAAAAGGGGTAAGCAGATCACAGTAAATTGTTATATTTATTTGTCCCTATACCATTTATCCTATTTAAAACCTTTGCAAAGGTTTTTGACCTGGTAAAAAGTTGTTTAACTCCTAAAGTAACTGGCATCATTAGGTTGTTTATCATTTCTACCATATTGCAAATCATGCCGTGCACAACTAGTATAAAATAAAAGCGCATGATCTGTGCGCACTTGCGCTTCAAGGCTTTTCATTACATCTTTAAATAATAAAATTGGAACTGGCTTTAGATTGTCAACCCTACAATTATATTCATTAAGCACAGAATTTTCCTAACCATTTCAAATTTAGAAGGCCAAAAAGTCTTTACCAGTTTCGCCGGGAAATAAAAACATAACGTTGCAGAAGTGGACTCTTCATTCACATAACCCTCTAAAATACTAGGATTTCAGTCCGAAGAGATTTCATGCAATTTACAATTGGGATCAAAGCTACCCCACCATCCTTTTAACCTATTTCCAGTTGCAGTAGTACTTAGAATTCAAGTACTATCTTGTACTGAATAGTATTCATACAAAAGAATTTTGCTGTCGTTGAAAAATCCAATTTGACTTTTTATATCTGAGACGACTTGGGGAATATTTTAAAGTGGAGGTGTAAGTGGTGGTAAGGAATGTTTATTTCAGTTTTAAGTACGTGTTCTGAATGTTTATTTTTTTTACCACTTAGGTGGCAAGCACACGCATTAGTTTTTTAGCTACGAAAAACTGTCTCGCAGACATTACGAGTAACGTCTGTAATATGCCTTATGTTGTAAGGTGGCTAAACACACAGGCCACCTAATCGAAAAAGATTATCGTAACGATAGTCACACCTAGAGGCTTTAATTACGCGTCATTGACCTCTTAGATTGGGCTCCCAATACAGGATCTTAACGTCACTGTCACTGAAACAGTTAGTCTTGCTTTTTCCATGTAATACTCAAGTCAGATCAGCCATTCTTGTACACACGGCTACCAGATCAAGCTATATAAAACCAGTATGACCTGACCTCGCATTGTATAAGCTCTTCGTACTACAAGATGTCAGCTTACACTCGAAATGTATAGTTTGATGCGTAGCCGTGAGTACATAAGGCATTGTACTAAGGCCGTTATTTAGACTCCAGTGTAGGTCGCTGTCGCTTTACAAGTCCACGTAGCTTGGTGGTGACGTAATTATCACCTAGGGACCAACTTGCACGGCCTACTATTGAATTAAGAGGCAAAGTGGTTGAATCGGTCTCAGTAGAGTAAACTTTAGTATTTTGAGGTTTTGAACCAAAATTACCCTTGTTGGATGAACTGGTTAAGATACCAATGCCGTTTTGAAAACTGGAATTTCTTTGTAAGGAATTTGGATTTGATTTAAAATAAGGATTTGGAATTTGGTCTACGGAAGAGTAGGTGCCTATCTCTGCCTTTATGATGCCTTATTCATACTCTATAAAGATTCCCAAATCGTACTAAGGTTTGGTTGGGATCTTGAAATACAGAGTCTGCCGAAAGGATAGTCCAGAGTGTAAATGAATTCAATCCACGTTAACAATCTACTGGATTATTAACTTTGCAACGGATTATTTATAACGGATTATTAACACTAGATATGCTGAGGAAAGTTAAAACAAATCTTACCGAGCAGAGTTATAAATATCTAGCAGCTATTCCACATTGATCACTGATCGCTCTAAAATTTGTCATAATCAATTTAGCACTGTTGAAGTTTATAACACTTTTCCAATTTCTATTGTAATGGCTTCATCCAATATAGTGGCTCCATCCAATATAGTGGCTCCATCGAATTGACAATGCAATAACACTTTAAAAACTACGAAAACAGTTGGAATATCTAGCGGGTACGCACGAATATCAATTCCATTTTGAAGCAAAACTGGGCCATTCAAATAAAAGTAAGACTGTAGAACTACTGTAATTGTTTAATAAATGTAAAAAGTACTAAATTCAATAATTGCCAAAAATAAAAATAGTTTAGAGATAATACCTTAAAATCTTTGCCTAGTAGTAGGTAGGACATGTCATATTAGATAAAAAAATAATTTTAAAACTGACAGCACTCCCAAAGTTATGAATTACCCACAAAAACAAAACTAATAAAAAAAATCATCACCGTTACATTAAACTATCCAAAATTAATTAACTTTTTAAATTGATTTCCTTACTATTGTCAGTTAACCACATAATTAAAAATACATTTACACTAGAATCTTAAACTGAACTGAAGCTTAACGTCAGCTTAAGCCATATTTTGCAAGCATACTCAATGTTCGGATGTTTTCGGTAGCATTCGGTTTCCTGACTTGAATAACAATTACGGTCTTTGCGCTGCACGCGCGGTTTGATCCAATTTTGATGTAGATACCGCATCGGAGATATCATATCTTGTGTCAGGACTTGGTAAAATTATTGAGGTACCTATGTAAAATATGCTTCTGGCATATGATATTCAAGTATGTCATATATTTTTCCGAAGCGTAAGACAACTAATTGTTTTTTTTTTATTCCGACAGTACACACGGCTTCATATCAAGCTAACAAAACCAATATGAACTAACCTCACATTGTTATTAAGATGTCAGCTTATACAGGAAATGTAGTCATGTGTACTATTTAATTCCATGATGGAGAAGCCTGCCTGAAGAGTCGTGATAGCCTAGTGGTGGTGACCGTTGACTGGTAAGTCAGTAGTCTCGAGTTCGAACCCAAGGCGCGCACCTCTGACTTTTCGTAAGTTATGTGCGTTTTATAAATTAATTATCACTCTCCGTGCCTCGGATAGCACGTTAAGCTGTTGGCCCCGGCTGTCAATTGTAGATCTTTGACAGTCGTTACGGGTAGTCAGAAGCCCGAAAGTCTGACAACCAGTCTTACCAAGGGGTACCGTGTAACCTAGTACCTGGGTTGTGGAGGTCTGATAGGCAGTCGCTCCATGTAAAACACTGGTATTCAGCTGCATCCGGTAAGACTGGAAGCCGACCCCAACATAGTTGGGAAAAGGCTAGGCAGATGATGATGGAGAAGCCTGTTTGTTGTTATACAAACGCTAGGCATTACTCAACTTTAGGCTGCTGAAAAGAAATAGCCATTAACTTTTTGTTGGCCTCAAAATTTAATCTAAACCTTGCGATTTTATGAGATTAGCTCTGAACTAAATACTTATTTCAGACTTAACTACAATTATTATCATTGCTAGATAGCCTAAGAAGACTTCTAATGTAAAAAATCTCTCTCTTCACTTCAAAACAATTTGTCAAATATTCTAAATTGATCAATGACCATCAATTTGGCGTTGTGGATATCTTTAACACTCATAATATAAAATAATTTCTGCTGCTACCTTCTCCTGAAATCCTGTAATTAGCTTCATCATCATCATCATCATTTCAGCCATAAGTCGTCCACTGCTGAACATAGGCCTCCCCCAATGACTTTCAGATTGGCCGGTTGGAAGCAACCTGCATCCAGCAGCTTCCTACGACCTTTATTAGGTCGCAGGTTAGCTTACCGATGCTTATTTGTTTAACTGTTGCTTTTTCTATGTGAATGAATAAATTATAAAAATATTAGACGACTTAAATCTGAATTGGATTTGACTCAACAAGAAGGAGACGTACTTTAAGTAAAATATCCACAGAAAAACGAAGATTTTTTCCTTATTACAAAGAATACTGAAATACCGAAACTACTTATAGGGCCTACCTACATCTTCTACTAAACTGATGAACGAATTTGGGTAAAACTTGACATATAGGAAATATAAGTCCCGGATTAACCATAGGTTACTTTTTATCCAGAAATAATGCGGATGCTAGTAGTTACATAACTGTGGTTTAACGCTACCCACGTAACTCGTCAGGGATTATAGAGGTTGCGAAATATTGCGCTCAAAATTTGGAATATTCTCCAAAACATCATTTTCGTAATTGCTATTTCCGTGTTGGTACGCAATAACTTTCTAAAATAAATCATAAGAAAAGGATAGAAGATTTGAAGAGCTGTCAAATTAGTCCGTTTGCGTGATATTAACGCAGATTTTAAACGTTAACGCCATGGTAGAGATTCCATAAAGTTTTTCATCAGTTTTAAGAGAATAGACTAATGGAAGCCGACCCCAACATAGTTGGGAAAAGGCTAGGCAGATGATGATGATGAGACTAATATGACAGCTTTTTTTTAAATTTAAGTTTTTTGTAATTTTTTGCTTTTAAATCATTCAAGTTTGCGTGTTTCTTCACGCTTTCCTTCCGTTTTGAAAATTCAAAAATGTGTGCCCAGGATCAAACCTACAACTATTGAATTTGCAAACCAACGCTCGCACTATTAGGCTATTACCTACCTACTACTGTAAAGAGAAAAAAAAGCTTTAAAACACAACATTGAACGTAATTTCATTTAATTCAGTAATTAAGGGCAATTAATTTAACAGAATTCTAAAATGACTACTAAACGCAAAATAAGCATTAATTACAGTTATTACCCTTTTGTAACTCCGGAGGTGTAGGATCATGCCTCCATTTATATACCGTTTAACCCTTCTAAATAAAGACAAAATAAATTCTCCAGTTGAAATTTTAGTAACCGCTGGTTTCAATAATTCATCTTTCAAAGGTTTTGACATATCTAGCTGTCTTAGATGATTCAAACCTAGCCTTGTGATATAGCCTCTCATACCGCGTATATTAACTGCGCTCAATAACCTCCTGAAAGACAACCCGAACTGCGATCTTTTCGCCGATGAACTCAAAGATTTAATGTCTGCATGCCTAGATTTTTGTGAAACGCAAATTGAAATGACGCAAATGAAAATTTGTATAATTATACAGTTAGTGGTATTGTATTTTGCTTAGTGACCTTATTGTTTTATGGTTTTGTTTACTTTGTTATTTGTTTTATATTCCCATTGCCTTTGAATATTGTAATTGGTTTTTTGAAAACCGTGTTAGTCAAAGTTAATAATATTAATAAATAAAGTTTCGATAAACTTTTGCAATTCAAACTCCTACCATGTACCGTCGGGGAAGAATAGCACTCTCTTGCTCTGCGTGTTGTAAAAATCCACTGATGAGAGTACAAAGGCCACAAACTAGCAGCGATTAATATCTCTAGCTGCTTCTGATGGAAGGCTTCAGCCGTGGCTAGAGATACTAATCTCTGCTAGTTTGTGGCCTTTGTACTCTCATTAGTGGGTTCCTGCAGCCTACAATATCTATCTATCATAAACGTTTAACATAATAAAACAACCTTTCTAACGGATTCTTTCTTAGAATAATAACTTTCGTGAGTCATACTAATATACGAAATATTTATATTGAGGTCCGCAATATACACCCGCTCTTGAAAATGGACTCCGTTTGAGTTCGAAACTAGTCGGGTATTCCCCGAAAACAATACGTGAGTAAAGCCGTATCAATATTTCGGATTCTTTCTTAGTTTCTTAATTCTTTATTGTACACTTATTTAAAACAGATTTACTTAACATTACAAAAAAAAATCATGCACAAAGGCGAGCTTAACTCATCAATGAGTTCTCTGCCAGCAAACCTTTAAAATAACAAAAAGACATTACATTTTAACAGAATATTTGTTACAGTGGGCAAATGTGAAGTGTACCAATTAATCACGCATAAAAGGATTAGTTTCGTAAAAATATTTTTTTTTATTGTGAAGTCTTGACGTTTTCAGTGCTTTGCAGCTCTCGTGGTCGTGTAATCTGCCTGCGACCACGAGAGCCGCAAATCACTTGTAACCATTGACTGGCGAGGCAAAAATTTCAGGTTTTATAATTATGTATAAAGCGTATAATAAATTAATCATTTTTACAACAATTAAGGCTTTAATGATTGATACTATCATTTATTTCAGTTTTCTACTATGTAGTTATATACATTTCTCTGATAAAGGACGATATAATATTTTTTGCTTATTTTAAATCTCTCACAAACTTCAAATGACACATCTTTTTATGTAAAGTAATTTAATTGTAATAAAAGCTTTGTAGAACTGCAGATTTTTTGCTCTAACATTAAAACAATCCTTCATTTTCCTAAAATATTTTCATCGCGGAGTTGCTCGTAAAAACTTTTTTTTAATTCAGACAAAAATGCTAAGCGAGGGTTAAAAACTGCGCCCTAAAACAATTGTGTCTTTCCCCTTCATTATGTACAGCAAGAATAGGTTAAGTGCGAGTAAAACCGTACTTCGAGGGTACCGTACCATTGTATTAATTATATTAAGTTAACGTAGCAAAATTTTAAATAAACATACGCTTATATTCAACTAGCTACCGCCCGCGGCTTCAAGCGTTTTATGTAGATAAATTGTAGCCTATGTGGTATTATGATGTATATGCTATATTACAGTAAAGTTTCATCAAAATTTAATATATATAGGTTAAGTAGTTTTTGCGTGAAACAGTAACAAACATCCATACCTATATCCTTACAAACTTTCACATTTATAATATTAGAAGGATTTTTATACAATTTGTAGTACGTGATACCTTATTTCTATTACGTTTATAGCAGTCATAAGCAAGTGGTTTAAACTATTCGAAATTCATAAAATTATCACTTCCTTGAAAAAGTGAAAGAAAACATCGTGAGGAAACCAGCACTCTTTAGAACAAGAAAATCTGTTTCGATAGTGTGTAAAAACAACTCAGAGGCCTACTGGCAGTTTAAACTCTATGTTGTATATTAATTACTAGATTTCGCCTATCACTATGACACTTATGTCCAATGTTTTTGCTAAGTACATACAATTTTAGTTATTGTATGTCTGAAATGACTGTTTGGCCCTTATACGTTTATAAGTATGTTACATAAGTCTTTTTACTGCAACAAAAATCACTGTTTCTACCGATAAAATTGCATTTTTTTTGTCCACATTATTAATTGTAGTAAAAACAAGCATTTACCATCACAACGCAAAAATTGCCAAATTGTTACTTAGGCCCTTTACATAGGATCTATCGATATTTTCCATTACTTTTTGTCTTGTTAGAAAACGGTCTTCAGAATAATGCGCTACCAAAAGGGTCCCTTTTTTGCGGGACCCTAAAAGGGAACTGCCGCTGTCATTGATGGATTCCCTTTCGGGTAAAGCAAAGAACGTCGCGTGTGCTCATTTTCTTTATTTCCTAAAAAAAAGTGTTATGTTAAGAACGTATTGTATTTCTCAATATAATAATATAGAATAGAATAGAAGTCAAATTGACCTACTTAGATAAATATACTAATATATTTTATTCAAGAACTATTCGATAAGGTTGCTGAATAAATAAAATGTTTTTAATTATGTTTTTTGTTACTGAAACTATCGCCATTACTATTCATACTTGCCTTTGTGGGTTCCTGTAGCCATGATAGTCTAATTAAATTAAAACATTAGAAAGAAGAAAAGAAAGAAATCATTTATTTTCACGCAATACTGCGCAGGGCGCTACTTATAAAAACAAAATAAATACACAAAAAACATTCCGTCAAAAACCGTCAAAATCATTAAAAAGAAACAGACAGAGAGAGGAGAGCCCACAGACAGAAGCCGATCGCAAATCGAGATAAAAACAGAAATTCTTTCCCATTCCATTTCCATATTCAATTCCTTTGCATTCGAAAACTTCCTCAATTAATTTACAACTATCGAATATGTATAAATTTAATTCAAAATTGAATAAGCGCCTATTTTGTCCGCTCTTAAGTTTACAAAAAGAAAAACGTGAACTGAAATAAACTTTTCTATGTGTATTGCCTTTCCCCTAAACACGCTTAGAGTGGCATTTTATTGCATCACGCTTTAACTAGTCCCAATGCTGAGCCAGTAACGTATTTCTTAATTAAACCAATGCCGAAGGAGTCCAAGCTCCGCTACTCCTTACTTTGTCCCGTAAAGGAGCTTACACAAATTGAATTTGTTAGAAGAAATCCCGGCGAAGTGCGATGAATAAAGACAATGGTTGTGAAGGAAATATACAGGACAGTATTGGAGATAAAGAGCATTTTGTGGAACGAAATATTCTGATAACTTGACCTTCGTTGGAAGCCAGTAATCCAAGGCGTTTGGACGGAGATTACTGGGCACACTGCAATTTTCAGAGGGGTCCCGACCAATATTCAACTTATTACATTCACTGCTTTGAAAAAAAAAACACTTATAAAACAAATATTTTTCTTGAGACATACCTATCTACTTAATAATAAATTATAATAATATTATGACTACTTATTTTTTAACATAATTATACTTTACGGCAGAAGTTAATTCTTGAGTAAAATCGAAATAATTATGACTGTTATACCTAACATTAAATAAGTTTTATTGATTAATAACAGTTTTTTCTACATCAAAATTACATAATAAGAAAATATCTATGAATTATGAAGGTATATTGTGGTGTCTATGACAGAAGATTTATTAAAGTATGAAAAGAAGTAAATATTTATTTTAAATCAGAAATTAAAATAATATTAGGTATAGATTCTAAAAGCGAATATATGCATATACCAATAATCAAAAAGTAAAAAAAAGAACCAAAAAGTCATCATGGTGATTACGTTTGTGCAAAAGCAACCGATTGGTTTGAATAGAATATAGAATTGAATATTGCCTTTACGTTAAGTAGGGGCTTAAAGGGTTATTGAAATCCCGAAAATATATACTTAGACGAAAATAACAAAGTTAAATAACCATTTAGTTCTATTTATAAAGATAAAGAGTTTATAAAGGGCTTGACAGTGGCGTTTGAAAATGATAATTCAAACAACAAAGAAAAAGAGACGTTTAATAATACACAAGTGGGTGTTTAATCTAAACATGACAAGGATTATATTAAAACAAAAGCAATTAAGACAAAAATAATTAGAGATGTCAATAAAATTCATCAAAACAAGTTTGTAATAAGCTAAGAATTTTGGAGATTTACATAATTTTCCGTCATTTTCGCTTTCAGTAAGACATCGTTCGAAGATAATTTAAAAAGCGCGAAGTTTTTCCCGTGATCTTCAAAGGTTTACTAATAGATTTTATCAACTGAGAGCTTGAGAGCACAATCCATCTATACAGATCTCATAAAAGAATCTTGAAGCAATTTCGAATAGCTACACTTAGCCTATCTTGATCAATTCGAAGACATTCATTTATCAACAAGTGATTCTACGATGTGATTATATTCTATCTTAATATATTTTGTTAGTCTCCTAGTATATAAGTTGATACTTTATTTCACCAATGCCATTAGATTGGTTTATTTGATACGGAATGGACGATTTACTTCGATTAAACCTACTGTTATTGGTTGTAAGCAGGATATTTTATTGGGATTTTGTTTTGATTGTGGATATTACAGTCATAGTTTATGATTATTTGGTCACAGTTCATTTCGAGTTCTGCCTTAGAGTAGAGTTCTGCTCTTCTCATGAGAAAGATTATTTTTCAAGTCCGTTGTTTAATTTACTTCTGAAAATTATTAATAATTTTACTACAAAGTTTTAGGCATTTTAAAATATTGTCTGAATTAATCACTGTTTAATTGGTGAAACCTTCAGGATTACCTTTGAAATTGAATACTGGCCTCAAACCTTTAAAAAATCCATGAAATTTTGTGTGCGTTCAAATATAGTTTCTATATATTTTTTATACAACCGTTATTCCTTAGAACTTCTAAATTAAATGTCGTCAGCCCTAGGCTACACAGCTTCAACAAAAATATAAAAAGGCACTGATTTAAAGAGGCAGTTGTAAATAGCGGTTTTGGTTAGTTAAAAATTATAAATGGCACGTTTAATAACTAGTTCAGCAGTTCAAACTAAGCAGTAAAGTAAACAAAAATGAGTAATAAAAAATAATGAAATGGATCAGTGAATATATAATTGAGTAGGAAAATAATTAAATGGGCGGTAAAAATGATTAAATGAGCGGTTACGTGTGAGCAGTAATAAATCGGAATTTGTCGGTAAGATATCGCATTCTAAGCAATTCTATAAACAATTAGGTGTTAAAGTGGGTAGTAAACGATCATTTTGGTAAGTTATAAAATTTATTTTATTTGCTAATTAATTTTATTCGTATGACCTTATGCTTTATATCATATAATCGACGGAGCCCCGCTTCGCGGGGCTCCTACTTCTGGGTGGTTTTAAAAAAAAATAACCACGAAGGGGAAGGCGAGGTCTATTCGCTCGCTTCGCTCGCTCACACGACCCCGCCATCCCCTTCTAACCTAACCTATCCAAGTCGGGGTGCCCTAAAGTCAATACACAAAATCGTAAACTGCCGAACTATTTATCGAACTGCTCATTCCATCATTTTTACCGCTCATTCAGTTATTGGACTGCTCAATTATATTTAGAATTGACATTGTATGATAAAATAACCGGCTAATTATTTTTTTATTACTGTCCATGTTTTACTGCCGCAATAATTAATCAACCGCCATTAAATTAAATAACTGCTCAAAATGTTTTTCAACTGATCATAATAACATCTCGAATGTTTAAATAACAGCTTAAAAAATTAGTTCCCATATAAAAATATAGAAGCAAATATCCAAGAAGAAAAATAACTCAAAAGGCAAAAATACTAGCCAATTATACCAATTTGCTACAAAATATGAAACAAGTTCAGTCGCTATTCAAGCATAATCCTCTTACGGTACTCTTATTTCTTATTTTTATTTACAGAGCTTGTTAGGCCAGCTTTAGAAGGTTTAAAAATGGTTTATATTTTAGTAAAAATAATATTCTTGTTTTGTTCAAACTTACAAATACAGTTTGAATTTCATTATCCAGCTTCAGCGTCCTTTGAATTTCATTAATAAACTAAAAATAGCAACCAAGTTCTCCTAATTTAGAACAAGCAAGTACCTACGGTACTTTAAGTTAATCGTTTCCCAATCATCATTATCAGCCTGTATTAGTTCACTGCTGAAAATAGGCCTCTCCTAATGTGCGCCACTTATGTGCATTGGTCATTGGTCATTGGTATTTGCCCATAATCACCACGCTGGGTATGCGGGTTGGCGATCGCAGTAGCAGATGATTACTGATACACAGAAGGATGCTGCTACTCGTCCTTCGGATCTTTCCCTTTGTCGCTTCTTACGACATCCGTGGGACGACTAGGGGTGGTTCTATTCTTAGGCCGGAAACCACACAACACACGGTTTCCCAATACTATAACTAATTCTAATCATTTGTTCCCTTTGTTGCTTCAAGCTTCTGACTGAAATTGAAGTTCTCGCTTGTCATGTCACATTCATATCTGCTTCAGTTGCAAACAGTCAAAATCCAATTTACCTCTAGTTTTCCAACAGGAGTTAGTGGGAATAGAGTAGTGCCTAGCGGTCCGAACAAATTGATATCTATTCATCGCAATTTCGGTTGGACGTGTGAACTAGAAACGATATTTGGGAAGAGAAACAATATTAGACTATTGAGATCTGACTTTAGTGAATATTGGAAATTTCCTTTCTCCAATTTATTGACATCGATGAGTATGAGTGTGTATGTATTTGTAGTGTAAAAATCCTCAGTTTTAATTGATTTATAGTTTGTATTAGTAAACAACCAATTTGGTATCCATAAGGCCCGATTTGCCATTAAAATAATATACATATTTTAATAGCGCCTGCAAATTGACCACTAAAATAGTAAAGAAAAATCAATAAATGTATACGTATATGTAACTGTACGTACATACTACATATACAAATCTCAATACCTATTTCTATCTATAGTTTCTGTCTGTACCTTCTTTACAGGATGACGGAAGGAAACTTGAAATAAGATGGGTGTAGGCAGTAATACAAAAGCTCAGAAGGTACTTATGGGTATACGACATTACGGGCTACGGTACATCAAACCGCTCTATCTCTATTTCATCATCTTATTTTTAAGGCATTCCTTAAAGTTGTAAAAAATGCTAATAAGTGCTCGCGAAAACTAAGATTTATGTCTTTGCTTTTAAAGTCCTGATTAAAAACTTAATGATCTGCAATCATATCAATGTTGTCATCTCGTAATAATTTGTAGAAGTTTATAGTGTGGAAATGAAACTATGAAATTGAAGTTGGTTGTTGTAGCGAAGTTTTTCTGACGTCATAGTTAGACGCTCGCTAGCATAGTAAGTAATCTTTCTTCCGACCGACTGGTTCAGAAATGAGGTGTTTTTTCTCGAGTGCTTTTTGTTTTTACTAAGTTCATGATATATTGAGATGTTTTTCCTATACATGAACAAAGCAAAGAAAATAAGGAAACCTGACAGTAACATTTGCTTTTAGTAAATAGGTATATTCTGAGTAAAAATTCTACTTCACCAAAAACACACTAGTTGCTAAAAAAGACCACTATGCATTTTTTATAAGTTTTTTAAAATTAATGGTTCTTGCATTTAGGCAATGAAGAAATTGTCGGTAGGTACTACCTAATATAAAAACGAATTAGGAAGTTTTCATTTACCTTTTTAACATGTTAAACAAATGTCTTTTATAATTTATTTTATTTTAATGTATGTAAATAATATTGACAAAACATTGGACCTTTTATCTCTCACGTTGTTTACGGTATTCCCACAAAGAAATACCCGAAGGAAATTAAGAGGAAATTATAAAGATTTAAGGAGTCCCTCAAGGCACCTATTCGGTCCAACTGTTGATCTTTTTCCTTTAGCAAATATCAACATTTGTTTTGTCATTCTGTTTGACCACAAGCGACAAGAATTTGGGTCATCTGGGAATTTATTCGTTTGCTCGCTTAGTTTTATATTTTTGCAGTCATTACTTTATATATTTAGAATTGTCTTAAATAAAATTGGAATATTATCAAGAAAACTTATTAGCATAGAATCTATAAGACCTGTTTCAAAGAGATCTTTTATGAAACTTAAATCTATCAATTCATTTAATTTCATTTCATTTTTACAAACCAAAAAGCAATGCTACGTACGCTCTATAGATTTGAGCCTTAGAGCATTCAGTAAAATTTGGTTTCATAATTTAAAAAAAAATAAACAATACAATTTCAAATTCACTTTAATCATCACAAAATACAATCCTATCTCCGATCATTTCTAATTAACACGGTGATAAAAATTAGTTAAAACAATCAGAAATACATTTGCAAATCACTAATCTCTAGCCAATATTGTGGTAGAAATATATCACAGTCCTAAAACACACCTGCGAAGCCCACAAGACACATTAATTCAAACCATCGCGGATAAATTTTGATAAATTAGATCACTTTCTCAAATACCAATTGAATCGCTGTCCAATTGATTGATTGCATTAGTCTTTATTTTCACTTCAAACAAAATCCCACCTTATTTTTTTACCGTTAACGTTGGAATTATAAGTTGAAGCTGTGAGGAAGGTAGGTGAAAACAGCTGTGTTTTGATTAAGGGTCTCTTTTACAGGTTATTATGGAGTCATAGTGTCAGGAAAAGTTGAACAGTTATCTTTGTCGATGAAATTGACCTGTTTTTACATTAAAGATTAAGTTATAATTGTTTGATATGCTTCTTCTTCTTATCGTATGGTAGATGAACAACCTGGTGTTAGAGTTTAAACCGCCCGTAGGCCTCTGAAAAATCTCTCAGGTGTGCTGGTTTCATCATGATATTTTCCTTCGCCGTTTAAGCAACTGATATTAATTTATAATATTTACGAAAAGTCAGAGGTGCATGCCGTGGGATCGACCTTGAAACCTCTGAGTTGTCAAGACGGTCATTCCACTAGGCTATCAGTGCTTAGATGAAGTTAAAGGTGAAGTTATAATTTTATTATTTACCTAATAAGCCAACATGGCTTTGACATGTATAAAAAATCACAAAAGGCAAAACGAATGAATGAAGAACGAATGAACAAATGAATGAAGAATGAATGAAGTAAACGTATAAATTTCGTGACGTTAAAAAATTCTAAAACAACTGGCGAAATCTAATCCCCAAATAAAATCATCTCGGTACTTTATGACTTGTTTCATTTATTTTGCGGCAACATTAGTATTCCTTGCCGTGCCGGGTGACGAATGGCCATTATGTGTGAACGATTCTTGCCTCCCTGTTTTACTAGGAAAAAATATTGCGAAGACATTTGTTGGCTAAACAAGGAAGCTTGTTGCTGAAATTGTTAGAATTATGATTTCTGCTTGAGTTTTTTAAAAGGTAGTTGTAAAAATGAAATTTACACGAATGAATATGAACTACTTACTCATTTTTATTCTTTGGTCAAAGAATAAGTATTGGCATTCAACGTGGCTATACTGCCAGTCTTTTGGGCCCTTTGCCGGATGACAGTGATGCCAACGTGAAAAAGCTTTTCTCAAGGCCGTCAAGGTGAGGGCCATCATGCCACATTGCTATATTGGCTGCTGGGATGATGGTCATCACTATGGGACTCCACTGACTGCTTTCCATCAGGCAGCATGGAGTCAATTTGTGCGGCAGTAATAAAAAAAAAATTCGGAAAAGTACTTTGAATAGTACGTATAATAATTGCTTTTTTCTTTTAATTTCTTTTTTTTTACTGTTTTTTTTTTGGCAAGTGTATATAGTAAGTTAGTTATATTAGTTATATTTAGTTTATAAATAACTGTATAATAATGTAAATAAAGGTTTTTACTATAATTACTTACTTTTAAGGTATATTTGTAGTACACCAATACCTTGCCAGAATATAATTTTTTAAAGAAAGAATTTAATTAACAAACTAAATTTATTTATCAATGTAAACCCTTGATTATTAAACTAAATTGATTTCTGCTACAGACTTCAGTCTAATCATCTTATCTTACTAAATTGGAAGCTAATTGGAATATAATTTATTTTGCTATGCCATTTTAAATATAACATTTTATATTTGACGTAGCAAATTTTTAACACTATCAGGCGTCATAGCCAGTTGAATAAAAATACGATGAAATTGTTACAGACAAAGGTTTATTACATTGTTCGTATGCGTCTGTGTAATATTTTATGCAAATTATATGCATTTTAAAAGAATCGCGATATAAAGATATCCATGTGATTCATCAATGTACCCTTATCTCTAAATGTCCCGAGATTTCTTTTTAATTTATCAAAGTTCGAAAAGTGATAAGAGCAAATGGTGTTCATTTAAAATCAGAACACTGATTTGGATCTAAGTTGTAGACTAATATATTATATTTTAAAGCCTTTTTGTGTAGGTATGTGACTATTTATGGTGTTATGTAAGCGAAACAGCGGGCTTAACAAAGTGATACGAGAGCGTTCTTTAGCGTAAAATAGACTTTTATCATGACAAACAATTATTTAGAACACAACCAATGGTTTGTGTGTTGAACCTCTTGTATAACAGTAAAACATACAAGGAGGCGAAGTCTCTCTTTAAATTTAAAAGTTCTTTGTGATTCTTACAAAAAATTAGTTAAAAATTAAGTTTAAGTATCATTATCCTCCACTCAAAGTTAAGAAGGAAATCAATTATACAGCTTATTATTATTTTTAAAACATAAACTACACCCCTGTTGTCAGGTGTTGAGGTAGTATAAAAACCTTCCGAAATTATTGTTGTGTTTTAAATTTCTAGGAGAAAATTTTTAATTAAGAAAATGTTAATGTTTTTCTGAGAACTACCCTTCAATACCCTTTAATGAGTACCTACCTATAGGATCGTAAACGATTCTCACAACTAGTCTTCAAACTGAGTCTGTTACAGACGGTGTGTAACGAATGAAAGAATAAGGCGCTGGAATTGATTAAACCATAGTTTATTTTGAAATACAATTAATACATGCTTAATACAAAGGTGAACCCGCATGAACCCCTAGTTTTCCCGTTGTCATTACTTTTTTGAATTTAGAATACAAAATAGAAATCCAAAAAGGTGATCCAAAAAGGTGATGTGCAAATGAGTTTGTAACAGAGTCAAATAAGAAAATGTAGCTAAAGTCTCAACTCAGTTGTGGTTTCACATAATAAATTAGTCCAGTTTAATTATTTAGTCCTCTGAATATACCAAGACTCAAATAACTGTTTCAAAGTAAGTTAAAGCAGAATACTTATCGTTGCAACTCGAGGCCAGGACTTAACTCCCACCATTACCTTTTATCAAAGATTTCATTAGAGATACAAGATTAATTTTGGGATAAATGTAAGATTAAACGGAGACATCGCATATAAATATTGCTCTTTACTGAACATAGGTGCCCGTTGTAGGGTTTGGAATAAGTTTTAGTTTGAAGTCATTGTTTGAATTACAAGAATTTTAGATTCTTGACCCTCTGTTATTTAGGAGTCAGTAAAAACCGAGAATATCAACTTGCTAATCTCATAATGATTGTTATAAAAATTTTGTGATGCTAAAAAAAGTGTTTTTAATGCTTATTATTCAAACAGAATGTGGCTTCTAGTCAATTAAATATAAGCCGTATTTTTTTTACTAAAATGTCAGCTCGGAATGTGAAACTATGAAATAATAGGTATGCTGGTCAGTCTGGTCACAGCTCGAAGTCACAGTTACAAATTCAGACTATCAAATTGCAATACGAATGCCGATATTGGTATACTTATTCCGATTTATAAATTCTGATGTACTTATTCCGAAATACTAATTCCGACATTAAAATTACGATTATTATTCAATAACTGAAATATAAGTTGAGGAAATCACAGTGCATTATATATTATCTATTAAATATAATATTATCTTTTTTTTGTCATCAGGCCTACTGTCAAAACAAAATGTGAAGCAGAATCATGGAGGAGGAATACTGTTACAACTGCAGCTTGTATGCTGACGTCAACGACACGGTGTACAGAAACATCTCCAGGAACGAGAACACCATCAATAAGTTCTATTTTTATCAGGTATTGGTTTGATATTGACACTTCTAAGTCTATAAATACGTCTCAATTTGTTTTCTCTCCACTTATTAATATTTTATACCAAAAGCGTCAGCATCGCGCACGTTCAGAATTATGTATTTATGTTATAAGTTTAGCTCTTTATTGGCATGAACATGGAATATAACATTATTACCTATGCAAATTTCTCATACTATAATTAAAAATTACAAGTTATTTGGTACTTACTTAATTGAATGACGATTTTTTGTCATTAAATATAATGAAATTAATCTCTTATAAGATATTTTAGTACTCACAAACTTTGTTCTTAAGATTTTTATTTTTAAATTCGAACTGTCACCGCTTCAGACTCTATTTTGTCAAGCTGTACCCTATAATTAAAGAAAAAATAGATAACCTTATCAGCAGTTGAAGATAACCTCTAAGAAATCATTAAGAAAATTGAAGTCATAAATGCTAACAGTTTTCGTCTTCTTAATGAATTTTCTCATTAAAGCACGTGTCATTAACCTGAATTGCCTGTCAAACGGTCCCTCTTAATAGTATATATGTCGTGATACGTTATCGATGCGAGGTTAAGTTAATTGTGTGAAAAACTTAGATGTAAGTCTAGACGACAGATTATTATTCTAGTAAGATTTTCACTTTATTAAGGCGAGCGACCTTTTTTTACCTACATGGCTATTTTATTACTCTAGATTTTCTTCGTAAGCCTACAACTAATTTCATAAAAGTATTTAGTAAAGTTTTTGAAGACATTCGCAGCTATATTTTTTAAAACGTAGTCTTAATTCAAAAATTGTTCTTGAGATGTCTTCTTAGTAGGTATTCTCTATGAATTACTATTTTTTAATGCATATATTGTATAGCACATTTAATTAATTTAAAAAAATTGTCTCACTATAGAAATTAACTAAAAACTTATTACGTATTATTTTGTTACCTTATTATTTTATATAATATTATTATATTACCTATATGTAGGTATAAAAAGTATTCAGCAGTTGCCTACTTTTAAAATGTATTATCTATTTAAAATGTAGATGAATTCAAGCGACAAATTACTAAATAACTAAATGCACATTTCCTTTTAATTTAATGAACGAAATTACTAGACTATCACTACATAGTATAAAACAAAGTCGCTTCCTGCGTCTATCTGTCCCTATGTATGCTTAGATCTTTAAAACTACGCAACGGATTTTAAAGTCATTAAAGAGGAAGGTTTATATGTAGGTATATTGCACCCGTGCGACGCCGGGGCGGGTCGCTAGTTATATATAAAAAGTTTTAAGAGACTTCTAACGCAATATAGTTTACAAACAAGTTACTTTTACGATCTATTTGCACTAAATCGTCGCACAAGTTTGATACTCAGACTCATCATTTAAAAAGTTTAAATGACGTTCGTGGCCATGTTTACTTAGAAATTAAAATAAAATGTTAAACTAAGACTGACTTAGCTAGACTAAGGCCCAATTTCACCATTCACTTTAATAACCGAGTTTAATAAAACTAAGTTTAGCCATACACAAATTGCAGTTCTGAACTCAGATAAACTCTTGAACCGAGTGTAACTTGATTGATCGCGTTTAGTATCAGTGGTGAAATCGGCTATTAGATTATGACAATAATTCAAAGGCTAGAAACAGAAACACGCACCACTGACTTAGAAATTGCTATTATTCCTTTGCTTTTATTCAAATAAAAAATACACATAATAAAAATATTAAAAGAAGGAGCCAACTGCCACAACATGGAATCGTGACAACTTGGCAATGTGGCATCGGGATTAGGGTCCAATAAGCAGAGGTCAAGAGAGGAACTCCCACCCAATTAATAATGTCCTCCTGACCGAATTTCGGTCACAGCGGCAATCTCAACGGAGATATGCCATCGACGCGGGAGATATTATAGTGCACAAGTGTGTGCGCAAACACAGGTGCACTCTCTATTCCCTCACTCTCATAGTCCGATGGGACGGCAATCCGACACGACCGGAGAGAGATCAGGCGCAGGGCCAACAGCTTTACGTGCTTTCCAAGGCACGGAGTAAGTGATAATTAATTTATAAAACGCACATAACTTACGAAAAGTCAGAGGTGCGCGCTTTGGGTTCGAACTCGAGACCTCTGACTTGCCAGTCAACGGTCACCACCACTAGGCTATCACGACCCACCCAATTAGCGCCGTTTTTAGATGACAGTCTTCTTCGCCAGGCCTCTGATCTCTAGCTTACGAAGCTTCTCATCAGAAGCGGCTTAATCGTTGATCGCTGCTTGTTAGTGACCTTTGGTCCCTTAGTCGATTTTTAAAACATGCAGAGGTTTGTTGGTTGTATTGGTTTCTTCCCTGACATACAATGGATATATTTCTTTGAAAACTTCCACTAATAAAGATAGGGGAGATTCCATATAGTCAATAAGGGCCGTTTAACATTTCTTATGCTATACACTATTTCGTATGACTATAAAATCTAATGCTTACCTACTACAATAGCCAATAATGACAAAGACGACCGTTCTTGAATCATTTCTCATGCCCAAAGTGCTCAAACTAATCAAGCGCACTTATCAAAGTGCGCCCAAGCTCCGAGATTGGTTCCACTTTCTCTCCAAGACACGAAAGCAATTAAGAATTAATAAAGGTAACAGCTACCTGATTGCTTGATTTATTGTCAAAGAATCAAAGCGTCTTTTGGTATTTACTATTTGAAACTTTAGTTTTACAAGGATATAATCTTAAAATATAGATTACTAGCTTCCGCCCGCGGCTTCGCCCGCATGATATGTTGATAAATTGTAGCCTATGTGTTATTCTGATGTATAAGCTATATTGTGGTGAAGTTTCATTCAAATCCATTCAGTAGCTTTTACGTGAAAGAGTAACAAACATCCATACATCCATACTTACAAACTTTCGCCTTTATAATAGTAGTAGGATGAATACGTTAAGTTAAGGTTGTCTGTAAAACAACGCACAACTTGCATTGTGCCTTATTTGACTTGCCAAAAAATTGATCAAAAAGTCATACCGCTAAGCTAGAACACCGTATTAAGTCCTGAAATCCCTGATATTGGTTCCCTATAACATCAAAAAATAAGACAGCCCGGTAAGCTCTCAAAAACTGGCGATCTAGTATGCAAGGAGCGATTCCCTCTTTCAGATCTTAGCCATAAATAGGCTTAAACGTGTATTGATGTCTTAAAGCATTCTTTATTTATTTTCTTAGTCATATTTCCTATTTTTTTACAGTCGGCACAACTGGCAATCTTATGGATACTGCTGGTCACAATTGTAGCTGGCAATGCAACTGTCGTACTGGCGTTACTGCTTACCAAGTCCAGGAAGAGCAGGATGAATTTCTTTATTATGCAGTTGGCTATCGCAGGTGAGAATCGCATTTTAAAACATGCTACTTAACTTTTAAGTTGATCAAAAATGATTGGGCTTACTTAAAAAAATGTTAACTAACAAAATGCTGTCATTTTTTTTTCTATTGACTATCAAAAAAAATAGATGGGATGATTAAGAAATATAGGTAAACAATGTAATAAGTCAAATAGGGGAGGCCTTTGTTCAACAGTACATGTTATCTGGCTGATGAAGATGATTATTGTGAAAACATTCGATGACAAATTGCTCAAAAAATATTTGATTGATATTTTTGCTTTATTTTCCAAAAGAGTTCTTATCAAATAATCATTGCAAAGCATAAATATGGCCACATTTTATCGGACAATCTATGTAACGTGATTTTTTGTTACAGACTTATTGGTGGGATTGATAAGTGTGCTCCCAGATTTAATTCAACGGATAACGATCACGTGGCTAGCGGGGTCGATCACCTGCAAAATGATGAAGTATTTACAAGTAAGTGAAAGACAAACGTAGTATCAATAGAATTAAATATTTAGTGTTATTTTTGGTAACAGAAACTTCAAAGGATATAGTACGAGTAGGTACCAAATAATTGATTACATAAACAATTATTTAAAAAATATGTCTAAGTATATTCTGTTCTTAGGCCAACAAAAAAAGAATGATTTTTATTATTGTTTATGTATTCTATTAGGTATCTAATGTATCTTATACATGCCTGCGAAGTTTCACTCACTAATTTGTTTTAACCCTCTAAAGTTCAGGTCACTCTACAACTATTACTATTTGTGTTTATTTACTTGCACAGTCTCTACACTACTTCCTTCTCTCTCTACTTTGGTGCTGGGGCTGACTCTTGTCACTAATCTACCAGCGTCAAGTGAAGATAGTAGACAAGAAGTCTTGCAAGCTGTTGAACTTTCTTTTTTCTTTTTTTAATTGGTATTCTGAAAAGAACTTAATTTACTTAAACATAAAGTTGATAACTATGTATTTACAAATGATTGAATGTATTATTAATAACACATTTACTCTTAATCTACAAACCCAATCCCAATTTATTTTTACTATACATAAGTAGTACATTTTTAAATCAGGCAGGAAACAATGCGCGTATACTTCTCCATCAACATTCTAATGAGTTCTTATTTAAAGTGGGATTGAGAGTAGGTTCGTAATGAAAAACTATCTTCTACCCTCAAATTATTTGTTTTAGGGTGTCGTCACATATTCCTCCACATACGTGCTGGTAGCCCTCAGCGTGGACCGATGTGATGCGATCACACATCCTATGAACTTTACTGGAAGCTGTAAGTTTTTTAACCAATACTACCTATATTATTTATGACCTAGCGTGGTGATTTATGCTTAATCCTTTTCAGTATAAAAAGAGGCCTTTGCCCAGCACAGGGACAGTTACAAGCTGGTTTATTTATTATTTACTAGTGGTCTAGTCAGATATTCGACCGTATTTATTTTTTTATAAGTTTTAGCTTTCTGCACTTCTTCTCCATAATATAAACTGTTACTTTGCTAAGTTTCACACTCCTCCGTGCGCGCAATATTCTTAAATTTATTTTTATTTAAGTATACAAATATAATTCCCAAAACAAATAAGGCTTTTGTTTGACATAGCTAAGTACAATTTGATACAAATAAGTTATTATAATTTTTTCTGCCAACTGACCTTAGATAACGCGAATGTTCTAGAAAAACTCATTCTCAAGCACATCATAACTTAGCTCCAGCTAAACTTAAGTAATGTTGACAAAGTCCAAGCAAGTGTCGTTGAATATTTTCTAACTTTGGTAGTAACCAAGAATTTGTTCAGAGCGGAACAATGTGAGCGCTGTTTATTTTTATGAACTTTATTGTTTTCAACGCTAAATTATTTTTATGAAAGGACTGTATTATTCCATTACTAAACGTCCTTTTCAACTAAAAGTGACGGCTTTGTTCCTTCTAGATATTTGTCGTGTCCATTTTTATATTTTATTATTAGACTTCTGAATATTCTCGTAGGAAAAAACTTTTATTCGTTCATTTGGACATCATTCTATCCAAAGAGATTGATTGGGTAAGATCAATCAAATAAAAAAAATATCAGATGAATCTAATCTCTACGTTTGTGTCAGCTGAGAAGTATCTAATAGTTTCAAAATATACATAAGTGACATAAGTGTATAATACCTATGTAGTTATTATACTGATTGATTTGTTTCTATGTATATTGAATGATAGTATTAAATATTCATCTTTTACTATAGGGACAACCCAGGACGCGCAAGAAAATATTTGCTGTTCTATACATTTTGTAAATGTACGTAAATACATTTTGCAAGTTTAAAGATTTTTCTATGAAACATAAGATTTTTTTAAGAATTCAAGGCTGGTCTCTTTATGTAAAAGTTGTAAAACACCAATATTTATAGGGTCAATATGACCCCCGTTCTACCAGTCACCTGGTATAATTAGGTATACCTATTTTTGGTAATGTAGGTTGAGGTATTTAGGTAATACAGATATGTATTGTATTTATGTAATGTACCTACTCCATTGAAGTGTTGAACTATTGCAAGTTCATCTATTTCAGTAAATTCTAAGGTTATCTGAGAGATATTCTTTAATGAGACAATTTGTTTGACACAGGGCGCCGCGCTCGTGCACTCATCCTCGGAGCGTGGTTCCTTAGCTTCTTGTTCTGTGTACCGATGCTCTTCCTATTTAACGAAGCAAATGTAGAAGGTATGTATTATAATTTAACTAGAGACTAATTTAACTATAATTTAACTAACTAAGGCAACTAGAGTCACTCTTATAACAAACAATATTAGAATTATGACTATTCATAAGTGCCTAATGGTCTACATGAATAAAAAATATTTTTTTTGATTTTTTTTTTTTGAATTTCTTTTTTTTAATTTTTACATGTTAGCTTTATCCCATATTACAATCCAATCTTCAATACAAGTGTGGTGTCGACTAAAAAGTGTTTAAGCCTTAATTTTTTTTTTCAGGTTAATTAGGTTATGTAAATTATGTCAGTTAGATGTAGCTTTAGCAGTTATCTGAAACTGTTTGTTCACATTTATCATTATCAGATTCTATACGCAGAAACTTGTAATTGGTTAACTGTCTACTTCTTTAATTACTACTCCGATTATTAATATTAATTAATTAATTAGTCTTCCATATTAATTAAGCTAAGCTGTAAGTCTTCCATATTAATAAATTAAATAAATAAATCTATCACAAAGGCTACATACCTACCAACACTGACAACCTTACATTATGGCGTCACTATCCCCACATTAAAGACTGTAGCGAACCAGACAAGGCAACCCACGCAGTACGAGCAGACAACCAACCAGTCTAGCTTATAATAATACTGTTAGCCCTTACTACTTAATCGGTTTTATTTTACGACGGGCTAGAGAGAAGTCTTAAACAGTACAATAGACATTTGGCACGAGAAAATTGTGTTATATTTTTAAAGTGTACTGGAACAGATTGGACTTGAATATCGCAATAGTAAAAGTGTTTAAGTATCTATAAAGACGAGATGCTGAGTAGAAGTTTGTTAGAAAACGTTGATATTTTTTTGCTGGAAGTTAAATAAAAAGAAATAAATTAATACAAGATAAGATCGCGCGTTGTTCAGATTTTGTTTTTTTTTCTTTTGTATGATTTTTGTACTGTTTGTTATAATAATATTAAATAATTATGAATTAATTAATGTGGTATAGTGATTTTAGTTTAGTATGAATTACTGTTTTAGGAAAAGTACCTATTTAATAAGATATTTTATTTTTATTTTATAGTTCGCCAAGGAAGTAAATTATTTCGCTCCAAAAAATATAAAAATAACATAATTGAACCTTATTTCGGAGCGAAAAAGAATTATAAGGAAAACATTTTTTTTCCAGCTACAAATTAATTAACTACTTACCTTAGGTACTTCACTAAGAAATCAAATAATAATTCTAATACATTTTTATGTATGTTTTTTACATGTTTATGCACATGATTTGCTTATTAAATGAAATTTAAGGCGAAAGAGATTCGTAATTTCAACTGAGGCGGGCAGGACTCGGTAGTTTCATTGGTAAAAAATGGCACGGCACGCCAAGGATCCCGGGTTCAAGTCCCGCCCGAGTCAGTTGTTTTTGCGAGTTTCTTATCAAAATAATTTTATTTAATAATTCTAATGTTTTTTTTAAATTAACAGGAATTTACCAATGCTGGTCAAGCATCAGCAAGCTGCAATGGAGGATATGGATGACTAGTGTCTTTGTCTCCCTTTTCGTAGCCCCAGCGCTAACAATATCAGCCTGCTACGGTGTAATTGTGGTCACTATACGACAGAAAAGCCACCGAGTGCTAGGCAGACGAGCAACGGCGACTAGACAATGTAAGCTTTAGCCAGTCATACTTAATTAATTATACTGAGTAATTAGCTCGAGGTTTTTGGCCCCAAAGTTTCGATTTGGGATATATTTTTTTTATTTATAAGGAAATGTAATTGGTTGCTTTATAAGAGTGTCGTAAAACATGTTTATAGACTCTTTGTTTGGTAATTAGTGCGGTAGTAGCATACAAATGTGGTACAAATTTTATTAAGAGTCAAGTTCATGGCTAAATAGGCTGTATAACGTTTACATTTAGGCACTTCGTTATAGTAGCGTTTGTAGCTAAGTGTGAGTGAGGGTGCGTGTTATTGAACTGTATAATATCGGTTGAGTGATATCCTATCCTGATGAAAAGTCTGAGGTTTGAACCTAAGACTTGACTTGCAAGTCAACGTTCGAACCACTAAGCTATCACGACTCTACTCCTATTCATGAACCCCTGAAATGCATCTAAATCATTTTATTGACAACCAAAATTTTACGTGTGTTCATTTCAAGATAATCCGTTCATAACTTGGTTTATCGTTTTCTTTTAACCTCAGTTTACTATTCAATAAGGAACGGATAACATTTTATTTGTCGACATAAATTCGGAGTGGAGTCTTTACTTTATGGTCCATCATTGTGAGTTTGGTCACGTTTGACCTTGACTTCTGACTTTCGCTTGACGACAAAGCTCTAAGCTTTTGTCAAAACAAAACTTTTTGAATGAACATGATTAATGGATTGGATGCGGAAGACTGAGGACTCGGTGGTGTAGCGCTACTTGGGGGAGATCTTTAAGATTTTTAGGTGAAACCTTATATGGTGTCACAACACATTGATATTTTTAACTGTACTCTGAGTAAATTCACACAGGCCACTTATTGTGAAATGTCTTATAATTGTGCATAGTTAATAGATATAGGTATGTTTGTTGTTATTGTTGTATTACTGTAAATTTTAATTTGTTACAATAATTATTATTTGTAACTACACTATTGTATTGAGTACTACCTGTGATGATAGTTGTATGTTGTAGTAAATAAATAAATAAATAAAAATATATCTATATGACCGAGGTAGTGCCATTCTCTCACAGAATCCATCCTCCTGGCGTTATTACTCCAAAACTTTGTTGGGGTCGGCGTCTAATCTAACCAGATGTAGCTGAATATCAGTTTTCTAAGGAGCGACTACCTATTTGACCTCCGCAAAGGGGGACCATATTCTGAAGTTAGATCAGTTGTCAGGATTTTATGAGGGTACTGACTGCCTAAATCGACTGTCAAAGATCTATATGACAGCTGGGGCCAACGTGATGATTAGTTTATAGGAGAACCGCAAGGCTCAACTGCCTTTCCTTAATCCTCCCTTTGCATTAAATCGCTCCGTAGAAAAAGTTTTCTGCTGAATATAATTGACTTTAATTAATATAGAAGCTAACCCCAACAAGTTTATAAAATATTCGATATAGTAGGTTCAATCAATAGGTCAATAACAATTTAGTACCTATTGTAAAAGCTTGGTTAAAAAAACGTGTTTTAATAGAATGTATTATTACAGATAGTGACGATTTGGACAGCCGGCGAGCGAGCAGCCGAGGTATCATACCGAAAGCGAAAATTAAAACTGTCAAAATGACTTTCGTCATTGTTTTTGGTAAGTGATTAATTAATTCTACCGTTTTAATTAGCCAGTACTTTAATTGAAAATGAAATGTCTGGTGATTTTTTTAGGGATTTAATTTGATGGTTTAAGTCTCTGAACGCGACGCTGACAGCAATGACCCCCAAAATTTTTAATTTTGATTGTTTTTACTGCGTACTTGCGTGGTGAACTTTGTAATGATAATTTAATTAAGTATAATTTTTTTAATATCTCAACTATTCTGAAAGAGTAACTATAACGATGAAAATGACGTAGCTATTTTAAGTTTTTATTGAAAGAAAATTGAATTAAAATTCTCTATAAAGAGTAGCCTTGCTCTACTGGTAACCAGTCGGGTAAAATTGGTTTATCGTCGGAAAATTCACATGCGCTGCGACGCGACGTGAAGTCTGGAACTATGACCGCGGTAAACCTGTCATTGGGTTCATCTTCTGCTAAATGGGACTTATGTACTTACATCATAACTGTCATACAATAGGAGCAAAAAAAAATACTACAGGAAAACTTTGTAAAGATATTAGGTATCTTTGTCTCAAGAACTCTGAACTGTCTCTGTAACGAAATGGAATGCAAAAAAAAGAATTAAGAATAGAAGGTATTTTTTCTTGATATAGGTACTGTTCGAGGAGTATTTTAGGTGCTTTTGGGTACTACTCTAGGGTTCTTGGGTGCTGGGTGCTATTCTATTTCTTGTCATTGTTTAGTTCACGAACGTGTCTTGGCTAGCGCGGTAGATTAATATTTATAGGTACGACAACGCTGGTGACGTAATCAAAATTACGAGTAGCTACTACTACAGTCTTGTTCATTATGTACTATAATAAAATATTTTAGAAAAACGCTTTGTCAGCCAAAATGTAATTTAACCTTTTCCTCGATCCCAGGAAATAACGGTCAGCTGAGGCGCTTACAACCACTTTGCCAACGAGGCAGTTTATTTTATTCTAAATATAGATACATACCATAACTTAAATCATTTTTTTCATGTTCCTCTATAAATACATGCCACATTGATTGGCAGACACGCATAGAAAAACATAGTTGTTGTGTAATGTGATGTTATTAAAAAAGTCGGGGCCGTTCCAATCGATTTGACCTGGTTTAAAGAAAATGCCTGCTTGCATGTTAGTTGGATAAGGTTCCCTACGAAATAATCGAACGTCAATACAGCACGAGCGATTGGCGTAGCATCGAATAACGGTCTAAAACTTGACAACGGGTTGTTTGTTGTACGAACGTTTATGCCCTAAGTCTGTTCCAAGTGAAGAAGTTTGGATCCGGATTGGGTATAGTGCAAAAGCGCTCTAACAGTGGCTCCAACTCTCTGGCGATCTAGAATAATAGAAAATAGACTGTTACTCATGCTTCTATTGCATAGTTCAGAAAATAAGCTGTATCGGTTACGCCTTTTGATCTCCACCCTTTAAGCCCTCACTGCATTTCAGCGATGGTTCTCAACCACGTCTGCGGACCGTAAAATGACGTCAGAATAAACAGACTGTAAAAATATATTTAAGAACACCCTAGGGTATAAATATGACCAAGATTAAAGCTCAAAAACTGTCATTGACACCTCATGACAAATAGACGTTAGAGTAAGCCTTCTTTGAGCGATCATTATAAAATAATGTAAGTAAACATAATTAAAATTTTACGTTAATTAAAAAAAAGGAAAGCAAATGCCCCGGAAATCACGTTAAGCTGTGTTGGTCCCAACAGTCGATAAAAAGAGTACCCTCATATAATACTAAAAACTCATCTAACATTAGAATATTGTATCCCTTTGGGTTGCGAGGGCTAGAAAGGCAGTCGCTCTATAGAAAACTGATAATCAGCTGCATCTGTTTAGATTAGAAGCTGACCCCAACAAAGTTTGGGAACAATAAAGCTAGGAAGGCGATGCTTCCCTAATCAATCAGACTTTAAACGCTTAAACCGATTATTGTAGCTTATAAAGTAAAGCGGCTCAACACAAACTTTCCTTAGTGATATATTAAATGTGCAAATCGCCGCCGCTGCATTTTTTTCATAGATATTTTTGCCTTTGCAAGGGTTCCAGGATTTAATGGCAAAAAACTTTCATAATGTCCGACCGTCCGTCCCTATCTGTCATACCCTTGTAGTTTGTTCGTAAAGATTTGTCCTACACTGAAGGAATATTTACTTAACCTATATATATATACATAGATATGTATATTCTATGTATATTCATACCTAAAATACCTACTGATTTTGGGTTTGCGATTTGTGTCTGCACAGATGTTAACTATTTGTTGTCTTAAATAGAGAACCAACAGATTCACTTTTAAATTACTGACTCAAAGTCTCAGGTCTTGTTAGTCAGAAAAACAAAAGATTTTTATTGTGTTTACAATTATCAGCAAATGTATTGTTTTAATTTTGGAAAAAGTTTTGACTATGAATTTCCACTTAATAGCGATATTGCGGAGGAGCACATCTACTCTTAAAATGCTTAATCAATCTTGACTTAAAGATCCCCAAATTGTACCACAATATTTTAAAAATGTGCATGATATTCGAATCTTTTTGTATCAATAATGGTCAATTTACCAAAAAATGCATTATATTCTGTTATTTTAGTGGACAAATGTGCCATCCAAACACAGAAATGTGATTCCTACACGCAATTATTATAAGTTCTTTAAATAGTTTGTTAAATTCATACTCAGAGTTCAAATTTCTAAGAAAGCTATAAGAATTGTAAGAGCCATTCCGATATGACGAGAGGCTACAAAAACTGGGAGACAATAAAAACGCTTTACGATCCCCTCCATCATGTCTAACTGGAAGAAATTGTTGTTCTTAAGACTACGACCAAAAGGCGTAAACTTTCCATAAATAAATTAATACTCATCGTGTTTATACTTTCCGAAGTTCAAGGTGAACATTTTGAACAGAAGAGTTTTGGTCGAGACTTTGTACAAAAAAAGCTAGAAAATTGGATTAAATGTCACTAACAAACTTATCTATAAACTAGCGACCCGCCCCGGCTTCGCACGGTTACGCTAATATGCATGTATTATACATGTAAACCTTCCTCTTGAATCACTCTATCTATTAAAAAAAACCGCATCAAAATCCGTTGCGTAGTTTTAAAGATCTAAGCATACATAGGGACAGACAGACGCGGGAAGCGACTTTGTTTTATACTACTCATGTAATGATGAATCTATATTAACTGTACGGTTAGACTATGCTATGATTGTGGTAATTAAGGGTTAAAAATGCAAATTGATTAATGTAAAATTTGTTATAGACGTATGCTTTGGAAAAGGACGTTTGAGTTTACACGAAAAGGCTAATCGCGGTCTAATCATTTCTGTTTGTTACCTAAGCCACTACTAACCGTTACATAATAATTACGAAAACACAATTAGTAAAGTGGTTAAATTAGCGAATGGTAAGTGAAGAGAGATTCCTGTGACAAGACAAATAAGAAATCATTTTGTGCCTTTTATGTAGCCAATTGTTGTCGATTCTCTTAAATCATACTTCTAGAACAATGACCCCATTATGGTAGGTACTACAAAATATTTCTTTTGCAGAACTACTTAGTGATATCAAAAAGAAGGATCATTAAGTATATCAATGTTCATTCACTTTTATATTAAAGAAAAAATAGATCGATCAGTTCACCCCCAATCTCTTTTATCTTCGTTTTCTTGGCTGATGACATGAATTTCCATAATAATATTTTGTACTGGATCCGGGAATTTAGGTTTTTTTGTAGATTCAAGGAATTGTCACGCATTTAGCTTTGGAACATTTTATTTTTAAACGTAGCCCTTATTTGAGATTTTTTGGTTGTTGTGGATGAAGTTACGTACCATAAATAATTTAAAAATGCACAAACACCTATACTGAATCAAAAAATATGTCGATGAAATAGATTCCGAGTAGGATTAGCTTATGCTTTGAAAGTTTAAATAAGTTCTTAAAAAAAAGAGTTATATGTCAAACTTAATTATTTCTGCTTGTTCTATAAAATTGTTGTCAAAATGCAGAAGATGGAACACTTAACCACTATCTACGCCAATTGTCACATTTGTATTCATGATAATATGTGAAAGCATAGTCACTTTGTTTATTTTTACTCCTTTTTCTGGTATATTTAATTATTTTTTCTCATTCTTATAATGAGCGAACTGCTTCGTCTTTCCAGCTTCATTAACTATTCAGCTTAAACATTTAAAACATTTCGGTTTCGTGAATTGACCTCAATTACAAGTTCGTTTTACAACTCATCTCCGTTTGCTCGGATTTTTACAACAATTGGAAGAAGTCCAGTAAATTTTTTATCACCATATGGAAAAGTCTAGAACTCAAAGATTTGATCCGTGACGAAATAACCTCTCCGTTGAGAAAACATTTAAAAACTTCAGCAGTAAAAAAGAAAAGTTTTTATTGGTTAATCCATAAGAATATTAAGTATTAGTGTAGTGCTGAAATCATTTGGAAAGTGAATGATGAAGGGAAATGGAATACCATAAATAAACAATTAACAATTATTGCCTTTTCTAGACTGTTCTCTTGCTGTCTATAATTGTTGTAGTAGCATTACATTAGTATCACTCTTGTAAGCTAACCGAAAAATATTATAGAAATGTTTTTTGCCAAATTAGTACCGAACATATCAATGGGCGTGTCAAGAGTAATAATAATTGTACCTGTTTTCTAGCACTCAACAAAATTAATCAGAAAAAAAATTAAACCAACAATTAATAATCAGAGAATCAAAGCAATAAATTGCAATAAAAACACAAGCTTATCATCATTAACGTTAAATGCATTAACATCACCTTCACATGCATCAAAGCATTTCGTTATAAAATTAATTGGACCATTAATATTAATAAATCTTAATTGTCTACGCCCCATTGCTTTCAAGGATCCAAAAAAGCCGGTCCCTTCATTTGTCTTTATATCCTATGGAATCACTACGTTATTTAATGCCAATTTATTTTGACCCATGGGTTTTAAAGCAAATTTTATATTTAAACTGGAATTTGCTTTATCGTGTGTTTTATCCACGTTTAGGTTTTGATAGACTTTAATCGTAATAGCTTTGATGCATAAAAAGGATTTTCGAATTCAGTAAATGGTTAACTGTCAACAGCTAAGACAGAATTTTTTAAACGAATGCTACCAAAATCCTTAATTTTGATAATAGCAAAGAGTTCGACAAAAAATCTTAAGTGCCACCATAATTTTATTGATTAAACGACTTTTGATTTATGTAAGGCATATTTTTAATGAATATCTAAAAATTACGAAAAATCATAAATTCCAAAAAAATAATTATATCAAAAAAATTAACTCAACCATAGCGATTTCTTCTGCCTAATCTAGTCCAGGTCCAGTGCAGTTTCCTATTCCAGTCATCCATAATTCTGGTAAAAAATCTAACTCTGTAATCTAATCTATTCCAATAAAATAACCAATAATCTTTGTTTCAGTGTTCGTCCTCTGCTGGTCTCCGTACATGATCTTTGACCTCCTTCAAGTGTACGGCTATGTTCCAGACACACAGGCAAATATAGCTATGGCATCGCTCATCCAGAGCCTAGCGCCGCTCAACTCTGCTGCTAATCCTGTCATCTACTTTATATTCTCTAACAGGATATTTATTAGCTTGAGGTAAGTTTTGGGTTAAATTGGAAACAAATTCGTTGTAATCAATAAATTAAAATCTATATATCGATGACCTTCTTCCTGGTGCACTACCACAGTTTGGTAGTCATTAATTACTCGTTTTTTTTTTTAGTTTCATAAAATTAAAGAGTGTCAATGAAAAAAAGGAGGAGGTGATTATTATTTTGTATAGACTAGTTTGTAATTTTTTATTATTATGTAACGTTAGTTATGTAAAGTTTAGTACCTTATTTTTAATTGGTTATTGGGCAGGAACTACGCTTGCAGCGTGATAAAAAATACACACAGAAGGCCGTCTCATTTCATAATATAACAGGCACACATAAATGGTCCACAGTATGTGCGGGCGATTTCACTCTATGTTCATATGTCATGACATGACACGTCTGTAATAAAACCTGTCACTAGCAAACGTGGCTAGCGTCAGCAGCCGTTATTATTGTACTCAGTGTCACCCACATTTATAGTTTTATAGTCTGCATTTTATTTTTCAAAATACATATATCCAACTAGATATAACCGTTGTTATACCAAATTACAACTGGACGCTTGCTGCCCGGAGTTGGACGGTCACTGTATGTGACAAGTTTAATGGTATTTCAACAGTTGGTTTAATTGAGTTTTAATAGAAATTCAGTTCACATGATTTATGTTATTATTGTATTATCCTCAAGTTAATCATATATGTGTATTCATTTAAAACCATCCCTAAACAAGAGATAAAACAAATTCCAAAACTTTCTAACTTAGGCTGGTGACGAACAGGTGAACTGTACATTTTACTTCCAAGATCAGCCCAAACAGAGTTTGTAAAAGAATACTAAAAAAAGGTACTTTATAAAATGAACCCTTATAATACTAATCTTGCTTATACGGAAAATGTTTAAAAAAAATGTTTTGTGGAAAAATAATGATGATAAGTAATTCGCATAATTTAAACATTCTGTGAGATAATGTTACGGGTTTTTAGATGCTGTATAATAAGCTTTTTAGGTCGTTGCCATGGATAAAAATGAATCAGATCCTTTTTAATACTGTAGAACTGAATTAATATATAAATCTTGCGGAAGGATATTATCATAATTCTGATAACCTCATTGCAATGAAAGAATGGTAGCTTTAAATATAGTATGGTTGGTAAAATTGTAAAGTCAAGCCCAAGGCCCAAGTTTGGTCCTATTTTCAACATGGTTATAAGTTTTTGTCTAGTTATTTGCAATTATAATGACCAACTGAGCAAGCCAATTACATCATAGAACACAATTACTTCAAATATTACACAAATTGACCATTTTCATTAAATCCATGTTCAATTTTAAAAAACAAATAAACAGATATGAATAATTGAACATACAATAAAACGTTAAATTAAACTAAAAGGAAAATGCAATCAAAGTTATCATAACCGTCACGCAACGGTTTGGAATAATATTCAAAATGGATGCCGTCGATCATTAAAACAAAAGTATCACAACATTATAAAATATCAAATTTAATCATTGTTACTCGCCATTTGTTTGATTTAAGTAATTATTTAAAGTTAATTTATTTATCCTTTTCAGTTCATTAGTCACAAAGTTCCTTTAAGGGCCGTCAAGTGATTTGAGAAAGGTCAGCGCGAAAATTTGTTCGCGAAATTGAGAGACCTTCTCTTAACTTGAGCCATTTGGTTAATTATGAAGTAAAGAATAAATAGCCCACTTCACTTTTTCTACAAAGTTATTTGTAGATAGGAAGCTTAGGAATTTCCGACTGCCTAGCAAAAAGTTTTGTAATAGGTCCGATTTAAAGTTTCTTTTAAGTTACAAATAAGTATTTATTCTAGAACTAACAAAAAACTTTTTAATTTTCTTTTTTTTACGTTTAATATAATTGCACATAGACTCACTCCTGTATTCCCCAGAGATGTTATAAGTCCCATGGAATAGATGGAACACTTTGCCCAAACCGGGGATCGAACCCAGGTGCTCATGCTCTGCAGTCGCGCTTACTGTCACTAGACCAACAAGGCAGTCTCATTAGACCAACGAGGCTGTCAGTCAGTTTAATAAATTATAGTGTGTTAGTCAAAGTAAAATAAATAAATAAAATAAAAAATAAAAATATAATAGAAAATGTATAATTCTATATACTCACATAAATTATTCTAGAATTATTTCAAATTTACTGTAAAAAACATAAATTAAAAAAATACTTACAGTTTTTAAAAAAAGCATAATAGCAAAATAATTAGTTTAATACATACATTTTCAACATTTTCAACCGTTATTTTACAAACAAAAATGTATTAACTCCAAACTTTTTACTGCGATCTTCTTACGCTCTAAAAAATTCTTAAACAACAATATGGCATTAACAGTAGCTAACGACGTCATCAAGGCACTAACATGCCACTGAATTCGATTTTGTGACGTAAAAGTGCACTTAAACTGTAAACGTTTTATGCTTTTAGGTAATAAACTTGTCTTATTTAGTGCGGTTAAACTCGGTTTAAGTGACTATCTGTTGCTTCTTTAACGTCTCGTTTATTGTTTGTATGATGGGCCTTAGAACAAGAGCTATTGTTTAAATGAAATATAACGTGTTGCTGTTTTGTAGCCATTTTACGGCAGAAATTAGTTTTACGTACTAAAATTTTATATCATAATAATTTTCTCGTTTTACATATTTTATAATGTAATATTAATTTACAGACTTCAAGTTTGTGACTATATATATATTTTTTGTAGTTTTCTTTTGTAGTCTGGAACTATTATTGTGATTTTAAAAATCTTTTAATAATAGAAAACTAATTTTGCGGACTTTATCGTGAACTATAGCTAGTATTAAAATTAACTAATTCTCTTTAATAATTGAGGACCTCGACTTAGCTGTGTAGCTGCCCTAATTTAATTTAAATCTTCATTTAAATGCTAATTAAATGTTGTACGAAAATCGGTAAGTACTTTATATCCGAACTGAGGTTACTCGAAAACCGTAACTTGAAATCAATTGAAACCCGACTAGCGTTCCCGATTGGATAAGTCATTCGCATGATGTCCACGAATCAGAATAATATTTTGATACCCCATTTTATTAAAATGGGTCGAGTGGTTCAGTGGCTCCAGGGGAATGAACTTATTTTTCTCACATGTTCACTAAGATACACATAATATCTGCCCTGCAAATTGAAAATGCAGAGGAAAACGCGGGTAACATATTTTTAGATTATCTAGTACCTACTAAGTTTTTCGTTATCAGAAAACTTACTACCAGTTAATCATTTACTTACATAAAAATAGTTTTTTACATAATATAAAGTATAAGTTTATACCATTTATGCTCTATGATGTCCCTGAGATGTAGGCGTAAAAGGTTTGAGCGGACCTACAGGCAGTCACTGGACGGGGCTGCAAAGCGCGCTAGCAGTACCCGGCCCCGTCCCATATAGTGCGACGAATTCGCAGGGGGGAGATGTTTTTAGTGGGTGCGAGCCCCACATAACCGTACGTCCTCGGACTACGGTATGCGGTAGGAACATTTTTTACTCCCCCCGGATATAAAGAAAGGCGCAAAAGGTTTATGCCATTTCTGTAAAAAATGTGAAAAATTTGAAAGAAAAAGCTAGGACTATAATGTAAATAATTTGTTTCATTACAAACAAGGGTTAATATAATTTTAATTAAATTAATATTCAACACACTCTTTCACCTATTCTCGTTTCCCGTCATTAAGTTGAAATAAACATCTTACCATCAACAAAATTTACTCAAATACACGACTTTATGATACAAAATATTGAAAGTGATGTTTTAATTAAACAATGAAGGTACAATTTTAACTTTTACGTGTAGGATATTAAATATAAAATCAACTTCTATAATCGCTACGCACTTTATAACTTTGAATTAATTAACTCGGTTAATTTTGGTCGAACAAGTGGAATTGGTGATTTGTTTTTTGGTTTTTTGAATCATCTGCCTAGCCTTTTCCCAACTATGTTTCGGTCGGCTTTCAGCCTTACCGGATGCAGCTGAATACCAGTGTTTTACATGAAGCGACTGCCGATCAGACCTCCACAACCGTTGGTAAGGCTGATTGTCAGACTTTCGGGCTTCTGACTACCCGTAACGACTGTCAAAGATCTACAACTGACAGCTGGGGTTTTGGTTTCTTGAATATTGATTTTTTTTGATGATTTAATTAGTCACTTTCTTTTTAATAAGATAAGATATAATTTTATATCGGGACACTAAACAATCATTTTTCTCTGCTCTCTTTTTAATAAGGTAGCCAATAAGCCTAGAAAGAAAGATTTACCAATTAAATCACCGCTATCCAACAGGAACATTCCCCCATATAAGTGGTTATGGTGCTGGGTGAGGGCAAGCGACAGTCCTGCTGGGAATGAATCACGCGCACACACGGAGCTGCTGACGTCATCACATAGACGGACTAGGCACGAACTAACCATAAGAGTGAGTAAACTTAATTGTTTTTTTTTGCAAGTAGGATGAACTGATGAATAAAAGCGCTTACGCACTATGTCTTATTTGAATTTAAAATCAGAACTAAAAGAAGAAGTTTGACGAGATTTTATATTTTTTTGTACTTAGCATGTAAGTAAGTTAATAATGGATAAATATATTAATTAGGAATGGCTATAATTCGTTGATGTAGTGGTAGCAAGTGCGACTGCTGAGCACGAGGTCCTGGGTTCGATCCCCGGGTCGGGCAACGACCGTAATATACCTATTCTGTAAGTTGTAAAAGGAACAATGTCTCTTAAAGATTTGAAAAAATGTTAAAAAATATTCTTATGTCATTATGATTTTAGCACCTAAATACCCCAATTGTTAAAATTGTTACTTCGGCTAGGGATCAATCAAATTGAGTGAACGTAATAAAAAAAGTTAAAACGAAGGCACCGGGAATATCCAATAACTGTCGGGAAAGTTTTGTCAAAGTTGAAATGGACGAGAAGAAATTTATAGGGTCACTTATTGTTAATGTAGATTATTAACCGTTCACAATTTTATTTTGAAATATTTACATGTTAGCACATGCTAGCTTATTAAATATAGTTATTGAATCCGAAAAATCTCTACCGTATCAGTTGATTTTTTTTTTTCAAATTTTCTTATTTCATAATTACTTTCACAATTTATTTATCATTAACTATAGCCATAATATAACATAGAATCATGCCTGTATTTCTCAGAGGGGGTAGGCAGATGTAAATGCAGTACACCCACGTTTCGCCGGCTACGTTATAAGTCCCATGTAATAGGCGGCGTTATTGCCATTAACCGGGCTCAGTTCCAGACTCCGTGCTGCTCCTGAAAATTTCCTAAAGGAAAAACCTAATAACACTTTGCCCGTCCCAGGAATTCAACCCAAGACCTCATGCTCAGCAGTCGCGCTTGCTACCACTAGACCGACGGGACAGTCAAATTATTTTTAATATTGTAAATTTAAAGAATTACCTATGTTTAAATAATTTCTTAAATTATCTGCTACCCAGGTAAAGGATGACAGCATTAAGTTTCCAAAGCAGAGGCTTCACCAGTGCAACAGTACCAACTCCAAAAAGGTTCGTCTGCATTTGCCTGACCAACAAATAAATAACAACTGTCATCCGCCCCAACGAAGACGAGAAGACACATTCTTGTAGTCTATACTTTATAAAAGTCTGTTTCAATATAAATAATATGATATAAGTATTTTTTTTCCGTAAAACGGTTTTGTCTTCAGAAATAAAGGTATGTACCGAATATCAGATCAATCTCTCGACAGGAAGAGGGTAAAATTTAAATTACTAAATTTGAACCAAATAAACAGGGCAAGCTAAGTAAAACCTTTTAAAAATCCATTTAAGTGACAATTAATATCAACTCTACAATCATATAAAACACTGAGAAAAGTCTTAATTTGAATTAAATGTCTTAAATTTTATAATAATAATAAAAATCGTTATTTTCTCGTCTTTACAACAAATAACACACATTTGGTACATGTTCCGCTTAAAATAGAGACTGGTGTCTGATATAGGTAAAACCTGTATTTTACTAATTATTTATGACAAGTGTACCTATGTTAAACAGTAGGTACAAATTGTGATTTGTTAATCATACTTAAGATTTTAATTCAAATTAATGTGCTTGCCAAGTTACAATTGTACCCGTAAAAGTTCCTTTTTCAATAAATGTTACAATTGTACCCGTAAAAGAACCTTTTTCGATAAATGTTGCAATTGTACCCGTAAAGATCCTTTTTCGATAAATGTTGCAATTGTACCCGTTAGTTCCTTTTCCGATAACATTCGGTTTTTAACCGACTTAAAAAAGAAGGAGGTTATGAATTCGATCGTATTGAAATAGACTTTACGATAAATGAATGTTTTATAACGTACATTATGTATACTGTGTATTTTTAAAATGTTTTAATTTAAGTGTAATTTTAGTATTGTAAGGATTTAAACTTTGAACTTAAGAATTTATTATTATGGTATGAGAAAAGATAAAAAAGATACTTAATTGATAACTTTTTTTAAAGAAATAGATGGAAAAGCGGAGACAGAATATTTGCACAAATTAATTGTCTATTTTTTCTTACTTGTCGCTAAAGTGTAAATAATCATAGGCAATTTATTGTAATAAACTTGTTGAAAAAGTGGATAATTTTTTTTACAGAAATTCAGACAAATTTATAATTTTTTTACAGAAATTTAGTATAATATCATATCGTTGTATTATTTTTTTCACAACATTTTTCCTATAAAAGCTATAAATATGTGCCAAAATTATTAACACTATAGAATACAATACAAGAAACAAATGTTTATTTGTGAAATCGATAGTTTGACAAGTAAGTAGCCACCCACCGAATTTTCGGTTTTAAGCGCATGAATAGGTTTACATTTTTTTTTTCTTGGAACTTCAACAAGAAAAATACAACACATTCATCTTTTTTTAAGAAAAATGTTATCATTAACTTATATGTATAAAAATACGTATTTATTTTTATTTTATTTTTTAAATGTAATATTGTGCTTAAAATCAAAAGCTCCATTCATTCATTGCCAGTTGCCATCCGATCATAGCCTATCCAAAGCACAGCTTTCAGCTCACACTTCAGTTATGTTTGTTGGGTGGATACTTTATTTTGTCTCTAACTGTACCTATCTATATTCTACTGATTTATTAATAAAAATAAATATGAGCAAAAGTGAAAAGTGTATTTCAACATAGTTTGCTGCTACAAACAGTATTATAAATAGTTAATATTTGTTATAACAGTTACGTATTTCTATGTTCATTATTAGATAGTTGTTACGTATGTTCTACAATTTTAAAACATTAACAACACGATTGGCGCGGTTGTTCAGCTATTGGTTTTCGCGCGAGTTCCTGCCTACAAGAAAATTATTTGTGCGGACCACACAGATCTTTAACTCCCGCCTGTGTGTTTTGTAAATTGTAATAAATGCACAAATAGCCAATTCTACCAAACAATGTCGTATCGTGGCGTGGGTATAAATAATATACAAGTAAAAGTATTTTGAAAAAACCCTATTCCCTACAACCGACCGATCAATCCTATACTTTTAGCTAAAAACAGTCGATCAACTCACCTATCAAATAAAAAAAAACCATTATCGCTTCATTACACGGATAGAAAGATACACTAGTTAAACTCGCTTTTTCTTCGGGAATTAAAAAAGTACCCATGGTATTTTTTGTGAATTTTTTACATGTTATAGCACATGATAGCTTATTAAATATAATTATTTAATAAGAAAATTTGAAAAAACAATTGATACGGATGGGATTCGAACCCACGATCTTCGACATACCGTGTCGACGCTCTAACCGCTGAGCCACCGTATCCCATCGGCATCAATCGAAATTTCAAATCTCTTTTACACGCCTTAGGCGTGTGGCGACATCTATCGAAATACATTACGTATTCCGACCCAGTGCTCTAAACTTTGCAGTTTAAGTAGACACCGATGCGATATCACCAATTTTCTTAATATTTTTTGTGAATTTTTTACATGTTATAGCACATGATAGCTTATTAAATATAATTATTTAATAAGAAAATTATTGAATAATTATTTTATAATTATTTAATAAAGTGGGTTCGAATCCCATCCGTATCAATTGTTTTTTCAAATTTTCTTATTAAATAATTATAAGTACCCATGGTATAAGATTTTTTATAAAATAATTGGATTTAGATCTTTATACATAGCTCATAACTTCATACATATAAATTCAGAGATTTCCGATTTCACCACTGACTCTAAACGCGATCAATCAAGTTAAACTCGGTTCAAGCGTTTAACTGAGTTCAGAACTGCAATTTTCGTAGGGCTGAACTTAGTTTTAATAAACTCGGTTTTGAAATTGAATGGTGAAAATGGGCCTGAGAGATTCAGTCATATTTTGCTTTGCGGTATACAAATATTATACTTTGTAATAAATTTTTACTCGTGGCTTTAGAGATCGAACAATTAAAAATTATGTCCTTATCCAAGTCATATATAATTGCCAGTCATATATACATACAGTCATATATAAATACATATAAGTGCCATTAAATAGCAGAAAACATCTCAATAACCTTTAACAATATTCCTCTTTACGTAAATGTAAGGAATAGTTTTAAATGTCTATATCTGCTGGGACTAGTACACAAAACACTAAATCTAGTTCCAATCGTCATCCTAATTGTTATAGTTTAGTTCTAAGTACTAACAAGGGTGTAGTTACGAGTTTCAACATCAAACTATGTTTATCATTTGAAGTTTTGATGTAGTTTGCCAAACAGCGTGTCTATGATCTTAAGTGGCTAATAATTACGATTTGATATTTTGTGTGATATTTTTTTTGTATCCCACGTTAAATTAATTACCTATCACTCTCCGTGCCTCGGATAGCACGTTAAGCTGTTGGCCCCGGCTGTCAATTGTAGATCTTTGACAGTCGTTACTGGTAGTCAGAAGCCCGAAAGTCTGACAACCAGTCTTACCAAGGGGTATCGTGTGACCCAGTATCTGGGTTGTGGAGGTTTGACAGGCAGTCGCTCCATGTAAAGCACTGGTATTCAGCTGCATCCGGTAAGACTGGAAGCCGACCCCAACATAGTTGGGAAAAAGGCTAGGCAGATGATGTTCAGTTACAGATTTTAAAAAGAGTGTTTAAATGAATAACTGTTTAAGTAAATGAATAACTAAATATGTTTTGAATTAATGACTAAGAAGATTAAATTACTAACTGAGCGACTACAAAACTCTCAAGCTTAAACTCCAGCTGCACCACACGCTCATGTTAGTCCTTTCTTTTAAGGAATGAATTCCAGCTTTCGAAATTCTGAATGAACTAATTTCGTCTCACATTTTAATATTAAAGTCGCCCAAACACTTTCTAGTCGCCCTCTTAAGTATATGAATCGCACTCCAAAAATTGTAATTACGAGTACACATTATGGATTAATTATTTTTCACCATAAATCTCGTTATTGACATTTTATAAATTAACATTCTTACCATAGCTGCATAGGTACATGAATATCGCTCTAGTCTAGTCATTATTACAGAATCTCATATTTAGGTACTTACCATTTATTCGTTCGATTATTAATATAATTAATCATCCGATCAAAAACCTATAAAAATAAAAATAATTAGGTACAACAATAAATTTTCCTTACGGAGTTGTGTGTAGAGCCAATCGCTGAGACTGATTCGTTTGTGTTGTCTAGCTTACCTACATCGTTATTGGTGTTTCAATTGTAACCCTTCGCTTCAGAAAAATCCAGTGCAGTTGTTTCATATATTCAGAGCCGTAACGATAATAATATTTTAAACATTCACATCACTCGAAAAACTAAATATGGAACAGCTGATTTATTTTATACGATTCCGAAGTTATTCCCCTAGGCGAAAGTGCGCAAATTTTTAAAAGATGGCTCTACCCGTAAAACCTTGTATATTTTTTTCTGTAATTGCAAAATACACTTTTATTATTTTTTGCTAAATTAGCAATTAAGAAGGAAGGTAAACATTAAACTTGTATATAGGATTGAAATAGACACAAGTTTATTGTTTAGAATTAATGGGCATGCGTACTCTTTAAAAAAAGACCTGTATTTTAGTGTGTCACTAATTTTCTCAGATTGTTGAGTTACGTACCTACCTATGTTATAAATAAAACATCTCACAGATACACAATTTATTTTCTACTCATAAATTTTATAAGGTCATCACTAACTTATGCTACTTGCTTAAGCTTTATTTAATGTTCTTTGTGTAATCAAATTGAAAAGTACTTTATAAAGAGTAAGTAGCAAACAAAATACAGGGACTATTTAGAAAAAAAGTCTTGACTTTTCTGTCTGCTGTAGTAATTTTCAAATAAAGAGGTGCGGGTGACACATCTAAAAACGCAGCATTGTCACCAATATCCGTAGGTATTAAAACCAGAAAAAAGGTTAATTATCTAGAAGAATAAGGATTTTATACAAACAAAAACAACAAATTATTATTTATAAGTAGATATTAACAATACTTTCAATAAAAACCTCGGACAGACAGACAGACAAAAATGACGAAACTATAAGGGTACCTAGTCAGGACTCCGGAACACTAAATAATAGAAAAAATAGATTATATATAAAGTTATAAAAATGGTTTGATAGTAATTGCGTTTTCTCTTTCCTACAAAGCATCTTTGAAACCTCGTAGATCTATTTCTAAAAATATTTCACATTAAAATGATAAGACCTTATAAGGGGTCACCCGCATCGTCTCAATTGAAAAAATACTATATTTTGTACTAGATCTCTTGAACCAAACATGTATAATATTATAGAAGTATATTAATATGTTAGTATTAAGTGGATGTATGTTCAAAACATTTATTATAATGTCGTCTAGTGTACAGGTGCCAAAGGATTGGAGTCAAACTCTAGTCAAAATGTGTTTACGTGTATTTAAATGTACCTAATTGTATTAGTGGCGTTAGCTGTTATGATGTTTTATATAAGAAAATTCGTGAAAAAAAAAAGATTTTCAATCAATTTTTTTACGGAATTTTCTATTTAATTCATAAGGGTATTTCTTACTCTGTTTTAACTTAAGTCTTAAATAAATTCAATACATGGTACAGTCTACAGTCAGTATGAAACAACAATTTTGAGTTGTATTTATAAACTCAACTTAAAGAATTCTGAATTGAATTCGAATTTTAATTTTGCTCGTGACTGTATTAAACCATTATATGACGCGTCTGTTTCGAATGGGTTTTGACACCCAAATTTTTACAATTATGTAAGAAATTGATTTGAGCGTTATCATTTTTGATTTTGGATTTGTATATAGGTAAGTTAAGTCGTATTATTATATCAAAAGCCACCATGTTTATACACTGTATAAAAAAAATAGATTTAATGTATAGAATCAAAATATGTTGTCTTTTATTTATGAATTCCTTTCATTCCTAACAGAACTACTTATTATTACCTAATTAATTACACATTTAAACAATGACAGAAAAAAAAAGAAACATATGAAAAAAAAGTACAAAGGTACTGCTTATTTCAACAGAAATATCTTCCAGCAGACCTGCGAGAGGAGAGTTTGAAAATAAGAAAAAAATTAAAAAAGATTATTTTTTAGGCTGGATGAATGAAAAAAGCCTAACACCTAAATCATTTTAATTTTCTATGAAAAATCCGTGGTGTGTGTTTAGGTGCAAATCTATGATTTTGACTCACCTATACCTCTAAGTTATCACAGTTACTTATTCTTTTTTAAAATTCTTTAGCTTCTTAATTTTATTTAACAAGCCATGAAGGTTTCCATCGCAAAATCGTTTTACTTAAAAAAAACTACGTACATTCCAGATTTAAATGGATGAGCACGAACGTTCCAAATACAAAAGCCACGTAAATAAAGAAACGAGGGAAGATTTTTCAAAGATAATCTCCAGCCGGCGAAGTTAACGTCTACAAAGAAAAATAACACAGATTATGAGAGCTTAAAGAATTTATACACAATTTATTTACTTTCAACTGGACAGGATATAGGTGTTTTTGAAGAAAATAATTATCTGTAGACGTTCAACCGGTATCGCGCAATAGTGACGCGCATTGGGAGAGGCCTATGTTCAGCAGTGGACTAATACAGGCTGATGATGATGATGTTCGACTAGTTTAATTTAGTTTAAGAGAATGCATTGCAAGGAGACAAATAATAAAAAAAAAACAAAAAAAAAATACATACAAAATAACTCAAAATCTAAACTTAAAATTAAAGAGAACTAGACTAACATAATACGTAGGTACATGATATTTTTATTTAATTTGATTTGTTTTTATTTGATTTGATTTAATTTGATTTGATTTCATTTAATTTAATTGATAATTACCTATTTTGCTTACTAACATTAGTTCATAAGTCATTTTACTAACAAAATATGGATCTGTATTGTTGTCCGAAATGAAAATATTATTATTATATATACCTAATATATATTATATGAACATGGTATATGAATATGAACATGGGCAAGTGTCTCACGGCTGGACCAAATGGATGTATCAGCTTTCATCGGGCACATATTATATGCCCGACGCTGATTTTCATCAGGAACCCTTGCGCTTCATGGCACACATTCACATACCTATAAACGGCCTTTTTATCTAGATTCTCATTTCAGCAATTAAAACTCTTATTCATTTTTTATCTAAGCCCATTAAAAAACAACATGGGAAACGTTAGAAACACATCAACACTCCATTAAAATTCTATTCACTCAAGATTACTTCGCCATTGTGGCCACGGAAGAGCCAAGCGATTTTTCGTGAGAAATTGCTTTTTTGATAATTAATTTTCATGACAGAATCTTGGCTGTAATTAAAATACGAAACAAAGTCACATGATTTTAAATTATAAAAACTAAATACTTCATTTTCAATGTCCATTTTTTAATGTTCATCTTATCGAACTTCAGTTCCAGCGGTCAATCTTAACGGGGACTAGCCGGAACTAGGACTACGCGGCAGATATTTTATTACAGAAGTGTGTGGGCAAACAGATGCTTTTGCTTTTTCTTGACTCTCATAGTCTGATGAGGTGGCAATCCGACAAGACACGAGATGACACGAGAGGGACCGAACGACGAACCTGAAAGATGTGTGCGCTATATTGTGCATTTGTTGCCGCAGTAGCAGATGATTGCTGTTACACAGAAAGATGCTGCTGCCCATCCACCTGATTTTTCCCTTTGTCACTTTTTACAACACCAGCGGGACACGAGTAGGGGTGGTTCTATTCTTGGGCTGGAAACCAGACGGCATAATCTTCTTCTTATCGTATGGTTGATGAACAACCTAGTGTCAGAGTTTAAACCGCCCGTAGGCCTCTGACATGGCTTTACACACTTTTGAAAAATCTCTCAGGTGTGCTGGTTTCATCGCGATGTTTTCCCTCGCCGTTTTAGCAACTGATAATTAATTACTTACGAACTTACGAAAAGTCAGAGGTGCGCGCCTTGGGATCGAACTCGAGACCACTGACTTTTCAGTCGACGGTCATACCACTTGGCTATCAGTCATAATAATAGTACATTTATAAAATTATAATCGAAGTCTTTTTTCCGCAAAAAAGGTGTGTATAGAGCACGGTATAGAGTGACAGTTCTTCGTATGTTATATAAAACGTTTAAATAAAGGAATAATTCACAAGCGTTACTCTGACTCCTTAATTCAAATAAAACAAAAACTTAGTCCAGAAAAAAATATCCTAAAGTATCACAACAGTCAAGTCTGAATGAAAATTTGATTAAACTGTGACTCGGAGGACCAAAATGCTTAAATCTTATAGTTGAAGACGTCATAACCCAAAATGGTTAAGAATAAAAACGTTGTTTTATCAAACTATATTGTGTCTATGATTACATTGAATGATGTTTACAAAATATTGGATCAAATACGCCAACAATATTTTTCAAATCTTTTTATAACAATTTAGTGCTGGTCTTAAACCCAAGCCTTGAAGCCAATATTGGCTCGGAATGGAATGTATGTAAGCTTAAATTTGATTGTATTTATTTTGGGAATTATTTATTTTTTCTTCTGAAGCAAAATCTTTTCTGTTGACTTCGTAGATTATTCTCTGATTGTGTAAATAATATGTTACCTTAAAAGAAAAACATTTAATAACATAAAACAAAAAATGTATGTTTAGATACAGAGATGGAGAGATTTAATCGATTTAATTTATTTTTTATAAATAATTTAATTTAATTTTAATAAAAAAGTTTTTATAAAAATAACGTAATTATTATTATTTGTACGTAACAACAGTGCAAGCCCAACAACCTTTTTAAAGGTTGCGTTGAAGTAAAAAAAAATATTACGTAATATTATTTATTACTACGTCATTTTTTAAGACGGGGCTTTGCAAAAATGTATTGTAGGCGCGCGCAGGCACATTTCCAAGTGTCAAAGAGCCCAAAAAATCTCGATTTACCTACTTGTCTACAGCAAATTTCTGGGTGCGTCTCATAACATATAAATTCATTTGATCTAATTTCATTTTATTATCGTTCATAAGATATAATCAACGTGAGATATACCAACTATTGATATAATGTTTTTAACATCTAACATTTATTTGTTCTAAAATTTATTTATATAACGTTGTTTGATATAACATTTACTTAATCTAAAATCATTAGGTCTAAAATTTAATATGTATATTATTTATTTTATCGAAAATCATTTGGTCTAATGTTTAATACGTATATTGATTATTTAATCGAAAATCATTAGGTCTAACGTTTAGTATGTATATTGATTATTTAATCTAAATTTTCAACTCCGATAATTGGGGATCTATACATTAATTTTGCGTAACTTTTACAGTCTGCTAGTATGGTTATTAAACTATAATTGTTACCAGGAGAAACTAGATGCAATCTGGACTTTAGGGCACCTCAACTTGGACAGGTTAGGTTAGAAGGGGATGACCGCCATCCCCTTCGTGGTTAATTTTTTATAAACCACCCAGAAGTAGGAGCCCCGCGAAGCGGGGCTCCGTCGACCTAGCCCACCTTCGACCATGCATTTCTATGCATATTTTAAGGTTTAGTTAGATGCCATTTGAGTTAATTTACAATGTTTTTCGTTAAATGTTTGGCGTTTTCATCTCGTTAGACCAAATAAGTTTTATATATTTTGAGCGGTATTTTAAACGAATTTATATTAAATGATCGTTATACTATATAAAATTATAGCTTCCGTTGTTATATGTTGAAAATATTAGAGATTTAGTTGTTATATTATTTGTTATTTACTCTTTTTGAGTGGTATGCCAAACGAATTTTATATTAAATGTATGTTATGCTTATAAAAATTAGTTATTTTAAAATTATATCAATCGTTTATTATATTAAATAATCGTTATATTAAAAAAAATTATAGTTTCCGTTGTTATATGTTGTAAATATTAGAGATTTTGTTGTTATATGATCTATTACTTACCCCAAATTTCTTAGTCGTGAAAAATCATACAAGCTCTATCAAGTAAGAAACTCCGTGGGTGTAAACAGCCCGTACATCACACTGACCAATAATTACGGACAGTGAACTTCGATAACTCAATCGTCTTTAATTACAGAGAGTACCAAAACTACTCATTTTCTTATCCAATGTCGATAGTTTGAAAACAACAGAGTTATATCATAAATCGTATAGCAATATGATTTATAAGACCAATATAATTATACTAGCTTTTGTACGGAGCCTTGCTTGTGTTAATTTAGAATATGAAATTATTTAAAATTCAATAAATTATGATTTAAAAGACACGTAGCGACATCTATTACAAAAACATTATTGTTGTTTTCCTCGGGAACAAGTACTGTTTTTAGGATGAAAGGTCCATGACTCTATGTCCATTTCTCTACACCTGACAACGTATATGCAAAATTTTAAGATGATTGGTTCATTGGTTTAGTGGCGTGAAAAGGTAACTTACTTTCGCATCCTAACTAATATTATAAATGAGTCGTGATAGCCTAGTGGTGGTGACCGTTGACTGGCAAGTCAGTGGTCTCGAGTTCGATCCCAAGGCGCGCACCTCTGACTTTTCGTAAGTTATGTGCGTTTTATAAATTAATTATCACTTACTCCGTGCCTCGGAAAGCACGTAAAGCCGTTGGCCCTGCGCCTGATCTCTCTCCGGTCGTGTCGGATTGCCGTCCCATTGGACTATGAGAGTGAGGGAATAGAGAGTGCACCTGTGTTTGCGCACACACTTGTGCGCTATAATATCTCCTGCGTAGTTGGCTAATCTCCGTTGAGACTGGCCGCTGTGACCGAAATTCGGTCAGGAAGATATTATTATATTATTATTTAATATTATAAATGCAAAAGTAAGTTTGTTTGTAATAGCGAAAGTAAATGCCTTAACTGCAAGCGTTTTCCCCCTCATTATTAGGGACTAGCTGATGCCCGCATCTCTTTTCGCGTGTAATTGAATGATCCCGTTTATCCCACACATTTTATTAAAAGTGGGGTATTTTTACTGGTAAGTGTTTGATTTACGGCCAGCACCAAAAAATAATAATATTCCGCATCATTTTTCTATTCTACCCCGTATTTTGATTGCTCAATTTGAACTAAAAGCAAATATTATGAACAGAACAGTTAGACATACAGCCTTACGGACTATGATAAGTAGGTGCTACTGTATAATGTAGTACATCATTATTTTAATAATTTAATAAGTTTTAATATTTCATCAATGGTTTTCACAGTGCATGCCAAATAAAAACTTTTAGGTTTTAGGTTACATTATTGCAATTTCCGGAGGGAATTTTAAATGAATTGAGATAAAAAAAATACGGCCATATGAGTTTAACGACAATGTAGCTTTCTCAGTTATTTTTTTAAAACTGGAAACGGTTTAGTGGTACCTCCCTATTTGAGTTTAACCATTACAAGCAAACATAAAAAAACAAATCTTTTCTCTTTGTAATATTAGTTTAGATTTTAAAATGCATCCTATATTACTCAATTACAGTGCAGGTCTCTATTAGTGAAATCATCTTAATTACCATTTATATATTTATATTTCATTATATTAATAACCTTGATTAAATAACCAACAAATTTTATTTTCTTAATAACAGAATAACTAGAATACAAAACATTCATACATTAAAAATCTCCAACTTTGTCTCATTGTCCGTTCCTAAAAATATTTCCTCCAGAACCCATGTATGATGAAGTGGGTACAAGGTCTGAGTTATGGCGATATTGACCTTCCACATTGCTTTGTTTGCGTAGAACTATATTGGGGATCGCCAAGGGACTGTCGACAGCTTATTTCAAAAGGTTTCTATTCGGGTCGACAAGCTTCGTCGTATAAATTCGCAATATGTTTCGGTAATGAAAAATCAGGAAGCTTTTGGAAAACATATTATACACATTTATCACTTGCTAGACACAAACAACATGACGACGTTAACTAGAGAAAATTATCGAGAATATTATAATATATTATACCTATATTATGACACTATATATTGGCATTAGTGCCGTGGAGGTTGGTTTTTTTTTCATCTTGGACCTGCTTTTCAAGCACGTAGGTGTGGGATCCTGGCATATACCTACGTGACTTTTCTAAGTTATGTTAGTTTTTTAGGTAATCTATTTTATTTTATAGCACTGATCAGTCAGAGGTCTCGAGTTCGATCCCAAGGCGCGCACCTCAGACTTTTTGTAAGTGCGTAATTAATTATTAAAAGTAATTAATAATATCAGTTGCTAAAACGGTAACGAAAAACATCGTGATGGAACCAGCACACCTGAGAGATTTTTCAACGTTGTGTATAACTATGTCAGAGGCCTACGGGCGGTTTAAACTCTGACATCAGGTTGTTCATCAACCATACGATAAGAAGAAGAAGGTAATCTAAGACACCACTGACTAACAGTGAAGGAAGACATTGTAAGGAACATTGTTAGGACTTAATAGTCTGTAATCGCCAACCCGCAGTGAACTACCATGGTAATTACTGCTCGATCCTTCTCTGTATGAGAAAAGGCCTTTGACCTACAGTGGTATATTTACAAGCTGGTTTACAATATTGGTGTAGCGGTTAAGCGATTTGCCTTCCGGCAGTTTATACCTACGTTTGGTGTCGTGGTTTCGATTCCCGATTTTGACAAATAGTTCTGGTCTGTGTCTGTTGCTTGTGAAATTAAATTTCTGTTACCTCACCCACAGGAAATACAGGAGATACAGGAGAAAATCCTATTGTGATCATAGCTAGATTTATAACAGCTACTTATTGCTATATTGCGTTTCGTGACTGTTGGCAAATTGAGTATTTAAATTCATAATAGTCTAAAGCCGCTGAGATACTTATAATTATGCTCTATTATGACGCTTATAAAACATTACAACAGCACTTATCTATCATTATGTAAATGTTGTTTTGTAGACCTTTGAGCCAGTAGGTAGGTACAATATAGATATCCATTTTAATAATACTGAACCTGTAGGCTTACTAGGTCAAAGACATTAGTCTTTTAGAAAATGAATATTAAATTGAAAGATTTTTTTGCATTTTATTGGAGCCAGGATCAGCTAGAGGGGGCCCAGGGGCCGAGAGGGCCACGTACACAGAAGATCCTTAACATTTCTTATATATAAATATTATAAACCAGCCTGTCCCAATGCAGGGCAAAGGCCTCTTCTCATACAGAGAAGGATTGAGCATTAATCGCCACGCCAGCTCAGTGCAGTTTGGTGATTTCAGATAGTTAAGCTCAGGTTTCCTTACGTTGTTTTCCTTCACCGTTAGTCAGTGGCGTCTTAGATAAACTAAGACAGTACATATGACATTGAAAAAGTCACATTGGTATGCCAGGTTCGAACCCACATCCACGCGCTTTCAAAGCGGGTCCGTAACCAATGCGCCACCACGACATCATAACATTTTTAATTTTAAAAAACTGTAAAATATATTGATTTGTGTTCAAGTTACTTACATAGACGACCAACCCGTTTGCCCAGCGAGGCGATTAAGGACAAATACCTTTTAATGAGCGCACATAATAAGTGATGCGTATGGAAATCCTACGTTGAGCTGTGGACTGATACGGGATGTGTATGTACTTAAATAGGTACACATATTATAGAACGAAAAATTATCAATATTTTTGCACATTTGTAAGATAAAATTGTAGGTGTTAAGGTCTGCCAGCTCTAAAGAGCTTGCCACATTACATAACTCTACAAAACCTTCAAATCGGAGAAAAAGTCATCATCCTCTTCGCCTAATTATTTCCTAACTTTAAATGTGTTGGGGTCGGCTTCTAAACTAACCAGAGCAGCCGAACATCAGTTTTCCACGGAATGACTGTCTATCTAACTCCCGTAATCCAAGTGGATACGATATTCCATAGTTAGATCAGTTGTCAGAGTTGTATGAGGGTAGGTACTAACTTTCTATATCGACTATCAAAAATCTTCATGACCGCTGGGGCTACGACTTAACGTGCTTTCCGAGGTACTGAGCAGGTGATAGATAATTAATTAATATATAATACGCACTTAATTTCCAAAAGTCAAAGATCGCGACTTGGATTCAAATCTGAGACCAATATCTTGCAAGTCAACGGTCATAGCAATAAGCTATTCGGGAAAAATACAAAGCAAAAGGTCACGAGTAAACTACAATCAGCACATAAATTATATTCATCCCTCTTTTTTTAACATTTTCTCTGAAAGTGTTACAAGTGAGCAAAAAAAACCCAAGACAATTGTATTTAACACGTCCGAAAGTCGAAAGTGCGAAATAATGTTAGTCGCTTCCGCGAAACTGCGTAGAATTTCGTAAAAGGACAGTCCCAAACCGCTAAGACGTGATCCTCCCGTGCTGGTTGAAACCACTCTGCCAGGGAACAAGTAAGAATCAGAAGGCTTAAGAAACATAATATATTATTGAATTTCTTTAAATCAATTCGTTGTTCCGTACACTTTCTTATTTTAGAGGTTAGTTTGGGAGCCATTTTGAATATATCTAATTTTTTTAAACATTGTTCCACCTTAGAATTTTCTCCGGTATCGTCGGCATTGTGTATGGTGTTTACCCTAGAGCCTAAAAGGCCATGGCTCGGGGCGGCAACTTTTCTCAAAATCTGACACGATAGATAGTTCACATTTGCACATGTGGTTGCGCACACACTTTGCGAATAGTACTATTGCCTGCGAAATTGGCTAGTCTCTTGACATGATACAAAATTAAACAAAAATTGTATATTAAATTTGTGCAATATATTTGTAAACAGAATAAAGAAGCACTGATAGCCTAGTAGTATAACCGTTGACTGACAATCAGAGGTCTCATGTTCGAACTCAAGGCACGCACCTCTGATTTTCCCGAAAGTTATGTGCGTATCATAAATTAATTATCACCTATTCCTCGTGGCTCGGAAAACACAATAAGCCCCAGCCCCATATTTGGCAGTCGATATAAAGAAAATCACAGTACTCTCATAAAATCCTGATTACTAATCTAACTTTAGAATATCATATCCCTTTAGGTTGCGGCGGTCAAATAGACAGTTGTCCTGTAGAAAATTGGTATTCACGCGTCTGGTTAGATTAGAAGCCGACCAACAAACAAAACAAAGTTTGGGAATAATAAGTCTAGGAGGATGACTTGTAAAAAGAATACAAAATAAACATTAACTTCTCTACATCGTTTTATACGCCTGCAAGCTTCATTTGCTAAGAAACTAAGCGTAACGAAGACTCAAGGTCAATCGTGAATATGTAGAGTGTTTTAAAGTGAGTTGACTTCGAGATAGCTATGTTACAAATAATATAGTCAACACATTATTACAATATTATTATTACATTATTTATATTGTCGAAAGAGATGACAGCACGAAACGGGTTTCTTTTCGAAGGGCAGAATAATTAGCACAAGATCGTAAAAAAAATAAAAAATGGCAGACTTAGCTACACTTTCGCCAAATCCTTAATTTGAATTAACGTCTTACATAATTATGTATCTTAAATAAGACTTGGTAAAAATGGTCCATTAATTCAACACAATATTGATGACAACAAGGCCAATGGTTGATCTGAGAAGTATTTAGTTAAGGTTAGGTTAGTTAGGATCAATAACTAGAGAGCAATCTAAGCGATACCTAATCCATCTAGTTGGAACAGACATCATCTACCTAGCCTTTTCCCAACTATGTTGGGGTCGGCTTCCAGTCTTACCGGATGCAGCTGAATACCAGTGTTTTACATGGAGCGACTGCCTATCAGACCTCCACAACCCAGTTACTGGGTTACACGATACCCCTTGGCAAGACTGGTTGTCAGACTTTCGGGTTTCTGACTACCCGTAACGACTGTCAAAGATCTACAATTGACAGCCGGGGCCAACAGCTTAACGTGCTATCCGAGGCACGGAGAGTGATAATTAATTTATAAAACGCACATAACTCACGAAAAGTCATAGATGCGCGCTTTGGGTTCGAACCCGAGACCTCTGACTTGCCAGTCAACGGTCACCACCACTAGGCTATCACGACTCTAGTTGGAACAGACGTGACATAACATTTGAACTTTACCTACCTAATGTTACAAAAAGCAATATAAATTCAATGGAACGTGTAGGTACTGTTTCCCTTTAAATCCGTGATCGTACCCGACGACGGTAAATGGGAATTTATTTCATAGTTCATTGTATCTCGTACTGTTACCAAGTAAAGGTCACTCGCCCAATCAATGGACCCTTTACTGAGAGCTTTGCCTAGAAGTGGGATAGTACTTACAGGCGATTTATTATTTGCATCTGTAGCACTGATAGTCTGGTGGTATGACCGTCGACTGACAAGTCAGAGGTCTCGAGTTTGATCCCAAGGCGCGCACCTCTATCTTTTCGTAAGTTATGTGCGTATTATATATTAATTATCAGTTGCTAAAACGGTGAGGGAAAACATCGTGACGAAACCAGCACACTTGAGAGATTATTCAATCGGTGTAAAGCAATGTCAGAGGGCTACGGGTGGTTTAACTCTGACACCAGGTTATAAGAAGAAGACTTGCATCTAAAAGTCAATAAAATTCAAACAATAAACCTACCTCTCATAAATTAAAATTAAACACCTGGTTTTAATTAAAAGTAACTTTTCATTGTTCGCAGCGTGTTTGTGCACGTGCGAAGATAATCACGCTGCGTTTATGACGTGTTTACGACGGAATCCGAGCTCCCGCAAATATTTGTCACGCAACCTGACGTGGGCTTTTACTGGGATTTTCCTTGTGGTTGTACGGCGTGGTGGTACAATAAGTACATATAAAATTTGCACGAATTAGAAGCTAAGGTAACCTGCAAGAAATAGATAAAATAGGTTTTAGTTATAAGGACTATCTGCTGTATCATATTCCAACACACCTATTGTTAAATTTTGATTTTTTTGTTAAATGAAAAAAACAATTACGTGCGGAATTTGAACCCACGACCTACTGGATAAAGTACCTTAGTCCCTCTGCTACTAAACTATTCGTAATCCGAAATTCTCTTCTACATTCAACCATGTCTGATGATAGTCACATCCACTCCTTGTACTATGTAAATAGATAGGTGACAAAAACCAATAGATAGTATAATTTCAAATTAGTGAAATTATAGAATCTGTACTATAGCGGACACGGACGGTACACCACTTTGCGATCAAAATGCTCTGAACAATTCTAGTGCGTAGCGCTACGTTCGGACGCCCGGGTGCAAGCGATTCTAACCCTAAGAGTGGTGCACCGGTTTTGTCCTTGATAGTACATTTAGAATAGACTAGAATTTAGGTAGATTATATGATTTTTTTATGAGTAGACGTAAAAATAATTTAATCAAAGTTCAACTAAACTAATTATCTAAGAGTACCTACTCCTAGGCACGCATATTGTATTTCTACACAAAAATAATGCTAATAATATGAGTCCCTACGTGAAAACGTGACGGCCATATTAAACCCTCAAAGTAATGCCTACATTTATTTAATTTACTTTTCAACAAGATACATTAGTATTCTGTGCACATACGTGGTGAAAGAAAACATGTTTTTTCAAGATAATATACTAGAAATAATTATAATATTATTCGAACTTCATTATGTAAAATACAATTTGAATTCTCGGCATTTCTTTTGGAAGGTTTCCCTGGGGACATAGGTGTTGGACCTGTGGACGCAGAGGCCTCTGAAATTTTTCAATAAAAAACAATAAATAATAACAATATCAGAAAATTTCCCAGTGATTCTCAAAATAGTATCATAAAATTTCCATCTTCAAGAATAACTTTCAGTTCTTTATTCCGTTCATACAAAGACCAAGCAACAAAATACTTAATATATTTACAATGATATATATACCAGCCTGTAATTGTCCCACTGTAAGGCAAAGGCATCTTCTCACCTCACATAATATTTAGGTATTATAAATTTTATTACGTGCAAAAGTAAAATTGATATATCAATATAAATAATGTATTTCATTTTGTATAATAACTTTAATAATAACGGTCTATTTATTTACATAATTAGATACCTATATGTAAGTGTACCTATATGTATTATAATATATAATATATTAACACTTACTTAAAAAGGTAACATTATTAGAACAGTAACATAAATATTAATTCCGCACCTAAATAAAATTAGTTCAACGTAAAATTTTGTCATTAAAAAAGTTTGTAATAACAAAAAACTTTGAGGACCTTTCAATAAAATGCAAATTCTCACACGTGAAGGTACACAACACATGAATAAAGATGAAAAAGATACTGATACATTCTGCCTTGATATTCAATATCGGGCATCAAAGCTCATCCCGATTTTATTAAGGAAATATATTAGTATTGCGAATATTTTCCTTATAAAAAGTTGATCATCATTCAATGTGTGGATCATCCCACTATGTATGAGTTTATTTCTTTTATTCTATTTATTTGTAGCAGTTTTCTTTGAAGATTATCTTTATATTGCCACCTAATCTAGCCTCCAGATATTTAATTTCGCCACTCAGACGTCATATGGCTAGTTGGCTACTACAGACAATGATGTCAGCAATACTTTTGGATAGACAATCTTAGTTTCAAGAGATTGATCTTAGACTTTTTGAGGTAATATTAACTAAAATTCAAATGAGTTTTTTGTATATATTGAGCTTAATTTAGCCAGTATTTAGATAATTATGTTACTAGCCTTGATATGACAAAAAAGGTGTTGAATACTCAAGTAAATCCTGTACTTCTGCCTTCCTTTTCCAGGTCTTCTCCTTCTGCAGGTCGTCGAGGATTACTGTGTGGTTTTAGCCCGTGCTAGTTTGACGTGGTTATAGGCCTTGGTGGTGGGGTACTCTTAAGGGTTTTCAACGCAAAAAAGATAATTTACAATACTCACATAACTCACGAAAAGTCAGAGGTCAGAGGAGACTTGGCATTAAGAGATTTCTGACTTTAATGGATATAATTACTGCACAGCTACTGCTGTATACAGCTATGATTAGTAGCTGCATCAAGCTACAGAAAGCGATCAAACCAGTTATCTCAGATTTATCGTTTGTAGCCTGTCACATTGACTCATAAATCTCTGAATGAGCACCATGAAAACCACTATCGCTAGCAGTTTTCAATACAAATGGGTATGCGGGTCACTTGATGATAAGAGAATAATGCTACACTTTCCCAATCTCAAAGTAACTAGGGACTCACGTTTTAGAGCTTATTTTTGAATAACTTAATAAAAATTCTAATCTGACTGTGCAAAAGTCGCAAATTTCTTAATCAACTAGTATAAAATGAGTAGGTACATTTAAAAAAGGTGTATTTCCAGTGTCCACATAAACTACGTGTACCTATAATAAATCGTCTCGTTTTCATCGATAATTAAATTTCTACTCTAATTTCGTTACACATCAAAGAATTTTCTGGGTGTGTAGTCAAAGGTCCAATTATTATTGTATTTTATGACCATGTTTTGGAAAATTCCACACACACGCATCGATAATTTATATTATTGGTGTTAACAAAATCTATAAATATGTGAAGCGAAAACTGTGGATCCCTTTTTAAGAATATTGCGCGCACGGAAGATTGTAAAACTTGGCGTAGTAAAAGTTTTTATAGAGAAGAAGCGCAAAAAGCTAAAATTTATAAAAAAAAACCTGGACTGACTATACATAGACTGACCACTAGTTATAATAAATAGGCAAACATAAATTAATTACTTACAATGTATGATAAACTTGTGTAAAATTACCATCAAATTTAGAACAATAAGCGACCTCTAGTTTATATAATTGGTATATAATAAGTCATCCAATGACTCGTGGCTCAAGGAGGTCCCAATTATACCAACATGGTTGACTTGCTTAAGGTCCAATCGGGTAGGTGGGATATTTATAGATTTTAATTGTATCTGCAAATTAACAAGTCATGTAATAGGTATAAATTATCGCGAATCTCCGTTAAAAATTTAGTTAGAAATATATGAAAGCCTTATGGGTCCTATGTTTGGGTTAAAGTGCAAAATTTATTTTCAATAGAGGCTCTCAAAGATGATAAAAATGAAACTGTGCATATTTGCTATAGATATCTATGTCCGATGTTTTTGCTATAAATTATATAATATCTTATTTCTTTACTTATTGACTATCTTAAATGACTGTTTGCCCCTTGTGACGCCTACGTATGTTACTTAAGCCCTTTTACTGCTACAAAAATCACTGTTTCTACCGATAAATTTGTATTTTTTTAGTGCACTTTATTAATTGTAGTAAAAGGAAGCAATTACCATCAAAAAGCAAAAATCTCCAAATTAATATTTTGGCCCTTAAACAAACCCATCGTTATAGTCGCTGCGTAACAAAAGTATTTCTTATTTACTTCTATGAATATTTAACTTTTACTCAAAGCAACTAAGTGCTTAATCTAATAAAATGCTTTTATCCCTCCTCGTAACAACATCTTTGATAAAAATTCTCATCGAAATTTTTTGTGTTGATAAATTAAATTATATTTACGACATCAGCCTGTAAACGTTCTTAAGTATGGGTCCCTTTTAATATACCATTTAAAGGAAAAAACTAATTATTCGATAATGTTTACACACTTAGGTATTTATTGATATGATACTGTAGGCAAGACATGATTATGACCTATCGCTCAATCCCATCGGCATATGAGAAGAAGTCTAAGATGAATGATAATATTATCAGCGTAAAGTATCCCACAGCCAGGCAAAAACATATAACAACTAGCTACTCGGTAGCTTAGATGGTAAAGCAATGGCCCGTCACGCTGGGGACCGCGGGTTCAAGTCCCGCCCGAGTCAGTTGATTTTGCGAGTTTCTTATTAAAATATTTTCATATAATTGGATTCTTTCCAAAAATACTGGCAAATTAACAGCATGGTTCAATTAGAAGTCTTTGACCTTCGGGTTTTGTTTGAAAGGAAAAATATTGTAGTGGGAATTTGAAACCATGAACTTTGTGTTAAGCAGTCCATCGTCATCATATTCATCGTCAATCTTTGCCAGCTACCAACATAATAATATTAAATCTATGCATTTCTTAACAAAAGACCCTTAATAATCTAATCAATTCAAGTAAACGAAAGTACGGAATAATTTGAGAAATTCAATTATTTTTCAACTTACAAAACTATTTTCTTTATATCTTTGATATAAAAACCAAGTCGGGTTTGTTCGAACATAATCTCGACCGATTTTCATGGTTTTTGATTTGTTGTACTTGTCTCTACATAATAAATATTAAAAACGATGGAATTATATCCCTAGGGTAGGGTAGAAAAGAGTAGAATAGGCATAGAGGATAATCACGCGTGCAAAGTTGCGCCGGGCAGCTAGTAGGTATTATAATTTACAAGGTAAAATATTTTCTTTAAAAAAATAAGAAAACGACATTAACCGATGGAAATGAAGCATGCGCTAGAAAAATATCAAGTTTCAATTGTTTGAAAGCAGATAAATCAACTTGGTTGAATCGACAAGATCCATGTTGTCACAAGCAGAAGTTTTAAATGGAAGAATTGAATCGCGCTGAAAGTTAGAAACGTCAGGACGTAGACTGAATAGTTTCGTAAAGTGCATGTTTTCATTTGTTATGATACTGATGTTTTAAAGCTTAATTTATGGTTTTTTCAGTTCATGTCTAAGAATGAAATAATGGATATTGACCTTACTATATGTTGGTGTATAATAATATAAAAAAAATAATTTACAAATGACTTTTACTTTCTATCATGATTGTACACATTTAAAAAATGTGGATTTGCTAAATAGACGTTCTGCTATACAGACCATCTGATAGTTGGATGTTTTGCTAAATGGACATTTTGCTAATTAGATTTACTACTCATTAGACGTTTTGCGCTGTTGGACATTTTGCTACTTAGACATTTTGATCAGGAGTGAAAAAAATTGCCTGACAAGCAAATTTTCTCACTGCAGGGCAAAGGCCTCTTCTCATATAGAGAAGGATCGATTTATCACTATGCTAGCTCACTGCGTGTTGGCGATTTCAGACTATTAAGTCCAGGTTTCCTAACAGACAACAGTAGCAGTCCTTGGGACAGTGGGAAATATAAAAATTTAAATTTTTAAATATGCGAACAAAATAGAAGTATGAACTGTGAGCATGGGTATGAACAACGCGGCCGCGACACGAGCTCCGTCCGCAATCATACCTCGATCAACAACGGTTCAACTAGGCTCCACGAGCGAAAAAGTTACATTTCAGCTTATATCATGGTTAACTGCTGAGTTAAGTTTTGGAAAACGTCTAGAAAACATAATTTGAAAAAATGACATTTTAACATTTCTATGGTGAGACCTGCTTTCGCTCCGCACAAGTCAATGTGGTTGACGTTATCATTCTACATTTTCTTGAATACTCTATGATGCGAACCCAAAGATTTTTTAACCTATTTACCTATTAGCAAATTTGGAGTAATAGGAGGGTAGACAATTTTTATAGACCGACATTTTCTTTCCAGTCATGATGGCTTTGTTTCACATCGGCCTGTCTCTTTGTTATCTTCAGATGTCACATTAATTAATGGGTGTGAATTTTAATACGGTCAACAGTTTTCGGCATTGTCACTTTTGTTTTGGATAAAAGCGGGTAGCAGGAAATAAGGGTGTCTATTTTAAGCCGTCAAATCTCATTCTCATTCTTGTGATTACCGGAATAAAAAGTGACCTATATCATTACCCAAGGTCTCATCTATCTCTATACACCAAATTTCATCAAAATCGGTTTTGTGGTATAGGCGTGAAAACGTAAAAGACAGACAGTTAAGTACTTTCCCATTTATAATATATAAAAAAATAATTTTTTATTAATAGTTAGGATTTGGACGTGTACCAAAAATCGACGCTGCAACTTAAAAAAAAAGAACACTAACAGGACAGTTAATGAAAAAAAAACCTAGTAAAAAGTATCTAAACAAAATTTTTCCTCTAATATATTATAGTAAGTATATTAGAGATATTATATAGAATAGACATTAGAGATTTGATTATCTTTAACCTTTACAGTATTAAGTAAATCATTGCCTAAAGTCAGTACCTAGATGTCAATCATTATAATTCTTTGGCTCCTAAACCGTACGTATAATATAACAATATCATTGGCGTTACAGACAACAAAATAAACATTTCCATCGTAAACTGTTGTAAGAGAATGTCATTCAATATTGTCTAAATCTCCATTGTTGTCGATTTGTCTCAAACAAACATTTGCCAAAGGAATAGCTTTTAAGTTGTTTGTATAGGCGTTGTCTTTCCAAAACATTTTCGTCTTTATACTTTAATAGCGGTATTACTTTGATTTCAGTTTGATGTAATAGAAAACTTAACTGAAAAGCAATAATTTCAAGTAATTTTACGACAAGATGAAATATTTGATAAAATAATGTCGTAACTTAAGCGGAATTTACACTGAATCATTTTCGTTGTACAGTAAGAAATATGAATCTTCTAGCTTACCTACGCCTACGTTCCCGTTAATTTAGAATTTAAAATTCAATCACGATTTGAAAGACACGTAGCGCCATCTATTGTCATAAGAACGTTATTGTTGTATATAGTACTACCCGCACGGATAAATAATGGGTCTCCTCCTCATATAACCTGTAAGTGCGAGTAGGAACCAGATACACCAAAGACATAGTGTTCGAGCGAGAAGCAAATAGTTCTGGCGCCATTTTCAATCCCATTCTTTTTCCGCACGGGTAGTACAAAGATATAGAATATATAATACGTCATAATTTAAACAATAATCAAGGAATGGCTAGTAATTGAATCTTATATACCTAAAGCTGGTTATCGTCGATCCAGTTGTAAAAGTCTATTAGAAAGGAGTCGGGTTATTATGAGCTTGCAAGTTATTGGTCAACAGCTGCCACTAATTGTATATGTTTATGGTGCTGACCTAAATCTTATACATTTTTGGTACTACGTAACTTGGGCTATAGGAGAGAAACTTATACATTATTATATTTTATTGCAAAAATAAACAATAATTAAAGGATGAGTCTGATTATAATGTTAAATAATAACTTAAGCTTATTTTATACGTCATTTGATACGCAGTCTGCCTACACCATATTTGCTAAATACCTAGATGATAGATATTTACGTCAACGAGAAGATTCAACAGACAATTGCAACACCCAATTCACAGATTTGGCTCCCCACCTTTTTTGGACCAGGCACCATCGAAGACTTTTTATTCAGTGCAGAGACGCCAAGGCGGTAACGCCGTGGCATTAGCTGCAAGCTCTTTCCCACCCTATTTTTTGTCGCCGAATGCCACACATACCATTTCTAAATTTTAAGTTCATAACTGTTTCTCGGACCTAGATTATGTTCTTGCGGGCGGTCCATGGACCACCGCGAGATCCTTACATTAGCAAGACAGTCAGCCTTCGCGACACTAGGGTGTTACTGTGCATACCTATATACCTAATATACTACTGCATACTATATTAAGATACTGTGTGTGTCGTGTCTCTGAAGCCATTTTGGCTCTTTCGCTAGAGCTTGCCACCGCTTAATTTAGATCGTCATCGACACTAAGAAGAAGCAAGACAGTACCTACACTATTATTATAATTTTTTAAATGTCTTTCACCTAGTTCTCTATGTACTCTTCTGCAGTGGATGCGTTCACGGTCGATTCAGCGGCAAACGACGCCCGACGAACGACGAACACGACGAGACAACTTGTTATTGGCTGCAGTTTCTATTCAAATACATTTGAGAATATGTACGGGAAGGGTGACTGTGGGTTGTGTTTTATTTGGATTCTAAGTTCTTGGGAGGAGTAATAGCTCGATTGTATTAGATCGTTTGCCAAAGGACGTGAAACAATGAGTATATTCGTTCCATTTAGTACCCATATAGTACTAATTTGCAAACCACGCAAATATCAACTGTTTCAGTAAGATGTCATTTATACCTGTCACATTTTTACTCCACGAAAATAACAGAGACGGGGTATATTACGTCTTACCAAATTGACAGTACTTGTACTAACCTTTATAATAATATACTTAAGTAAAAATTGTTTTTACGTAAAACGGTTTTGTCATCAAAATTAAAGCTGTGTAAAATATCAGATCAATCTGTCTACACGAAGGGGGTGAAATATCGATTACTAAATTTGAACCAAATAATAAACAGGTCAAGCTACTCGTAAGTAAAACCGTTTAAAAAAAACGGTTGAATTTCGACCACTGACGAGCACTTGTAACAATTATTAGCTAGTTCTAACAATACCGCTGAGCAAGTCAACAACGTGAAAGTAAAATAGTTATAGGTAATAATATGTCCATATCTTACAAAAGATCATGGTCACTCTGAAGTCCCTTGTCGTAGATACAATATCTAGACAGTTTTTACAAGCACTGTCTTTGTAAGCATCAGACATAAATCTAGATGTGCCCTAAGAATATTACGAAGAAAATACAAGTTGTCGACTCCGCAGAACTTTACGTGAAATAAGTTTGCATTCCGTTCATAAATATTGATGATAAATTGTTTTGTCGCTATCATATTGATTTGAGTTATGGATTTGGTTGTGCAAATTGTTCATTTAGGTAAGTAACACATTACATGTATTACAAAACTCTAACACAGTGTCTATCATATACAGACTGGAGAGGATAATGCGACATTAATTTAAAGGGGTAATTGTGTTCATCATAATGAACAACTTCTAGTGTGGGACGAACGCTGAATTCACGAAATACAAATCAGCTGTTCCATACATCATGTAATTTATTTTGTCTTTTTTGTATGGAACATGTATGTGCCGTGTGGTTTCCGGTCTAAGAATAGAACCACCCCTACTCCTCCCACGGGTGTCGTAAGAAGCGACATAGGGAAAGATCGAGAGGATGGGCAGCAGCATCTTTCTGTGTAACAGCAATCATCTACTACTGTGATCTTTAACCCGCTTGCTAAATATCTCCAAATATAGTGCACAATAGTAGAGCGTATTGGGAGAGGCCTATGTTCAGCAGTGGACTCTATCATGTAATATATTTTTTAAGGTGGCGTACACAAGCGTTTATCCAGCTTAAGTACCTTTCATCCCGAAAAAAAGAACCTACTGTTCCCGAGGAAAACAACAATGTTCTTATGATAATAGATGGCGGCACGAGTTCTAAATTAACGCGCAAAGTAAAGCAAGGTCTTAAGCAAAAGCTAGTGTATGTAGCTCAGTGGTATGATCTTGGAAGACCACAATCATTTATAAATATTTGCATAAAATAGCAAAGGAAATATCGTAACGTACTTCTTGAGATATAATATTCTCGATGATGAAAAAACCATGTCAGTGTAAGTGACCTACGGTTGACCGTACGACAGAAAAAAATCCATGAAAACACTAGGTATCTAAGAATATGCCTTGAAAATGATACCTCACGTTTATAATTTCTTAAGTCAAAAGAATATAGGTACCAACTCCGTCCCATCGTAAATAAAAGGAGAATAAAAGTCAAAGTAAGAATTAAAAATGGGAAACTAAGCATAGAGTACCAACTTAAACACTTGTACTATTTTTAAATCCTGTCAACCGTTAACTAATAAAATAGCTTCAATAGATACGTTATCAGTTTCCACACCCCAAACACTAAGGTTACACGGTGCATTGTCAGCAAAAACATTGGAACTTGGACGACAAAACTTTTAAAATGACCGGATGTTTACAACCCCATAAAACGAACAAGGTTGTAAAATAAATGGCTAACCGTACACGCACTTCAGAACCGATATCAGCTTAGAAGGTATTTACGATGTTATCACTTTGTACTTAGCTTTATTTGTCAGAATTTCAGCTCAACTTCACCATTGAAATTCGATTTGTGCTCAATTTTTACTGTGGTGAATATTTATCAGAACTTTAGAAGGCACATGAAAATTTAAAAAATATCTAATAAAGTGGCAAGCATACATAAGGACCGCTTCATGTAAGCGGTTACCGTAACCCCGTAATCATAGACGTTTGCAAATTGCAACACCAGGGGTATCATTTGTATATTTTATATCATTTTTTACTCGCCCCGGCCACAAAAAAGGGGGTATCATTTGTTCGTTGGCGAACCTGTGCGGCATTGTGGAAGAGGGGGATTCAGGATGGCGGATTATGAAAGAATATCATATCAACCCTATTACATATATTATCCGCAAAGGGTAACGTAACTATGTTGTGACAAATTTTTGCAAAAAATTTATAGGTACATTTTTTACCAGAGTTTGTTAAATTATGACTTGAATTTAGTGAAATAAGATATTTAAACCATTAACTCTCGCGTGGCCGGCGTCAAGTAACAATTGATTTCTTTTGTGTCTCATTTCTCGGTATTTGCAGGTTTAAATGGGGTAAGAGCTGAATGTGTGAAATTTTTTGAGCTAAAACAAAATACAAATAAGTTTTGTTTTTTATTTATTTATTACAGATACCTTATTGCTCGACCGTTACTTCCTTACGCAACAATTAGTGAACATCAATTTTATAAGTAAATTTAGACAAAAGTGTTAGTTAGTTATGTAGCTCATCTACCTCGACGATATTACGTATAAGAAATTCTTTTTCATCTCGGGGCATAAAACCTATCAAATATAAGAACCATTTACACCATTTTATTCAACAAACCATACGTAGTCGACATAAAAATATGATTAGTTTTCAGCACCGCATGCTTCAACGTTTTGACATAAAGGTCACTGTCAATCACATCGTAAAGGCGAACCGTTTTATAGTCTATATAAAAAATGCCCATCGGTTTATTATGTGAGAGTGGACTATGTCCACTATATCCAGTAAAATCGGTTTGAGGTCGTTTTCTCCGGTTTATGTTAGATAGTGCTGTTGACCTCTGTTTATGAGTGAAGCAAGTGGTTTTTGTATGTAAAGGTAAAACGTGTAAGTGTAAGCTTTTGATAGGGAACTAGAGCAATATATAGTATCTGAATATATAGTCTTATTTCTCAACATTTGTATTTCCGTATATAAAATCAAAGATAAAATCATTAGATTTTTGAATAACTATTGCAGTCGTAAGTTGCCTGTCTGACGTCAGACTGAGGTGTCAAGCGTCTGAACAGGCTGCAACCACGAGAGCTGGAATGCAATCCAAACTTCAGGATTTGACAAGTAATCAATATTTTTACGCAACGAAAATCCGTTAAAAAGGATGTTTCATTATGTTAAACGTTTGCGAAACTTTGAGACAATATTATGTAGGTATCATCATCTCAATATCAACATATAGTAGTCATCTGCTGGACATAGTATTATATATATCTAATTATATATTTAAAATATCCAGTAGAACATGAATCAATGAAAAAGTTCAATACTATCTTGCTAATACTATTCTATGTAGGTATATTCTCTAAACGGATAAAGACCCAAAGGCAAAAATTATTCAGTCAACAAAAAAAACTTTTTTTTGTGTCTGTTATTTAATGACTACTTAACTGTCTGCTTGTTTACATCGAAAAATAACCAATAACTCAATTTATTAAAAAAAATTGCTTTTGTACTACCTACGATGATTTAAAAATATATGATTTTTGACAAAAATGTAAGCATTTTTGTCAAAAATCATATATTTTTATCATATATTTTTCGTAGTCTTTAAGAAGACTACCAGAAAGGTTACTTACAAAAGCAAACTTAAGAAATAAAAATATAATTTATAAGATATCAAAATCTGGTACTCAAAACTCAGGCACCAAATTCGTGTTGACTAGTGTAATTAATACCAACCTCTATACGCTGAACTATAAATTAATTTCAACAAGTCATTCGAAAATCAAACACTGCTGCCAAAGTCAATTACGTCATAATAATTTTCGACAGGAAATAAGTCAATGTCAAATCTAAATAATGATTTTGGCAAAGTAAAGAAAAAGTAGAAGAAAAACATGATCGTCTGATCAAATTAATAGACTCAAAATACACGTTTTTAGAAAATATGAAATCATAAAATCAAGGAACATTTCACGTGCGATATAAAACTGAAACCAATAATATAACTAGGACGGCTAGTAATAGTTATGGATAATGGTAAGTCTCAATAATAGATATTATAAAGGTGGAATCGTGATAGCCTAGAGGATGACCGTTGACTGGCAAGTCAGAGGTCTCAGGTTCCATCCCAAGGTACCTCTGACTTTTTAAGTTATATGAGTATTATAAATTGATTGTCACTTACTACGTGCCTAGGAAAGCACGTTAAGTTGTTGACCCTGCGCCTAATCTCTCTCCGGTCGTGTCGGATTGCCGTTCCTTCGGACTATGAGAGTGAGGGAACAGAGAGTGCAAAATTCGGTTAGGAAAACATTATTATTATAAAGATGAATAAGTAAAGGCAAAGTAAGACAAGTAAATGCATTTGCCTCGGTACATATTTAAGTCATTGCATCCACGCAATTATTTGCATGGTCACGTGGTCACAACTTGAGAAAACTCTTTCCACAACTATTAGTTAAGTATTATTACAGGCGTAACAACGATGCTGCTTAATTATAAAAGGACTAACTAATAGACAAGAATGGGACCCAGATAGCATGAGGAAAGCCATTCAAACTGTTTTTGTATCTGTGGCAGTGCCATGTAATAGTGTACGATTTTGACCATGTAATAAATAGGGGTTTGATTTTATGTTGTAATTTTCTTTTTTAGAATAATAACTCGTCGAGTCATACTAATATATAAAATATTGATACGGCTTTACTCACGTATTATTTTCGGGGAATGCCCGACTAGTTTCGAACTCAAACAGAGTCCATTTTCAAATATCCGCGACGCCGCCGCGTATACACTTGCTCTTGAAAATGGACTCCGTTTGAATTCGAAACTAGTCTGGCATTCCCCGAAAACAATACGTGAGAAAAGCCGTATCAATATTTCATATGTTGTAATTTTCGTTTAAAATTTTAATTATTTGCAATATTATGTGGTTTTAATTATGTTGTTTTTGAGACTGACATTATACGTGTTGATTTGATAAGTTTGTGTTTGAAATTAACGACTTACAACCTTAATCCCTTAGCTACACGATCCTACTAGTTTATTAAAAATCCTAAATTAAGTAGTTTGTAACTCAAAAATGCCTTAATTGTTGAACTGGAATTTAGACAGAACCCAACAAACCGAAACAACAACAATAGTCCAAAACCAGAGATAAAACGAACAGACATTTTTTGACAACAACCACGCGATCGAAGCCGCGAACATTTACTTATTTGTCATAAAACCAATTGCAGATCGAGAGCTTGAAGATCTCATCGACTTAGATTCATCTGAATCTTCATCATCATCAAACCCAGGAATATTTGAAAATAATGCACCGTTTGTGCTCGAACTTCACGACATCAGAAAAGATGAGCCGAAGTCAGGTCAAAATAACCCAGCAGTTCCTGAAGCCAGAATAAAAAAGCATAGAAAGAAGAAGAAAGGAATTCCACTTAAAAGTCATTCTAGTGGATCTTCTGGCAATGTATCTGATTCTAGTTCTATGGCCCCTTCAACCATAGAAGGCAGGGAAGAGTTTTATGATGCTCATGAAAGTTATCATGCTATTTCAGGTAAGGTATTGTTATTATTTTTCTTTTACAAGGGAAAAATTAGGTAGGTAGGACCCTATATTTGAATTTGATGCTCTTTGTTATTCAAGATTAGCTTTCACCTCCTTTTTACTTTTTCTTAATCTCTAATTTGGTGTCTGTAAATTTTTTAACCCCCAAAAAATTAAACAAATACTCAGTTTTCTGAAGGAATAAATAAGTTTGTTTTCAAAAGATAGCCACGCTTGATACTACACCTTTTTATTGTTTTCCCGCTATTTAGAAGAACTTTAGAATTGTCAAATTAGTCCATTTGCGTGATCTCAGCGTCGTCGCCATGTCATAGATGCTGTCTATTAAAAAACCTGAGTCCATGAAAAATTAAGAAACAAAAAAAAATGTGTCGTGTTCCTATTTAATCAGCTGCTGATAAGTTCAACCAATCAGGAAAAAAATCTAGCTATCTACAGAAACTGTCAAAAGCCTCAAATTCTTTAATCGCCAATAAATATTTCACAGATAGAGACCCCGCGCTCCAAGGACCCTTAATAACAGCCGGTCGATTGCAAGCTCACTCCGAGACCAACCAAAACCCAAAATTAGCCATCACCCACTTGTCACCTACTGAACAAACTACCACTTCAATCATGAGAAAGGACCCAGCTGCTGTCACAGTAAGTATTGTTGATACTTCAGTAGTTTTTTTCGCATCAGACGTATAATTTCACAATACACAATCGCCCAGACCGAAGCAAATATCTGTGGATTGCACAAATATTAGTCACGTGCGCAAGCGCAGAGGGTCTTGTCAGATTTTTAAAAATGTTGATCAAATATTTTTTTATTCCTATACCTATAGCGTGAAATAAAAATTAACAGCCATATTTTAAGTGGTACATGCCCATCAGGTCCTTGAAGCTGAACAACTAATTACCCCTAGGATAGGACCCCTAAAAAACCCCTAGGTCATCTCGAAAAATTTTATCGACTTTACGAAAAACCGAAAAACAAAGATTCACGTTTGTATGAGAAGTGAAATCTGCAGTTTCATCGAACTGATTACTTTTTAAGAGGAGTATTCCTTGAGCGCGCTTCATACTTGATTGATGAAGCGAGAGCCTAATTTGATTTTAACGCAATTAAAATCAATTAAATTTGTAAACAAAAGAGACTAATATCTGTCTGGTTTGACAGATTTCCTAAAAATAATATTGTAATGGAATATTGACAAAAATGAATTACTATGATGGAATCTTATTGATTTTAATTGGGGAATAAAATTCTGATCAAACTTCGTTTTTTTTAAACGTGCTCCATGCACTCTTCTAAAAGTTTGGCTTATCATTTTAGTATTTCACTATATATTCTGCTGATACACACGCTTACGGTAGAGAGAGTAGAGTCTCTACCGCAAGCGTGCGTTGCAACACAAAGGCCTTATAGTAATAAGGCCTTTTTCTCTCTATAGAACTATTTGAGAAGGCCTTTTCTTATATTTTTTTATTATGTTAATTGTTACAGTACAATATCTTTGTGCTGTATCTACAATCTACATCGCAATCTTATGTTCGCCTTGCACGGTGATTGTGCCATGTTTCTTGCTGCGTATTCGTTCGTCGGGGTCACCAATTTGCCAAGCTTCTCGGCAGTATATGATTAGGTATAAATGAGACAAAGATGTAGTATAGTCTGGTTATAATTATCCAAAGGTGCATCTTATATACTAACGACTTCGTGTTGATAACAGATAGTAGAAACATTTAATAGACATTGAACGTGCGATAAGGAACATAAGATTGCGATGTAGATTGTAGATACAGCACAAAGATATTGTACTGTAACATTAATAATAACTAATCTATAAATACCTTATAATGATTACTTTCCTGCATTTCTAGCGAATAGTTATCATTCTATAAGTGGCATTGCCAAAACGGGAGAGCAATGAGATGACAGCAGATGATGAGTAAAATGGTGAATGGAAGAATGAATGATGAATGGATAGAAGAGGAAAATTTTAAGAAGGTTAGGAGAATGATGATATTGATACTGATTCTCCTTTTATTTGCTTACTTTTACAGTAGTTATATTTTTTGTTTGAGATTACATTTTCTTAGTAAAAGACTAATCCCCATGGTTTCCATGTAAATAACTACCTATAGATCATCGGCTCATTAAATCCGTTGTAATAGACATGGAGCATGTATCAAGCCGTAGTCTAAATTTCCTAGAAAGCGACAAAGCAAATGTGATCCAATACTTTATTTTCGTCGGTCTGTCTGCACTGTAGAAAGAGACAACTACTGGCCGCACATTTGTTTTCTCTGTCACACTTTCGGTCCGAATTTAGTTAAACCTAGATAGGATATGCTCGGTCCATTCTCTACACCCATAGTTTTTTTTTTTATTAATATTTATTTATTAAAGTTATATTTTTTACATTACACATTAGAAGACCAAAAACCACAGAGGTTTGTCCGGAATGCTGTACATTCTCAAACATTATGATAGACATTATGATATACCATTTAATAAGTAACAGTATTTGCTTCGTGGTAACAACCATCATTAAACAGACATTTTTTTTTTATTTCAACTTGTGCTCACCTAATTACTATTTAAATGACTGAATGAGTTGTATCTACTACTTAAAATTAATTATTCTATGTTTTATACCAATCAAATTCTGACATTTAAACTGGATTTATTTAAAAATGAATATGAAATATGAATATGGGTTGAAGAAAGTTTATTAAAGTAGAATAAAAGATGTATCCATTCATGTGGCTACTGATTCACGTATCCTTTGTCATCCAGATCATCCATCAAAAGGTTGAAATATCACCAATAAGATTCAATAGAGACGTCATTCGCTCAGTTCGAACATTCCAGTTTACTGGTCTTTCAATAATTTCAATAGACTTAAGCCTGTTTGTCGTCAAAAGTAGCGTGTGGGTGTCATAACAAGCTTCCCACATTTTTTCCAGGACACTGGACAAACCGCTACCTCGAGAAGAGGGCGTAGCAGAAACACACACACCGTTTAAGTCCATTGAGAGCAAACACCTGTATATTTTTATTAAAAGGTAATATTTCTAAAAAATATTCCGGGACTAATCGTGTTAATGTTTTTTTCCTTACAGAAACCAACCCCGCCGCCGGAATAAGCCTCCTTGGTAAATGTTAAATGTATTTTCTTTTTCAAATGTAGCTACCGTATTGAATACTAGCGGTTCCCTGTGATTCTTTCCGCTTATTTTCCCTGTCTTATTGATAGTCTATATCCATCCGGGATTTCATCTTGGGTCAATAAAGAATTTGATCAATAGTTTAAATGATTACCTTCTTCAAATGATAATTATAATTAATGTATGCTAAAATGATTAGAGCATCTCGCATCAGGTGAACCGTATACCTATTTACTACCTTGGTGGTAGGTATGTTTAGGAGTTAAAAATTATATTTATTTTAAGAGGAAGTGTTCTCTTACTCTTTTCTTGAACATTGATGTAGATGAGCTCTCGCGTATGGAGTGGATGAAGTCGAATATACGTCGATAAGTTTTGACAACTTATCCTTTTCTGTTGATTCATGCAGAACTTTAGGTCATTGTGCTCGTTTGCCTCCGTGACACTACCAAAAATTTATAGAAAATACGTTGGCCGAACCGAGAAACGAATCCAAAACCTCACGTTTTCAACTTCAACTAAGCTGTCTTTGTTTTTTAAAACGGAACTGTTTGTTTAATGTTTTTTTCTTGTTTTCAGGTAACCATCAAGCAGCAACCACCAACATAGCATTCGGATTTCGAGAGGCGTATTACAGAAATTAGTTTTTGTTTTACTAAATCAGTTTCAAGTAATATTTGAGTCAGGTTCTGTAATACGGCCCTTAATACATCGACAGTTGATACATTCACAAAAAAATACGTCAATAATATAATTTAATATAAAACTATTACATGATATTGTTGTTTTTCTTTTATTGCATCCTTATTTAATGATTCATTGAATTTAAACTCACATGGTGACTAACACTAATTTTAGTATAGTTGTCGGGGATATTTACCAACGGAATCAATACATATAATAAAATCGTAACAAAGTAAAAATTGTACACTGAATATTTTTGGAAAAAAGTAAGTGCTACATGTTCGATGGAAGATACTGGAGCCGAATATGTAGTTTTTAGAAACTTTGTCTGTCTGTTTGCCTGTCAGAGATTGGCGCAAAAACTACTGGACAGATTTAGTTGAAATTCGGCAAAAATATTTGTTAAATACCAAGTCAGGTTTTACAGTACAAATTATCACAATAATTATGGGGGATGAGCAGTATTGAAATAAGTAGTGTTACTTAATTCCACGCAGACGTAGTCGCGGGCGAAAGCTAGTATTTAATCCCTAACAACAAAAGTCAGAGGTGTGGTGCCTAAGCACTTCTTGGACTAAGTACATAGTTAACAGGCGCATCAACTACATAGTAATGTTTACACGCGCCAGTAGGTGTGCATGTGTTCGTTCCGCTTGTTCGAATCCCGGTAAGCACCCTTGATTTTTCATGTCCATCAGGATTGAGGAGCCACTTTTCGTACCTTAATCATCTTAATCTTAACAGCCGCGTCGAGGTCTGTCCCAGCAGGCCTCGACTGTCTTGAAACTTTTTGGCCGTCGATATGGGGAGTGGAATTGGAACCGTGGTAAATCCTGACAACTCTTACCTTAAAATATTGTATCCTTCGCGTTGTAGGGGTCTGAAAGGTAACTAGAAAACTGATATTTAGTTGGGGTATTGGGGTTATATCAGAAGCCTTTGTATAACTTTGATTAGATTCTAACAAAGTTTGGGAATAATAAAGCTTTTAGAGAAGGTTTTAATGATCTAAGGGAGGATTGTGAATGATCTAATGGAGGATTGTTGGGAGGATTAGAGGGATAGACCTTTTAACTGAAAGGAGTTTCACACGCGTCGGCCTTATCAAACGCATCGGCAGGTATCGGCTAATCATACCCAATCTAAACAACCTCCTTCGTTGCCCCAACCCATAAACTATCTGTCATTGTCATGGCGCGTGTAAGATCTAAAATTTCTAGTGACGCTATTGTAAGTAACCAAACATTATTTATTTTATCGGGAGTCCCCAATCGCGGGACTTACCTAGGCCTTTCTCTAAGTAAGTATGATTTTAAGTACAATTTCAATTTGTTTTAGTCAATATCAAAATATTTGGTGCGTTATTGCATAATGTGAACGAATACTCGCTTCAGAGAATCTCTCCCGCCCTTACTACATCAGGTAAGAATCTTATCATAACGATAAATTGCGTAATATCTTAAGATTAAATTCCACAAAATTGTGTTAGATTAAATTCATGTTGGTCAAGAATGGAAACGCGATGATACTCGCATACTTTTTATGCTGACATAAAAATTAATTCCTTGTAAAATGATAATGTTCTTCGTACGTTAAAATTACTCCTGTATAATTATATTATTTACTTTTCTGAAATCCTCATTTATATTAAATCTTAGTATAATTTTTATGTAATTTTTTCACAAACATTTTTAATGTAGGATTATTTTAAATAGAATGTGCGTGAAAAAATGGATGTTAAAATAATTAAATCAACTATTTAACTAATTTTCAAAAAAGTAGGATGCTCGCAAATTATCTATATTATAAGTTTTTTTTAAATCTTCTTATACCGATTACTCTGTGAGTAGTGGGCAGATTTTAGTACTTAATTCTTTTTTATTTAAAAGATTACACTCTCCTTATGGTCTCACATAAATATTGCCATGACTATATAATGAACTTCGAAGATACAGGATGAAACTCCTCACCGAATAAGTGTGGCTTAAATAAATTTTACCAAAAAAATAAAACTGACTTCAAAACAGTAAAGAAGTAGAAATAACTTTTATTTTGGAGTCGGTGCCAAGGCAGGCCTAAGATTAGGTTTATTGAAATCAATGCCAAGGCTTAGGACTAGATGATTTATCAAAATCTGAATCCCAATTGGCACCGAGTATAAAACAATTTTTTTATGTAACTTTTAGCTATAAGTAGTGTTTTTTAGAAAACAGCTTGCTTAAATTACAAATCATAACTCTTGATAAAGACGGAAATATAACAACCAGCAAGCTAAAATAAACCAAACTTAGTGCACTGATGCCACTTAGTGTACTGATGCCACTTAGTGCACTGATGCCACTTAATGCACGAACTCTGTTCGGTATGTTTTTGAAAAAGGCCTGGCAACCCTGTATGAATATTTTACTTTGTATGATAATTAAGTGGTACTTAAAGTGTTTTGTCACCGAACCCAGCGACAAAAACACCTTGTTCAAATTTAACAATTTAAAATGAACAAAGGAAAACCAACCAATATCCACACTCCAATTACTAATTGCTATTTGGTCTCAACCCATGTAATTTGCTTAACAAATTTATGCCTCCTTGAGTTCCAAGTGGAAAACCGAGCTTTATTGAATTTTCGTCCAATAAAATACAACCGTTAGCAGCATTTCATGATTACTTAGTTAAAATTACGATGAAAATCAAGGCTCTTTTGGTCATAATCTTTTGATTTTCATGCTAAATCAGAAATCAAAATTGAGTTGAATTATTTTTTCCAGAATTCAGTAATTTATGATCGATCGTATTTATAGGTTCCCAACAGGTGCCGTGAGTTAATGTAAATGTTATTGAATATTATATAATTATTATTACATATCCGTATTTTCCCACTGCAGGACTAAGGCATTCCTAATCTCTTTCCGTCTCTCTCCGTCTAGACCAAGGACTTAACTTAGGACCACTTTTTATTTAAATAGTCAAACTCATCCAGCTGGTGTCTTTTGGTCTTGGTGGTTTGGAAGTTTGGCCTATTTAGCCGTCTGTTATGCGCAGATATGGCTAGCCCTGTTCCACAAAAAAAATATTAATGAGTTATTAGTTATAATAACTTACTAGACAAATATTTTAGACTTATAATAACACTTTACTATAAATACAAATCCTATGTTTACGTGAGCGAAACCACGTGGGAAATGCTAGTAATTTATAAAAATAGATTAGTAGTAAGAAATTATCAAATCAACATTTAACACAAAAATTAGCCAGCAATGTTGTATTTTTTTTTAAAACTATGTCTCAGTGTTGTACGATCAAGCGGTCGACTCAATAGATCGCGTATCCGATCGCGTACCCATACGAAAATTATAAAAACTTTAGGGAATTTCTAGTTTCTAGTAATCTTTACCACTGAAATTCGTATTTCTATAAAATAATTTATTTAATTCAATCACGTATCATCGATTCATCGATTTCATCATCAAAAGTACAAAAGCAAACTTTTTTTTATAAATTTAGTTTTTGATTATTTTTCGATGTAAACAAGCAGACGTTGCCGTTGTTTTGTTGACGCTTAAAAATGATCTATGAAGACATAAAGCTTAAAAATTATCTTTTTCGTCATTCATGATGAAATCATGTCATGATCATGATCCATTGGCGCGCTATTAGCCATTCGAACGCTATAGGAAATTAGAAACTTAGAAAAATTCGAAGTAAATTCGCATTATTTATATTATTTTCAGCCATGGAAAAACCTGCACGCTACAAAGCGAAAACTAAGAAACCCGCCGCCAAACCCAAAACGACAAAGAAACGTAAAAGTGACGGTAATAGTTATTGGTATAAATTATAATTATTTCTTACTTACTACCTTGTAATATGAGTGTCATCATCTGCCTAGCCTTTTCCCAACTATGTTGGGGTTGGCTTCCAGTCTTACCGGATGCAGCTGAATACCAGTGTTTTACATAGAGCGACTGCCTATCAGACCTCCACAACCCAGATGCTGGGTTACACGATACCCCTTGGTAAGACTGGTTGTCAGACTTTCGGGCTTCTGACTACCCGTAACGACTGTCAAAGATCTACAATTGACAGCTGGAGCCAACAGCGTAACGTGCTAATTAGGCACGGAGAGTGATAATTAATTTACACACATCAAAAGTGTCTAGGGATATTTCAATTAAACCTAAATAACTAAAACTCTATTAACTTTTTGTTAAGACACCTACACATTAAAATAAACCTTGTTTAATAGCCTATCTAATCTGATGATAAACTTTTAGATAAAGTCAAATTTTAAAAAAAACTTAGAAGAAAAGGAAAAAATCGAACAAAATTTCAATCTTAACTTTATTTTTGAAACATCAAAACCTAAACAAAACAACTATTTTTTTTAAAAATTTGTTGAAAATTTTAAATTAATAATTCGTGAATCCACCTAAGACTCTCCTGACACATCTGCAGCGGTTCTGCATACTCAAAACAAGGGTGTCAATATCCTGTTGTGGAATACTGCCCCAAGTCCTGCTTAGATTCAAGAAAAGCTGGTTTTCATGCACAATATCTTCAGGGAAATTCCTAAGAGCTGTTCTCTGAAGCATATTCCATGCACGCTCAATAGGATTTAAGTCAGAGGATTGTGCAGACCAGTCTAAAGCTTGGATATCATGCTGTTGTAACCAACTTGCAACGATACGCGCCGTATGTGGACGGGCAATGTCGTGCTTTAGCTGGAAATTTTGTCCCATTTGCTGTCTGTGGGGCAAGATTACAGGCTCTAGCACCTCATCTCGGTATTATAGAGCAGTCATATTGCCTTGTATCCAAACGAGGTCCGTTCTACCGCCGAGACGAATTCCTGCCCAAACCATAATCGTGTCACCTTGATATGCATGAACTTGTTGTGGGTGCTGCAGTCGATTCCAACGTCCAGGTTCTCTCCAAAGGCGTACTCTTCGCGAATCAAGATGAAATCCAAACCTGGATTCATCAGAGAAAAGCACAAGTGACCATTGAGAAAGGTTCCAGTTTTCGTGTGCAATAGCCCATTGTAATCTTCTTCCTCGATTGCTTCTCCTTAGCGCTGGTACCCGAAGTGGCCTACGAGCACGTAGGTTGACTTCATGCAGTCGTTTTCTCAAACTTTGACCGCTTACCAGCAAACCATACTCTCTCTGTAGCCTTTGAACCAATTGCATCGCCGTTACATTTGGTTGACTTCGTGCAGTATTTACTATGAATCGGTCCTGTACATGTGTTGTAATGCGTTGAGGTCCTTGGTGCCGTTCCACCACTTCCCCCGTGACACGATAACATGACCAAAGCCTGGATATAACGCTCTGACTGGTCCTCATAGCTTCAGAAACCGTAATTTGGTTAGCGCCAGCTTGAATCATGCCCACTGCTCTTAACATTTCGTTCCTGGTCAAGTGTCTACGTGGCATGATTAAATAAACACCGGAGATGCGTTTTAAAAAAAAAAATGTTGTTTTGTTTAGGTTTTGATGTTTCAAAAATAAAGTTAAGATTGAAATTTTGTCTGAGATTTTCCTCTTCTTCTAAGTTTTTTTAAAAATTTAAATTTATCTAAAAGTTTATTATCAGATTAGATAGGCTATTAAACAAGGTTTATTTTAATGTGTAGGTGTCTTAACAAAAAGTTAATAGAATTTTATTTATTTCGGTTTAATTGAAATATCCCTAGACACTTTTGATGTGTGTATAAAACGCACATAACTTACGAAAAGTCAGAGGTGCACGCCTTGGGTTCGAACCCGAGACCTCTGACTTGCCAGTCAAAGGTCAACACTACTAGGTTATCACGACCTTCTAATATGAGTGTAATATTATGTAATAATATAGTGCCGTAATGCCGCAATGGTTACGAACTAGCTTTGCAAGCACGTGGGTACCAATATGACTTTTTCAAAGTCATATGTAAGTACTATCTTAGTTAATCTAAGACACCACTGAATAACAGTGAAGGAAATCTAAGGAAACCTGGACTCAATAGTCTAAAATCGCCAACCCCCAGTAAGCTAGCGTGGTGATTATTGATCGCTCCTTCTTTATATAAGAAGCGGCCTTTGTCCTGCAATGGGACAATTATAAGCCAGTTATTTATTGTTGTTTAATTTATTCATCAATCTTCACTTTTATATTTTTAAATACATGAAATGAAATAAAATGAATCAGCCTGTAACTGTCCCAATATAGGGCAAAGGCCAGGAGATATATCTAAGGAAATACATACGTATAAAAAAACGTAATACACTTAAAAATATAAAAGGTAGGAACCAACTGGCATTGGGAATAAGGTCCAAGCTACCGGTGGTTAGGGGTCCAGAGAGAGAAACTTTCTCACCATTCGCACCGTGTCTAGCAATACTGCCTTCTGCGTAGATCTTCAACAGTCTCCCAATCCAGCTGCCTTACGAGAGATTAAACTATTGGCTTGGCTTGCCTACAAAATTATTAGCGTTGGCGTACAGCGTTAAATTAATACACAAGTACCTAATCATATTCTACAAAAAAAAAATCCTATTCACTTATTGTTCTTTTTTTTCTTAGCTGGACCGACTTGTTCAATGTTTCTCGCAGAGTTAACTAGAAAACTGGCTTCCAAGAAGAGACAAGAGGAGGAATCGCCAAGAAATATTGTCCGTAAGTAGTAAAAAAATATGATATGTAATTCTACCAAATAAACTCAAAAATTAAACAGAATTAGCACGAAATTAATGGCAGATAAATTAACTGAAAATAGATAGAGAAATCATATTCTGCTTTAAAATAACTGATTCATAACATTTATTAATCAAACGCTTTCAGAGACGATAATAGACAGCATCACAAATGCCTTACCAGTAAAGTTCTCAAGAAAATCTCCACAGAAACAACCATCTCCTATGAAAATAGAGACATTACAGTCATTGGCGCCAGAGTTGATACCAAATGACCCAGTTTCAACAACTGTTCTTCAAACATCAACCAGCGCAGCTGAAGATGTCACTATGGAAGAAGTCGATGTCGTGGCTGAGTCATCAAAACCTGCAGCATTTAAAATGCCTAGAATGCCATTAGTTAGTAGTGAAGTGTTAAAAATGGCCGTTCTAGAACGGAAGAAGAAAATGCCGATGCAGGACCAAGCAGTAAATACGGGAACAGAACATGACGTTGCTAGCGAGATAGCGAAACATGTAGGCACGTTAAGGAAAATATCGTTGATAGCTGAAGAATTTAATCAGAAAACTGGTAGGTAACAATCATTATGACGACTTTTTTAATAGCGGCAGACAGCTAATAGCTGTTTTGAACACCAAGTAAACACAATTTACAATGAATTTATTGTTTGGAGAAAAAACGTTTATTCAGCATGTGGGTTTAAAACTTCATGTAACGACAATTTGTAACACAAAAACCAAAATTGTTGATAAAAATGTAAATAAAATCCTAATAAGGCACTAAAGAGGAAGTTTCGTTGCCAAATGGGTCAAAGTGTACAGTTTTTTAAGGGCAAACAAATTTTTCCGTCCTTTATTCTATAGTTATATTACTTACAAAAGACTGCGAAATAGAATAAACAAGTAGCTAATAAATATAACTGTGCAATAGTAAAAACGATACTAATATTGAGATAAAATATCTAATACAAACTTTGCTACATTTAAATACATCAATTATGATAACATAACGCCCACTCTGCTTCCTACGAAATATCCACTAATTTCCTTCATAATAGGCGGTAGGGGACCATATTTCTTGCCGCTATTAAGGCTAATTTAAAATTAGACTCCTGAGGGTCAAGATCTCTTTGTAGCATTTTCTTGAGTTTTGAAGTTGGTGTTGTTCTGTAAACTTGTTCACGTTTTGACTTTTGCGGGTTGAGTAATCCCCGTTTCTTTTAGAGGCTTATTAGTAAGTAGGAAGCCAAGACCTGAATGGCAAATTGTAATTTCATAACAATTTACTATCCACACAAGGAGCAAATATCTTTAATATATACAAGAAATGCCTTGTGAAAATTATAGTAAGAAGGTTATATTCGAACAAAGATTTTCTATAACAAATAGCCATTTAATTTTTTTCTAGCCAAAAATTTAAAAGAAATAGTAGACAGCGTACAAGAAGATCTAATCAAAAAACTAGAAGAAATACAATCACAACAAAAATCCGCCACAGACAGATCAATTCACATTGACGAAGAAAGCGAAAACTTTGACGACGATTAAGAAAAAAGTATAGTTAGTATTTTAGAAGAAACATATTATTGACATTTGCGAGCCGTGTCAAATTCCCTTTGTCAAAATGAAATACAATAATTTTTAGATATTCATAAAATTTATTGTTAAAAAATTTAAATAAACAAAAACAAAACATTACTTCTTTGGTTTTCTTTCGCGCAGTTTATGGGAATTATAAAAAGCAATTGATCTTGCTTGTCGTTTTGTACATGGTCGTCTAAGTATCTGAGAATTGTGAATGGGAAGAATTGTGAATCTTCATGAATGGGGTCTTACAGCCCTGAAGATTTAAACATATTTCTATCAACTCTACTAATGTTTCCTCAAGACTGAATAGTCTTTGGAGATCATAGGTCAGCACATTATGGATGTGCCTGAAGGGATTTCAAAGGAAACATTTGGGTTTACGGAGTTTATACACAAAACTAAAATGGGTCCGATGAAATCAAAAGAAAAAATAACTAGTGGTATGTTTTCTACTAAACATAAATTAAGATCTACTTAGAATAGAATAAGTATAATTTATTTTCCAGAAACATGGCAGTTTACAGTTTTTGTAAGTTTTATTAACAGTTAATTATGAAACAAAATGGATAAGCTAGCCAAGTGCGAGTCGGACACGCGTACTAAAGATGGAGCAGTACCACCCCCTCTTTTCTCGGACTCTTTATTATAACTAACTCGTATGTTTCAGAAATTTCAATAGGCAAACTATTATGTTTAAAAGATATATCCTTATGACATAGAGATAAGACAGATGAACGAGCGGACGGTATGGGCTAAGTAACAGTGTTCTGTTACTTACTAGGGTCGATTATATTTCTTTTACAAAATCTTGCTCTAAATCTAAACCATTAAGCAATTTTATTATTTAGAAAACTAATCTATAAAATATAACAAACAGATCAAGCAAAAGGTAAAAGTAACAGTAAACTACCCAGAATTATTCGTTCACCATCAAAATTCTACAGATCGAATAAAACCTCTGTTGATCTGGCTGATAAACTGGTTGACTCTGGTAAGTCTGAGATATTATTAATGTTTTATAACAATTCGTGTACCAAAATTTGATTGTAATTCTTATTTTAGGTGACGCATCACCGGGCCCAAGTCGATTAGCCAACTTTTCAAAATCAAAAAAAGAAGAATTGCGTATGTATTATTTCATTCTCCTAGCCTTATTGTTCCCAAACTTTGTTGAGGTCTGCTTCTAATCCAACCAGATGCAGCTGAATATCAATTTTCTTCAGAGCGACTGCGTATAGGACCTCCTCAAACCAAAAGGTTATTATATTCTAAAGTTACTAATACGCACGCAAACTCGAAAAATCAGTGGTGCTTACCGAGATTTGAATTTATAGCATGAAGCAGGTAATAATTAATTTATACACATAATACGCACACACAAGACAGACAGAGGTGTGTGCCTTGGGTTCGAACCTGAGGCCTCTGACTTGCTAGTCAACGGTCAAACTACGGCTATCATTGTTTACGTACGTAAAGGTACTGTTTGATACCTCTATTATTATTTTGAACCAATATAACTTTCGGCCACTGCACTGTTTATGTCATATATTGTTACCTTTATTTGTTTTTTTTTTTAATTTATACTTCTAAATAACAATTTTTTTGTCTATTTCTTTTTCTCTATCTCGCTCTTATAGCTATTTTATTCTTGTATCTCTATTAAGTGTTCTATTTTTATTGTAGTTTGGTGTTTATCTTTTTAAACGGTTTTATTTACCTTGACCTGTTTATTATTTGGTTCAAATTTAGAAATCGATATTTCACCCCCTTCCTGATGACAGATTGATCTGATATTTGGTACACAGCATTAGTTTTGATGACAAAACCGTTTTACGTAAAAAAAATTACTTATATTGTTTTTATCTCTTTATTAAATAGCTGAAAAATTAAAACCGAGTCAAATACCACGACGTAAATATAACAAAGAAGGAACATGCAGTGAATCGGATAAGAAAAGTCAAGCAGTTAATAATACGCAGTTCATACCAGAACGTAAAAACATTCAGAGAGTTCAGGTGTTAATCAATCAAGGTATTTATATTTTTAATTAAGGTCTATTGGTCTTGTATAGTCACGACTCACAGGCATAAATATTTAAAAATTTTCAACAGCCAATTCTATATACATTTATATATAAAATATTGCATTTATGGTATCAAAAGATATTTAACAATACTCCAGTTGTATATTTTTCCATAAACAACCTTTATTTATTTTATTTTTTTATCGGGGGAGGCCTATGTTCAGCAGTGGACGTCTTATGGCTGAAATAAAGAAAAAAAAATGATGATATTTTTCCATAAACTGATATGAACCTGTAAATCAGAAGATAATCTCTTGAATTCCGCTAAATGTATAGTCTAGTCGAGAACCAAGTTTTTTATTTAAAATAACTGATTGATCAATTTAGCTATGAATGCATTTATTACGTCATTTCATTTCAAACATTTGTTTTGTAGAACTAGTCGATCATTGAAAAAAAACTAAAAGCTCAAGGAATAAGCTTTCTAATCAAAGACAAAAATAATTAAATCAGTCTGTAACTGTCCCACTGCAGGGTTTGCCTCTTCTCATACAGAGAAGAATCGAGCAATAATCACTAGAAGAAGATAATTTATTTTTATTTATTTAATTCTTTATTGCACACATATCTTCAATAATTACATTGCATTTTTAATGTAACGGAATGTACAAAGGCGAGCTTAACTCACAATTGAGTTTTCTACCAGCAAACCTTTGAGCGATAGAGGTTACTGGTAAAATTTGAGGTCAGAGTCAAGTGTACAACTTTAAATAATAAATTACACAATAGTGTAAATGAAACAATGTCCATGTTGATATTAAGTGGATTTATTAATCAATGTATACACAAACATATTTAGCGGTCATATATAACAAGGGAAACATATTTAGTCCATTAATACTGATAGCATCATAAAGTACGGTATTTAATAAATAAAGATTAAATACAATAGTAATATATCGATTTATTCATAAAAGAAATATTAAAAATATAACAACTTACAATCGAGGAAACAAAGTAGACTCAGAGATGTTGACTCTGCGACGGCCGCCACGATAATGCCCCCGCAAATTTTTTTTTTTTTTTTTTTTTTTTTTTTTTTTTTTTTTTTTTCTACGTGGTCTCTCTCAGTTATAGCTCTAGGGAGCTCAGACTGATTAACCGGACTTCTAGCGAGACCTAAAGGCCTCCAGCTAAAGCAATTAAACTAAACCTAAAGCAACTGCAGCTAAGGGCGCCCCCTAATGGGACTCGGGCCTCGGCTTAGGGCGTTGCTTGGGGACATGCTAGGGACTAGCTGGATCTGATTTTGATTATTTAGGGACATGTTTATGGCTACAGGCTCAGCCCGGGCTGGCATAAGCAAGGGTCGGGGAGGACAATTACTGGGTCTTCGCGACGGGCCTCGTCGGCGAGGACGGAAAATCGGGCGGTTCTGTGCAGTGTTTAGAGCTTTTGCTCGTTCGGCGGTCTCTACCTGACAAATGGTGATATCATCGTCGGGGTAGGTGAGCGCGTGCCTCGGACGGCGGATCTTGGAGATACGAGAGGGAGCGTAACTAACGGCCGAAACTAACAGAGGGTTAGGATGGCGGACGGCAGACTCAAAGTATCGTTTAGACGTACGTTTCATAAACTGCTTGATGGTCGGCAGTTTCAAATCAACGTGTAGTTGTTTGTTGCGCAAATAAAAGGGGGCACTGGTGGCCTTGCGCATGAAACGGTTTTGGAGGGTTTGGAGGCGGTTGAACCTAAGGTCGGGCACGTGGGCAAATACGACACTAGCGTAGGTCATAATGGGCCGAATGCAAGTTACGTAAAGTCTCACCTTATTTCTAAGGGATAATTTACTGCTCGCATTGAGGAGATAGTGTAGACGTCCGAGAGCGAAGGCGGCGCGGGCCCGCACCGCTTTCAAATGCTCACGGAATGATAGGCGGTGATCGAGGATTACTCCTAGATATTTGGCCTTGAGTTCCCAAGGGATTTCTTGGCCAAACATGGAAATGGGACGTATGTGCTCAGGCTTAGGGACACCTGGCCTTGCGAATAGGACGGCTGCGCTCTTATCGGGGTTAACCTCGATCCTCCATTTCCGAAACCATGCGCCGAGGGCGTTGGCTGCGGTTTGGAGGGAGCGACTGATCATGTCACAGCTTCTACCGGTATAGTAGATAGCCGTGTCGTCGGCAAAAAGAGCCAGTTTGGTCTTTTTGTTCTTAGGGATATCGCTGGTGTACAGCGTGAAAAGGAGGGGTGATAGCACAGAGCCCTGAGGGACTCCGGCACGGATAGGACGAGGCGATGAGAGAGCGCCTTCGATGCGATAGCGGAAGCTGCGGTTCGACAAAAAGTCTCGAATGATGAGCACGAGACGATCTGGCACACCGAGTTGGTATAGCTTATATATTAAGCCATTGTGCCAGACTTTGTCGAACGCTTTCGCTACATCGAAAAATAGCATACCCGTCATCATCTTGGTTTGGAAACCAACACTAATGTGTTCGACAATGCGGTGGACTTGGTGCCCCCGCAAACGAGTATCTTACCCTTTTATACGTATTTTACAAGATGGCGCCCGTGTGTGACAGTGCAACAACTCTGTTCCTTATTATACAATACATTACATTTAAAATGAGACAATATTGTTTTACATGATTATTTTATATTAAAATAATTATAACAATTAATACTTATCTATTACTATAAGATTTATTATTTGATTACTAAACGTCACCTGAGAACAACAGTATGTGACGTAGATTAGACTTAAATGAAATAATGAATAGCTAACAGATTCGGCCATCCAAAATTAACGTGTGTCCTCACACATATAATACAATAAATTAGGTAGGTACATTAAAATACTTTCATCGATGTTTTATACGAAGGTATCAGGCCACTTTACATCCTATATACCAATTAAAACATATCATAAAAGGTATCAAGCCTCTTTATATCCTGTATACCGGTACATACATATTATGTAAGGTATCAGGCCTCTTTATATCCTGTATACTGATACATACATATTATATAAGGTATCAGGCCTCTTTATATCCTGTATACCGATACATACATATTATATAAGGTATCAGGCCTCTTTATATCCTGTATACCAATTAAAACGTACTATAACAGGTATCAGGCTTCTTTGTAACTAACCTATATACCAAAAGAGAACATGCAATAATCACAAATTATAATTTATAAGAGTTAAACACAAAACTCTTGACCATGAATTATTCGGATTCCTCCTCACTCAAAATATTATCATGAGGTCTGGCAAAATTCAACCACGGTTTTAATTTATCTACAGCAACCACTGTACTGTAAGGTTTATTACCCTTTCGCGTTAATGGGGTATCTTTTATCTGATAACGGTCATGCTCAAGCACTTTTACTATCTTATAGGGACCTTGAAATTTAGGAATTAATTTTTTTACTACTACCAGTAGCTGGTATTTGTCTTTCGACCCTAACTAAATCACCTTCGTTATATTGAATGGGCTGGCTACGCGATTTATCGTACCTCTCCTTTTGAATTTGTTGAGATTTTTCGACAAAAGAGCTAATTTCATCTCTAATAGTACTAATATTAGTGTTACCATTTGTTTCAGTGACATCATTTATTGCAGATATTAAATTACTATCACTAGGGCCCTTTGGACGGATACCAAACAAAGCTTCCGCGGGAGTCCGATTGATACCCTTATTAAATGTATTATTTATACCCCACTGGATCTCTGGCAGATGATCGTCCCATTTCCTTTCACTAGTTTCTACACATTTCGCGGTTAATGAATCAACAATGACCTTATTGTAGCGCTCCACCTGTCCATTTGCTCTCGGAGTAGCTACTGCATTAAGAACATGTCGAATGCCTTTTTGCGAAACAAAAGTCTTAAAAGAATCGCTTGTAAAAGATGATCCTCTATCGGAAATCATTCTCCGTGGGACCCCAAAAATACCAATGTATTCACGCAACACTCTTATACTTGAGCTACTTTTAGTGTTCCGAACAGCTTTTAAGTAAATAAACTTTGTGAATGCATCTATTATTACTAGGAGATAAGTATTACCTTTACTACTTCGTACAAACGGCCCTACATGGTCAAGATGGATGGTATCAAAGGGTTCGCTAACTTTCTCAATTGGGTGCAAAAATCCGGGTTTCTTGCCTCCTGAAGTTTTGGCGTATGCACATTCTAAACAAGACGATACATATTTTTGAATGAAACGTCGCATTTTTGGAAACCAAAAATGCAGTTTTGTCTTTTCTAAAGTCTTGTCCACCGCAAAATGACCGATATCATCATGATTTCTTTTTACAACTTGCCAACGAACGCCCTTGGGTACCACCCACCTATCACCTTCTACTGTGATTCGAAAGAGCCTACCGTTTTTTAACTTATAGTTACTCTTAATATCTGTTACGTCATCAAGATTCGGATCATTTAATATGCCAATAATTCTTTGAATTTCTGAGTCGGCCTGTTGTACTGTAACTATCCAATCTGACTCTGATATATTATGAACAGAGTATTCTGTTTGAATACTTTCTACTAGAGGATTACGGCTTAAAGCGTCAACGTGGCCCATAGAGGTTCCTGCCATATATTCGATATTAAAATCGTATTCCTGCATAAGAGTCCACCATCGAGCCACCCGGGGTAGCATATCACGCTTAGAAAAAGTAGCCCGTAACGAATTGCAATCGGTAATAATCTTAAAATGAATGCCGACAAGATATACTCGAAACTTTTGGAGTGAAGCTACGACGGCTAGGGTTTCTAAATCATAAGAAGAGTAATTTTGCTCTTCTGGGGTGGTCTGCCTACTGAAATACGCAATGGGTTTCAGTTTATTCAGGTCATGTTTTTGTAGCAAGATTCCCGCTATACCTATTTTGCAGGCATCGGTGTGGAGCTCGGTATCAGCGTTTGGGTCATAAATTCCCAATATAGGCTTTCGTACTAAAGCGTTTTTCAAACACTGAAAAGCTTCCTGCTGTTCCGATCCCCACACCCACGCTGCATCCTTTTTGAGAAGGTGAGTCAATGGTTTCGCTATAATAGAGAAACCCTGAACAAACCGACGGAAAAAACTCGCTAACCCTAAAAATTGACGAACTTGGTGCTGGTTAGTTGGTGCAGGAAATCTTTCTACTGCTTCAATTTTTTTTGATCCAGGCTTAATACCTTCCTTTGAGATTTCGAAACCCAAATAATCAACCGAAGTTCCAAAGAAAACACATTTATTTAATTTTAGTGTGAGACCTGCACCAGCCAACAATATTAGTACCTGTTCTAACCGTTTAACGCCCTCCGCAATATCTACTGACGGTATAATTATATCATCTAAATAAGCTAACGCTTCGTTATGGCGCAAATTCCCTAATACCTGATGCATCAAGCGCTGAAATGTTGCAGGGGCATTTGCTAGACCGAAAGGCATCCTATTAAATTCAAAATGTCCCTCCGGCGTAACAAACGCAGTTTTGTATTTATCTTGTTCTTGAATATTAATTTGGTAATATCCTGATGCTAAATCTAATGTCGTGAAATAATTATACCCTGACAGAGCATCTATCTGATCGTCTATGAGAGGCATAGGGTAGTTTTCTTTAATTGTTCTACTATTAAGGGCTCTATAGTCTATGCACAGGCGGTAATCACCTGTTTTCTTTTTTACTAAGACTATAGGACTTGCGTAAGGGGAAGTGGATGGTCGAATTATGTTATTTTCTAATAGTTCGTCGACCATCCCTCTAACAATCTGCTTTTCCTTTATTGCCAATCGATAGGGTCTATAAACGACAGGTTCATTATTTTGCAAACTAATGGACATTTTCGATAAGTTACAACTTCCTAATTCGGACATAGTAAAAGCAAAGCAGTGGCGATACTCATTTAATAACGTTAACAAGTTATGTACTACGGTTTCATCTAAGTTGTCTCCAAGTTTTAAGTCTGACTTAGTGATTGGATTTGACCGACTCTGTTTATCAAGTTCTGTTAGCTTAAGTACATTATATTCAAGATCTTTGTGTGCAATTCGACCACGGGCAAGAAGCAAGTCTTTATTAAGGATATAGGAGCCAGGACTCATGCCATTTATAGCTATGTGACCTGTTCCCGTCTCATCAAAATTGTATAATCCTGTAAGTATACAATAGAAATATCCATCTATATTTCGCAACCCACCCTCAATGTATAAGGTACCGGTAAATTTGGGGTCCGTGTAAACTGCAATTATTGACGTACCAGAAATGTTAGCTTGAACTTGACAATGCAACTGTACCTTATCGGTAGGTGAAATATCGTCACTTAATAGCGAAATATCAAGGCGATCACTAGTCTTTTGAATCAAAATATGGGGTTGCTCAGTATAAGTTTGCCCAATCATCAATGGCACTTGCATAACATTGTCAGGAACCACAAGTAATTCTGTGTAAGCTCCTACATTATCTATGTCTATATAACAATTTACTTTGCCTAACGTTTTTACTACGGAATTTCCGAATCCCTTCAGAACAGGCAAATCGTCAGTAGCTATTACGTGTAATCCTAATTTTGAGAGGTAAGAATATTTTAACAACGAACATTCACTGCCTAGATCAATAAATGAGTCTACAGGACTATTATTCAGTAAGGCTGTTTTAAAATATTTATGATTGGCTTGATTACCAAAAATAATTCTATTTACAGACTTTTCTGTTGACGGCGATAAATTAGAATAGCACTTTTCTGAATCGTGGCCTATTTTTAGACACTTGTCGCATCTTTTAATCGGAAGTTTACATTGAGCAGCGACATGACCCTCCTGTTTGCAATTTGCACAACGAATAATTCTAAAAGGCTTGTTACGATTTAGTGGAGTTTGAACATCGGTATTACTCTTAACCAAGTGGGTCTTGTTGCTACTCTTTTTATCAGTACCCTGCTTAACGTTTCTAGAGTTCCTTAAATAGGTTAACAATTTATCTAGGTCTTCATATTGAGCCGCCTCCGCGCCTAACCTTACCGAACGATCATCAATTCCATGTAGTACGCATTCTACTGCCCTTCTACCCGAGATGCTACATCTATTTATGAGAGCAATTTTATCATAAAAATATTCTTCTAAGGACTCACCGAATCGTGCTCGTTTGGCTAACATATCACTCAACATTTGGCCGTAATTTTCGTCCGACGGAAAAGCCGCTACAAGTTTAGACTGCCATTCCTTCCAAGAAAAGAGTACTGATGGAAGTCCCTCGTACCATCGTTTAGCTACCCCTTTTAACTTAGGAAGCGCGTAATGAACTATCTGTTTCTCTGACCAATCATAGATGGAAGCGCACTCATTTACTTTATGTAACCACATTGACATAGTTTGTTCCTTCCTGGTTGGGTCAAATTCGGGTATCGTATTGTGTACAGAATTAATTTTATCTGGGTTAGGAACGATTGACTGCAGAGCCTTTACTAATTTACTTAAAGAAGAATCTTGGGTGCAACTGTTTAATAAACTTAAATCACCCCTACTCCCACTGGGAATAGTGATGCTACCTGTTGGTTCCGCGCGATGCTGGCGACTGGATTCATCATCCACCCGGCAGCAACGGCTACGCGGCGGAGTCACGAGGCACGGAGCTTTGGTGCCGCTGAATTGGGGTTGGTGACTGTGACTCGCTCCACTGCACGACCGGTCGCGATGCCATAGCCGGGAACTGCTCCTGGAGCGGTGTCTCGAGGATTCGTGGTTACGTGAACCACGTCGCTGTCTAGTGTGCTCTTGCGTATAAGGCCGGCTTTGCGACCTTTGACGCCGTTGGCGATCGCGTACACGATCGCGAGCTTCATGTTCCTGTTCACGTTGATAAGATCGGCTACGCGATCTCAGGCGCGATGATCGAACACTGGGCCGCATACGCGACCGGCTGCGCGGCTGGCGGCTGCGCCGGTGCTGACGTAGCGACCGGCTACGTGACCGTGACCGTAATTGCGCCTGGTCAGGCAACTGATGGCTTCTAATTTGCTCATTACGTGACTTCACAGAGCCACGATCATCTGGACTGGCTAGTCGTTGACGTGGTCGTGATGACCTATGGCACAATGCGCCCGTAGGTAGTACGGGAGATCGCTCACCTTCCATATGGTATCCTGAACGGAAACAAAATATCGCACAAGTAATTGTTATCTTAATTTAGGTATATATATGGTCCAAGCTTTACGGTGGTAAAACAATTAAGTATTAACAAGCAAAAAAAAAAAAAAAAAAAAAAAAAGTATCAGCAAAAAGTGGAGAAAAGAAAAGCTTCTTTAAAATAAATACCCTTTTGAATTATTATTTTTAATGGTCTATCCCACTTCTGAAATGTAAATGAAACAATGTCCATGTTGAGATTAAGTGGATTTATTAATCAATGTATACACAAACATATTTAGCGGTCATATATAACAAGGGAAACATATTTAGTCCATTAATACTGATAGCATCATAAAGTACGGTATTTAATAAATAAAGATTAAATACAATAGTAATATATCGATTTATTCATAAAAGAAATATTAAAAATATAACAACTTACAATCGAGGAAACAAAGTAGACTCAGAGATGTTGACTCTGCGACGGCCGCCACGATAATGCCCCCGCAAACGAGTATCTTACCCTTTTATACGTATTTTACAAGATGGCGCCCGTGTGTGACAGTGCAACAACTCTGTTCCTTATTATACAATACATTACATTTAAAATGAGACAATATTGTTTTACATGATTATTTTATATTAAAATAATTATAACAATTAATACTTATCTATTACTATAAGATTTATTATTTGATTACTAAACGTCACCTGAGAACAACAGTATGTGACGTAGATTAGACTTAAATGAAATAATGAATAGCTAACAATAGTAATAATAAATCTAAACACATACTTAAGTGATATAATAAATATATAAACACACATACACGTTTGAATAAAAATATATCGTCTCCATTTGGTTTCCAGAATTCAGTGCGGAGGAACGGACACAATCAACAACTGTGGCAACTACAAGACCTATACCCACTCTAGGACAGATTTACGGCCGTATCAATTCGACGAATAGTGAACGACTCAATGGTAAATAATAATAATAGAGAATTTAGTTTATGTAGATTTTAGTTTAGTTAGTTAGGTTGCTTCCAACCGACCAATCTGGAAGTCATTGGGGGAGGCCTATGTTCAGCAGTGGACGTCTTATGGCTGAAATGATGATGATGATGAAATTGTAGTGGATTTTACTGTATGTACTGATAGCCTAGTAGTATGATCGTCAACTGACAAGCCAGTTGTCTCGAGTTCGATCCCAAGGCGCGCACCTCTTACTTTTCATAAGTTATGTGCGTATTATAAATTAATTATCAGTTGCTAAAACAGTGAGGGAAAACATCATGATGAAACCAGCACACCTAAGAGATTTTTCAAGGGTGTGTAAAGCCATGTTAGAGGCCTACGGGCGGTTTAAACTCGGACACCAGGTTGTTCATCAACCATACGATAAGAAGAAGAAGTGGATTTTGATTCTATTATTTAGCCAAACATGTTAATCTAACTCTGTCATAATAATGGTCTATATATATCCTTTGCCAAGAGACATTACTTATGATAGGTACTCAATGACCTTAATTTTTTTTTAAATAAAGCATAATCTTTTTTTAACAGACTGGATCATGGAACTTCATGCACCGTTGAATTCACCAGCATCGTCACCTAGGAACTTGGATACGCCTGGTTTATTTGAAAACGATGACGCGTCCAGTACAGGTTAGTCATTTGTAGTATACTTACCTAACTATTATATATTAGTTTATATTAGTGGTTTCTTTATTCAGGTTTATTACAAATAAACCTGTATAACATATATTATAAACACCAGCTTCCTTAAGAGGGGTCATTCAACTCATCATAATGAACAACTTTTACTATGGGACCAACCCTGAAATCGCAAAAAATATCAGCTGTTCCATACATTTTGTTGAGTCATGTGAACATAAATGTATGGAACCGCTAATTTTTTGTTTGCGATTTCAAGGTTGGTCCCATAGTAAAAGTTGTTCATAATGATGAGTTTAATGACCCCTTTTAAGGATGCTGGTGTTTTACAAATAACCCTGTAGAAGGCAAAGAAATTCAGATTAACAAAAGTCATAATTAACAGTAGGGTTTTTACGAGCCATTAATTCAGTCAAATCAGTTTTTCATTTTACTTTTATTTTATCTTATATTACAGTGGCAGCACCAGCATCTTGTCACCAAGAAGATCTCAAACGGTCCACCATTGTTTTAGACAAAACTGAAAAGTTGCTCACTGATAACGACACTGCTAATGAAAGTGATGGCGCGTGGTCACCCTTAGACGTAGAATTTCCTACACGTGACAACGAATCCGGTAACACTTTAGATATACTGATAAATATTACTTACCTACTTTTACTTTTTTACTAGATGGGGCATTGATTAAGAAGTTTTATCTAGGTTCGAATCCTTGTCTTTATATTTTATACAGGGTTAAATTAAATGCACTGACAACCTAAAAAGGGGTAATTAAACTCATCATTTTAAACAACTTTTAGTATAGGATCAAGTCTGAAATCGCGAAAAAAATCAACTGCGTCATAGGTACATTTTTAATTACATAATTATCTCAATATGAAACAGCTAAATTTTTTCCGCGATTTCAGAGTTGGTCCCATAGTAAAAGGTGTTTATAATGATGAGTTTAATGACCCCTTTCCTGGTTGTCGGTGTACTTAATTTAACCCTGTGTGCTGAGTGCGAGACTAGGCTGCTAAACATAAGGTCCTCGATTAGGTTTCCAAGTCGGACAATGTTATTGGGTTTTTGAAATATTCAAAAAGCTTATCCATTGGTACAAACGTATCTTGTATAGAGGTGTCTCCACCGCGAGCATTCGTTCACGAGCATTTCAATCACAACTGTTTTTTTTTGACGAACTGTTTTTTTTGCATCATGTCTTCAAAAAGTGTCAAATACAGCGGTACTATTACCTACCTATTAATTTCTGCTGCATTTATTCTGATGCGATTACAATTGTGTAAGAAAACGATAGGAGCAGGAATGAGACGCTATTATTTATTGAAACTGATTAATGAATGCGACTAAATTATTGCGAACTGAACTTGTGATGCTATCTAAAAAAATTTAGGTAATGCGTTCTCTAAAGTCAGCACAATGTACTTACAAATTATTGTTAGGCGCACGAATGCTCGCTTGATGAATATTTTATTTTATATCATTATAATTAAAAATCAAATGATCTCATCTAATCCCTAAGTGAAGTTCTATAAAAATAATGTGTGCAGCTCATTCGACGAGATATTATTTAACATGTGACCACAACTATAACGGAGTACTACCATGTACTCCTAAGAAGCCTTTCACGATTTTAAAGTTTATTTATCTGTGCAACTACGCTTAAATGGTGCATTCCCCTTTTTCCTTTTTTTTTGTGGCCGGGGGGAGTAAAAAATGTTCTTACCGCAAACCGTAGTCCGAGTACAGTGGTGCAACCCCTTACATAATAATTTAACCTCGACACACTATCTACACATTACGCTTCTCCAACTTACATAGTCTCTGACAATGGAGCTTTGACACTATTCTACTCAGACATTGAATACTCAGGGCTCTGTCGACTGTCATGTTAAGAATTTGGGAGACTCCGAGATTTTTTTTAGACAATGAACAGTTGAACACAGAAAATAAAATCCCGGTTGGCGGCATAATACATTTAATACTAGTTTGTTGAAGTCTAAAATATTGTCGGAGTAGAATAGTGTCGAAGTTATAATTGTCGGAGTAGTAAAGTATCCGAGTAGCATAACCGAGTTCCATGTCGCAACAATGTCGAATTGGAGTTTGCCGAAGTTAGGTTTTTGAGTCATCGATTAGAGTTGCTCACATAACTATCTAATTGACCTTCACTTAGGTAAGTTAGTTTGATTTTTAATTTTATTTCGTAGCTTCTTCTTTTGCGATATATTTTAACACGTTTGCGCGCGGTAAGGTTAGAGTTGATATTGATATTGTAACACATTTTATTTTTCATTATATTATCGCCTATTATAAGCGTACCTACGTCTTTAGACGTTTACAAATTATATGATTACAATTAATATGACAAAACGCCTCCAGACGTTGTAGATTGTCATTTTCAGAATCAGCGCTTGTTGTATTTAGCTTCAGTGGAAGGCCAAGGTTTGTAGCACTTGTCGGTAGTTAAGCAATTTGCCGTCATCATAGAATAAACTGGTTTAAGGTGCAGTCGTCTCGTCGATCAGATTTTGTATATAATATGTTTTTATCGTCTATTATATGACATACGACTCATTGGAACAAGGTAGGCTAAATATAAAAAGATAACGAAAATATTCAGTATTGTTTTAATAAAATAAAAATAAATGTTTTTATATTTTTTTACATAAATAACGAGACAAATTTCCTTAAATTCGACGGGCTCACAAATATGCTTGATCATAGCTTACAGATTCGCACTGACCGAGGGAGCTGAACAAAATCTACTGAATAAAATCCAGAGGGGTTGCGTCTGTTTGTATTATACACTTGTACAGTCAACCGCACATCAGTGGTAACAATTTGACATTGACAGCACCCTTATTACGTAGCAGTAAAGGCTATTTTTGTAGTTCAGTGTCACTACTGTCATGCGGTTGACTGTACCGACTTAGTAGTGATAATATTCTTTTTTTTAACAGTTTTATCTTGTTGACGCGGCACTACTCAATTTCTGCAGTAATGCAGTTCTGTTTTATGGCAAAACAGAGACTTTTCTCACGTATATTTAAGCAAAAATATACCTCTAAGCGTAGTTAGTTTAATTTGTATTTAAAATTGGACGTGTATCGACGTAGTGTTGCTTTTTAATTTTGACGTCCACCGACATACCGCGCGCGAACGTGTTAACATGGTGTAGAATGTTCAAAGCTGCAATATAACTTTACATGAATTAAGTGATTTGATCAGGTATGTATTTAATCAGTAATCCAACTACAATTTTTAATTTAATAATATTGTATAATTTTGCAAACGGCAAGCGGTCGCTCATTGTGGCATCCTATGGGGGATGGTCCTATGGGCCTTCGTTCAACAGTGGATGTCTTCCGGCTGATGATGATGATCATGATGTATAATTTTAGTTAACATAATGTTTTTTGCAGGTGCGCCGAAGATAACAAGGTTGTGGCAATACAATCTTGATTTAAAGAAACTTCTTTATAATATTAAAATTTTTCGAAAATTTAGAAAGATTCAGTCCGGTGTGCAGTTGTCCTAATGATTATTCAGATTAAGCAAAGCTGCAGATCGGGCTCAGAAAAAGAGGGTAAATATTCAATCGAGTCTTTTTGTGGCTGTGTGTCATGTGTTATGCTGAAATTATTACTGTGATTTTTCTGTGAGTATGTTTATAACTTTTACAAATAAAAAAATATATTTCTGAGTGATTGTGTTTTATTAAAGTTTTAAAATCTTACGGGGAATTTTTGGAAGGGGAGAGGCTAGCATAATATCAACAGATCTGTTTGATATAAAGACATTTTCTAAGGCGTGAGTCACACTAAGAGACATAAGGCGAGGACAAGGCGCAGACGCATTTTCTTTCATACATTTCTAAAGAGTCGGACGCGGCCGCGATTGGAAATGTATGGAGAGACATGCGTCCGTGCCTTGTTCTCGTCCTTCTACTCTTTTGTGTGGAATGCGCCTAACAGTATCACGATAGCCAACTGCCATTGGATGTTTTGTTATGAGTATGCGTTCTAAAACCCTCTGATTTTAATAGTTTTCGATGTTCATAAAATAAAGTTCGGAAATTTAAAGTTTTGGAACCTTCGCTGAGTTGGCCAGTAAGGTACCACAACGAGCATCCGCATTATCTGTAACTATTTTCTGCACAATCTTTATTGCGATAAAAATGGCGAAAAACTGATAAAAAAAATAAATATATTTTTACAAGCTATACTATCTATTAACTGCCTCGTTAGTCTAGTGGTAGCAAGCGCAACTGCTGAGCATGAGGTTCTGGGTTCGATTCCCGGGCAAAGTGTTATTGAGTTTTTCCAGTAGGAAATTCTCAGTAGCAGCATAGAGTCTGGAATTGTGCCCGGTTAGTGGCAATAGGCTCGCCCCCTATTACATGACTTAAAACATAGCCGGTGAAAAGTGAGTGTACTGCATACCTACACCTCTGCCTACACCTCTGGGGAATACAGGCGTGAGTCTATGTTATATACCTTCTTTCTTCTACACTAAGTGCAACAGGATCATTCTTCCAAATGACTTACAATGGACATTTGGCAAATATAACAGGTACCAAAAAGATCTACCTCTGGAAAGACGAATATTATTATTTATTTTTTTAAATTTCCATTCCTAAAAGGATCAGTTCACTAGCTTTAATACTTTTTAAAAATGTATAATATAAGGCGATTTAATAGTGTGTCGCATTGGTTACGAACGCGCTTTGTGTGTGTTGACCCACACACACAAAGCGCGTTCGCATGCACGCAAACCTGGCATGTACCAATGTGACTGTTTTAATGTCATATTATGTACTTTCTTGCTAGTATTTTCTGCCAGCTGCTAACTACATTCTTATAAATGTGTAAACCAAGTTCTTTTTCGGGCCTGAGTGCGTCATCTATGAGCTCAATACACTCTCACACACTCTGGATTTACCGTATCCAGGTCTAATGATTTACCGGGAACAGGAACCTATTAATAGCTAAAATTTTCTAATTTTATTATTTGTCTCCTAATTTTTTTCTACTTGAAATTAAATATTTTTTATTTAAGACAACACACGAGAACAAAAACAAAACAAATCATAGGGGAATAAGAAAAAAAACAAGAAACAAATAAAAGAAAATAACAATAAAAAAATTTAATTAAATACCTAATTTTTTGTTATTTTCTTTTCCCATATTTGATATGTAAGATACGGACGTCTGAATACTTGAGCATGGGAATACAGAATGAATGGAAAACGACGCGCGCAATACCAGGTGAGCGAGTTGGGATTACAAGAAATAAGAGGTGGTAGGGTAGACAAAGAAACATAAAATCGTGCAAGGCTAGTGCTTGGGACTACTTTTACACCTTGTTAAAACAATATCGCAAAAAATGAAGCTACAAAATAGTAATAGCTTTAATCACGGATTCATTTCCGGAATGCCCGACTAGGTGAGGCCGCGACTACACTCGCTCTTGAAAATGTACTCCGTTTGAGTCCGAAACTAGTCAGGCATTCCCGAAATCAATCCGTGAGTAGAGCCGTTAGTATTTAATAATATTATTATATCAGTATGACTCACAAAAGTTATTATTCCAAAATCAAATAATCTGTGATATAAAGGTCAACACAAAAGTAGTTTTTTTAAACGTAACACAAGTATTATTTAATAACAAACTCGCAAAAACAACTAACTCGGGCGGAATTTGTACCCGCGATTCCTGGCGTGCCGTGCCATCGCATTAAGGCGTTAAGAAAAAGATTCGTAATTTCAACTGAAGTGGGCAGGACTCTGTAGCTTAGTTGGTAAAGCGATGGCACGGCACGCCAGAGATCGCGGGTTCAAGTCCCGCACGAGTCTGTTGTTTTTGCGAGTTTCTTATTAAATAATATCATTTTATTAGCCAAAAACATAATAATAATGTGCAACAAATATATGGAAAACTTACATAAAATGTTTGAATTTAATTTTTTAACTCACATTTCAGGGTATCGAACAATCAGTGGCAAAAGCCCTCAAAAAACTCAGTCTATGCATGCACAAGCGGATAACCTAAGTGTGAATACTAATACCACTTATTGCTTGGGTCATACTTCGGTGACCGGCCAGTCGCCCTTCATTCATGAAACAAGTGCCGTGAATTGTAGCACTGGTTAGTAACTTTTTAAATATATAACAAAACATAGTATTCTCATTCATTTTCAATAATCTAGCAATTACCTACATTATTCAAAGGAGAATTATTTATAAGTTAAGTAAGTTAAGAAAAATTATATACATAATCATTTATATAATAATTTTGAACACTACAACAATAGTGTTCAAAATATATAAATTTTCATGACAATATATTTTATGTATGTTTTTACATGTTTATGCACATGTTTTGCTTATTAAATGATATTATTTAGTAAGAAACTCGCAAAAACAACTGACTTGAGGGACTTAAACCCGCGGTCACGCCACGCACGGCATGCCAGAGATCGCGGGTTCCAGTCCCGCCCGAGTCAGTTGTTTTAGAGAGTTTCTTATTAAATAATATCATTAACATGACACGTTAGAATTTGGTTTTCAAATATATTGTAATAACCCGTGTATTCGCACGCTATACGTTGTAGAATATGGCGCCTACGGAGCCATATTGTACTTATTGATACTTATTATTCTTGTTATTTCCTAATTCAGGGACAAGTTCAATAATAAGAGAGCAACAAACAGTGGTTTTAAGCAGAACCGAAGAGGCTGTCCCAAACAAAGTTGAGGAAGGAACAACTGTATCTAAACCTATCATGAGTATAAAACCCGACCGACTATCTCATCCAGGTATTACTGAATATCTACATGAAACTATTAATCATAAACGAAATTACAGGGCTTTAAGTTTTTCTCTAAAATCGTTTTTGATGTAATTTTTAACGACACACTGAATGTCAAATAGGCCCTGCACGCAGCGTTGGATTTTGTACGATAATTTTCGTATTTGTACTATAATTTCAGGCTTGGTACGATATACGATCCATATGTAAGGATCGTACGCAAAAGTACGATAATTTGAAGTAGTCAAAATAATGACCAAAAAAGGTGCTGAATTGCAATATCCTTGCATTTGATGACCTTCCATTACATTAATTCGGATTTTAATGATTGTACGACAATTTCCTGCCTGCACGGCTGCGCTTCAAACTACAAAGTTCGGAGTCCAAACTTTGCAGTTTTAGAAGGTTAGAGCGTCGCCACAGTACGCCGAAGATCGTGGGTTCGAATCCCATCCGTATCAGTTGTTTTTCAATTTCTTATTAAATAATTAAACTTGAACAAAGTTTGTAGTACAGGTCCCTACATATAAAAGAATATTTTAACAAGTTTTGGTTTTTTACGTCAGACGTAGAGTAGACAACTAGACATATTAAAATTAATAATAATATTTTTCGTCGAATATTCCAGAAGTCACTAAGAACTACCAGTATCCTTCAACTATAAATCAAGCTTCAGTTGTGGCGGGTCACATTACTGTACCGTCTTACACAGAGTGCCTATCCGAGATATTACAAAAGACAACCAATTTTGAAGCTATGGAAGGTGAGTAGACGATCTGCCCAGATACAGAAGAGGGCCGTTAAGTGCATGACATAACTTTCGAGATAAATAGCATAAACGCGAAAAACATGCATCTATTGTATGCATTATATGCAAAAAAAAACCTCAACTCAATCAAAAAACTTGCACTTTTTATCATACAATTCTAGAATTCATGTTTTTCGCGTTTTAATTTATTTATTCCAAAAAATTAATACATGTGCAGTTATTATTACATCTGCCAAACTGCAGCACAGTTTGTCGGCAGCTAGACACTAACTAGAGTCACTCTTATAATAATATTAGAATTATGACTATTCATAAGTGACAAAAATCGCAGTTCTGTTTACAAATTTTACTTTTTACGATACCCAAAGCAATTTGACACAAGTGGTGCACCGCCCAGCTAAGACGACATTTTCTTTGTAGAAAGGAAAACATCAAGTAGCCTCGCTGTCACAGATCATGAAATTCATGACAATCTATCCAACGATGGTAATATGGATACAATGGACGAATATTCTATGGCTGAGGATCAGGCCCTGGAATGGAACCGTTCTCGGTACCAGTCTAATGGCAATATGACTTTTGTGAAGTCTGATGCTGCTACGGATTGGTCCAGTTGGAATCACGGTGAAGATAGTGATTCCACGATGGTTTGTGATTCAGGTACTTTATTTTCTTTTTATTCCGTGAAAACATGCTCGTGGAGTTGTGGTACTACGGTGATTGTCACAAATACTAAGGTTAAGCAGCGTTTGACGTGGTTAGTCAACAGATGGGACGCGTGGAATTTTGTTTTAAACTACCTGACTCTCACGCGAATGAATTTTGGACACTGCGGCTAATCTCAACGGAGATTAGCCGCTACGAAACACACCTGTTTCATTCAAATTTTTATTGCCTTTTCGACGTACTCTCTATCCACCGGCAGGACAAACATTCCAAGACAATATATTGTTAAGCCAGTTCTCCAGTGCCAATAAAATTACGATAATCACAAAAAATACTTTTTTTTTCGTAGCTCGTCATCACAATGGAGTTTGGAAACATGAAATATGGAAAAGGTACTACGAGGCAGAACGCTACGGTCATTTAAGAGACCGTTGTAAAAAATGCCAGAGGTACAAGAGATTTCCCTCTAGTCGGTATAAATGTAAGTATATTTTTTTATTCTACAGTCTATGAATGACTTTAGGTCCAAAAAAATATTCTGGTTAATAGTCTCAGACGAACGCTAACTGATCCTCACGCGACTTCCCCATCGTGGTTCTAATTTAACTCAACTTCAGAGCCATTTACTTATCGGGTCCAATTGTATGTATAAACCTTCTTCTTCAATCTCCCTATATATTGACAAAAACCGCATTCAAATCAGTTGCGTAGTTTAAAAGATGTAAGCGTACAGAGTGATAGACGGCGGGAAGCGACTTTGTTTTATACTACTTATGAAAAGAAAAAGTTATACCTAGATACTTCAAAAAGACCCTAGACAGTGGATATGTTATGGACCAAGTGATTAATACGGGCAATATAATAATCAATCAGCCCGTAAAATTTACAAACATTTATTGGGGCGTCTGGTCGAGGCATCTCGTGACCAAAATAGCCATAGCCATAGCCCAAAAGCTAAGTATAGCAATCCGAGCAGCGAGGCAATGCAGCCAGCATTTTGATCCGTTGCCTACAGGTAGAGGTCTTTTAGATTAAGTTTATCTTAATAGGTACTTCAAAAAGTAATTTTCTATACAGTACCAAAACCATTTGACACATGGCGTCGTCGGATTTCTTTTCGTCGAATATGTCGCCGGAGATGGAATCATGTGTGGAAGAAGACTACGGAGCGATGGGCCTTCTGGTCCAGGTCACCTGCCAAGTTGAGAAAATGTAAGTAGTATTTTGTAGGAGTTGTTTTGGGGTTGACTGGTCTCACTGCCAACCTCCAATTTTTTATCTCTTGAGTCCCGCAAATTAATCTAAATAAAACAACAACTATTATTATAACTAATTAAATGATGATAGTGTTACCAATTTTGTTTGCCTAATGGCCGAATATGTTATGGAACAAATTGTAAACCTTTACACCACTATTAACAAAATAAAGTATTTGATTGGAACAAGAAAATTCTGACATAGTATAGTTTCACTTCCCTCCACAGTAAACGGGGGACTAAAGCTATGAAGTCAAACTCAAAATCGTTTTTAGTAGTCAATACAGTATTTGACGCAAAGAGATTTATGAAAGATGGAACCTTCATAAATATCTTTGCGTCAAATACTGTGAAGCTGGGCCATACAATACATGTTCCGGTCTATTTGACAGGTTTGCATGCACAGATGTACCTATAGGTACATGTAAACCAGATACATTTTTCGATTTTACTCAGATTGCTTGCACAGGTTAACCTACACGCTTTGGTCTACTTGTGAGTGTGAAAAAATAATGCAAATTAAAAAAATATTCTTATTATTCCATTTCCAGTCCGTGTAATGCATTATTTACAAAGATCGATAATATGGGAAGATGCTGATGCACAAACAAATATTCTAATTTATAATGAAACTGGTAAGTACTTACGTTAATCAGTGCCTTATTCAACACCCATCTATTAAAAATATAAAATATTGTCTTCCTAAATAAATTTTGTACACTAAATATTTTTATATAACTGACGAAACTCGGTAAGGAAGATTAAATAAATAAATCAGTCTGTAACTGTCCCAATGTAGGGCAAAGGCTTTTTCTCATACAGAGAAGGATTGAGCATTAATTACCACGCTAGCTCACTGCGTGTTGGCGATTTCAGACTATTAAGTCCAGATTTCCTTCCGTTCCCCTCCTTCACCGTTAGTCAGTGGTTCTTAGATTAAGTAAGAAAGTACACATGACATTGAAAAAGTCACATTGGTACATGCCAAGTTAGCGTTTGCAAAGCGGGTCCGTAACCAATGCGCCACCACGACACCACAAGGAAGATTATTATTTTGTTTTTAATTTCTAAAAAGAGAATCGGCAAAAATGTATGGAAGCTGGGTCTACATGGCCATAATAACATGGTAGCACAAGATGTTTACCGTGATGATTTCATTAGTAGGTAGGAATCTTATCAAAGAAATATCGCCATAATTATCTTATTTCACACTGCGATTTGTAATGAGCCGCCATAGAAGTAATTGAAGTATTTTAAAATACCTATCTAATGAAATATGTGTAGTTGTTATTCGTCATGTAGACCAGTAGTAGTTCCCCTTTAAATCCTTAGCTTGCCAGTAAAGATAAAGATATAAATTTATTTTGTAAAACATGAAAAATACAGTCAAGGCATAGCCTGCAATGTAGATGTTAAAAATGATATAAGAGTAGCTACATTTTTTGCCAAGTAATAGCGTACAAAATGTATTATTATTGGAGAGAGAGGGCTTCTTGCCTTCCATAAGTTAAAATTATAAATTTAATACAAAAATAAAATATGGCACATAAAATCAACATGTTATTTTTAACAATTTAAAAATTAAATAACAAAAGTTTACTAAAAATAAACATAATAATATATAATATCCTGAGATCTGAGTAGTAAATCACTAGTCACTCCTTATAATATAATAGGTGACAAAATATTATGTGAAATTCTAAATACACAGTAAGTTTTTAAATATGACAAAATATGTGAAATTCTAAAAACACAGTAAGTTTTTAAATACCTATTAGTAATGAGATCTAAATAGTTTTTTTTCTTAGAATTAATATTTATTTACTACCTGCGAACCTATATCTACTTACATTCTAAAAGTTCAGTTTAAGTAGTTTGCTTCATAAAACAATCTCCTCTATCCGCAACATTATTTTGTTTTCAGGCACAGATAGTACATTAAAAGAGCAGAAATCCACTGCGATTGGTACTGTACTTAATATGGGTTCATGGCAGTCCCTATGCAGTAAACCTGAGTTAGGTAAGTTTTAAATATAGCATTTTTTTTTTAAACTGTATTAAGAATTTAATTAATCAAAATATAATGATGAAACAACTTTTTAACGGATATAACTCGCGTTTTTAGACAGTCGCAGACAGTCTGCCTGCGACCACGAGTGCTGCAAAGCACTCGAAACGTCAGGATTGTATTATCAAAATAAAAACGCGAGTTATATCCGTTAAAAAGTTGTTTCATTATGTTGAGTGTTCGCGAAAGTTTGAGACTATATTACAAAAAAAAATGGTTAAACAAACTTACCTTAAGTGAAGATGACGTTATGTTTAAAATAAGAATTATTACAACGTACTTTCATTTATTAATGTATGGCGTCACACATAATTTTTGATATGTGAAAATAAAAATATAAAATTCAAATGGGTTGCTAAACTCAAATCCTTTGACCGCTGAACTTCATTATTTTTAGAGACGCTTGTCTCGCTTGATGATATTGTCTATGATAAAGATATTTATTTGCAATAAACATGGTACATTTAAAGTCATATAATTAATTTATATATACAGGGTTAAATAAAGGGTTATATACAGGGTTTGTAAAACACCAGCATCCTTCAAAGGGGTCATTAAACTCATCATTATGAACAACTTTTACTATAGGACCAACCCTGAAATCGCAAAAAAAAATCAGCTGTTCCATACATTTATGTTCACATGACTCAACAAAATGTATGGAACAGCTGTTTTTTTTTAAAAATTTAGTCAAAGTAGTAAAAGTTGTTCATAATGATGAGTTTAATGACCCTTTTAAAGGATGCTGGTGTTTTACAAATAACCCTGTATAGTATTGTCTTTAGATTATGCAGTCTGACTTAGAGTCAGACTGCAAATATTTTCGGATGTAACGTTTCGTATAATTATGGTCGAACTGCACTTAAGGTAAGTTCGTTTAACCATTAATTATACTCACGACGTTACATCTTTGAAGATTTAATTATTACAATGTAGATGATTAGCGCCTTCATTCAATTGAAATTGCTAAGGAGTTTTATGAACAATAAAAACGATAACATAAATTAATCGAGTATAATTAATAAATTAATATCGAATAATAAAATCTGATAAAGAATTCTCTTTTCCTTTTTCCCATAATTACACGTATCTTCCACTAAAAAACACACTACAACAACTAAATCATTTTTTTAAAAAGGAATTGATTTAGCAGCAGGGTACGCTGCGGTCAAAGGGTATCGTTTAGCAACCAATTTGAATTTTATTTTTGTTTCCACAGTTCAAATTATGTGCGACGCCAGTACATACATAGAAGTGAAGCTAATTGGTAATACTAAAATTTCAAAGGAAGTAATGTCGTTAGTATAATTTAATCATACTGATTTTTCATACATATTACGGCCACGTTACCTGCAATGAAAAACATCGGAATTTACTTTTTGGCAATTTTGAGTTACAATCAAATCAAAGAAAAACAATTACTGCCACGCCGCGCGCCGCAGACAATGCAATTTTATTGTTTGTCAGTCACCGGTGACTGCCGTGGCATTCAAAGGGTTAAATGAAACAAAAAATCTTCTTTTTTGAGCTCACCCCTTTAACTAAATTCCTTCGCGTTTCGATTTCAGCCTAAAGACATTGTAAGTTAGCTTTTACTAAAGATAATAAAATAGTAGGTATATTTAGTGACAATGATTTATGTAGTACACACGGCTCCTCATCAAGCTATACAAAACCAGTATGAACTGACCTCTTATTTTATAGGCTCTTCGTACAATAACGGTACGTTCACACGGAGCCACGATTTGCCGGATCTTATTTTCATCGGATCTCAAAAAACCGAATGTTGTACTCACACAGCACATTTTGCATTGCCGTATCCGCATCCGTATCAGCCTCGTATCGAGATCCCGTGTGAACATACCTTGCTATAATTATTATACTGGTATGTATTATGCGACCCGACGACGTATTCGGTTTCAAGATCCGACAAATAACCGAATCTACCCTGCGTGTATCGTATGAACGCATGTATTGAATGCGCTTACACCAGATCTTAAATTTTTGCAGTACGGCCGGGTCGGTTTTTAGTCTTTTTCACGCAGCCACGAATTGACGTATTTTTTGTATTTTCTAGAGCCATTGCTCAAGGGGTTTTAGTTTCTGGGAATCCGCGGACAAATGTTTCTTTCGTTTCATTTCATTTGTCATTACTCTGAGAGGTTAGACATAATATTGCAACTTAAACATGGACGACATCTTCGTTTGGATACGTTTCATTGTTTCTTCTTCTAATTTATAGGTTTTTCAAAAGCTGCCTCAGTATTTAGCAGAAATCATTATGGATATCGTGGTACCCAGATATATACTAAAATGTCCGAACCCCTTTACTCTCGATTTTTATCGGCTTCAAGAATTTTGAGCAACAGAACTATTTTGAGGCATGTGAATCAAGGCCCTTCGATGTTCCCCTTCTTTAATAGTTCAAGTAAGTGTCTTGTTTTATAAATAAAATAATAATATTCTTTTCATATTCTTACAAAAAAAAAGAATTAAGCTTAAAATCGCTTTATTAAAAACTTAATTGACGTTTAAAATAATAATTATAATATAAGTATCTAACTTTTTAAAATTACTTTGTTTTATCAATCTATTGATCTATCCTAAAACGATCCGACATCATTATGTACTCTATTGAAAATACATTCATTTCAGGGGTAATGACGTGTCTGTTGACGGGTACTGTGGGTATTGACGGGTAGTGAAGTGACATGTATGTTTGACGTGTCTGTGTAGTTTCAAAAAACTTTTTGTATAAAAGATGTGCCAAAATTGTTTAGTGTGTGAGTGTGCCGTTTCGAGCGTTTGTACGTAGTTTCCATACTGTATGATTACTATATTGTGCTTACAGCTTGCTTCGGCATTAAGCGTCTGATTTCAATTTTTTTTTTCACATTTGTGGTTTTATTTTTAAAACTTCTTTAAACCTTCAAACACCGAGAGTCGCCAGCGTCCGCGCGGGAGTCAAAAGGTTTAAGGTGACAGCAAATATTAATCCTTTTTACATAACTTTTCACTTTACAGAGAAAAAATCTTGTAATCCAAGTACAATAGAGACAGGACATTCAGCAGCACAGTTCCCTGGCTATTTACCCTGTAAGAAAACGAGTGAAAAATTAAGTAACAACTATATATGGAACGCTGAGCATGGGGTAGGCATATGTAACTCAGCCAAAAGCTGCCAGTATGAAGGTAAAGAGAATTTTAAACATGCTTATTTAGTATACGAATGCGCCCTTCACAGGTATGATTTGTTTAGCCAACTGAAAACTGTTTTAGTAACTGATTCGTCAAACCTAATAAAAGTTCTAATTGGACCTAGTTCTGCAGAAAGCAGCCATATAAGGAAAAGTACAAAAAGAGTTATGAGCGTTTTTCTATCAAATGTTGCCCTTCAGTTATTTATTACTTTCCTGTATATTTGATTTTTGAGAATTATTAGGGAAAGTATAGCAGTTTTTTATATCCTATCCAGTATTTCTTATCATTTAGCATAATACCAGTATTAGCGTTTTTGACGTGGCTCTTTTATGCAAAATAGGTTATATCATCGATATTCGGATAAAGAATAAACCAGCCACATAAGTTGGCTGTGTTCTGCATTAATTCAAAATGGATTAACAGTATATAAAAGACAGACAAGACAATAAAACAAAATGTAATATTACTGTTTTACTTCTTAATAGTAGTTTTATTTTTACGATTTAATGGTAAATAATATTTGTACTATGTAAGAAAACTAAAAAATCACGAAAAATTACGACAGAGTCAACGAAGTAAAAATCGTCACTGCATTAGGCTAATGATTAAAGGGTTTTTTTTGCATATAGCCATAATTTGAATGTAGTCGTCAGGTGTAGGTATAAATCCTCTGATTGTACTTTAAGGCTCTCTCAATGTCACCGAAGTCCTTATCGAAAAATTAGAATCCTGATCGTTAGCGAGGGAATAAAAGATCACGAGGTGAAAAATCTTTGCACTCGAGTGCAACACGTAACTTTTCATCCCACCTCAGCGAGGAAATGACTAAATGCAAAAATAAACATTAACAATCACAAAATACTTTTATTTCAGTTTTGGTACCTATTAACTAATTGGTTTTAGCATTGAATAGGACGTACCTCCATAGAGTGCTTGATTTCTTGGTCATGAGTCAATAAAATATGCCAGCAAAACGTTTTCTGAGAAAATTTTGGTTCCTTTAGCTATTCGCCACGTGTTAAACATATCGTACCTACTGTTTTTAAATTTGGTTGTCTTTTGCGCATAATTAACAGTTTCAGTCGTCGCTAGAATCACTCATTTTAAGGTTTTTGTAAGGTTTTAACAATACGACGTGAAAATAAAATAGCGCGTGAAAGTAAATTAAAAAAAAGTAAGTGCATCAAGAAGATTCTGAGCCTTAACAAATTAAAAAAGGTTGTATTATAAATTCGGCACCATAGAGGTAGACGTAAATAGGTTTAATGATGTTTTAATTCAAAAACTTAGTGCACACGATGTTTTAAATTCAAATTTACTTTACCCTCTCGCGATAAAAACGGCTTTTGCACTCAGATATCGAAAACCAAAAATGAGGTAATGGAAATGGGATAAAGGGGTAATGGGAGTGTCTTTTGCATGTCAAACGTAAGACATTCAACGTCATCTTCATTTTTAGCTAAATTCATATCTATTTTTAATTGCGATCTTCTCTATCAGTCCTCTCCCTTTTTTTCAGCATTTAGTAATTAAATTCGGAATTTATCACATAGATTGCATGTATCTTTGCTAAATAAATAAAATAATAAATAGTAAATAATAATAATAGTAATATAGTCGCGCGGATCCAAAATCACAGGAATCTAAAGAGTAGAAGTAGGTGAGATGTAATTTTACTAAAGAAAGTTTACTTCTTATGCACTTTATATGTATAAACACACAAAAATACACACTTTATATGTATAAACGTCATAAGCTAATATTAATAAACAAGTTTGAAAATAGTCCTTATTTGCATAAACGTGTCATAATGATGACGTTAGAAAAAGCCAAGTATGGACTCGTAACACATATACAATACACAGAAAACAGCCAACGTACACTGGCTGCTTTTGACGAAACTCTATCCCTGATACCTCCCAACATTTTGAAATTTGTACGAAACAGCCATAAAGTAGGCTGACTTATGCAATATAGATTAGGCAGTTTGCGTCAAAATTGGTTGCATTTTACACCATGATGACTGTTTTTTACATATTTTTTATATTGAATGGCTGCATTTGACGGCTCATATCTCAGCCTTAAGAAGAGATATCGAGCTGGCTGTCTTTGCAAAAAATCCGGCATGTTAAATTTAGTATGGCTGTGTTAATAACTCAATTTTTGAAAAAGTGCCACTTGGCTGCTTTCTGCAGAACTAGGTCCAATTCGTCAAGGCGTTTTTAACCACTCGATTTGGTTCTGATTTGTCAGGTCTTAAAAATGTATATTGGTAATAATTTTAACAAAATGTTTTGTTAAAATTATCACCAATATAGGTACTAACCTACCTACTAGTAAAAAACTTGAAATACTAAAAAATGTAGAAGTGCCTCCTGCCTATAAAATTAGAGATTTCCCTGGATTTTCCTGGGATCATATCATCAGATCCTGATTTGGTGACAATAAGACCAAATTGGAAGTATACCCTACCGCACAAAAGATTTTTTTTAAATCGGTTGGTGGAGAAATCGGTGAACATACAATAAAAAAATACAATGGAACATAGAACCTCCTCCTTTTTTTTAGTCGGTTAAAAAGTAGAACATTTATAATTACTGAAATTATGAGTGGGTTCTTTTATTAAGTTTTACTTAGTATTTAAATAGTATTGTTGTATTACAATAATATATGTAAAATTAAGGTTTTCAGACGCAACGACATCTATAAGTATAGTTATTTATTTATTAAAGTCATTGTACTATTTAACTTATCTTGAGTTTTTTTTAAATTAGAGTAACATAACTAAATAATAGATAAAATAATAAATAACTAAGAGCCGATTTCACCACTGACACTAAACGCGATCAATCGAGTTAAACTTGGTTCAAGCGTTTAACTGAGCTCAGAGCTGCAGTTTGTGTATGGGTGAACTTAGTTTAATTAAACTCGGTTATTAAAGTGAATGGTGAAATTGGTCCTAAGAGCCGATTTCACCACAAACACTAAACGCGATCAATTAAGTTAAACTCGGTTCAAGTGTTTAAGAACAGAACTGCAATTTGCGAAGGCCTGAACTTAATTTTTTTTTACTTGTTTAATACTCGGTTTTTAAAGTGAAATGTGAAATTGTATACAAAATTACTAGGTTGGCGACCATCTAAAAATAAATATTTCAGTTTGTACCTACGTTAAAAAACAATTCATCTGAAAAGATTTTCTTATTTTAAATAAAATATAACGAATTTTCCATACAAACTTTCACCTCCTTTTTTATCCACTCAAGGGAATCCACTCGTCTTTCATTCATCAACCGAAAAGCTGAATACAAAGTTTCATACATTTAACTTTAAAAAAGACAAACTCTTATCCCCTTTTTACCTATTTAGGTAAGGGTGGAGTTCTTAAAAATCAAAAAAAAAAATATTTGCATGCCTTATTAATGAATCGAGCTACTTTACGAAATATTCTCTTCCCACAAGTCCAAAGATTACGTCACGATTAGTGTTTCCTTTGATTATCAGCTGATTACAAAGTCTTTGGACTATCACGTGACCTAGCTATCATAGGAAGAGAGTACTAGGCATAGTTTACTATTATACCATGTACAAAATGAGATATATTATGTGAGACTAAAACAGCCCTAATTATAATTTTATGATTGAACAAAATAAAATCTAATTAAAATAATATACGTTTTCAAAGATTCAGAAGAGGCTTCATACTGCATGTGCGATAAGATGACGAGCACAGTGCTTCGATTTAGCCCGTACCCTCTCCCTATCTGTATGTCTAGAGACCAATTCACACAGAAAGTCATCGCGTGTCATAACGCAGGTATATAATATTTTTAATTTTATTGCAACGCAACGTGATAGAAAGTGTTTGATGTTTAAGTTACGTAAAAAAAAAAGCTGTATACGCCTTAAAACTTATATTTTGACACTATTAAGGGAATCAAAATCTAAATGGTACTTTCCGTCGACCTAGAACTGAAATTTGGCAAGTAATATATTATCGTCTTATACTACAAGTACAGGGAACAGTCTGAAAATAATACATAGGTAATTAAATCATAAATAATTTAGTCTTTATTTAAAGTACGTAGAATCATTGAGGTATGCGCGGTCAAAATTGTATGAGTGACCAAATCTACACACATCAAAAGTGTCTAGGGATATTTCAATTAAACCGAAATAACTAAAATTCTATTAACTTTTTGTTAAGACACCTACACATTAAAATAAACCTTGTTTAATAGCCTATCTAATCTGATAATAAACTTTTAGATTTTTTTAAATTTAAAAAAAAACTTAGAAGAAGAGGAAAAACTCGAACAAAATTTCAATCTTAACTTTATTTTTGAAACATCAAAACCTAAACAAAACAACTATTTTTTTTTTTAAATTTGTTGAAAATTTTAAATTAATAATTCGTGAATCCACCTAAGACTCTCCTGACACATCTGCAGCGGTTCTGCATACTCAAAACAAGGGTGTCAATATCCTGTTGTGGAATACTGCCCCAAGTCCTGCTTAGATGCAAGAAAAGCTAGTTTTCATGCACAATATCTTCAGGGAAATTCCTAAGAGCCTTCTCTGAAGCATATTCCAGGCAGGCTCAATAGGATTTAAGTCAGAGGATTGTGCAGACCAGTCTAAAGCTTGGATATCATGTTGTTGTAACCAACTTGTAACGATACGCGCCGTATGTGGACGGGCATTGTCGTGCATTAGCTGGAAATTTTGTCCCATTTGCTGTCTGTGGGGCAAGATTACAGGCTCTAGCACCTCATCTCGGTATTTTAGAGCAGTCATATTGCCTTGTATCCAAACGAGCTCCGTTCTACCACTGAGACTAATTCCTGCCCAAACCATAATCATGTCACCTTGATATGCATGAACTTGTTGTGGGTGCTGCAGTCGATTCCGACATCCAGGTTCTCACCAAACGCGTACTCTTCGCGAATCACGATGAAATCCAAATCTGGATTCATCAGAAAAAAGCACAAGTGACCATTGAGAATGGTTCCAGTTTTCGTGTGCAATAGCCCATTGTAATCTTCTTCCTCGATTGCTTCTCCTTAGCGCTGGTACCCGAAGTGGCCTACGAGCACGTAGGTTGACTTCATGCAGTCGTCTTCTCAAAGTTTGACCGCTTACCAGCAAACCATACTCTCTCTGTACCCTTTGCACCAATTGCATCGCCGTTACATTTGGTTGACTTCGTGCAGTATTTACTATGAATCGGTCCTGTACATGTGTTGTAATGCGTTGAGGTCCTCGGTGCCGTTCCACCACTTCCCCCGTGACACGATAACATGACCAAAGCCTGGATATAACGCTCTGACTGGTCCTCATGGCTTCAGAAACCGTAATTTAGGTAGCGCCAGCTTGAATCATCCCCACTGCTCTTAACATTTCGTTCCTGGACAAGTGTCTACGTGGCATGATAAATGAACACCGGAGATGCGTTTTATAAAAAAAAAATGTTGTTTTGTTTAGGTTTTGATGTTTCAAAAATAAAGTTAAGATTGAAATTTTGTCTGAGATTTTCCTCTTCTTCTAAGTTTTTTTAAAAATTTAACTTTATCTAAAAGTTTATTATCAGATTAGATAGGCTATTAAACAAGGTTTATTTTAATGTGTAGGTGTCTTAACAAAAAGTTAATAGAATTTTAGTTATTTCGGTTTAATTGAAATATCCCTAGACACTTTTGATGTGTGTATTTGTAGATTTTTTCAAACTTTTACTAATTTGTACAGAAGAGAAAATTCTAGAAGCTGTATTTTTAATGAAATCACAAAAAAAAGAGGTTTTTATGCAAGGAACGGAGATCAACATTTTGAAATGACTTAAGTGTATCTTATGAAAGGGCTTCATTGGCACAAGCTTCAACAGATTTTTAATTATTTTTATGATGTATAGTTTTCGATTCGATGACCCTCTTTGTTCGAAACCTTCGTAGAGCGACTCCGACTCTCATTTTTGGTTTTTGGCTGCTGTTTATGAGCCGCCAAGACAGCTGCAAATGCTACAACTTTTCCATAACGTCACGTCATATTACTTAAAAGATTTACGGAAAAGTTCAGTTTGTGGATCACTAGCCAGGTGTTCATGTTTAAGCTAATATGGTTGCAGCGTTGCTTCTACAAAGGACACAAACCTCGATAAATCAATGTTAATTGGAAAGTTACGTTTCAGAAGCCGATGTCAGATTCCTTCCACATTTAGAAAGCAGCTCGACAGGGACGGTGACTTCCGCATGCCAGGATGAAATAACTTTTTACAAACCGCTGGCAAGCTCAGGTGAAATATATAACTATATACTACTACTGTGAATTTGCTATGAAATATACTATAAAAAACACTGGTATTCAGCTGCATCCGGGGTGCGAGCATGGATCTTTTTGTCGACTTTTTATCGAACGTTTATCGATTCTAAACGTCAAGTTTGACAAAATGTTTATTAAATTATGTCAAAATTGACGTTTAATATTGATATATTTTCGATAAGGATTCGATAAAAAGATCTATGCTCGCGCTACCGGTAAGACTGGAAGCCGACCCCAACATAGTTAGAAAAAGGCTAGGCAGATGATACTATGAATTTGCAAATTATTTTTGTTGAGGCGAAGCTAGATCATAAAAAATATAGCTTTAATCAGTAATAATATAATACATCATCTCATCATCCCCTAGCCTTATTGATATTTCCCAAACTTTGTTGGGGTCAGTTTCTCATCTAACCAGATGCAGCTGAATATTCGTTTTCTACGGAGCGACTGTCTATTTAACTCCCATCACCCGTCATGTATATGGTATTCTAGTTAGATTAGTTGTCAGGATTGTATACGTCAAAGATCTTCATGACAGCCGTGGTCAGTAATTTAACGTGCTTTCCGAGGCACGGTGTTAATTCTCATATTTTGTACTAATAAAATAATAAAATAGTGGGTCTGCACACTTTTCTCCTACTTTCAGATATAACTCACCTAATTGCAGACTCAAGAACTCAACAACCGTTACACCCTATTTTACGACACTATCTTTCAAAAGCAGCTGGTTCAACCAGAGGAATATCAATTGGTAATAAATTAGTTTTGTAATTTTTAGGGTTCCGAAAGGGTGCCTACGGAATCCTATTACTAAGCTCCGCTGTCCGTTCATCCGTTTGTCCCAGGGTCTATATCTTTTGATCCGTAATAGATAGACACTTGAAATTTTCGTAAAGCGTAGTACTGTAGTTGCATATAACAAAAAAAATGTTAAAATAAAATTTATTAAAAATTAAAGGGCGTCCCCCATACAACAACAGTCCATACAATAAGTCATTACGTTTTTTCGGCGTTTATGGAAACGTCGATTCGCACTTGGCTAGTTCTAAAAATAAATCAGCTGTTCCATACATTTTGTTGAGTCGTGTGAACGTAAATGTATGGAACAGCTGGTTTTTTTGCGATTTCAGGGTTGGTCCCATAGTAAAAGTTGTTTATAATGATGAGTTTAATGACCCCTTTTAAGGATGCTGGTGTTTTATAAATAACCCCGTATATATGAACGCAAACTTAAACCATATATTCAATAGGTGGTATTTAGTATATGATTCGGAACCCCAAAGCGTTGAATTTTTTTGTGGATTTTTCTTGATTATTTTTTAATTTTTGATATCTAAAAATCATTCTGTATCTAAACACTATTTTGAATATTAAAACTGTTTTCACTTATTGAAGTGCCTATTGAGGTATACATCAAATTAAAAGTACACGCGTAAAAGGAATTTTGTTTAGATATAGATATATAAATTAATCTAAACCTATATGTCGCAGGCTTATGATAAAAATTTTAATCAAAATCCTAGGCTTTTGGTCATGAATCGGAAGAAGACAAAATTATAACTTTATGTAGTTATTAAGTAATTATTTTGATCAAAAAGCTGATTTTGTTTATTTTTATAATAATTTCTGGCTGGTTATAAAAAAAATAACCATGAAGGCTAAGGCTGGAGTAGAGCGGAGCAGAGCTCCCTTAGCCGGAGTCTAGATTTTTGATCAAAAGCCTAGGCTTTTGTGTGTAATGTGTGTAATGTTATAATACAAGTAGCAGTACCTTTTCACCTCCAATCTCAAACTTGTGGTTGAATTGAAATGAATAAAAACGTAAATGAAACCACTGTTTTCTAAAATTCAACCACAAGTAATAGGTACTTGTATGATAAGTGTATCATAAAACTAAGTTCAAGGATCAAACTATCGAAAAACTGAGTATCTATACTCATTAACGATTATGATTATAGAGAGCGAAACACAGATGTCATCTGACTCTTCATTGAAAAGAATATCTGCGGGTATCGTCACTTCAAGGGCGACGTATACTGAGAAAACTACTAGTATTAGTAACCACGGTACTGTGTTAACATTTTTTTTAATACAATGATACGCATGCGCAAAGTTATCGGAACTGAGACCCTCAACTTGGCTTTAAAACACCTTCCTCCTAACTGAATGACGAGTCCTAAGCAGCCACTAAGATCTTTTTAGGAAATCTATTTAGAAAAAAGGAAGATGTAATTGAAGAAAGAGCGGTTAGATACCGATTTAGAGCGAAAAGGAGGTCCCGACACCCTATTTCTTAAATTGTATACTTTTTAGAAAGGTTGCATCGCTACGCAATTTGCAACCTTATGTAATTGTACTACGACTGCAAGTTGTCTGTCCTATTTAGGTTTCTATTTAGTCGTAGTGTAATCGCTGGCTTTCGATTTTCTGTAGAGTGTTTCTAAATAGATTTTCTAAAAAGAACCTAGTGTAATAGCCGCATTATTGTTTATGCAATCCTAATTATTTTTTAATTTTTATCTGTTTTTAGGTCATAGTAATGCGTTATTTTGTAATTTGATAAGCAAACATGATTATGCTGCTCAAGTGCAAGAATCAAAACCATTAACAAAAGGTAAATAAAAATTATTGCTGTTTTTTAGGGTACCTCAAAAGGAAAACCGGAACTCTTGTAGGAGGATCTTGAGGATGCCTGTGTCGAGTAGTGGCAAATCACTACTCGAAACTTATTTCGCCCCTCCAGAAAAGCATTGCATTCTTATATAAGTAACTAGTTCTTTCTGCGGCGGCGGCGCGGCGGCTTTTATTAGCCGCCCGGGAGCCCATCCCTGCTTGATATACTTATTAATAGCGCAATTAACTCACGGATTGTTTTTTCATAATTCTAAATATCATGGATTTCCGCAAAGTAACGCCTGATTCCATTTTATACTCTAGGATTCTGTTGACCTATTGTTTGTCTGTCTAGACCCTTTATCTCAGATACGCGTGGAGGTATCGAGTTGAAATTAAAACCATAGGTATACTTAAGTCTACAGTCCCTTGAAGCTGAGACAAAATCAAACTTCTAAGTTAACGTAAAAAAAAATAAGACAGTTTATGCCGCAAATATAGGAAATCAAACTCTGAAACAAGATTGTTTATCCACCATGCAATAGAGAAGAATTAAGTGCTTTGTTAAACTAAAGAAATTTATGTGGTTGACTGTACCTATTTATTACTTTATTTTAGAAAGAGGAACGCACGCGTTCCCTGAAGGTAAAAGAAAAAGAGTGTCAATGGGCGTGATGCCTTCCAGTCCAATGCTAAGCAATAGATCAGCATTTATCTCTGGTTTGTTTCAGTTTTATGTTTTTGTTATTATTATTTTATTTATTTAATAATAATAATAAAAGGTACATATTACCGGTATACACCCGACCCAGTTCTCGAAAATGGTCATGCCAATTTGTACTGGGATCGGTCTATCATCACTGACAGGACTGTTATTGCTAATAAGCCTTATATAGTGGTGATAGATCGAGCAGAGCGCCGCGCAATGATTGTTGATGTTACCATCCCGCATGACGGGAATCTCGTAAAGGCCGAGTAAGATAAACAGATAAAATATCTAGACTTAGCCCGCGAGGTTGTCGACATGTGGGATGTGGACTCAGCTGTCATTGCGCCGACAGTCGTTTCAGTCCATGGTTTAATACCCAAGAGCCTCGATCAACACCATAAGAGGCTCTCGTTAGATGGCTGGCTTGATGCACAAAACGGTACTCCTGGACACGGCTCGCATAGTCATGAGGTTCCTCTCTCAATAGCCCTGACCACCGGTAGCTTGGACCCCGTTTCCGATACCGGTGGGCTTCTATATTTTATATTTTTTTAAATGTATATTTTTATTTTTTTATATATCCTACCTATATTTTAAAATGTATTTTATATGTATTAAAAATGAATAAATGAATAATAGGTACATTGTAGTTTTTCTAACTCTTCAATCAAAATGTCCAATAAAACTATGTAGATATACCTATACATAGTTTGTCTGTTGGATCACAGTAGCTTATTTAAGATTTATAAACTATATTTTATTAATGTATATAATAATATGGTATATATACTATATTAGTAGTTAATATATCTTCCCGATCTTTCCAATTTTCCGGGCAACTTTTCCGAATTTCGCCTTGATTTAACAGACTTTTTATACCATTTTTAATTACTTTTAGCTTGTGTTGTAATGAAGGACGATTCAGAAATGGAAAATTATGCAGTCCAGACTTTGAAGCCTAATCTAGGAATTACGCGTAAGTTATTTATTTCTTACTGATAATACTTAAATATTATATTATACTTTTTTAAAGACGTCTATCTAGGCGTCTAAGGAATATTAAATAACCTACTGTTTTTTTTAATAATCTTATACATTTGAAATGCTTTTTGTTAGCAAATAGTAGAGTATAAATAAAATATCTTTTTCATACTTTACAACTATTTTACCTTATGAAATCATCTTTTACTACTAATCACTAATAAATAAATAATAATAATTGATAATTAATAATGAAAGATAGCTAACTTTGATACGGATATTAAAATTGGTTTTTAAAATTTTGAATGTTGCTTTATTCACAATTCGTTTTTATCAAAAACGTCAGTTAGCCGGATTTGATTCTATAGGACTCACATAGTGTATAGTCCTACATTCGAGCCTAGTCTAAACAATTTTTACTTTTCAGCTACGAAAATTATGTCAATATCCTCGAAAACGATGAGTCATAAAAGTATGTCCAGAACAACAAGCACAGGTACATCAACATTACTTTTTTTGTTGCGATCAATTATAATTTATGGAAAAACCTACCTAACTAACCTAATCTCTGTGGCATAACTACGTGTCTATTATTTTGAAAAAAATAACGCAAAACTTTGCCGCTGGTCAATCCTAGAAGACTCGTAGAAGACTTCCGTACAAACAAAACTCAAGTATCCTAAAGTGTATCGTTTTTGAGATATTGACACTCAAAGATTGTCAATAATTATGACGTATCGATATCTTTAAGTGTACACACATCTTTATGCTCGACTCTTATGTGTCTGAAACGCAACACTTTAGATTTATTATTGTAGTGTATTTTTTATTCATATTAAGGTCTTCTAAGGACTTGTAAAGGTTTGATAAGCAGTTGTGATTTCTTTTATTTTTTTAATGGCGGACTAGACCATGGGATCTCAGGCCCTATAGTAAGAGAGTGAATTTCTTGAATATTAACCAAAAAGATCATTTCAGGTTAGGTGTATAAAATCCTAAATATTATCACGGCAACTTATATAAAACTAGCTGCCCCGCGCGACTTTGTACGCGTGATCATTTTACCTCTACGCTTTTTCTACCCTACCCTACACTACCCTACGCTACTCTACCCTACCCTACTATTCTCTACCCCTACTCTACCCCTACCTTACCCTACGCTACCCCTACCCCCTACTCTACCCCTACGCTACCCCTACCCTACTCTACCTCTACCCCTACTCTACTCTACCCCTACCCTAACCCTCTATTTCTACCCTACCCTACTCTACCTCTACCCTACCCTACCCATACCCTACCATACCCAAGGGGTATAATTCCATTTTTTTTTTCTTCGATTCTTCTATTATAGGCGGATCCAACAAATCATATACCATGAAAATCGGTCCAGCAATTCTCGTGTATGCCTACTAATTTTCATGGCTTTAACTTTAAAAATGGCAGAATTTCATTCAAACTTTTATCTTCTATATTTTCTCCCCAAAGTGATTGAATATCGAGATATACGTGCATAGTTATGCCATTTTGATGTCTTTTATTTATACCGAATTTCTTACACAAAATATTCGCGCCCCTCCCCCCTTTCCCTCTAATGGGTAGAGTTATCAAAAAGCTAAAACACGTCTTATTTGTTAACCAAAAAGCTAATTATCAAGTTTAATGACGGATTTTCGTAACTACAAACTTTAGTCCCCTTTTATATCTCCTTAGGGGGGAAAAAATCCAAATTTTTTGATACACGTCTTTCTTATTTTTAGCGCATAAGCTTAATACTCATTTTTACATCTGTAACTTAAAAAATAACAAATCTTCCATACAAACTTTCACCCCCTTTTTTATCCACTCAAGGGTAAATTTAAAAAAAAAACAATGCTCGTCCTTTCATTTATCAACCGAAAAGCTGAATACCAAGTTTCGTACATTTAACGTTAAGAATGACGGATTTACATACAAACTGTTTCCCCCTTTTTTACCTACTTAGGGGGGGAATTTCAGAAAATCCTTCCTTAGTGCACCCCTACGGTACTTAAAGAATATTGCCTCAAAATTTCAAGTCCCTAGGTCCACCGGTTTAGGCTGTGCGTTGTCTGTCAGTCAGTCACGTTACCATTTTATAAGTATAGATAACAACGTTCTGGCCTTCCTCGAATGTCAACAACGTGTAACACTAAAGCACTCCACACACTGAAGCCAAACACATCCCGGCTACTTGGTGTCGGCGACCTTATTTACTTACAAATAAAGTAGCAGATACCAAGTCACTGCCGATGTCGTGGGCAGTGTCAGCTGGTTTGGTGTGTAGAGTGCTTTGCAGTGTTATGAAATTGTTTATCGATTGACAGAATTGATATATCGGCTCATCTAATTCTGTGACTTTCGTAATTTGGTAGTATTAACTTTGGATACCTACTACTATAAATTTCTGTAAGTAGAATTCAGGTAGTAAAAAATTTAATGCTACCAAATAAGTGTCACGTAAATAAATGAGTTTGCTATATGTAATACCTATATGAAATTTACCCGAGAACTTCTAGTATTTTAAATCTGGTAGGTAAATTAAACAAGCGATAATTTTGTCTTATTATAATACATTGTTTGTATTCCAGAAGTAACAGCAGATATATTGACACCGCTGGCAAATCTTGGACCTCAACACACAACACTTTGTTGTGTTTTAAACAAGCCCACCACTGAAATGTTGTCACGTGGTAAGACGTTATCTACATTTCAATATTCTTTAAGACTCATTTTCATTGGTCGATAACTTGGTCGATAAGGGTAGGTAAGAGTCCCAATGAAATTTCTTCTAAAATAACGAACCAAATGTGCCTAGCTGTAGCTACCCTAACTTGGTCGATACACAGCATTCGGGGACTGTAATGGCCAATGAAATACGTCAACCGTTATAAGCGGGCCTATGGCATGCGTGAACAGAAAATCTCCCGCACCCCGCATGCGGGCGCCCTATCGACCAATGAAAATGCGCCCTTAGACTCTTAGGCGCATTACGTTCGAAACCAATATCTTGTTGCACAGTCGTAATTTAAAAATAATTCTAAATTGTAGTTTTGTTTTGTAAAAGTAGTTTTCTATTTTATTAAAGTTGTTTTTATCTACAATACTTATTCGTATTATTCTCAAAACTTTGTTGGGGTTGCTAGAACTAGATGCAGCTGAAAATCAGTTTTCTACGGAGGGACAACCCTTGCAACAGAAGCCCGACATGCACTTGACCAGTATATATTTACTCGTATGTAATTATAGTTGTATGGATCAGAATGCTGGGCCATGAAAATTTTTTTACTGTTCCGGGGTACGAAATTTCTTCACTTTTGTAATCTATATACCCAATACTTTCTCCCATTGCAACCGTGGCAGATAATTTAGAAGCACTTTATATAATGTAATTGTCTGTTTTCTTATAGGTACAGAAACGAACCCTTCAATTTACGAATGCACTAGATCCACTTCAGCAAGACATCTTCATTCATATTATGAAACAGGTAAGAATGCATAAAGACTACTGTAGAATCCAGAATAGAGATCCAAGTCAAACCTCGGCTTTATTTCTCAACTACTTAAGATGGGTAATTCCAAAGCAATCCATAAATCATAATTGTTTTTTTGAACTTAACTATCTGAAATCACCAAACTGCACTGAGCTGGCGTGGTGATTTACGCTTGATCCTGCTCAGTGTGAGAAAAGGTCTTTTCCCTACAGTGGGACAGTGTCAGGCTGATATAGTTATTTACAGCGGGCATAATTTTGACGCTATATAAATTATCTCTTGTAAATGAATACAGGCCTTTGATTGAATTTTGACAACTGCATTGTGGCTCTCATACACCAATAATGGCCTATCAATTAAAAAAGGAATTGATCAATTTCATCCCGCCTTCTCCTTCGCGATCACCGCGACCAGATCTCACTTTCTCAGGGCATCAGTTTTAAGATTAGCGAGCCCATAGGTCAGATGGTTTACGGCAGACGTGTCCGGCCCAGTCCCATTTAAGCTTGGTGGTCGTTTAAGCCACATCAGCAATTAGGGTTTGGAGCGCAACACGCTGTTTTGAATTCGATCCCACATTTAACACCAAGTATGCTACGCTCCATCGCCAGTTGGCAAACCTTGAGGCCGGACTTTTGGAAGTTGGTCAAAAACCAAATGCTGTATTATGCTAAGAAATCTTCTTCTTTGCGAATCGATGGCATTTTTTTTTGTTTTGTTTTTTTTTATTAAATTTTTCCACTCCAAAACTCTGCTACGCGGACCGCGTTCCCAGGTGCAGTCATTAGGCCAATGCTAAGAAATAATTTAAAGTTAGAGTATATAAGAAAGTATAGAGTGATAACGTCAACAACATTGCCTTGTGCGGAGCGTGAGCAGGCCTCACCATTGAATTGTTAAAATATCATTTTTTTTATTACGATTTCTAGTATTTTTTGCAAAATTTAACACAGCAGTTAACCATGTTATAAGCTAAAATGTAACTTTTTCACTTGTAGAGCCTAGTTGATTAAGGTAGGATCACGGACGGAACTCGTGTCGCGGCCGCGTTGTTCATACCCGTGCTCACGGTTCATACATACACTTCTCATCAAAAAAATCGAAACACTTCTCAAATTTATGTTTTTAATGGATTATTAGGAAAATATTGTATTATACGGAAAAAAATTGAAATGTGATATAAAAGTAGGTAGTATAGGGTTTTGAATTCCGTATGTTAATGTTCCAAATTCAAATTAAGTTTTCTCATGCTTCTTGTTTTGTTTAACAAGTCACTTTTCACCTTTATGGAGATCTTATGAAATTTGATAAATAAACCCCGTAAATTAAAAAAAATGTTAACCTACAGTTTATTTAATAATGTGTAAACTCCCCCCGGGCCTTTATTACTACTTTAATGCGGTTTTTTATGGATTTGATGAGCGTTACGACCACATGTTGTGGAATGTTATCCCATGCTTCTTAAATTGCCTTTTTCAGCTGGCCAAGAGTCTCTGGAGCGGGATCTCGTGCTCGAACTTGTCTTTTTAGTTCATCCCACAAGTGCTCTATGAGATTCATATCCGGGCTTCTTGCTGGCCATTCCATAATGGAGATGTTAACTTCACTGAGATAATCTCGTACGATTCCTGCGGTATGGGCCCTGGCCTTATCATGCATGAATATGCAATTTTCGCCAATAACATGTGCACAGGGAACCACGTGAGCCTCGAGACAATTTTGGATATACCGACGACCGTTTAATGTAGGCAGGCGTGGCCCAAATACGAAAGCAAGGTTAATTTTTCTGTCAGCATTAATTGCCCCTAAAAACTGTCCATGAACCGCCACCATATCTTACTTTTTCCTCAATGCAGCACTCTGCATAACGTTCTCCCTCTCTTCTGTATACCTTCTTCCTTCCATCATTACCATACAGCTTAATTTTAGTCTCGTCAGAAAAGAGAACCTTGCTCCATTGTAGGTACGACCAATTCAAGTGCTCACGTGCAAACTGCAGGAGCGCTCTTCGATGGTCTGTTGTTAAATTCGGCCCATTGGGTGGGTTGTGTGGTACCAATCCACGTTCCTTTAATCTTTGTCTAATTGTAGAGTCACTTACAGTCACCCTTTGAACAATACGGAGCTGTTGCTGCAGTTCAAAAGCGTTAAAGCATCGATTTTGCAAAGAAACTGTAGCAATAAATCGGTCGTCTCGCTCAGAAGTGGCCTGATTCCTACCAGATCTTGGACGTTACGTGAATGATCAGTCTCCCGATAGCGTTTGTACACTCTATCAACACACGAGAGGCTTAGGTGTAGTCTTGCAGCCACAACACGTTGAATAAGACCAGAATCCAGCAACACCACTACTTGGGCGGCTTCTGCGGGTGAAGTATCCATGTGTGGTGAAAAAAAGTCTTGGTAACACACGTCACAGAGCTTATTAATCAAATTACAAACAGTAAGTTTTAAAGTAAATCATTATTTTGTGATTTTTCACACATCAATTAACTGTAGTCCGATTAGACGCTTTCCTTCAAAACAATGTTCCATTTATATTTATGGGAAAAAAATAAAAAAATTAAATTTAAATTTGGAACTCTGTTACACCACTGAATAGGCCAAACTGCCAACTAATAAAATGATGACTTTTTTTTAAAGAATTGTTCTTATATTTTCGTTATTTATCGCCAGAAAAAAAATCTTCGTAGTGTTTCGATTTTTTTGATGAGAAGTGTATATAGGGTTGCTCTATTCTTTCTTATATCTATACTCTAAGAATTTAAATGATTGTTATTAATTACAGATATTTTGCTAAGCAATTTAATCAAGAAGGCATTAGTAGTTGACTCTCATCACTCACATAATTCAAATGGGTCATTGGATAGCAGCGGTGGTGAGTAACTGCGTCAATACAATACAAATCCTCTTCATCCTCTCAATCACCAAAAGTTTAGACTTAGTGGTATTATGTACAAGTGGACTAAACGCAATAGATCTTTTAGGTATGGTTTTAAAGCCGCACAGCCCCGCCCCACTATCCCCAATTTCATTCGTGTGCTTGGTGGAGACTCACTTCAGAATGCGTAATCACCTAAGCTTATACACAACTTACTAACTTATAATAATGATAATTGTCCCTACAGCACGCACACCAGAATTCTTATCTGCTTGTACTAACACTCAAATGTGTTTGGCGACAAAAGCTATAGGACCTTCGCCATCTGATATACACGAATTAGTTGCCAAGAGAGACATGGGGATCCAGTTTAACCAACGAAAAGAAAAACCGGAGAGACACGGTGAGAATTATAATAATAAAACCATTTATTTTGCGAACAAATACTAATAATACATATATTGTATTATAAATAGAGGGGTCGGCCTCTAATCTAACCAGATGCAGCTGAATATCAGTGTTATTGTACATAAAATAAAATATTATCAGCCAGTATATCGAGTATGGGACGAAATACTCTCGTTGATAGATCGGTTCATCTTGATTTATTGTTCTTTTTCATGGCAAGTGACATTCAATCAATAAAATGGCGGCTCCTAAACATTTAGGAGCCGCATGATGACCTAGATGGCACCCGAAGTTTCGCACAGCGCCGCGTATTATCATTAAAACTAAAAAAAGTACCCCCGAAATGCTTTCGTTAAAGCGCTAAAGATAGCGCTCAAATTTTCAAAATTTGAGTGGAAAATTTGAGCGCTACTCAAATTTTCAACTCAACTTTTTTACTCAAATTTATCCTATCTCGGCACCAAGCAGATAAAATATTCTTCAAAGAATTATTGGGGCGTCTGGTAGAGGCATATCGTGACCAAAATGCTGGTCTGTATCTTGCCCAAAAGTTAAGTATAGCCATCCAGCGATCCAGCATTTTGGGAACGTTGCCTACAGGTAGCGGTCTTTTAGATTAAGTTTATCTTTTTAATTAATTAATTTCTAGATGTATATAATAGTATTAAATATATATTATTTTACATTAAAAAAGATTGCGTGCCACTATAATGCGATCATTGGAGGTATTTGCCCATAATCGCCCATAATGCGCTGGGCAAGCGGGTTGTCGAACGCAGTAGCAGATGATTACTGTTACACAGAAGGACGCTGCTGCCCATCCTACAGATCTTTCACTTTGTCGCTTCTTACGACACCCGCGGGACGAACAGGGGTGGCTCTATTCTTAGGCCGGAAACCACAGGGCACAATTAAACAGTAATTTCCATAAACAATTGAGTAGCCTCTGATTTCATGCTGTATTTCTTTTTTAGATATAATTTGCAATCGGTCTACGCTAGGAACTGGCAGACTGCTGACATCTTCGAGCGTGCTGAATCAACCTACCACTTATGATCATTCTACACAAACTGATCGCAAAAGTGAGTATACTGTACACCTTTTACCTTTCTTTTGGTCTTATTACTTGTCTATAAAATAGGCCGAAGGAACTTGGATGACGCATCCAGATAGAATTAACCGAACATCATGTCTGAACACCAGGGGCGTGTAGTTCATATAGGCAAAAAGGCACTGCCTACCCTAACAGTTACGTTATAGACGACGAATTAAAACTAAGTACATTTGACACTTATACTAGGTATATGATATACAAAAATACATATTTGAATTTAAAAATATATTAATAAACGTAAACACACATATTTAAAAACTTTAAAAAAGGAGCCCATCGCTATCGGGAACAGGGTCCAAGCTACCGGTGGTCACGACTCCAGAGAGAGGAATCTCCTGACTATGCGAGCCGTGATTACGTTATTTAATTAAAATTTCGCTCCCTAATTTTAATTTAACCCTAGATTTTTTCCGATACCACGTAGTAGGCATTAATATTCTAACTCAATTTTTCATCCAAAAAGTTCAAAATAAATAAAAATATCTTAAATAGGTACATAAACATCATGTAGTCAAATTTTTGCGCCTTACACTCTACAAGGGCTGCTCGGTGATTTTTCACGACGTAAAGCCTTCACAATTGCGCTTAATGGCATGGAAACATTGCGGGAATAACACGCTTATGTGACGCTTATATATCATTGGTACCTACAGGGAAATTTATGGCTTTTTCAAATTTTGTGGCTACAAACATCTAATATATTGTTAACCGGCGTATAAAAACGGAGGAGGTTATTTTTCCTATTGCCTTGGTTTAAGCCACAGTCACGACAATTATGTCAGATATCTCACGTTTTTGATTAAGGCTAAGAGATATATTAACTGAGCCAAGACAAACTGTCATTTTAAAGTTCTTAGTTAAGTTAAATGAATTTCCAAAATTCTATACACATAAAAGAAAGTCTGGTATATTTACACCATTTATAACTCGGAAACTGCTGGACTGATTTTCATGGTTTTTGATTGGTTGGATTTGTCTCTAAGAAAAAAAATGGATAGGTATGAGTATGGTAGGGTAGGGGTAGTTTAATAATACGAATAAGATTTTAATTAAGGTTGAATAGCTGTGCTTTTTTCACATATTTATTAAAATTTTGACAGGACTACGTGTGTCGGGGTAGCTAGTTTTATATAATTGTTTTCTGCCTCTGAATGATGCCCCTGTTCAGCAGTAGACGGCGATTAGCTTTTTTTTCATGATTAAAAGGCATGTGTTTGACCTCGAATCTACCTGATGAAGATACCTCGCGGCGTTGTGTTATACGATGGAGTACACCTGCCTTTAAGATGCCTATTCACTCTTGATTTAAAGTTGATATAAAGATGATAAATTGATGCAATAAGGCTATAGTTACATGGTAGCCCTATTGCATTTTATTACTAGCTGCCCCAACAAACATTGTCCTATTAAAAACCCCGTAGAAATAAGCACTTCCAGTTTTTCCCGAATTTTCCATTTTTGTCGTGAAACTTTTCCAAATTTTCTTGCTCCTATAACCTTATTCGGACTATTATTAAAAGAAAGGACATTGACAGGGTTTGGACCAAGTGCTGCCCAGGAATGAAAATACCTTCAGTGGTATTGTGGCATTAATTTACATTTAAAAATATTTTAAAAATATTGGTCCCAGGAAAAAAACTAGTTTTGTTGTTAGTAATTATTTTTAATTAAATCACGATGATAAGATGTTTTTCTCTCCAAAACGTATGAATCCAGATCTTACATATTCTATTGCATTGTCCTGTAGTTCCAAAAGCGGTACAGGAACGGAAAATCGGGACGCAAGAAAATATGCATAACACCCTTTTCACTTTATTGGGATCAATCTCATTACTTAATAAGGGTTGGTTTCTTTTTTCAGTCGGACTGATAAGCGGGATGTACCGCCAAATCGAGACATCTGACAATATTACATAGCACGCCATACTCACAAAGTTGTTCTATTGTGTGTCTCACTTGCACCAAGCCATTATTGTAAAACTCTCTCCCTTCCTAGCGACACGGTTTACCTGTACGTGTGGTGACGACCATGTCCCACGCTTTTTTCGCAGTCACTTGTGACTTATGATCCGTTGCGATTGTGCATTATTTTTTCTTGTTATAATTCTTTTTTAGGAATTATTTTGGTATTTCGACTTTCGTATAGATCTTCATTGCCTGTTAACCTGACGTTTAATCTATCGACAGCTGGTTGTTGTGCGCACTTTATGTGCAAAGTTTGATTTTTAGGGTGGGCGAAGCACCAAGATGTGGTTAAGCGCCCTGCTTTATTCCTTGACACTATTATAATTAATGCCGATGAAGATGATTAATACACAGGTACATGATAAAAATACTATATTATTTTTGTATCATTTCACTATTATTAACAGTCGCTATCACTAGTAATACTGGTACAGATATTTATCACTGGTTTATAATTGTACTTTACTTTCATGTATCGATTATAATTGTGTCAAAAATAATATATATTTTGTAATGTTCATTAATGTAATTACTTGTTGATAAATTATATTATTGTTGTTACATAAAAAGTACAATTACTATGTACATTAAAAAAAATTTTTTTTCGCAAAGAAAAAATCCACAACAAAACACTTTTTTTCGTTTGACTCCTGGGACAAATTTTGAAGCGCTTCAGTGTATTGATTAGTGTTGGCCTGAGGAACAAAAGCACTATGTGTTCATCCTGGGCAGCACTTGGTCCAACTTCCATACAAAGATTGGCATTGTCCTTTATCAATTCGGTCCAGCCGTTCTCAAATAAAACTTTTTATACCAACGAAAATAGCATTTCATTTTTTTTAATTATAAAAATGTATTACTTTTTAATATTTTTATTTCATACGAATCTCATCTTAATCTAATGTTACAAATTATGTAAAATAAAATATGATAACGAATTAATATTCTACATTTAATTTGAATAGTGTATAACGTAATTATATCATCATAAATAATTTGTATAAATTATCATTCAATCTATAAAACGACTATTGGCAAACGGGGTAACGCCGCTAGCATCCTCAGCACGATTTCCCCGTGCAGCAACCTAAATTCAGTTTTTTATTTGTAGTTTAGTTGTTATTTATTTATACCTAAGTTATTTAGGTTTTAGTTTTATTGAGTTATGCTGTATATTTTTTTTTCATAAATATATAATATAACGACGCCCCCAAGGAATAACCCGGTAATGTGCGATTACTGGATTTTTTTTATCAAATTCAAGATCTATAGGTTGGATCTGGAATTTTTTTCAGATTTTTTCAACTGTTATTTACGGAGATTTACCTAATGACATTTTTATTATTTGGAACTACCTTAGCTCCTTAATTCGGAGAAAAAAACCGTAACACATGATTACAAAATCATATATTATGACGGATTATTTGTAAACGCGATTACCGGTTTATTACCGTAAATTTTAATGTAGGCTTTTTCAATCGTTTACCGAGTTATTACGGCAAATCTAACTTATCGATATTCCAGTAACAATATAATTTTGATACAGTTTTTTCTGGTAAATAAGTAATCAATATATTTTATTAATAATGTGTTTTATTTATTGTAGTCTTAATGTAATAGCCACTTTCATTGTTAATCTTAGAAGTAGGTATAAACTGGAACAAACTGGAATAAACTGTTTTACTTATTTGGTATTCAGTCTTTACATAAAATATATTGATTACCTATTTACCAGAAAAACTGAGTCAAATAATGTTAGTGGGATATTGATTATTTAGATTTACCGTAATAATAAATCTATATTAGTAAACTACTATTTTCTTTTTCATTAAAAAGGTCCGGAGAAAAAACCAGTAATAAAATATCACTGTACTATAACGGTTGAGAAATTCTCAAGAAAAATAACGCAAGTAAGTATTATTGGAATAATATTTCTAATCAATATCTGCAAGTTAGATTTACTGATAAAAAGTTAAGTGGCATTTCATGTAACATAAATCTGAGAGTACATAATTTAATGCTGACATAAAAAAAGAATAGCTTTAAAAATTAACTTCAATTTGATATATTAGTATTATCATAATTCCGATTTGTTGAAAAGATATACCCAAAAATCACTAAATCATTTTTCCTGTAAAATTTGATTTTTGCGATTACCGGATTATTCCCCTGGGGCGTCGATATATCTATAAAATAATAAATAAAATTAGAATTATGAATAAATAGGTAATTGAATTTGTTATCTTATTTGAAAGGATTTTTGAAGTTTTCTTAATAGGAAGAGCTGGAATAAACTGCATCGACCTGAGCGTATTTCTAAAATGATGATGATGATATCGTTTAATAAGCAAAACATGTGCATAAACATGTAAAAAACATACATAAAAATATAATAAACAATTGGTTATTATCGTTTCTATGTTTCTGTTGCAAAGTTTGGAACATGAGACCGGCAATGCGTAAGTACTCCGGAAGGAGATTCGAAATTTCGAAAAAAAACAAACAGGACTCACTTAGTTGGTAATGCGATGGCACGGCACGCCAGGGATTGCGGGTTCAAGTCCCGCCCGAGTCACTTGTTTTTGCGAGTTTCTTATTAAATGATATCATTTGATAAGCAAAATGTGTGCATAAACATGTAAAAAACATACATAAAAATATGATGATGATGTTAATTGAGTCACTTTTCAAAACCGTTTTTTTTTTTCATATAGCTCCAGTAACACTTTATAAGTGTTCATCAGCAATGACATCGCACTGCGGCCTAGCACAGTCCGTACAAGTGCCACCGTCTTTCATGACGTCTCAACAAACCAGCATTTTGAATATACAGGGTAGGTAAGAGATTTATATTAATACTAGCACCCGCCCCGGCTTCGCACGGTTACGCTAATATGCATATATTATACATATAAAACTTCCTTTTGAATCACTCTATCTATTAAAAAAAACGCATCAAAATCCGTTGCGTAGTTTTAAAGGTCTAAGCATACATAGGGACAGACAGACGCGGGAAGCGACTTTGTTTTATACTATGTAGTGATTAGTATTTATTTAATATTTTTATTAAATAATATGTATTTAATTAGCTAACATGGCTTTTACATGTATAATAAATAATCACAATAATTATTGAGTATTTGTGCTCAAACTAGCATGACACACATCTCCTCAACTCTCCCAAAATTATGTTTAGCTACCTAAATGACCTATTTTTTTGCAGAACGAGAATCTCGCGCTTGCTCTGTTATGTGTTGTGATGCCGAAACGAACACCATAGACAAAATGATACCTAGTAAAAGCATATCGGAATCTTCGAGTGGAAGAAACATAGGTGAGGTTTACGTAATTTGATAATCCGGCGAAAATCTGGTGGCAATTTAATTACCTATAGCATTCTAAGTAGAAGGTTAATTAGCCCACAAACTTCGGGTATGCACTTATGACTTCGGGTATATAGCTAGGTAGCCACTTTGGGTATGTTAAATGCACTGGACTCCGGCTATGTAGCTACATAATTATACTACCTACAGCTTAGCAAGCTTAACTGTGATGTGTTATTTTGTGTTTCATAAAGTATAGATACTTTGGTTAGTTATATAGGTACTATGTATATCTTGGAAAATTACAGTTACGGGTTTGAAGCCCCGGACAAAAGCTTTATTGTATATTTTTTTAATTATATGATAATGCAAAAGTAAGTAATATTATAATAATAAAACAACTTTTAAACGGATAACTCGCGTACCTATATGTTTATTTTTCAAAACACCTGACGTTTCGAGATACAGCTCTCGTGGTCGCAGGGAGACTGAGGTGACAAGCGTCTGAAAAGTGATTTAATATTATTTAATTATTATTTATTTAATAATAATATTATAATGTTGATTCACAACAGATTGTGGAGGAAGTACACAACAACATTCAACAACAAATCAACAGATTAGTGTGATGGCGGCAGACGTCTGCAGCAGTCGCAAAACAAGTCAGCCATCAAAGTCGATGTCGTCAAAGGCTGACTTAGAGAACAGTTAAGGCTTTTCGTTTGTTTTTTATTATAATTTTTGAGTCCTATTCATAATACAAAAATATATAGTTGAATAAAATGTACAGTTGACCAAAAGTTACTTTACCACCTTTAGGCTGCCTGTCCACCGGAGCGGAGGTAGGCTGCGGAGTGGAGAAACTAGTTTATCCACCCATGTCGCCATGCCCGGAGGGTGGACAAAATTGATAGAGGGGAATAGTATTTTGTCCTCTCCCCGTGGATAAAATGTCTCCGGCCATGCTAGCCCTACTGAGATGGTTGAACGTAGAAGAAAATTTTGATAATACTGGCAGAGCGATTGGGGATTTTGCACTGTTGAGCGCGGCTCAAATCAAATCACATAAAGCTCATAGTCGAATTTTTATTTCAACAAAAATTTCGAACATAAAATAGGCATTTGCGACATAAATAATATAATATTAAACTCTTCTTCGTACATCGGCAATATAAATCCAAATCTGTATTTTTGTTCTCTTCTCAGGTATTAACAGCCAGCTTATCTCCCTATCCCGTTTAATTGGTAAAAAGAAATCAAGTAGTCCCATGAACCCTCATGCTACTATCTGTTCTAGTGACTTTAACGCCGAAAAATGGTTAAAGAAAAGTAAGTATTTTACTTTATTCTATTATTTTATGCTTAGCATTCTTTTGGAAAACTCCTAACGGACCCTCCACTAATGTAATGAGGTTATTATGTTCAATTTGCAATTTTTGCACGGACTAAAAATACACGGTGGTCTTGGATTGACTTCACTGCGGGCTGCATGTATTTATCGAACTCTCCCAGTTCTTGGCTATAGTAGCCGGCGCGGCGCGCGTCGGCGGCGACGGCATGTTGCATCCACGAAGCAAATACAAAGAGGAGATGGCATAAGCATCGGCGCACTGATACCAACCATACTACATTGGCGCACAACACGCCCCCCCCGTAGTGGGTGTGGCTTATCAATCGAACTGCAGTCGTTCTACGAGTACTACTAGCGACACTAACCAAAGTTCTCATAAACATTTACGTTTTCTTAAGTTAAAGAAAGAAAAACATGAAGTGTTGTGTATTAGACTGTAAGAATTTCACGGATAGACGTCCTGATACAAAGAATGTCGTCTCATTTCATAGGTAAGTATTTTTAAACGTAATTTATGAATAGACTTCTAGAACATTTCTCGAATTTTTTCACTAGTTTCCTGTTGATTTTAGTTTTTCCACCCGACAAAAGATGGCCTTAATATATGGAGACAAATAGCTGAAAAATACATAAATATGATTTAAATCTTAACCTATTAACGTATTAAAATAGATTTTGTAATAATATAAACCTTTTTTGATTAAGAAAAATATCGTAATTATGGTTTTAATTTGTATTTAAAAACATGAAAAACTTGTAAAAGCGACATCTATCGCTAATGCGTGTAATAATAAATGATTTCATCCATTACGTTGACGTTGTTACCGTTTAATTTGACTTGTATGTACCATGTTGCAGGTACATTTATTTGTAAATATTACTATTTTACTATAATTTTGCCGTAGGCTTGCACAATTCTAATTACGGCCTGGAGTTCGTAACCTATGCTAGACACACTAGTGACACTAGCGGCAAATAGCAAAAACATTATGCAGTTTTCACATTTGTTATACGAGATAGTTTAGCTAAATACCGCTAGGTGCGTAGGTGTTGGTGGGTGGAGTTAGCGGAGTGTAACGTCCCCCTCACCCCGCAAACTGTCACGCATTTTATCGTTGCAAAATTCCCATATGCCATCTCCTCTTTGTATTTGCTTCGTGGTTGCATCGCTCTATGTAAAAGACTAACAAAAATTTATTAAATATAATTATTTAATAAGAAATTTGAAAAAACAACTGATACGTATGGGATTCGAACCCACGATCTCCGGCGCGACGTACCGTTTTTTTTTTCAAATTTCTTTATTAAAATTAAATATTATTTTTGCAGCATATGATTCACAAATGGGATTGGATCCTAACATCGCAGAATATTTTACAGGTTCCTCTAAATCAGATATGGAAGAAACAAATAAAATTGTTTTTCCAATTGGTTAGTGGAGAATTTTATAATAAATTATTTTTACCTGTTTATTACAATTGCAACCGCTTTGCAAACGCATGGGTGTGGGTTCGAACCTGGCATGTAGCAATGTGACTCTTTCAATGTCATAGGTACTTTCTTAGTTAATCTAAGACACCACTGACTAACGGTGAAAGAAAACATCGTAATGAAACTGGACTTTAATAGTCTGAAATCGCCAACACGCAGTGAGCTAGCGTGGTGATTAATGCTCAATCCTTCTCTGTATGAGAAGAGGCCTTTGCCCTATATTGGGACAGTATAACAAGCTGATTTATTATTATTATATTACAATATTACGACATTATATAACTATTATAAAATATTTTAGCATATATTTCTTCAGAACAACCGACTTTAACATTATCTAAAGATAGTTTAGCTGACGTACTGCCAGCAAAGGAATCAAAACTCTTTTACACAAAGAAACAAGATACAGCAAACAGTATACAGCGAACAAATACTAGCGATGTAATATCAGGTATTTATGACACAATAAATATAATAGTAGATACCCTTTAATTTAATGTCAAAATTCAATACTAAAAATCAAGTTGATTTTCCAATTTTAGATCAAAAAGTAACAAAAGATGTCAAAGAATCTATGCTCCAAGTTTGCCCCGAGCTTTGCGAAACAGGTATATTAATGCCTTACTCTAAATTCATTTTATATAGTACAAAAAGTCATAATTACCTACTAGTTAATTTCTCCCCTAGACTCATCATGTTTGCCCGATCAGCCATCCAAATTAAGTATCGTAGTAAAGTTGGACAGTTTTATTAAACGTAAAAAATGTGTGATATCGACATACTTTACTAAGTCGAGTTGATGTTGAGTTGGGCTTTTATTACCTGATCATTAAATACTTATCTTTTTTATTTAAGAAGTAACTATACATTCTTCTATAAATTCATGATCTTTGATTGGGCATAGGTACGGAGTCGCGGTTGGAAATAAACCCACTAAAATCTGCTTGTGTCTTGACGACACAATGTGTTCTGCCTCCGCCATCATTGCCGTGTAATCAAATCAAATCAAATCAAAGTAAAGATAATCTCTCAACAGGTTAGTTTATAATGTTTGCCTATTGGATACAAGTTTAGTAATAATGCACATTCAATACAATATCACGTACCTACAAAAAATTATGATTAACTGATTTTAGAACGCTTTAGAACTTCTTTTCAAACTTTCCCTTCTGTAAGCTCGTTGCCGTCTTCAGTAACGAACTTACAAAATCGTGATATTTATTTACAAAAGGATATCACGATAAGGACTTTGACGTTTGACATAACAGTCAACATTTGACATGTTCTAGCTTCTGTATGATTGGTGCTGAAGATTATAGCATCACGAAATTTGACTTAGCTCTCATCATTACATTATCATCACTATAGCTAAATTTATCATAATAAATTGTTACATACTTATTACACATAATTATTATTTTAACAGAGTGCATATTTGTATATGGTGAGCCAACATGCGTCGTTCACAAGGCAAGCGCTGATGCTGGTGTGCAAATTGACACAGGTCAGTCGACACGTTTTTTATACTATTAACGAGGCGGATAAGCACACGGCGCGCCTAATGATAAATGTTACCGTAACCATTTGGTGTTGTCTTGTCGATTCTGTACGAGATTATGGAAGGGAAGGGGGATTATGAAATCCGATTATGGATCGGACTTCGGTTTTCTTCAACTACTGTACGAATATCTACTGTTATTTTACGCCGAACGATGCTCTGTGAGAGGATGGAATTATGCCGTGAGACTCAGCTGTTTTCTTTATAGCTTGATAATAGGACCGCTAAACGAATTATGTAGCCATGCTTGAAAATACCTGTATTTATATTTCTTCTGTATCATATATAAAGTTACGTACTATTGACTAGTATTAAACAGTGACGGTATGACCGTTGGCTGTTGCCACAAAGATCAATAGTTCGAACCCAAGGTACTCAGTTCAGACTTAAGTTTTTATTTAAAACGACATGACAATACAAATACCAAATAACGATAATTTCTCTAAAACGAAAAGACAAAATAATAAATCGCTCAAAGGATACAATTTACTAATGTACTGTCTCCACTAACTTCATTTAATTTCAGAAAAGAAACGGGAAAGTGTATCTCATTCCGTCGGACTGCTGTCGCCCTACAGCTCGCTGGATGCGAGTATGCGGAGACCTAACACGCTTGTTAGGGAAGTTCTCTCACCAAAAGGTAAAAACAAACCTCTAATACTGTAATGAAATTCTAACCTTAGTGCATACACCATGTTCTCGTCTCTGCATCACCCAAAGGTTGACTGGTAGAAAATGTCTGTGGCATTAAGTCCGCCTCTGTACATTTTTTGTGCATAAAGTATAAATAAATAAATAAATAATACACTCAACAACAACAGTTTTAACAAAGATAGACTGATGCTAGTTCTCTTGCAGACGCTCTGAACTAATTTAGACTCACTATCTCTTTTTCTAACAGAGATCATTAAAAAAAGATAGAAGATTTTTAGATGTGTCGAAATATGTAGTCCAATTGCATGATATCAACGAGATTTTAGTCGGCATGTTGTAAAAGTCTCGTCTAATTTCACGTCAATTACAAGGACGTAGACTAATTTGTCAGCTCTTATTTGATAGTTCAATTTGCTGTCCTTTTTTGATGGTGTTTATTAAAAAGAGATAGACTAAAATTAGTTTAGCGTGATGTACAAGAAAATAAGCACTATTGTATATCTAAAATATTACAGAGTGTTTCTGAAATCTTCTATTTTCTGAAAATCCAGCGATCTAATGTCGTATAAATAAATAATAAATAAATCAGCCTGTAACTGTCCCTATGTAGGGCAAAGGCCTCTTCTCATACAGAGAAGGATTGAGCATTAATCACCGCGCTAGCTCACTGCGTGTTGGCAATTTCAGACTATTAAGTCCAGGTTTCCTTACGATGTTTTCCTTCACCGTTAGTCTTAGAATATCTAAGAAAGTACATATGACATTGAAAAAGTCACATTGGTACATGCCAGGTTCGAACCCACACCCACTCACTTGTAAAGCGGGTCCGTAACCAATGCGCCACCACGACATCTTAATCTACAGGGTGGGCGGAGAATAGAGGTTCAAAAAATTTTTTTAGATGCCCCGCTCCAATAGCTATTCGAATAACCCCCATGTATGTTCAGCGATTATTTATAGTTTAAGAGCTAGATTTTTTTAACCAATTTTTGGGAAAGTATCACCTGATTTTAGATTTTATTTTTTTTCTTCTTCTGCATTGTAATTCTTGAAAATATTTTTAGTTATATTAAGTCCTTATAGTATGTTCTATGATCCATAAAAAATCTGTCTGTCTAATCATCTCATAATGTGCCTAAAACTTTGCTCAAAATGAAAAAAAGTGCAAAATAAAATTTGTTCCAGATTTTCATTTAATCAAAAAAAAATCAAAAAATGGTGGCAATGACCCCAAAGTAGTTTTAAAAACTCCCTCGGACTTTCAGCATTTCAAAATAATAAAAATATTTCCTACTTTTCGGGACATTATTTTGTGCTATCATAGTTCAAAGATGGTAAAGAGAAAAAATCTCAATTAATTTTTTCATTTACTTGATAGTTCAAAAGATTGTTTTAATACATTTTTATCATGAAAAGTTCATTGAGTTGTGATAGCTTAGTGGTAGTAATCGTTGACTGGCAAGTCAAAGGTCTTAGGTTCAAACCCAAGGCGCGCACCTCTGACTTTTCATAAGTTATGTGCCATAAATTAATTATCACTTACTCCGTGCCTCGGAAAGCACGTAAAGTCGTTGGCCCTGAGCCTGATCTCTCTCCGGTCTCGTGTTGGATTGCCGTCCCATTGGTGTATGAGAGTAAAGGAATAGAAAGTACCCTTGTGTTTGCGCACACACTTGTGCACTATAATATCTCCTGGCTAATCTCCATTGAGATTGGCCGTTGTGACCAAAATTGGTCCGGAGGATATTATTATCACGAAAATAATGTATTGAAACAACCTTTTATCACTTTCAAAAGGAAAATTGGCTTTGTTTTTTTTTTAATTTGCGCCAAATAAATCGGAATCCATAAATTTTGGCATTTTAACTAGCTACATTATTGCAATCAAAAAGATACAACCCGGTGGTAAATATACGGAGAGGCAGTTGAAGGCAGAAAAAAAATCTACAACAAATTAAACCATTTTAATAAAGTTTTATTTAAAAGTTCAGAATATTTTTTTTAAGGACAGATTTTGCTAAAATTTTGTATTGTTATTGTATTATATCTAATGTAAATTGTATTCCATTAAAATTAAGTGCTATCAAATAATAAAAATTTGGGAAGAAAATAATTAAATTAATTGAGATTTTTTCTCTTTACCATCTTTGAACTATGATTGCACAAAATAATGTCCCGAAAAGTAGGAAATATTTTTATTATTTTGAAATGCTGAAAGTCCGAGGGAGTTTTTAAAACTACTTTGGGGTCATTGCCACCATTTTTTGATTTTTTTTTGATTAAATGAAAATCTGGAACAAATTTTATTTTGCACTTTTTTTCATTTTGAGCAAAGTTTTAGGCACCTTATGAGATGATTAGACAGACAGATTTTTTATGGATCATAGAACATACTATAAGGACTTAATATAACAAAAAATATTTTCAAGAATTACAATGCAGAAGAAGAAAAAAAATAAAATCTAAAGTCAGTTGATACTTTCCCAAAAATTGGTTAAAAAAATCTAGCTCTTAAACTATAAATAATCGCTGAACATACATGGGGGTTATTTGAATAGCTATTGGAGAGAGGCATCTGAAAAAAAATTTTGAACCTCTATTCTCCGCCCACCCTGTATAATATAATAATAATCTAATGTCGTATAAGTGAGATTTATTGTGATTTTAAACAGTTACAAGTGGGTTATCTGCGTGGGCGGCGATGTGTAAGTGCGGTTTTCGTGCCTTACGAAGCTCTAAAGGACTAGGGCAACCTTCCATTTTTGTATATGAACTGAAAATAATCACTTTCTAATTCTGTCTGTTCTTAAAATGACAAATATTAAATAACATAGAAGTAAAATTATACTCAAAAGTCTGTGGTTGGACTATCTGTACCACAAACAGTATGTTATTTGCACTTAATCATTGGTAAAAGTACCCCGAGATACGCCCCCTTATACTTAGACTCTGATTTATTGAGAACATTGGAAGAAGGCTGAATTATTATTGGCAAGGAATCAGGCTCTCCCTATGTTCACAAGTTCCTGTGCTTATTAAATATACAGAATAGGCCTAATAAAAAATACTTATAACATTTATTTGCCATATTTCAGGAGCGCATGTTATTTTTTCTTCATACTACCTATTTCTCGATAATACCTACCTATCCGACGTCAGATTTCACCCGCGACACCAAATCTAGAATTCGCCAATCTTGTCAACAGTTTTTTTAAAGTAAAATCTGAGTGCAGTCAGTGAATCTCGTCCTTACCACAGTAAAAGACATATAGTACGGAAACTACGGACAAACGCTCGAAACTCAAACGCACACTCACACAAACATGCGTAATATCGCGTAACCAAATTTCTATGCGAACGTCGCGGTACTCGCAGTATCAACGAACGCGTCATTGCGCATGTTTGTGTGAGTGTACCGTTTTCGAGCGTTTGTAGGTACCTACTCGTAGTTTCCGTACTGTATGTTTTTTACACTGTGCCCTTACACTGCTTAGAAAAGAAGATGACGTCATCAAATCTGTAACCAATTTATTTAAATGTGTTTATTTTCTAGTATATAAAGCACTGTACGAAACAACCAAGCTGGTTGTTGGTCAAGACTCCAACCTGCATGCTTCTGGTAACGAGGCGAACGTGTTACGTGTCGATGCTGGTAAGTGATTATCGTACAAGGCAACCAACGTTTTATTATTAATAGTCGTGATAGCCGTGGTGGCCCGTTGACTGGTAATTCAAGAGATTTCAGGAACGAACCCAGGCGCGCATTTCTGATTTTCCGTAAGTTACGAATGGATTCGTAGATTTGTAGATCAGGGTTAAACGTTGTAGAGTAAAAAAAAAATAGCACTGTGTGGAGAATTTCAAGTCATTTTTTTTATGAAATCGCTTTGGTAGGTACTGTAGAAAGTAACTATCTACTACGTCAACAAGTGAGATAGCGATAAAACCTTCCTTTCTTGGCTTTCTCTAAAATATTTTACTGAGAAACTGAATACATATGTATTAATCACGAAGCAAATACTATTGCTTCGTGGTATTAATCCTCATTTGCCTTGACGTACGATGTAAATGCCTAATGAATAGGATGATGAATAACTAATCTGAACACATCATGTAAAGACGACACTTTACGCCAGATATTCTAAGAATGTAGCTTGAATCGGCTTTAGCAAATCAATTGATATACCTACTCGCGTTATTAATACATTTTCGTATCCTCTACGAGTTCACTAGTCACTCTTTTATTAAAAATATTAGAATTACGACTATTCATGAGTGCCTAATGGTCTACATGAATAAAAATATTTTGATTTTGATTTTTGAGTTTAAAAATGACAATAGTAAGTTGAAGGATGGGGAAAATGTGAATTAGGTAACTATAGATATTATATGCGAATAATTGAATTGAATCAAGTCTTTGTTTTATAAATTCTTCTTTTTCCATAAATTTTTATTTTTTCAAAAAGTCGTGAATACTTGACGTGAACATGTTTTTTTTCTTTTATTGGTTTATATGTATATCTTTAGCTGTGGTTTATATTCTAGAAGTGGAAGCCGCAAAGTTTCAGTCAGATGTCAGATCAGCTGGCGTGGTGACGTCTGTGGGTCGCGCATACCCCAAACAATGCTATGTCAAGGACAAATCAACACATGTGCATAAACGTTAGTAAATATCGTGGACCAGGGGGTCGAATTTTGAATCTCCTTTAAATCATAATAGCATAATAATTATGCTATTATTATAATATTTAATTAATTATTTATTATGTAATTGAAAATGTCTCGTATGCGAATTTGAATTGTCTTTAGCGAAATTCAAAAATCGTCTCCCTGTTTTCTCTATGAAAAAAGTCAAGACTTCTGACTGCTCCAACTTCAATAGGAACTTTTCTATAAAACTGTAATCTGGTTCCGATTACACTGACAACGTTTCCATTGGGGACAATCAGAAATAAGACCAAGTGCAACATATTTTCTCGTTTTTTACCAGTGAGAACAACTGGAATTTCTTATCCCGATTGTATCCAATGGGAACGGGTGCGTCTCATAACATATAAATTCATTTGATCTAATTTCATTTTATTATCGTTCATAAGATATAATCAACGTGAGATATACCAACTATTGATATAATGTTTTTAACATCTAACATTTATTTGTTCTAAAATTTATTTATATAACGTTGTTTGATATAACATTTACTTAATCTAAAATCATTAGGTCTAAACTTTAATATGTATATTATTTATTTTATCGAAAATCATTTGGTCTAATGTTTAATACGTATATTGATTATTCAATCGAAAATCATTAGGTCTAACGTTTAGTATGTATATTGATTATTTAATCGAAAATCTTTTGGTCTAACTTTTAATATATATAAATATATAAAAACATCATAATATGGTTAACACCCCGACTCAGAGTACCCCGACTTGGACAGGTTAGGTTAGAAGGGGATGACGGGGTCGTGTGAGCGAGCGAAGCGAGCGAATAGACCCCGCCATCCCCTTCGTGGTTATTTTTTTATAAACCACCCAGAAGTAGGAGCCCCGCGAAGCGGGGCTCTGTCGACCTAGCCCACCCTCGACCATGCATTTCTATGCATATTTTAAGGTTTAGTTAGGTGCCATTTGAGTTAGGTTAAAACTGTGACCATTAATTTACAATATGTTTTTCGTTAAATGTTTGGCGTTTTTATCTCGTTAGACCAAATAAGTTTTACATATTTTGAGCGGTATTTTAAACGAATTTATATTAAATGATCGTTATACTATATAAAATTATAGCTTCCGTTGTTATATGTTGAAAATATTAGAGATTTAGTTGTTATATTATTTGTTATTTACTCTTTTTGAGTGGTATGCCAAACGAATTTTATATTAAATGTATGTTATGCTTATAAAAATTAGTTATTTTAAAATTATATCAATCGTTTATTATATTAAATAATCGTTATATTAAAAAAAAATATAGCTTCCGTTGTTATATGTTGTAAATATTAGAGATTTTGTTGTTATATGATCTATTACTTACCCAATGGGAACGTAGCCAGTACGCGCAAAGGTATCTAATAGACGAATGAAACAAACATTGCCCCCGATTCCTTGATATAATGCTAACATGTTATTAAGGTTGGTTTTGATTAAATAGATGTCTTCTGCCGTGATCATGCAACAAAGGACGCTATCACTCTAGTATTTCGCTATACCTCTGAAACTTTTTTCGTTCGATCTATTCCTTAATACTCTGGGGTCCTACTCCGAACTTTTAACAACAAAGCTTCGATTGTCGGATCACTTGTTTGTTCGTTAAATTACCTTCTAATATGTAGATAGGTTTTTTTATGGATTTGTAACAAAACGACAGATGAAAGCACTAAGTACAATCAAACAGTGGTAATTTGGTGGTAAGGATTGTGTTTGATGGTCATCATTATTACGTTCCGATCCGAAACATCGTTGTTTGATTTTTGGAGTAGAGCCCCTGATGTTGCCGTCTTTCGGCCGTATTCGGCCATGGGGCCATCACATTTTTGCTGATCATCGAAATCTGGAACCCAAAAGTTCTAATAATCCGTCATCATGTTATCACAGAGCAATCTTGTGCACTCTACCACGTAACGAGAGCAGTGGACACCACAGAGAAAGCCAGTGACTATCACGCAAAGTTGCTTCAAATGCCAGATGATCAGAAACAAGGTAAAACAGTTTTAAATATAACTATTTAATAAGAAATTTGAAAATACAACCGATACGGATGGGTTTCGAACCCACTATCATTGGCGTACCGTGCCGACGCTCTAACCGCTGAGCCACCGTATCCCATCAGAATCAGACGAAATTTTAAATCTCTTTCTACGCCTAGGGCGTGTGGTAATTAATCTACCGGAATACATTACGTATCCGACTCAGCGCTCCAAACTTAGCAGTTTTAGAAGGCAACGATGCAATATTACCAATTTTCCTTAATATTTTTGTGAATACGTAATGTATTCCTTATAAAGGTATATTTTGTCCCACATCAATGCCTTAAAAGTTAAAATGTAAGAAATCTATCCCGCACCTACAGTAACACCTAATTTATGCCGTACCGCGTGACAATCATGTATCAGTATAGTTTGACCTGACGTAACGAAGGTGTAAAGCGCGTACCGCGACCTAACTCGGTGAGCGCTGACCCTAACACACAAGAGCTCAGTACCTACAGCTAGATACTATCCGCAAATGAGCTACGCTGACTATTGTCAGACGTGGAACTAGCATTCTTAAGTCCAGTTAGTGTGAGTTTGGCTGAGCTTACTGACTTTCGTTTAGTGAACGTCAGTCAGCTGATATTTCTTTTGGTATTTCAAGTGATTATTGATTTCAGGGTGTTTGGAGGAATGCATGAAGACACACTTGGTGACATCGTGCCGTTACTATAGCAACTTGCTCACTAAGCAACTTGGCCGCGTCAAAGACAACTGTAAGTAGATTCAAATTTACGAAAGCAATTAAATATCTACCTATGTAGTATCATTCTTCATCATTTATAAGAATTACCATTACCTACTTATCTAAGTACCTATCTAAAATAAATATTATATTATAAATATATAATGTATTATAATAGTAGGTAAGTACTTTTTTTCGTAATTTTTAATATTATGGATTTCCTCATAGTAGGTCGTCTGATTTTATTATTTAGAATCTTACATAGATATAATTAATTGATTTATTTTAATAACAAAAGTACCTAAAGGAAGAAATAAACTATGTATTTATTTCTTTAGGGCAAAGCAAATAAAATAATCCGATGGCAATTTTTATACTTAACCAAAATTTTAAAATGGGATGGTACCTACCTAGTATATGATAAAATGTATCATCATATTCATGTTTCGTATTTTCCTCTTCAGCAGAAAAAAATAAACGAATAACAATGGTGTTAAATCTCTTGCACACGCTCGAAACTAATTTAGACTCGCTATCTCTCTTTCTAACAGAGGTCATTAGAAAAGGATAGAAGATTTTTAGAGCTGTCAAATTAGTCCATTTGCGTGATATCAACGAGAATTTAGTCGGCATGTCATAGAGGTCTCGTCTAATTTCACGTCAATTGCAAGAATGTGGACTAAATTGACAGCTCTAATTTAATAGTTCAATTTGCTGTCCTTTTTCTATCGAGTTTAATAACAAGGGATAGTTTGACTAAAATTAGTTAAGTGGGATGTACAAGAGAATCTGCACCAATGAATGACAAAACAACGTCACTTTGACAGAACATTCCCCGCCATAAGTCGTTTGAATTTTCAAGTCTTATTTAATGACGACCAAAAACAACCAATCGATTTATTAGATCACAAAATTATTCTTGCAAAGCTCTTGCTGTGACTAAAAATTGTTCATACAACTCTAGTCTCCATCTAACTAAGAATACAGGATAAAGTGGCTTGAGTTCAACCGACCCGCATGGGTCAGTCGTGGTTTCACTGAGCGAGCGTGGAAATCGCGCGTTTCCCGTCCGGGTCACTCGTAGCAAAGCAGGTTAATCACTTAAAGTTCACTTTGATAATATTAATCTAGATAGGTAGGACTATAGGTATCTCTTCTTGAGCACCGCCACAATACCTGTCCTGTTACCTAACGATTGATAGGAATGCATAATGTAAATTGGGTCTTTGGGTATTTGTTCCATTGAAATAAAATAGATAGGTAGGTGCATAAAGTACCAAATTTGTTCCATCTGTATTTTCGTAAAAATCTGCTTCAGGGCTAATGGCTGGCCAGTGAAGTCCTCTTTTATTATTTCGTATTAGCAAGTATAAGTAAAGTAGTGCAAGTAAGTAGCAAGTCCTTTTCCAAACTATGACTTTTGATGGGAAAACAAAATTCTAAGTACTTATTATATACCTAGTTAGTAGTGGGTAGTTATCCCAAATCAATCAATCATGTAGAACTATGTTAATTAGACTTCCGATAACTTTAGAGATGATGATTTAATTACTAAACTAAGTAATTTCAGTGACGACGGTATGACGGGCACATTTGGACAGGAATTTGAGCGGTCATGCTCGAAATAAATGGCATTTAAACGAATTTAAACTTAGGACTACAAAAAATCTATTTTTCGCTTCCAAAACTTTCACGCTACACTAGTCCTTAATTAACTTAATGTGTAACTTGAAAAATAAACTGATTGGTCGAGTAAAAGAACACGGAAATTTGAAAACCTCTACATTTTATTTTGAATGTTTCATTGTGCCGCGTTTTTCATATCTCCACTTATTTATACATAAATATTTCTTGTCGTATGTTAATACCCATTCATGTCACTGGCGCTGATTCTCTTGTACATCCCGCTGAACTAATTTTAGTCTGACTATATCTCTCTCTAATAATCGCCATAGAAAAAGGACAGCAAATTGAACTGTCAATTTAGAGCTGTTCAATTGGTCTACGTACGTCCTTGCAATTGACGTAAAATTAGACGAGACCTCGGTATGACATGTCGACTAAAGTCTCGTTGTTATCACGCAAAAAGACCAGTTTGACAGCTCTAAAAATCTTCTATCCTTTTCTAATGATCTCTGTTAAAAAGAGAGAGTCTAAATTAGTTTAGAGCGTGTGCAAGAGAATTATCACCATTGTCCGTTCATGTCATGTCAAGAGCGCCGCCTACACTGTATTAATACAGAACATTAGTTCATTTACAGTAACGATTCAAGAAGCGCAGTCTACCAACGAAACCCATCAACTTTGTGGAATACCGACCTCCTCGGAAAACGCAGAAGCGTCTACAATGAAAACAATCACATTGAATGAAACGGGAGTAGGCAGCAATCCAGTCAAAGATAACTCTTATATCAAGATACGAAGCCATTTATCTTGTTGCATGCTGTCTCCTGCTATAAGTGCGACAGATATCTGTAAGCATGATAAAGACCATTTGAAATCCGTATATTATATGCTATCGGCGATAGAGGGGCGGTTGCGAAGGCTCAAAATGTGTGTCAATACGGACTGAGATCTGTCAATAGAGGTCGTTATTCTCAATTAAAATCTGTAGCTTTAGTGTTGGTACTTACTATGAGTTTTGAAAGTGGTTGTAGTTTGTTAGTAACACAAAATACCAATAGACGTCAATAAGATGTTAATGACATTTGTAATGTTGTTCGACTCTGTTCCTTGATTGATCCTTAATAGTTTAAATTTTTAATTTATTTTGCTTGTCGACATATTGATTTATTTTAAACTTCTGTCCAATTATGTCATCATTTTGAAAATGTACTGCTTCGGTTGAGTTCTACAGAGCGTACTTTACCTTACCTTAAACTTGACTTGAATATAACTTGTGAAAATAAATTGTATAATCGATGTTATTGGTTATAAGTCTGAGGTTTTGGTAAGTCGTCCATTTTGTGAACTTAGAAGAATAAATTTATAGATCGTTTTATAAGTACGATCTTGCAAGTAAAGTCGAAGTTCGCTCTATAGAGACAACTCTGTGTTCGATTGAAATACATATGAAGTAAAAAAAAAAATAAACAGCTAAGTTTACTGTAATACTGTTTTATTTGATAGGATAAAAACTGTAGCAAAATGTCATTGTTAGCTGAGACTTAAATTTCATTTTTTGTTACCTGTCTTAGTTGTGAACAATCGTAAAATATTGTTGTATAAAACAAAGGCTATTTGCACTGATGAAACAAAACATGTTTTCTGTCAATATACCGTGTTTGCATTGTCACGAAACTTTTTAAAACGCAACTTGCTTGATTTAAAAAATATGCAAATATTATTATTATTATATTATATTAATATTGCAAATTTAAAATTGCTTTTGATATTGCAATATTGTACTCCTTATTTTTACAATAATCTTTCTTTTAATAGTTTTTAAGATAAAAATAAGATTGTTTACAAGGACAAGTAAGAAAAAAGGCGTAGATACTTTTTTTCACTAGAGCTGTTTAGAAAAATCCTGACGAAACACCATTCTGCTAATAAGGAAATAATTAAGTACCGGCTAAGGAATATTTTAATGTGTCTTAGAGGTTGTGGCGGGAAATTTAAATCTGAACTAATATTTTAAAAAGAAAAGATCAGGTTTTTTGTACGTGTGTATGTTTGTTTGCAAAAATGGAATATTTACTAAGAAGCGTCAATAATAGTTCTCGATTTTAGTCGGATCTTATGTAGACATGAATTCCTCAACTCTATACAATCCAATAATAATTACACAAGCTAGTTATCCAAGCTATATACATAGGTTTGATATAATGCAGCATATACATTGGTTTGACACCCTGTGCCATACAGGTTGAAATCGAATAGATGCTACAAATTTAAATGGGAGCTTCAGTAACCGTACTATCGCGGACAAAGCCGGTGCACCACTCTTAAGGTTAGAATCGCTTGCACCCAGCGTCCGAACGTAGCGCTAGCCTCGCCTCTACGCACTTAGCATCATTCAAAGGATTTTGATCGCAAAGTGGTGCACCGTTTGATACATTAATGAGTGTACACTTACGTAGTGCTTCAAGTAGTTATAACAGTACTATCGAAAGGTGCGTCCAGAATACATGTTATAAAACTTTTGTTATAAAAACAAGTTCACATTAACGGGCATTGTTATGTGTACATGTTATGTTATATAGTTGAAACGAAAAAAAAAAAACAAACAACAAAAAACTTGACAATTGATGGTTTAAAATTATTACGTCACAGTTACTGAAGCTCCCATGTCAATTTGTAGCATCTATGCGATTTCAACCTGTATACAATTTTGAATATTTATAATACAAGTTTACAAAAAAATATACAGAAGTACTTACAATAATAAAAAGTCATTTTCCAGCATAAAATAAAACTATACAGGTAAACAATGATTTTTTGATGAAGAACCATGGGATTTATTTTACAATTGTCCCCAGTGGGGACAAAACTAATGGTCAGAACTGGGAATACATGATATATGGAGTAAGGGCCTAAAATTCCTTTGAAGAAAAACGTGCGTATGTATATGTATATATAAAATGTGTATACAAGGCTTCATATCAAGCTATACATTTCCAGTATACACTGACATCTTGTACGAAGAGCCTATACAATAAGAGGTCAGTTCATATTGAAAATGAATAGCTTGATATATTCCCGTGTGTACCACAGTACTTGGGCTTAAAATACATCGATACCTCAACCTTAAAGTACTTGACATAAAAAAAAACAACCATGTTCCTATAAAGATAAAATTTTCGCCAATCAAATTGGCAAAAATTTTAGTCAATATAAAAATATATAACAACATAAATAAAAACAGTTAAGTACTTAATTCATAAAAAAATAACACAATAATATAGAATGTAATAAAAATGTTTATCTATAAGCAATTTTGTGCCTTTGAAAGAATTAAAACATTTCGGTTCACCAGATGTCGCTTTATAGGATTGGGCTGACGTAATCTGTCACTTCACTTCTGTCAATGTGTCACAGATACAAAATATCGTGATTCCCTTTTCAATTTGCCTATCCTACTTGTAACATTATTTTAGTATTCTTACCATTTATTATTTACACAATTATATTGCAGTATTATTTAGAAAGAGTGATGGCAAGTCTACAGTTTGGCAAAAAAGAGCCTGAGGCGGTGACAACTGGAACTAAAAATAAAAATCTTTAAAACTAAGTTTGTGAGTACTAAAATAACATAAAAATGATTCATTTGATTATAATTAATGACAAAAAACTCGTCATAGAAATATGTAAGCACTAAATAACTTGTAATTTTGAATTGTAGTGCGAAAAGTGCGCCAGCGGCGCCCCCAATTTTTCCAGACTCTTTTTTGCCAAGCTGTAAATTAGTTTGGAGCGTGTGTATTAGCACTAATGTCACGTGACTCTAACGTGACGTCACTCTGGTGACAACAAAATATTTATAGCCCTCTTATTGGCTCAATATTCGTCGATAGAATGTTTCTCTAACAAAAAAAGACATTGACCGACAAAAATTAAGAATGAAGTCTTGAGTACAAAACAATAATAAACCTTCATACTTTCCCATAAAGTATAAAATTAAATGCGCATAACAGTAAAAACAGGCGCAAAATCAGTCATACAGCATGTCATGAATATTATATTAGTACAAGGTATCCAAAAAGATTGTCATTTGTTTTTTTTATTATTTTTACTGGATTTTATTTGATTTTATTGGATGACCTAAATCCAAATCGATCGATCTGTCTGCCACCGATCGAACATTGATTGAGCATCGACCGATGTTAAGTTTTTTTATTTATTTAACCTTTAAATAGCACTCTTTTAAGGAAACCTTGTACATTTGTGCTAATTTTGTGATTTATTTTTACAGTTTACATAGAATATTACAAGCATTTATTAATAAATCACATTTAAGCTTAGACGTGGAACTATACTTACGATTATAAGGTACAAATAAAGTTCTTTACTAACAGACGACACAAACAGATAAACTTAATGATCAATCAATTCATTACGGATGGCACGACAGGCGTGCCATTTATTTTTTACTGTGGCGTGTGACACGAGTCGTGTCATTTTTTAAATTCGTAATAATTAGAAATATTTATTTGCCGCCACAGCTAGAAGTTATCGAAAATGGGGGTGATTGGTCAATAAAGAACTATATTTAGAGATGATCCACTTTACAGGCGAGATAGATGCGAATCATTTATTATAATATTCGTTAGTGTCATCTCTAAATAATCAAATGATAACGTCGTCGTAAAGTACATCAACGGCACTTAACTAGTAAATATATTATACACCTTAAACCAAAAGCAATAAATGCTATTATCCCATGAAACTTGTACCACTGACGTGCTTTCCTGTACATAACAAATTTTATTAATTTTTAATACACACATACTTTTCTATCACCAAAACCTATCCCTGTTCACCGTAACCTGCACCGAGTGAACGCTTGCAAGCGATTATAACCCTGATTGTCTTCGCAATAAACACTATAATTGTTTGGCACGATACTCCTCCATGTACACTTCAATTTGATCACAGACGTTGTGTCCTGAAACAATACATTATTTTGTTTCAATTTTTTTTTATGTCATATATGTACGCAACGAACTACCTTCTTCTTCTTTCGCCTTCCCTGGTCCCATGTTACTTGGGATCAGCTCAAAATGTCTTCTTGTTCCATTCCTCGCTATCAGCCCTATGGTATTTTCTTACATAAGTCCATCCAAGCGTTGTCTGTCAGAGATCGCTTGTAGTGATAAGGTAGCCCATTGAACCGTCATGTATTAACATGATTTATTTACTTTTTTTTTGGGTGTCCAATAAATAATATTTATTCTATATATTATAGGAAATCTCGTAGCCCAGTTCTGGGCTGACACAATTTAGATTGTCATCGACACGCTAAGAAGAAGATAGGAAATATTATTGTTTTTTATGCTTTTTTTGAACATTCTCCTTTAAGATGATAAAGGAAACGAAACTTTGAACTTGAAATTGGATGAGTGCGATAGCTCAGTTGATAAGAGTATTGCCACGGTATGGCAAGTACGGACCGAATTAAAATAAAAAAATATTTTACATTTTTAATCTGGACAGTTTTTAGCCATGTTGACAAAAAATGTATGTGGTCGAGAAATGCAATGAAATTTTTAGTTATACTAGTATCTGTCCGTGACTTTGTCTGCATTATTTCGAGATAAAACGTAGCCAATATTTTAATCTGGGACATAAACTATACAATATGTGCCAAGTTGCATCTAAATCCGTTTAGTCAGGATTAAGGATTAGTTAGGACAAAAATACATTCACAAATTTAACAAAATACTTACTACTTACTTTAGGACTAGTTTCAGGCCAAAGACCTGGGTGTAAACACGTGGACTAGCGAATCCCAACCGCAGTCTGCTATCTGATGTGGCCTTAGCGCATTCCAGTCCAAACCGTAAGTGAACTCTGAATGATGCCTTATAGTTTCCAGAGGCTCACAGCCGCGTTTTAGGTCCCATATCCTGAAAAAAATAATAATTAAAAAGTTATAATTTATGGTAGGTACTCACTTAATAAAAAAAAATCTTATTTAACTTATTTATTTTTCAACGGTGTGTAACAGGGGCGTGCAGTTCATAATTATAAGACAAAAAGGCACTGCCTACCCTCATAGTTACTACGCAGGCGACTAATTTGTGATACTAAGTAGGAATTGCATGTACTGCCTACCCTGTTGAAAATGTCTGTGCACGCTCCTGGTGTGTAAAGCCATGTCAGAGGCCTGCGGGCGGTTTAAACTCTGACACCAGGTTGCTCATCAACCGTACGATAAGAAGAAGAATAAAAAACTCAAGCTTGACAACTTATTGAAGCAGTGATAGCCTAGTAGTTCGACTGGCAAGTCAGCAGAAGTCTCAGGTTCAAATCCAAGGCTTTATCTCAGTCTTTTGGAAGTTATATGCGTATTATAAATAAATTATCAGCTGCTCCGTGCCTGGGAAAGCTGTCATGAAAATCTTTACTGTCGATGTTTGGAGTCAGTACTTTCATAAAATTCTGACAACTGATCTAACTTTAGAATATCGCATCCCTTTGGGTTGCGGAGGTCAGATAAGCAGTCGCTCCGTACTAAACTGATATTCAGCTGCATCGAGTTAGATTAGATAGCCGACTCTAACAAAGTTTGGGAATAATAAGGCTAGGAGGATGACTTCATAAAAAATCCGTAAGTATTCAAGTCACAGCGACTGGCTTTGTTACCTACAGGTCAAAATGGATACCCAATTAATAAATTTACCTTGTTGTAAAATCATATGAGCCAGCCGCTAATATAGAGGGCGCGTGAGGTGAAAACTGCACTCTTCTTACTGCGCACTCGCAACCTGAAACGAGATATTAAATAGATAAACATTTTCCTAGCTGACTTAGTGACAGCGTAGTTGTGCGACCTAGTGGATTTAACCACTAAGTCGCACTAGGTCGACTAGCTAATCAATGGACTAGCAAGCACTGCTCAGTGCTCATTCCTTATATAGTATATGAGTCGTGACAGCCTAGTGGTGTTGACCGTTGACTGGTAAGTCAGAGGTCTCAGGTTCGAACCCAAGGCGTGCTACTCTGACTTTTCGTAAGTTATGTGCGTTTTATAAATTAATTATCACTTACTCCGTGCCTCGGAAAGCACGTAAAGCCGTTGGCCCTGCGCCTGATCTCTCTCCGGTCGTGTCGGATTGCCGTCCCATCGGACTATGAGAGTGAGGGAATAGAGAGTGCACTTGTGTCTGCACTATAATATCTCCCGCGTCGATGGCTAATCTCCGTTGAGATTGGCCGCTATGACCAAAATTCGGTCAGGAGGACATTATTTATTTATTATATAGTATAATAGGTATATAAAATAAATAAATATAAAATAAGACCTTTTTTTAATAATCTTCTTTACCTTTAAGTGTGAACATAGGTGATGTAAGTCTCCTCAGGTCCCACCCTCGGATGAGTCCGTCAGAGCCAGCAGTCGCAAGCGCATGTGTTTCTGTTCTACTCCAATCGCATGATAGTACCTAGAATGCGTAATAAAGATAAAAAAATATTGACTAAAAATTCTTATTAACGTCCAACACAAAAGGAGTATCTATATTTAAAAAAATCGAAAGATCATACTCAATACAAGAGACTATTAACACAAAAAATGCACCTTAATGCTAATACATAAAACTCAAATTACCTCAGCATCATGAGCCTTCACAACTGCAGCTGGCCTCGACGGTTCCGTACACGTCCATAGTTTGAGATGTCCATCTCCAGACACCGAAGCGAACGTCGCCGGCGAATGGGGCGAGAAAGCAGCCGTGTACACCAGTTGAGAATGACCCACGAACGTGCTCAAACATGCTTCAGACTCGGGGTCCCACTAAAATGGTCAAGTATATTGTGTTAGAAGTGTATTACATTTTGAGCGTGATAGCCTGGTGGTATGACCTTCTATTGGCAAGTCAGAGGTATTATAAATTAAAACACGTAAAGCCCTGCGCCTGATCTCCCTCCGGTCGTGTCGAATTGCGATCCCGCCGGACTATGAGAGTGAGAGAATAGAGAGTTTAACTGTGTTTGCAAACACACTAGTGCAATATAATATCACTTGTATGGTTGGCTAATCTCCGTTGAGATTGGCCGCTGCGACCGAAATTCTTACAAAAATCAGAGGAGAGCGCACCTCGGGATCGAACTTGTGACCTATGACTTTGACTTGCCAGTCAACGACTAAATTTAAAATCAAATAAGTAATATTAAATTCAATTGAAATAATAACTTATAATACCTACTCTTACAAGAAGTCATAAAGTTAACATACACTGTTACAATGATGTTTACTGATTTGAGGATATGGTAAAGTGGTTTCGGGTTACTTAAATGACCAATTAGACTTAAAATCTGTCGGTAGTGGAGTGTAAAAAGTAGGTCAGTAAACTTGATATTAAGTTACAAAATAAGAAAAAAGTACCTATGGATATTTTTTGCAATTAATGTCCACCTGATCGAATTTCGTTCAACGGAGATTAACCAACTACGCAGAGATATTATAGTGCACAAGTGTGTGCGCAAACACAGGTGCACTCTATTCCCTCACTATCATAATCCGATGGGACGGCAATCCGACACGACCGGAGAGGTACCAGCACAGGGCCAACGGCTTTACGTGCTTTCCGAGGCACGGAGTGATAATTAATTTATAATACGCACTACGAAAAATTAGAGGTGCGCGCCTTGGGTTCGAACCTGAGACCTCTGACTTGCCAGACAACAACGATCATCCCACTAGGCTATCACGACTCATTTTTTAAAGACACAACCATACAAAGGCAACATTATAATATGGGAAATACTCACCAATTTTATAGTAGTGTCCCAACTGGCGCTCAGTAGATGCGTTCTAGGCCAGTCTACTGAGCACACTTCACTGGTATGAGCTCTCAACACTCTCACCGGGGCTGCACAGCCTATTCTCCATACTATAATAGCTCCATCACCAGCACCGCAGGCTGCTGCACTCTCAGTCGTGCCGGACCATGTCTGTGGAAGTTTGGAAGAAATATTTAACTTTTGAACGTCATGCTGCGGATCGTCTATGGCCTGTGTGGCATCGAAGGGGTTAAGGACATAACCCCTGTCATGAATATCGTCGTGAAATAACAGTATTCATAACGATTCGACTGGTCTAATCTAGTAGGAAATGACCTTTCACTCACAGGGCATGCCTACCATGCAGATACTTCTTCACTTAGTTATTGTATGGAACACAATATGAATCCATAATCTGTCTGCCCTTACATAGCCCCCTCTCCTTCTATTACCTCCCCTTCCATAAAGGTTCGATCACGCGACAAGCGGGTCTTGTTTGCCACATAAAGTGTATAGAAAAAAAAATAACACAACAGCACTAATGGGATGCTCCTAACCAGAGCGAGGTTCACATTTAAGACATTTATTTTTAACTTGACAAGCTTGCATCATAAATGCGTTACGTTATACATTAATTAAAATATTATACTTAAGTGAACCGTAGATAAACAATAATGATATATGAACATTTCAAAGACTTACTCTACTCTATTGGCTCTTGATAGGGAGAGCTGGAAGAAGTTGCATCGACAAGAGCGTAGCTCTTAAATAAATGATGATGACTCTACTCTACTCTATTCTACTCCAGATTTCCATCAAATCTTAAAAAGGCTAAAGATTAAAAGTTTAAAAGTCTGATTTAACTACCGATTTAGCCTTGGAGCTTACAGGGGAAAATATCAGGGTAACCTACATATACCAATAATAAATAATCCTAAATTTGTACTTTGTACTGCAAAATAATAATACACTGTTATCTTAGCGAATTATATTCAAACTACAAGATAAGGCTGTAATTCGTTGAACATTATTTATTAATATCTTGTAAATCTAATCCCTTATTTATCTGTGCCAATTCAGGTTAATGGTTATACCCATAAATGTGAAGCCAGTTGCTAATTCTAATTCCCTATCCCACGGAGCAGCAAAATGATTTTACCAATTTTATGTTTCATGATGATCATCATCATTTCAGCCATAAGATGTCTGCTGCTGAATATGGTCTATGTTTTATTCTATGATCTAATAGTTATATTAAATTTTTAAATAATTGTATAATAATGTAAATACCTAAATGAAATTTTCAAGTGACATAAGCTATGTTTTATTTTGTAAATTGCAATTTTCTCTTATCCCACATACATAATAAGAAAATAGAACTTCAGCAGGTAACATTAGTAATGATCTTGATTCCAATTTAACATTAGGGGTCAGACCCTAATGTTAAATTGAAATCATGATTTATTACCCATTGATAGTATGATAGTATTATGAATGGGTATAATTTGGTATATGTATATAAATTATTTAAGTAAACTACATATCTACTTTAAAATATCATTGCCAAGTCTATTCACTACCGAATCAGCCTTCAATTCTTCAAGACATCTTACTCTAACTTTACATAATAAATTCCATTACAAAAATCAGCAGGAACTTAAGTTAATTGTCTATAAATAAAGCTAATGCTAACAGTAGGAAGTAATCCAATTATGTGATGATGCAAATTCACACTGTATGTGTATAGTAAGGCTTCCGTGTATGAATAGTCTAATGTTGATAATTTAGTATGATATTGTAAGTTATTTTATTGAAAGAATATTACTTTTAAAACTATGAAAGATCTTCTGCATCCTGGCAGTGAGCAACAAAGTGGATTTCCTTCCTATTCATCAAATTTTAATCAATGCAGCGACATTATTAGCCTGTCTCATAGCTTTTTCTCGCAAACATATATTGGGAATTGTATATTAAAGTAAGATTAATGTTCAGAATTAGCATACACATCATAAATCTTGTTTTGGTATCAATAGTAGTATAGTAGGAACTACATACATACCTAAGTCAATAGAGTAAATGTTTATAGGTACAGATGGTCAAGAAATGAGACGTCATAATGTCATATTTGAATCAGTGCAGCTAGATTAGTACACCATCTTGTTGCTTTCTCTCACAAAGATATTGGAAATTGTATAATTAATAAAGATTATTGTGAAGATAAATCTTGTTTTTACGTAAAAATAGTCTATATATCATAGATGTCATAGAAAGCAATGATGTCCTAGTACTTACTTACTACATAGGTAGGTAACTACTGTTCTAATTCCATAGTGTAGATGTTTATACCGATTCCATGGTTAAAGTATGGCCCGTTTGGATCATAATAAGATTTTGCATTTAATTAGATTTTTTACATGAACTATACACATAATTTATAATTAGACTTTGTTAGTTTTGAAAATAAAAGAAAACAAATAAAAATAAAATGACACTTTAACCAAATTTTACATTATTTTAACAAACATTCACTAGAGTATGTCACCTCTATCATAATTAAAATATTTGCTCCTGTGAAATAATATGACTTGTTAAATGAAATAGATAGGTAAGTACTTAGGTATAATATATTTTAATGATTATGAAAATTTGATGAATGAAAAGTATCTTACCACATCAAACAGTCCATCGCTCCATTCCAGTTTCTGAACTTCTATGAGTGTACTGCCGTCAGGAGATAGCTCCAAAAAAAACAGGGTTCCACCTCCAGCTAAACCGTAATACTGACTAGTAGCAACCGCGAGGGTGTCGGGCCGAGTTCGGGAAAACCGGACGCTGTAGCCGTGTCGGCCTGGCGTCAAAAACGTAGGCATGCTGATAGTATAACTAAAAAAATGAAAAAAACATTCAAATTTTCGTGTTGTATTTACAACCCCAAATGTCGCAAAGAACAATGTAAAAATCTCTTACAAATCCTGAATGTAACTAAGTCACATTTCTTCAAATAAAAATCTTGTACACACTAAATTGGGTAAGTATTTAGTAATTTGAATTAGAATCCTATTAGTTTTTAAAGTTTTTATATAAATTCTTCGATTTGCAATCCTTTTCTTTCATAGATTTCTCAGTCAAAACAAACGTCAACTTTGACGTTTGGTAACGCAACGATTTTCTGGGCTTAGTGCAGGGACATCAACAAAATAATCAATCGATTACGAGAAGTTATGCGTCATTCAACTTAATCTTGTTAGTACGCCTACGAACGAAATCCCATTAGCTGGTTATCGTATTCTGCAGGAAACCTCACATGTTACATACATATAAAAGCGAAATTTTCAGGAGACAATCATTTCTGGTGAACAACTCAAACCTTTCACACGGTGTCCAGTAACAACTTGGATATTGTTATTCCTTCTTATTCCCTACTGACTGAGAACCCCAAATCCAACAAGATGTTGGACTACTTTGCTTTGGCTTACGTCGTTGCTGTAAAAGTATTTAAAAAAACTACTCCAAATGGAAAAGTCACGGTTTACCTTGGCAAGCGCGACTTCATTGATCATATGGATTACTGCGATCCCGTTGATGGAGTTGTGGTGGTGGATACCGAATACCTGAAAGGAAGAAAAGTTTATAGCCAGGTACCTTACACAAGTGCAGTGTTTAGTGAATATTACAATGTGCAGTGATTATATCATGATCCCGTATATTTCGTATTTAATTTCAATGTGTTCTTGTTCAGCTTGTGACAACGTACCGCTACGGTAGGGAGGAAGATGAAGTGATGGGAGTGAAGTTTTCTAAGGAAATGGTGATCGGCCAGGACCAAGTTGTGCCCATGATCAACTCTAAGATGGAACTAACACCAGTGCAGGAGAAACTACTTAAGAAGCTTGGCCCCAATGCTTATCCATTCACCTTCAACTTCCCAGATTTGGCTCCAAGCTCGGTAAATTTAAAATGATCTCATTCTTAATCCTTTAAAAGTAAAAAGTGAGGGATATAGGTACTAATACTATGATCAACAGGTAACTCTGCAACCCGCCGAGGAAGATCAGGGCAAGCCCATGGGCGTAGACTACAGCGTCAGAACTTATGTTGCTGAGCAAGAGGAACAAAAGAGCCACAAGAGGAGCTCAGTTACTCTTGCCATAAAGAAGGTATAATGAAACTTTATAACGAATTCTAGTAAGAAACGAAAAACCAACTTGAATCTCATATTTTTAATAATGGTTACAGCTGCAACACGCGCCGACCTCCCGTGGACGTCGTCTGCCGAGTTCTCTCGTGAGCAAAGGATTTACTTTCAGCAATGGGAAGATCAATCTCGAAGTGACTTTGGATAGAGAGATCTACTACCACGGAGAAAAAATCGCTGCTAATGTGATTGTGTCCAACAACTCTAGGAAGTCTGTACGCAATATTCGCACCATGGTGGTACAGCATGTTGAGATCACTATGATCAACTCTCAATTCAGCCGCCATGTTGCCTCTTTGGAAAGCCGCGAAGGATGCCCCGTTACACCTGGAGCTAGTCTATCCAAGACTTTCTACTTGGTGCCTTTGGCTCGCAGCAATAAAGACATTCGTGGTAAGTATTGACAAACGAGATTGTTATTGAATTGTTTAACCATCTCGTTTCCCTTATGTTATTCAATAGAATGGTACTATTACTGGAAATTATTTGACAAACTTGACCAACAGGTGTGGCTCTGGACGGACACTTGAAGGAAGATGATGTAAACCTTGCCAGCTCTACTCTAGTGCCTGATGGCAAATGCCCAGCTGATGCCATTGGTATCGTGGTCTCTTACTCTGTACGTGTAAAGCTGAACTGTGGAACTCTTGGTGGTGAACTTGTAACTGATGTGCCATTCAAACTACTTCACCCAGCAGAAGGTAAATATTACGAAACCACTTACAACAAATATACAAAACAAAACAATTTTTGACCAATGATTTTTATCCAGGCACCATTGAACGTCAACGCTTCAATGCTATGAAGAAAATGCAGTCCATCGAGAGACACCGCTACGAAAATTCTCTTTACACTAATGAAGAGGAAGATAACATCGTGTTCGAAGATTTTGCCCGTCTTAGGATGAACGAGCCCGAATAAACTTAATTAAAAACTCTACATAAAAAAAGAGCAAAAAATATAATAAAAATACAAAAAAAATCGAATTCAAGCAAGTAAAAGGAATATCAAAGTATTTCATATAATTATTGTAACGTCATGAACATCAGACAATAACAAAAATCGAGGTCCATAAAATCACGACCGTGTCTTACTAAATTATTTATGGTACGTCATTTCCATCATCTAATTGTGTAATCAATCATTATTATTTAAATCTCGTCGTCTAAAATCAGATAACGAATAATTTGTTTTGAACACATTGTAATTTCGTGTTAAAAATTAATTAAAATTAAAAATATGTACCTTCCTGTAATCCTGATAATAGAAAATAAACTTCACCAGAAAGTATCGATTTTTCTTTTAACCTTAACTTTATTCTAATAGCTCGAAGTATCTACTAGCACGTCTTGTACACCACTGACATTACCTTGAAGATGCAATCTAAGTTGCTTGCTTTTTTGCATATTCTATTGTTACTCGATTAAAAAGGGTTAGATATCCCCGCCCTATTTGGCGCCCCATGTAAATGATTACTCTACCTTTTTACTTTTGGCTACGATTATGCAAAGGCGTTGTAGTTGTCAGCCACTCTGTCCACCGTTTTATTGTAAATGTATTTTTTATGTAGATATAACATGTACATAGGTTTATTGTAGACTTAAAATAAATATAGGATAGAATATAAGACTATAAAAAATATAGGATTTATAATCAAAGGATAGTTACGTAGGTACCTATAATGAAGCTCTAAGGTTAGTTCATAACAAAGCTCAAGTAGAGAGGTTGGTAGGTACATGTAGGTGTTAAAAGTAGGTCTTACACCTTAAATTATAGATCAATTTCCCTAAGAAGTACCCACTTACGTGGATAAATACCTAATTATCAGAATGATGACATCAAGATGGCAGAAAAAATCGCAAAAATATTTTATAAAAGCGCAATTAAATCTTGATTAACAATAATATGTCAAAGCTACGAATAGTTAGGTTAGACCTAAAATTATCTAAACCGGGTTACACCATAATCTCACAGACATAATTAAATAATTATAGGTACCTACTATTTTTGTGCATAATCTTCAAGGACCCAAGATTGCCCTGAACTAACATGTCTACCTAGGACCTAGACCCACCGGTGAAAACTAGTAGGTACCTAAGGTTCTGATGAACTATATGTGACTTTGCATTTACCGTATAGGATTTTAAAATCTAGTGCTATGCGCGACTGTGAAGGCGTTCGAAGTGCAAGCTATAATACTGCGACACATTCGTGGCAATGTCAGGGAAGGTGACAAGCCCATTGTCACTTCAGCTTGCTAATTTGAAGCGCTATGTCTACGGCACACAAGGGAATAGCCAGGATTATGTTAAAGGCAGCAGCTGCCCCTCCGCCTCCTACCCATACCTCGCTCGCGCATATCCTTATTTCAAATTCTACCAGCCAGAGATACACAGAGCATAGCCCTCTGAGCTAAACGTAGGTAAGGTTACTTTGATAGACCAGTCTCATCATCAGTATCCATCACTCGGCTCTGAAGGTCAACTGTAGGTTGAGGTAACGGGTAGGATGTGCTGCTCAAAGACTTTCACCTTTAAGCTTTGGGATAATAACGACGAAAAGACTTAACATTATTTTCATATACTTAGTGCCTATCCCAATTAAATCTCATATTATCTGCTCTCCATTTAAATAGTTATATAAATATTAAAGAAGAACTAATGCAGTAGATACTATCGTGGACAAAGCCGGTGCACCAATCTTAAGGCTAGAATCGCTTGCACCCGGCGTCCGAACGTAGCGCTAGTCCCGCACCTACGCACATAGTTTCGTTCAAAGCATTTTGATCGCAAAGTGGTGCACCGTTCGTGTCCGCGATAGTACATGTAAATTATGTAGAAGGGATAGTTTTTTTATCTGTGTTATATACCACTTAATCATACACTCTAGATCTAGAGATATTATCGGTACGTTTGTTATGCTCCTCTATACATTAAAAATATGCGCTTCGGCAATCTTCGTGTTTCCGAATTACTGAATAAGTAGGTAATGTAAAAAATAGGATGGTTAAAATTTCAAGGTTGTAAACTTATTGAAGCTGCAGAGGAAATTATCTAGGTATAGGTCGCAAAAAAGAGTTAATAAAAATCACATACTTACCTATAAGTTACCTACATGCTATTTATATTAACTATACTAACTTTACCTAAAACATATTCTAAAATTTAACGCTATTGAACGTGAGGTGTGTTGCGCAGATCAATAAATTCCCAATGTCGTAACATTCGAATAGTTTCCATCCACAAAAACGTTAAACGATCGCGATAGACATAACTAGAACATGTAACAAATTCTAATACTTAATGTATTTTTGCATCTTAAGTAGGTACCTCTAAGTTTACTTACTTAGTTTATTATTATCTCAAACCAAACATTAGACCTCATCGTGGTCTTTCTCTATAAAAAGTAAATCACGATAGTCCATCCAATTAACCATCCAAGAGATTCTTTTATGGCAATCCAAAAACTACTGTTAACTCTACAAGGTCTATTCCAAGCTCCTAGTTACCTATCTACAACATTAAATAAGAATTAGACATTAGACAACATTAGACCCTTTAGAATCTTCTTCTTCTTATCGTTTGGTTGATGAACAACCTGATATCAGAGTTTAAACCGCCCCTAGGCCTCTGACATGGCTTTATACACAGAAAATTTCTCAAGTATGCTGGTTTCCTCATGATGTTTTCCTTCACCGTTTTAGCAAGTGATCAATAATTTCTAATACGCACATGAATCCGAAAAGTCAGAGGTGCATGCCTGGGTTTCGAACGTCCTTTGACTTGGCAGTGCAACGGTCATACTACTAGGCTAGAATTGCTAATTACCTTTCATAATACGTATTACCTTCTTTCAACTTTCTTCCCTGCTCAAAAACAAGTTGGATAAGTTTTGGACAATGGTACAAAGACACTGTTGTCCTTACGTCTTCAATTGCGAAAAGGGGTCGTCCAAAAACCTGTTTGACCGCTTCCTAGTGTGGGAAAGAGGACAGTATTTGCAGTGACCCTTTATTTGCATTTTGAAAATTTGACAACTTATAGTTTTCTAAGTTGTTACAACAATCCTAATGTTAGATTTTATTTAGGAGTCTGTGTGCAAAAGTTTCTCTTTGCTTGAGGCCATCCTATTGAGCAGGCTTGATCTGCGAAATAGTATATGTCTTTTTTAATTTCTCAATCGGCAGTTGTTTGGATTTTGCCGTATGACAAACAACTAAATCGCCCCTATGCTTGTGACATCTTTTTACACTTTGAAAATATCTTTCAGGTGTGCTGGTTTCTTGACTACCTATTGGTAAATATTTTCCTTTAGTGACCGGAGTGATTTTAATTCTTACTTAAAGTCGTTGGAGTTCATATCCATTTTATAATATATTTTAAGTTGGTTATTAGTAATGTTTTTTTATTGTTTAGTAGCGCTGGAAACTGTGTCTGTTTCCTTGCTGTATTTATTCTTTTCTGACACTCAAAAATGATCATAATATCAAAATAAAGAGTCTATTTCAGCTCATATTTTTATTTTTATGTTTGCCGCGAACAGTTAGTGTTTGGCCTTACCTTTGGCTTTGAGAACTTTTAATGGTTTAGAATTTTACGAAATTGGAATTTAAATGACAAAAGGCTAGTTCCATACACAAAAGCAGCTAAAAGACAGGCCTGAGTCTTTTGGTTTGTTAATGAACACAAAATATCGTCTAATACCCACTGATAATCTCATTTATGTTCTTAACAACTCCTGTAACTGACAAAAATACGGCTCAGTAAAAATCGACGTGGATTTATTTTTTATCCCGGAAGAAAGATTACCCACTACTTACTTATTATCTATATCATGGTAAAACTATCCAAACAAGTTTTGGACAATGGACATAAAGACATCGTTGTCCTCGCGTCTTAAATTGCGAAAAGGGGTTCGTCCACAAACCAGTTTGACCACTTCCTAGTGTGGGAAAGGACAGTATCATGAATGACCCTTTATTTGCATGTTCCTTGCGAATGTGACACACAGACGTAAAGTTAGTAAAGTAAGTTTATTATTATTCGTTGGTTCTGGCACAACTATTACCTCGAGTTCTTGAAAGTACCTTATTTATTTTTATTGCGATAAAGAGTGGAAACTTTTATGGTTTTTATTCTGCAGTAATTTAGAGAGGTTTAATTTTTTACTGATGTAGCAATTATTGAAAAGGCGACGAGAAGTTGCCTTCAATTTAAAGAATTACTTAACTAAAAAAAAAATATTTCATTGCATCTAGCCTTCATCTAGGTAAGAAAAAGGAATATTTTTTATTTGCTCTAGACGCAGTTGCAACGAATTAAATATTCAAAGCCAAAAAAGTCATTTTAGAATTAGGCAAGAAAACAAAAGTAGCTGTCCATTTTTAAAATACTTTGTTACTAAATTCTAAGACAATTTATCTTTCTTATTTATCAACATTTTTTTGCGATAGCGTTCCCCTAATGTCTGACAATGACGGGACATTCCTGCACCCTTCACTTTAACAAGTGCCAAAGGGACGCACAAGACAATAAAGGTGGATCGTAATATTTGCGATATACTGGACAATGGTTCCCACGTTTGAAAGTGGTCAAACTGGTTTGCCTAGCCGTCCGTGAAGGGTGGACACCCTGTGACCGTCTTGCTTTGTGCTGTAGGTAGATACGTGACAGCGGTTATTTTGCAAGGATTAACGTGTGGGAACCGGGAATGTTTGACGTCCGTTACTTCCGTATGTAGGTAGGTTTTCGTCCTGATAGAAGTAGTGGTATGACCGTTGACTGGCAAGTCAGAGGTCTCAGGTTTGAACCTAAGGCTCGAACCTGAATCTTTGACTTTTCGTAAATTATGTACGTATTATAAATGTCGTGTCAGGTTTGAACACAAAGCCATCTACTTGCAAAGCGGATCCGTCACCAATACGCTACCACGACCTAAAGGATGCGTCAATACTTATCTAGTTTTTAAGTAACACACTCTAATTCTAGTTTTAAGTTACACAGTCCTTTACATTAAGTATGTTAAGATTTAAATTTTCAATTGTTTTAAATTTAAAACAGTTAGGTAATTTGATTTTTGTCCTCAGTCCTTACTAGTATAAGCTATGTACGCCTATAATCTGTGTACCTATACCTACATCAGAACTATTATGTGTAATTTCTATTATTTAAGAATGTAAAATGTGTGTATGCTGTTGGTGTAAATACTTACTTTCATTCATTCTAGGAACAGTGAATCAGCTGATTTTCTGAAGCAGCAACTTGTACAAGAGTTAGCACTCCATGAACTTAGTACAGGAAGTGTTCGCGACGCTACGCCACTTAAGCCTTACGGATACTTCGTACCGTAAAGATTTAATACATTTTAGACTGTATTTGCAAGGATCGATGACCTACAACTTTGCAGTTAAATTTACGATTTATTTCTAATGCCTTTAGAGTTCTAAATCATACAACCTCCAGCGTGACCACTTTTAGCAGTTTTCTACTTTTTTTTAGTTATTGTAGAATGTAGACTAACCAGTACCTAAGTGAGTCAAAATGACAGAATTAAGGTTTCAACCCGTCTACCTACTCTGTGTTCTACGTTTTGGTCTGTGAATGTATCTGTGATTCTCTCCCTTAATTATTTAACCATAGACTCATGCCTTTATTCCCCAGAGGAAGTAGGCAGAGGTGTATGCAGTACACCCACGTTTCGCCGGCTGTAAGTCCCATGTAATAAGGGGCGAGCCTATTGCCATTAATCGGAAACAATTCCAGACTCCGTGCTGCTACTGAAAATCTCGTAATGGAAAAACCCAATAACACTTTGGCCGACCCGGGAATTGAACCCAGGACCTCATGTTCAGCAGTCGTGCTTGCTACCGCTATGCGCTAGACCAACGAAGCAGTCTAAATTATAAATCCCATAACCCTCCTTTTTTGTAGTCGGGTAAAAAGCATTACCTACTTAACTTTCGAAAGAGATCCCCCGACCTATCAATATTATAATACCTATTGAGATGAAGGCCTATTCTCCAAAACTGTTCATCTAAAGGTGATGAAATATGAAGTTTTACACTAACATTGCACTGAGCAATAATAAGGGCACAATATAGCAGCCCCTTATATATTTTTTTCATCTTATGCGCGTGCGCACTTTGCATCTCTTAAGACGGGAGCATTGTGTTATCCCCTGGTCCATGGCACATGGGGCAAAATCAACCTGCTTGAATAAATTTATTCAACGTTTTATTAAATGTGTGTCAGTATTTCAATTGAATAAGGTTTTTCACATAATGATTAAGGGGTTTTTCAGCTACATAATAACGAAATCCTTGATTTACCTATGTTTAATTTTTATTTCTTTACGAAGTAAAACAGAGCAAGCTTCTTATTGTCAATTACATAACTTTTTTAGCTATGCCCAGCATGCGGTGCAATGGCTGTTTTTTTTTTTTGTTAAAAACCGTCGCAAGCGCACTCACAACAACTCACCAAAACTTCATCATAAACGGATGAAGGTGTTTAGGAAAGTGGGTTTTAGACCTAAAAAATCAAATATTCATTTTTATAAGTATTTTAAATTAATATAATGTACTAGCTACCGCCCGCGGCTTTGCCCTAGTGGAATGTTAATAAACTGTAGCCTACGTCTTATTCTGATGTATAAGCTATATTACTGTAATATTTCATCAAAATCCGTTCTGTAGTTTTTGCGTGAAAGAGTATCAAACATCCATCCATCCTTACAAATTTTCACATTTATAATAATAGTAGGTTTAATATTATTTAATATACGAAGTTAGCTTGAACTGAAACACAAAAATCTTATTTTGAAACATTTAAATAAAACAAGCATTGTTTAAATGTTTTTAAATAAGATATTTAATTCTTTTTAAATAAAAATAAAAGTGAGTAAAAAATTACAACTATTCACCGTTACTAAAGTGCAAACAAATCGGTTGTACTCCGAACAAAAAATTCTAAACCAATCAAATCTTTTTTAGATCTCCTCTCCCGCATCGTAAGGTAACAGACAATTAAAAAACAAAAAATAATCAAGATAATGCTAACCCAAACCTGTTAGTCTACTACGTACATGGGAAACTACTGACCCTTCCCCATAATCCATTGAAAAGACCAATATGACCCAACGTATATTTAACAGATTTTATAAGAGGGTTTACTGTCGTAAGGCAGGTGAATAACCTTTTGACGTTAATAAAATACAGTTAAAGCCACGGAAGTTAGTGAATGAGATCTGGTGTCAATTTCCATCGATATATTAACAATCCAATGATATAGGTAGCTGTGTCATGCAGATACTTGTAACGTAATTGAATTGCTTTCTTATTTGTTGCCTTTTCATTATAGCCATCTTGGTGTGTTTGAACGCGTTTCTATTGAGAATATCTTACTAGAAATACAAGAAAACAAAAATAAGATACTTTACCCTGAACCCAAATTGACCATTTTGAAAACTAGTCATTTGTGGAATAAGGAATGCGTAGAATTAGCTATTTGCAGAATGGTACTTAATTTACAGATTAAAGCTTCTCAGAATTAGGAATTTTTGAAGTCGTTGGGCAATTTGAGAATTCGAAATTTGTCGACAATACTCTCTGCCACAAATACACTTAAACAGCATCTAGAGAAAAACTAAATCGTGAATAGCTCATAACAATTCTTATAAACCATAGCAATACTAGACTTAAGACTACTACTAACTCAGAACTAATAGTAATTAGATCACTTCTGAATCTAGACAGATCTAAAAGTAAAAGTCAAAGAACCTAACAAGTTACGCATAAGATTATAAATGTAAGGTGGTATGCAGATCATATCAAGGCAATGAATGATACCATTGCGTTACATATTGAGAGCAACGTAATAAATACCTTATGTAATTTTAATATTGTTGCTCTTTAAGCTGCAATCGATGACGCAGATAAAGTTATTTTTTTTTCATCGCATTCTTTTTGAAGAAAAATTAATGGACCATACTATAACGGCCACTGCATTAGTTTGGAATTTGTTACATTTATTTCAGATAATATGATGAAATTACTATAAGTTTTAATGAAAGATGAAAAAAGTGTTGAAAACATCATGACAGTGCTGTTTTCGTAAATCAGAGACATGTCTGAAATCATCAATACAAAATGTTCATAAAAATAAATCTCCCGACAGATACCTATGGGTTTACTATCTGTCGCTATTAAGAAAGTTTCAATAAAAACATAACTCTGTGAATCTTGCAACGAGATCATTGCTGTTTTTTTTTGTCAGTTTTTATCGTTGATCTAAACGGCACTTTATGATATTTTGAGATTACGGTAAATACAGTTTTCTTAAACGTTATTAACTGGAAAGCAGTCTGGTTCCTTTTCCTGTTGGCTGTCAAACTGGTAGAGAATTTACTTTCCAGCAATAAAGGCATTAATTTGCTCATTTGAATTTGCCTTTGCCTGTTTTTTACCTTTTCCATAGAGTTTAGTTTCTCTCAGCTCAAACAAACTCATTAATGAAGTGAAATGAAGACTTAACAAAAACCTGTGAATATTTAGAACAGACTGATGTTGAATAGAATGCGTACTAACGTTTGTGAACACAATGGTGTAAAAAAAACAACAAGTCACCAATAACACAATTTTAATTATAAAAATAAATAACTATAACAACTATGTCACTAAACTAATCAACTACAACTTTCTAATTATAATTATTACGTGCCGTTACTGGCTGCAATACATAAGCTTGGCCAGTTGCTCTGTCTACTACATGACCTGTTGATGGTTCTAAAAAGAGCCTTGGTATAGCAGTTGCAGCAGTTGGTTGGTCTGTTTGAGATGTGTGATGTTGCCTTACACCAGCTCCACCTTCGTAAGGCACGTATTGAGGAGGTTCAAGATGCTGTTTAGGGACGTATTGATTTGATTCAGGTTGCGGCAAATATTTCGATAATTCGGGCTGATTTTGAGGCGCGTATTGTTGCACTTCAGATTGTTTTTGTGGTAAATACTGTGGCAACTCAGACTGTGTTTGAGGTAGATATTGAGATGGTTCAGGCTGTTTTAAAGGCGCATACTGGTTTTGTTGTTTTTCTTTATCGTCTTTATGACTGACAACTAACACGAATTGATTCTTTTCCTTTTGTTGGGTACTGTCTTCTTGCTTTTTATGATGTTTGCGCTTTGGTTTCGGTTTTTCATAAAATTCTTCCTCCTCCTCTTCTTCTTCTTCTTCTTCATAATCCTCTTCTGCGGGAGGCTCAGTTACTTCTATACGTTCCTTGATTTTGCGGTTCTGTTTTTTTACTCTGGGTTCTTCTTCATATCCTTTCTCGGAGGTTCTCTGATGTTTCCATTCTCTTTCTATTTTGGGGTGGGCTCTTTTGGCTCGTTCATTTTCTTCATAACTTGACTTTTCTGGCTCATATTCTTCGTGGCCATAGGTAGGAGAGTTATCACTAGGCTCATCGTAAGGGCTATTGCTTGACTCATGATGTGATCCATCATCACCGTCATAACTGTCATCGCCATGATTACCAGCGTGTCCAGCATGGTTTAAATCCCAGTAATGTTCACCATACCCACCTTTTTTGTCACCCCATCGTACCTGTATTAAAATAACATGATTATTACTTATATTCTTATTGGAATTGGATGAAGGTTATAATCTGACGAGTTAGTAGAAATAAAAATTGAGTACACCTATCTAAATGGCACAACATCCGTTTTATCAGTTAACGAAATAGAAAATTAGTCTTATATAATGATTTGCTCTTGCAATACCTTACTAAAAATATTAATAATTACGGTTTTATCGAAGCAGCGGAAGGCAGATTATTAAGTATAGTTAATGAATGGCATATAACGTTAATAGTGTAAGAATTAGTTTCAAGTTTCGTTGTAAAAGTAATAGACGAATAGTTATCATAAATAAAAATAAATGATAATAATTATTAATTATATGCTTTATATAAATAACGTAGCAGGAATTTCTTTTGCTTACAATATAATATGCGAAAACCATAGGTAATTATAAATTAGAAGATTTTAAGTATTATGATTATTAGATTTTTATTATTATATATGGAAATTTGGATTTAAATGGTATTGGGCATTCAAAAAAAGTCCTGCTTAAGATTTTATAAAATATACGGTCAGTATTAATAAACAGCTCTCGTTCAGCAAAATTTTATAAATTTTCTGCTGAAAAATTAGTACTTAGTTTTTTTTATTTTATTTAAGGGTCTGAGCAGTTTATAAATATGGACGTAGTAAGTAATATGAAGCATAGAAGCATACTTTGGCAGAAAACAATCCTTCTGAGGGCTTGGACCTTTCATGTCTTTCAGTGAAGTGTCGTTCGCTGCCCAATCGATGTCCCTGATCAAACTCGTCCGGAGCAGGTAAGTTTCTATACCTTCAGCCAAGCGAAGCAAAGCGGAAAGAGAAAGAAAATAGAAAGAGGTTAGAGACAGAGCGAGATAAAAGATGTGTTTTACTTTTCCCATGTCCCTGTGGTTCTTAAAGTCTTTCTTCTCATACCGCTGCTCCCAAGTGTTGGGGTCCTCACAGACGTGACCGAACTCTATCTGGTACGGACTCAACTGTACTGAGAAAAAATCCCTATAAAGCAAATTATTTTCCATCCTTACTTATAATATTATGGAATATTTTGTTATCTTGTTGATTTTGCTAGTCTCTTATATGCAATTTAGGTTTTGTTGTGGATTTTTGTCATCATATTTTTACCCGACTGCCAAGGAAGGGTTATGTTTTTTATTATAGAGGTATTTGTCATAGATTCATTTATAGTTATTAATACTCTTTCCACAGCTATAAATTAAATACTTACACAGTATTTTGGAGGTAAAATACCAATAGGTACTCAGGGGAATGACGTCACTTGACGATCAAATATTAATGAATGAGATACTATGTTCGATCGAACGCCTAAATTGCTAAGCGTAAACTATGTCAATGTTTGGTTATGTCGAAATTTATTTGCATGTCAGCATGTCAGTGACAATCAGACTCAATTAGCTCGAGGCTGTAAACTGAAATTAAAGCGAGGCTGTTTCACAAAAATCTATAAAACATTATGATTTATAAAATAGCGTCTGATATCTTATCATTGGCAGATACTAGTTTTGCTGTCGCGGTAGCACTAGCAGTGATAAATGGCTCTATGACACACTTCCAATTATCCAGTCAGTGATATTTGCACTTACTGGAAAAATTTCGCCTGTGTTTCAATCGTAGATGGATTTCTTGGAGGAGTTCCCACTGTGACTGGCTGAGCCGATCCCCAAACTGAACCCGCATGAAGCGCTAGAAGATACCACAGCCATTTCTGAAAACCATGACAACTTAGTTATTGACAAAGAAACACTGAATAAGGAAGTAAGTGATAAAATAGTAAGTCACTACGTTAGAACACATTTTAAACTTGCACGTGGATCAATATTCGACACTATAAAAGACTACTCATTTTATTTTCATTAAAAAAGAGCGCTTGTCCCAACTTTCTGAAACTAGTAGATTAAAACGAACACAGCAATTGGACTACATTCACAGTATCACAAAACACTTTCACTTCATAAAACCTAATTTTAACTGATTTTCCTTTGATTTACTATAATTAGTTATCAATAATTATTAAATTTTCGTTAAAAATACCGTATTGTCAAGACGTTGTGACATCTTGGCTGTTTGATCGAGGGTCTGTGCCTAAAGACGCCGGTAGTACATTTATAGACAAGACGGTTCCAATTCACTTTATGCAGTGGTTGACAACCGTTAACCAATCAGTTCATTGTATTATTGGTAGGCACGTTTTTTCGGCTCATGTGGTATGTCAAGGAAAAGTTAGATTTGATATTTGGAAAGCTTATTATAATTTGAACAAGGGATAATTTCATTACGACTAAGATTTAATAAGTCACGCAATATTTTTAAATTATATTTAATTGTGTAATACTATTTTATTAAGCAAGTAGGCACTGAGAATAGATCATAAACTTACATAAACCTACAGACAGTCAACTATTAAAACAGAAATTGCTTAAATGACCTGCAAGTTTTTTGTAGATACATATACACAAACACTTAGAGCATTATTCTTAGTAGTCGAAATTTACTAAATACCTAACGGTAGATAAAGATTGTCTTGTACTAACTGAAAACATCTGACTTATGATTATAAAACTTACGAATGTTTAGTTACTTGACAGATATATTATGTTCCATTCTTGTCTGGTAAACAATTAAGGCTGTAGTACAAAATAATGTATGAGATATCGAGTTTTTAATAACTTTTTTCTCTACAATTTTATAAAAAGAATTATAATAATATATGCAATAAATAAAATATATATAAATAAAAAATATATATACAATACATGTATGTATTGTATATATATTAGTATATATATTATACCTCCAAATAAACTAATTCAAATGATAAACTTAATCTAAAAGACAGCTACCTGTAGACAAACGTCCCCAAAATGCTGGCTGCATTGCCTCGCTGGATGGCTATACTTAGCCTTTGGGCAAGATACAAACCAGCATAATAATACCAGCGTTTGTAATTATTAATCTTTTTTTATTGGATAAAATACAGTTTTTATTACTACCTACCCAAAAGTTATTTATCCCTGCTAATCTCAGATGCGCCCATTACGAATCGTGCCGCGTCATTGACTTCGGTGTTATTTAGCTTTCCGTGGACAATTGTGAAAATGTCGGTTATAGATACTATTACCGCGGAAAGATTACTATAATCTGTATTTACTCAATATAATGAATACCTACTCTTCTTGGGTGTAACCGTGTAAATAAGTAGCTTGCGTAAAGAAAAATTAGAGGAGTCTCATCTTATTTTGAAAATTATGTCAGATCATAATAAAATATTATTTTAATCCTTCTTACATTATCAAACTCTTGCATTAAGTGATGTTCAAGGTTATAATAATAAAAGCCTCTTATGCTATTAATTTTTGGTTACAACTAACATTATTCATGACTAATTGGCACTTATGTGAGTCAGCTGCATTTTATCCCAATCGTCTTAGATTCCGTCTAATTTCAGACCAACTAAAGCAAGGCCTCTAAATTGGCCTTTTTAGTACCATACCCAAAGGGACGCAAACATGTCCCAGTTACTTACATAGCTCAAGCACGAGCTGTCTGTCCATTCGTTGTCTATCACGGCGCTATCTTGTTTTGGGACCGAAAAAGATGGCCAGTATTTTTTACAGAATACGTGTTGCTGTGGTCACTTTCATAACAAATTTTAAAAAAAACCACAAGAGTAGTAAATACGGACCCTCATTGCTGGAGTCAGACTCGCTTTTTATTTAAGGTCCAGTCACAGTCGACCGTAATTTTTTCAAATAAATTATATCTTTCTCCAGATTATTTATTTGAAACTCACACTCGTCCATATGAAAAAGGTATCGCATTAATATATTAATGTAATCAATAAACTCCTGAGTAACTTTGTTACTGTGTACAAGAGCCGTTGAATGTTAAAATTTATGTAGGTATTTATTTGTAATTACATAATCATTACTACTTGCTTTAAGTATGGAAGGAAAACAATGTAGGTAAGGAGTTGTTCCTCAACCATGCCATAAGATGAAGACTATTAGAATCATCAATCTACTTTATACTTACCTATAGGAATTGATTCAATTCCTATAAGGCCCTCTTTCCAATTTGACATCTCAATTTTCCTCGCTAACCTCGGTCATTTCTCGCTTATCTCCCAAAGCTATTACGATAAGTTTCGCGAAAAAAACACTTAAAACAAAGTATATCCGAATCAAAGACCGTGTAATGAGACAGCTGCATTACGCAACACTACGTAATTACTGCGTCTGTTTTAGGCTTAGGTCAGTTGTACATCTGGAGGAGATTTTATATAGATGAAATATATTATACCGTAAATTATAGCAATCAATTTAAGTGTATGGTTTAAATAAATGGTGATTTACCTAAATAAAGAAGAAGAAGAACCTAAATAAATAGGTAAAAAAATACAATCAATTTTTTGTATTATAAAAATACATGGACAGAATTTGGATAGCGCTGTGCCCTCAATAAATACTCAATGTGTAGACACATATAGTATGTTACGTTATAGTTTACAGGCTTAAGTTTTTAATTGTGTAAGTTTTACGATGAGAGAGCATGCGAGGGATTTTATATTTGCTTACCAAAAAATATTTTAGCGCCTACAAATTATAAATAGCAATAACTTACAAACCTGCATTTTAACAATTTTTGCAAGGCACTACGCTCTGGAACTTTAATATAAAAAGAAAACATCAGAAAAAACTCACTGGTACGTGACGAAAACTAAATCTATATGTGTAAACTATATTGTAGATGTTGGTATATGTGTATATATATATGACGCTGATAAACAACCACACCCATTGACACACCACTTATCATTTCATATCATTCTTTCATGGAAAGGGTTTTTATGCTGACCTGTCCTCTGAAGCGAATCCATGAGCAGAAGCTGCTTAAAGGTTGTAAGCCATAGCGTAGCCGATGTTAGTGAATGCCTTATTGTATAAAAGTAGATTTTGTAATCCTGGTATCGTTGTTGAAAATAATTACCTACACGTGATGCTGCTATAGTGTGTCCACTAGCGCTATATCGCTTCCCCGTGGGTGTGAAGCAGCGCCTGACGAAGCTATATGGCTAAAGAGAGCAAGCTTTACTCATACTTATACTTCTCTTACACGTCTGGCAAAACTATAAGTGAAGAAAGGGAAATAATAAAACACTGAAATAATACTTTATTTTTATTCCATGAGAAAAAATATTTATTACTGGACTGTTTTCTTCAAGAGTATGGTGTCGCACAGCGTAACGCCTCCCCATAACAGAGCGTCCGCAACCAACACACACCATGGGGTGGCCGCAAACTATGCCATTTATACCTTCTTCTAACCGTTGGTTCAACAATACATAACAGGCAGTACAAATTAATCCATTTGGGGGAAGCTAAAAAATATGAAATAACTATTTTTAAATAATTACCTACTTAAAGAATTATCTAAGTAACTAGTTTTATTCACAGTATGATTTCGCAATTGCTTGACTAGTTTCGAACTCGAACGGAACTATTTCAAGAGCGTCCGTAACACCGCCGCCGTAAACTCTGTTCGAAACTATCAATTAGCAATCCTGGAATCATCACGTTAGTAAAGCATTTTCGCAGTTACTTTGCCAGTAAAAAATATATCAATGACAGGTAAAGTGAATTATGATTATAAATACCACTTGGTGCATACCTACCTCTAGTATACCAAGCCATTCAGACAATGTATTTTGTAACTGCGGTGTTAAAGTTGTTATATTATGCCTTCGCATTTGATTAGTAGATTACAATTCAGACATCTTGACATCGTGAACATCGAATCCAAACCGTAAGCAGAGTAACAAGTCCAATATGCACAACAGAATATTAACATCAAAGGCGTAAACGAAAATCTAATAGGCGATAGCGGCGGGTCAAGTAATATAATATATAACGGAGTCACAAAAAATAGCACAGTAAAACGTGATCAGATCAGCTCAAGACTTTGCTTTTTTTAAATATTTTTTTATTTAGTTTATCCAAAAGCGCGGGAAAGGCAAATGAATCTAGTCCATACAGCCCGTGTTTTCCGTCGACGTTATGATATTTATTTTTATCTACTCCCACTTTAAATCCTCTATAAAAGATTAGAAACAGTTACATTATTGCCAACATTAAAACACCCAATGTAATTAAAACCCAATTAAAAGAACCAATAAATCATCCAAACGGATGATAATATAATGTTGTACTGAATTTCATTTTTTTTCGATCACTTTTGCGCAAAGGGTTTTAGCAGACAGCCACATTCTTACTTATCGATGCGTGACTATGTATGAATTTCAAAAAAAGAACATGGTCTTTCACGCGCGTTTCAATTTGAATTTGAAAAAAAAAACACTCATGTGATACCGTTATCACACCCACATTCGTGTTTTAATACCCCTTATTATACAACAGTTGCATAAAGTACTATTATAGTTGAGGCTAACAATATTGTTCAGCTTTAATATTATATTTCTACGAAGCTATAATAAATTGTTTGCCTTAGTTAAACTACTTATACTTTTTTTTGAACTTGCCTTGTCATCGTAAAATAATTATAGAATGATCAGATACACACATGCATAATGAATATCACTATCATTTTGTCACCGCACCGCGTTGTTTTAGGCGTGTATCCAAACACAAGTTCAAATGTAGAACCGTCCAAAAAATAAATCCTCTGTGGAAAAGTACTAATAGTTGAAGCCATAAACGAAAAAAAAAAATTACGAATTTAAAATCGTTCTATTTTTGATTAAAGGCAAACCCAATCAACATAAATACCACACAAATCAATTATCATATTATTATATTTTTTGCAATTTTTCCTCGCATGCTCTAGAGAAATATGAATGTTGCGATATATTTTATTTTATTTTAAAAGTAATTATCACTTTATAGTCATTACTGCAGTCTCCAGCGTTCTGGATTGATTTTAAGGGCAGGAATTGGCCACCTATTTTATTGGTAAAATACAAAACCGGTAAAAGTTAGGTGTGTGCGTTATAGTGTGCACATTTTTGCTGTAATATTTAGGGATCCATATTCAATGAGTGCCAATAGGACTAGAAGTAATCTCTTTCACTTGCCTGTCTGTCATATCTTTATTCTTATTGTCACCTTACTCCAAACAATAAAAAGTCTTTATTTAAAGGCCTCCAAATGGCTTGTCTTAATTTTTTTACAATTATTTTTTAGAGACACGTAAACCCCAACTAGTTTAGGTATAACTGTCAACCCTAGTGTCAGGGTTGCATCATATGAAATATCACAAGATTTTGACAATGCTAGTCGTAATAACTTCATTGTGCGATAAAACGTCTAATAATGACCGTTCGTTAGTTTTGTTGCGAATCAGTGCCGTGTGAAGATACATTATAAAATGATAGCGCATTGTTCATGTTTCAAAACTTATTGATATAACGCGTTATGTACAATGACAATGTTATTATTTTGTGAAGATTGGGAAAATTCTACGAAATATTTTGGCTTAATATTATGTAGGTACCTACTTCACATTACTAATAAAATGAGTAGTCAATCAGAAAACTCCATGATTGATGGCTCCGTCTGAGATGGTTAATGATTATTTAAAATAAGTAAATATACAAAAATATAGTTAACACTGGATGTAAAAATATGAGATATTAAGAGATGAGAGATATAAAAGATAATTTAAATGTGTTATTACGTAAAATTTAACTTGGCTCGTTTAATTGCTTCACGCAAAACTCGGTGTGCCATCGATCTTACTCCAGTATCGTCACGAAGTAGGTACCTTCTTGCGGAAATGCGCTCGCAGTCGTATAAAACTTATTGTGTTCATTGCGCTGATACTGCTGATACCTTCGCAGCTTCGATCGTTTCGTAACAATTGTCATAACGGCTATCTCGTATTATTTCGAAATTCTAAAACAACTGAATCATACTTAACAAAGTTTGAAGACCACATAAGTCACAATGCTTTTGTATACTTAAGTACGACAAGACAAGACCAGAGATGAATTTCTTGAGCCTATGTCAACAGAACTTATAAAAGCCGTTGTGAAACGTGATTGTTGAGGAAAGTATGTCAGTGTAATACGATTTTCGATCGTAGCTGCATAGGCCGACATCACGATCAATAGCATAACAATAAACAATTGAATTGGCACAATTCGTAAGTGACTGGCGGCGAGAATGAAGTCTTCTTCATCATTATAATCTACACTAGCTTTATAACTAACTTTAGTGAAATTACTTTCTCGTCCATCCCTATTTCTATTATCTGGAGAGACCAAATGTCATCCCACTTTTCTGCACCTAAGTGTTCTTGTGCGCATCGACCAAAATTCTGTCCGGAGGACATAAAAAATATTGTACGATTCTCTAATTAATTGTTTCTGGACCTCATTTGATTTACTATAAGTATTAAGTACCTCTAAGTTTTCTCCCTCATTAATTTCCCGAAGCTTTTAACTTGGACATTTTACACAGCATGATGGTTTAAAATCTTTTGAAATGACAACCAGTATAAGATTAACTATTCGATTTACCCAAATGATTGAGAGATTTAACCCTTAATTCGATAATGGGAAGTATACTGAACATCGAGTTTGAAAAAATGTGCAGCGAATGTTTTTTACTATATTTTATTTATTTTACCTAGATTATAATGCTCATATTCTACATTATTATATAAAAAATAACTTGCTATTGCTGCGCGTGTGCACAGAAGGCCAGTCATCACCGCGATGTCAGAAGGATTAAAGTGCCGCGACCCCTCTCGGTAAGTCCTAATTTTTTCGTTATTTTTGTTCTAGAACAATTAGCCATTTCTTCAAAATATATTCTACATAACATATATATGTGTATAGATAAAAATCTATTATAATATTATGTATAGATTTTTTGGTATACTTTATAAAACTTGCGTGTCCAGTATATTTCCCATTGCCAAGTTCTTAGTAATTGAATATGATTTAGTTATGTGGAGTATACTGGACATTGCCAATGACAAGGTAACTAACCTTTAAAGTGGTATTATGAAATAATGTCCATATTACGTATGTATTTTTTTTATTTTTTGGTACTAATAATAATATTCCTTACAGGTCTTCAAACAAACATCGCTATCATCAAAACTATTGGCGTTAGTGCCACCAAATAACATATTTATCGTCAGACGCATTAGGTCAGACACGTTCAGATGAAGAGTCAGATTTTCCAAGAAATTTAATGAATTTTCATCCAACGCACCATCCATATCATTATACTGGGAAAACCTGATTTTGTCTGACAGTAACGAAGAAAAAAATACTTCTGAAGATGAAATCCCGAACAGCGAGCAAGGGATGTTTCCAGTGGCAGTGAATACACCAATGATCATAGTGTTTTCTGAACCTTGACTGACGTAAACTTTGAAATCATTCTGCCTTTTTCGTCAATTCCATATCTATACAAGATATCATATCACCAAAGGCTGATTTTGTGAAGACTAGGTCCAGGAGGAGACAAATTCTTACCCACACTCGTATTAAAAACGTCACATCAAAGAAGCGTACTAACAACTACAATCAGAAAAATGGTAGATTCCCTGCACAAGGCCGAAATAAGGAGTTGTGTGTTTGTTTCTGATATGCCTGTAAATTAGAGGATACTTCACAAGATTGATAATATAATTCAAGATATAATTCACAAGGCAAACCTATTCTCAGTCTTAACTACCGGACGGTCAATAAATGTTTCAAAAGACGAAATACTTCATTTTAATATTGTTAAATGGTGCAACAGTATTTTTTTACAAATTAAAACCAATTCTTTTATTTTAACTCAACATTTTCATTAAAAAGTAAAAGTTACAAAATAAATTAAACTAGACTTTAATTCGGCAATGTCCAATATACTGTACATCATTTTTTTCAGTAACTTTTTGGTTAATCTGGCAATGTCCAGTATACTGGACAGGCATTTTATCAAAATCTAGATTAGCAAGATTTTTTTTATTATTTTTCCTGGTCCTAGTAACTCCTAATGATAACAAAAATATGAAAAAAAATAAAAATTTTCGTCATTTTTTGTCTTGCCAGATTAAGGGTTAATATAATAATTTTGCTATGGAAATGTCTCTTTAATTTGGTCAGTTTCAATATCACTATACAACCCAAAAGCCACGATCTTCTAGATCACGGTAACGTCATAAACTACAAACGTTAGAAGAATAGAGCTGTTTATAGAAAATCTATGGAAACTCATAAAGTTCAAGGTGAGAACTCTTTAATAATATAAATAATTCATGTCAATGATGACTTTCTCATATTTTATCAGGTCACCTTCAAAGGTACTATCGTGGACAAAGCCGGTGCACCACTCTTAAGGTTAGAATCACTTGCACCCGCCACTACACACGTAGCATCGTTCGAAGCATTTTGATCGCAAAGTGGTGCACCGTTCGTGTCCGCGATAGTATTTCAATTGTAATTGAGCTTGGCAAATAATAGCGGATGTTGTCAGACGTCTTCCATTCGATGACTTCCTTGTAATAATTTCTTTTACATCATTTTCTCAACCTATTGTAAACCAAATTTAATTTGTCGAGCTCTCATTAACATGCATTCTTCTACCGGTTCCTTTCATTGTATTCATGGTTTAGTGAGTTTTTAGTTTTACAGCAGAACAATCTTTTATTTTTTTCCTTAAAGGAAGTACGCCTAATAAGACAAAAGACTTTATAGTGAAGCTATAAATTGCAAATTGTTGGACATATTATTCAAAATATAAGCATACCTCGGTCATCGTTAAAAACTCTAACAAGATTTTCTTATCTATCAATAAACACATCATCTGACTATTATATTCTGTTTTTTCTTTCATTATTCTTTATAGTATGGTTGATGAACAACCTGGTGTCAGAGTTTGAACCGCCTGTAGGCCACTGAAATGACTTTACCAGGTATTCTGGTTACCTCAGGATGTTTTCTCTCACCGTTTTAGCAACAGATTTCTTCTACACGAATCCGAAAAGTCAGAGGTCAGAGTAACCTTAGTTTCGAACCTTTGACTTGGCAATCCAACTGTCATACCACTGGGCTACCACTCCTCATATTCTGTTAGTAATAAGACATAATCTAGGTATTTCATTTGACATTGACATATCAAGATCACCCTTGAAGAATTTCATAAAGATGCTTTGTAACCGTCAAAATTAAACATTATTTGTATCTGTAATTAAACCGTTTGTTGCACATTACTACAAATTAATGGTTAATGGAAGCTTTAAAATCCAAGATACATTAACTAACAATTAGATTACGTGATCATTTTACTTAACTTTCAGTTTTTTTGAGATGTTTGTCCATCTGTAAAATGTTATAAAAACATTTCTTGGTGGCATAATTTTGCCGGAATTTATCGACCATTGATTAGTTTTCCGCTTAATCGATTTGAATAGGTCTAATAGGTTTATGTTTGAAACTAGGTAGGTATATATTTTTTATTTAACTTTTTTGGCAGTTAGATAATCTAGATTATTTTGAAGATTGTAGAGCGTAAAAGAATGTATATTATTATGAAAATAATGTTAAGAGCCAGATTGATAGATGGATAGATGTAACAGGGAGATAGAGGAATAAATAGGTACCATTTTACACTAAATATACTTACCTACCCACTATTTAGTTACTAGAAATATTTCGTTAAATAACTATAGAATGAATAACCCTAATCTAAAAATATTATCATCCCTCTTTTTCCATTTTTATTTGGGGTCAGCGTAATATCTTTTATTCCAGTTGTCTCCATTAGATGTCATGTCTCTTCTCAACCCTTTTCTATCTACATTACCTTTTTTGGTCTAGCTTTATACGTCAACCCCTCCTCAATTTTATTAAAGACCGCATGTCCATGCCACTAATCGTTATTTCATTACGAAAATGCAAATGCAACGTCATGCATTTCACCGTTATTCATTCATAACGAATCATTAATCACTTTATCAGTTTTGGATTTATCTGTGGAATATTAAATGTTATTCAATATTATATTAACTAAATCCGGCTCTTATAACATTCCTTAGTTTCAAGTTATGTCTTAGTTCATTTTGTTTAAAAAATCTATCTGACAGGATATCTTTTTTTTATCGTATGGTTGATGAACGATGCAAAAGTTTAAACTATCTGTAGGCCTCTGACGTGGCATTACTTACCGTTGAAAAATCTAGTAGTATGTGCTAGTTTAATGTTTTTCCTCACAATGTTTTTTCTCAACGTTTTAGTAACTGACAATTAATTAAAATACACACATCAATTCGAAAAGTCATAGGTGCCTGGGTTTCAAATGTACGACCTTTGACTAGTCAGTCTAACGGTCATACCACTAGGCCATCACTGCTTTTAATTGCTTTGGCTAATTGTTTTCTAAATAACAAGTTTATTTATTTTTTAGTTTTTGAGCCAAATCATGTTTACGCATGCAAACCAATGGTATATTTACATCTGCAGAAGGAAGACTGTTTTGCATTGTGTTTGATTAGACGCTCTCAGTTGGGGCAAAGCGACCAAGCGTAAAATCGGCAATAGAAAGTGTTATAAATTCGTTTTCTTTCTTATTTATAAGAGGCTGATTGTCATCGTGGTCGCCATTACTATCGAGTTCACTACTACTATTGTACATCATTTTAAAAATGGACTCCAGAATATTGGTAAGTTTAATCTCAATATCGCTTTCAATAAAGGTGTCAGCGTCATAGCTTTTAATTATGCTAACTTATTTAACTATATTTAATTAGGTTTTGTTGAAATTTCGAATACTATATCTATAAACGGTTTACTGCAATAATAGGTATTACAGATTATCATCATCCTCTCTGCCTTGTTATTCTCAAATTTGTTGGGGTCTGCTTCTAATCTAACCAAATGCAGCTGAATATCAATATTTTACGGAGCGAGTGACTTATCTACTCCAAAAGGATACGATATTCTAAAATTAGATCTGTTGTCATAATTTTATGAAGGTACTGGCTCTCTATATCGATTGTCCAAAATTTTTATGACAACCGGGGCCAACAGCTTAACAAGCTTTGTGAGGTATCTACTAGATAGATATATATATTATTATTATTATTATTATTATTATTAGCCAAAATTTTCCCACTGCAGGGCAAAGGCCTCCCTTCCCTCTTTCCACTCCTCTCTGTTCGTAGCTTTAACGGGCCAATCCTCCATATAAGTGTCCAGCTCATCCCGCCATCTTTTTCTGGGCCTGCCGCGCGGCCGTTTTCTGCCCTCTGGGATCCACTGTGTGGTAATTTTTGCCCATAGCTCCTCCGGCATGCGGCAGATATGTCCAGCCCAGTTCCATTTCAGCTTGGCAGCCGCGTGGCCTGCATCTGCAATATGTGTTTTGGAACGCAGTGTCGTGTTTCTTATACGGTCTGTAAGTTTGACTCCCAGGATACTGCGTTCCATTGCGCGCTGACAGACCCCGAGAGCGGACTTCTGACTCTTTGTTAATGACCAAGTCTGCGCTCCATAGGTGAGGGTGGGGAGAATGCACATGTCCATAAGCTTTCTTTTTAAAGAAAGGGGTAGTGATCCCTTCATAAAGGATTTCATCGACCAGTAGATATATATAGACATAGATAAAGGTATCATCTAGATTATAACTAAATTAGGTACCCATCTAGAAGACTTAGTTTTCTGTCAAATTCTAGAGAAGAATGTCTAATCATAATGGCAGTAGGTATTAACCAAAATGTACATAGCTTATATCTTCCGTTCCCCATTAGCTTATATCTTTGCGAGTATTTCTCTAACTTATCAAGTAGGTAATTTAATTAACATATTGCATACATCTTATTAATCAAGGTAATGTTACTTGAGGCACTTGCATCATTAACATTAAGATTAATTTGGTAACTAATTTGCAATTAAACGCCTACTGCATGAATTGTGAATGTAAGTAGATAATGTGTAAAATTATTATTTTTAACGTTTTTAGGTCTTACTGAGCATAGTTGCGATATCTTAAATGCTTCTTTTGTTTTAAAATTACGAAAACAATAAATTGTACCTACAAAATACGAGCAATATTTATAATATTATAGATATTTGTAATTGAGTTTTCGATAATGGTCCTAACGATTTGGATAAAAAATTATAATACATCAATTAAGAGGTGGAATATCGATCTAGCTAGGTCTCATTTCTGGAAAAAAATATTTTCTTCTTTACGTTTTACAAGTAGCCTGATTGGTCGCTCAGATGCTGTAGGTAGTATTAATTCCGCAAATTTCTTACTACATGAGCATATTTTTAGGTGGGCTGGAGGATATGTTTTATGCTGTTTTATGCATCCTTGCTTGATAAACTTAATTTATTAGCGAAATCAACACTAGACATTATGTCACGACGTGGGTGTGGGTTCGAACCTGGCATGTACCATGTACTTTCTAAGTTAATCTAAGACACCACTGTGTAACAGTGAAGAAAAACATCGTTAGGAAACTTAGACTTACCTAATAGTCTGAAATCGCCAACACGCAGTGAGCTAGCGTGGGGATTAATGCTCGATCCTTCTCTTCATGAGAAGAGGCCTTTGCCCTGCAGTAAGACAATTACAAGCTAGTAAGAAATGTCGATTTGCATTTCATTTAAGTACATTGGTGAAATTGTTATAACAATTTTGTATCTAGTTCTGTTATGTAGTCTTTTAAATAAAGTTGAAGGAATGTAGATGTTATTTAAAATTCAGCATTCACTTTATGTTCTGTAGCAAATCACGTAACAAGAACATTCAAAATGCTGACTTTTATTACTCTCATTATATAGATCTTTCGTGCCTTATGTATACAATGTAATCATAGAGTCTTAAGAGTATATAAAAACGTATAGAGTGATAATGTCAACAATATTGCCTAGTGCGGAGCGTATCATTTTTTAAGTATGTGGTCCAGTCATTTTTGGCAAAATTTAACACAGCAGCAGTCAAAGGTGTAAAGACCGGGACAGTTTTCGTTGCACCATAATGTTACAAAATCTTAAAAGTAACTTACCTAAAGCCTTTTTAAGCTGTTTCAGAAGGTTACCTATACCTACTTACATAATTGTATCGCAGTTATTTGAAAATTTCGAATTATCGCGATTTTGTTTTATTTCACTATTCTTATTTATTGTAGGATTATTAATTTATTACTAATCTTCATTTATTATTGTTTCTGTTCGAGTTTCTATAGCGTTATTAGTGTTGCGTTTTACAAATGTTTTGCACCTCTGCTTCTGAGCCTCTTTTTTTTCTAATGACAGAGTTATAACTTATAATTAATTCATCCAAGTAGGTAGTTAATATTGCATAGTTTAGTAGTTGTATAATAACATGTTTTTATAATTGCTCCCCAATTAACATGAATTGTATTGTATACCTACTTAAATTTTATAGTTATAATGAGTTCACTGCTTCTGGTAACTACATTTTCTTTAGTAAATTATTCTTTGCACTGGTTTTCTTTATGTTCAGGTACAGTCGGCGAAGGAGTTAGGTAGACAGGACAGTTTTTATGGAAGTTTGCATGCGGTTGCGTAAAATAGTTTAGTTTTGTATAAGTTTCAGTCATACCTTTTCAGAAAATATGGTCAAATTTAATTATATTAATGACATCTTGAAAAAATTACAACCTTAACTAGCGCCCCTGCCGACCCAACTTCTTTGCCGACTGTACCTATCTAAGTATCCGTTATATCATAAATTTTAAATAGCTGCGTCATCCGCTTGGTATGTTGTCAAATTGTAGCTTATATTATGTTATTTTACATCTTCTTTTCCATACTTCCAGTTATTCCTATCATGTATGGTCGTTGCCACAACAGCATGGCCAAGGCCCTTCTACCCGGTGCACAGAAGACCGATGAGGTTCACTAGGTTTGCACCACCGCCGCCGCCGCCAGTACATCTGCGACAATATCCCCGTCTCCAATTACGGCCACAATTACAAGCACAACCCGCTAAATCACCAGGTAATTGCTGAATACTGTTGTCTTTGATTTTTCATCCCAAGAACAGCCAAAAGCAGTCAAACCTTTAAAGGATCGGTAGGATTTAAAATGAGGTCGTATGTATCTCGATTGGGTATGGGACCAAAATCTAATCTAAAACCCTGTCGAGATACCGATATATTTGATCTTTACACCGGTCAACATGAATTGCGTCTTGATTGTAGATACCAATTTTTTTAAATAGTGAAACCAGTGTTTCCTTTTATTCAAATGGCTACTATACAATTTGATACAAAAAATACAAAAAAAAAAGATTTTCCCTGTGTTATTAGTCCGACGTACAATTCATAATTTAGCTTAGTTTTTGTCACAAAATGTGTACCTTTCGCGATTTCAATCGGAGAAGCGGAGGAAGCCTTTACAAATTTTCGTTTTACGAGCTTCTGTTTAGAGGGAAGAAATTCAATTTATTTTATTTATCTAAGTAACTGTTTAATAGTTCCTTGTCGAAGCTATTGTTAATTGTAACCATATTCGAATTGTTGCTCTACTCGATAAAACTTTTCTTTTCATAGCATCACAAATTCAATCATCCTATTGTACCTATTCTTTGTTATACCTATTTAATGTTACCGTTTCCTTTATCTACTGATTTTTACCAAACAATCTCACCTCAACTTCGAAATCTCTGAACTAAACCTTAAAGTTGAACAAAATCAAATAAACAGCCTTGCCCTTTCAGTTGAGTCAGCAGACCTACAAGAGCAACAATGGGAGCGACCAAAGCGTGGTCACGACGACTATGACTTCGACCACGACCACTCCAGGGACCACGATCACGGTCGGGGTCATGGCCATAAGGCCACAAGCGGGGTCACAGGCCCAGTCCACACTTTCGTCAAAACAGATAAGAATGCCAACTATAAATGGGGAGTCCGACATCATGTGGGGGACAAATACGCATCTTAAGCCCTAAATTGTCCTCATTTCAAGACTTTTCTTTTATTATTTATTTAGTTATACTTTTAGATTTAATTGTTGTACTAATTAATTAAAGTTTTAAGTTAAAGATTGTTTTATGTGAAACCCTTTCACTTCACACTTGCAGACACGATTGGCGTATCGATTAAGCGTCTTGCAGCCTGCGTTTGATATCGTGGATTTGATTCGTTCACGGGACAGTGTGATCGACATATATTTGTATCATGTTACAGTATGTACGAGTAGTTCACGTCAAATGTCGTTGTTCACAATATTTGCGATACCTACAGCAGAAAATCCTAGCCCTATACCTACTAGGATTTTCTCCTGTTTCGTGCATGACTTTGTTTTTTTTTTTTTTATAAAAAAAAACAAAGACGGCCCTTCGAGCCGGAAAAGACAAAAAAATCTACCTTATTTCACTTCAGCACTTATTACCTCACTCAAACGAAGGGTCAATTCGCAGAAATTGAGCGACAATTCTTTCATTACGCGTTTTTAATCGAGTTATAAGACTTATTCGCTCCAGCGGTCGTGACGGCCACGCCTTTCATTGCATGCTTGTGATTGCAACACTGAGCATGTGCTTACATGTTACGCACTGTCACTTATTTATGTATTATGTCTCCGTGAGCTTGTCGTGATAGTATAGTAGGTCAGAAGCGCGTGCCGAATAAGATTTAGGTTCTTTTATCAGATTGGAAGAGGTCATAACAGTTTTAACTGACTTTTAAAAGCGAGGGTTCTGAATTCCATGCTTTATTTTTATTACCTAACTTATACCTACTCTATGCCTGTACACACTGTCACACGGAAGTGCATAATCAACACTTTACACATCAACATAAAATTATTAAACATTAATTTTCTAGTTGGTTCCTTATTAATATTGCCATCGGATACGAGAGTGTATCTTCGAACGGGGACTTCCCATCGGAAGATAGCGATCCTCTCGTAATTTCTAAACTGTCTTTGTTTTATGTGTGTTCTCACATTCGCTTAATGCTAGAAATACTAGAAATTGAAGAATAAAACTTTTAGAAATCCGCCTATTCCTGAATGACAATTAGTAATCGTCATAAGCATCTTAACTCAAATCGAAATTGCTTGAATTTTAGAATACTTACCTAGGTTCCGATTCAAATACAAAAATATTATTCTTTATGTATCGTTGTCAATTTAATTTAGATTATGCTGGAGGAATGTGCAGGAGGAATATGCTTCTACAGGAAGACCACTGGATCGAATATTAAACAGACGACATTATACTGGACAGCTAAATATGACACATAGGGGACTCCTTTCGATCCACTACTACTGAACATAGGCCACTCCCAATACGCGCCACTATTGTGCGCTTATTGGAGGTATTTGCCAATAATCGCCACGCTGCGCTGGGCAAGCGGGTTGGCGATCGCAGTAACAGATGATTACTGACACATATAGAAGGATGTTGCTGCCCGTCATCCAGATCTTTCCCTTTGTTGCTTCTTACGACACCCACGGGACGACCACACAGCAGATGTGTGTCTCGAGTGTGAATGGGTGTTTATATATCCAAATTTAAATCAAGATTATCATTCGGATCTCAAATCAAAAGTTACCGAAATATGTACGTAAACGAAAAGGTCACATCTCTGCGATAGTACTTTACCTCAAACGACTTTACTCCAGTTTAATTTAATCAGAAAGTTGGAAAGTCAACGGAAATGTTACTTAAACTCTTGACTCCAATAGCTCTTAATGACCATTTCAAGTACTTTATTACACAATCTTTAGTTTTTATTATATTGGGAGTATAGTGCTGCCAACTTAAATGTTCAAGCGGACAAAGTTGGAACTAACCGATTTTCTTATCGAATACCTTAAAATGACAACTCTATGCTCACCACTAGCGACACCGTCAACTGAACTGTTAAAATGGTGGTATTGTGGGTACTTAAAAATTGTCGGGTCGGATTTCCGAGTGGCCAATTAGAGCAGTTTATATTTATGGTTTTGGTAATGTTATTACGCAAATCTCGGGTATTTTAATGAGAAGAGTTCATGTAACCTGCACAGGTGGTACGTAAACGGTAAATGAGTGAAAATTACTATGTACTTTGACTCTATAGCAATAAGATTGATTTTCGTCAAAATCAATTCAGTTAGACTATGTATATTTTACATTTCTGGCGTTTTTGGGTCTTGTTTTATTAATAGTAGTTTAATAATATCAATTCCAAATTCCTTTGAGTTAATATAAATCAATACTGCCATTTTTTATTTATAATTAACGTGTTTTACAACGAAGCAATCTGATAATATTCAGCGTTGTAATAGATAAAGAAAAACAAATAAATAAACTAGCTTGAAACTGTCCCAATGCAGGGCAAGGCCTCTTCTCATACAGGGACCATTCCTGGTTTTACTACGGAACCCTAAAAATGGGGTTCTGTAATCCTTAAGGCGCCTCTTTGCGCTAACTTGCTATCTCGCTTGCACATTGAAGTTGAAAAAGAAAATAGCATAAAATAAAAATTAATTTAAACTAAATTTTTTATTTCACAACATTTTTCGATCAAGCTGAAATTTTTGCTGAAACTTTGTAATTTTGTTCTCCTTCAATTGGTTTATTTCGATTTTTTATAACTATTCTCATTGATCTTCAATGTGGGAGCGAGATAGAAGAAAAGCGTAGGTATCCTCGCCTTAATAATTTGCGTTGACGTTTTAATTGTTAAATAGAACAGGTATTTCTAAGCCGCAGTAACACTTTGCTAGTCGCGTGTCATGTAATCGCACGTGCAGGCGACTAATAACTTATTCGTACAATACAATTAACTTTATAAAGGAACCGGTAACTTACTAACAATATACTACAATATCACGTCATTTATCAGCTGTTTTATCAATTATGAAACTGCAGCGTGAATGTTAAAGATTAAAGTGCCTGATGGCATTGCAACAAATTTAATTTGATTTGTCCTTCATTTTTTCTTTCCAATTCCAATCTATCAAATTCCAGAGGCATTATCTAATTCTACCACCACCGGCGTATTGTTAATTTCGTAGAAATTACTGATAAGGCAACCGTGAGCACAGTACCTTATTATCCATACTAGTATAATAATTCAGGCTTCAAGGATGTCAGATTCCAGTCGTTTTTACTACTCGAGAAGGGTAGGTAACGATGGGTAAGCCCGCAAAAAAAACCATGTTAGATTATGGTAGACTAAAAACAATGTAATTATTATTACATTGTTTTATTACGTTATTACGTTACGTGTAATACGTCAATAATTCTTCTTCTTCTTCTTCTTCTTACGTCAGTAATATTATAAATAAATAAACCATACACGCAGTGACGCTAGCTCACTAGCCCAGTAGAAGTAGGATTCTATCTTATAATTTCATTAAAGTCATTTATTTTTGCACAGGAGATTAGTTACGTGTATTTAAAGCTTCGTTTAAAAAGTTAGAAAATTTAGACCAATGCTTTAGGTATAATTTAGGTTTCTGCAAAATCCATTACAAACGATGAACACATCGGTAGTCTTCGGGTTTCCGTATTCACCCGAATGTATTATCTCCATGTCTAGTAATTTTTATATTTATTTGTACTCAAATCTTGAATTATTTAAATTTAGAACTACATACTTTATTGTTCTTTTGTTTTTGATTTCCATGTGAACTACATAAAATTATAAAACCTATAAAATCTCTTTATTAACCAACGACGGAAAAAAGGAGGAGGTTCTCAATTTGACTTGTACCTAGGTATATATATTTTTACAATTGGATTTATATTAAATAGACTTTACAAGTTTTCGAATATGTTTCAACGCCAATTGTCCGACCAGCCCTCTTGACGAATATTGACGATCACCTAATTTTGTAGACTCTATGTACAATACTGTGAGAGTGTTACGGTTTTGTTTTTATATGTAGGTATATTATATTTATAAAAAATAATTTTTTGTGGGTTTTATTTTGAAGATGAACAAGGTGATTCGTACATAACTAACGTAACGTACAATTAATCCCAAACACAGTAGTTCAAATTTAATAGTAATTATTTATTACTATTCGGGTACCAGGTTGTTCATCAACCATAGGACGAAGAAAGCTAATTCGGGCAGAGCTTAATTTTAAAGGTTAAATTGGAAGTACACTGAATATAAAATCCGGTATTTTTATATCACACCGGTTTTTCATTCCCTATCCTTGAATTTTGCGTGGCTTTTCTTATGTATCATGTTTTTATAACAACTTTACCCACACAAAATCTTCTAATCTTCTGAAGTTTTTACGGTATAGCATTTTATAATTGTTAAGTAGCCTCTAATTTCGGAACTCAAATAATAATATTACTTAGACGAAAATAATTTAAAATTCACGTCATTTATAAAAAAAGGATTAAGCTTAGTTAATTAATTAATTTTAATTGGCCATACCAATAAACCAAAACTGCTAGTTACTTAGAAAAAATTACACTATTATTCAGATTAAAAAAAAACTAATTTTCATTAAGTTATAAGTGATTTTATAGGCCGTACTGGATGATGTATCTTTAACTGATCTTATAGAAAATGTTGTCACATGACAGTGTCACTGATTATGAACATTTGGATTAAGTTTATACAATTTCGGAAATAATTAATATATTATTAGCCTGTAACTGTCCCATTTCAGGGCAAAAGTCTCTTCTCATACAGAAAATACATTGAATTAATTGTATGCATTTATCACCACGCTAGCTCAATGCTGGTTGGCAATTTCAGACTATTAAATCCAGGTTTCCTCATGATGTTTTCCTTTACTATTAGTCAGTGGTGTCTTTGATTAGCTAAGAATTTACATATATGACATTGAAAAAATCACGTTGTTACCACGACCTCTTTCTTGACTTCTTTCTCTTTGAATAATTATAAATAATTAATTAATTACGCTAATTCTTCTTAAAGGAGATCCTATCCTATTGTAATTAGAAAACTTTTTAAAAAAATATTTAATTTTTAAATAAATATTTCTTAAAATTTATTTTTGATTTTCATCTGTTGTTGTTGGTCTTTCTTTATATTACTCGTTCCTTTTGTTTTTTACACAAGAATATTCTGGATTCAAATATCTATAATAATACTCAAATAGACCTAATTTTTAACTAAGAATATTACCCCTAAATTATATATTTGTTTCAAATTTCAATAAAGGTTTGAATGTATACAAGATTTTGATAAAAACCGGTATTGGTTGAACAAAATAAAAAACCGGTTTTATATCGATATATGTATTTTGTATATTATATTATTATCTTCAGTAGCCTCTAACTTTGGAACATTTTTTTTTATATTACACAGACTAAGAACATAAACTCATTAATATTATAATTTTTAAAACTACATTTTTTATGATGTTGTTGTCAGCGATTCGAAAGCACGGCGGCCGGCTACGAAGTGAGCGCGATAAAACCCCCCTACGCCCCGCACAACCCCTCGTATTATTTTCGTATGCCGTGCTAACAAATCTTAAGTTTTCTGACAATTCCATGGACCAATTTTTCTAATCTTTTGTATGATGATAGAGTACATAGTTATGGTCAAATAGTCACCAACTTCTGAACTCAAATTTTATATTACTCACTTACTCAGACCATAAAACTTTGAAACTGAATACTCAAATAATTTGGAAAGCTCTTTAGATAATTTTCTAAACTTTTTGTAGTAGGTAAAAATATACAATACCAATTCATTAAAATTATTTGCAGACACTGGAATAATTTATTGAAGACACAATTGTAATTATCTAGTTATTCAATGTTTGGCCTTATAACATAGGTTCCATGAATCTAATCTTTCTAATCTTTTGAATGATGATAGAGTATAATGTTATGGTCAAATAGCCACCAACTTCTGAAATCAAATTTTATACTACTCACTTACTCAGACTATAAAACTATGAAACTGAAAACTCAAATAACTCGGAAAGTTCTTTAGATATTTTTCTAAACTTTTTACAGTACGTAAAAATATACAATACCAATTCATTAAAATTATTTCCAGACACTATAATAATTTATTGAGGACACAATTGTAATATTTAGTTTTACAATTTTTGGACATAAAACATCAGTTACATCAGTTCCATGTATCCAATCTTTCTAATAACTTAATAACTATAAGATAACATTGTTCTTAATCACACAGGACTAGAATTTCTGACTTAAATTTTATATTCACGGTTTGTCATGCAGTTTTGCAAAAACCTAAATTGTACTTAAAGCAACGGTCTAAATTTTCTAACTTTTTAATAGAAGCTCTAAATATACGTAATTAATCTCCTGTGCAAAAATAAATGACTTTAATAAAATTATAAGTTACGGTCAAAATACGACGTTCCGCTATCGGTCTACACTGCGTGTTGGCGAAGGCGATTGGAGACTCCAATCGCTAACAAATTGGACCAATTTCATTAACTAAAAATTAGATTGATTAACTAAGAAAGTATTTACTTCTTCTCTTTTGTCACTTCTTGTTACTTTTTTAACCTAATTTAAATTTCACATAGCATGAACATTATTTTAATTATTTGTAGGTAACAGGTGGATAATAATGTTAGTAGTATAATAAATAACTGTTGTATAAACTCAGTGTTTATAATATATGAATGTTAGCACAGCACATTGTATTACTGTTATCCCGAAATAAAATAAAATAACTCAGAAAAATAACAGCACGTAGCGATAGGAAGAAATAATTTCTTCAATTAAAGTATAGTAGCCTTATCACAACACTTCTTAATCAAGCTGGTTTCCCCACAATCGATTTGTTCACAATCGGTAGTATGAAAATCACTTCATACTTTCACTGTTTACATTACGTGAGTAATTATAAAGTAATGGATTCCTCGAACATTGTCACTGTCATCGCGATTCTTTTTATATTTTGTTCAATGCTCGATATTGCGATTAAGTTTATATGTCGCGTGATGTTTATCACCCAAATAATAATGATTGCTTGCAAAATGGACATGGATACGGTGGATATTATTGTAAATTTTACTTTCTCCAGCAACTATGTGCTAAAAATCACTTGTGGCTAAGAACAGACAGAAAATTAGAGCTTGTGATACCTTCCTGGACCGGTTTTTACATTACAAACATGTTTTAACATAACAATTATGTTTTAACGATATTAGTTCCAATTCGCCATCCAATTTACTAGCATACGACTCCGTATCTCTGCGGTCGTGTCGGATTGTTGTCCTAACAGACTATGTGAGTGAGGGAATGGAGGGCACCTGTGTTTGCGCAGTATAGGATAGTCTGCGATCGAAAACGGTTAAGAAGATTTTGCATTATTATAACATTCACATCATTAAACATTTTGATTGTGTATTTCTTTTTTTCTTTTACAAAGCATCTGAGCAACCTATATCTACAGATTTATCACCTAAAATTTTTAGAATAAAGTTAGACCATGGTATCATTGTGGTTCTAATAAGGAGGCAATCAAAATAGTCATATAACTTCATAGTTTCCTCATTTACGTCGGTATTTTTCCCAAAATATTCGCATTAAATCGAAGGCTGAGATCTAAGGAGCGTAGGAGGCGTGGAGGTACTTAACGTAGACTTAACTTACGTAAAACTTGTGAAAATAAAATAGAAATTGATAGGTTTAATTTTATTAGGTACTCTAAGTTTTTGGTAAGTTGGGCTAATACTTAGACTTTACTCGCAAGATATTTGTAAAACTACGAGATCTTTGAATGCGTCAAGTTTACAAATCAACAGCTTACCATAAACTTGGATTAATAACCACAAATCTATCTATTCCTTTTTTTTATTAGTTAGTTAAGTGAAGTCACTAGTAGATAAGTCAAGTCACTATTAGGTCTAAGCAAAGGCAAATATATAAGGTCTCAGCCTAAGACCACGCCCAGACTCTACATTAGCTAAGTCCCTCTTATCTAGATTAGGTTATAACAAACTTTATATTACTATAACAGTTGTAGGCGAGGTTATTCCGCAATGTATGTCCGGACCGGTTATCAGTTACATATGTGACAAAAACTCGGTCGGTGTGCAACATACTCTACCTATATAATGACATACGAAACATGTTTGGTTGCTATGCTCAAAATGTGCACTTTATTTGGAACTTTAGTGTTCGCATACCATGCTTAAGCTTAAAAAAATATTCCATCCTCAAGGAGTATGGATGTATACCTACTCGTCACTTAGATAAGTTTCATCGAACATCAGCCACAAGACGACAAAATCGATCGGAACGGTAATAAAATATAGCACTTACATACTATATCTTATAGTGTAACTAGAAACTGGATTTTTTCTAGGAATTTAGGCCATAAACCTTAGTATCCGAGTTCCGACATTCATTTCAACTTGATACCATAAGCGGTTTCTGAGAAAAAGGGTCGTGACACACAGACAAACGACAGACAGACAGGCGTGCAACAAATTGAAAGGTTTTACAATAAAATGTTCGGATCTCAAGGAAAGCTTAATTTTCTCAATTGAAAATGTAGAATGAGCGTGTTGTGGAAAGTATGAGCTCCGAGCTAACCGAACTTCTGGCGAAACCTAACAGGTCTTCAGCTAAAGAAAAATAACTAACCCAAAGCAACAGCAGCCAAGGGCGCCCCTAATAGGATTAGGGCCTCAATTTAGATCATTTTTTGGGGACATGCTAGGGACTAGCTGGATCTGATTTTGATTATTTGGTATACAGAGTTATTTTTTAAAAACACCGGCAACCTGAAAAGGGGTCATTAAACTCATCATTTTGAACAACTTTTACTGTGGGACCACCCTGAAATCGTAAAAAAATCAGCTGTTCCATACATTTGTGTTCATAAAACTTGACAAAATGTATGGAACAGCAGATTTTTTTATACATAAACATGTTTATAAAGTATTTATACAAACTATGCGACATGGGAACACTAAAGTTAGAAATTTTGTTGAAAGAATCACACTTGTAACGAATTTTTCTTTCTACATTTACAGACTCTACCGGGCTGGCATAAGCAAGGGTCAGGGAGGGCAATTATTGGGTCGAAAACTAGGTACTTACATAACGCCAATGGATTTCAGCTGAGACCCCATCTATCAGGTGGAGTTATTGAAAACTAACGCCATATAACGCAAGTAAACTGTTGAAAATAAGCCATTATTGTCTAAAATGAAGTCAAACGTTATTTAATTTTCATATAAGTTGGTATGAAAACTTCGGATGGCAATAAATTACTTAATCATAATAAACGGATGGTAACTAATATGTATTATAGTAATCGGGTTTTACTGCACTATATTATTTCTTATTAGATCCGGTTTTCATTATCGTGTTGCTTTGTCGTCGCGGCAAAAATGTCGTGGCTTGTCGATAAATGTCATCTCGTCGCGTCGGTTGCTTTGTCACGATTTTTTATAATGTCGTTTATGTAATAATTACTGTTATGATAACGATACATTCCTAAACCGTATCGAATTGCTGTCCCATTGGACTAAGAGATTGAGGGAATAGAGTCTAATGCAATGAGTACTACACTAGTGAGTGTTTGCACACACTTTTGCACTATATTTCCTGCGTAGATGGCTAATCTCCGTTGAGATATGACGATATTTAAAGATCTAACTCAAACTCAATATTATGGAAATTATATATCTATCTATGATCTATAAAAATAACATCCATATTTTCTTTATTTATTTTGATTACATAAGTATTATAGAGCTCCGTTCTATGAAAAAAGAATGTAATTATTCTCTTCATGGCTTCCCGCCATATTTGACAGATAGAGTAAGATGGCCGCGCCAATGCACCGGAGGCACCGGATATACGGGTGAAATTAACAAAGGTATACATATACAGCTTGGCAAAAAAGAGTCTGGATAAATTGGGGGCGCCGCTGGCGCACTTTTCACACTACAATAATTCATAATTACAAGTTATTTAGTGCTTACATATTTATATGACGAGTTTTTTGTCATAAATTATAATCAAATGAATCATTTTTATGTTATTTTAGTACTCACAAACTTAGTTTTTTAAGATTTTTATTTTTAGTTCCAGCTGTCACCGCCCCAGACTCTTTTTTGCCAAGCTGTATTGTTGTAGAAGAAAAAAACGATTACGAGCAGGACTTGAATCCTGATGGTTTGGAAAGGTCTATATTATCTGTAACAATGACAATTATTTCGCTGTGAAGTAAGATTTAATTAAAATATTTATTACTTTCACTATATTTTATTCCTTATCGATTCTCCTACGCAAATTTTATTGAAGGTCCACATTTAACGATCATTCCAGCTAGTTTTGCCTTTAGTTAATTTTATGCGCTTTCACAAAATGTTCCTTTTATGTATAAATTTATTATGACAGTAAGTAAGCGTTTCCGACTCTTTATTAAGTGATATACGTAATATAATTTATTAGGAAATCTATCCCTCTGCTTTAGATGGCTTTAAAATATTAATGCGAAAATGTATATTGTTGATTTGTGACGTGTAGTTCTTTGATAAACGTCGACATCTTCTCAAAATCAAAATATTTTTATTCTTGTAGAACATTTTAGACACTTATGAATAGTCATAATTCTAATATTGTTGTAAGAGTGACTCTAGTTGCCAGTTCCAAGGGCAGCCTACCCCTCATGGAAAACGTGCATAGCATCATAATAAAATATATACATAATGGAAGCATAAACTTTTACTATATTCTCCTTACATTCAAGCTAACAAGACGCAATTTATGATGGACCGAAAAGATTGAGATGCGGAGACATTATACGTATTTAATTAATGACCTCCTAAACGATTTTCCAATCTCAACGGAGATAAGCAAACTACGCAGGATAGTGGCATAGCGTGGAAGGGCAGGGAGGGGCGCAAAAAAAACAAATAACTCCAAATCATTAGGCAAGCGAATCCGCAATGGTGCGAAAGAGAGGAGGCGAGATGAAGTCTTTGATATGGAATGATATGATGAAACTGACTGCACTGGAAAAACGGACTAAATTAAAAACAAATGAAAACCCACGCTACGACACTGACACAGGAGATATTATAGAGCACAAATGTGTGCGCGAACACAGGAGCACTGTCTATTCCCTCACTCATAATCCGACGAGACGGCACGCGGCAATCCGACAAGATCGGAGAGAGATGAGGCCTAGGACCAACGCGAACGGCTTTACGTGCTTTCTCAGGCACAGTGATAAAATTAATTCATAATATGCATATAACTTATGAAAAGTCAGACGTGCGCGCCTTGGTTTCGAACCTGAGGCCTCTGACTTGTCAGTCAATGGTCATAAGACATAGGCTATCACGACTTAAGCGGGCCTACTGGCAGACACTGGACAGGGGATGCGAAGCGCGTTAGCAGTACCTGTCCGATACAGTGCGAGGAACACGCAGGGGGGAGGTGTAAGATCTCAGACTACGGTATGCGGTAGGGACATTTTTTACTCCCCCCTACCACAAAAAAAGGCTTTTGCGACTCGGATTTAAACGTAGGTAGTTACTAATGATTTTAAAGAATTGTCAAGAACAAACTTGTTCAAAACTTCGTAAAAATACTTTTTTTGTGAATTTCGAAGATCGTGGGTTCGAATCCTGTCCGTATCAGATGTTTTTTCAAAGAAATTGTTACTGCAATAAAATTATTTTTTTCAAATTTGAACTTGACTCTTTTAATAATTATGATTTTCATAGACACACTAAATCAAGCTTTCTAAGCCAAGTCATAGCCTCCAGCAATGTTACATGATGTCTATATCGGTTTGTATCACTGCATATTACAAGACAATTAAATATCGGCTAGTATATTTCTATTGCGTAATTATCTACCTCATTTAAACGATAGCTGCTTAGTTTAAAGATCTAGGGGGTTACTCTTGTAATAAGAACGTAATACCATAAATGTATCTCATTTTTAGGCAGTTAAGAACTCATTGATTTTTATATATTTAATGTATACATACAAAACAATGGTTACACAACGTGATGATTAAAATTATGTGCAAAGGTTCTGCTTATTCCATTTTTCAATTAATAAATTGAACCTAATCATTTTTACTATAAATATATAGTAAAAATGATCAGGTGCTTTGTTCAAGAGTAAACGCGAGTTGGACTCCTTAATTTAGATCACTGAACGAAGAACTAGTTACTTTTATTCTTCTGCTATTATAAATAAAGAAAGACATGACATTGACTGGTGAGTGACAGTAATATAGTTATGTGGTCTATGATGAAAATTACTTGCCATTTAAAGATGTCTATACTCACTCTCGATTTGAAGATCCTCAAATTATAGTGTTCCAAAAATACATTCTCAATATTTACAAACCCTATTTTGTCTTTGCAAAAGATGTTAATTTCCGCATTGACACGCACTTTTGCACCAACGTAAGAGAGTTATATCGTAAGTTGTAATGAGTTTGTATTATTAATCGAGATTGGGTTCGTAGTTCAACAGTAACTCCCCAGAGGCCTACAAGCCTACAATTCTATAAAATTAAAAGTATTTATGTAATAGTAATAAATAAATAAGTATGATCATGTGTCGAACACTCGAGTCGCTTTGTCCGTTAGTTGCAAAAGACAGATTTCTTATCAGAGTTGAAAGGCTTTTAAGATACTTAATTGAATATAATAACGTCATAATGAATGATACATTATTAACTTTTATTTTTAAAATGCATTGCACGTAACAGCATTTTTAATTAATTTTAACTCTAGGTGGGATAAAATTTCTTTTACCACAAAAAAATTAAGTACCTTTTTTTTGTGGCCGGGAGGAGTAAAAATTGCCTTCCGCATACCGCATAGCTATGTAAATAAGTAGACCGATAGTGGAACGTCGTATTTTGACTATAACTTATAATTTTATTAAAATCATTTATTTTTGCACAAGAGTATAAAAAAGACTTAAAAACTTGCTCTAAACTTTTGAACTATCAACTCACAGACATAAACAATCAACAGTTTCCCAGCAACAGCTGTTTAAAAAACATAATTACTTAATCCTCCATAAAATCAACACTGAATTTATTAAATCAATTATCTCCGCCCAACAGAACTAAAATACGAAAAAGGTCATTTAATCCAAACAAATTATTAGAACAAAGTGAATGCCGTATTGTGCAACTGATATTTTGCACATACATACTATGCGTTGGCATTAAGACGAACCCAAGGCCAAAATCTTAATACAATGCACTCAAATGATTCATCTATTATTATTTTTTTAGTACCTTATTTGTATTGCGCTCGGTACTGTAGTACCACTATTATTGACAAGATCATGATAATGAGTGTTAAGCAGTACTTCTTCTTATCGTATGGTTGATAAACAACCTGGGGGCTTAGCCAAGTGACTATCTACATTCGCTAACGCTATAGAAAACGAAAGAAATGTACAGGATTAGATTCTTTGAGTTTGTTTTGACCACGTGACATAACGATAATCCTATACATTTCTTTCGTTTTCTATAGCGTTAGCGATTGTAGATAGTTAACTTGGCTAAGCCCCCGGCGTCAACGTTTAAACATGGCTTTACACACGATTGAAAAATCTCTTAGGTATGCTGGTTTCATCACGTTTTCTTTCACCGTTTTAGTAGCTGATAATTAATTTAATAATACGCACATAACTTACGAAAAGTCCGAGGTGCGCGCCTTGGTATGGAACTCGAGACCTCTGACTTGTCAGTCGACGGTCATACCACTAGGCTATCATTGCTTATAATTATGAGCAGCACTTGACGTGGTTAATAAGCACTGATAGCCTAGTGGTACGACCGTGACAAAGAAAATTATCAAAATTACTATAATTATGTTACTAGCTTATTGGTAACTGTTAACAAGAAAACTTGCTCAATAATAGCAAACTTCAAATAATTAATGAAAAAATAAAATTCATAAAAAATCTTTCAAAATGATGAGCAATAAGAACATTGTAAAAAAAGACGGCTAGGTATTTCATGCGATTCTTAATCGTGTCGTACTAAAAAGCAATCAGATTTTCTTCACAGTTACAAGCGTACTAATTAATCTACTTTCCTTTACGCTACTTGATCACTTCATTAATCCATTGGTAAGACGAGGTCACGGCGACGATATCCTGGTTGGGTTATATAAATCGGATCGGCGCCGGCGCCGGCGCGGGCCCTTAATTGATTCGTGATCAAATGCTCAACTAATGTAGAGATAGAAGTCCTCTTGACATTTTACTTTATGCTTAATCCGTTAATCGGTTCATGGTTGATATTCTGCGTACGTCTATAGAGGAGATATGTTATTCTGAATTGAATTAAATAGAATTTACAAAAATTGTTGCGCATTGCATAATACACTTTCTCTTAACCGTGGAAAAGGGATTTAGGTACTATTTTTAGTTTTTTTTTCAGGAATTCCGCTTGGTTGCCTCAACCCACCAGTATCTAAGATTATAAGAATTTTAAAAATAACCTCATATAAGCAAATTTCGGAACCATTGTATTTATAGAATTTGTAAACCTTATTTTATGTTATGTTATTAAGATGATGTTAATTTTAATAAAAAATACGTAAAAAGAACGTAGTCAGTTTAGTACAGTCGACATACATAATGTGTAAAGTTGGACGTATTGTCGATGATTTTGTTGACGATGTTAGTTGATGACGATGTTCTGGCGTTACGCGACCGACGATATACTCAGCATATCTTCCTGCGTCAGCGTCACAGAAATCTAAATAATAATTAATCTAAATAATAATTTAGATTTCTGTGGTCAGCGTCGACCTTATAATGACTTCATAAAATAGCCTCCGTTGATGCTGTCAAGTTTGAAATTCGAAGATTAGGGTAGAACAGAAAAATATTATTTATTAGGGCAATAGGGCATTGCCGCATTAGGGAATTGCCGCATTAGGGCATTGCCGAATTAGGGCATTGCCACATCAGGGCTTAGATTTTGGCTCAGATATGATAGCGTGCTGACAGTGTGTGTGATTTGAAGTGATGAAACCTATTGCAGTTTGCAACGGGTGATGCGAGACATATCGTCCACCACCAGCGCGGCTAATCGACTATAGTTATTTAATTTAGAACTACGTTTATTTAGAATGCAGCCAGCATTTTGGGAACGTTGCCTTCTGGTAACGGTCTTTTAGATTACTTAATGTTTTATTTTTCTTAATTTAGGTAATGTAATTAGATTTGTAAATAAATACCTATAGATAGTTTTATTTATTATTATTTGAAATGATAGGTATTTAAATATGATATATTTAAATATGAAATTAAAGAACTACGTTTCTTATTTCGAGATATTGCAAAGCGACTCGTCGACACTTTTCGAAGGAGTTTTTTGACGCCTAAATTTGCTTCTTTTTAGGGTTACGTAGGTACCTCAAAAGGAAAAAAAACGGAACCCTTATAGGATCACTTTGTTGTCAGTATGTCTGTTTGTCAAGACCCTTTACTTTTTCTTAAATGTGTTTAGTTCACAATTTGGAACTTTTTATTTCTGTAGCCATCTCAGACCATAATTTAAACATAGTTTCTAATCCCTATCCGAGTGTCTGCGTGCGTACCTACTGCTCGATCTTAGTTCCTGTTATTCGTTATATGCTACAGCGACCTAAGCAATTTTCCGCGTCCGCTGCACATCGAGCGACCATTGATGCCTTGATGGTGTGAAGCACTCGCGTCGTAATTGTAACGTAGCTACATTACAAATACTATAGATTACGCTCCAGAAATCGCGCGATGTCGCCAATGTAATATTTATAGATTTCATAATTTATATTGATATAAAATAATTTAAGCCAAAGTTAAAAGTTCAGACTCAGTCTAACATATGACGTCATTGTCATCACGAAACTTAGTAATTTCATATCTGTAAAAAAAAAATGATTACAAATAGGATTTGAATCTGCAACTTACTGGTTAAAGCCACCAGTCGCTATGTCACTAAGCAGTCCGTACCCTGCCTGTGCTATCGAAATTATCTTCTGTACTCAACCTTCTCAGGTGTCCATCCACCCTTGTACTAATACTAGAGGGCATTTAACTAACTTTGTAGTTAGAGAATACTGAATAGGTAGGTACAATTAAATGCTTGCTGCTTGAAATAATAGCTTTATAACAGTGGGTCCTATTATGAATATAAACTATCCAGGGACTCGCACAAACACACACGAAAAAATCATCAAAATCGGTCCAGACGCTCTGAAGTGCGTAGACAAACATTTTTGGCAATTGTTTTTTTTTTACATATTTATAGAGCACAACATTTACCAAATAAATCCAAGAACGCATTCAAAAAACGATGCTCCAATTTTAAATTTCGAATCACACATTCGATTTTTAGCACACCACTCCCGCCTTCGCCACCTACGAGCTAGAAGGGGTGCCTCTATATATAGTGAGAGTTACTTACACGCATCGCATGAAACGTAAAAACGTCGCGAGTGTGCTGTGGCTTTATTGATTTATTTTTTAAATAAATATTTTTTTGTGTGTGCAACATGTTACGTCAGTGTGTCACTTTAGCAGTATTGGGGTGTGTTTTGGCGGTTCCCGCGCCTCAGCATCAGTACCAACCTCAGCATCAACAAGTAAGTTTTTTTTTAAATAAAATAATTGCTAGATCAACTTTAATAAATCAGTTATCTATGATCGAGTTGGATTAATTGATTAATTAAGTTAATTTAATCATTAGAAAATTAGATTTTCAATTTGAAAAGAATTTCAGAAGCCAACTAAATCTTCGTGATTGGTACATTAAAACAGTGTATTAAAAATATATATTTTTAATTTTAGTGTAATATTTGCTGACCCAACAGACGTTGTTCTGTCAAAAATCCTGTAGCAAAAATAACTTTTAATTTTTCCGGGCAACATTTTAAATTTTTCTTGCGCAATAACCTTATTCAGACTATATTAGATAGAAGAACTTATCTAAGTTGACTAGAAGAAATTATCTAAATTGGTCATTCGATCCAGCTGTTCTTAAGTGATGCTCTTACCACCAAACAGCATTACATTTTATTTTATTGTTAATATAGCTGCATCAAATTTTTCTAAATCTTTAAAGTGACAGAAAAACAAAATGAATGTCAAGAAAACTTTTAAATCATTCATTTCTAAATCTGTATTTCTAAATTAAGTATATTTCTAAATCTTTATCATTTAATTCAATCAATTAAATGAAAACAATAATTGCAAACTAAATATACAATAGGTCTATCTAAAACTTATCTGAAAGTTAACTATCTACCTACTTAGTTAAATGTAATTTAAATAACACGGGTACGATTACGAAAAGCTCAGTTGGCGTAGCAGCTGAGTCGCAGATTCAGATCCGGAGACCCCACCGGCCGCGGCAATTTATAGGCGTAGCATATTTGCGTATCAAAATGTAACTTTTAAATAGCTTTTTCTAAATTCAGAGTTTAAATTTAAAATAAATAATAAATAAATCGGACTGTAACTGTCCCACTACTCCCACTGCGCCCAAAAACAAAAAAAGGTCAAAGGCCTCTTCTCATTATAGTGAAGGATTAAGCATTATAATCAGAATCACCACGCTAGCTCACTGTGTGTTGGCGATTTCAGAATATTAAGTCCAGGTTTCCTTACGATGTTTTCCTTCAACGTTAGTCAGTGGTGTCTTAGATTAACTAAGAAAGTACATAATACATGACATTGATGATTTGGATTGGTGCATGCTAGGTTCGAACCCACACCCAAGTGCTTGCAAAGCGGGTCCATAATGACATACAATTTAAACTAAACTGTGGGAAAAGTTTAATCTACTATTTCATTACATGCAAAACATTGCAAAGTTCATTCACTATTCACTAGGTTTAACCTTTAACTTGTGTCTTACTGAGAGTAGGGCGTCCATTGTTTCTATTGCATCACCTCCATTGCATTTAGCTAATCATGCCGTTTGAGTCGAGTGTCAAGTTTTGTGTGAACATTTTCTTACCTACTTTCAAATTTGTTACACTTAAATATAATAATTACGTATTCTATAAAAAGTAAAATATCTACTTGTTGTAGGTATTGAGCAGAAAAATGCAATATACCTGTATTGTCTATTAAATATAGAACATATATGTAGGTATATATATATCTCCTTGCCGCTTTCGGCTTGATTTGGCTTCTAATTTCTAAAGCTAGGATGTTTAGCTCGCATGTGGCTGATAAACCCTATTTTTGCAGCGAAGGTCCGCGTACAAAGACTGCATGTCAGGGTACTATTAATAAAATTGTATTGAATATTTGACATAATATTGGCCAAACAACCGGTACAACCCCTTAAAAAAATAACTTCGACTGATAGTTTTACCGTTGATTCGGATACCATATGGGATGAGGTTGCCTCTTGTTCGTGTAAGCTTTTCAAGGGTAACCCATTGGTAACCCTTTCAATAATGTTAGCTATTTGAAAGATATTATCACAAACACCTTCATGAGAGACTGCTACATTGGATTAAATACATATTATCGACAGAACTATATGAGTGCGGGGAGACGACTATCATGCCACAATCGTGAACCTTACACAAAACCAATGTGTTGGCAGAGTCCCTGCAAGATTTCTAGTAGTCCGTATAAAGGGTGGTTTTATTTAACCAGTAATAGGTTACATTACAAAAATGAATATTATCCGACAACAATTAAAACTTTAGACGATTGAAGCTGTTGTAGAGTCCACTCTATTTTGCTTAAAACACAGCGATATTTTAAGGATTTTTATAGAATTTTATTTCTTAGTCGGTCAAGGTTGTAACCGTTTCTTCTTTCAGCTTGCAAATGGCTTTCAATATAATATCGACAAAGTAAAAGATACTCTTAACCAACATTTTAGCATTACAATATATTTATTTCATCCTCGCATTAAATAAGCTTTTATAATGTTTATGCAAAAATTATGCAATTGTGCACTTACATGTAATTATTTAAGCAAGTATTTATATTATTACACATAATATTATGAAGTAAAAATAAAATGCTGACAACTAATCTAACTTTAGAATATCGTATCCCTTTGGGTTGCGGAGGTCAGATAGGCAGTAGGTAGCTCCGTTATTGGAAACTGATCCTATTCAGCTGCATCGAGTTAGATCAGAAGCCGACCCTCAAACAAAGTTTGGGAATAATAAGGCTGTGAGGATAATGATGACACATAATATTATAAAAACAATAGGGTTGTGCCCAAAGATATTTTAATATTTCTATGGTTGTGCCCTATTACATGGGACCTATAACATAGGCGGCGAAACGTAGGTGTACTGCCTTCACCTCTGCCTACCCTCGATGTTATTGCCTTTCAATGATAAATTATAACCTTAACCAGCTAGGCAGGGAGCCCACATAACTCCTCTGTCGATTGTACAAAAAGCATGGATTCTGCGACTACTTACCAGAAAGCATGGATTCTGCGACTACTTACCTACCAGAAAGCATGGATTCCGTGACTACTTACCAGAAATTCCATTGATTCTGTGGCTTTACGTAAAAAAAAGGTACCAAAAGCATGGATTATGTTACGTATAATTCAGTTTCGTAGAAAAATTGTATAACGAAGATTGTATGTAACAAATAAAAATAAAAATCGATCAAAATAAAAAGTAGCATGTCTACAACATCTTGGTAACACCCATGCGACTGCATTGCTTCACCAAACAACATAATTGGCTTCAAACAGACCGGAAAACAATTGTAACATCAGTTTTTACGAAACATGCACACATGTGTTTTTGGCAAGCCATGACAAATCGACCGAGACGTAACAGGGTTCCTATTACGTTACACTTTTGAGTTTCGTAACGGAATTCCGAACTGTAACGAGATATAATTGGATTAGCGTTACGTAACTGATCGCGTTGATTAGCTGGGGGGTACTTAGCTTTATTTTTCTAATGACTTACGATGCAACGCCGTGAAATTGGACCTTCTTTCTGTGGTGATTTGAACGTGGATTTTTTATTGTTTTAACTCCTGTTATGCGGTATTATGCTGTCAGATGACAATGATAATGATGAACAATGAACATAATTAAACGTAGCTAACTAGTTGTCGAGCGTAGATTTTTAAATGCTATAATATTATCCAATGTCCAGTATCATGGTAGTGCATTGGTTACGGACCCGCTTTCCTAGCACGTGGGTGTGGGTTCGAACTTGGCATGTAGCAATGTGACTTTTTCAATGTCATAATTTTGTACTTTCTTAGTTAGTCTAACACACTACTGACTAACGATGTCTAAACATCATAAGGAAACCTGGACTAGAATATAGATATAATAATAAACAGGACTGAAGTCGCCAATCTGCAATGAGCTATCGTCAATCCTGCTCCGGATGAGAAGAAGCCTTTGCCCTGCAATGGAACAGTTACAGGCTCATTTATTTATCCCATAGTGAACTATGCTAGTCACGTCACAGATGACATTGGCCGCCGCCGTGTAAATTCGATTAGGTGGCTTATATTTTTTACTCATTTACAAACAATACTCTTACTAAACATACAAAAAACATAAATACTAAACATGATCTCACTTTGTTAGCAGGCATTTGACCCACACCTACTGAGACAGTACCTCGCCGACCAACAAGCCGCGGCTCCACAACAGACCCAAGTCATCCCTCGAGCACAACACGCACAAGCAGCACCCAGACCTGTAAGACTTGAACACTTTCTACTCAATCTTTCCCGACCAGTCTCCAGTATAACCTACCCCGCCACCTACCGCTGGATAAATACCTCTCCCGAGTATAACAACAATACTTGGTCCTCAATTTTCTATATGAAAGTAAACGTCCCCAAAAACATACAGTTATGATGTTTAATATAATTATTTAATAAGAAAATTTGAAAAAACAACTGATACGGATGGGATTCGAACCCACGATCTTCGACATACCGTGTCGACGCTCTAACCGCTGAGCCACCGTATCCCATCGGCACCAATCGAAATTTCAAATCTCTTTAACACGCCTAGGGCGTGTGGCGACATCTATCGGAATACATTACGTATCCCGACTCAGTGCTCTAAACTTTGCAGTTTTAGGAGACACCGATGCGATATTACCAATTTTCTTAATATTTTTTTGTGAATTTTTTACATGTTATAGCACATGATAGCTTATTAAATATAATTATTTAATAAGAAAATTTGAAAAAACAACTGATACGGATGGGATTCGAACCCACGATCTTCGACATACCGTGTCGACGCTCTAACCGCTGAGCCACCGTATCCCATCGGCACCAATCGAAATTTCAAATCTCTTTAACACGCCTAGGGCGTGTGGCGACATCTATCGGAATACATTACGTATCCCGACTCAGTGCTCTAAACTTTGCAGTTTTAGGAGACACCGATGCGATATTACCAATTTTCTTAATATTTTTTTGTGAATTTTTTACATGTTATAGCACATGATAGCTTATTACGCTATATACGCTCGGTAACGTTAACGACATGATTTATGCTTTTAACCATTATTTAATTTTTTTATTTGACATCCATGCTCCGCTCAAAACTTGCACTATAAAAGAGTTATCGTATCCCTGGATTACAGACACAATCAAGTTAATGATGCGATTGCGAGACGACGCGTTGGCAGAATATAGGAAGGTCAAGTCAGAACAAAAGAAAGCATACTATAAACAACTAAAATCGTTAGTGGAATGTTCCCTCTATTATGAAAAAGTAGCTTACTATCGGAAGAACATTAATGATAAGATAAAAGACCCAAAATTGTTATGGAGGAATATTAAATCCACTTTATCGCCCTGTAAACAGAAACAAGAACTCCCCTCGCATTTTACAGACCCAGACCTAATAAATAACACCTTTTTGAGCGTTCCTGGCAACTCCGTAGCAAGCATCTCCCATATGACGTTCTTTGAATTTAATAGATTTAGTGAGGCAGTTTTCCAAATAACTCCAGTGGAACAAGCTGACATCTCACGCGTCATACATTCGTTGAAATCCAATGCTGAAGGATATGACAACGTAACTTTAAGTATGCTTTCTTTAACTCTTCCCCGTACTCTTCCGACCATTACCAATATTATAAATAGCTCTATACTGTCCTCCACTTTTCCCGATCTATGGAAGGTAGCCACGGTCAAACCCTTACCTAAAATAACAAACCCTATAGAGGTTAAGGACTTGCGGCCCATCAGCATACTCCCGTGCCTATCTAAAGTAATGGAAAAAGTGGTTTGCCGCCAACTGTCTGCTTTTTTGGAAAATCATGACATTTTGCCCGATTTGCAGTCTGGTTTCAGAAAGCAGCGCAGTACCTCTACGGCATTGCTGGATGTTACAGACAACATTTTGTATGCACAAGATAAAGGCATGTGTACAGTACTTGTGTTGCTAGATTTCTCTAGGGCATTTGATGCTATAAATGTTTCCCTATTGTTATCAAAACTAAATTATTACGGTTTTGACCACAGAACTACCCAATGGTTTCACAGTTACCTTAGCGGCCGTAAACAACTAGTGGAATTACGTTCGGGTGACGGAACCACTCTAAGATCTGTTCTTACATCGATAGAAAGGGGAGTGCCTCAAGGCTCAATTTTGGGTCCAGTACTCTTTATTCTATATTGTGCTGATATAGTTAAATGTTTACATAAATGCCGGTACCATATATATGCAGATGATATCCAGCTTTACCTTTCATTTCCGCCAGATGATTATGAAACTGCCATAAGTCACATTAACGACGATTTAAACAGAATTGCCCTCTGGTCGGAACAGAACTGCCTGTCTTTAAACCCGGTAAAAACCAAATATTTGGTATTCGGTTCAAAGCAACAGCTGAAGAGATTGCCTTCTTTTAATTTATTTCTTATGGGGGTGCCTATTGATAGAGTAGATGCAGCAAGAAACCTAGGATTATGTATGGATAGCAATCTTAGATTTGAGAAGCATATAGCTAATTCTGTACAAAATTGTTTTTATCGTCTGAAACTTCTCTATAAGATGAGGCCTTTCCTATCTGAAAAGCTCCGCGAGCAGTTGGTCGAAACCCTTGTTCTTTCTAAACTAAATTACGCTGATACGGTTTACGGCCCACGCTTATTAGACCGTACTGATCGACTCATACAAAGAGTTCAAAACGCGTGTGCTCGGTTTTGTTACTCAGTTCCTCCTCGAAGCCATGTCACCCCATTCCTGAACAGTCATTGTGTACTTAAGATGAAATCCAGACGGAAGCTACATTTGGCGTGTCTTCTGTTTGGCGTTATTTCACTCCATCGACCGGGATACCTATACAATAAACTCATCTGGGTAACAAGGAAAAGAGAATGCGCGACCAGAGCTTGTTCGAAACAGCTCTCTATTCAGCCTCACACTAAAGATGCTTTTAGAGGAAGTTTCCGATACGCTACGGCCAAAATATGGAATAACATTCCGCCACCTATCAGGGCAATAAAATCAGTTGACGCCTTTAAAAGGCGTCTAAGGCACTTCCTAATGGAGGAGCAACGGAAGTTGCAGATGACTATACAAAATATTTCTATTATTTAACTTTGAATATTATTATTATTAATTTTATTTTACATTAATTATTTTTTATTATATGTTATGAATATTCGATAATCTTATAATGTATTAACATTAATACCAAACAAATTTGAATTAATTATTGTAGAATAATAACTTATAAATTTTGTATTACTTACACTTGCAATCTTCGGCAGCTTGGCACTAATTGTTGCAAACACTTTTGTTACAGTATATAGGTATATAGGTTGATTAGAGGGATTATAAAGCAACTAGCTGCCCCGCGCGACTTCGTACGCGTGATTATCTTACCTCTACGCTTTTTCTACCCTACCCTACCTACGCTTTTCTACCCTACCCTACTCTACCCCTACCCCTACCCTACTCTACCCCTACCCCTACCCTACTACCCTGCCCTACCATACCCTCGGGGTATACATTACCTACTAATTTTCATGACTTCAAATTTAAAAATGACAGAATTTCATTCAAACTTTTATCTCCTATATATTTTCTACCCATAGTGGTTAAATATCAAATTATCCGTTCATTAATTATGCCACTTTGATGTCTCTTACTAACATCGAACTTCCTACACAAACTTTCACCTCTGCCCCCCCTTTCCCCCCTAATGGGTAGAGTTATCAAAAAGCTGAAACGCGTCTTTTTGTTAACCGAAAAACTAAACACCAAGTTTGATTAATTTAACTTAAAAACTGACGGATTTTCATACAAACTTTAATACCCTTTTATATCTCGTTAGGGGAGAAAATCCAAAATTTTTGTTGCACGTCTTTCTTATTTTTAGGGCATAACCTTAATACTCATTTTTGCATCTGTCACTTAAAAAATAACGAATTTTCCATACAAACTTTCACCCCCTTTTTTATCCACTCGGTTGCAGATTTGAAAAAAAAAATCTATGCTCGTATTTTATCTAACTACCGAAAAGCTAAATACCAAGTTTCGTACATTTAACTTTAAAAATGACGGACTTTCATACAAACTCTTATCTCCTTTTTTACCTACTTAGGGGTGGAATTCCCAAAAATTCTTCCTTAGTGCACCTCTAGGATACTTAAAGAATATTGTCTCAAAATTTCAAGTCTCTAGGTCCACCGGTTTAGGCTGTGCGTTGTCTGTCAGTCAGTCAGTCACGGTACTGTTTTATAAGTATAGATATCCCGGCACTATGGTACTCATCGTATCACAAAAAAGCTAGTGTGAATTTGGTATCACAGTGGAATTATTTTATATGTAGGTACTATATTATGACAACGATCAAAAATGTTTGAGAGACATTGACGTTTATAGTGTGATGGTGGGTGAGACAAAGTTTTTGTGAAGGTACCCACTCCTTTACTTACTTTTTGTAACGTTTTTGTAACTTTTATTTTGTATTTTTTATTTATGTATTCTTTTTATTACTACTATTGCTTTATCAAACTGGTTTACATCCGTCACATCTTTAGGTTCAGTTGAAAACCAGCGTCAGGCAGTAATTGTCTGGCATTAATGCTGAACTGAACCTATTTGGCGCAGCCGCCGGACACACATAAATAATAAGTATATGTTAGGTTTTTATTTTATTTTTATAAATACATATAATTTTTGTTTTTATTATTTTGTAATTACCTTTATTTTTAAGTATGTCCGAGCGCCTTGTGCCAAATAAATGTTTTTCTTTCTTTCTTTCTTTCTTTATTAAATATAATTATTTAATAAGAAAATTTGAAAAAACAACTGATACGGATGGGATTCGAACCCACGATCTTCGACATACCGTGTCGACGCTCTAACCGCTGAGCCACCGTATCCCATCGGCACTAATTGAAATTTCAAATCTCTTTAACACGCCTAGGGCGTGTGGCGACATCTATCGGAATACATTACGTATCCCGACTCAGTGCTCTAAACTTTGCAGTTTTAGGAGACACCGATGCGATATTACCAATTTTCTTAATATTTTTTTTGTGAATTTTTTACATGTTATAGCACATGATAGCTTATTAAATATAATTATTTAATAAAAATTCACAAAAAAAAAAAAAAAAAAAAATTATGATGTTTTCAAAAGCATTATAAACAAGTTTTCGTACATAAAAGTGGCATAAATAAAAACTAATTTCCAGCCATTAGCTATTTAAGAAAATTTATTCCGATCAAATATTTTTGGTGAACCTTTGTAATGTCTATAACTATCTATAACTTGATTTGTTGCGATTTGTCATGCCTTTATTCATTGATTTTATATCTTCAAAGGTAGCAGATTAACAAATGTCCGCGCCTTAAATCAATAATATTAATACAAACTTTGGCCTTTAATTTAAGAAATACCTAACCAAATAATGAACTAACTAAACACATAAAGAAACCAAAACTTTTGACTAAACAAACAATTTTGATAAGGTACTTACTAGTTTTCAAATGATTACTAGACTTTTCTTATTGCTGTTATTAAAAATAATAAATTCTAACATAGTACCCATTTGATTGTACCATTAGGCTCCCCAACAACTGTTCACCGTCCAGAGTGAGTCCCAGTACCAACCTCAGCCCCAGCATCAGCCACAGTACCAGCAGGCGCAGCCCCAGCCTCAATACAGACAGCAATACCAACAACAGAGGCCCCAGGAACCAAAAGAACCTGAAGAATATGACGTAAGTTGATCGAAAACCCATCAGGTTGTAATAGGCGTTAAGTCCCACTATTTTTGCTTTGAAAAATAATGAACAAACCCTAAAAGCATAAGAGACTTCAATTTTGTTCAAGTAAAGAAAGTTGCATTGAATGTTTATTAGATCGACTGCTTAAGTGGTCGAATGTTCATTAGATCGAAGGCTCGAGTGATCGAGCGTTCATAGATGCTTAATAATTGGTCTACCATTCTGTGAGTTGTTTGCTCATTTGATCGAAACATTAAATTAAATAATGTTGTTTACAAAATTATCATTTACGGCTAAGGCACGGGTATAGTATATGTAGGTATGATGACAGAACAATATGACTATAAGGAAGCAGCTAAACAGAATGTTCGTGTCCAACTCATAGAAAGTCCATCGACAAAAGCGAAAACACATTTACAGCGAAATACCTACTTAGATATTCATTAAGTCAATAGATAAAAAGTTTGTTAAACAACTATATTTTTAGCAATAGCCTATCTAATTACAAAACAGAATAATGCAATAAAATTAATAATTATAATTTTCATTGCACAAATAGAATCATAAACTGAATTTAACCGTTATGGTTCAATTCCAATGTATTTATTGCTTGTCAATCGAATTAAGTAAGATATTTTATTTACAAGACAGAATTATGATTTCAACAATGGCAATTTCTTATGAAATAAATCCGAAATAAGTTCCTATAATAGTATTTTATTATTCTACAATAATTCTTTAGAATTCTCGATTTTATTTACCACTTCTGTAGTATCATGCAAAAAAACTAGGTTATCGAATTCAATATTTTATATTTCTATTGCGTAATATTGTTGTTAAGAGTTCGAGACTAATAAATTTATTCCGGAATTATTCCCACCTACAATTCGTATGTATGTGTATCAGTGTATGTATGTATCTTTATTAAAAAACAATTTACATTTATCTTTTAGCTAATACAAAGCCCCACAAAACTGTTTCACAGTATGTATTCAGTTTATATGTGTTCACAGGTTATATGTATTTCCTTATGTCTACATTGTCCGTTGTATAGTATATATACGTATAGTATATATATATATATATATACACGGATGGATCGTATTAACAAGAGCAGGAATACGGCCGCGGCCTGCGCAACTTTCACTAAGAAACTTGTAGGTAATGGCTGTGTAGATAAAGATGGCTGCATGAGATTGGTTAACGATACCTAGGGAAATAACTTTCTTTAGTTATTGCGTGGCGATTAATATTTTCTTGTTGATATTATGTAAATTGTTAGTTATGGTTTTTAGTAAAAACATTTCTTTAATAAGCTGTTACGTGGCAGCTTAGGCGGCCTATACGTAGACATCGATTTGAAACCGACTCTAAAACGTCTTAAAGTTATTTCAAGCTTTTTAGTTCCTTTTGAAATCGGTTTTATTTTTTAACATTCGAATAAAAGCAAATCCGTGTACCTAACGTATTTTGATTCAAGGGGTGGATGTAACCATCTGAGATGGTTGAATCTAGAAGAGAATTTCGGTAACACGAGCGGGATTTTACAAACAGCTTTGGCAGAGCGCGTGGGGGTTTTACCCAATAGGTCGCAATTTTTTCTTTTCACAAAATTTTGAACTTTGTTTAGGCTTTTCTTAGATTTAACTTGCAAAATCTGTAGGTATTTAAGTGCCTATAAAACTATTTGAATGCATCTCTGTAAGTACTAGTAAACCCTAAGTTCACCAAATCAACAACTTACCTACCAAAAACTTAGACAAATAAGCTTAAAATTTATCAATTTCCATTTTATTTTTACAAGTTTAACTAAGTTAAGGCTAAGTAAAGGTAAAGTAGGTATGTTCCAAAGATATAATATTTCTATGGTATGTTCTATAGATATCGATCTCGAGCCTAAAGTCTAAGGGCCTAAGGGCCACAGGCCAACTACTCTACGAGTACTACGAGTATTAAACATAGAATATGTAATACAGTAGGAATAATCAATCAACCTTTTTCTAGCCCCATCCTTCCTACCAATTCGGATTCGATGTGAACGATGACCAGTACACCAACTACCAGAACCGCAAAGAGCAGAGAGACGGTGACGTCATCAAGGGCTCTTACTCCGTCGTTGACAGTGATGGCTTCATACGGACTGTTACCTACACCGCTGACCCTAAGGAGGGATTCAAAGCTGAGGTAAGAGCATCGATATTATAATAATTAATCGATAGATAAGTAATAGCTTCGAAGTTCTTTTAAACTTTTCATAATGCTCTATATTGCGAAAAACAACGTTTCTCTTATAGAAACGAACATTAAGGGCGATTTTAAATACCTTAGCTATTTTAACAGAATCTCTTCTGAACCAAAAATTTAATGTCCCGGTTACTACAATGACCCGGGTTGGAATAACGGTTTAGGCAACGTATTAGTACATTAATCTTTAGGAAATTAGTGCGTTGTGCGGAGATAGAACTTAATATGCCAACAGAATCATACCTGGTTAGATGGTACATACTGAAGAGAATAAACCCTATAATGATAGGCGTGGTGGTGTTTCTCATCAAAATACTATAAGTCATAGAGAGGGTTGTAACATTATTTAATTCACCAATCCTTAGCAATTCTTTTCAATTACAAGTTATGACGAAAGGTATCTATTATGAGATGGTTTGGTTGGTTTTTTACCCATCTTACTTACATTCTTTCATATTCAAATTATAGTGACCTAAATACCTACAGAACTTTATTAAGAAAGCCTTTAAAACTAGGCCAGGGATCCAACACTGGGTATCGGTATTTAATCGTGTTAACAAGATGTTATTTGCATATGAAATCAGTCTCCTTAACCTAATAAATTGGTTTATTATTTAAGCATAAACGGCCTAGTAAGTATCTATGACTATGGCAAGTTAAAGTTCACCAATTTTTCTAATACATGACTGTGTGTCATAATTCTAAAGTGTTATCTAATAATGAAAAAAAAGGTGTTAATTATGGGCGTAGCAATTAGGTGTTCAGGTTGCTTAGTTTCGTTGTGTGTACCTAGCTCTTGTTTACAGCCAGTCGACAGGAACAGTATGGTCTGTCCTCCCCCCTAAAAAAGGCATTGCGCGCTCCTGGTGCACATGGTGTTAAGTTTGCTATTATCCATTATTTATAGCTAGTCCATGATGATGATGATTATGATAGCCAATCCATTAAACAAGTATATTAGGAAGAAGATCTTTTCTTAGGAGTTGAAAAATCAGCTTTGCACTATGACCATAACTTATTTGACTACTTACATCTCAGGTATCAAGACAACCTACAGACATCGTAGTAAAGATCCCCACACCGAAACCCCAGCTGCAGCTACAGCCCCAGATCCAGCACGCGGCGCCCCATGCAGCGCACGCGCAGCCCCGGCCACAACAGCCCGCCCCACAGCAGTACTACCGCTACGAACATTAAACTGAAAAATAACTAGTCTACTTTTGTGTAAGGAAATTAATTTTAATGAGTGAGATGAATAAATTGACAATTTGCTATTTGTGAGAACATTGACACACGATTAAATTACAGTTCATTGGTACGTCAAAAATACAGTCAATAAAGAAGACTAAAATTTATTAGAAAAATACCAATGACTAATTATACAATTCCATACAAGTCATAGAAATATGAAACAATATCCTTGACTTAGGCCATGGGCCATGAGAAGATATTACAATGTCTCATCATCTCATCTTCTCAAATGAGTTTTCCTGTATTTTTTTTTTTTGGTCAAAATTACTGTCTTATTGCTGTAAGGTTGGTTGGTTTGCATAGTTGCAAAAGAAAGGACACAATATAAGGTGATTCAAATTTTGTTAAAGATTTTCCCAATTGGTTTGAAATTATCAAGTCATTATTTTAGTAATTCAAGCCAATATTGCATAGTTGAAAGTAGACTTTTTATTCTTAGTTAGTGTGTATTTTAGTATTATTTAGATACTCTGTGCCTCGTAACTAAGCTATGAATTTCTATGAGATTTGTTTTTATTTAAAAAATAATAACAAATAGCTAAAGTGTAGGCGATATTATGTTTAATATTATCCTTATTTATATTTTCAAATCTAAACTGATTTATGAAGCGAATGTGAATGCATATAAACCAAGGTTTTTGGTTTATCGTTTTATTTTTTAGCGGCGTTTCGGTCTTGAATTTTCAAAAACTCTAAATTATTGTAATAATGAAAATATTACAATAATAAATTCTGTGATTGTATAGACGAATGCCAGAATATGTAGCTTATTAAAAATGTGAATAAAGTTACTATTATTTATTTATTTGTTTTCTTATCTCCTTCTTAACCCGATAAATACAAAACATAATTTAAGCCGGCCTTTGGGTTGCAGGGGTCGGATAGGCAATCGCTCCGTGGAAAACTGATATTCAGCTGCTGAAAACTGATATTCAGCTGCTGAAAACTGATATTCAGCTGCTGAAAACTGATATTCAGCTGCTGAAAACTGATATTTAGCTGCTGAAAACTGATATTCAGCTGCTGAAAACTGATATTCAGCTGCTCAATTCCAATTGCAATCCCTAGCATGACACTAAGCAACGCCGCCGAGGCCGAGGCCCGAGTCCCATTAGAAAGCGCTCTTAGCTGCAATTGTTGCTTTAGGATTTGTTTATTCGCTTTAGCTGGATGTCTTTTAAGTCTCGCTAGAAGTCCGGTTAGTCAATTTAAGCTGCCTAGAGCTATAACGTGGTCTATGTTGAAAAAAATGTCAACGCACCGTGCTGTTAAACCCTTATATCAGAGCCACTGAAAAAGGTTAGGTAAGTACATGGATTACTATAATATCCTCCTGACCGAATTTCGGTCACAGCGGCCAATCTCAACGGAGATTAGCCAAATACGCAGGATATATTATAGTGCACAAGTGTATGCGCAAACACAGGTGCACTCTCTATTCCCTCACTCTCATAGTCCGATGGGACGGCCTTCCGACACGATCGGAGAGAGATCAGGCGCAGGGCCAACGGCTTTACGTGCTTTCCGAGGCACGGAGTAAGTGATAATTAATTTATAAAACGCACATAACTTACGAAAAGTCAGAGGTGCGCGCCTTGGGTTCGAACCCGACACCTCTGACTTACCAGTCAACGGTCACAACCACTAGGCTATCACGACTCTATTATCTATTATATTATATATTATTATATCTACTATACATAGTTTATAAATAAAATGTACATTGATATTCCATTAAAATTTATTATATCTTTGATACATTCGTTGTTCGTAACTTAACGTAACATGAGCGATTCGAGTCATAATAAAATAACATAAATTATTCACAATAATTAGTTCTCACATAAAAACTATTCGTTTATACATATTTCAGTTAAAACGGCACATAGAATAAATATAAATATCTATAATAAATTAACAAAAAAATAAATTAATATTCAGTCTGTTAAATAAGTTAACTTTTTAATGAAAAATGGCCGATAAATTGTTAATGATTTTTCGGCGATTTTACAGAGATTAAATGCACCCTTTATTACCAATAGTAAATGCTAGCCCTTTATTTAATAAAATAAAATACTTCTCAAGTTGATTTTATTTAGATAAATGCAACAATAAGTCTTTAGGGATTTTAGTCAATTTGTGCTTAAAACTTGTGCTAGAACAGCCACCAAATTTGACATAATTATAATTTTCACATCTAAAAATTTTCAGATAATAATTATCATAACTGAAATATTACCTAATAAGAATTCCTAATGCAATTTTTAACGGTGAATTTTATGGGAAATGACAACAAAAACTATTCTCCGTCACTACTTCAAGGAAGCTGGCTGTAAAGTCGATGGCAGTCGGCTGAATTGCCTTAATAAAAGTAGAAGAAGAAAACTTCCAATGCTGTGGGACGTAATAAGTTATACTGATTCCATGGTATCATCCTCTGACGTCACAACACGACCCAACTAACAAAATAAAAAAAACATACTAACCTACCTAGTGATCTTCATTAGGTATAATTAACTAATAATTACATTCACAAGCAAAATGGCGGGAACAAGTCGCCATTATTGCAGTTTCATTGGACGGAATTTAAATAGTTTCTCCTAAGTCTTCATAAACATACTAAGCCCTAAGATCTATCTCAGGTATTATGACACTGGGTCTGGTCTACAGACACACCCAGACTCGACCAGGACGTAGTCTTGACCAGTGAGGGTAACTGGACCCAGTGGTAGTACCAAAAATAAGTAAGGCACATAAGTCTGTGAGCAGGATCCTCTGATCATAGAACATTCACTCGATCTGAAAAAGAAATATAATTCCATATTTAAAATAAAGAAGACAAATAAAAAAACAACTAAAAAAAAGATCAAAAGAGAAGAAATAAAAAAGTTTACAAGTAAAACGGTGCCTTGAAAATTCATTAAATCTCAGCTTTAAATAGCAAGGATTTACTTTTTTTTTTTTTTATAGACTCACGCCTGTATTCCCCAGAGGGGGTAGGCAGAGGTGTGCAGTACACCCACGTTTCGCCGGCTATTTTATAAGTCCCATGTAATAGGGGGCGAGCCTATTGCCATTAACCGGGCACAATTCCAGACTCCGTGCTGCTACTGAGAATTTCCTAATGGAAAAACCCAATAACACTTTTGCCCGACCCGGGGATCGAACCCAGGACCTCGTGCTCAGCAGTCGCGCTTGCTACCACTAGACCAACGAGGCAGTCGAATTAGATTTGTAGATTGATTTAGATTGTAGAATTTACAATATATAATAATAGTAATAAATCAGCCTGTAACTGTCTCACAGTTGGACAAAGGCCTCTTCTCATACAGAGAAGGATCGAGCATTAATCACCACGCTAGCTCACTGCGGGTTGGCGATTTCAGACTATTACGTCCAGGTTTCCTTACGATGTTTTCCTTCACCGTTAGTCAGTGGTGTCTTAGATTATCTAAGAAAGTACATATGACATTGAAAAAGTCACATTGGTACTATGCCAGTTTCGAACCCACAACCACGTGCATGCTAAGCGGGTTCGTTACCAATGCGACACCACGACACTTAGTAGAATACGATGTGAGAAATCAGCAGAAATCATCTGGACTCTTCTTCTTTATCGTAGGGTTGATGAACAACCTGGTGTCAGGGATTAAATCATCCGTAGGCCTCTGACATGGCTTTACACACCGTTGAAAAATCTCTCAGGTGTGCTGGTTTCCTCACGATGTTTTCTTTCACCGTTTTAACAAGTAATAATTAATTTCTAATACGCACTTGAATTCGAAAAGTCAGAGGTGTCTGGGTTTCGAACCTAAGACGTCATTTGACTTGGCAGTCCACCGGTCATATCACTAGTGTTACTAACGGCGTGTAACTACTAATAATATAGGCGCTGGAAACGGTAACCACGTTTATTTGTCAGACTCAATATAACCATCAAGTGAACCCGTACAAAACACTAGTCTAATCTCTATTGTCATTACTTTTTGAATTTAGAATACAAAATAGAAATCCAAAAAGGTAATCCAAAAAGGTGATGTTAAAAATGAGTTTGTAACAACTAGGCTATAATACCAGTATGTTCATCAACCGTACGATAAAGAAAGATAGAAAGAAGGAAGGACTTATAAAGTATAGGTACCTAACTAAGTCAGAGGGCCGGCTATTTCTTTGCTCAAAGCACGTTAGACCCTTGGCCCCGGCTGTCATGAAGATCTTTGACAGTGGTTAACGGGAATCAGTACCCTTATAAAATCCTGACAACTAATCTAACTTCAGAATATAGTATCCCTTTCGGTTGCGGAAGTAAGATAGGCAGTCCCTCCGTAACAAACTTGATATTCAGCTGCATCTGGTTCATTTAGGAGCAGACCCCAACAAAGTTTGTGAATAATAAGGCTAGGAGGATGAAGCAAAATTGTAAAATTAATTATAGGTAGTATGTTTTCTCCGCAAATACAGCAGACATTAATCTTTCCAAAATGTCGGTTACTAAGTAGTAAGTAAGTGTCTATAAATCTAAAAAAAGCAATAGCTACTTACTCGCAAACTTCAAAAACGACTTGTTGTAATAAGTCGGGAAACTTCTGCACGATAGTTACGGGCTGGCCCGATGTAAGAGACACTCCATACATCGGCGCAGTAGTGTTGTACCGAGTTCGGCAGAGTCGAGAGCCACCGCATGAGTTTGTTGACGCCGGGGATAAGCCGGGCAGATTGGTGGCACGACCTAGAATTTTGAGAGCAAACATTTTAAGAAAGTTTGAGTTAAGAGTTTGCTCTATTCTGTCTCTATTACCTTTTTGCAGAATACTACGTATAATTTGGGAAAAATCGAGAATGAATAGGCATCTTACAGGATTATTTTAGTTCAGGCCTATTATTATAAAAATGTTGTCAAATTAAGCTTATTTAAAAATATTTCGCTCGCACATTGAAGATATAAAATCAATGAATATAGGGTAAGTCCGGGGTAGTTGGCCATAGTTTTTTCTAGGCTCTGTCAGAAATGAATTACTTATGTTATTATAATTATATTTATTTTTTATTAAACTTTGAACAATCAACTATGACATTATAAACATAAAAGTAATAATTTCTAATGAGATCACCTTATTAATTTAAGTTTTTTTAAAATCACAATTGGCCATCTCTCCCGAGGTGTCCGGGTGTGATGGCCATAGCATTAGAGGTAAGATGGCCATATCTTAATTCTAGCCTACCAAGTACTTTTTGGTCTTTTTTCTACTAATAAGTCTTCTTTTCTCTTAACCACAATTGGAGCACGTACTGTCAAATTCAGTGCAGTGTTCGTGAACTAAGCTATCGAGTCACACCCGCTTCAGTCGAAATCGTGCAAACCGTGCCAGAGTCGTGTGTTCGAATCCCACTCGAGTCAGTTGTTTTTGCGAGTTTCTTATTAAATATTTTCATTTAATAAGCAAAACATGTAAAAAACCACTATAGGTAAATTAAATAAATCAATTAATGGAATAAAACATCATTTCAGTATCATGTACCTATGGCCATCATATACCGACTGCAATTGGCCATCTCTCCTTTTTTCCGGGAGAGATGGCCACATCGAAAACTAAAACAAGTCAAGACACGAAACAAATAATTTTGAGGTTAGAACGAAGTATTGTTCGTTTACTTTACAATAAATCCAAATATCACCAATATTTCAAAAAAATAACACCACAATCATGTAAAACAATTGACATCTAACAAATAATCACCGTGTACGAAACAAAAAACAAGGATTTTACTTACTTTTTCTTTTTTTTTCGCCAAATTTTTTGTCATGCCGTTGCCCTCACGCACGATGCGCAGCGAACTAAACGTTCAACAGTGACATCTAGTCAACGAGTCCTTGAAATATTTCGATGGGCCATCTCTCCCATATGGCCATCTACCCCGGAATTACCCTAGTTATGAAAAATCGAACTGAAGCAATTGAAGGAGAACAACATTACAAAGTATCAGCAAAAACAGGTTGTTCGAAACATGTTTTCTTGCATAAAAATGGCATAAAATAAAAATTCATTTAAAACAATTTTTTTATTTGAAATTTTTTGTGGTGAAAAATTTGACGTTTTTTCAAATATTAAAAATAAAATTTGTTAAATGTGAGAAGAGCTTTGATTATGTGAGAAGGGCAATATTGATGCAATGCAATAGGTGTGGAACTAGCAGTATAATCTGCAACATCAGATGATGAATACCTATAATGCAAATAAAAAATGCGAATAAAATGCGAATTACAAATAAATGTTTTGATTGATTGATTGATTGATTGAATGTATTGGACTCAGTGGCGCGCCTAGCACGTAACAACTGGGCAATCAAACCTTTATAAAGGTTAGATACATTATGTAGTATTGTTGAATTACTACCTACTTAAGGTCGACTGGCAGAGAATGCCTTTGGCATTAAGTCCGGCTTTGTACAAATTTGTGCATGAAGTATTAATTAAGCCGGGCTTGCCGCATAATTAGATTATTGGATGTTTAACCCATTTTTTAAATTGCAAATCTAGATAGATCAACTGGCAGAGCGGCTAGAGTATCTACCTAACCAGATAGGGTCAAGTTTGAATCTATCAGTAAAAAAATTCTGCCACCAAAAATTTAAAAAAAAAATTAAATTCAATATTTTTGGCAATATTTTACATGTTAAGTATAGCACATGTTTTAGTTAAGTTTTACATGTTAAGTGTTGCACATTATTAAATAAAAATATTTAATAAGAAATTTGAAAAAACAACTAGGTAGGTACATCCCATCCATATCAGTTGTTTTTTTAAATTTCTTATTACTTAAATATTTATAATTAAATTCAAATTCTTTAAAAAAAATCTTTAAATGTACAAAGAAAATATATTGTTTTTCCATCCGATACGAGTCCATCGTCACGTTATTATAGTATAATGAGACATTTCTTACCGGTTCTATTGCCCCCTTGTACTAGTGCGCCCTCTGAATATCCAGCGTGTGCGTCTAGCAATGCTCGTCTCATGATAGCTGGGTCCACCGTCCGCATTCCTCGGCCCTGCCGTGAAGACTGCCATGGACCTGACTTTAAAGCTCTGTTCACTAAGTGCCTGAAAAACAAATAGGTACGTTTTGGTTTATTATTCAGTAAAAAAAATGTGTCTTCTAAGGGCTTTACAAAAAAAATCTTCTTTGCTAAAAAAACGGAAATATTATATATTATTACCTATTGCGTCGGCACGCATTAGTTTTTTTAATTAGGTAGGTAATGCACTATTAAATGTGTGTGCTTTTAAACCAATGCGTAAAATCAACCAGACTATCTATTTATTTTAGTTTGTTTTTCAGTGCCACAACAGACCATTAAGAACAGGCGCAGATTCGAACTCTTGAGAATTTCTATATGGGAAATCCAAATTTTTATTAGACAGATACCAATCACAAAGATGATAAAAATACCTATAGGCTCTCTTAATTCCGAAAAATGGGCTAACATAAATAAAGGTTAATGTAACGGAAAAGCACAGAAGCGCGGGCTGAGGCTATAGATACATACAAATTTTGAGATAATTTATTACGTACCAAAGGTAATGGGTTTCCAAAATTAACCTTTGTCCTACGCCCGAATATTTAATTAAGTGACATCTAGAAAAAGCAAGCTGAACTAATTGAGCAATGAAAGTATTCGTCTCTCGCCACTAGATGTCGCGAGATTAAACAATTAAGTATCACGTTCCGTTGCGCTCAGCAACTAGCAGACGTAATAATCATCATTTTGTAATTTGCAGAAAGTGCGGAAAATAGCAAAAGAACAAAGATAGGCTTCAGTGAGAAAATTCTCACGAGTCGGGAATGAATACCAAGTGCATTTAAATTAACGGAACTTTGGCTTGTTTCATAAATTACTACGAAAACTGTATTTTGCATTTAAGCTATTGTTTTCGTAATGCATGCAAATAACACTGCGTGTGTTAGTCACCCTAAACATTGTATTTCTATGTGCCTAAGTACTGTTATAATAAGGTACTGTTATAATAAAAAACATATTTAAAGAAATCATCATCCTCCTAGCTTTATTATTCCTAAACTTTGTTGGGGTCATATTATCCTCTCCGGTCGTATCATGTGTGATGTGCTGGCGTCTGTACCTATAGACAGTAGTCATTAAAAACATCGACAGTTTATTTTTTTGCCTAGCCTTTTAACACCCGTTATGACTTAATGATAAAACCAGTTCGTATGATTTGTGATCAATTTTGGAACAGTGCAATTAAAACATTTGGTACTTTTATCGAAAAATACTTTAATGCTGCATGAGATCAACATTATAAATACCTATTACGATTACTTAATATTGTTTTAATTTTTGAAGGTAGATAAGTACCTACTCAACAATAAAAAATTACTTTTATACACATTAAAGTTCTTAGAAGCGAATAAAATTCCCATTAACCCACCCAATGTATACCTACCTACTTAGTTTTATTTGTTTCTTGTAACTTTAATATGTAGGTAAATAATAATTTTATCAAAATTAAAGGTATTGTCTTTACATTGTTCAATCTAAAGACTTATGTCGTCGTCATCGTCCATTTCATTTTCATCCACCATTTCAATCTCGCTTTTTATAAAATTAGTTGGTAACAGAAATGATTCCTCCAATTTAAGCTGTTTTGGCGCTATAGGATCTTTATTTTCTAAAACCGTTATTAAATCGTGTTCCGTTAACAGATCATCGTATACATTTTTCGATATGAAGTTGGCTACACCTTTCTTAGGATTCGCGCCAAAAACTATTTCGCTTGGTGTTCTGCACATAACATCGTCAAATGATGTATTTATTTCGTGTTGAACGTACTTCACTCCCTCCTGCCACTTCATACTTTTTGTTTTAAACAACCATTCATTTAACTTTTTCAATAACTCCTCATTCGACTTTCCTTTAAAATCATTCCTTGCAAAAACTGATTCCGATTCAAGTATCTTGATATCAGGACAAACATTTGAAATCCGTCTACAAATAGGCTTTACTAATGCTAACCCATTTTTGGATTGCAATATATTCGGGGCTCCGAACACTAAGAATATTTCTAATAATCCTTCAACTGCTTCTTCAACACTTAAAGCTTTCATAGCTTTTAAGTTAATATATTTGGTAATAAAATTTCTATAAACCATTAGATATCGATATTCCTCACCATGTTCATTAGTAACGCCCAGTATATCAACTTGACCACGCGAATAGAGCTCCGGGTATTTGTATAGCGGACTTCTTAAATTTCTTATGAGGTCTTCAGCTTCTATTTCTAGTTTAAAACTGGAACTCTCAGCCTGATCACAAGAACTGTTTAAACTTCCTTCCATATTTTCACAAACTTTACTGTCCTTGGGATCCGGTCTTGTCCGTGGTTTTTTAATAGATTTGGTTTTACAAGATTTGCACAGCGATAGAAATACTAGTACACTTTCTGTAGTTATATTTCTGTAATTACGTTTCAATTCCATCATCATTCGACTTCGTCCTCCGTGGTTCAACTTAAGATGGCTTTGAAGTATAATGTCATACATTTCGTCCATCGGTACAAACATTTGTCGTCTGCCGTCGCCGCTACGAGCTGAAAATAATTTTTCTCCATCTGGAGTTTCAACGATTTCAAACTTCTTCAATCGTCGATAATCCGCAGGTGATTTTTTCGTACTCATCTTTGCTGCTTTCATCTTTTCAATAGTCCAATGGTATTTCTCCCGAGATAACAACATGGAATTCGAATTTTTATTGTTAAATACTTCGTATAATTTCTTGTAAAATTCGTCTCTGTCCACATCCAAACAGTCATTTTGGCTTTCATCTGTTTGTTTGCTTGAACTTGGCTCACAATCAACCATTTTGACCACAAGTTAGCCGGTTATTTTGTAAAAAATATCGTATCAACACAATAAAAACACGTCTCGACAGTGTTGTGAATACGTACACTGACTGGGGAGGGCACGAAATGGCAACATGGCGACGCGTCAATGCCCGAAGTTGTCCGACTGCGCGAGCCGGACAGAGCCGAACATAACTGACGTCTTTGTCTAGCACGCATACTAGTATTCACCGGCTAGAGGGAACGCGTATTACCCAACCGTACGCGTATCTAACCGGTTTGTTATCTAGCCAATTTTTTAATTGTGTAGCTGTAGTTAATTATAGTAGTTATATTATTGTATTTACGATGGAGTGGTGATTTGGTTTAGTAAATGTAGGTATTTGTTAAGTAGGTAGTTTGTGTGTATTAATTAGCTTTAAAAAATTGTAAATAAGGTCAATGGGGCTAGCTCCATGATCATTTTTATGATTAATCTGCTAAGTCTATAACTTAATCATAGTTATAGATTTCGGTTTAAACTGTAGGCATATCTCGTATTACATCATAATAAAAATCAACGAGCAAAAAGTCTTTACAAATGTAGTGTAGGTTGTAGGTATGTAGGTTAAGTTTGCACGCTAGCGGTTTACTACAGTAAAGTGGGTTCCTATCCACACCTTCCGACCTGATCCTAATATTGGAAACACCTAAGAGCCATCTAGTGGGTATCAAATTATTATAAACAAATACCTATAAATTATTTTGAATTAGGTACGGTACCTACAGCTCTTCCACTAGAGATCCAGTACTACGTAACCAATCTCTTGAATCTGGACACAAATGAACAAACATTTGTGGTAGGTAATTGTTAAGGCATAAAGATTTTTTTTCCCTTACAAACAAGCTGATAGTGGCGTGCCTAGCACCTTAGGGCAAGCCCAACAAGACCATCAAGTCGTGTTTTTCTAGGTTAGTATTCATGCAGTACCTAATCGATTTTTGTCTACCTTATTTTTCTTTAACAATTTACATAGGTTCTTAGCACAAATCGTTAAATATAAAAAACCGAAACTTCGAAATTAAATGCCAAAATATTTGTATCATCAGAATCTCTCCTTGATATTGGTTTTATCTTCGTCATTCTGATTAAAAAACTAAATACTTAGGTATCATCTGCAGGTACCTATTCTATGTAAGAGTATGAAAAAAAGCTCAATTTTCGATATGATTACCCATGACCATAAACTTTTGGTACTAAATGCGGTTTTTGCGAAGAACATTGAAGAAGGTAATACACCGAGAATTAGTAGGCTTAATAATAGATTTAAGCCCTCCCTTGAACTTATTGGCCTTGACCTTAACAGTTGACACTCGGACCACAGCTCGGACGTCCTGCGGTTGACAGTGCAAAAAAAAGGCAATGACATATTTCTAAAATAACAAAACCGGAACTAAAAAACCGATAATCAAAAGTAGTAACACTAGTCTGTTACCTACCTAGGGTATGGTGTTCCGTTCGGACCCGGACAATCTGAATCTTGTAAAGCATCACCCCATGCGTATTTCAATCTTGTACCGCAATCTGCAACGACGTATGCGAGAAGGGCCTGGAAATTTATGTGAAAATAAATATTATTATACTTACATACAATGAACTTTTTGCACGCCAGATACCTAATAAATAAATTAATTCGCAAAAAAGATTAAAAAACATTAACACTCTTTATCGTGGGTACGATTTATATCTCTTGATTATTGTCTAAATTAATTGATGTGTTCTCGTGATTTAAAAAAAAAAATCTAGGTAGGTTCTGAGATATAAACTCTTCCTTTTTTTTATTAGTGCTTTTAAAGATTTCAAAAGTATTATTTAAGGTGATCCCTAATTGGACATGCCTTAAAATATTATTTTTTTCGTTTATATACACTATTTAGAGTTTTGCCGTATTTTTGCCTACCTACCTATTTGTACAATTTTTTGCTTTTACCTCTGAGCTACTAAGTACTGATTCCTGTTTTACTGCTATAATATTTTATCAATTAGTTTAAATCAGCTAAGTTAACTGTTTTAAATACTTTAAATTGTTTCTAATAGTGATAATTGCTTCTATTAAATCAATACAATGTTGTTACTAATATAAATAAAATATAATCGGTCGCACGAATTCATCGGTGGCGCGTGAGTCGCGCCGAGGGCGGTATGTGTGTCGTGGCCGAATGACACAGATCCCACTGCCACGAACCATCTTTGACAAACAAAACCAGTCCTTTTTCTTGTCTAAATCTATTGAATAGCTATCACAGGAACTGATCATTGAAAGCTAATCGTGAGACTAAAATAAGAAATTTAATCAAGCATCTAAGGCCGATTAGTAGCGAACGTGTCATATCAAAGTGTACGTACTTCGTTAGTGAAATAAATATTTAAAAAAACAAACGTAACAGTAGATTTGACATGCTGACTCAGATACCTAAAATGTGTATGACTGAAATTGGGGTGAGGCTGAGTTAACGGAACAGCTATCCATTTGAAAAATTCACAATTTAAGTTTCTGCAAGGATGCAATGTAATATTATTTAACTTTTTGTGTTAAAAAAATATTGAACATCCTAGAGTTTACAAATACTTAAGTTATTGAAAAATGCCCAAAATCATTATTCACATAGAGCTCTTTTCATTTCATTGGAAATGAAAGGGTAGCGAAATGATGTGCGATGAATCGAAAAGACCCTCAAGAAGAAAGTGTCAGTGTCAGATTTCTAGGTCATGTGTGAATAACATGTCATTGAACTTACTGCGTATAACTGACGAGTGTCAGGTGTACATTGTTTAATTTTATGACATTCTATACTAAGCTAATTTCCCGAAGCGAAACTTTGTCAAATAAACTATTAGTTACTCTTCGCATAATAAACCAACGTCAAAAAAAGGAAAATCTTTAAAACAAAGTTTTATTTTGGAAAGCATTTCAGATGATCTCTTTATTTTAATATGCTAGTTGCATCATAGTCTTATCTTCATTTAAGTATTTATTATTATTATTCACGCAACATGGTTTCCTTTGACGCAATATTTTATCTCTTGGGATCGATTACTCTATTATTATATGTGCACTGAAAGTCTCAATGGACTCGAGGAGCCGATCAAAAGTGAAATTTGAATAAAGAAAAAGTAGCGAAAGTGTTCCTCGGTCTCTTGAGGTCTATTGTGATGGACAGCACGTTCTTGAATGACATTTTTAAGTTCGATTTCCGAGTAGTAACAATCATGGTTACTAAAACAACATGTTTGACTGGAACCGGGAATAGAGAGAGATCTCGAAAGTTTAGAATTGCTTGGAATACTTATCGTGCGTGGTTTAATAGTTTCACTGTTTGTTTTGGCATGTTATCAAATAGTCATGTGCTTAAATGTTTACAAGACACACAGCTTTCTACGTATGTTAATGGTTTAGCTATTGCAAAGAAAAGCTCAGCATTGGTCGCGGCAAAGGCAACTTGGTTGACAATGCGGATTCAGAATGACTCATCATTTAAGATATATTAATACCTACTCTAAAACTGAATTCACAATTTCCCGTTTCTCAGAAAGAGGTTTTACACTCGTTCATTCAGCTCAGCCTTCATTAAATACTTGCCAATTACTTGGACAACATTAAGCTACAAAGCGAGTTATTACACGCAGGTTTATAATTTACTCGCTTCGGTTAAGTATAGAGAAACAGTAAATTAATGGGAGGAAATGAGGCTTATGATATTCACGTATTTATAAGTCTTACGACTTCCTTTTGCGGATAGTCACTATGTCGTCAAGATGTAGAACATGATGTCGGTCAGCAACCTTCAACAACTAATGATACGTTAATGCGCCTAGACGGGGAATGGGTGCCGTGGGTAACAGTAAAATGAAGATAAACTTCACCCACTGTTTCATGCTTTTTTTACCTATCTCCTGAGCGCTTGTCCGCTCTAAATGCATAGGCAATGAGTCAGTCAACCATGCAGTACGACTTACGATAGCTTTAAAGACTTGTTACAAAGTTTGTGTATTGTCTGGGTATCTGTAGCAGGTACTCAAAACTATAAGGTGGAGTTCAAAGTCCCAAGAAATTATGGCAAAATATCTATAAATGTCTTTTCTGTAAACATGCACACAACAACACATATACCTACATGGGAAATTTTACTAGTCCGAAAATTTGTTTTTTTTCTCGTAAGAGAATAATTTGATTTTCTTTTAGAGAAATATTATTGAAGCTTATCAATAAAAAATGAGGACAAAAACGATACAGCGTACTCGATTGTACTTAAACGCGGTTAAATTTGATAAGAATCGATCGATAGAATTAGAAATCGAACAATGTAACTAAGGATTTTATTACGGTACAAATGCTTTGTAGAGTATTCCTAGAATTTATACGTATTAGAACTTCTCTAAAAAATTTATATTAAATAGGTATTTGATCACTTACCAAATGAATATAAATAGATAAACTTTTTGAACACATTTTATATATTAAACTGTGATTTTTAACTATAAATATGAATTGTTAAATAGTGCGACACACTTTTTTATACGCGAATTATTGTCCGAATGTGAAGATGATACATTCGCGTGAATAGAAGGGCGTGCGGTCGACGCACTGCCCGCGCAGACAACAAGTGGTGTTCATTATAACGGGAGTTCCGCGCCGGGAGTCCTCAGAGCGGGCTCATGCGCCTACTTTACCTTCATAGCGGTAGCTCTCTCTGTTGATATTTGAAATTAGCGCCATCTGTCAGATAACGATGTAAGATGACTTTGTTACCGAATATTTTTTCCGGTTTTTCTATTTATGCGGAGAGTTGGAAACACATTTTCCGGATATACATGTACACCAATAAGGTGATATATATTAAAGACATGAGAAAAACACTTGGAGCTGTGATTATGCATAACTATTTTGAAACAACATCCTTATCCATCAACTATCCCCATTTGTAAATTATCGTGACAAAGGTATGCTTTTTGCTTTGCCTGTCAAAGATATTTAGTTTAGTTTAATATTAGTAAGTAATTTGTTTAGTATAATTACAATAGTTTTATCTATGTTATTTAACACACCAATATCTTTACTTACTACATAAAAAACCAAAATGAAGGGCGGGGTACCCATATTTTGTCATTTTTTATCATACGATAAAAAACTACTCGGCATATACTTAACTAATTATACAAATATGGTTAGGTACCTAATTACTTGTTTTAGAATTTGCAAATAAATCCAATCTATCTCAAATATGAAAAAGATCTGAGAGCTTTGTGATTCCTACCTAATCGTAAAACAAAAAATATTCATTATCTGTGAAGTACGGTTTTACGATTATTATTAGTCAGTCACATCTCTAATCTCTAAAGAGTCTAAAACATGGCCGCATGGCTCGGTAACAGCGGCGGCTCCTTCGATAATTCTTTACAAAACACTTTTAGAAACTTTACATTAGAGCAGTCTTCAATTAATAACACAGACTTAAAGTTCCAAGGAAATAATAAAAGCTTTAGTAATTTTGAAGTGCGTAATTACGACGAAAAAGCCCTTAAAAGCGGTGTGACGTCGGAAAGCGAAATAATTTCCAAGGACGAAAACAAAGAAAAATTTATATTTTCATCGTAAGTAGTAAGAGTTTTTTTATTTTATTAAAGTGTAGTACTTAATTTGAAAGAAACAAAAGAGTTATTGCCTATCTTTCTCGCCGCTTTTTACATCGCTTTCAATCAGCTGTTTGTCAATAGTGTTCTATCTCTTTCGCACTCAAGCAGTTGAAGTGGTCTTATTTACCGATCTATCGTTTTTGGGCATTCTATTTCGGTACATTACCATCACGATGTGATGCGAATATCCTAATTTTGTGTTCCCCAATGAGTACAATATTTAGAGGCGAGACAGAGGTATGTCAGTTAGGTTTTCATTAAAATCTCCTGTCATGGAAGGATTTCATTAGATAAACATAGATTCAATCTACTAACTTCTCTTTCCAGGACTATTTTTATTCATTATAACTTCAAATATTTTGTTGGGTCTCAATATATCTTTGTTGAATACATTTTTTTGTTTTCAACACACTTATTATTTATGTAAGTACAGTGTAATTATCACATAGAATCTAATTGGCTATAAAATTGTTATTTTATTTATTTATAGACTCACGCCTGTATTCCCCAGAGGGGGTAGGCAGAGGTGTGTAGTACACCCACGTTTCGCCGGCTATGTAATAAGTCCCATGTAATAGGGGGGCGAGCCTATTGCCATTAACCGGGCACAAATCCAGACTCCGTGCTGCTACTGAGAATTTCCTAATGGAAAAACCCAATAACACTTTGCCCGACCCGGGGATCGAACCCAGGACCTCGTGCTCAGCAGTCGCGCTTGCTACCACTAGACCAACGAGGCAGTCAAATAAAATAATAAAATTGTTAAACTAAACAAAAAGTATTAAGTACCCATACACTGTTACAAAGAATCTTATTGGCCAATGAGGACCTACATAAATGTCTGTCTAACCAACAACAAAAAATATGAACTGTTTTTATTTCAGCCACAATGACACAGCATCAGATATGTCAAAGTATGATTTCACATCTAACATGGATAAAAGTAATAGGAAACCGGAGGACAACAGCGCAAGGTACAAATGTGAATATGAGGGTTGTGAACGCACATACAGCACTGTTGGAAACCTGCGCACACACATGAAAACGCACAAGGGTGAGATATTGTGCTTATTGTGCCAAAATTCTTGTAAAATATCACTCAATTGCAAACTATTGCTTATACAACACTTGGGATCTGATAATGTAACATTAAGTATACTATCATTTGGTCTAATACGGCTTTTAATGTCTTACCTCTGGCTTAATAAACTAATCTAGCGGTTGAATATTAAGTGGCAAACAGAAGACAACCCAAATCAAGATGCCATGACAAAAATATTAATATGTAGTACAAAAATTGATTTGATTTTTTTTTTCTCTGAATAGATATTAGTAAAATATGTAAGATACATAAGTATATCATATAGGAATCAACTAGGTACCTACATAATCAAACTCTTATAAAAAATTGCCAACTTGCTATACAGGTATAATATTTTTAGATACCTATTATATAAAAAAATAGAGGTCTCAAAGTTTACTGACAAAAAGGGTAGGTACACATAACTAGCATATTATAGGTCTTCCATCTACAGTTTGTGCCTAGTCTAAGTTCACTTTGTATCTCTTTAAATTCACTTTATTATTATTATTTTATTAATAAAAAGAGGAGAGGATAAGATATGGGTGAAATTAGACCAAATTTTATCAAATCAATCGAATCAAATCATTTTATCTACAAGAAAAAACAATCTTTGAATTTCTATTCATTATTAGAATAATAAAATTATAGTAGGTACAATTTTTTTACATAAATTATGATCTTAGACTATAAATCCAAAGAATATAAATACTATTACTAATAAATCTGAGAATAAGAGGTTTAGGTACTACATTCATTTGTAAATTATTCTCCTACTGTCATAACTATGATTCTAAATTACTTAGTTGATGACTAATCAAATCAATGTTGCTGCCAAGAAGGCTGAGTAGACAGCTGTACTCCTCTTTATGATTTGAAAAATAGTAGATAGGAGGAGACAGCATGGTTATTATTATTCTTTCATCTCATTACTATTAAAAAATATAAATTATCTTTATTCTGTAAGTTTCTTATATTTATTTAACACTAAAGTTAAAATATCTACAACTCATATTTCACCATCTTTTCCCTCATTCACGCACATCCCCATTGGCTTAATTATTTAGATGAGCTCTTGTTGGATATAGATTCTATCCTACCAATCGATTTAGACAATCGCGTTCCACTGCTGGAGATGGCCTCTCCTAAGTCGTGGCATAAAGCCAGCCTCACTAAGGAGGTCCAGAACTGATTTTAATTGAGGTTTAGTTTCTTAGCATATTTGATCTTTTTCGTTATTAAGAGATTGGTAACGACCCACGCCGCTTTTAACCTTGTGCAATAATCTTGGACTCTTGATTTGAATATGATAACATTGATAACCTGCCAGGTTATCGTTTTATAACCAATTTGAATCAGATACATTTTCCACCGATCATTCGGCTAAATCCCAAATGTTATCTCACTATGTAATAACTTATTTTCATAACAACCAATGAACGCTCATATAAAAATCGACACAATGGCGTTTGAGAAAAGTTTGAGAAGATACAGATACAATTTTACAGTATATAATTGGAGAGAATTTAAATGAACCTTCTAGTTTCACCTATCTAACTCCTTTTTTGGTTTCTGCATAAATTTTAAATACCTACATCATAATCTTCCATCCGTCATTGATGTATTACAAAAAAAACCGTTAGGCAGTTCAGTAAAACCGTTGTGGATTCAGAGGCTTTTATATAAAATAGTGATCATAATAATCATAATTTCACGTAATAATATGAAGTGAACCGAGTTCATTGACTTCATATTAACTTTGAATCGTAGCTTTTAAGTTATAGTTATTTTCATCTAAAAAGGTATACTTACTTTAATCACTATTACCAATCATGCACTTTGTACTATTACGTTGTAGCTACCTTACCTACAAGAAGTAGGTATAGCGGCTAATACACTACTCTGAATTTAGAAATCCTGATATTTTTGTGGATTTTTCTACATGTTTTAGCACATGTTAGCTTATTTTTAAAATTTCTTATTAAATAATTAGAAATCCTAATTAAGAATAAGCTACGGAAAGAAGAAAATAGAGAAAATGTTATGAAAGTGAGAATGATTACCATAATCAGTTAATATAATATTCCTTCTTCTTATCGTATGGTTGATGATCTACAAGAGTTTAAACCGCCTCAAAGCGCCATAACTCTGTTTTAGCTTTACACACCATCGAATCGCTCAAGTATGCTGGCTCCTCACGATGTTTTTCATTAAGTACTTGATTTTTTTGACTTGGCAGTACAATGGTCTTATTATGGCTGACTCGCCTGGATTGCTCTTTTTCCTGAAATTAGAGTACCTAATATGTAGTCATTGTAATATTTTCTGACTCATGGGTAACGATATCTTTCACAGTTATCAGAGATAATAATAATGTAGTAAAGCAAAGAAGCTTGTACAAAATCTTAAATTTCGCGTTAATAACTCACCTAAACACCCACGCTCACGCTGTTTCACTTTTAAATATAGTTAAGTCTCTTTCAATCGATTTACCATCGAAATTCCTTTTTTAACTTTACTAGTTTCTAAAGAATGTTATAGGTTGATTTGATAGTTGTTGTGTTTAATATACTAGTTTAAAAAAAATACGCGTTGCCTCACTCACACTCGAATTATGTGAGTTCTCTTTGCCTTAAGGACAGGATTTACTGCTTTATTTCTTGCCTTTTGTGCAGCCCTGTGTAACTATTTTGGTCATGCTTGTCTGTTTTACGGTTCCACTGAAATTGTGCGTCGCGTGTACCTTAAACCGTTTATCTTAAAAGTAGACCTACTAGCTAGGTTAAGAAACTACGGTTATAGGTTCTTCTAAATATCGATTTGTCATACTTCCGATGTCTCATAGAACGCTGTTTACTTATTCAATACAAAATCAACATCAACCACATTGAAACACAACACCTCGGAAGAGGTTTTATTATATTGTAACTCAACGCTAACGTAAAATATAAACTTACACTTTCTTTAGCCATGAATCCATGATATTATAAGACATATTATTGCGTTATATAATACGTAATATTATAGTATTACATACCTATTTGACACTTTGAACTCCGCCTATCTGTTACTGATTATGTTTCACGATTGAAATTTCAATTAAGTCTTCCTTGTGGTTAGTATATCTGTAGGCATGAAGAAATTTCTACCCACTGCTTCACGCAACCTATATCCAGATATTACAAAGACAATATACGCCGTAATTTATGATCAGGATTTTCTTATTTAGAATGGAAGTCTGGGACATTGTTGTTGTTCTCCAAGATTATTTTAGTTATTTATGCGCTTAAAAACTTGCGAGCTAGCTACTGTGGAATCCGACTAGAATACTCATTTTTATTAATTAATACAAAAGCGTGTCAACACACCATTTGAACCAACTCATGTCAGGCGCCAATCTTTCATTGCGCCAATCTTTCATTGTCGATCTTCATCAGTCCGCCAATTAATCAAGTGATGTCTCAATATGCTGCCTGCCTTTAGTACTTATTTATTGATGAAGTCAATCAGTTCAGGCAATTATAACGTCCACTGTTAGACAGGGCCTTTATCCGATGTTTTCAGTCTTTAGCTCTCACTGTACCCCAGCTACCCTCTTAAGGTCGTCATTCCATTAATCTGATGTGTAAAAATTGCAAGTTTTAGATAAATGTTTCTTTTTCAGGTGAATACAGATTTAAATGTCCGATGCAATCATGTGAGAAAGCATTTCTAACGTCATATAGTCTGAAAATTCACATTCGAGCACACACCAAGGCTAAGCCCTTTGCCTGTACCATTGGCGGCTGCAGGAAAGCATTTAACACTTTGTACAGGTACGTAACATAAAATATTTATCAATCAATCAATCAATCAATCATTTATTTGCCATAAAATGGGTTACAAAGGTGTTATATATAAAGCAAGGTACATCCATTTTTACCTGTTAGGGAGTGCAAATATCTAATAACATTAGAATTATTACAACTTAACTCTTAAACTTAGATATTAAGTATTATATTTTTATGTAGGTATTATATTATCTTAATGTTACAATTATAGGTATAAATATTTTGTGCTCATATTTAATATTACTCTAAATCTTATCTAACACACATATTCATAATAATAATATGGGCAAGCATATTTTTACTATTTTACTTACACGTTTGAATATAATTATTATGTGTTATATAAATTTAATTATCTATCAAACAATTAGATTCTTAAGTACTATATTTATGTTGGGTTATCACAGTCATGTTATTATTTAATTTTCCCTTAATTATGAAGTAATTATATAATTATGTGTATTTTTTTAATATATATATTATGTATAAAATATAAAAAGAGTAAGTATATTATTATGTTATGTAGATATAATACTTATATTTTATCATTCAAAAATTCTTTTAATGTGTAATATGTTTTGCTTATGAGAAATTCTTTTAGTTTATTTTTAAATATATGTATACTTTTAGCTGTTTTTATATTAGTCGGTATTTTATTGTAGATCTTAGGACCCATAACGAAATTACTATTCCCATATAAAGTAGTGTTGTATGTAATAGCTCGGAGCTTGTCTGCATGACGTTTGCTGTTTAGTGTTTCGAATTTTTTTATATTGTGTCTAACTTGTATGGCAACCTCTAAGATGTATAGTGAAGGGAAAGTAAGTAACTTTAGATTTTTGAAATGTGGTTTACAGGTTTCAGTAGATTGCAGAGTACAAATCGACCTAATGCACTTTTTTTGTGCCTTGAAAACTTTATCTATTCCAGGAGCATTACCCCAAAAAATGATACCATATCTTAGGGTAGATACTACATATGCATGGTATGCAGTTAATAGTGCACCTTTATTTGCAGTTTTTCGAAGCATGTAAAGAGCATATGATAATTGGTTCATTTTTGTACAAACGTATTCGATATGTGTTTTCCATGACATATCTTGGTCAATGTGTATTCCTAAGAACTTAGTAGAATTAATTTTTTCAATTTTTGTATGGTCAAAGTGTATGTTAAGATTATCGGATTTAGAGTTTCGGTTGGTAAATGTCATAGTGTAGGTTTTAGCAAGGTTTATTTTTAGATCATTTGTATTCAACCAGTTAACTATAGATGATAATGTGGAATTTATTTCTTCTTCATATGTTATGGGGTTATTTCGTACAAACATGGCAGTACTATCGTCAGCATATAACACCATAGGGTGTTTTATTGACTGAGGGAGGTCGTTTATGTATATAATAAACAGAAGTGGGCCTAAAATACTGCCTTGTGGCACACCCTGACAAACTTTTGCTGGTGTTGACAAATATTTCAGTTCCATTTTTGTTAATGGACAAATTCTCGATATTTCAGTCTGTTGTTCCCTATCATTGAGGTATGAATATAAAAGATCCAAAGCGTTCCCTCGAATTCCATATTTTTCTAATTTTGTAAGTAAAGTTTTATGATTGACATAATCGAAAGCCTTGGTCATGTCCATGTAGAGAGCTGTGACTTGTTTCTTATTATTGAGACCTGTCATAATTATATGGAAAAAATTATATAATGCTATATTAATGGATTTATTACGTCGAAAACCTAATTGCTCATTTGCCAAAATATTATGTTTTTCAAGATATGCATAGATATTATTGTATATTACTTTCTCAAATATCTTAGAAAAAATGGGTATGAGTGCTATTGGTCTATAGAAACTCATATTTTCTCTATCGTTTTTTTTAAATACTGGTATTATTATAGATTTTTTTAGTCGTGTAGGGAAAAGACCGGCCTCAATACAATTATTTACAATAAAACTAATCACTGGTGCTATGATAGTTGCAACTTTTTTTATTATTTTCGTGCATATTCCATCATAGCCAGTGCTGTTTGTGTTTTTTAATGACCTGATGATTAATAAAATATCTTGAGGGTTAGTAGGGCTCATAAATAGTGAAAATGGTTTGGTATTAATTACTTCTTTAGGACATTTATAATTACAGGAATGTTGTTTTTGTGGCTGACCAATAAAAAAATTATTAAATTCCTGAGCTATGCTTGACGGATCAGAAATTAATTTTCCATTTATATTTATGCGGTTAATTTTATCAATGGGAGTAGTTGATTTGTTTTTATTTATGATATGCCATATAGCCTTGGATTTGTTTTTTGAAGTTGAGATAAAATAGTTATTTTGAGCTTTCTGCGTAAGTTTAATGATTGATTTGAGTCTATGTTTATAATTTTTATATTGTATTTTGTAATTCTTATTTGACGTTAATCTATATTGCCACAACATTTTTCGTTTATGTTTGGAACATATTTTAATACATTTATTATATTTTTAGATACCATTTATATTTTCTTCAGATAGGTACCATTTATATTTTCTACAAGGCGGAAGGTTTTTATAAATCTTGCCCTTCAATTTCAATGATTACATAATGGAAAACTTTGTTTTGGGTACACTCGTATTATTAAACAAACATCTTATTTTTTATCAGTATGTGTTCAGATAAGACGCAAACCTAATATTATTTTACTATAAATCCTTCATAGTCCGTAATCTTTAAATTCTTTTAACTAAAATACAAATGTATAATAACAATTTTCGTCGATTATACGGTTGACGCAGTGCGCAACAGCTCCGCGTGCAATGCAATCTTAGGTGCAGTCCGCAACGAAAGTCGATGAACAGATATTAGATAAGTTTTTTAAAAACAACTTTAATGTAGGAATATAAAAACTAAACATATATGGAAAAAATTCTATCTGTGCTGTTGACCGTTGAAGTTCCTTTATCTAGCTAACTCCTGGATGTCAATCCAGGTCACGTTTACCATAAAAATGCATTGTCATTGGAACTGATCTAACATGCAAAATATCAACTCCGTAGAAGAAGAGGAAGTGGTTCTAAATCAGTTTACAATATTCCACCCAGACAAACATACATACATTCCAATAGCTTGATCACAGTTTGTTGTGTCAAAGGATGGAAGAGCCAAATTTGGTTGACAGGTGTCAATGAATAGGTAATATGGTATTGGAGTTAAGCGTCTTTTGTAATTCAATGGTGATAAACTGTTTATAGTTTACTTTTAGCATAGCTTTTAGCAATTTATGGTAAGAAGACATGTTTAGAAAATATAGGAGGTTCAGCTGACTGTTACTGACTGTACCTATTTGTACTTTATCAAGCTACTAGATTTACAAACATGATATTGCAGTAAATTGATATAAAAACATAACAGTTGTAAATGCCAACAATCAAGAGATTACTATGATAAAAAACATCCTATCTATTACTAGTTTTTTTTTATTTACTTACACTTTTATTGTTAAATTGTTTAGTAACGAAAGACGTAATAATTTCTCTTAACCATTAGTCACATGTACCTAAATGCTGTTTCTGTGACCATCGGCTCATTGAATATTTTATTCTAGCCGTTAGTCGCATTTTTGTCGCTAGTAAGTAGCTGTTTCTGTATCCTAGTATACTGATTCCGGAACTGATGATCACAATCAAAAGTAGGGCTATTAGTAAAGTAAAACATTTTTACGACTTTATAAAAAAATTCGTTGCAGAAACCGATTACTGAAAAAGCATGTAGGTATGTACCTATCTTTGTGTAAAATATCGTGACTGTATACGTAAAACAAAATTTTCTGAAATAGTTATAGAAAACATGATGTATCAAATATCAAAAACCCGTCGATAAATTTTTCGACTCTTGTAAAACCATATTTGTTACCCATAAATTAATTTTCCAACATAACATCGTGAGTCAGAAAGTGGCAGTAATTTATGTCTTTGGAAGTTTGCCAATTCATTCAATAAAACAGCAACAACAAAGTTTTTATGAACTTTTTGTGTTAATAAAGATGAGTTTATTCATAAAATGTAATGAGCACAAGAAGTACAACGGTTTAAAGGACGCTTACTTCCGAACTCTGAAATCTATTTTATTTGAACGGCTTAAATTCCAAATCATTGTGGTTTGACGTTTTATAAAAAAAAGGCAAAAATTAAAGCTTAAAATTTGGGGTTAAAAAAAAGTTCGGGATAAATCAGACCAACTGCATCTGTTACTGATGAAAAAAAATGCAAATTGCAAAAAAATGGCAAATGGTCGTATTATTTATTAATTATCGCAGCAACTTACACCTAAAAACACGCCTCTTCGTAAGTTATAAGTTAAAGAAGCTTACTTTTAAATCTTTATTTATTTACGGAATTTCAGTACGCATTATGAAGAAAAGGAAAATGTGTTAAATTGATATTGAAAATCGACACCACACACCACTGTCAAGATGACTGAAGCAAAAATGTTTATAACTCGCTTTTCCCTCAGCTTCGATGCATCTTTATTTCGATTATCTTTCTTTTTCGAGGCATGTTCTCTTTTTCTTTTCCGGGATTTTATCGTATGGTTGATAAACAGCCTGGTGTTAAAGTTTAAACACCGCATAAACCTCTGACATGGCTTTTCACAGCATTAAAAAATCTCAGGTATTAAAAATTCTCAATGTTTACCTTTACCGTTTTTCTAAGTGATAATTAAATTTTAATACGCACATGAATTCGAAAAGTCAGAGATGCGTGCCTAGGTTTCGAACTAGGTTACATCTTTTGAATTGGCAGTCCAACGGTCAATAAAGTTAATATGCTTTTTCAGAGATAGTACACAGTCACACTTCGGCCCTTAAACAATCTCTATACGAAAAATCAAGTATATTCCGTTGCTCCTTAACAAAAGGGTAAACCAACGAACTTTTTCATTTATTTGTAGGTTTTTAATTAAGCGTAAGGCCGAAGCAGACAAACTTATTATTATTAAAATGAAAATGTATATTATAAGTATTGTAAATGAATAAAAAGAAAATAATAATAACCAAGTAATAAATATTAATTGTACAATTCATATAAAATTCGAGCACTTCTAAAAATTTTATGATTGGTAAAATATTTAAAAAAAATGTAGTAATTAATAAAAACTAATTATTGTCTAAATTGTAAAGATGTTTAAAGCATGGTTAGAAAATGGATAAGAATGCATGTTATCACGATTTCATAGTAAAACAAATATGTTTTGATTGGATCAATAGAGGCTTTTTTATTTTTTTTTATTTTTAAGGCCGAAGCAGAATCAAAAGATAACCATGTTATGTTTTATTTTGGTGGAAAGATTTCAGATAATTCATAATATTGAGATAATTAGCAAAACAACATTATGTAATCCTACCCAGTAGTCCGCGGACTAATTTAACTATTTTACGATAAGATAAAGAAATATCACGATTTTATAACAAAAAACTGACATCATAGGATACAAAGTTGTGTTTTGATAATATTATCATCAGAAATACACTTAATACCAGTAGCGCAACCCAAGAAGCCTAATCTTTGAAAGAAAAAATCAAAGAAAAAAATTACTCACACAGAACCGCAATCTTGGCGCTTAACAGAGCTTTTATTTTCAGTTCTTTATCTCTTGAAATACGATTCATTAATGTAGGTATATGTTCACATTGCTGCAATGCAATCTGCAATATTGAAACAGTTTGCGTTAGATCGTACGTAGCGTAACGCCATATTTAAATTACTTTACGTTACGTGTTATGTATTTATCGTACTACCTACTTAAAAACAAATTCATATTAAACTATTTCAAACTAACACAGATAATTAAAATCAAAGAAAATAAACTGAATTACAACTCCTCACATATAAACATACAATTTAATTTAAACAAATACAATTATTACTATTTTTTTCGACAAGCTTTTTCGGCTACCAGGGGCTGACAGGCAGAAAGGTCAGGTCAGGATAGGTAGTAACCTAAGACTATACGAAATAGTGAACTAACAAATACTATACAAATAGGATTTGTGGGTAGGTATGTATGCCTACCCTGTCGAAAATGTCTGTGCACGCCCCTGGCGGCTACTTACCAAATTCTTTTATTGGAGGTCAAACTAAACTAAGATCTAGTTGTCTAAAAACCTACCAATAGAGATAGAGGTATCATTTATTTTTATTCAATTACAAAAACTCTTTACTATTATTGTTTCACATTACGGGACTTGGTCGTGACTTTAATTTATATACGGCGCGGCGGCGCAGGCGTCGATAATACAAAGATATAGTACACAATAAAAATCACGCAATTAAGCCCCGAGAATTTGTAATTACTAAGAATTTTTAGTAAAGGTGATTGACGTGATTGTTTTCGCAACAATTACCAATACTAGTAAATAAGAAAATCGTAAGGGAGTCGTGATAGCCTAGTGGTGGTGACCGTTGACTGGCAAGTCAGAGGTCTCGGGTTCGAACCCAAGGCGCGCACCTCTGACTTTTCGTAAGTTATGTGCGTTTTATAAATGAATTATCACTCTCCGTGCCTCGGATAGCACGTTAAGCTGTTGGCCCCGGCTGTCAATTGTAGATCTTTGATAGTCGTTAAGGGTAGTCAGAAGCCCGAAAGTCTGACAACCAGTCTTACCAAGGGGTATCGTTTAACCCAGTATCTGGGTTGTGGAGGTCTGATAGGCAGTCGCTCCATGTAAAACACTGGTATTCAGCTGCATCCGGTAAGACTGGAAGCCGACCCCAACATAGTTGGGAAAAGGCTAGGCAGATGATGAGTAAATAAGAAGATACGATTACGATCGGTAGTGGAGTGGTGTTTATATTTTTTTCACAAATACAAATAAAAATCGCCAGCTAAGCTTTTTAAATTTGGATATTATGTATGTAAAATGGAATCAGGGTTACTTTGCGGAAATCCATAATATTTAGAATTATAAAAAACAAAAATTATGTATAATAGTGTTAATTCCGCTAATTAAGGTGCCTATTTCCATCTCGCTTGCACATTGAAGAACATCAGAAATCACTGCATGTACAGCTTGGCAAAAAAAAAACAGATGGTGACAGCTAGAACTAAAAATAAAAATCTTTTAAGCTCTTCTCGTCCCTTGTTATATTTGGCCTTTTATAATATCTTTGATTAGTTACTTATTTATTTACTGCAGGTTAAGGGCACATCAACGATTACACAGCGGCGACACATTCAACTGCAACGCGGATGGATGTGCCAAGTTTTTCACGACACTCAGCGATCTTAAAAAACATATACGGACACACACACAGGAAAGGCCTTATAAGTGAGTATATTTCACAACTTTTTGGTAAAATGATATTTGGTAACCTGACAGAAAATTTCCAATAAGTACATTTTATTCGAATTTTGAATTTACTTTGTAGTTATTAGTTAATAGTAGACTGTGAAACGCCCTTCTGAACTTCCATTTATTTTGGAGCCGGCGCGTCATTTCTTCGTTTGTTTTAGTTCATGCCGTGTTAGTCTAACCTTCATTTAGATTTTTTCAGAGACTTATTGCACAAAATTTCCTTCATCATCAATAAGTGATTTTAGAAATATTCATTTTACGCAGAAATCATTTTTTGCGGATTTTAATTCGCTAATAATTGGTACGGAATGAACAAAATATCGCTATGTACCGCACCGCAACATGCAACAGAACGTAAAACAAATTTTAAAAAACTTTCTATTGGTAGAAATTTAATTCGAGTGACACACTATTTTATAAATAAATCATCAATATGAATTTGGAAAATAGGGACATTATACGTCCATACTCCATATACGCTTCAACGCTTTTTTATGGTTAATATTCCTCCTAAGCGGCTTCGGGTTTTACTTTACATAAGTATAGTTGGATAATATCACCCATCAGAGATAAACAAAAGTTATTCTAATCTTCTGTCTGACATTTAAATCTAGAATTTATGTCCATCAGTCAGCCTTCCCCATTAGTCTCTTGTAGCTTCATTATTTTAGAAATGACGGACAAGACAAGTGGCATATGGGTTTCGGATTTCCCTTGTAGTTTCACTGCCAAAGCTTCAGTAGAAAGTGGACGCTGGCAAAGGGCCAGGGCATTTCAATATAACAAGTAGGTAAACACGTGTTTTTCCAAGATCTTATCGTCTGCCTCTACGCATGTTGTATCACTGATAAACAGACCATTATTGTCCACGTGGGTGGTAGTTTAGTAAACTGAACAAACTTACATAAACCAAAGACAATAATTTTGTTTATGCATATTGTCTATGCTTGCAAAACCTGTTAATGTTGCACTTGCATAGTCACTAGATCAGAAGTGATCGCCACCCTCGTTTTCTAGTTTCTAGAAACAAAAGCGATATGTTGTGCATTTCTTTAAACGGTTCATCCTGATTTCGGTCTACTATTGAGAGTTTTCAAATAAAAAACCAGATGACATTTTGTTAAATAAAACCCAATTTCTCTGTCTTCTATACATAGTATAAAGAAAAGTCACTGTTTTTCGAGTGTCTGTTTTTCCGCTTGCTTCTTTCAAATCAGTTTTCAAGATTTTAATACAGTTCATTAATATTTAGAGAATTTCTTCAAAATAAATAGGGTTTCAGCTTCAGCAATCCACTTCGTCGTGAAGAACCATTTCTCGCGCGTGGTATATCTTTATAAATCCTTTTCGACTTTTATCCCTCTCGGCTAAATAAAAATTTTAACCTCACATAAATCACTCCACAGATGTCGAACAGAGGGCTGTGGGAAGTCCTTCACGGCGTCTCATCATTTAAAGGCACACGGGCGAACACATTCAGGCGCACGGCCGCATGCATGCCCTGAACCTGGATGTGAACGCCTGTTTTCTACTGCAACCAGTCTGAAGGCACATGCGATGAAACATCAGGTAAGCATGAGATCTTAGTTCTTACCGACTGTCAAGACTGAGACATGTTTTTAAAGCCCAGTGATAAACTCTGACATCAACAAAAAATCTTTCAGACAGAAAAAAAAATCACGTTTTGACCTTGAGGACAATTTAGACTACCGACGTGCATTGAACTTTGAATTGTCTGCCTGTTCATTACATCATAAAGTTTTAAAGCGCATATGACCTTCATTAACTATCGTAGTATTGTAAACAAGTTCACTTTTTAAAAAATCAGTAAATGTGTGGGTTGTTTTTGTAGTTGTTAAAGATCAAGGAGATTTATCGGCATACCGGCCATGCAAGGACGCCCATGTGTCTAGAAGCCTGACGCGTAAAAATAGTGAAATCGTATCTTCATTCTAAAAAAACCCGAAGTACTTGACCGATATCATAAATTTAGCAAATGTAGCATTTAACCTTAAACTTGAAATTAAATAATACTTAAAAATATTTGAAATTTCGCAACGGGGTATGCAGTTGTTGAATAATATTGGCGCTCGTCCAACATAAAATTTTGTTTCTACGTACAAATAATTGCTTTGATGGGAATATAAATGCTTCTATTCAACACGAGGGATAGAATAAAAAGTATGTTAAAATTTTACGATGTTTTTCTGCAGACAGATGATTTAATAGTAAGAATGAATGCTGCAGTGCTGTCATTGCCGAATTTATTGTTTAAACATACAATTTATGTATTTTGATTCTGTTCTAAGAAAACATAAAATATAACGTGATTCACCTTCTAAACTCCCACAAGTTAAATGAGTCAACATCTGAAAACTCATTTTATTTTAAGAAAATATGTTTTTTTGTAAAACCGACTATATTTGTTCCACAGATCAAAGCCGAAATGATAGTAAAGGAAATTATAGAACCTTTTCAAAAAGAACCAGTAGCATCCAAAACTGCTGACGATATCATGAACTGGGAAAGTCTTCTCGAATCCTTTGGCAGAATCACGACAGAATCCAACTCAACTGATGGCAGCTTAGAAGACATCTCTAAAGTAAACACCGTCGATATAACAGAACTATTCTTTCCAAATAACACTGACACAGTTAAAAATATCGAAACAACTGATTTAGCTGTAGATTACGACTTGGCAAGTTTGTCTCTAACACCGTTTGCTGTCGAAAAGAATGATAAGAAGAATATAAACGAAGATTCTTGGGTCGGCGTGAACAATTTGCAGCCCACAGTTCCTTTAGAACGAACTTCAATAGACATGGGAAATCCTAAATTTGAAGTGAAATCTAAAGCGATACAACTAGCTTTGGCAAATGAAATTGAAGACCAGGCACCTTGGGTAGATGTCAGCGCTTTAGCCGCTTCTATATCAGAAACTCCAGTTTGTATCGAAGAAAAAACACCAGAAAGCATTTTCACCCTCGCAACCTTCGTCCCTACTCATATGCAGAGCTACATAGACCTAAACACGGAGGTTGCTCCAACTGCGAATCTTATTACACACGACTCATTTAATTTAGACACCCCAAGTGTACTAGATGTTGGCGACAAAGTGTTTAATGATAGTGAAATAGTTACAAATCTCGATACGAATAAAATTGACTCCGACATTGATTTATTTTTAGTATCTGAGGACGACAGATCTCTGAATACTCCACCCCCTTCCAAAGTGCAGCAGAACATCGAAATAAATCCAGCTAACTCTGTTCTTTTTAACACGGATTTAGATTTGGAAGATACTCTATTATTTGATAACGAACCTCCCTCAGATATGTATGTAGTAAGAACTGAAAATATATTTGGTAAGAAAATGGCTAAAAGGAATGCTTTAGAGCAGTTGGCAGCAGATGTTGGTATTTGTTCTTGTACAAACTGTAAATGCGATCCTGCACTAGGAGAATGCAGAAACTGTGATCACGAGTCATCGAAAATGGTCACCAAAACGGGAGGATGCACAGATGATAGTTGCTCTTGCATAGATTGTAAATGTGACCACGCGGCAATGAAGTGTGCCGTAGGTTGTGGGCAAGCAACAGATACAAAACACAACACATTCTTACATTATCATAGGAGGCATAACAAGAGCAACTTAGAAGATTTAGGAATATATACAGTTCATGATTGTGAAGACACATCACAAGCATCGGCAGTGGTTGAAAGTATGAAGTGTACATGTGGCGATACCGGTTGCAAGGAAAGTGAAAAGAAACGTAGCGAGAAACAATGGCCTAGCGAGGAAAAAGCAGGCTGTTGTGGCTCTAAAATTGTAAGTTCAGAAGAAATATCGTCTTGTTTCGAGAAAAAAGAGCCAACCAACGAAAAATCATGTTGTGATGGCAATAAATCGTGCTGCGTTACAATATGTTTTAAGAAACTTGACGTTCTAAAACAGTTTCTCTCTGACCACGACATCATTAACACTTTTAAATCACACAACTTAAATCTAACAACAAGCTAATAACTATAACATCTAAAAACCATTGCATTTAACTAAAGAAAGCATAGAGTTTCTTGCATTGCCATCTTTACGCTGTTAGTCTGCTCTACCTGAAATTTTATCCAATTTAAGCAATATTTTATGTAAATAATAAGTACGTGTTTGTTTTGTTATATTTGTTGTATTATGCCTGTAGTAATTTTACTTGTTTTTGATATAAGAATATTGTTATTCGTATACAGTGAATTTAGTGCAATTGTGATGTTTGATGTTGTAAATGCAATATTGAAGTTTCTACAATAACTATTTAGCTCTCTGTTGAAAAAAAAAGATATAAAACGTAATCTATGTGCCAAAGATCGTCGATCAATATAATTACTTGTATAAATTTTTTAATTCATACATTTTTGTATGTAAGTATATACATGTTACTTATATAAAAAAATTAATTCATACATTTTTATATGTACTTATACATGAAACGTATTTTACATACTTTGTGATTTTTCTAAAAATTACTACATCACAAACAGTCCAAAGCTGCTATTTTTGCTTTTACAATTTATATTTTTACATTTACATTTTTACAATTTGAGATAAGTACATGATATTTAATGGACCTACTTCTAGGAGCTAATGCGCAAATTTTATTCTGCCTGCCTGAAAGAGCTGAGCAGAAAAAAGTATTTAAAAGAATCCTTGGCTTTTCTGAGAAAGAGTATAAACAGGAATTGATAAGATCATGTGACGCTAACTCTTACAGTGGAAGTACTTCTATGAAGTTTACTATTGGAAGTTAAACGGAGATCCCACGGAGTCAGCTCTCCTCATACCGGAAAGCAGGCATATTTTTTTGTCCATTGAAAAAAAAATGAACCCAATGCAACCATTTAAATTTGTAGTAACGCTATTGACACAGTAACAGCCAACCATCTACGCTAGCTCCCTTAGAAGACCCAAAGTGCCAGTTGAAAGTGCCATTGATCAAATACAAAAATGATATTTTTATTATTAATTTATGAAGATTTTTAAACAATGTAAGAAACGTAAATGTTTGGTGCTATTTATAATAATTCTAAGCAATCCAGTGCCTTAATTGTTGTTGTACTTAAAATATGCTTAAAAGTTTAAAATTATTGTACAATTGTTGAATAATTTTATATGAGATTTTATTCATTAGTTTAAATATAATAGATGCGGTAACCGTAAGCTGTATGGTTTCTAGTCGACATAACAAATAAAATGCTTTATAAATATTTATGATTGTTTTATTTCAATATATTGAGATCAATATTGTTGTAGGTCAGTACATTATTATTTTCTTATTATGAATTAAACATACATTTTAATAATAATTAAAAATAGTTTATGAATGAAGATGGTGTGAAATGTAAGGCGAGTAGCTTTCATACTCGGGTTCAGATCGGTTCTTTTAACCTTGACATACGCAGAAACTTTATTATAATAATAAAGCCATTATATATTAAACTTAAATTATTAATGTTTAAATTAAGCACACATAGCTTAATTGTAATTAGGTTTAAATTAGGGAAACGCAGATTCACATGTTTAACTAATAACATCCCTCTGTTTTCGTCGAGGGTTAAAAGTAGTAAATAGAGGCCACGTTTTTTGTCTTGAGCTGCTTAGGTTCACGAAATTTTTATCAAATAAAATGTTTTTTTTGTTTGCATTTGCATTGTAAGCATATTATTTTTATGCATTGATATTTAGTTTAGTTGCACTGCCTGGAATTGTAATTCTATCTATTTATGTATTATAAATGTGTAGACTACATCAGAAATATTATTTCTAAACACATTATAATGACAATATGAGTGTTACTTCTATTATACAGAAAATACAAATTAGCAAGTTTTAAAATCGTAAAATTAAAAAACTAGACAGACAAACAAACTTTGTTTTACTTACATAGAATATAAATGCTTGCTTTACTATAAATCTACTAATTCTACATAAAATACAAGAATAGAATACAAGAGAATATTCCTAGTTGTTTTCACTGGCAACATTGTCACTGACTGGGTTCAAATTTCAGTTGTTCCCACCCTAGTAGAAAAAACATCAATCAAAAAAATATGGCTCTAATGTTTAAAAAAAAATCTCATATGGCGCAAATATTTTCTAATGAAACAACCACCACAGGAAAAGTAAGTCGGATAGCCCTGTACATAGATGTGTGATAAGATCATACATGAAAAAAACAACTGAAGGAATACACCCACAAGAGTTTTGATTAATAAAAATAAAATAATATCAAAATAAGTCATACAGTACCTAACTTAAATTTTTTAGAGGGGACAAAATGATTAACTTTTTATTAATGAATATCATTGTCAAATGATAACACAAAACGTAGGCATAGCAATGTAGGTATGTGCCTCTTTGTTGAATTAACATCGGCATTAAGTTATTCTATCATAATGTCACATCTATTATAATGATGGTGTAAAATTCTACATAAACATAATAACAATTAGGTATCTACTTTCTCATCTCAATGAATACAAAAGGTTGTCTTGAAAAATAGTTTCTAACATTACTTAGCCTAGCGCCTCTTTTTCTTATCATGCCGCCTAGCCCGAGACATAGCTGCTCTGTGTCCTGGTGACGACTGTTCAGAGCTGCATTCATCGCTGTCAGTGTATGCCTGAAAATTTGAGTAAGCAAAGAGTTTGTTTAAGTCATGTTTTTCGATAGGAATAGTATGTGTGTGAGATACTATAACCATAAAAAATTGGCTGTGAGTTTGTGTACAACATGAGACAGGTACCTCTACCTAGCTAAGAAAAAATATATAGTTTATGTGGTATGTTCTATACATGTAGTTAGCTACTGATATTTATGAGATACTTAGGAAAGCTCATCAATATACCTATGTATTGTCGACACTATAGTCATAATATTTGCGATGCAGCGGTGGTATCATGAATACTCAATTTTGACCATTTACCTTTTCGTAAGGATGAAGTTCACTTTGTTCGTCAGTTAGAGTCACACAAGCCAGAAGGCAGACCAGCTGAAACGCCGCACCAATATACAAGCCATAACGAATCATCGTGCTCAACAAATCTTCAGCGTAAATCTCATTTGGAATCATTTTACTTGATCAAAAAACAAACCGGTTTCTGTAATTATAATAGGAGAATATATAATAATCTTGAGCTATTATAGTTATTGTATTCAAATTACAGCATGCTTCACCTTTAGTAATTCAAAAATGAATTATTAGAACAAAAATCAATACTTTTCGTATTTATTTCAAACCAAAAAGTGAAATCTGGAGAACAAGCCAATGTAATGTCAACGAAACTTTGAAGTTTTGCAGTTAGTGTAGCCAAGTAAAACCATTATTTTATGGCGTCTTTCTTTATACCGGTTTTCGGTTTTCAGTTAATGGAATATTTGTCAGTGATGACTGACACGATTTGCAATAATTTAACAGTAATTTATTATGTATGTAAACAATACTTATACAGTATGTAAACAATCTTGATACGTCTTTTATTACTAATATGCAAATTATAAATAGTAAATTCACAAATAAAATGTACTTAATTCATTGTTTTATGGAAATTAAACGTAGTAATTTCATTTATAATCACATCAAATTTATTTTTCAAGGAACAATATAAAAAAAAGACATGTCAAGATTGTTTACATTTATTATTTTCATTATTTTCATTGTTGCGCCAGTCTGTGGCGGGAAAATATTTAAAAACTCCGACAAAATGTACCTATCCTCCATTCCATTTGTAAAAATGTGTTGTTTTGACCTAGTAGACCTGTCGTAGTGGCGCATCGGATACAGCTACAGACCCATTTTGCAAGCACATGGTTTGAACCTGGCATGAACCTATTTGACTATTTCAAGTTTCAATGTGTTATCTTATTATGTACTTTTTAAGTTATTCTAAGACACCACTGACTTAAGATGAAGGCAAACATCGTCACGTAATAGTCTAAAATAGCTAACCCGCTAGCGTGGTAATTAATGCTCGGGAGATGACTGTTTCTTTAATATTATAATATTCAAATGTACCTACTCATCTAGTTTAATTTTGAATATTCCTGCTACCTACCTGCTTATTGTAAACTACGATGGTGGCAAGCTAGCATTTAACTTAGCTTAGCTTGGCAAATTGACAGCTGGAACTAAAAATAAAAATCTTAAAACCAACTTTGTGAGTACTAAAATAACTTAAAAGTGATTCATTTGAATATATTTGATGACAAAAAATTAATCATAGAAATTGACTAGTAATTTTAATTTTAGTATGAGTAGGTATTGTGCCAGTGGCGCCCCCAATTTTTGTAGACTCTTTTTTGGTAAACTTTATACAGCGGGTGGACGCTTACAACACCTGGAGCAAAATACCTAAAAAGTAATTAAAACACCATTCCATAGATTTGTAAGTATTATGAGTAGGTACTAGGTATACCTAATGTAAGATAATTATCTGTTGGTTGGTTTTTTACATTGAAATTAAGTTTTAGGTACCAGCCCAGAATATCTGTCTGTTTATCACTGCAATCAAAACTCGTAAAGAAGTAGGTATTTCTGACTTTACCTATTTAAGGAGAAAATTTGCCATGAAACCCATGAATACTCTTTTTTTAAAATGATTTGTTAACAACTGATATGGATGCGATTCGAACCCACGATCTTCGGCGTACCGTGCCGACGCTCGGACCACTAAGACACCATAATGAAACAACTTTTAAACGGATTACTCGCGTATATCGCGTAGATCTTTGCAGATCTCGAAACGTCAGGTGTTTTGAAAAATACAATATATACGCGAGTAATCCGTTTAAAAGTTGTTTCTTTATGAATGTTCGCGAAAATTTGAGACTATATTACACTAAGACACTAGCTTAGTTTGTGAAGGGATGGCACAGCACGCCAAAGATCTCGGGTCATGTCCCGCTCGAGTCAGTTGTTATTACGAGTTTCGTAGTAAATATTTTAATAAATATACATACAGCTTGGCAAAAAAGAGTCTGGAAAGTTGGGGGCGCCGCTGGCGCACTTTTCACACTAAAATTCAAAATTACAAGTTATTTAGAGCTTACATATTTCTATGACGAGTTTTTTGTCATTAATTATAATCAAATGAATCATTTTTATGTTATTTTAGTACTCACAAACTTAGTTTTTAAATTTTTTATTTTTAGTTCCAGCTGTCACCGCCTCAGACTCTTTTTTGCCAAGCTGTAAATTATAATTTGAATGCCTTCGGGTATTCAACTCTAGCTGCGTGCATGAGGAAATTAGAAGCGGACGGAGCGAGCAGAGAGAAGATAGAATAATACCAGGAAAGGATGGTGAAGCTATCCGTACGACTCTATGTCCAGTAGAAGAATGGATATAGTGGTAAAACCGGGGAATAAGGTAAGCTGCGACTGATAACAACAATGTCATGGTACTCAATGATTACAATTCGTTTCACCATCTACCCATAATCAAAAGAAACGAACCATGTAATTGACTAGACCAATCTATCTTAGCAGTAGGTATCTACAAACACATATTTTTTTGGGAAGTATAATACGGATTAATTTATGATTTTAATTACCTATAATGACACTAACCTTTGTAATATTATGTAAGTAATATTAATTTGTAACTAAGCAATGTTTTATTATTTTTATTTTTATTAGCCGACCATGAATATTATTGAAAATATTTAACTCGCAAAAACATGCTATGGGCACGGCACGCCAAAGATCGCGGGTTCAAGTCCCGCCCGAGTCAGTTGTTTTTGCGAAGTTTCTTATTATTAAGTTTTATCATTTAATAAGAAAAAAAATGTTTTACTCTTGTCTTTCTTTTAGCCCCATCAGTGGCGAATTTTTTCTGTACATTGATGCCCACGTGTCTTTTGAATCATGATTGAATTTTAAATTCTAATTTAACGCAAGCGAAATCGCGGGCGAAAACTTAATAAAAAAAAAGTAACATAACTAAATTTAAATAAAATGAACTGATTTTGTTCATATTAAGAGGTTATTTTATACCTTAAATAACTATTATCTAAGGTATTTAAAAAAAACTGATATACTTTTGCTTTACAGTTATTATTAGTATTCTGTTACGTGAAATAGCAACTGATTCCCATGAAGAACCTATAAATTTTGTTGACACACCTTTGGACCTCAGAGGAACCATAAGAAGGAGGTTCTTTCTGGTATGTATTTTATCTTGGTTCATTATTTTATCGGAAGTTTTTTTTAAAAGCGCTTTTATGACACTCAACATCCATTTTCGTGACTTCAACTTGTGTACGCCTGGCGCGCGCACTGGATGCACTTTCTAATACAGTTCTATAATGGTGCTGATTCTCTTGTACATCCCACTAAACTAATTTTAGTCTAACTATATCTATCACTTTCTAATAAAAACCATTGAAAAAGGACAGCAAATTGAATTTTTAAATTAGAACTGTCAAATTAGTCTAAGTCCTTTCAATTGACGTGAAATTAGACGAGACCTCTATCATATGACATGCCGACTAAATTCTCGTTGATATCACGCAAATGGACTAGTTTGACAGCTCTAAATATCTTCTATCCTTTTTTAATAATTTCTATTACAAAGAGATATAGTGAGTCTAAATTAGTTAACATTATACTTATTATAACACTGAGAGGTGAGACATTACAGTAAGGACGTGTTATCACCAGCCTTTCTACGTTGTAGGTACTTGTAGAGTTTCTTAATTTTTGTACGAACCTATTTAGTGTCATCTACATAATTATATCTATCTAATAGCTACCTAATGTTGTTAATGTTGGACCACAACACCGACTACCATCACGTGGGATCGAGGCCAACAGATGCCTTTACATAATATCACTAATTTCTTTTGTGAATGTTTTAGCACATGTTAGCTTCTTCTTCTTCTTAGCGTGTCGATGACAATCTAAATTGTGTCAGCCCAGAACTGGGCTACGAGATTGGCGCCTTTAATTGCGTTCGTAGTAGATGTTAGCTTAATAAATATAATTATTTAATAAGAAATTTGAAAAACAACTGATACGGATGGGATTCGAACCCACGATCTTCGGCGTACCGTGCCGATAGATAAAATACGGTGGCTCGGCACGGTACGCCGAAGATCGTGGGTACGAATCCTATCCGTATCAGTTGTTTTTCAAATTTCTTATTAAATAATTATATCACTAATTTCATATGAAAATATGTTTTTTTTAGAATGTACCTCATGATAAATATGAGAAGAATGTGGCATGTTCTCCATTTATTGCGTTGATGCCGTTGGGTAAAATAGCATTAGGGTCAGACGGGGACACAGAAACTGAACTGTTAAAAGCTTTAGGACTAGAATCCCGCAAACAAGTAAGCACTTTTAATATCTAGTTTTTAAAGTTATACTTCCCTAGCGATGGGTTTATATTGACGATTGTACCCGAAAGGTGGTGCTGTGATCGGGTTAAGTTAAAACCGAGTCGCAGCCGCTTGAGGGTCAGCCTTAGTTTATATAAGAAAGTATAGATCAACCCTACAGAAGTATAAACCGTGAGCACGGGTATGATCAACGCGGCCGCGACATGAGCTCCGTCCGCGATCATACCTCGATCAACTACGGTTCAACTAGGCTTTACGAGCGAAAAAGTTACACATTAGCTTAAAACTGTGTTAAATTTTGCAAAAATGACTAGAAAACACAATTTTAAAAATTATATTTTAACATTTCAAAGGTGAGACCTGCTCACGGTTCGCACAAGGCAAAGTTGTTGACGTTATCACTCTATATTTTCTTATATACCTACATTACCTACTCTAAGGGGTCAGCTAATACTTTTAAAAAATGTTACAATATTTGTGTAATAACAATTTCAGATAAGATCACTATTCTCACATCTTGTTACAAATATGGAATATTTGCCAGGAGTTACTTTAGATATAGCCAGTAATATTTTTATTAATAGCGAAAAGGATTTTAACAGAAAATTTTATAAACAAACTAAAGAAGTATTCAAAACTTCATGTGGCAAGATCGATGTGAGCGAACCTGGATATGCTGCGAGAAAAATAAACGAATGGGCGAGTATCAAGATCTTTTTGTAGAATACTACCTTAATAAGCACTGATAGCCTAGTGGTATGACCGTCGACTGATAAGTCAGTGGTCTCGAGTTCATCCCAAGGCGTTTGTATGTATAGTCAGTTAGTAAAACGTTGAAGGAAAACTCTTTAATCTCTGGTTATTAATCAACCATTCGATAAGAAGAAGACCATAATTCAAAAATGGCCATGCATGGCTTAATTTCTCGGTACTCTGAGTACTCTCCATAAGAAATGCTGTACCTTCTACCCTGTCCTGGCCACAGACTTGTATCGTGGATGATCTGCTAAAGATGAACCAGAGAGCGATATGTAAGTTAAGTAAGGTATTTAAGATAGCTGCGTTCTGGTGTGCGAGTAGTCTGATTAAGAAGATTAAATATGAAATGCAAAAAACAAGACTAATCATTTAATCAATCTATTTCACTGTTAACGACTTTTATTAATCCAGCAGAATCACCATTGCCGTCGCTTCAACTACTCCTTTTTAATTCAATTTTTTCATTTCAATATACTTTTTAATTCATTTCAGATATCTTCCAAGACAAATCACAAGATAGAAGGTTTAATAAGACCAAGCGATATCGACAGGCATACATCGGCGATTATAGTTAGCGCTATGTATTTCCAAGTAGGTGCACTAACATTTTTATTAGCGTTTTTAAACAAAAGAGTGTCGTGGTGGCGCATTGGTTACGGACCCGCTTTGCAAGCGCGTGGGTGTGAGTTCGAACCTGGCATGTACCAATGTGACTTTTTCAATGTCATATGTACTTTCTTAGTTAATCTAAGACACCACTGACTAACGGTGAAGGAAAACATCGTAAGGAAACCTGGACTTTAATAGTCTGAAATCGCCAACCCGCAGTGAGCTAGCGTGGTGATTAATGCTCAATCCTTCTCTGATGAGAAGAGGCCTTTGCCCTACATTGGGACAGTTACAGGCTGATTTATTATTTATTTATTTTAAAACTGGGCAGCGCTGCACCGTATGATATCTTGAAGCGGCGGAGTGTGAAATTTGACATAGTAAAAAAAAAATTAAATTGTTAAATTAATTTCTAGATAAATTGTTGCAGTAATTTTTATGAAATTCGTAAAAAGGGGACCAGTGTTTAAAACATAGGTAGTTAAACTATTGAAGAATTGCATACTGTGTTTATGACCTTCGGAGTTATTCGACCGATCTCTGATAGGTGTACCGGTATTGATTTGTAATTAGTGGCGATTGATCTGCAATTATTTGCTTATGCAGGTGAAAAAGTCTAAACGTGTTTATGATATAGAGCAATGTCACCATTAATTATTTTTTTATCGGCGCTGGCCAGGCGGCCATCTTGACTTAAGGTCTTCTTTAAAATCCAAACTTCGCATTTTCATTGTATAGAATGCAATGTAATTGGAGTGTAAGTGGACTGCACAAGTCATAATAGAATCTTAATCAATTAATAATGAAGGAGTCGGATTTTATTATTATTATTTATTATTATTAATATTCCTTGAAAGTTTAACAAGCCAGCTTAAGAAATATTTCAGATTTTTTGGCCCGCAAACTTTGAAAATAAAGGGTAGAGGGGGATGGGTTTTTTTGCATATGAACTATGGGAGCTTGCTCTAAGGCTACCCTCTAGCGCAAGCCTCTAATAATAACTGAAAAGAAAATACATAATATCATCCCCACTTTACATTTATGGGACCCCTCAAATTAATCTTTCTATTTTTATTTCATAATTTTCTTGGCGTTAGAAATATGTAAGTATCACGACTCTAACTCTGGTGTTGACCGTTGAGTGGCAAGTCAGAGGTCTCAGGTTCGAACCCAAAGCGCGCACCTTTGACTTGTTTATGAGTTATGTGCGTTTTAGAAGTTAATTAACACTTACTTAATTCGTTTACACAATATAAAATACAGTAGGTATATAGTATACAAATAACTTTCTAGGGTAATTGGAAAAATAAATTCGATCATGTATTTATCGATTATTTCAATACGCCCTCTGGAAGACGTCGAACGCCGATGATGACAAAACGAGGAGATTATGAATACTGGGCATGTGAAGAGTTGGATGCTCACGTAAGTATTGCTTGTTGCTTATGATTCCGGGTCGGTAACTGGTTGCAAGCGCGACTGTTGAACAAGAGGTCATGTCATGGGTTCGATCCCCAGGTTGGGAAAAGTGTTATTGGGTTTTTCCATTAAGAAACTCTCAGTAGCAGCATGGAGTCTGGAACTTTGCTCGGTTAGTGGCAATAGGCTTGCCCCCTGTTACCTGTTACATACCCGATGAAATGTGTCTGTACTGCATACTTCTCTGCCTACCCCCTCTGGGGTATACAGGCGTGATTCTATGTTATGTAAAATAATAAAAAGAAAACAGTTTTTAATTACACTCACATCAAAAATTAAAAAAGACAAATAAGAAAACAAATGAATGTCTCTTAGGTTGTAGAAATCCCTTACGAAGGAGATAAGGCTGCAATGATTTTAGTGGTTCCAAAAGAAAAAACAGGTCTACGAGATCTCCTGAGCCGGTTACAGAATGATCCCGACGATCTCAACGACTGTCTTGAGAAAATGAAGACTACAAGTATGATACTGACAATGCCAAAGTTTAAGATAGAGACGGAATTAGACCTTAAGGATATATTTAAAAAGGTGAGTTTTATACATTGTTACTAGTCATGTTTTGATCTCTTCAGTGACGGATTAAGACTACTTGATGCCCAAAGCAATCCATGCCTGTGGGCATGGCATCATGGGCAAAACATTAGTTTTTTGTAAAATAAGATGATGAGATGTAACGTTCTTTAGAAGTGGACGTTAGTAAGTTAACGTACTTTTTGTGTGGTTCTTCTGGTGCCCCCTCTGACGTGATGCCTTAGGCAATTGCTTAATTTAATTAAGGGTTAATCCGTCACTGGATCTCTTATATCATCATTATCATCATCATTTCAGCCGTACGACGCCCACTGCTGGGCATAGGCCTCAAGGATTTCCAAACATGTCGGTCCTGCGCTGTTCTCATCCAGCGACAGTCTCTATCTCTTCTATGTTGCTATAAAATATTCTTTTTCTACATTTTTCGTTTCTTCTTCATCGTATGGTTAATGAACAACCTAGTGTCAGAGTTTAAACCGCCCGAAGGCCTCTGATATGGTTTTACTCACCGTTGAAAAATCTCTCAGGTGTGCAGGTTTCCTCACGAAGTTTTCCTCTACTATTTTAGCAGTGATCCTTAATTTCTAATACGCGCAGACCTAAGACTTGGCAGTCCAACGGTTATAAAATTTTAGATTTACCACCCGCTCTTCTAGCATGAAATAGCCCTTTTTACAAGCAAGTATGATTGAAAAATAACTTATTAAAAAGTATTACATGTGCATGTGAATAATAAAGTCAGTGGTCAGTAGTAAATTGTAACCCTCCTTTTTGTTGTCGGGTAAATAATTTGGTACTTAGATTTTTTATATAAGTTGCAAGTGTTGTATAATTATAATAATTATTTCCCAATAGAGAGATTTGGTAGTTGAGAGAGCAATGCAGAGGTGAAAGTATGTACCTTCCTAGATTGTTTTATAGGTAATTTATCGTTGTAATTCTCCAACTTGTAAACGAGAACGTATTGACCGCATGAGTATCAAGATCTTTCTTTTTTTATCGTTTGCCTAATGAACAACTTGGTTTTAAAGTTTAAACCGCCCTTAGGCCTCTGATATGACTTGACACACCGTTGAAAAATGCGCGCCCGAAAGATGTTTTCTTCACGATGTTTTCACTCTCCGAACTAGCAATATACTTTCTGATATGCACATGAATTCGAAAAGTCAGAGGTTCATTTCGAATCTACGACCTTCTTGGTAGTCCAACGGTCATACCACAGCTACAGCTCGCTATAAACTACAGTAATTACTTTTCTTTTAATGAATATAATATTTAATATTTCAGATCGGGATTACTAAGATTTTTAGCAGTAGTGGTGACGGATTGCCAAACATAATCGATGATGAAACAGTTCACATTTCTAAGGCGAGACAAAAAGTAGTTATAGAAGTTAATGAGAAAGGAACCGAAGCAGCTGCAGCAACTGGTAGGCATACAGCATTTATTTTTAGTGGGTCAATTTCCACAACTTGATTTTGCCTAATTTCGGTGGCAATTTTTATTTTTGAATATTTAGTGCAAGTGATACTCCGTCATTAAATTTTAAAGTACGTTGGTTAAATATATGTAAAAGCCCATCAAAAACTAGCAAGCTATTAATAAATTGGGTTGTTCCCTTTAGTCACATTCCCTTTAGATAGACAGATACTACATCAGTTTACGTAATTCGCAAAAAAATGTCTAAGACACCACTGATTAACGGTGAAGAAAAACATCGTAAGGAAACCTGATGAACTTTAAATCTGAAATTGCCAACCCGCAGTGAGCTAGCGTTGTAATTATTGCTCTATCTTCCTCTGTATTAAAAGAGGCCTTTGCCCTGCAGAGGGACAGTTACAGGCAGATTTTATTTATTTAGTTATTTACATTAATACCTACACCCACCGAAATTAATACAAGGCACCAAAACTTGAATTTTAGTGCCACCGAAATTAGATAAACAATTAAGTTGTTGACATTCACCCTAATATGATTACATAGACCTATTTATTACCCAGAGGCATGCCTACTGTACATTTTTCCGAAGCCCGTCATACAAATGCAGTAATAAAACAATATTAATAAATCCAATATTATTATTAAAAAAATTTGGTTCTTGTTCGGTTCTTATGTACCAAGCACGCCACTGCTATTAACCCGTGAGAAGACGCGCTATGAGCAATTTACTCACACAAAAATTTAAAGCAAAAATTATAATTGGTGATACTGACGCTCTAACACGTCTCAAGCGCCTGAGTACTTTCCTAACTATTTATCATTTAAAATAGTGTGAGCAATTTTCTCGCGCCTATTCGTGTTACAATCTGAGGCACGCCTTCTCACGAGTTAACGTGTTGTCGTTTAATTTGTTACTTTTGATTGAGGTTGATTTGATTTAGATTAGATTTGCCATCGCCCGTTGATCGTGCCAATTTATCTAAAAAAAACCGGCCAAATGCGAGTCGGCCTCTCTTAGTAAGGGTTCCGCAGTCTAGGTTTAAACACAAGCCTATTGCCATTAACCGGGCACAATTCCAGACTCCATGTTGCTAATGAGAATTTCCTAATGGAAAAACCAAGTAACACTTTCCCTGACCGATCGGGATCGAACACAGAACTTCGTGCTCAGCAGTCGCGCTTGCTACCACTTGACCAACGAGGCAGTCTGTTAATATTATATCTCATTTCTTAGTATTGATGAGTTAATCTTCAAGATTAATTTGCACACTTAAATCGTAACGATTACTTAGATTACTACGAATCACATAATTAATGAAACGCTATATATTTTGTAATTCACTATTTCGCCCATTTCGGTGGTGGAACATTCGGGCGAAATGCACAACTAGTCATGAATTAGGTCAAAACATGAAGGTCTAAGTACTATGGGTGACCATTTGACGTATTTCCTTAACGGGTGGTTACAAGTCGGCCTCCAACACGCACTGTGTCAGCGTGGTGGGATCACCCCCATTATAAATTAAAAGAGATCAGGCCCAGCAATTATTTATTATAGGTATGTTTAAAAAAAATAATAATAATAAAGCGCTATAAAACGGAATATATTTATTAATTTATTATATAATAATTATTGCCATCCAGGTTAAAATAAACAATGCATCGTTAACTTACATCTTTAATTTTAGCGTGATCAAAGTATAATATAACCCTAAACCTTATTTAAAAAAAAAACTATGTCCATTAAATTCAAAATAATTATTCGAAATATCCATTCTTTGCGTAAAAAAAGTAAACATAAAATGAGATTTGAAAAAGGAAGCTCGAAGGAGCCTGCAACACTACGATATACTCGTAATAAATGAGCAAAAGTTTTTGTAATTATATTCTTTTTGTCCAAAGACTAATCGGTTGTTGGGATGTTCAGAAGTTGTTAAACAAGAACGTTTTACATTTGATTTGATAGGCTAATAGACACCCTGTTGCTTTAAAGACCTCCCAAATTTTAGAAGGTAATAAGGTCCATAAAATTCAACATTTGTCTCCAAGAGACAGGTCGAAATATTAAATTCGTTAATTGACTTTTCATACATTGACTGGTCACGTGACTCACTTTTGTATGGGAAGTTGAATTTTCGATTTACAGTACAATAAATATTATTCTACCTATGTATCAGCTATCTATTATTTTTATTCAAATAAACAATGGTTACCTTTGCACAATTTAAGTGACTAATTTATAAGTATCAATTTATTTTTAATTGCATTACTAAGAATTCTAATTAAAAATACTTATCTATTTATTTTATTTATTTAAATTTTATTGTTTATACCTACAATTATCATTAGTAAGATAGTTATATTCGTAATATAATTATAATCCTAATGAAATAGTAATTGATGATGATGATAGTGACACAAATAAATTGATTTAATTTTATTTTATTTAAAATCCGATTATTTAAAAAAAATATATAACTAGGATATATTTCCCGACGTTTCGAGCTGGTCGTGGTCACGGGAAGATTGACCCTATTCCCTTATTTTAGGGTCCATTAGGTCCATTCCAATAGGTCTCAGTTATGTTATACTGTACCTTTGTTCAGCTTTGTTGTTTTTCCATGCTTGCAGCTGTTATAATTGGACTTGAGTCAGCTCCACCCGGCTCGGTTCTCGAAATTGATGTCAAACATCCATTTTTGTTTATCAACACAGCTTCCAGCGAACAGTTGTTTGTGGGCGTCTACAATGGACCAAATTATTGAATGTATTTTTTTAAATATAATAAGTTAAACCTATTTCATATCTTATTATTTACTTATATAATTAACTAAATGTTTTGAGCGCCTATATCTCGTACGTTGAAGATATAAAATCAATGAATATAGTTGCCTTAAAAATTGCAGAAAAACAAGGAGAATAACATTACAAAGTTTCAGAAAATATTGAGTTTGGACGGATCAGGTTTTCATAAACAGATAATTTTTGTACGTAAACTTGTTTCGATCAAACTGATTTTTTTACAGAAGCTTTGTAATGTTATTCTTTTTAACTTAGTTTTACGCAATTTTTTTATACATACATTCAGTGACTTTGTGTCTTCGATGTCCGACCGAGACAGCGGTTTATCGAGATACTAGCCTCAAATTATAAGATATTTTTCTGTTAGCCTAAAACAAATGTTGTAATCAGATCCTTTAAGTAAATCAGATAAGTACCACAGTTTAATTTTTTTGTAGAAAATTCAATTCGCTTACGAGCAGAATTGGGACCTGCGACCTTAAAGCCACCAGCCCGTCTACCGACTAAACTATCTGTTATCCTGGTGGTGCTATCGAAATCACTAGCATTAGCTGCATTAGAACGTTGGCCTTAGTTATTCCCGGTGTGCTATTTTAATGTCAAGGTATTGTAGAGAACTATAGTATTTTGATATTGAAACGTGACACGTTTTGGTACTAATGTTTGGTAACTAATTGCGCTTTGGACTGGAGAATTTATATCATCTAGTTCTAATTCGTATTGAGTGAGAACTTGTAAACAGTCATTGAGAACTACCACCTCCTTGATGCAACCTCTACAAGTTTTTTCACTGCTCCATACAAAATGTAGGATTTATTTAGTGACTTTTATGCACGAAGTAATATGAAACCAACATAATTTTCGAAACATTTGTACGTCAAAATGCGCGCATGTCACAGCCGGAATAGTGTTCTGCAACGACCAGCACTCTTGCAGCAGGCCAGGTCATGGTATCCAAGCCTATCAACAGTCTCACCACAGCACAGTGACAAGAATGCGAATTAATTCTTACAATAAATACTATCAAAGGTTGGGTCAGCTTATAAAGGGCACCGGCTGTACCTATGACCGAAATTATGTTACACCAAATTACCTTGTATTGAAAGTTTAAAATCTCGATGTTCGTTACGCTGTATTATTATTCCTTTGATTTCATTCTTTACTTAGAGGGTTTAAGGAGCCTTATACGCGGGTTAAAGCCAAGTGTGATAAGTGAAATTTGTATTTAGACAGAGGAAGTTGAATAGTGGATGAAGTCAAAAACTTAGAGGTGATGCAAGTCAAATACTCACTAATAATGCAATTTAAAAACTTACGGGTGATGCAAATCATAAACTTACGGGTGATGCAAGTCAAAAACTCACTTATGATGCAATTTAAAAAAATACGGGTGATGCAAGTAAAAAACTTACGGGTGATGAAAAATACAACTGCGCTTAGATTGTTAACGGTTTAGCCGAACAATTCATAAAGGTCTGTTATCGAAGGCTACCATCTCTTTGACGCAGCATCTACAATACTGTATCTCCATGCGCATTTTTCTCAAATTAAATCTTTTTAAACAATAATTGCAAACATCCTATATTTCCAAACGAAGCGCGCGCGACAGTCGCATTGTTTGTCAAAATTGGGTCAACAGCCCCAGACTGCATGAAGGAAAATTTGACCTTTCAAACATTAATCGGTACGTCCAAACATAGATCGCCAGGAATCTTCTCCTGCTTATGCTGCAAGAGAACTTACCCTTAGGCTCACACATACTATTTACACCTAATGTTGGTTGCAGGAGGTTCAGCTGTGGCGATTGCTGCACCATATGATGAATTTACTCTTTTCGTGAATGTTCCATTTTTGTTCATCGTCAGAGGATATCAAGACCAATTATTTGCGGGCAGTTACAAAGGATATTAATACTAACTAGATTTTTTATTTCTTGTCAATAAATATGGAAAAAAATTATGTGCTATTATTTTTATTTCTACTTATGACTTTTTTCTTTATTTATTTATAGAGGGTTTTAATAGAATGCCACCCTAAGCTCTTAATACAAGGACAACTTATTAATTATATCTATCATCATACATGCATAGTCCAAGTTCGGGTCCAAGCTACCGCTGGTCAGGGCTCTAGAGGGAGGAACCTCCTGACTATGCGAGCCGTGTCCAATACAACAATTATTTATTAATGTTTCGTAGACGTTTCTAATCGTGGTCACAAACAATAGAAGAAACTTTTTTGACTTAACATTGGTGTAGGTTGCAGAAAATCTGTACAGAATCTATTAACCCGTTTTTTGCGGCCGGGGGGAGAAAAAACAACATCCATCAACCCTGCGTGTTCCTCGCACTGTATTCTAGGGGTATTGTACGCGCGCTTCACAGCCCCGTCCAGTGAAGGCATAGCAATTACGCGCGCAACAACGGATTGGATCCCTGACCCGATCTGCCGCTTCCTTCTGTGAGACGACCTCCTCGCAAAAGGACGCGAACGGCTCCCTATACTCCTCGCTGTCGACCACGGCTGTCCCAAGCCGGGAATACTATTAACCGTGCCTATTAAATAATTGATTTTCTAATATTTTTGTGAATTTATTACATGTTATAAGCACATGTTAATATTTAATAATATTTAATATTTCTAGAAAGAAAGAAAGAAAAAACGTTTATTCAGCAATAATCATGAGCACAGAAAAACAATATAAAATAAAACTAGGTAGGTACTACTTAAATGCCCATATATAATTATGCTAGACGCCAAAACGTCCAGCGCTGGTTTTCAGATCTCACCCCTTGTAGTGACTCAAGGACAACATTTTAATAAAGTTATACATATCGATGCCTCACGGCCAAAACGGGATAAGCGACATTTTTTCCAAAATTGACTTATATACATCGTTGGAATCGCCTTTTTTTTCTGCGTCTTTTGGTCTTAGTTTCATGATTCTAAGACAAACTTTTTGTCGCTTAGGCGGTAATAAAAAAAGGGCATTAAGAGTAATTTTTTCGTCTTAAACGACTAATTTTTTGTTGTTTTTTTCAATTATGGTATTTGGATGAAAATGTTATTTTAAAAATTGAAGTTATACTTTTTTGGCTAGAAATATCTTTTGAAAAAATATATGTTAGTCAAATTTTGCTTCTATCTTTCATGACTAAACTTTCGGTTAGGATATTATGGCAGATTTTTAATTATAAATTATTGTCATTTACATGATTTAGGCCACATTTCCAGGACTCACTTTTGGTGTTTACTACTTTTTTCCCTTGACACTATAATCAAATATCGTTGGCGCTTATCCTTTTTTTCCCTCCCGTAAAATGTAAAGAGTATGGTGGTTAGATAAGATGGTAAAACGAATATGAAAGGTAACACGAAATAAAATTTAAACGTTTGGCAGTTAGATTATACAACAAACTTAAAACACGTCAGTTATCTCTTTCATTTGTTTGACACAAATTGGGTTTTATGCGGTACAAGCGCCACGCATACTCGTGAGTCATTTTGGCTTGCAGTTATGTTTACATATCTTAAGTTTGTTGTTTTTAAAAATATTAAAGATTAGTTCCGTATATGACTTTCCTACTTAAGGCACGTAAGTAGGAAAGTCGTGTATCGAACTAATCTTATCTAAGTTTAACTTAATAATTTATAAAAAAAAATTTTTTTGGCAAAATCATATTTTTAAATTATAGCTATTCTTGTCTCCAAATGAAGGTTGTAGCAATTCTTGAGCAATCATGTAGTATATTACGTTATTTATAGGCCTTAATGGCATTACTGCTTTCTCCAATTATTTGTAAGGGCTGTTAACTTTTCATATTATTTTATTCATTACATTTTTCCTATACATCTGTCATATACCACTCACCCGGTTATATCTTACTAGACTTACATGATAAATAAAATATTCGCTTTAGGACTTTTATGCTGAAATTAAATAAAATAAAAGATTCTGATAAATCATTAGGGTTGGAAGTGAATCAGTGAGTTTTTTCCATTTAGGACGTTCTTCCCGTTAGTAAATTTAGGAACGTTTTGGGATAACCGACAGTAAATTGGTGAAGAAGAATGATTTTTATTAAATTGATACTACCATTTCATAGAGATATATTTAAATTCTGTATAGTTTAATTTTGAAGGTTTGAAAATGAATAGAAAGTTTTTTATGATTTTTTTTCGTTTATTTTTTACTTTAAACCATTCTCCTGTAAAGTTTCTAAAATGGCGGTTATCCCGTTTTGGCCGTGAAGCATCGATATATTTCTTGTAAAACATACTAATAGATAATGTAGCCAAAATATAAATAGGTGAATAAAATATAATAAAACAAAAGAAAACCGTACTCATATACAAATAAAATCAAAATACAACGACCACTCCGCTTTCTATAAATTCTGTGGATTCCTTCCTATAATTCCTATAAATTCACCTACTCCCTAGGTGTAGAAAAAGATTTTAAATTTTGACTGATGCTGATACGATACGGTGGCTTAGCGGTCAGAGCGTCAACACGGTACGTCGAAGATCGTGGGTTCAAATCCCATCCGTATCAGTTCAAATTTTCTTATTAAATATTTAATTTCCTTTTGTGATTTCCTTTTGTTTCTCATTTCTCGGTGTTTGACGGTTTAAGAGATCATCGTTTTCGGCCTTTAGAATCTTTAGAAGTGGTTTATGCAACAAGGGAAACAATGTCGATTTAGGTATATGACTTGACTGTGACTGTGTTTTTTGAAATAATACAAGTTTCGTGCGAGTACGGGTAGTTATGTATGTATTTTATGTGATTAGCTGGTATGGCTTGTATTGGTGTGTTTGCGGGTAATACTTCTCATACAATAACAACTTAATACATCTATAGGTATTTGTAAAACGTGTGACGCAATAAAATGTATTAATGTATGACTCGAAAACTCTTAATATTTAAAACTTTATTCTGAACATCAGTGAATCATGGAATGTTCTATATTTAAGGCGCCGATTCTCGTTTACCGCTTTCTCGCTATTATTAAAGATATAAAATCACTGAATATAGTTATGAAAAATCGCAAAGAACTAAGTTATAATATGAAGAATAACATTATAAGGGTTAAGCAAAAATATCATTTAGATCGGAATAAGTTTTCATATATACCTAAAACTTTTTTTGCCTTTTCACTCAGACCGTACATTCTCTAACACTTATGTTTGTTGCAGCTTTAGAAATAATGCCGATGTCTACTAAAAATTTTGTAAATCTTGTTGTGAGGAACCCCTTTATATTCATCGTCAGAGGATATCAAGAACAGTTGTTTGCGTGCGTTTATCAAGGAACAGATTCCTAGTTCGTTTCGTGTAGGTATTCCTAACTAAATAATTTAATACTAATTTAAGACTATCGTTAATAAATAAGAAAAGTATTATAATATTATATCAATTTTTTTTTATGTTGCTGGCTGGCAAACGTTGATTTTTTTTCACAATTATTTCTTTGTATCAAGTTTTAAAACTTTAAAAAATATATATATTTTTCCTTTATGTAAGCATAATTAGGAGTCGAGGGCCAAGTTTAACAAATAATTACGGCGATTGACGGCGAATACTACTACTTATTACCATACAATAATTTCGGTCATCGAGGCGTAATACATTACCATACTCCAAACACAGCGGACCGAACTCAAACGGAGTCCATTTTCAAGAGCGAGTGCAGTCGCGGTGGTGCTGACCTCACTGACTACACTCGCTCTTGAAAATGGACTCCGTTTGAGTTCGAAATTAGTCCGGAAGTAAAGCCGTTAATAGTATTTAATAATATATTTGACGGCATGTCCAAGCTTACTGTAGCAGGAAACGTGTCTTGTATAATATGTCGCGAGCATTCGCTGTGTTTGGACTTTGGACCCACCCTCACATACACACACATTCCATTTACACCCAATGTTTGTTACAGTTGTTGGAGCTGTGGCGATTTCTGATTTTGAAGATTTAACTATGTTTGTGAATGTTCCCTTTTTTTTTATCACCAGAGGATATCAAGAGCAATTATTTGCGGGCTGTTTCCAAGGAATTTAATACTAAGTGATTTTTTTTTCTTGTCAATAAAATACATATTATGAAAAAAATAATTAATATAATTACTAATTATTATTTGTTCTTTATTTATTTATAGAGAGTTTTATTCTAATTGGATGGCACACTTACTAATACAAAGACACTCATTAAGTAAATCTCTTTTACATTAAATAGGTAATTACATTTTCGAGCTCCTTCAGAATCAGGAGAGCCCAGAATACTATCAACCATAGGATAGGTACCGACTTGACAATCATATTGATGTTATTTTTGAAGACACGTTTGTTTATGTTATTGGTGATTGGGGTTCGATACCCGCACGAGATTTTTTTTTATTCTACTTATGTCTTAAACAAGCATACTGAATTATTAAAAGTGAGCGGTTACCATAACTTATAGATGCTTTCAACGTCAGGAGTATCAATTGCGCGTTACCGGTCCTGTACGGGTTTATGGAAGGAGAGGAGAGATTAAGATTAATCCCCCCTTTTAAATCCAACTTGTAAGCCATTCCTTAAAGAAGGAGTTCCAGGTTATCAATTAATTTACAAGTTAATCAACCATAGATACTTCAATTAAACAATTAATTGGTTAAAATCTCTTCAAACTAACTGATTATTAAACAACAATTACATTTAAGTGCTATTATGATCACACCAAAGTTTCAGACATGCGCAGAAAGCGTATTTGGGGTGGAATCCCTTCTCATTCATCCCCTCAATCCCAGTTGAATATCATTTGTCGTGAGGCAAACACCTATTTCAACGTTCACGAGAAATCGTAAACTTTTACGATTTTAACGGGTCGAAATAAATAAACGATATTTATTAGTAACGAATCATTGCATTATTGAGTCTTTCATTGTGAAAAGTGAAATGAATACTTGGTATTAAAGTGAAATGGATAGTTTTTTTAAATAACAGTGGCGGCATAAAATGTGAAAATTATAAAGCAGTAATGGAACACGATGTTCTCGACAATTCAGTTGTTTTTTTAAATAATTGGGAGAATATTAATTTTATAAATGGAAGTGAATTTTTGGACTTTGCTATTAATAGTATTGCAATTGGTTTATCGTATGGCTGGACAAAATACGGTCAAAAGTGAGTATTGTTTAATTTACTTGCTTTTATTTTCACCAACTTAATTAATTATAATAATTATTTAGCTTTTAGCTGACACAGTATTATTTTATGTTAAGTTGGTAATGGTCATTTACATAATTTCGGTATCGATTTAAAAAAAATGAAATTCATCCGTAGTTTATTGGGTTATAATATAATTCAACACATAAGATGTATGCATATGAAAACTTAACAATATTACTGTGAAAAGTCAATTAGAAGCTAAATAATTAGAAAATTTGATGGAAAAAATTTTCATTGTAGATTCCCACCGTCGTGTAGACGATACGGTAAACACGGACATAAAAGATGACAAACCATTAGATTTTCTTGTCAATCACCAAACTAACCAAGAAAGAGATTATTTTTTACCTCCAGTGTTTACCAATCCCGAGGAAAATGATGAGGATGATGATGAGGACGAAGGTGCTTATTTAGATTACGATTATGATGGCAAAGAGGCAAATTATAAAGATTCACCGGATTCTCAAACTGTTAAAAGTGACACACACGATATATCGGTACTAGATGATAAAATACCATTACATACGGCAAAAGATAATTTGCCAATTTTTCTTTTGGAACCTGAAAACACTTATGTAGTTAAAAATAAGCCTGCCACATTGAAATGTCGTGCTGCTAATGCTTTAAAAGTAAGTATCTAATTAATTTATAGTAAACTATAATTAAGTTGGTTACATAGTTAATTTCTTTAACAAACATAATTAATTGCCATAAAGTGGTTGAATTTAGTTTATTATTCTATATTTTTTTTAAACAATTCGATAGACCAGGATTTTTAATCAATCAGTGTGAATATTTGTTAAATGTTTTTCCTTTATCGTGGGTTCAATTATAGACATAATATCATAATTTTACTAATACTTAAAGAAATGTGACCCACACGCGAGAATTATCTCCGTTAAATCGTCTTAAATCCTTATTTAAATTATTTGTGTTTTCTAAACTTTTTATCTTTTGTTAACTTCTTACATGAAAACTTTTCCAACTTTTGAAATCAAAGAAAATCATATTCATAAAAAACTGGGTAATAGTTTAAATTTTCGGTTCATCAGAAAAGAAAACTACGACCGAGATGTCCAAATATTATTTTCAAGCAATGAATTTAAAATAAATACGGCATTTATTACAATTTTATTTATTAAACTAGGAATATTTATCAAACAGTCTTTTACAACCTTTTGCAAATTTAATTATTCAATAAAAAAATATGTTATTGTCGATCCTATCACTCCTAAACTGATATTAACAGCACCGTGTCTTCATCCTAAGGTATTTTTCAAATGCAATGGAGTTCAAACCCAAGCGCTTAACTTTGAGTTTGTTGATCCCCAAACCGGGGTGCGAATCATAGAGGGGGAGTGCAAAGTGACGAGGGAAAACGTTGAAGAGTACTTTGGGAGTGATAAGTACCAATGCTCATGTTTTGCATGGACCAGTCGAGGGCACATTCGAAGCCAGCCTGCCACCATCGAACTCGCTTGTAAGTGAAATGCTTTAGTATCTTTGATTATAATATTTTGAGCCTTGAAATCAGCTTTAAATCTTCAATAAACTTTTGATAATAACAATAATGAATTTAAAGATCTAATTACACATACCTTACTTATAACTTTAATCTATAATTTAAATTTTAATATAATAAAACGTCTAAATTTAATTAATGAAAAATTATTTTTGTAATGCTAAAGAGATACTGGTTGTCAGTGATGACATTCTCATAAAATAAGTTATGGATGCGCTCAATTGACAAGGTATGGACTATTTAAGTTACTAAAAGTTAAAAGAATTTGTACCAGTTTATTTAAAGGATCACTTAATCCGTTTTATAATGATATTTGATCAAGTGGAAAATCTGTTGTTGCCACCCTTATTGAATTTATTATTCAAGCATTTTTAAAGTTTGATAGGCCACTTTATAAAGAAATTTTACAGTAGCCATATAAAGTAAGAAAATTCCTACTGTGAAAGTTTAGTATCTTTTTGAGATATGTTACTTGTAATTTATTCTATTTATTTTCTATTAGCTTTGATGCTTGATGTAAACAAATAAATAAAAACAAAAAAAACACATAATAGATGGTGTTCTCTGGGTTGAATCTGTATCAAATACCTATTATCTCTCCCCTTTGAATTAGATATTTTACCCGTAAGTCCTAGGACATTGTATGGAATGTTTGTATATGTAACGAAACTTTTTATTTCAATAGATATAAAGAAGCACTTCTCAGTGGCTCCACAATCACAGCTTGTGAAGCAGTATACATCAGTGACATTCCGCTGTGAACCCCCTCCAGCTGCCCCTTTCGTCCAAATATACTGGCTGAAGAATGGAGCCCCCGTCGTCACGGACGATAATGTGCAAGTTTCTAAAGAAGGAGATTTGTTTATTAAACAGGCTACTTTATTGGTGAGTTTAGTGAAATTACGCCTTCACTCATGTTTAGTTTTATCATTGAGACCTTTAATCATTATTTCTTTTAAACTTTTTTTTTTGTAATAACGTAGCTATGTGTTTGATAGCGAACCCATCTTATAATAAGCGGCGTTGTGGTCTACATGGTCGATGGTCGATTAAATTCAAGTTTGTGTTGTCTAGTTCTTGTCATGAAAACATTTGAATGTAGATACAAGTAGATTATTTGATATTGTTAGGTCTTCAGCTTGCCTTGCGAACTTTAACAAAGAAACGATCTAAATTGTAAATGTTGTTGAGGGTCCGTCCATTTATATTACTAGAGATTGTTAATATCTTATTTGGAAAACTTACATATCATAGCAAATAGCTTACTAATAAATGAATAGGATTATAAAAAATTAAAGTAATTTCCATACCAAATGAAATGCAGACTCTGGAAACTTCCTTGAAAGTAAATAAAGAAGTGAATTTTACGGGCAGCGGATTCAGACAGATTTCAATTGTGAAACAATTTTCAGGACATGGCGAACTACACATGTGTCGCCGAAAATTTAGCCGGGAAAAGGATATCCGAGCCTGCCTTGCTGACAGTTTTCGGTATGTTAGAATTTCAACTAGATTGTTTAATCCTTTTGAAATGAATGTGTGTAAATGTTATTAAATCATCCATATAAACATCTGATGAAATTATAAATGATGAAAAATTCTACCTCTGGCAAAACATTTTTTTGACTTGTTATAACACATGAACATACATGAACAAACTTTACCTATGTACCATTTGAAACTGCCATAATCTCTTGCTAGTCAATGGCGGATGGAGTACATGGTCAGCTTGGACCGATTGTTTCTGTGATGATCAAGGAAGAGAAGGCCATTCGGGAAGAAAAAGGGAAAGAACTTGTACTGCACCACGACCTCTTAATGGAGGCCAGCCTTGTGTAGGACCGAATGTACAGAAGACTCAGGATTGCCTGGATTGTGATATAGGTACGAAAATTAATGAAAAAAAAATTACTTAAGAATGAAACAATAAAGATTTATTTAGTTTAATGAAACAACTTTTAAACGGATAAACTCGCGTATATTGTATTTTTCTAAAACACACATGACGTTTCTTTGCAGATCTCATGGTCGCAAGCAGACTCTACTACCTGTGTGTACTTGCGACCACGAGATCTGCAAAGATCTCGAAACGTCAAGTGTTCAATCAATCAAGTGGTCAATTAGTTTCGATATTACCGTGAACATTAATTCTATTTTTATTTATGTTTGTGTAATTTTTAAAATGTTGTATAAATGTCTACAGTAATATTTTTTTGTTTACAACGCAGATGATCTTGATGAGCTAGCTGATGAGTCGCCGGATATTATATTAGGTAACATTAAACTGTTTGGTAATTTCTTTTAGAAATCTTATAAATATCAACTTCGTTGACCTTATGTAGCATAAAGATTGGTAAATAACATGAAAGTAGCAAGCAATAAAAGCATTTGCCATACACATCGAAACAATATATAGGTAACACAAAGTTACATAAAATTCCATAGCCTGGATGCCTTGCGCGCAAAACGTTCATAGAGCGATACCTTTTGTCGGTCTTTCGGACAAACACAAAGGGCCGAAAACTGTGCACTGTGTGACTGTATCGAAGATAACAAAAATGAACACACAACAAGATGAAGATGTGAAGAGAAAGTTCATTGTTTGGATCGAGGCACATAAAATGGATGTATTTTGTGGTATCTTTAGAGTATATAAGGAAATATAGAGTGATAACGTGAACACCATTGCCTAGTGCGAAGCGTGAGCATGTCTCACCATTGAAATATATAAAAAAAAACGTTTTTTAAAATTATTTTTGCAAAATTTAACACAGCAGTTTACCATGATATGAGCTAAAATGTAACTTTTTCACTCGTGGAGCCTAGTTGAACCGCAGTCGATCGAGGCATGATCGCGGACGGAGCTTGTGTTGCGGCCGCGTTATTCATACTCGTGCTTACAGTTCATATTTCTGTAGGGATGCTCCATATTTTCTTACATACTCTAAGGTAATCCGATGATAGAGCGAGAACTTGGCCTACGTACTCCATGCTTAGTAGCTTCGCGGTGGACTGGCAGAAACTTCCAGCACTTTAGTAGTACCTAAACTAGCAGTTTGTGCGCACAATGCGCTTCGTACGGGAGATTGTTACATTTCATGTTACACTAGTCTGTTAGCGGCACTAATGTTGTGATCAATAAGTTTATTTTCTAGACCGAATTTAATGTTAATTGCCGCTTCGACATTCTTGTTAATAATATCTTAAGTCGAAATTTGTGTAGCATTTTTAGGATCTCCCCATACTTGGATTATTGTAAAGCCTGTACTACACTAAGTACTACAGTTTGTAAATGTGTGATATAATAAGGGGATACTCAATACATTCAAAAGTTGATGAATTTCCTCAGGTCGGTGGTCCCAATGGTCAGAATGGTCGAGATGTGATCTGGACTGTCTTCGCACAAGAAGGAGACGGTGCCTGTCTATCACGGCGTGTCGTGGTATAGACTATCAAGTCTCTCAGTGTCCATTATGTGTGAGGACCTCAAAGTCTGATATTAATGATGGTGAGTTTTACAAAAATTATAACTTTCTATTTCTTGTTGCTATTAAATTATTGTCTTGTTATTATTAATTTTATATAGACGATTGAAATTTAAATTGAATTTTAACTATAAATATTTTATTAAAAGATAAAAAGAGGTAAAAGGGAAAAACTTAGGTCATGCAAAAAACGCCTATTTTGTATCTTCATGGTAATCGTATTTTAAAAGTGGTTTTCGAGTTTGTCAGTTGCCAAACGGAAAACTGTAGGCATAAAATTTCATAAACATGCCTAGTTTTCCGTTAGATTAGAAATTACTATCAAAAATAATTAATAAAGTTGTGATGAGTTAAAAACGATTTATAAATTGGTTTCCTACTTTGGTTTCTTGATAATTAATTAATCATTTTTGTGAATTTTTTACATGTTATAGCACATGATAGCTTATTAAATATAATTATTTAATAAGAAATTTCAAATTTTCTTATTAAATAATTATAATTAATCATTCTAAAATAAATTAAAAATATTTTCTTATTAACTAATACAAATTTATCTTTCACAGGATCATCATATTGGCCGCTATTTATTGCGTTATCAATTGCTTTCCTTATATTTATTGTTGTTATTATACTGGGTATCAAATATATAAAAATAAAAATGGACGAAACATCGCCGTATGTGAAACCACCTTCAGGTAATAATTGAACTTTCTTTATTTAATATCTTATGACGTAATAGTTGATGTGAATATAATATAATTATATTTTTTTATGGTACATAAATAACAACTTAATAGGATCAACCAATCATACTAATCTAAAAGTATTAATGTCAAAGGAAATAGTTGCCTTTTTTACATAAAATCTAAGTATATTTTCCTTAAACAGGTTCAAATTATTTCGGCAATGTTATAAAAAGAACTCTGACCAATCAACCAGACCTGACTATTCATGAAGAGTTCCAAACAATTGATTCTAGAAGGACACATAGACATATGAGCACGTCCACTAATACAAGACACGAACATTTGTATGAAGTACCACAATTAGCGAACAGGTAAGAAATAAGTTCGGATATTTTTATGAAGCTTACTACAATTAGCAAATAGGTAAGAAATAAATTCGGATATTTGTATGAAGTACTACAATTCGCAAATAGGTAAGAAATAAGTTAAAAGTGTCATCGCCACCACAGTACAAACTATACTCTATCTAAATGATATTTATACTAAGAATAAACTTATTCCTACTATTATTGACTATTGGTAGTCAGCCAGTTAAAAATAATGTGAAACTTCCTGCCATATCGTATGGTTGTTGAACAACTTGGAGTCAGAGTTTAAACCGCCCGAAGACCTCTGACATGGCTTTACATACCGTTGAAAAATATTTTAGGTGGGCTGGTTTCCTGACAATGTTTTCCTCCACCGTTTTAGCAAATTGAAACTGATTTTAATTTCGCTTTAAAGTCGCATCGCATTAGGTTTTCTTATCCTATTATTTTTAAATTATTCAACTTTTTTATTTGAGAAAACTTTATTTTCAGCCAAGTAACTTGAAATATTTTGAATTGATATAATTATTTATTATTATTTTTAAACAAATAATATAAATAAATAAATATTATTAAAGTTAATAAGACTATGTACAAGTCTCATATCCTTACGTACTGCCAATTCACAGAAATCTGTTATTTAACTGTTAGTTCTGTCAGCCGTATACAGTAAGTTTTTTTAATATTTTATATTATTTTCAGTTACATCGCACCAATAGACCACGAGGTAAGAACCGAAAGAACTGGAAGCGACAGGAATTACGCTTGCAAGGACAGCGTCGAGTCAGACCGATCTGACTCCAGTTGCTTTTTGAGCTGTGAGTTCTAAATATGCACCTTTGAGAGGCATAAGATTGGGCACTGTAAAAAAAGTTTATCATTTTTTTTTTTGTATTCTTCAGAATGTAACAATTTTAAGGGTTTTTGTTTATTTTATCTAAATCTATAACTAAAGTATCAGTTATTTAAGACAATCGAGTGCCTCTTAGCTTCACTTGGCTTAAAATCAAACTTTAATCTTTCACCAACTTTTATTTATACCAACTTTTCTTCCAGCCGGTTCGTCGTATGGCAATGAAAGTGTAGAAATGTCCCCATCATTGAAAAACAACGCGTCTGCAGATTCAAAGTTCTTTGCAAAGCACATAGATGTAGCTACATCGAAAATAGTAACAATTGATGGTGATTGGTTGAATCTTAATAAATGTGGAGTAAGCATGTTCGTTCCCGACGGAATTGTGGACAAAGGCGAAGAGTTATTCTCTATCGAGGTCGCAGACGACGACTGGAATAGGCCCCTGCTGCAAGAAGGTAAATTGAATTCAAATTTAGGCCTTTTGACCTAGATATTGAATTGAAATTGACTTGGCAGATTAAGATCTATTTTGGATCACTGCTTCGTTTACATCGAAAGTGGATATAAAGTTAGTAGGAGTTAGTTTAGCGGAAAAGTGTTTAATAGGTTTCAGTTTTTATTTTGGTGATAACGTATTAGTTTCTTTACAATTATATTTTGATGTGATTGTCTTGTATTTCAATAGTACGCAACTATTTACAAACGTTTAAAAAATTCAAGTACTTATACTCATTTAAAAATAAAATACATACTATTAAAAAAAGCGTTCTTAACATTTACAAAAACTAAAAAAGAAATCAGCAACTGAGCTACGTCTTTTGACTCCTTAACAAGTACAGAGCTAGTGTTAAAACGTTAAATCCAACTTATTTTGAGAATTAACTTCTAAAGTCTGTGAAACACCTGTAACAAATAAAGCCGACCCAAGAAAGTTGTGCTTAATATTAAACTTGGCCATTTTAAGTGTTGGAACTGAAATAGGATTACAGCGAACCGAGGTCTGACCTAAATCTCAAATGTCAGGTTGTTCTGACCTATTACTTGCCTCGCTTCAGCAACCTCGCGATGTTATTTTGAAGTAGGGTCACGATTGATTGCCTCTATATGTACACAGTTACATCAGTAGCCTATTAAATATTCGTAGGATTACAAAAGTAGTATTCTGTGTTATGTCTATCTATAAGGAAGTTGCCGGCCACAATAATATTCTTTATTGTCGTGCTATTTAGGCCATTGCTCTCAGTTTGGGTTATTCATAAACAATATCTTGGATCGCAATATACTTAAGCCTAAATATTCGTTGTAATGTTTAGTCTGTAGACCAGGAGTTCCCAACCGGTGGACCGTGGACCACTAGGGGTCCTCGAAAATAAAATCTAGATCCGCAAAACAATGCGAATAAGGTATGTATGGCGGGGAGGGGTAGAGCTCTCGGCACTTTGCATTCTTTTGTGAAATTTTGGGGTCCCTGCACCAAATAAAAAGTTAAAATGGTCCTTGTTAAAAAAAAGGTTGGGAACCACTGCTGTAGACGAACTAGGATACCTTTAGGAACTTTATTTATAGTTTTGATACTTATAATCAGATCTTAGGTATCAATGAAATAATAGCGTAATGTATATTTTAAATAGGGAAATTTCAAAATAGTTCTCCTAACATTTTCGTACCTGTTTGTTAATTGTATTTATTAATTTTAGTAGCTATTTATGAGAAAGTAATATAACACGGCTGCATTTCGAATGAGGTGCGCGTTAAGACCGCCCATTGAACTTTTTATTTTTAGTTATTCCTGTCTTTAGTTTTTTGGGTAAACTATACATATAAAAATCCCAGATAAACAGATAAAAATCCCTAAAAACTGTTGGTTAAGTTGTGTTTAATTGATAGTAAATACTTTTTTCTTTGACAGGTGAAACTCAACTAAGCCCGGTTATACGGTGCGGACCCAAAAACTTTCACTTCTGTAAGGGTGTGGTTTTATCCTTTCCGCATTGCGCATCTTTGAAGAACACCAGCTGGTTTCTATCCATCCTCCAAAGACCCGAAGAAGTCAACACAAGGGAGTGGCGGAAAGTTTTGACTTTGGGCCAGGAAACGCCGGGGACCCCACTATTCGCTCAAGTCGACCCTTCCAAAGTTTACCTAGTGAGCGAATTTCTAAGCGACTTTGTGCTAGTCGGAAGAAGTTTTAGCGGTCTAGACGCAAAGCTGTTCAAACTAGCTCTGTTTATATCTAAAAGAATGGACGACAGTTACTATAGTTTGAAAATTCATGTATTTAATGACACACCTTATGCTTTTTATGATTGTTTCGAAAACGAGAAGCGGTCAGGTGGCTCTTTGCTTTGTGATCCGAAAACCTTTTATTTTCAGGAAAATTGTTCTGATTTATGTATTAATATTAGAGATGTAGGTGTAGGGTGGAAGATACAGTCTGGGGGAAAGTATCAGGAGTTGTCTTATTCTCAAGTTTGGAACATGGCAGTTCGGTCACTACATTGTATATTCGTTCTTCAACAAACGGATTCGATAAATTGTTTAGAGTTAAACGTGTCAGTTTACCAGAAACAAAAGCAATCGAACTCCGTCATTTTCAATTTGAAAACAAACGATTTGAATTTTAATATTAACTGTAAAAGGTTCAGTTGCGCGAGTGTAGAGACTGTTAATATATTAGAAAACCCGTTCAATTATTCCTCACTGACTAAAAAGGAGGGTCGGTATGACTTTGTATATAAGAATCACAGTTTTAGAAGCTACTTTAGCGTTGACAATAATTACAGAACTAATGTGTTGACTAAGTCGGATAGAGTGATACTGTGTAAACTATTGGACTCTCAGACAGCGAAAGGGAACGACTGGAGATTGTTGGCTGAGAAATTAAACATTTGCTCGTACTATTATTATTTCTCAAACACTTGTTCTCCGACTGAAAACATTTTGAATTTATGGTTGTGTAGGAATAATAATGTGAACATGTTGGTCAATTTGTCGATGATATTCAGGGAAATGGGTAGGATCGATTGTGCGACAGTTGTTGAGAGGCGATGTTTCCCCAACTGAAGGTGGGATATCTGAAACAATATTGTTGAGTTTGAATAGAGGAAAATAATTTTCTAAATTTCGTTGGTACTTTTGTTTATTGAGATCTTTAGAAAAAATATTTGAATTCTTATTTTTGTTATTCCAATTATTATTTTTTTAATTTTCTTCTTTCATTTGTTTTACGGACTTGTTTGTTGTAGGTACTTAATTGTTAATATTTTCTTTTGCGATTGTTGTTTGGACTTGAATCCCTATTTAAACTCAATTGTTGTTATATTGTTGCTACTAAGTTTGGACTTCTATATTGTGTCGATTTCGTTTCTTTTCAATATGTAGTATTTTCATTACTTTAGCTACTTTTAAGCCAAGATTTAGGTACTCTTAGTCAGATTTACACTTTAATGAATTATGTTAGTTACACTATAGTATGTTCTTATCAGTATTTAAAAATAGAAATGCTTGATATTTTACTAAAGAGTATGTTTAAAAAACATTATTAGATGTATATATTATAAATAAATATTAATGAACCAAATAGATACTGTATTGTTTAGATAAGAAAATGAAGTAAGTAGTAGTTTCAAATTTTTGAATCAAAGTAAATATTTGAGAAAGTATGGTGTTATTTATTTCATTCCTTATATACCTACTTGTAAATATAAACTGAACTTGACTCACCTTAAAGGCATTTAGAAATATGAAAAGTTAGGCTCAATTCGCACTGAACATAGGAGCGGCCGGCAAAACGCTATATGAGCACTATTAGGTACAAAGATTTTAAACATTATCTTTATTGTACAAATACATGTTATTGCTTGAGGGATTCAAAATATTCAAGTTGCTTTGCGTCTACACTTGACAGGTCAAATTGACCTCGCCTCCTGCCAGGCTGGCCACTGCCGCCATCCTATGTGAATTGAGCCTTATTTACATCTGACAATACAAGTTTAAATTCTTAACTACAACATTATAATAAAATAATGTTAGTATTTTTACCAAGACTTTAGTTTACTGAATCTTGATAAACTAATTTAAAGCAAAAAAGTAAAATAAAAAAAATGGATATAGCATTGATATACTAAAACCCTAGATGCACAGTTCCTTACAAACTTCACATCAAAAAATGTCGTCTACAAATCAAATTAAAAAATAAAATCCAAATGTCATAAGTTTTGATTGACATAACACAAATTAGAACTTACACCTACCACATAGAGTTGTTTTTTATTCGCAAACAACGCGTGTTATGTCACGTTCGATACCTGTAATGTCATTCAATACTCTAAAGCAAATGGCCGTCGAAAGTAACGTAGTACAAGAACTCCGTGGAGTCGAATCGTTTTTTTATGTATTTATAATTATAGAAAAAATAATTTATAATATTACCGTTAAGTGTTTAATTCCTGGAATTTATTTTATTTCTGTGAATATTGGCAATGTGGATTAATGGTAATATTGTGTAAATTATTTTCTTCTGTCTTTTAAATTACATTTTTTTCTTATTTTTTAATGTAACGTGGCATAAGAAGCGGAGGGATTTGAACCTCTCTCTTCTCTTCTCATCCTTTCACTTAAATAGGCGGTTATCAATAACACGTAACAACAAAATTTATTATTACCACAGATTTGCTATTAACCGATGAAGATTTATGTTATGTAGCTAACTCTGAAGTTAATCATAACATTATGATTATATATTTATTTTATATGAGGTATATCACAAGCAGAAACTTTATTTTTACTAAGAACAAAATACTCAAATAGCCCATAATTCACGGAGTAATCGTTATACAAATATTTAAAAAAACCGTATATTTGACAAACTCCTTTTTAGAAGTCGGTTAAAAACTAAATTAACAGTAGTTTTGCAACCATTAATAAAAAAATTAAACATAATAAAAAAAAATCGACTCCATTATTTTAAGAACAGGGTCATTTGTATTATTCGACCAAAATAAAGAGTTTGTAATGGGCTTGCTTTTACACTGAAATAGCGGATCTTGAAATTTGGCGTATTATACTACGATCGTGGAGTACAGTTTTAAAACAAATTAAATCAAAATCACATGTTTCTCCTAATATTTAGTCATAAAAACAAGAAATACAAATGAATAAACTCTTTTACTTACCGAAAGTACGATATCCCATCCTATTTTAACGTTCTTGACGTCTTATTTTTACACTTTTTCATCGAACCCTTCGGCTTATTTAACGTCTGCGCTGTCGCTCTAGTGACGCAATACTAAGTAGAAATGAGCGCACAATTCTGAATTGTGCGCTCTTTTTTGGTGGACGTTTTTGAGACGCTGACTGTGTATCTTGGGTTTTTTGTATATCAATGGGATATAGTTACCAGCCTCGATCTGAATAATGAAACAATGGTTAGACTATACTGTAAGCCATTTATAATTGACACAAACTACGTTTGTAATCGATGTTACAAATGGATTACCGCCCTGGGGACTAAAGATTTGAAAACCCTTGATACAGTAGGTAGGCTTCCCGATTCTGCAAATCAGAACAAAATATTCCAACACTGTCACTTGGCAGTAGAAGAGATTACTACCATTTTACATGGACTGTCAGCAATGTCGTGTGTAACAATCAGTGAGGTCAGTCTACTGTTGGAAATAAGTCTCTCCCAAGTTGCTTTATGGTATTCAGTCTACCCTCAAGTGAACAAATCCGAAGAAAGCACTTTCTTTATCTTTGTCCACCTGACTGGGCCCGTCCCGCACTACGTGTCCTAGTAAGCGCAACCCTTAAATGTCGATGATAGCTTAATAGTCCTAAAAAGTGTTTAATAGCTAGCAAAACGAGGGTTCCATTACAAACCGGATTTCCCCCATGAAATAATAAATAGGTAAAAGAAATAATAACCATAACACCTCGTCTTTATGAGGGGATTTCTTCGATAGAATTGAGCGGAAACTGGTGAAATTGTTACATGTGGGTTAAGCAATAAGATACGAGCGATTATATAATTATTTTATTTTATTAGAAACTTGATACTAGCATAAAATATAAGAGACGATGTGACATGCCAGGAATAGGATATAGACAATAACTTTGACAGCTCTGAGATCATCTGAAAGTGAAAGCAATAATACATTTTTTCTCCAAATAAAGATTGTACGATGTTTATTTGTTGGTCTAAATGCTCCAGATAATTCACAATTAATATTATATTGAACTAACCCACTTAAGATTGTATGCTTTGTACCAAAGTGCATCAAATTTAATCTAATGGACAATTTAAAAATTCAGTTATCTGCCAGATTCAGTGATTTCTGTTCCAGTAAATGTAGGTTCATTCGCTGCAACTTAATGATTTGACTTCAGTATAGCCAGAAACCATGCAGAAGAAGAAGATAAAACAAACTCACTGAGTACCTAAAACATTGTAATTCCAATCCAGCGCATACAACATCTGAACGAAATGAAAACTTTATTTACGAGGTACAATAAATTGCTGAGCCGCTTTCGTATATCACTTGGGCCGTCCGGGTACGGTGTAGGAACGTGGTCTCAATTATTAAACAATGCAATCGTCTCCACTGGAACAACCCTAGCTTTAATACTTGAATACCTAGTATTTGGGTCAGAGGGAGCCGCGTATCGTGCTGCGATACCGACCAAATTATTTAGTGATGTGATATCTCGACATGAATTTCGAAACTGTAAGTGAATTTAGTCCGACGAAGAAATTTGATGTTTTTTTCGGTGCTCATTTAGTATTCTTTGTGATTGGATTAAGTTTTTTTTTATTTATGTTATTAATTTTTAAACAAAATGTGCTCTATTTTTAGCACGTTAATTTGGACGGGTGATTATAATCGGAGGGAGATTTGCAAGTCGCTCTCGGACGAAGTCAGAAGTGAGCCAATAAGAATTGGGCGTGGTAACTCGACGCGAGGGTTTAATATAAACGAATTAATGATAGTCTACAAATCATAATTATTGTCTTTAAAATTACACAAGTACACATTATACACAATCTTATGATCTGCATTGACTTAGGATTTGTGACAAGATAGTTTTGTTCAATTTGACCGAATGCTTCTAGAAGTTATAAGTTCGTCGCATTATCGTTTGTAGGTAAAGTTTCGTCGCCCTATAGTTTGTCGAGAAAACAATCATTCGCACTAACGTAGAGTACATCGAGCTAATGTGCTGTCACACCACTGATGGTCAACATATTGTACTGTCGCCCTAATATTTGTCGTGGAGTTGTTTGTCGCAACTCTTCGACTGTCGATATGATACGAAGTCGTAAATTTCATTAGATAAAGGGAAAGAGTTGACAAATATTTTTTGGTTACCATCCGCGCACACCAGCGTATCTACATTACTCTTGTAGGTCAGCAGTAGTACACTAGTAAGTATTCATGGTACGTCGGACTTTACGTCTCAAGACTACCTGTGGTTTATTTCAGTTCGTGATCTGTTTACTTTATACCTATCCGCTTAAAAAACAACTCCTATAGCATGCTATAGGTCAAGTCATGACTTCCACAGTCATGCATTTTAGCTAGAATAAGAGAATGCATGAAAAAATTCTAATAATAAAAATGTATGAAATTTTGTTGCAATTTTAGTGTTTAAAGGCAGGTGTCGTTTTCTTCCGGCATATAATAGGGTTAACCGACCTACCCCATCTACATAGCCCAGTAGTTTTATCCATATTTTTTTTGCAATAGTCCTGCACTCGTCGGGGACAATCCAGGACTCATTCCTATAGTGCAGCCGTGGGGAGTTCCCGATGGGTGCCCCATCCCATTTTAGATTTAAGTTCTCAAAGGTTCCTCTGCGTGTTGGAACTGTTTCCCCAGGCAAGCCCTCCAAAGGACCAGATCTCTTTCTTTTGAAAGAGAGCCTGCGAATTAAAAAAAAAAGGATGAAACGTTAACGCCTTGAAACCCTTGCTTATACCGCAACAGTTCAACTTACCCCTGTAATGTTTATTTAATGCCGTTCTTAATAGCTATCCTAATTAATCTTTACGAAGGCTTCATTTTCCTTGAGTTTTATTTCAATTCAAGAAACGATTAACGTTCACCTAATATTGGCATGTTGTTGTTATCAAGATTAATTACATTTTGATTAATAAATAGTTATTTGATAATTGACGACATGATTGACACAGCAGTAATGCGATTTACCTTCTGCGCTTGGTGTCGCGGGATTGATTCTCGCTCGAGACAACAAAATATTTGTGTCAAATTTCAATCTGGGTGTTTGTGTATGCGAAATATAATGCTTGTAATTACAGGATTTTTCATATTTATGAAAATTGTGACAAATAATTAGGTGACTGAAATATGCCCGGTGGTACTTTTAATCTATTAAACTATCTATTTGAATCTAGGTGGTACCTACATAACAATAGATTACATTTTGTGTCATTCTTCTCGACCTTTCATGACTTAATTAATCCTTTGATCTCTATATTGGTCGACAATATTAAAATCTACAATTTTTCTAGCCTTACAGGCCTTTTGCGAGTCAGTTTAACATTACAGTTTTAAGTACGCTGCAAATAAAGTGTGACAGCTAGAAAAACGAAAGGAATTCCGGCACAGGCTCAAAAACTCAGCGACAAGGTAGACTAGGGGCATTCTTAATTGGAGGGCACTTATTTCACGAGCTCTTCTCTTGAACTGCGGCTGACGGTCTTACGGCTTTCATACTAATAACGAGTTCACACAGTCGGTTGGAATTTAAATAAAAGATCAGTATTCCCTTGTTTTTCTTTACAAAGAATGAAATTTTGTTTGATTTTGATGAGTTTAACCTTTAGTGCATTTTACGGTCGTCTTTTTACTATTGTTCTTCTTTAAAAACTACCTTGTGGGTCTAGTGGTATTAAGTGGTACTGAATACGAGGTCCCGGATTCGATCCCTGGATCGGGCAAAGTGCTATTGGGTTTTCCATCAGAAAATTCTCAATACCAGCACGGAGCGTGGAATTGTCCCATGTTATTACATGGGACTTATAACATATCCGGTTATGTACTGCAATCACCTCTGCTTACCCTCCTCTGGGGAATATAGGCGTGATATATTTAGATAATTATTAACAAATCACATTTTTTTCCATTTGACATCAGCCTATCGCCGCCCTGCTGAACGTAGGAAGTATTACTAAAATGTAATATTATTAAAATATATCTATTATTATTATTAAAATCTATTGAAGTTTTAATTGGTTTAGAATATAATTTCAACGTTAAAAATGAACAACATGGCGGACAGTTCAGCCTATTATTTTTCTTTGATAGTAGTTCTATTGTACCTATTTATTCCAAGCTGGAATTAAACACGTTATTTATTTGGTTACATTTGCTTGCTGTAATAACAGTTATTTGTCTAATGCTATAATAAATAGTGTGTAGATAACGTTATTTACAAACCACTTGATCTACTCGAAATCTGTTTTGTTTTCCCACAAATACGTTGTATTCGAACTAGAAAATCCGAGTTCATATCTCTTTTATACGCTTACTCAATCTTGGCGTCGAACAATGGACTTGGTATACAAAAGATAACAAATTGTGCTTTTAACTCACTCGTTTGCGAGTGTAGTAGTTTTTGTTTCGGAGATGGTGGCTTGATTTAGTAAGACCATCAGGTAAATGATGCGTGAGCGATGTTAAGTGAAGGCGTTTTATGGGGGTAAATGTGTGAAAATTTTAGTGAAATATTTGCTTTCTAAACAGAACTACTTATGGAAAATCAAACAGTTTCGTGTTAGATTGGAATGTTTTATGTAAACTTTTTTTTACTAAGGTGGCAAGCAAGCATACGGCGCGGTCTGATAATTGTAAACGGTTACCTTACTGTTTTCTAATTTGTTATGCTATAATTATAGCAACAGTGTTTTATTCTTATAAATATATCGTTAGTAACAGTTAGTATATACAACGATTACCTATATACAACGACTAGTAAAAGTTAAAGCGTGACAATTCGATTTGATTTAATGTATAAATTGACGACAGTAAGAAGCCTTACATAAGAATTTCTTACATATTAACATTTTAATAGTATGTCACTTGTTGGCCGCGACAATTTTCTTTCCGCACATATTGTTTAAATTTTTCCTAAGTGAAAATTTATCGTAGATCCAGTCTGCCAAGCTTCGGCAGACTTGAATGTGGCAGACAGCGTAAAGGTCGATCGTTATGTTAATTTCAACCCTTAACTTTGCGCACTCCGTACGGTTTAATCGCTCAAATTTTCTCAAAGTTTCCACCAAGAAACTGCCGAATATCGAAGGGTGAATAAATTTAAAAACCTCTCAATGTTTAGTGGGTGGCGAAAACTTTATGTTTACGTCAGTACCTACTTGATAATATTTTTTTTTTCTAATCTTAGTGAGTGCTTTCCGGCATTTGGGATATTTTTTAACAAGTTCATAAAGTTTCTTGAAGGGTTGCGCCTTGATTTATTATTAACGGGTTTAAAAGCGTCCGTAAAGCCAGTTTTAATTCCATAAACTTGTTTGAAAGTTATGAATTTCTGAGATTTTATTGATTTCAGTGGCTTGTTTGATTCTCAGGACGCGGACGGCCAAAGATAGATGTCTCGGCCTGAATATGTGGCAGCTCTCGTGGTTACAGGCTGACTTTATTTAAAATTAAAATGTGATGCCTCTCCTAATTAAAATGTAATTTCTCTCAAAGAAATAGAGGCATTCAACATTTTTTTGATAGAGGTTTTTTGATAGATGTCATAGTACTTTAGTAAATGTATGAATCACGGTGTCGTGTTACAGAGGGTATTTGTTTATCACGCATAATCCCCCATGGTGTCGACACGACAATACACTTCGACTCCCCTCGCTAAAACAGAGTGACAGGAATCAGTGACTCGAGCCATCGGCTGTTACTGGTGTTTAAGTAAAATTGCAATACAGATCATCAATTACGTCTGTGATGCATTACCATAAATGTAGTTCATAAGTTTTTAATTGATTAAAAAATGATTGAATTTTTTAATTAAGTTCTTTTTTTAAAAACGTTATTAGGTTTTTTCCGTATCATACGGTAGGTGCGATTACTTAAAAAATTAAACACCGACCTTTTTATGTCTTATTTTTAATAAGTACTTCCTTTTTTTACGAAGAGGTTTAATTCTTGACGAGTTTTAACTCTCACTTTTAAAAAAATGTAACTTTTTTTTGTATGTATAGTTTTTATAGGTGTAAATGTTGTGCTTTAGTTTTTAAGTCTTAAAAGAAGAAAAATATTTTCTTTAATTTTTCTATTGCAGCCTTAGAACTGTCAAGTTACAAACATAGGTATCATAATTTTTTTAAATTAATGTTTTTTTTGTAAATAATTGGCCGATGCAGCCAAATTTACCTTTGCACAAAAAGCAACTATGCGACAACCAACTTTTATTTTATAAAATCAAGACTTCACTTGACTTCCAACCAAAACATACCTACAGTCATTACTAAAACATAAAATAAAGGAAAATTACTCCCTACATCGGAAGGTTGAGCGATTCAAACAGCGGAGCGGAACTCGGAACGTAACATACAAAGCGCGACGAATCTGCACATATAAAGTTTACGATCCACCGCGTCTCAGGATGTCCCCCTCTGACGTCACTTAGACAAAGCTCGTCGACTGACAGGATTCATGCGTTCATCGCGTCTGCTTCCGCGGAACGCTGCCACTTTGCGCTGACAAATGATGAAGTAAGGTTTGAGTGTGAGTGAGTGTGAGTTGGAAAGAGTGTTGCCTGTAATTAGTCGATCTTTGTAGTTCTGTTCATTGTTAGTTAGGTACCTACTTATCGTTTTCCGCGTGAAATTAATAAAACAATTTTTTGGTTGACTTTGTTGGCAATATAATTTCGAATGGTTCAATAAAGTGTCGTGGTGGTTCATTGGTTACGGACCCGCTTTGCAAGCACGTGGGTGTGGGTTTGAACCTGGCATGTACCAATGTGACTTTCCCAATGTCTTATGCAATTTCTTAGCACCGCTGATAAACTTTTTCCATACATTTATGTTCACATGACTCAACAAAATGTATGGAACAGGTGTTGTTTTTTTGCGATTTCAGGGTTGGTCCCATAGTAAAAGTTGTTCATAATGACGAGTTTAACGACCCCTTTTAAGAATGCTGGTAAAACACCAAATTATTAATATATTTTACAAATAACCCTGTATTGTTTAATAAATAAGGTAAGTACCCGCGTCAATACCCGACACTATCCCAACACAAAAGTTATAAAGTTGAACAATTAGTTCCTTGTTTGCAATACGTGTTAAAGTCTCTTAATCCTGACTTGATGAGCCATTGTCTATGAACTTCCAGACGCTCGTACGAGTAAATCGTCGAGTAATACCGCTTAATGAGCCATTCCAGTGCGTTGTTGGACCACTTGGCAATCAAACTGATTCAAACTCAAGTACCTATCTTGAGTCTGAAGTACCTAGGTACAGTCACGAGCACAAATATGTACACACTTGCGTTTTTTTAAAAATTGATATTTGATTTGGATTTTGGAAGAAGTGGAAGGAGAATAATTGTATGTGTATGTGTAGGCTGGATTGTCCGACTATCTCCTTTTAGAATTATGAAAAACAATATGTAGTGTTAATTCCGCTAATTAATAACTATGCATTTAAGCACAAGCCCTTCCTCTCACATAATGCTGTGCACATGCAGAAAAAACTAATTTTATAAGCCAGCCCAAACATTTTAGTCTAACTTTGTAATAAACACTATCGAAAAAGGACAGCAGATTGAACGGTCAAATTAGAGCTGTCAAATTAGTCTACACCCTTGCAATTGACGTAAAATTAGACGAGATCTATGACACGCCGAGTTAAATTTTCGTTGATATCAAACAAATGGACTAATTTGATAGCTCTTAAAATCTTCTATCCTTTTCTAATGATTTCTGTTAGAAAGAGAGATTGTGAGTCTAAATTAGTTAAGTGCGTGTGCAAGAAAATTAGCACCATTATCTTATTATTAACTAAGACCCAGTAAATTATTTCATTTTGTTTGATAAAAGTTTGTGTTTACATGTTTATGCTTTCGACTGTACTTGAGATATGCGAAGCGTGTTTAGAGAAAAACAAGGCTATTCGTTTGCCGTTCACTTTTCTCAGTGTACTTATACTGTTTTCCACTTATCCACTTATATTTTTCGTAAAGATGTTTCGTTTTACGCAGGCGGATAAAAAAATATTGCAATTTCAACCTTTTGCGAATGTTATAAGAGTTTCATGACTCGACTTCGTGAAATGAAACAATTATAATAAAATATTTACAGTAAAGCGATACTTTTGTGATGCGCATTGTTTACTGACCCGCTTTGCAATCACGTGGGTGTGGGTTTGAAACTGGCATGTGCCAATGTGACTTTTTCAATAATGTACAGACGCGTCTGCGCCAGCTCATCAAACAACTACAATCTGTCAAATTTCTTTAACAGATTTTTAACTTTATAGCTACAGCATAATGTTTAAGGTTGATTGGGAAAATTTGACAGTTTCGGGTAGCTTGACCTGCTGGCGTCTGTACTTTCTTAATTAATCTAACCATAGACAAACGATGAAGGAAAAATCGTAAGTAAATCTGGACTTAATAGTTTGAAATCGCAAAGAGTAAGCATGGTACATGCTCGATCCTTTTCTGTATGAGAAGAGGCTTTGTCCTGCATTGTAAATTTGTGACAGATACCGTGCCTATGTTTTGAACCTACAACCTATGACAGCAGTCCAACGGTCATACCAAGCTCAAACATATTATTAAAAAAAAATCTTAGTTTTATTGTTTTCGTCAAAGATATTGGACTTTTTGCACAAAAGTTGTGCTTAAAAGGTTGAAAAAAACATAGACATGAGGAAAAATGGAGTATACCTGTGGTTTTACAGGATTTTCACTGGGCGAGGTTGCTTTTAGTTAGAAAACTAGACCACCTTTTATCAACCCGCCTTGTAAGTCCTAGCTTTTCAAAGACTGTCATTGAAACCTTGAATACATGTTATCCTTCACTTACATAGAGTCGTGATAGCCTAGTGGTTGTGACCGTTGACTGGCAAGTCAGAGGTATCGGGTTCGAACCCAAGGCGCGCACCTCTGACTTTTCGTAAGTTATGTGCGTTTTATAAATTAATTATCACTAACTCCGTGCCTCGGAAAGCACGTAAAGCCGTTGGCCCTGCGCCTGATCTCTCTCCAATCGTGTCGGAAGGCCGTCCCATCGCATCGGACCATGAGAGTGAGGGAATAGAGAGTGCACCTGTGTTTGAGCACACACTTGTGCACTATAATATCTCCTGCGTAATTGGCTAATCTCCGTTGAGATTGGCCGCTGTGACCGAAATTCGGTTAGGAGGATATTATTATTATAGCGGTGGTAAATCTTACATAAATACTCTTTTTCACTCGCTGCTTAAGTATTTTTAGCCTAATAGTAGGACCGTTGACTGACAAGTCAAATCTCTCAGCTTCGAACTCGAGACACGCACTTCTGCTCTGCTTCTGCTCTCACTCCGCCAGGTCCGCGCGCCACGCTCTTGAAAATGGACTCCGTTTGAGTTCGAAACTAGTCGGGTATACCCCGAAATCAATGCATGAGTAAATCAGTATTCATATTTAATAATCACTACATAGTATAAAACAAAGTCGCTTCCCGCGTCTGTCTGTCCCTATGTATGCTTAGATCTTTAAAACTACGCAACGGATTTTGATGAGGTTTTTTTTAATAGATAGACTGATTCAAGAGGAAGGTTTATGTGTATAATACATGCATATTAGCGTAACCGTGCGAAGCCGGTGCGGGTCGCTAGTAAAATAATAAAAACCAAAAATCATTGCAAAGCATTAAATTAAAATTTTACCATTGTTTTTAACTTTCTCTAAAACAAAAGCTAAGCATGAATGATGACCGCGCGTTTCTTATTGTAGTGGTTATTACAAGTTGGCGGCTCGTTGGGCCCCCTGCGATTCTTCCACAACATAAAACCTGCAGCGATAAATGATAATTATTATATTGTTCAAGTATTTCGATGTAGCTGAATAATATATAGGCAATGTTAGGACGGTCTAAGTTGCAGACGCTTTGTTGTAATATTACCTACATTAAAATTTAGTTTTATTACATATTTAAAACTCATTCGTTTTAAAATTGTTTAGAAAGAAATAAATAATACGGGGTGGATTCGAACCCGCGACTTATTGATAAAAGCATTTCTGCAAACTAAGCATTTGTTATAAAGCAATTATTTTCACTAAACCTAAATATATAATCAATAATAATAATTATTTTTTAACACACATATTATAATGTTTTTTCAATGTCGGGATGTATGCCTAAGATCAGCCAGCAGCCTTTGACGTGTCTATCCAAACAGTTCCGTACCATTACGTCATCATAGTTGCACTGGAACTCATGAATAACGTAACTGACCTTTCAAATCACAGACAACATAAATTTTCCAGATAACTTCTTCAAAGTTTGTCATATATTATATATGATTTATAAGAACGTATAACCAAGTAAAAAATTGCGGATAGGCTTAAGGCTTTTTTCACCTTTTCTACTAAATGCAAATTTAAAAAAAATATAGAGTACAAAATGCAAAAGCTTCACAATTTCCCTCCGACATTCTTGTGATGTGTCGCTTGTTCTTTTAACTTGCATTGACATCACGGCGCTATCCCCGCGCTTCAACGAGCACAGGCAGGGGTAAGGGGGAATATTTTAAGGGGAGGCACGCCAAATTTGGACACTTTAATGCGAGTTTTGATGTTTTATGTTAATATCCAGTTGGCAACTTTGCCCAATAGTCATTGAATCGACAACTTCGGTAGACATTCACGATAACAAATTAATTTTCGATATTAATGTAGAAACGAATGCTTGATACAGACTTTTACTTTGGAATTGTTGAAGTTTTAAAAATTAGTGGACGGGTCTGTCATAATTTGCGGTGTAACGTCGGTTAACGAATACCTTTTAATCGAATAGAAGTTTTTTGAGTTGGTTATTTGACGGCTACTTAAAAGCTATAATGAGTCATGTAGAGTAAGTAACATTGCCCGCCTAAAGTTCTCTTTCCACTGAGCGCACGGGAGATACAACGATTTATTTGAAGTGTTCTTTGTAAGGCAAAGATACATGGACTTAAATATATTTTTTTACTATTATAATATTTCAAAAACCAAGGTAAAGAAAAATATATTTTGGAAGTAAAATTAGATACAAAAAATATTTTATTTTTCCTCACATCTTCAAACGAAATAACATAAATATTTAATAGGCGATATAAAAACACGTCCTATCAATAAATTCTTATTGATAAAAAAAAGTTGCAAATATAGCGGCAGCAATATTACCATAGCGACAACATTTAAAAAGGGTAAATTTCGGTATACTTTGACAGTTTCCTTATAGTTCCGAAAAAGCGATGTATAAAAAAACAGCAATGGATACTCAAGTTTAGGATCAGTTGTCTGAAAACTCTTATTTTATGGTAACGTTACGCCCGTCATCGAGGTAAAGTTTCCTGAATAATGTCAGTTTTGAAGGGTTAACATAAAACGCATAATTTTTTTACGCTCATTTGAATTTCATCATGGCTGAGTTCATACATAATAAATGGGAGTTTAATCTCCTGCGATTCATGAGTTTGACGTATTTTTTTACCGAATGTATAATAGACATAGATATAGGATAGATTTTTATTTTCTTTAAAAAATTGCTAATCTTCAACAATCAAGCGGATTTTCTCATGATGGGACAAAGGTCACAAACTTGCAATGATTAACACTTAAGCTGTTTCTGGAGGAAGTCTTCGGCTTGCCGTGGTCCGACGTGAAGTTTGGTAAAATCCTTAGAGTATATAAAAAATATAGAGCAACCCTAGAAGTATGAACCATAAGCACGGGTATGAACAACGCGGCTGCGACACGAGCTCCGCGATCATACCTCGATTGACTGCAGTTCAACTAGGCTCTACGAGCGAAAAAGTTGCTTTTAGCTTATAATGTGGTTAAAATGCTGTGTTAAACTTTGTAAAAATGACTAGACTATATTATTTAAAAAATGATATTTTAACATTTCAATGATGAGACGTGAGACCTGCTTACAAGGCAATTATTGACGTTATCACTCTATATTTTCTTATATACTCTAAGGGTAAGGTAGGCCATCCCTCATATAGGTATATGAGGGATGGCCTGGATGATATACCGTCCATCTTCTGCTGTCTTGCTTTATAGGCAGCCGTGTGCACTTAGACCAGAAACACCAATTACCAGTAAATCGGATCGCGGTCAAATACATGCATTTTTCATAATAAAAAAAGTTTGAAACAAAATCCGAACGATTTCGAACATCATGCAGTAGATAAATTGAAAATCCTAATAAACCACGGGACGTGTCAAATACAAAAAAAACCCCGTATGACTTTTAATTAACAAAATGGTAGTATTTATTAAGAATTTTATGAACAATGGACAACATTTTCCTTCATAAAAACTATTTTTTATGGCCTATAATATTAACAGTTTTATTTTCCCGCGCTACCGCACCACTCATAAATGTCAACAGTTATATTTTTTTATGACAGTATTTCATTGTGCGTAAAGGCATTATGATTCTGCCAATGACGGAGTTATAGCAAAATTAATAATAAGGAGTTATTTATTATACTGAATGTACGTGAGAGTAGGTATTAAAGAGGTATGTATTAGGGGTATCAAATAGGCTTATTTCTTTCTTATTTTATTTAATTACAATTAAGCAGTTATAGCCGAGTGGTATAACCATTGACTGATAAGTCAGAGGTTTCAAGTTCGAACCCAATGCAGGCAATTATGACTTTTCGGAAATTATGTGTTTTTTATAAATTAATGTACACTGGCTCCGTGCCTCGGAAAACACGTTAAGCCGTTAGCCTGAGCTGTCATGAAGATCTTTGACAGTCGATATTCGAACTCAATACCCTCATAAAATCCTGACAGCTGATTTAACTTTGAATTATCGTAATCGTCTTCAGTTGAATATTTAATACACACGGCTTCACATAAAGCTATACATTTTCACAAAGCTACACATAAAAAAGATGGGTGGTTGTAAGTAATAGTTCCTATTACAACCAAGGCGATACCATAAACAAATAAAAACACAAAACATTTTACTACAACTTGCATTGTTATCTACAATGTACAATCTACATTGCAACATCGTGTCACCACTCCTAAAAGCATCAAACGCTTTTCTATTATATTTCTTAAAACGAATTTTATATAAATCCGTTGGCGCCACGATGTCGCATCCCGGTGCAGTCCGGGACGCATTCCCACCAATCTCAGGAATTTATTAGAATGGGATCCCGGATGAACGCGGGTCGGAAACTCGGAATCGCTTCGAAGCTGAAATGAATGCACGTTCTCCTTTAATAAGACATGTGGCATAGCTTGTGTTTTAGGTTTTCTATTTTGTCGAAACGCATTTGTATTGAGTGTTTTATTGAGTGTTTTTAGAGCAATTAAGCGACGCGGAAGATTTGTATCTATACATACCTATATCTAATTTGCAAAAATAACTTAAAGAAATGTTAATTATACCTATGTATTTAAAATCAAGTTTTTTATTAATATTTAACGACGCCTGTTGCAGTAGAGAACACAATACATGAAATTATTTATCAAGATACTTTCCCCCACAAATCTTCTTCTTCTTATCGTATGGTTGATGAACAACCTGGTGTCAGAGTTTAAACCGCCCGTAGGCCTCTGACATAGCTTTACACACCATTGAAAAATATCTCAGGTGTGCTGGTTTCATCACGATGTTTTCCGTCACCGTTTTAGCAACTGATAATTAATTTATAATACGCACTTATCTTACAAAAAGGCAGAGGTGCGCGCCTTGGGATCGAACTCGAGACCTCTGACTTGTCAGTCGACGGTCATACCACTAGGCTATTAGTGCTATACAAATACAGAAGTCTTATTTCTTCCAACCAAATAGGTATCTATACGTTTTTCGTAACTTTTTTGTCTATAGGCATTCGTCCCCTCGGAGACGTTTTATATAATCCATTAACTTGTCAAGGAAGATTGATATAACAAGATCAGGATCAACTTACTTGGGTGCATTGCTAACAACGCTTCTGATCTTCATCAAATAGAAAATCAAAGAAGGGAAAACGTCTTGAAAATGTATGTTGTACGGCGGAGGGTGAATTTTTCCAAGAGGTAAGCGAAGCCAACCCGGAGACAAACCAAAGGCACAGTCAGTAGGCATTATTGACTGGCATTTTTCAATGGGAAACTCGTAGGAATCGAGTTGTATGGAGCCTCCGCCACTAGAAGCCATAAGCCACTCCTCCCGGCTGCAAAAAAAAGGTGCCTCGGAAAGGGTGCATCAATATCATAAATAATAAATCAATAAACCAGCCTGTAACTGTCCCACTGCAGGGTCAAGGCTTCTTTTCATACAGAGAAGGATTGAGTATTAATGACCATGCTAGCTTACTGCGTTCTTTCATGTTTTCTTACGATGTTTTCCTCCACGATTAGCCCGTGGTGTCTTAGATTAACGGGTATATTAAAGGGTATATGACATTGAAAAAGTCACATTGGTACATGCCACTTTTGAACCCACACCTACGTACTTGCAAAGCCACTACGACACATACCAAAAGCTAATGTTTCTTTCTTTCTCTTCTTAAAAATACACTACTTGTAGTTGACTGCACCTGACTTACTCCTTTGCTCACATACAATAGGTAGACCTCAAAAATGCATGAACTTAGACAAGTTTACAGTATAAAAAAATGTAGGTCCTGTAGATCAATGATACGCGATACAATCTGCTAATCTCTAACGCATATCATTGATTTAATATGTATTTAAACCACGATACAAGAGACAAGACCTAATACATTCTTTCCTACGTCCTCTTGTCTGTGTCCATGCACTTTTGAGGCCTACTGTACCTACTTGTTAAGTACAGGCACAAAAAATCACTCTTTCACTTGGATGCATACAATCAACAAGCAGGAAACAGCGAACTTTTGAAAAATTTCCGACATATCCGCCCTTTGTGAACATCACAGATTATTTTTACAGAAACGTTGTTATTTGCTACATTTCAAATGTAGAATATTTATTTGAGATGCTATTTTGATTTAAGAAGACCTATGGGGTGTCAGAGTTTGATGTTTTTGCTGTTGTTAGAAAATTCATTGAAATGTCTGAAGTTCAGCGAGAGAGATGCCTGATTAAATATTGCAATAAAATAGGTATGTATGTTTTGTAACAAAAAATAGTAAAAAATGTCACCATCTAAATATTACGTAGTGTGGCTATTGGCTTGCTTGTTTGTTCTACTTAAATAAATAAATAGAGTTGTCATTTGAATGTAAAATTAAAATCTATTGTTTGTTGCCGATCGGACAACAAAAATGAAGAAAGTAATATTAGCTCGCACAAAGCAAGCACGTCGAATCTTTTCTGTCTTATTCAATTTCATTTAATTATAAATATTGACTATAATATATTAGGTATGTCTTTTTCGGGTATTACAATAATGTAATAAAGGAATACGCATAACATACGGTGTAGGATATCTACCTATCGAAAAAATGTTCTACAAATTATTTAAAAATCATTCTAAATCGCTCTTTAAATACCACCCAGCATTATTTAAAAAAATACGAGTCAAGCTGCCATCGTATCTGTTTCATAATCTATGTCGATTGTCATTTTTCTGCTCGGCGGGAGGGTAGTGTGACAATGCGCTTCGGTAGGAGAGAGGGGGTATGTGTTTGTGATGTTTTCATTTTTCACTCACTTTTCACTTTTTTTTTCCACAAAAACTTTGTGAAAAGGACCGTTTTGATACAATTGGGGCTCATACGCCGCACACCGGATATTTTCTGCGATATTTTATCTTGTTTGATAAATCACGCATCGATAGTTTTCATACGTGCGAAATGTGTTATTTTAAATAATGGAAAATGAAAAATGTCGACTGACGCTGATTGCTGATTTGCATTTTTTCACCGTGACATTTAAATTTGGAACGGACGTGGATTTTTTTTTCTTTTATATGTGAAAAGTTGTCATTGTATCAGCTGGTGTCATAAAGTATTAGGTTTCTTACGTACTTCTGTCATAGTGACAACTGTATAGGGCATTTTTGGTTATAGCCTCGGTTGACTCGCGAGTCGCGCAAATTCTGACTGGTTTATTTCTGTACGATGGAATCTATATTTAGTCATTTTTGACAAATCACCTTTAAATTTTTTGACTTTCCCAAATATTTCTTTCTTTCCTTTTTCGTATGGTTGATGAATAACCTAGTCAGAGTTTAAACCACCCGTAGGCCTTGGCTTTACAATACCTTTGAAAAATCTGTTGGCGTGTTACCTTAAGATGATTGTCATCATCGTTTTTAGCTAGTAATAATTACACATGATTTCAAATTCAGTGTTTGGTTTCAAACCTGTGACCTTTGACTAGCTAGTTTAACTGTCATACCACTAGGCTATCACTATCTCTATCAATAACATCTAACAACTTCTCTACATCATCTCTATTAATAACATCTAACACCAAACAATTAATTTAAGTAATGGCGAGTACAAATTGCTTGGAAATTGATACTTTCTTACCTCGGAAACAATTAGAATATTTCCGACGCATTCTAATGACGTACGCGACCCCTCTATAATTTGCCGATATGCGAGCCTTTGATGGGCTGAGGGCATTACTATGCGTGAATAAACTGATGATCTATACTCTATTGTTAGGGTTCCGTGGTAAAACCAGAAACCCTCATTATTTCGTCATATCCGTCTGGTCTGACTGTCACAGCAATTTTGACACTTTTTACTTTTCGTGAAAGAAATATGAAACGGTAAAATTTTACATCTCTGCCTTATTCCTTTTATTATCCATGCAAAATGCTGTTATTTGATTAAAATTCTATTATAATAATCACACGGAACCCTGCATGCGCGAGTCCGTCTCGCACTTAACTGGTTTTTTTCAGTTAACCTGTGTAAATAACACATCCTGTAAATACAAAAAAAAAATGTTTTTTATGTAGTAATGAAAAGTTTTTTTTTCAACTAAACTCTCCTAATGTAAACGAGTCTTAAGCGAAGGGGCGTTTACGAAATACCTATTATACTGACTTGATTAGTTCAGAGATCAAAGCCTCGTTTGAATGAAGTTAAAGAATTACCGAGTCGTCTTTACTTGTTATTACCATCGCTTGAGGCAGTTTAAAAATGCTTTTTGATGGCAATGATGAGCTTGAATTGTTCTATTTATTGTGAGTTGAGTTTTAAGTTAAATATTATTTCAAGTATTTTTTTGTAACCGATTTCTGAAACACGTTTAGATGAGTATTTTTGTAAAGACGTAGCTAGTATTTCTGGACCTAGTATTTCTAGCTAATAGAACGTTTAGACTAAAAAATATTCAATTTTCTTATTTAATAATTATACAAAAAATATTGTTGCCAAACTCGTTTTCCTATATGTAGTATCTACTAAAACGCAAGGCTGTTTCATTTTACCCCAAAAAGAAAATATTAAAACTACATAGTTTCTCAAACAAGTTTTGCTTTCATCTTAATCTTATATATATAAAAGAAAGTCGAAAATCGTGTTAGTTACACTACTTATAACTGAAGAACGGCTGAACCGATTTGGCTGAAAATTGGCAGGGAGGTAGCTTAGAAGCAGGAGAAGGACATAGGATACTTTTTTTTTTTAAGAACGGCTGAACCGATTTTCATGGTTTTTGATTTTGTAGAGGTAGCGTGGGGTAGGGTAGGGGTAGAGTAGGTTAGGGTAGGGGCAGAGTAGGATAGGCTAGCGGTACAGTAGGCTAGGGGTAGAGATTAGAGTAGGGTAGGGGTAGATTAGGGTAGGGTAGGGTAGGGGTAGATTAGGGTAGGGTAGGGTAGGGGTAGATTAGGGTAGGGTAGGGGTAGAGTAGGGTAGGGTAGGGTAGGGGTAGATTAGGGTAGGGTAGGGTAGGGGTAGATTAGGGTAGGGTAGGGGTAGAGTAGGGTAGGGGTAGATTAGGGTAGGGTAGGGTAGGGTAGGAGTAGATTAGGGTAGGGTAGGGGTAGGGTAGAGAAGGGTAGGGGTAGAGTAGGGTAGGGGTAGAGTAGGATAGGGTAGGGGTAGATTAGGGTAGGGTAGGGGTAGAATAGGCGTTGAAGTAGAATAATCATGCGTACGAAGTCGCGCGGGGCAGCTAGTCCGTAATAATTAAATCTTGTAAACTCTGTCGCAACATTGTTTAAAGTAAAAACATTGTTGGTCATATTTTTATTCGGTCGCGTGAACGGGCTACAGAAATAAAGGCGTAATTGAATTATCAGATGGTGCACGAAACGGAAAAATGTGGACGATATTCAGTTATAATAGCCGTTGTTTGTTGAGTAAACTATCGTCGCTGTGTGTTGTTGGATTAAAAAAGGATTTATTACGTATTAAACGTTTACTTCACGCTTATTTTTGCGTACAATGACTATGGTATAAAGCTCAGATGGTGGTTTATGTGTTTTTATAATTTATGAAAAATGTACCTTACCTCTTCCTGATGATAATGGACGCTCTTACGTCGGACATACAGGAAGAGGCACCATGGTGTATGCTGTTCGCCGATGACATTGTGCTAGTTGCTGAGGATGGTCTAGAGGTCCAGAGCAGATTGGAGGAATGGCGGCAAAGGCTGGAGAGTGTTGGCTTGAAAATAAGTAAAAGCAAAACAGAATATTTGTTTTGCGATTTCGGCGGTCTCTCCAGTCCTTTCCCCGTAACTCTCGCCGGAGTGTCCTTACCGGTCTGCTCCGATTTTCGGTACCTCGGATCTCTTGTTCAAGGGGATGCTGAAATAGACCGAGATATTACACACCGGATCAACGCAGGTTGGATGAAATGGCGACAGGTCACAGGAACAACTTGTGACCCGCGGATGCCCCTCAAAATAAAGGGCAAAATTTACAAATCCATTATCAGACCTGTCGTACTGTATGGATCGGAATGCTGGGCCTTGAAAAAGACGGATGAAAAAAGATTGCATGTAACAGAGATGAGAATGTTGAGATGGATGTGTGGAGTGACAAGAAGGGATAAAGTAAGAAATGAGTATATTAGGGGAAGTTTAAAAGTGGCGCCAGTAACAGATAAGTTGAAAGGAAATCGTTTGTCTTGGTATGGGCATGTGATGAGGAGGGATGAAACACATGTGTCTAAAAAGGTGATGAATATAAGTGTTGATGGATGGAAGGGGAGAGGGAGACCAAAGAAAAGATGGATGGAGTGTGTAAGCACTGATATGAATGAAAAAGGAGTAAATGCTCAGATGACGGCTGATAGAGAGGAATGGAAGAGAAAGACATTTTGCGCCGACCCCAAGTAATATGGGACCAGGGCAGGCGAAAGAAAAGTTGTTAAAAAGATATTATGTTATGTTTGTTTTAGTCTTTGTTTATACTACTTTTAATTTTATTAAATTATGAAATATTTATTATTATTTCTTCTTATTATATTCACAGTTGCATCGAAAGACGTCCAAGCTATTAGGTATTATATTGTAATAATTGTTTATCTCAGGGTGTTTGATAATTAATTTATACGTCGGTAAGTATTAACTTATATTTTATTGTAAATATTTGTAACCACATTATAAAACAATAACGTAAAATTAAGAATTCAAAGCATGAATACTGATAAAATAACTGCATACCAGTCGCAGAAGATTAAATAGAAAACATGTTAAAAACTTTAATATCTCAATAAAACTTTTATAAACTTTTTAGCGACAATAAAATTGGAGAACTAAAATAATTTTGCGTCTCTGGCACAAATAAAAATTCGATTTATACTTGACGAAACTGAATAATACAAGTTTTATTATCACTTATATTATGTGACTTTCAATAAAATGTCAGTATAAGGTTTGCTTTGAATGCCTCTCGTCCGGGTTTTATTCGCGAAGACAGTGAAGTTTTCTATTAAATGCACATGCAAATTTGCACTTACGCATTTATGAAGTTAGAGATTGAACATTATTCATGGAAAAATATACAAAGAATAGTTTGGTCTAGAAAATAATTAAAAAATGTTGTTGCATTTTGCAGTTTTATAAACTAGGTCAATCTTGAAGAACGGTTAATAACTTGTTAACAGTTTGGTAAATTGAAAAATAAATTATAAATTGATTGAAATTGTTTACGAGAAATAATATTATGCAGCTGCATTGAAGTTTGATTGCAATTTTCTCAGAAATAAAATTGATTTATACTGGTTACAAGTTCAACATCGCAACTTATGCAATATAATTATTTCTCTACCATTTTTCCTTGAATCCTGGGTACCTATACGGATACGATAAACGATTTTCGCGTTGCACAATCATTTAGTCATATAATCTGTGCATAAGTATTTGTCATGTGAGGGAATTGAACCCACGACGCGACGCTCAACACTGAAGGCCAATACTTATCCTTACTTAGGTACAGCAATCGCGTCTTCAAATAAATTAACTAGCTTTATTCCGCGAATTCGCTCCTGTGTGGTTCAAATTCCCAGGATAAAAAGTACCCTATTTCACTCTCCAGTCTTTAAACTATCTCTGTGTAAAAAGTCATGTCGATCCGTAGCGTAAGGACAAAGTGACAAACACACTTTCGATTTTAAGATTATCCAAAAAGTTGACTGTTCATCTCACTATGGACGCAATCTGAAATGTGCCACTATACATTTTAAAAATAGTAAATTGCAAACAATTAATAACACAATTATTGGTTGAACTAAGAATCTTTTTATCAATAATTCACTATTAAACAATTCAAACCCTTCACGCATCCAAAAAAGTACAGAATTCCCCCAATGATGTAATAATAAGGACAACATATCTCCGGGGTACTGGCTATCGTCCGTGCTTCTATCAAATTGAGGCAATCACCTCACCTGGAGGGGGAGGGGGCAAATATTTGCAGCTTCAGGATCCAGTTATTCGTAGTAACAACTTAATAATGATCTAACTTTTATAACTGTCTTGCAACTTTAAATGTGTTCCAAATGTGTTGAGTTAATTTTAATTGTGTTTGTTTTGTAGGTACTTAAAAGTTGCTCTAATGTAGCTAATGTATGTTTCGTATTAAAAGCCTATTGGAGTAGGAAAACAGTCCTTTCTTTCTTTATCAAATAGTTGTAAAACCGGGACTCAGAGTTTAAACCGCCTTTGTAGGCCTGTGACATGGCTTGTCAAACCGTTGCAAAATTTCTCAGGTGTGCTGGTTTCCACACGATGTAGGAAAAACACTGTGAAGAACATTGTTCATGAAAAGGTAGCCCTTGATAAACACATCGTGGGTCATACTAAATCAGCATTTGGTAAACTATGCCCTATGAAATAAAACTTTGATAATTATTATTATGTTTACACGGCCACGACATGAGTACGTCGGTCTAGAATTTCATATTACTACACATTTTACAATGCCAGTAGATCCAGTATTTTCTAAATGTTTCATAGCAAATATGTGGTTGTGGGTTTGAAGTGTTCGAACCTGCCTTGTGCTGCTGCTGTTTCTTGGTTAATTCAAGACACCATTGACTAACGGTGAAACCTGAACATAATAGTCTGAAATCGCCAACCCGCGGTGAGCTAGCGTGGTGATTAATGTTCGATCCTTCTCTATATGAAGAGGCTTTTGCCCTACAATGGGACAGTTACAGGCTAATTTATTTTATATAAATAAAACATATTAGTATCCAAGGGATGTTATATTAAATTGCCTTGTCGTGAACAAATAAAAATCATGTAGATATAATATGTCTTTCTTTGTATAAAAATGCGTAGGTACTTGTATTGATCGTAGCAACCTTGAATGAAACAAATGGAATTATGTATATTAGGTACATGTAAATAGCTTATTTGTACATTTTTTCATAATAAGGCTATGATGGTAAAAGACGGTTTACCAATTTACGTATTTAGACGTTATTCTATGATTAATTAAAGTATTGAACGTAGTGTATTCTTTAATTTTGTCATACAAATACATTGTGATACGAGGGTAGTAAGTATGCTATTAATATTGAAGGGGCATTTAAAGCTCGAGCCATAGACAACGTAATTGTCGTATCGCCCAAGTGACGTGCAATGTTTTTCAACATAGGTACTTGCGAGGAAATAAACAACAATACAAATAAAATATAATAGTAACGAATTCGTATCACGCATTCCGCTCGCTTTTCCTGCTAGTATTAGCACGTATGATCAAAAATCTATTTACAAAATCAAAATCATAGCGACATAATATCGTGCAAATAGGTCTTATACATATTAGCCTATTTTGACTTAATCCCCGTACTTTTGACATTCAACAATCAAAAAGATTTTAATATTAAGCCTTTGACTGCCACCGCGGTCAACGGTGACCGCGAACAATAAGAATTGCATTGTGTCTACGGCGTGGCAGTCAACGTGTTAATCTACCCCCAAAAGTCATACAAATACGTCACGGCCTTTAAATCCCTAAACAGCAGTCACACCGACTACGCAATACATCATATTTAGCGAGGCTACGATCAATCAGAACTAGCCGTCACATCGGCCATTACTCAATTAAGTCATCATGATTGATGCCTTAATGCCTCGGTACTCGGTCCAAATTGTATATTGTCATATTTTTTAATATGTTTTGTGTGGTGTAATCAGTCTTAGGTCCAGCCCAACTCCAAACCCTATTGCGTGCCAGTGAGATCATTATTTTCTCGCTGAAATTTGCATACATTTACCAGACTGTTTCATAGTATAAATTGGGTTCCTATTACAACGAACGACAACGAATTTTGTTCTTACCTTACAACATACCATGCGAGCATTGAGATTTTTATTTTTAAAAGTTGGAGAGATTTTTATTAGAACTTTCTCGGCATCGTGAGTATCATTTACAAATATTTAATTATACGTGCGCAGACATCCGGACCGGATTATACGAGTAGTGCACAAATATGTGCACAAACACAGATGCACTCTTTATTTCCTCACTCTCATAGTCTAATGGAATGGCAATCCAACACGACAAGAGAGAGATCATGCGCAGGACCGACAGCATTATGTGTAAGTGATAATTTATAATACGCATATAACTTACAAAAATCAGAAGTGCGCATTGGGTTCGTACTTATTAATAGTACTTACTTAACTTATTGCCAGTTCTAAGGGTGACCTACCTTCGTGGAGAATAGTTTAATAAGAAACTGCAGTAAATCCATCGCTCATCTTAGTCGAATATTATTAATAATCTGTAATATCTAGGCATCGGTTCCCCAGACATGTCTAGGCACGTTCCGAAGCACGCACCACACTCAACTATGTAGTCCATACCTAATACCGACTACCGTGCAGTACCGTCAAGCATTCAGCAGATATGAAACATAGTTCTGGCTTACCTAAATTGAAGCTAATAATATAATGACACGATTGACGTAGCGGTTAATTGATTTGCCTTCTCCTACTCGTGGCAAATATTTGTGTGATGAACAGATATTTATCACGATACTAGAGAAAATCCTAGTGTACATTAAAAAATATATAAATTAGGTATTACCCATAGAGTATTCAAGAAAATATAGAGTGATAACGTCAACCATATTGCCTTGTGTGGAGCGAAAGCAGGTCTCACCATAGAAATGTTAAAATGACATTTTTTCAAATTATGTTTTCTAGACGGTTTTCAAAATTTAACTCAGCAGTTAACCATGATATAAGCTAAAATGTAACTTATTCGCTCGTGGAGCCTAGTTTAACCGCAGTCAATCGAGGTATGATCGCAAACGGAGCTCGTGTCGCGGCCGCGTTGTTCATACCCGTGCTCACGGTTCATACTCGTGTAGGCTTGCTCTATTCTATAAATACTCTAAGGTATTACCCATAGAGTATTCAAGTATACTCTAAGGTATTACCCATAGAGTATTCAAGTATACTCTAAGGTATTACCTATATTATTATGTTATATTAAGCAGTGATAGCCTAGTGGTCAGGTTGTTTATCAACCATATGATGAAAAAGAAGAAGATTATGACGTTATGAATCGAAATATGGTACATTAAAATAAAAAAAACATTATTAGCTGTATTGGCAGATAGCCAGATCTCTTTAAGGTGATTCTTGATGTTTAATTTTTGATAACAGTATTCAATTTATTCGAAGCGCTGCCGAGCCGCCGCCTGACTGTCTGAAATTAAAACTATGTTTTTTTCAGAGCAATACTTGACAAATCTACCCTTATATTATATTGAGTCACGCACCATAGACTTATTAAAACAATGCGCATACCTATTAGTTTTTACTCTTGGCACTGCTGTTGAAACGATAAATTCACTTATGGCCTGATAGGACGCGATAACAATTTATATGTCGCAGTGAGATAGATATAATCCGTAATATAGTTATATCCCTAGATATAATTATATATATTTGTCTTGGGGCACTCCGACTTGGACAATTTAGGTTGGAAGGGTATGGCGGGGTCTAGTAAGTGGTTATTTTTTTTAAATCATTCAGAAATATGAGCCCCAAGCGGGGCGACGACTAAGTTGCGGTATATAATTATATCCTATCCTTATTATCCTATCCTATTTTTACGGCTTATATCTATCTCACTGCGACATATTAAGTTAATCCTACGTGAAAACTTCTTACCATAGATATTGCGTGCATGCGTAATAGACACCTATAGTTACAGTAATAAGGAGAATGAATGTGTTTCATTTGCAAGAATCTTTGCACAGATGAAGGCCTTCTCCAAAGAAGTCTTTATCGTACCCAGTGAGGGCCAGAGGTCTGTCTTTCCATCACATATCATCTCACACGTGGGGACTTCCTTTGCAATGCTTCTCCTTAGCGCCCTTCTACCATGTTACCCTCTTCGTCTTCGTCCATCTCTCGTCTTGAAGTCGCGCCCTGCAATGCCCACGTCCACGGTTAATTAAATTAACTAAATACATTTAACTAATAAAATGTATTCAAGGGTCATCAGTCTCGACATTCATCTTATCTTGTTGTAATCTGTTCAGTGACTGTCAAGAATGTCCTAACTCGTGTCTGTAAGTAGCAAAGGCGCTCCAGCCGTGCTTAAGGATACACATATAGTGAAGAGAAACGGGGTTCGAAGGATTTAAAAGACGCACGATTTTTATTTACACTTAACTTTTAAATTTTGATTTTGCAATTAAATATTTGTGTATTATTAATTTGTTTTTTAATAGATACCTATATGTTTTTTTTTGATGTGCCTATTCGTAATTAAACGGTTTTACTTACCTTGACCTGTTTATTATTTGGTTCAAATTAGTAATCGATATTTCACCAGGAAGGAGGTGAAATATCGATTACTAATGATTACTATTGACAGATTGTTCTGATATTTGGTAAACAGCTTTAGTTTTGATGACAAAACCGTTATACGAAAAAAAAAATTCTTAAATATATTATTTTTATATCCGTTTCGGTTGAAGTTACCACACGCCTTTAAGGCGTTAAGAAAAAGATTCATAATTTCAACTGAAGCGGGCAGGACTCGGTAGTTTAGTCGGTAAAGCGATGGCACGGCACGCTAGAGATCGTGGGTTCAAGTTCCGCCCAAGTCAGTTGTTTTTGCGAGTTTCTTATTGAATAATTTTTAATTTAACGTATTTTTGGAGAAGCCCTATCAATAGATACACAGTACACAGGTACAGTAGCCTTACTCTCAATAGCCAGAGCATAAAAAAACTCTTTTCACGTTTAGTAATCCGCTAACAATACAACCTAACCCTAAACCTTGCAGAAAGGAGAATCTCAGCAAAGTAAATATTTGGGGAAGTAATTAGCAAGTTCCAAGCAGACTGGCTCAAGTGGCCCTGCCATGGCAAGGGTACTGTTGTCGGATACTTGCGTGTTCAGGATTTTCTGCCCTGTTTATTAATTACTTGAAACTATGGGGTACTAAACTTTGTGAACGTAACTTTTTAAATAGAATTAGGTTTTTGGTACTCTCACTGAGGAATGAAATGCACTCAACAGGCATTTAATTTTTTAATGCTATCCATTTTGTGGTAGGTACTTAGGAGCCTGTGTATGCATGCAACATAATGAATTATTTTTTATTAAAATACTATTCTTTAATCATTTACATTTAAATAATATTGTTTAAAAAAGGTTTGATGAGAACATTAACATTTTAACTATCAGTTAGTTTGAAACAGAAAATTACAAAAGCATTTCTGACCACCTAAATCCCAAATTTATTAAACAACAACCCCGAAAACAAAACCCAAAAACAACCGAAGGCCGCTGATAATTTAACATTATCAAAATAAGCCACAGAGTACCCACATTCACGGTATGCCAAAGTTAGGCCCTCAAAGGAAAAATTTAAACTCGCTCACAGCACGAGCTTTGTAACATTTTTCAATTTGTCAAAGCTGAGTTATGAGAGCGCCTATCTGGTACATGACTGTGTAAAATTTGTACGCAAATAACTAAAAGGGCTTAAAAGTTGAGGCACTGAATTTTTGTAATCCAGATATTTTTAGGCTACTGGTTTTTCCAAAACGATCCTGAAAATGAGATTGCAGCGAGCATTTAAATAATTTTGTGCGGATTATTACCCATCGGAGCTGTGGCCAGCCACTTGTAGCTGAAATGATTGGCCTGTATGCGCTCAGCTTAATGTATCATTTAATGATCTCAATGCCACGCAGCAGACTTAGTAGAAAATATAGTATAGTATAGTCATTCATTTGTGCCCCGCATAAATATTTGAAGTCTAGAAAAGACTTTAAAAAAATATGTTTAGCTAAAAATGTATTAGATAATAAGAATACCTATTTTATTTGCAAGAAAACAAGTAAGTATTATTGTTCTTATATTTCTTATATTTAAATACATACGTATCTATCGTATACGTATCGTATACATAAGATGTCATAAATGAAGTGAAATGTCAGAAATAAAATAAAATGTCACACTTGAAATAAAATGTCACAAATAAAATGAAATATCACAAAATAATGGTCACCCATTCACGTCCTGGCCGCGTCAAGCGCTACTTAGCTAGTGAACATGACAACCACCCCCATATCACAGCCCCACCAGCGCCACTAGCGCTAAATAAAAAAACTTCTCCAATTTAATGCCATACTCTAATAAACTTCGTAAACGACCATGTTTTTGATTTCACTTCACCAAGCACGTTATCATTTATCTTCCTAGACAGACATTTAACATAATACTTTAGGGGCAATTTAGCCATGAAACAAGCACACACGACGTAAACAGGAAATATAGTAAAGGAAATAATAAAACACGTCGCCTTTGGCCTTCAAAGAAATTCTGTAACCGAGCGAAAATGATGGTGTATAGGTAGTTTTAAGTTTTAAAAACTTCTTTCATAACAGTAGTGAAGAAAACATCGAATAAACTCGTAATCGAGTTTAGGTCTCAAGAAATACAAATTCGACCAAAACCAAAGATTATTATTACTCTTAAGGCTATTTAGAGTACGATTAAAAAGTTGCCAAATTAAATTTTGTTGTGGAATTTTTAGAATAAAAAAATAAGCTCTGGTAATTATGATTGTAAATAAATTGATGTACTTACATTGGTTTCATTGTTATTAGTTTCTTTACCTAAAATGATTGTACCTATGTATAAAGAGATAACATCTATATACCCAGGAACGTGTCTGCGATACATTTTTCCAAAGTCCGGCCGAAGCCTGTCATACAAAAATGTAGTAATAAAACAATACTTTGTAATGCTTTTTTTTACTTCAATGTAACCTTTATAAAGGTTGTTAGGCATGCCACTGTCTATATCTAACTCAATCAAAAACAATAAAGTTTACTTTACTAAATAATAATAGAAAAAAAGTTATTATTTTACCCGAATCGTTCGCCTGGTAAAAAGGGCGTTAATCCTGCGTCTCATCTACCCTAACCGGAGCTATTTCAATTAGATTTAGAATTATCTTCATCTTGCGGTCCCCCGGGTGCACGAGTCTGCGATATTTCTCAAGATAAAGGACCCTGTGTTATGACTGGACGTGAGTCTGGTGAGCGTAAGTCATAAATCTAGGAACTTGAATTAGTAGATTTGATGTAAGTGTAGTGTTGGCATGAAAAATGTTATTAAAAATCTGTAAATCTCGTTAAGTAAATAAACAAATTAAATAAAAAAATGTTTTCGGGTCAAATCTTGCAACTGAATTTTAAAACAGTAATACTCAACCGATTTCGATGAAATTTACAAAATAATAATAATTTATTTACATTTTAATATCTATTTACAAACTAAATATAACTATATACATTTTATATTAAACAGTAAAAATAAAAGAGAAAAGGTAATTATTATGCGCCAAATTACTCCTCCGCATCACTGTCATCCGGCAAAGTGCCCAGAAGACTGGCAGCATTGCAACTAAATTATTTCTATATTTTTAAATCAATATAGAATTATATAATCTAAATAATATACGTAATCAAAATAATCCCATTTAATTTGATTCGCAGCCAAGTAATTTGGATACGAAGCAACAAAGTTTAGTCTTAAATATATTTTCATTGACGTGGAAATTTTCATAATGTAAGTAGTGTAAGTGTAAGAACATAGCGATTTAAGTATACAATTAAATTAAGATTAAGGTAAAAACATTAAACGTCATAACCACAATCTGTAAAATTCTGAATTTAAAAAATGAAAAATTTTGACATGACAAAAAAACTGCGGGACCTTTTTTCTATTACTTGATTGTAGGCCACCCTAAGAAATGTAGGTACAGTAATATGAATATTTTTTGTACAGCTAAATGTTACAACTCTTCCTCAAAAAATAGTCAAGACAAAAATGGACAACAATTTAATAATTCTCAATCAATAAAAAAAAAATTCGGTACTTTTCAATGAGAGCAACACCAACTCAATCATGTAACTGGTCCTCTAGTACGAGTTTCCAAACCGTGTCAGTTTTCATGAGACATCATGATATTCGTCTTGTTTTTGCATTCATATAAGAAAAGAGACAAACATATTGTCGCTTTTCGCGCAATTTTCTTACTCGATACTAGTTATGCAGTACTTCAAATCAGGTACTTATAGACCATGTAAACTTCCTATACTTTTCTATCCAACCCTCCACCGCTTACCCCTCACACCAGCCACCCACGGTCAGTAATTAGTGGTCGCTACAAAACTTCCAAGTCATTAGATCGGACCCGTACTAATTGCAAGCACGGATCACCCCCGGTTTTGTGCCCAATTAGTTCGCTACCTAATAGTTACTACACTACGGAGCCACGTCAGCTAGAAGTGTTTCTTATCTCTTTGGGCTGCTTAGGGTTAAGGTTTGCAAGGGTTGCGGGGATGTGTTTTTGTTTAATGAAATAATGAATGTGAGCGTTCGTGTGGAGCTGTAATGCAGAAATAGTTGGTTACTGTGGTAGGGTTGTCGAACGATTAAAAATATAAGATAGAGTCCAACTTAATATACAAAGTGTAAAATACATAGTGTAGGATCCTTAAGGAGGTCAATCCACCCATGAAATTGAACAACCTGAGAACTAGTTGAACATCAGTTAGAAATTCACTTCCCATACAAACATGAACATACATTTTGTTTGTAATGAAGATATCCAAAAATATTTGGTTTTGGTTTCACCACACTAATAGGTGCTGTGTGGAGGCCTATGTGCAGCAGCTGATTTATTCTTATTATTCATATTCATATTGCTCAAATCTAGAGTCCAATTATAACTAACCACACATTGATATATCTGATAGCCTATTAAAGTGATATGACCTTCGGACTGCCAAGTAAAATAGGAGGAGGGTCAAAATCCAGGTACGCGTCACTAACTTTCAAATTCTTGTGCGTGAAATTAATGATGAGCTCACTGCATGTTGGCAATTTCATACTATTAAATCCAGGTTTCCTTACGATGTTTAAGAAAGTTTTCCTTCACCGTTTGCCAGTGGTGTCTTAGATTAACTAAGAAAGTACTCACGACATTGACAAAGTCACATTGGTACATGCCAGGTACCAATTGTACCCACACCCACGCGCTTGCAAAGCGGATTTACAACCAATGCGCCACCACAACATTTTTATATACATATAAATAATTATATTTGTCAGTAATCACATTGCTGAAAACGATTTCGATAAAATTTACAATAAAGGTGTTTACAGGGGCGGAAAATCGATCTAGGTCTCATTTCTGGTAAAATTCGTTTTCTTCACGTTTTCAATTTGTTCTGAGCTAGGTCACCCAAGTAGGTACATAATTTTCGATATAAATGAAAATTTAAATTACAATAAAATGGGTATTAATCGAGTAATTAATACCCACCTTGTAATTATATTTTCCAGACGCAATTACGCACATAACTTTTAAAAAGAGGTGCATGCCTTGGCTTTGAATCTGAGACCCTCTGCCTGGCCAGCCAACTGTCATACTAGTAGGCTATCACTGCTGTTAGATGTTTGTTTGTCTTGTATTTTATTATCATAATCTTTTAGTAGTGTTCTAGTAAAACAGAATAAATTAGAGAACGCAAACCTAAACTTCCACACTTCAGTTTTAACCTAGTTCCTAATGTTCAATTTAAACACTAATTACTAAACTAACAATAGTAATTACTATCAAGTATACCCATTACCAGCAAATTACGTAGGCCATTACGGCAGTAGCAGTGTCCTATTTTTCGCTAAAGCTTTCTCATTGAGTGTGGTGGTCCATTAGTTGTTTGTTTAGTAAGATTTGTGGACCGCTGGCCACTGAGGTACGGAGTCAAGACTGGCGCCGCGGCGACGCGATCGGTAATGACTTAGATTGGTAGAATTTGGATAAGTTGTTTGTGGGAGTGGACTTTTTTAATAGGTGTAAGATTTATTATGATGATGAGGCTTATTGTTTAAGCCTATACTGTTGTACTGCTTGGCAAAAGCCTTCTCTCACAATTAAGGTCTCGCTTTATTTTAACTATCTCGCAGAGTAGGTCTTTATTAGTTAGGTACTCTATTAGGTTGATCTTGTTTGTGTTGGTGGAAGCTGATTTGTGACCATTTATCGATTAATTTATGTGACTAATGTAGTATTTGAATCTTCCGTAATTCATAAATTACGGTAAATAGGTAAAAGTGGACCTTAATTTAGGAAAGTTAATTGTAAAATCGCAAATCTTTGTGTTTATAAAGTTATGACATTTAGCCATAATAAGTATTGTGAATAAAAACGAAAATCTAGTTTCCAAAAAAACATTTCAAATGAGTGTACATCTCATAAATTTCCATATTTCAAGCCAGAGTGAATTTCTGTTTCATATATTAAATTTACGTTTTATTTATTTTAAAAACAAATATTGTGCTTTGTACATCGGTTGAAGAGTATTCGTAATCGTATTTCTCTAGATTCAGACATTTATTTCCTAAATCATTAAACACCTGTAAACCGTATCTATAAATAATAGACGATACGTGAACCTTTTAAGATCCCTCATGTCGTTATTTTTTTCTGATAGAATGAATCAGCCCTTTTAAGGAAAATGCTCAAACACAACGAAATATGCGGAAGTAATATTTATTCGTTCGACCCAAATCCGAAGAAGGTATTTTTTTTATTGCCAGAGCAGCTTCTAAGTGATAATGTATATTATTCTGTAATATGATCTACCTATTATTATTCCTACTATCATAATAGTTGTTTTACTTTGTATAAGTACCTACAATATTATCTAATCTTTCTAGCCACTCTAAACAAGCAACGAGTGGCAACATATGTACACTGTTGTATCGCAATAGCTTCAATATCCGTACGTATCATAAATTTAAAAAAATAAAACAACTATAAATTTTAAAAATTAAAAATAATTAACCACAATTTTTTTAGCTAAGAACACTTTCGATCATGTCATCTTTTAAATAAAAAAAACACTAAATCAGAATCCATGTATTCGTTTAAGATCTACGATACCGCAGACAGACAAACAGACAAGTCAAACGTATAACACTCCTCTTTTTGCGTCAGAAGGTTAAAAAATTATCCTAATCCAGTATTTGCATTAATCTGCGTAGCATCAAACGTTGAGCGTAGCCACTGAGCGGCGGCGTAGCAACCGACCGTCGTCGTCGTAGCACGAGAGCTACACTGCTACGCCCGTAGCCGGCACGGCGTGTAATTTATCGTCTTGTATCGGAAACGCCTCCATGGTACACCACTAATATATTGCAATAGCTATAACATAAAAATGTTAAGAAAGCGATATATTTTGACTACTTTATTTAAAAGCCGTATTTTTTTCCAGTACCTTATAGACAGGAACAACCTAAATATAGTCAATAATTGCCTGCAGCAGCACAAAACACCCTTAGGCCTCTGAAATTCCTCATTTATCTTATAAAATTTACTAAAGTAATATTAAAATATAGCGTTGAATAATTAATTGTTGGAGTTTTTAATTTATTTGATAACTTAAAATACAAATTAATTATAATTATTTACATTCTAAATCTACTTACTTTAAATACACTAAACAAATAAAAAAAGTAAAAATTAAGTAATTATATACAATAGCACGCGAAGGCGTCAAAGAATTCCCAAAAGAAGAGGAACAATCTTTCCTAATAAAATACTTGTTTTAGTTACTTTTATAAAATCAGGTAACATAATAAAATTTTATTCAAATAAAATAAACAGGTCTTAAGTCAAGTACATAGCATATTTACTTAAAACGTACCTATATGTTAGCCTTACACAAGTACACACTGTTACTTAACAGCTTCCCCGACCCCGGACTTAACTCCATAACTCCGTTCGAAACTCCGTCCTCTTTAAAACTACAAACTATTCGCCATCTCCGTCCCAGTTTATGAAAAGGTCTTTAGAATTTATATCGTCAACGAAGATAAGGCTGTGTTCACACCGCCCACCATTAATATCAATCACCGTGCGTCGTGTCGGCTCTATACAGTCTATAGTGTGATAACGGCCTATAGAAGGTCGCGGTGAAAGAAAGTTCGGAGTTTGCGTTTGAAATGTTGGGTCGTTGGGATTTTGACGGTATTTTTGGGTGTTAATGGTATGTTTGTAAGGTCTTTTTATGGGTCAGTTGATAATGTTGGTGGTTGAAAGGGTTTATCTAGATTTACTAGTGAAAATCTATCTATTTACATAGAGGGTTGAAGGTGCTTAGTGATATCGGTACTTATGGTTTTCGTATTAAGGTAGTCCTTGTGTAGAAGCTGTATTTTTTTTTGAGTTATTGTATTTTTATCGTTAAATACACTAACAACAAAACAAAAACTCTGTTCCTTGGTGGGATTAATACATGTAGGCATATCAATTTTAAAAATATATTTTTTTAAATCACGTAATAGTTAGCCAATTATTGTTCATAGTAAAGAGCGTTTTACTACATTAGTTTTTGGTTCTTTTAGCTTGGGTATACAATTGTGCATCGATAGACAATCTCCATTAAGATAGGCTGCTGCGACCAAAATTGCGTCAAGAAGATGTTAATTGTAATATATTAGTATAATTAATGACACGTGCGAAACCAGTGAACAGTGATAGTCTAGTGGTATAACCGTTGGACTGCCAAGCCAAAGGTCGTAAGTTCGAAATCCAGGCAAGAACCTCTGACTTTCCGGATTTATGTGCGTATTAGAAATAATTTATCACTTGCTTAAAGGGTGAAGGAAAACATCGTGAGGAAACCAGCACACTTGGGAGACTTTTCAACGGTTTGTAAAGCTATGTCAGAGGCCTACGGACTGTTTAAACTCTGACACCAGGTTGTTTATCAACTATACGACGAAGAAGAAGACTGGAGAAACAACATCTATTGTAACAGCACTTACAATCTATAATAAATAGGTAATAAGTTAAAATGTTTCTTTATTAATAAACATCCCATAGCAACACAATAAAACATCAATATTTGAACATTCGCGCAATCGACGCCTCACAAAAGCAGTAAAATAACAATTATTGTTCGTAATTAAATCAAGCATAGCTGAAAGTCGTCAAAATTTACGATAACTCATAAATTCGATCGCGGAATTTAGTACCATCTTATAATTCAGATGGGTAGTGGATCGTGAAGAGGGCCCTACTGTGAGATAATTATACTTTGAGCATTAATCGAAGTAGTACCTACTTATGATTCCAAATACCTGGCAGGAAGACAGTGAATGCGCAAGTCAAACCTGTACTTCTGCCTAGAAGTTTGTGGAGGAACCAGATTTGACCTTCGCCACCCGAAGGGATACTAAAATTAGATAGGATTGTATGAGGGTACTGAGTCCCTATACCAACTGTCAAAGATCTTCATGACAGCCGAGGCTAACGGTTTAACGTGCTTTGCTAACATGGAGTATGGAATAGGTGATAATCACTACATAGTATAAAACAAAGTCGCTTTCTCTGTCCCTATATCCCTATGTATCCTTAAATCTTTAAAACTACGCAACGGATTTTGATTCGGTTTTCAATAGATAGAGTGATTAAAGAGGAAGGTTTATATTTATTTATTTTTATTTATTTATTTGTATCGGGCAACAGTTAGCCCATAGAATATAATACACAATATAATTATAAAATATTATAAACTAATACATAACATAATCACTTATAGACTAATTTACACGAAGTGTCGGCGTCGTGTGTCGCGCGGTGTCGGGTAGCCGGCCTCGGAATCGCCGGAATACAACACCTTTCGGCCAAAACTCCTGCTTCATAAAGGTCGACAGATGTTCAGTCGGAGCTCTCACCACAAAAGAATTGAAATTCGTATTATGACGAGACTCCAACCGTTCGACCCTCAGGGTGAATTTGGTTTTGATGCGTATGTACTCTACAACCTCCTCAACCTTTGTAGAGTAATGCAGTCGGGACACGTACAACGACGTCACTGGCACAGCCGGACGCAGCATGTGGTTTGGTCCTGTCGGTGCGGTACCACACTGGTTTCTGCAAGTGGGCTTCCTCTTCTTCTTCTCGACTTTAATGAAGCCCTCCTTGTCTATCTGTGGCAGATCCCTGCTTTGAATTTCCCCTTCTTGCTGCTTAGGTGGTAACGCAGCGGGCTTATTGGCGGCAGCAATATCGGCGTAGGCACGTTTAGGGGTCGACGTACTGACGCGTTTCGTCACCTCTACTGGAGTCGAGGGGCAAGCGGTGGCGGGACGCGATGCATCGCATGCAACATTGTGCGATGACGTATCCGCCGACTCGAAACTGCTGACCGAGGCATTTTGTGCCCCGCGCCGCATGTTCACCTTAGAGGCGTCAGGCGACCTACATACCGGAACAGCGTTGCGTAACAACATTACTTCGGCACGTAATTCGCCTATGGTGTTATTTGACACCTCCAACTTCGATTGAACTTCTGCCAGGCTAGATTTTAGGAATACGATGTCCTTCAGCAGCCTGGTGACATCTACGTGGTCAAATGTGACGGGGGGCAGCTTATGCAGCTCCTTCGCCACGAAAGCGGGCACATCGTCCGGGTCGGTCACCTTCAACAAGGTGATAATGTCCTGGATGCTCTTCTCCGTTCCATCTCTCCTACGGGACGGCATCTCGGCAACTTTTCCCAAAGTTTTGTAGAGCAACATCTTGCCACTGCAAATCTCATCTTCTTTGAAGTTAGACTTGCAGATCTGCAAAATGCTGACCTCGTCCATGGTGTCGATGGCATGCTGTATGAATGCCAACAGCTCATTTGCTATAAGTTGTTGGGAACTCATAGCGACAGTTACGTGCAGCGGCTACGGCCGCGCAATACGCGAATATAATTCGTAATGTGTCAACACGTCCGTATCCGAGCGCGCATTGTATCATATGTATTCTATACATCATATGTATTGTATAATATGTATATTGCATCCGTGCAAAGCCGGGGCGGGTCGCTAGTTAATTAATAAGATATAAGAATCTGAGACCTCTGAGTTGCTAATCAACGACCATAACATTAAGGTATTTAGCTATCTTTGCATTTATTATATTTAAGATACGATATATATTTAAATGCCCAGGTAAATTTCCAATTCGTGACCACTGGTAGCGGTTTCAAGTATCTGAATCGTATTTATGCGTCTGAGATCGCGCATTCACCGCCGCACATAAATAACGGCCAATGCCACGATACTACTATTTATGTTTGCACCACAACACTGCAGGGAAGAAGGATTTCACTGCATTTCTGATATATAAATAATTTAAAATCAAACGTAATTTAATATTAAATAAATTTAATTGTAGTCATGTGGCAAAAAGTAGATTACTACCTATATCATGATCATCAACAGCCTGTAGACTTCCACAGTTGGACATAGATCTCTCATTTGGAATTCCAATAAGACCGCTTTTGAGACGACTGTACTGCATAAATAAGGAAAAAAAATAACTCAATGTTTGAATTATTACATTTTAAAATTATTATTTCTATAAATAATATTATACAGCGTGTAACAAAAGTCCGAAATAACACATTAAGGGCGTACAAGGTACCCTATAAACATTCTTTGAGAATATGTTTTGGAACGGAACCCCAAACAATACTCGAGTAAACCACGGTCAAAGTTTTCACCAAAATCTTTCAAATAAAACCCTAGAAATCAGCTGAAAGCTGAATCAACACGAATCCGGTTATTTACCTTCAATTAATTGTTTAAGTAATAAAATCTGTCATTATTGAAGAAAATGAAATCAAAATAATTATTTTGTATGAAAAAAAATGCCTCTTTTGCATTCAATATTTTCACAGGTGATTCTCTTCATGATATACATACATGCCCTCAAGTATTATTTCGGACTTCTGTTACACGCTGTATATTACTAGCTCTTGCCTTTGGCTTCGCCCGTGTAGAGTTCGAACTAGAATAAAACTATTCTATATTATTCCAGTATCTCTTTAGGCCGTAGTAAGTCTCTTTGTGTCTCTTTCACCCAAATCCGTTCAACAATTTACGCGTAACTTTACAAAATAAAGTTTCACCTAACAATCTTAGCACTGACAGCCTAGACCGACGACTGACAAGTCAGAGGTCTCGAGTTCGATCCCAAGGCACGCACCTCTGACTTTTCGTAAGTTATGTGCGTATTATAATTTAATTATCAGTTGCTAAAATGGTGAGAGAAATCATCGTGATGACACCAGCACACCTGAGAGGTTATTCAATGGTGTGTAAAGCCATGTCAGAGGCCTACGGGCGGTTAAAACTCTGAAACCAGGATATTCATCAACCATACGATAATTGAATTACCGTCTTAGCAAATACTTTTCATTACTAACTCTTTCTTCCCTCATCGTACGACATTCCCCATAACTTTTCTTTTTAGTAGTAACTTTTTTTTTGTAGATCAAGCTGCACCCCAGACGGACATGAGTCTGCTTTTCCCCCATCCTTTTGTCAATACTTAATGATACTTCCCTGTTTGCTTTTTGATGTTTTGATGTCTTTCAAATAAAGCCATTTCCGTGGCTTTATTACCATTCCGTTTCTATTATTGTGACCTTGTTTATTACAATACAGGGTTATTTGTAAAACACCAGCATCCTTAAAAGGGGTCATTAAACTCATTATTGTGAACAACTTTTACTATGGACCAACCCTAAAATCTCAAAAAAAAACAGCTCCATACATTTTGTTAAGTCACGTGAACATAAATGTATGGAACAGCTGATTTTTCTATAATTATGACATAATACATTGTATTTAAAAATATATTTTATATTGTTATTTGACTGACAAGGAACTAACAACAAACCGAAAAGGCGTTTCCTGAAGATGATGTAGAAAGGAACTTCTTCTGGTATTGCGGGTGGCGGTGAACATTTACAATCTGGTGCCCCACCTGTTTTTACCAAATTTCGGTCACAGCGGCCAATCTCAACGGAGATTAGCCAAATACGCAGGAGATATTATAATTCTCCTGACCGAATTTCGGTCACAGCGGCCAATCTCAACGGAGACTAGCCAATTATGCAGGAGATATTATAGTGCACAAGTGTGTGCGCAAACACAGGTGTACTCTTTATTCCAATTCCTTCCTTTATTCCATAATCCAATGGGACGGCCTTTCGACACGATCGGAGAGAGATCAGGCGCAGGGCTGTATGTGCTTTCCGAGGCATAGAGTAAGTGATAATTAATTTATAAAACGCACATAACTTACAAAAAGTCAGAGGTGCGCGCCTTGGGGTCAACGGTCACCACCATTCTATCACGACTTCACAACATAAAAATGTAAGCATGTACATACATACCATACGTATGCCAGTATTTCCACCGTATTTACTGTTACATGTAAATGTGTCTGTCAGCACAAATTGATACACGTCAAGTCGTCAGGATGAAAGAAAAGCGTTAAAAGGTTGTCGCTTCACGAAAATGGCTGATCGGAGCTTTGAGAGGTATAATATTGAGAAAGTAAGGATTTTCCATGTGTGCAAAGTGTGTGTCAAGATTTTTTTTATACGAGTATATAATTTTTTTTTATACGAGTATATAATTTTCGTATAAATGTATAACATTTGAACTGAATAATGATTTTGTTGTGTGAGTTATCAATTTTACTTTTTAAATTAATAAGCGTGATCGGCTTATTAGATGTTATTCATCTTGGCACTATTATTTTGTGTGTTCAACATAATGCTACGATTCGGGTAATTGTGCATCGTGTTATCCCTTTAACGCACACCCTAACGTTTTTATTCAATCCTATTTTTTTGTGATGCATATATATTCTGTGACGTAAATCTTAATTACATGTCTTAGAAAAAAATCCTAAAAATTATTATTTTTCGAGAAAATCTCAAAAATGATGTGGCCAGTAAACTGGCCAGTGTACGTTCTGCGTCACTAACCATCACGGTAAGATCACTGGCCTGTAAACTGGACACTAACAAAATCGAATGAATGAAGGTAAAGGAATATAAACAAATACTTTAATTATGTATTTTCTAATCAGTCTTTAATTACACAACACATACACAACATAGGACAATCAGTTTTAATTACCAACAGAAAGAACAGATGTTTTTTCTAAAACGCATTTTTTTATTTATAATTAGTCGTATCGCAATAAAACTACAAATTATGATTTTTTACTAGTCAATCCACTTATTTAGGTCTTCATTTACTAAATTCTCGGGGACTAACGACTTCGGGATATGTTATCTCATGATACCAGATCGGGTTGGGTGACAGCGGCGCTGGTGGCAATTGTGAAATAGGTGTGTGATCAGTTATACCCACGAAATCATTCCATTGGTCCTCATCCAGTAACGCCAACTCCCGATACGTGTAATTTTGTCTATAACAATAAAAAAGTTACAATGCAAAATTAATAAATTACGATTTTTATAAGTACCTTCACATCTTCATAAAAACGGCAAGAAAAAATACCAAAACATTCGTAACAATAGGTTATAACTACCGAGCAAGACTATTTATGGTAAATATATTATTATATAAGAACAAATACTTATATACCTTTTGTAAAACGATATGGTTCATAGGTATTACTCGGAAATAAAAAGTCATTACAGTACCTCAAAGTTAGGTCGGCAATTTTTAGATTACATTTTTTCGATAACCGGTTTGTATTCAATCGTATAAAGGAAATGTTTTTATTATTATTCTCGATTACATTTGCTTATAAAGTCAAAGAATATACTATAAAAAAAAATATAGTATAAAAACTAAAACCCGAATACTTAAAATCTAAAAACAAGCTTCTTAGATTTGAAATAAAATTCTGTAGTCGGAGGCCACCAAATTACAAAGTATTTACCCTTGGAAGATTATCTAGTACCTATTTACCTATAATTCATTAAGGCCTCCGACTACAGAATTTTATTTAAAATCTAAGAAGCTTGTTTTTAGATTTTAAGTAGTCGGGTTTTAGTTTTTATACTATATTTTTTTTCAATGATTTTTAGTGGTAAAGAAACCAATAAAATTCATTTTAATCACAATTTTTTAGAATGTGGTAGTTCTTAAATAGGTAGATTTCTTTAACTGTCAACTTCGGTTCAAACCTTTAGTCAATGTCATGTATTTTTCAAATTAAATTTATTTCAAAGGTGTCGTCCGCGACTTCGAGCTATTAAAACATGACCTCATATATTTCTTAGAAGTATACATGAAAAGTAGTAAGAAGTACAGCTTGGCAAAAAAGAGTCTGGAAAAATTGGGGGCGCCGCTGTTGCACTTTTCACACTACAAATCAAATTACAAGTTATTAAGTGCTTACATATTTCTATGACGAGTTTTTTGTCATTAATTTTAATCAAATGAATCATTTTTATGTTATTTTAGTACTCACAAACGTAGTTATTTAAGATTTTTATTTTTAGTTCCAGCTGTCACCGCCTCAGACTCTTTTTTGCCAAGCTGTATAAGTACACATGAAACCTTTTTTGTGGGATATCATCATAGATAGAGTACATTTACCTAAAGTTCGAGGAAGTAAGTAACATGGAGTTGATAATACCTGCTCTAAAATCCCGAAATCATAAACATTACAATTAATTCCCGGAAAATAAGAAATTAATTTTACGTATAATTATTTAATAAGAAATTTGAAAAAACAACTGATACGGATGGGATTCGAATCCACGATCTCCGGTGTACCGTGCCGACGCTCTAACCGCTAAGCTACCGTATCCCATCAGAATCAGTCGAAATTTCAAATCTCTTTCTACGCCTTAGGCGTGTGGTAATATCGAACGGAATACATTAATTATCCGACTCAGTGTTCTAAACTTTGCAGTTTTTAGAAGGCACCGATAGATATTACCACATGCCCTAGGCGTAGAAAGAGATTTGAAATTTCGACTGATTTTGATGGGATACGGTGGCTCAGCGGTTAGAGCGTCGGCACGGTACGTCGGAGATCGTGGGTTCGAATCCCTTCCGTATCAGTTGTTTTTCAAATTTCTTATTAAATAATTTATTATATTTAATAAGCAAACATGTGTTAAAACATGTAATAAATTCTCCAAAATATTAATTTAACGTTTTAAATACATATGGACTAAATTATTACAATAAAAAGTCTTTATTATGTTTTTAGACATCGGTAACAGATAATGTAATACTTAAGTAGTTCGGTACTAAAAATTACAAACAATACAAAATTAATTCTAATAAAAACTATAGGTCAAAATCCAGTCCATATTAATAAAATCCCGGGATTTAATTGTTATGTTTACGATTCCGGGATTTTTGAGGAGGTATTTTTAACTCTATGTTACTTACTTCCACAAAACCGCAAACCAACGCCATCTAGTTACGAAAAAGAAATCTCAATTTAATTAACATTATTTTAAAATATAATCATAATTTAATAGGCAGTGATGTGTAGAAACTTTAATTTAATTAGTAAATATTTATTGTTATCACGTTTTCACATTGTATGCAGTGTTATAATCACATATATTTATGATAGTCGTAACGGGTAGTTAGAAGCCTGATATTCTAAGAAGTGGTTTAGAATATATAGATAATATATACATATTCTGAATGTGCTCATCAAGACCTTCCATTTGATATCAAACACGATAAATTTACCTTAACTTTATTTTTTTCGAGCTGACTAATTTATTTTTAAAATCCACCTTATGTGATTTTACGAAATTTCATAAATCCTATAACCCGCAGACCATTAAGACGCATCGATAGACACCTTATTTATTGAATTACAACAAATAGTTTAGGAGCTACGAGGGAACAGATGAACAAACTTACATACATACAAACATACATACATACATACATACATACATACATAGACTGCTAAAATCATAACCCTCCTTTTTTTTGTAGTCGGGTAATAATAGTTTTACTTACCGTTTCCTGGAAGACATGATTTTTTATTACTGTTACACTTGCAAACACATAACTGATGCTCGCGATGACAGCAAAGGAGTGATCGTGGGTGCACGGTGGCCAATTCACAGGCCGTCTTGAAAAAAGGCGCGAAATTGTTATTGCGCGCGACGAACTTGAACGCTGGCTAGTTGACGAGCCAGTGTGGTTTAACGTGGGTCGTAAACGTTCGTAAGGTTTAACTTTCGAATAAAAATATATGAGATAACGACCTTAAGGTGACTGTCCAGTTTACTGGCCACTTTGTATGAGCCGTCCTATAAAGGGTTAAATATAGTACTGCACGTTTTTAAATTATACTCGAGAACTGCTGCACCGATTTCCATGATTTTTGATTTGTTGGATTTGTCTCCGCCTAGAATAGCAAAATAGAACAAACTAAAAAAAGAAATTATACAGCTAGCAGCTACCATGCGCTAGGAGTATAATTCCTTTTTGGTTGAATGTTCTTTTCACATATTTATTAAAATTTAGTCAGGAAAATGTCTGTGAGGTCAGCTAGTATAGTTAGTTAGTATAGTATAGTTTCACGTTATAAAACTGAGTAATGGTCTATTACAACAGTAACAAATTATCCGACTCTCGCGTCTATAAAACCAACAGCACTACAAGGAATCGCTTCAGAAATCATTGTTTTGTCAGACCTCCTTTTATCCAGCTAACAAATAACTTCAACCCGCGGGCGGCTGCTCGTGATATTTCATTTTTCATCTCTCTGTTCTGTGATGTTTTTGTACCGCGAGAAAAGTGTAAATGACGCTTACTAAGATTTCTGAGAAACGAGGTCGCGGTGACACTGCGCCGGTAACAATGAATGAGATGTAAACTTGCGGGTTTTAGGTAAATAAGAGTTCGCCTTGTTGAAGTTCCACGTGACTAGGCTGGCTTATTCTTTGGTCAAAGGATTAGCATTGCTATTCAACGTGGTGGTAATACTGCCAATCTTCTGGGCACACTTTGATCCTTAACCTTACCCTGTCCCTTGAATCACATATGATACATGCTATTGTGTATTTCTATTGTGTCTGTAGTCGGGACAGCGAATTTTTGAAGTTAGTTTCGATGTTCCCAAGGTCATCTGTCTTAAATATAATAGTTTCTTATAAAAGTATTTATACGAAAACTACACACATCAAAAGTGTCTAGGGATCAAGCATTTTTATGCGGATTTCTTGAGATTGAGATGTGGCTTTGTAATAAATTTATGATTTTATAAATTTATATGGATCCTTTTTGGTGCATTTCATAATTTGAATCAGGAACTGTGAATCAAATTCGAGTAAAAGATGAAAATCAGCTGTCAATATTTTCCCTATAAAAACATACAACGCATTGAAGACATTATTAGTGCTACTGTTTCCCTACTACTGATTAAAACCAACGTTATTATGGAGCGGCGACGTCATTTAAGCAGGGAAGAAATGCTCAGAGCCGTGGGAATGATAGAAGCTGGTTCCCGGCAACGTACTGTGGCTTTAGCTCTGAATACAAGTCAGAGTGTTATCAGTCGACTTTGGACACGTTACCGAAGCACTGGTACCGTGGCTGAGCGCCATGGAGGACGGTATCGCTGCACCACACGGAGACAAGACCGATACATTCAAATCTTAACTCGAAGAGCTCCAACAATAACCGCCATGATGTTAGCCGTGAGGCTTCATCACTCTTCAGGGAACTTAATTAGCGACCAAACAGTCAGAAACCGCTTGCATGAAGTGAACCTTCATTCCCGAAGACCGCTACGGGTACCACCTATAGCAATGCACAATCGTAGGATTCGATATCAATAGGCTCTTGAACACAGAAATTGGGCAGAAGAACAATGGCGTTTCGTGTGCTTTTCTGATGAGTCTCGTTTTGGTATGAGACCGGATACAAGACGTATACGACACTGGAGAACCCCTGGACGCCAACAGCGATTAAAATCCTGCCAGGAAGTCCATCCTTATAGTGGTGGAACCATCATGGTATGGGCGGGTATTTGGATCGGCGGAAGAACTGAGTTGATTTGGATCAGAGGCAACCTCAACGCTCAAATTTATGCTGAGACGATTGTATCAGACGTCATCGTTCCTCTACAAGTGCAAATCGGTCCCTTATTTCAGTTAATGCATGATAATGCACGACCGCACACCGCAAGAGTTGTAAGACATACTCTCGCCGCAGCTAACATCAATGTCCTGCCCTGGCCTGCTCAGTCGCCAGACTTGAACCCGATTGAGCATGCATGGGATATGCTACAGAGAAGAGCTCTGCCGAATATGGAGGGTATCCCGTCGCAAGAAGACCTTTTTTTGTTGTTGCAACGAACATGGGCGGCCATTCCACAGCGTGATTTGGATGAACTCATTTTGAGTATGCCAAACCGATGTTCTTGTGTTGTTAGTGTTCGCGGTAGAAACACGGATTATTAATTGTTTAAGTTACCCAATAAAATTTTAAAGAAAACTGTTATTTCAGTCTTTTTTTTGAACTTTAATGTTAGTGGTTCAAATGTCAAAAATCCCTTTATTAGGAAAATGGCAAATTTCTTTATTAATGCAAAGGTGACTTGGTTTATCGTTACTGTGACAAACGAAAACACTTTATTTGATGAATCCTTAAAGAAAATTTTAATTAATATCAATCAGGAGAAAAGTTATTGCAAAAATATATGTTGATCCCTAGACACTTTTGATGTGTGTATTTACAGAAATAATTTGCTGTAACTTTAACAAAATGGCTTTCCGGACCCTATACTTTCCAGGCCTCTTCTTCATCGGTTGTTTGATGAACAGCCTGGTGTCAGAGTTTAAACCGCCGTAGGCCTCTGACATGGCTTTAAACACTATTGAAAATCCACAGGCAAAAGTTAGTAGAATATAAAATGCACTACTATATTCAGAGATTAACTATAAGAGAATCACCTAAATTATTCTAATATTATGCTTATGCACGTACATCTCCACATTTGCAGACTCTTAGCAATAAATGTAGTAATGTAGACACAAATTAAAATATCTAGGAGACTAGATCCCAGTGTAAAATAATTAAAATTCCAGTCACTAACGTTTCGAGCGCCCGTCTGTCTCCAACAAAAGGGGATGTTAACAGCATTTGCTCCCAGATTAAGCCATTCAGGGTCGGGTTATTGTCTAATTGTCGTATTGTTTGCAAACCTCTTGCGGGAACAGATCTCGCAATTTCTCGCTTATCTTCTCGTAAAACGTTTACCTACTTCACTCAATTATGAAGCTTGGTAAGTTCGTTAAAAATGTCGCTTTAATTTCTGTGGAGTTGGCTAATTAGATTGTGTGCTAAAAGATGTTGGATTTGCGACTCTTGCCTTTAGGCAAATTAACTCATTTTTTAAGTAGTTACATTTTTTTATACATTTTATGGTATTAAAAATTAAACTTTAAAAAATTTCGAGAAAAATTAAAAAGACATGGATACAAGCGGGTATTTTATTGAATCTGCGATACTTGCTATACCATAGCAATGCGCTTACCAAATGAGCTATCGAATCGTTGCCCACATCCATCCAATTTCTTTTTTATACATCGTCTTAATTTTACAATTTTTTTTTATTCACAATTTTAGCAACTTAGTTTTAGTTAAGTATTTTACTTTAGTTTTAGTATAATACCAAGGATCCCACGAGATTTAATTTTGCATTTTCAACTAGGAGAGATTATGACATATTTGACATAAGGGGTTTAAAAAAAAAACAATGTTATTGTTTCACCGGGTCTGTATTCGAACTGAACTTCTCACAGTGACTTATCCTGAGTTTGTATATACTAACATTATTCTATATATAGGTTACTATAACTCTATGTCTGTCATTTTCCGTACGTTTGACTGGCAATCCGTGCGGTAATGACGCGGCTAATAGCAAGCTCTGTAAAAGCACAAAAGAGGTTGGTGCCTTACTACAGCAGAATTCAGCGCTATTCCTCTGCTTATGTTTATTATATATTGTTATGTGCTAAATTTGACATCGTACATGATAATTAGGGTAGCTACACATAGTCGATTACATTTGGTTCGGTATTTTAGAAGAAATTTCATCGTGACTTCTTCGAAAATATCAAACCGAATGTGCCGAATCGACTATGTGTGTAGCTACATTTACTACATAAAACATTTTTACATTAAAGATTATTATTTTTATTATTTCAAAGAATAAAAAAGATTTTACTTTCACCAATTCTATTTTATCAAAAACTATTTTCTTTACATTATTATAATTAGTTATCTTCCAATCTTGTTAAAAAGATATATTTTAACTTGTTTAACTTATTCATGAACATTTCATTGGATTTTTTCACAAATTACTTGTACAGCCGGCGAAGCGGAGACACTTCTTAGTAAACTTACCTCAATGTCTTTATTGCGTTGTATTGACGAGAGTTTACAGCCGTTTTACTGGCAATCTGAGGCACGATGACGCGGCTATTCCACGCTCAATGGAGCAAGTAGGAGGTATGGCTCTAGTGATGGCGATAAAACATAAATGCTAGAATAAAATCTTTATTTATCTACTTATTACCGAATAATGTTTTAATACTAATTCTTATTACAAACTTATAATATTTAAAAAAAGCAGAAAGAAAATTTTCAGAAATATCTCTAGCAGATTTTTTTTTTATTACTGTCGCATGTGACTCCATGTTTCCTGTGCATGAATTACTTTTAAGCCAATACAAAAATACCCGAACCCATTTGTAATCTATAGCCAAGTTCACTGTCTAAAAAACCGATCAAATGTCTGAATTCTCTCTGCTTACCGCTCAATCAAATCAAAGTGACCCTACCCAAGCCTAACGAGCAAAAAGCTCAGCATACTCAGCGCCGAAATTACCCTGATTCTGGGTAATTACAGAGTGGCAACCCTATCCCGAACACTATGTCATGGTGACGTCATTAGCCGTAAGCAGAATTGTAAGCTGTGATTAAAAGGCTGTCTACAAAGGCTGAATCAGTAATTATCATTGCTTTAAAAGGACACTTAATTACTGAAAGCCGGGGATGTGGTCGGTTTGTTTGGGTATGAGTGATTCCGGGTGGTGTTGCCATGATTCAGTCATTTAAATGTGACAAAACTTAAATTTTTTATCACTTTGGCGCTATTAAGCATTTTTTTTTGGCAAAAATTTTGGAATCACGCAACAAATATTTTGCGGAAGTAAAGAAAAATGTTGTTCGTAAATAGCGGAATGAAGACTTCAGTGGCAAGGGCTCTAGCTAGGCTTAAAATATTATGATAAACGAACTTTTATAAATACATAAATACTCGCAATAAAAAAAAGTATTAGGCATGCTAGTCGAACACTAAAGTTCCAAATTTTTGTAAAAAAACTTTGTAGAAGAAAGAAATTAAATCGATTTCGAGCGATATTTGAACTATCGACAGGGTAAAGCGTCCAGTCGCTCTGCCACCAAGCTATTTGTAACCCTGCAAATGCTATCGAAATTTTCTTCTTATACATTCAACCAGCTCAATTCATTCTCAGGCTGTCAATTGTAGATCTTTGACAGTCGTTACGGGTAGTCAGAAGCTCGAAAGTCTGACAACCAGTCTTACCAAGGGGTATCGTGTAACCCAGTGTCTGGTTTGTGGAGGTCTGATAGGCAGTCGCTTCAAGTAAAACACTGGTATTCAGCTGCATCCGGTAAGACTGGAAACTGACCCCAACATAGTTGGGAAAAGGCTAGGCAGATGATGACATTCAACCAGCTCAGATAGTAGCATCCACGCCTTGTACGAAGTACTCGAAGTTTTATAATTTTTAGAATGTAAACAAATTATTAGTGAATAGTGAACCAATTACGAATTTGTCATTGGTCACAATCAAACCCAGATTAAATTAAAGCAACTCAAAGTCATGACACTGACGTCACATTGGCAGATTGTCAATTAGTAAATAATAAATCTGACATACAACGTACGCATCCACTGGTTGTGTATCTCTGATCGTATCTTCATCCCTCCGCGAGGGCGCGAGGGGCGCCAGTAATTGGGTCCGATGCCGTCCAGATAACGCCGTCTGGCGGCCACTGATTAAATGCGTGTGCATATTTTCTAGTAGCTATTTGGCTGACGAATTTTTGTGTACTGTGAGATCTAGATAAATTAACGTTAGGTACTAAACACTAGGTTTGGTTAAGACCATGTTTCTTTTTATCTCTATTTAAAAGTTAAAGTTTGACAGGTACAGATTGCAGTACGGATGCTCATAAGCCTAAGCCAAGCCTATATTTCATAGAGGGGGTAGGCAGAGGCGTATGCAGTACACCCACGTTGCGCTGACTATGTTTTATGTCCCAAGTAATAATAAATGTCCCAAGTGGCGAGCCTATTGACACAACAGGGCACAATTCCAGACTCCGTGCTCCGTGGAAAAATCCAATAACAATTTGCCCGATCCGGGGATCGTACCCAGGATCACGTGCTCAGCAGTCTCACTAACTACCACTCGACCAACAAGGCAGTCAAAGAATTAAATTTAAGAATTAAAAGATCATTAAAAAGGATAAAAATCAAAGAAGGAATTTAAGGGACAAAGTTTTGCCACCAAGCAACTTTGTCATGTTTCAGCACGATCTATGCGACTTATGTAGGGGATGGGTGGGCACGATACTGACCAAGGTACCTATGCACTGTAGATCATTACACCGCTTAACATCAGGTGAGTACTTAGGGTAGCTACACACATAATCGATTTGGCACATTCGGTTCGGTATTCACGAAGAAGTCCCGATGAAATTTCTTTTAAAATACCAACCTAAATGCCGAATCGACTATGTGTGTGGACCCTTACATAGATAAACACATGCCATTTTCAAAATAAATTAAAAAAAACTTTATTTACAAATGTTGCAAGTTAAAAATGAAACCGTGATCTTACCCACTACGTCAATCTTCCAATTAGGTGTAACACTAACTCAAATATCCCGTTAATCCTTACACAAGCCGTCCTAATGCCGTAAGTCTTTAAATAAGCCAGACAAATGAGGTTAAGCACGTAAAGAATTAGCGAAACCCCAGATAATTGGCCTTGGCCACCCTTCACTTGTGAACGAGAGTGACGAAGTGCATGCTTTGTGCATAACACGCCATTCTTTTGTTTTTAGTGCATGCAAGTGCGTATTTTTGTACTTATTTTGAATAATTATGCGCAATTCGACCTCCTCTAGGACGATTATATTTTTATAAGGAGTATTTAAGTTAAGCTTTATCTATACCTACTTATAAAATAGTAGCGAGACTGAGTGACAGGCAATGCACAGCGAAAACTGATGGACCTAGAGGTGCCTAGTGCCTAGAGACTTTGGAGGAAATATCCCTTGAGTGCCCTAGAGGTGCACTAAGAAAGGATTTTCGGAAATTCCACCCTTACACAAGTAAAATAAGGGATGAAAAACCTAAAACCCACGCGAATGAAGTCGATACACATATCCCGATATATTGCGTTCGATATATCGATTGATAGATATATCGAACGCAATTATTTATTTCCGTGATGATTTGGTTTTTAAGTTTATGGCTTATACCTATATTGGAGTGCTCTCCTAGTGATGGCTGATGAGACTGGGTTGTTTTGAACACTATTAATTATATAGACAACTATAACAAAATAATTATTTAAGTAAACAAATCTCAGAAGTATGATGAGCTCATAGTTTTAACTTACAACTTACGTAGAATTGCATTATGGAATGTAATGAATATTGGAGTAATGAGTACTATAACTAGCTTGATAGAATTATACGTTCTAATTAAATATGCTTCCTAGCAGAACAGCTAAGCATTTGGGTTCTAAATAAAAGAAATGATTACACTTTATATTGTAATCGTATCCTAAGACTCAGCTAACATTAATATCCAACATTGTAATAGAATTCCCAAAATATCTGTTTACTTAACCTGATACACCAATATTCAGATAATAAAGCTGTATAACGTTATCTTAGTCGGCCCCAATTCGGGAATATCGTGTCCACCCCATTAGACATTCTTACATTGAGTCTATTACACATATACACGAATACACCCCCTATTTTATAAGCCATATGAAATTGAACCTTATATTAAAGATGTTACAGGAGTAGTTATAAAAATCTGAGTGAAAAGAAATTATGGTAAGTTCTCGTATCGAATGACATTGACCGGGCTAGGGAATGAGATGAGTCACCGGTTGACAGAAAAGGGAAAGTTTTGTGGGGGGGGTTTCGTCCAGACATAGGTATAAATGTTAATACGACATAGTTTTATTGTTATTACTTAGTGACTGTCTGGTTTTAGGGATCTTTTGTGCCGGTAAATTATGTTGGACAATACTGTCTTCTACGCCATCTTGTTATGTAAGTAAGTTCGGAATTGATTAGAAATTTGCGACAGAGTCTATGTAATGTCTGCCTAAACGTGTATAAGTATTCGGTTTTTTTACTATAAGAAGAAAATAGCTGTCATAACTAGAGAATATAAGTTAGAAAGTACCAGAATAACGCAATATCGTATTTTAGTACTGCAGATGGAAATATGATAGAAGTAGGAGAGGAAAAGGAAAGAGCTAAAGTCAGACAGGGCGTTAGACAGGGGTGTCCATTGTCTCCTATAATTTTTAATATGTTTATAGAATGCGCAATAAGGGAAATAATAGAAAATAATCAGGGAGGTGTAAAAATTAATGGGGAAAGAATTCATTTTATTAGATACGCCGATGACATTGCTGCTTTAGCAGAAGACAGACTACAATTAGAAATATTACTTAATGGAATGAACAAGATATTTTTACAGACTGGATTAAAAATTAATATAAATAAAACAAAAACTTTGACAACATCTAAAAATATTCTTATTACTGAACCAATAAAGTTAAATAATGTAGAAATAGAAGTAGTGAATAAATTTAAATATTTAGGAAGTATTATAACAAGTGACTCCAGGTGTACACCGGATTTAGTAGCTAGAATAGCGATGGCTAAAGGAGCGTTTAACAGGAAGAAACATTTGATAACAACATTAAAGATCTCTAAAAAGAATAGGAAACGGCTCATCAAACATACATCTGGAGTATAGCACTATATGGTTGCGAGACATGGACACTGACACAGAAGGACAGAGAGCGCTTGGAAGCGTTTGAGATGTGGTGCTGGAGAAGGATGGAAAAAATTAGCTGGATGGAAAGAAAAACCAATGAAGAAGTTTTAGATTTGGTAGATGAGAAGAGATGCTTATTAAAAGCTATAGAAATCAGAAGAGGAAAGATGATAGGACACTTGATACGACATGACACCTTTATGAAAAACATCATAGAAGGCAAAATAGAGGGAAAGAGAGGAAGAGGTAGACCAAGAAGAACATATTTCAAACAAATTCAGGAAAAAGTGAATGTCATGTCGTATCAAGAAGTTAAAGAATTGGCTGAGAATAGAGAAACTTGGAGGGAGCTCCACCGACAAGAGCAAAGCTCTTAAATAAAAAAAAAAAAAAAAAAAAGATGGAAATATAGCAAGTGAAAGGCTTTTTAAAAGATTTTAAAGGTATTGCAAATTATTTATTATAAGCTAAAAACCGTAGAAAAAAAGATCCCTGAGAACTAGCAAATATAAAATCAATGGTGTGTAAAGCCCTGACAGAAGCTTATGAATGGCTTAAACTGGGTTGTTCATCAACCATACGATAAAAGAATCAGACGGAATGACATGGGATTTATAATCTCTCCCCATAATTTCAAGATCAAGTATGATTTCGAATTTCGACCAATTTCCTTCTGTATTGAGAGTGCAGTTAGGTAGAAGTATAACTGGCTAATTTCCTCAGGTCAGGTTAAAAATAAGAGTGCAGTTACACCCATATAATTTGAAATCCACAAACGCACCGACCGGAAAAATATCTATCGATAACACAAATATTTGTCTCGTAAATCGAACCCAACACCAAGCGTAGAAGGCGAATCGTACACCAAATTGTGTTATCGGATTCGAATTCATGATCTCTGACTTAGAAGTTTAACAATTATACCACTATTCTATCACGGTAGGCTGATTAAGGGCTGCGAAAGTACGACGGACTACAGACCGATGTTCACCGTAATAATACATGGCTGAATAAATTGACTGAACTTGCTAACAAGTACAGAACTGGTCCTTTGTGCACAAGGAAACTACCTTTGCAGACATCTGTATACTTGGGTATATGAGACATGGACTTAGCCACTGCAATAAGGTTTTATTATGACTAGAGATCATCAAGAGGTCGAAATTATACCGTCATTAATTAAAAACTGTTTTCAATTGTTTTTCATTGATAATACTAAACTTCTATCTAATAGATGAGAAAAAATCAGCACGATAATGATGACGTACTCATAATATTTCATATCTAGTAGTTGCGTTGTGCAATAACTAGAAATAACTTAATAATATTAATAACAAGAAAATGTCTTTATTATTATCAACCCTCTTCATATTTTTCAGAAAATAACCAAATAATAAACTCATTTTACGGACCTCGCGATCCTCTAAATGAGATATCGATTAAAACAAAATTTGCGTTTCACCGCACTCTGTAATGGGTATAGGGAACTAGCGACAAAAACCCACAAATGATTTGCAATTATGCAGTCTCAATGGACTTATTACATCAATAGAGGGGCTGAGACGACCGACGACCGGCAGGGAGGCTAGCAACAATTGAATTTTAACGACCTATAATATTCGTGACATACAGAAAAGAAGAGTGATTAAAATGATTAAAAAATATATCTTTTGCTAAAATAGTTGTGATTTTTTATTGAAATCATCAGAAGTTTTATTTTAATCTAAAATTACATGATGCTTGCAACGCAGCTACTCTCTTTTATTCTTGTGTATTACAATAACACAACGACCACGGAAGCTACTATTATTTTACTGTAATGTGTAGTGCTCGCGCACAGATACATTACCTATTATTACCTAAGTATGTTCGAAAAACAAGAGAAGTACCGGTAGATATGAGGTACGTAGCTGAGTGCAATTTTTTTTTCTGTAAGTTGTCCGACAAAAGCAACAACCATGTCAGATTGAACTGAAGACTGAAATAAATAGCTTTGTAAAAGTATTTAAACCGTTGACTCCCGTAAGGACGCAGGCGTCGAGTAACAATTGATTTCCTTTTGTGTCTCATTTTTCGGTGTTACAGTTTACAATCTACTCGATCACGTGAATTAAGCTCAGGTTCATATCAGGTTCAATAAAAAAATAAATCGGGCTTTGAAATTTACTCCCTTCCATTTTCAACGTCCGTATGTCCCCACAAAGATTCGGGCACAGATGGCCATCCAGATTTGTGCTCACAGGCAGATCCTATTTGTGACGAAAGAACCGCGCTCGTCACGCGAAAATAAGCTTAACATAAACGGTATTACATATTTTATATGGCTTTAGATTTAGATACATGAAATAGCCTTTGATGTAGTTGGCATTTTATCGAAAATATAGAGATGCTTACTATAAATTGATTTATCGTGAGTTTTAATAGTAAGGGTTGTGAATGTATGTAGTATCTGCTGAAGGATCGAATGCGGGATTTTTTATTAATTGTAATTGATAAAAATCTGTTTGGTGATTAACGCATTGGTGCAGAAAATTAATTCTTTGATAGGATCTGATTGAACTGAAGCAGTACAAAAGTTATATTATGATAATACGGTGGTTTTTTCTTCATTTATTTGAAAACGTCATAGTTTTTTTCAACCAATAGTTAGGTATATTTTAAAAACCTGCACGGGTGCATGCTCATATTTTTTTTTATTGGAAATTTTACCTACTGATATTTGTATAATTATCATGACTTGTATTTCCCTCAAAGGGTTAAGCAAATATATGTATGAAAAAATTAATTTATACTGTTCCACTGCTGAGAAAAACCTTCGCCCTCCACTACGCTGATATTGTGCGTGTTCATGAAGGCACGTTAGTGGCAATCGCGATTGGAATAATTATGTCAAGCCGCAGGATAAGGCCAACTCGGCTTAACGCTTACCACAAATTAAGGGGTAACCGGTGTCTTCAACTTAAGGAAACAAGGAGACACTCGAAATGACTTACTGCGTCAAGCTCTGTTTAACCTTACCTATTACCACATCGCCATGAGCGACTCGCTGTTATGATAAATATACCTACATAAATAAAGGGCTAAATCCATTAGCCAAATTTAAAATATACACGATTCAAAATTCTAGTCACACGCTGGGCATGCGAGGGAATCATTTTCAAAACAACTAGTCTCCAATTAGAGAGCAATTCAGTACAAAAAAGGGGACAAATTAAGGGTCGTAATTATAATCAATTAGTTTAGCGAGCGCGCGCGCACGTGCGTCGCACGCGCCTTCTAACGAGGCACTGTGATTTCGCGCCGATGATCAAGTGTCAAAGTGAAATGTCAAAGTGTTGCCAGTCTTAAAAATGTTACTGTGTTGAGGATTAAAGGATGAAAAAGGTAGTTAGTGCCCTTCAAGTTTGCTTAGTCGATGCATGTGTGTTTTGTTGTGGAAAAAAGAGGGTACTAATTATATTATGTTTCTGTATACTTACATTGAAGGGAATGGAAAAATAACATTCAGTCTTAAGTTTGATTAAAAAAATTAATAGATTGATTTGATTTGATTGATTGAAAAAAAAATTGAGTCAAGATTGACTCAATTTTTTTTTTGTAAGAAGATAAAATTATCTACCTATTTTAATCTTAAAATAGGTAGATAATTTTATCTTCTTCTTTTTATAGTGCCTCTTCGTTACTGGAGGTTGGCCGTTAACTTTAGGTATACTTCCCAGTTCTGCAATCAGACGAAAGAGTTCTCCTGCCCCGGATTCCTGTCCATTCCCGGATGTTCCTGAGCCAGGACTTTTTTCGCCTCCAACGCGTATTTTAGATAATTTTATGATAGCTATCTATTATATTGAAAGCACTTCTAGTGGTCTGTTTGCGTGAATTCAACCATGATGCCATTAATTAAATAATAAATCATAATTATTATTAAATTCACCATAATTATAACTGAAATCAAAACTGTACAATACCGATCAAAGATTTTTTGCGCACAATAGAGTCGTATGAACAATTGGACGCAACAGTACTTGCACGTGTCCATCACGCTCGGTGAGTCAGTCGTTCAGTAATGACTGAATGGTGAGTGAATGTGAATAGGAGCGGTGACGTTATCCCGGGACACTTTTGGAAATGATTGTACAATACTCGGCACGAATCTTTGTGTTTGGGAAATTAAACAGCGGGTTAGATTTTCTTTTAGAATAGTTCAAAACGCATTTTATATGTTTCTCACGCAATTTTATGCATGTGAACGCAAGTATTGTAACAGCTAACTTCATATACAACATCCGTGTCAAAAAAAGAGTATAATACTCGTAAAATATATTTAATTTCTAACCAAAACTACCTAGCAACAATTTAAAAAAAATGGGTTTTAACAAAACGGATTGTGGATCACATGTTACCTGTGGTATTTGGTATGTGATGCCAAATTGCGTTGGAGGTTGCCTGTTCGCATCTGCTGATAAGTGCCTAGTGACGCGGCTTCGATCGATGCGGATCAAAATGTCTCAGTCTGATCCATAGATTCGATTTCGATTTAAATATTTTACACTCAACAATACCGGAAAAATTCTTAAAAAAAATCGAATGGTGTCGTTAATAATTGATGTCCATAACTGGGCGAGATGCTTGCAGATTATGCTATGGTCATAGACGAATTTTAATTAAGTAACATAAATTTATGTTACTACACTTACCACAAAAATTTGGATACGCATTTTTTTAAATAACTGATTCTCCCTACCTAATTACAACTTCGCAATTAAAACCTTTATACACATTCCTACGTAACATAACTTCATAATTACAAATGGGTGGCAAGCTCGTCAAGTTAAATCTCTAAGCTCTTTGAACTATCGCTGGCAAATTCATATTTTCCCGGCCAATGGGCTCGAAAATTACTAGAATTATACGTGCGAAGTGCAGGGCCGTGTTTGGTGAATGTGGGTCCATGTTGATAGCGGCGTGCTTGTTTTGATTGAGTTTGATAAAAAAAGAACGATTTTGTGTTATTTATAGCTTTTTAGTTTAGTTTGAAGTCGGTTTTATTTTCTTTTTTGTATTGATTTTTTAACTGTTTCGCGCTCGGTTAGGGAGAGATGGGAGGAGGTCTGCACGATGTTACTACTCCCATCCCGAGGAAACAAGTATTTTTTTATTCATGTTTTTGTATAATGTATACGTATAACGGAACGTATTTTTAAACGGTTTTTTTAAGGTTACCCTGTTTGTTTTTTATTGATTTGTTTGGTTCAATTTTAGTAATTTAAATTCTACCCCCTTCTTGTTGACAGATTGATCTGATATTTGTTGCATACCTTTAGTTCTGACGACAAAACCGTTTTACGTAAAACAATTGACTTATATTGTTTCCAAGTAAACGGTTTGGTAAGTAAAATGAAACGTAATTAAAAGTCAAAAAGTTCAGCAATTAAAATCAATAAAAAAACCAACTACCCATAACACAAACTTTGAATCGTTTCCAACAATACCAACGCAAGAAAAAAGCCAGTCTATATCATGAACAAATAATAAAATTCTCCACTTAAATCTACTCTGAAACTCCGGCATTATTTAACTTCATCTCAAGGCACCCGTTACGAAGTATTTAGTTTCCCGCTAGTAATAGAGCCTGAACTTTCCCACTTTTGCTTCAGATCTTTGATAAGATACTTTTGCAAAGAGTATTTATTTCAAAGGATACAAGTTAAAAGTATTTATTGCTAGTACTAGAATATACAGCGAGACTGGAATATATTATACGGCGAGTGAGACGCTTTGGCGCTGGACTTTTGATAATGGTAGAGCTATTTGCAATAATGGGCAGGTTCAACTGGGGTAGTAAAGAAAGAAAGAAAAAAAAAGTTTTATTTTGTAACTTCACAAAGAGCAGAAATTAAAAAAAAAAAATAATAATAATAGTACAACCTTCTTAAAGAATATCGGCGCGAAATTAACACATGTGCATAACAATTATGCATACACACACACAAACATTACAGTGTTTGTGTAAGAGGAGAACGCTAGGAAAAGCGCGACTGCTGAACACAAGGTCCTGGGTTCGATCCCTGGGTCGGACAAAGTGTTATTGGGTTTTTCCATTACGAAATTCTCAGTAGCGACACAGAGTCTGGAATTGTGCCCGGTTAATGGCAATAGGCTCGCCCCCTATTACATGGGACTCATAATATAGCCGGCGAAACGTGGGTGTACTGCATGCACCTCTGCCTACCGCCTCTGTGGAATACAAGCGAGTCTATGTTATAATGTAAGTAAGTACTACGACTGTTTCAAACCAAATAGTTCTTCAAACATTTTACTCTAGAAGTCTTTATTTATGGTTCGTAGAAAAGTATTTTTCTTTATTTATAAATATTTAAGAAGTCTTTCTTGCGAAGCTGTTCTGAGAAAGTTGAATTTTTCTTCACAAAGTAAAAGCTAGTGATGTGGACTCACTTCTGGTAATAATTCTCTAGAACATGTTAAAGTTGCTTTCTGAAAATAAAATTTCTTGACGTGAAAATAAAATTCTTGAAAAAGAAAATGTGAAGCGTAACATATTTTACATATCTCTTGCTCTGTAAGTACACCCTTACACCCCTGAATGCCGGGGTGTATGACTATCATTACAGCATAGGTTTTGGAATTTGAAAAAAGAACTGTCATACTCATACTGCACGAAGAATATTTTTAAAAAGTTAATATTTTTTTTCTTGGTATCGATTAATTACTCGAATCGGAATCTAGACAATTTATTTTATAAAGAACTATTTGTTTCCACATCGTATGTTAGATGGAATCGATTTAAAAATCAAACTGGCCAGCAAGATTTGACGCGCTTGCGTGCGTGAAAAAAAAAGGCAGTCTATTAGATTCCTAAAAAGAACGTGACCATATCTCTTACAAATTGTAATAATTTTACTATTAATTTTAATTAAATACACATTTTTTTCTTCTTAATAAATGTTCATTGAAACCTGCTGTCTTGTTGTTTACTTACCTCACAATCGATATGTAAAGCAGAGTATTTATCTCGGGCGTAAGCATCAATTGCATACTCGGGTTAATTAGCGCCTTCGCTTCGCTCAGGCGCCAAATACCTCGTATGCAATTGATGTCATACAGCCCTTGGTTAATAATCTACTATTACAAAAAATAAAAATCATATAAAAATCTTGTCTTTTTTGCGTTACATACATTCTGTTTTTGAAACTAACTAACTGAAATAATTCTTCAATAAAGTTTTAGTGTCTTAAATAAATAATAATAATATTAATAAGTAGGTAGGAGCAGATGTGTAAAATTAGAATACAATGTTTTTTATGTGTATTATAATAATATAATGAAGAACATATTTTTTTAAATATATTATATTTAATTAAACAAATAAAAATAATTATATTAACCAATTAATATACATAGTAATTAGTAGTAGTAATTAGTTGAAGGAATCAATTAATAAGACATTTTGGATTTCATTTGCCTTTAATATTGGAGATGCACACATTTCCAATATTAAAGGCAAATGAAATCACAATGAATACTGCAGTATTTGTCTAGATAAGATTGGTTTTGATGGAATTTACATCGTCGTTTTGATGAACAAAGATAACCCACTGTTACACAGTAAACAATGTTTTTTTTTTGCTGTTTAACATATTTAATGCAATGAATAAAATAACTTAAAAAAGAAAATCAGCAACGTAAACTATAAAAAAAAGTATGAATATTGAAATCAAGATTTTTTTATGTTGTTGTAACAGTATTCACTTGGCTTCGTAATTGCGCATATTTTTGCATATACCCTCTGTTATGCCTGGAAACAAACATGTCCAGAAATTACAACGATTTTATTACGGAGTTTAACGTCTGGTTACATTGGTGCAAGCGGGCACGCGGGCATAAATATGTAGGTAACTGCGACCTCCCCGTGCATATAAATGAATGCTTTTATACCCATGAATTCTTTACGAGTATCTATTTCATTCTAAAACATGAGGGTTTGAAGTATTCTTTGTCGCTCAGCAGAATATTTTTTTAAAATTCTTATCAAAATAATTTTTTAAGTTAAGTTTCTGTTTTGTACTAGCATGAGATAAGTACGAGTAACATGGTACGGGTAAATGTTTTTATGGACAAAAAAAATACAAAATTTCTAAGTAAAAAAACCCTTGACCTCTTAAGTGAAGACTTGTACTAAAGAGGTCTAGAAATCTATTATTTAATACGTGAAGCGAAAACTATGGATCCCTTTTTAAGAATAATACACGCACGGAGGAGTGTGACACTTGGCATAGTAGAAGTTTAAATGGAGAAAAAGTACAGAAAGCTAAAATTAAAAAAAAATACCTTCGAATTTCGACCATTGACTGGATTACCAGTAAGTTTTGTAACAATAACACAATAACACTGGCCACTATAACTGATAGCCATTAAACAATGCTTATAAAGACCGCGCCATAGAGCGATGCGCAGTAGCTCGTAATCTTGATCGTAATTAGCGCGATACAGATTTACATTTAGATAATTGCGCGCATTAGCATGCAGTTGCAATAACTCAGTGCCTTGCGCCTGCGCCACTGAAACGGTAGATGGCTGATTAGCAAAAAGCGTCGTTACCATACGATAGTTTTGTTCAGTGATTCTCAATGTAACCCCTAGGGAATGACTTGCATGCAGTGAAATTGCAAGGGGTGGGACTGAACTATGGCCCTAATGGACTACTAAGGGGTGAAATGCAATCTATTAGCATTTGTTTTGGTTTAGGTGGAAAACGTAGTAAGTAATACTGAAATATGTAAGTATGTGATTTTAGATAGGCACCTAATTTGGTTATAGGCTGAAATACAAGCCCAGCTTAGTTTAGGCACAGCAGCTCAATTATTGATAATTTACAAATTAATTGTATAACATTACAAATTATTTTTTATGGGTTTTTTTGTTGTACTCCAATGAATTTGCACGATAAGAATGCATAACATATTTTTTTGCATATTTATTCTGTGTTTTATATTATTGTGTTCATATTTTGTTGTGGTGTCTAAACGGCCAACTTAGACATAAGTTAAACTCATAACACCCCTCTTTTTTCGTCGGGGGTTAAAAATACTTCAAACTACAGCACAAAACGCACGCTTAATAATACGTTGGCCTATCTGAAAGAAGTAGATTTTTGGGGAAACGCGATAAACTTATCTGTAATTAGGGTCTGGTTTTTAGCAAATGTCTCAAGTTTTATTAAATTATTATTAGTAGCAGTACTTAGTTATTATATAAAATTATAATAGAAATCATAGATGGCATTGGTCTGTGCGTATGCAAAACTCAATTCTAACCTAGGTATGTCCCAATAAGTCAGTTTCATAATAAGCGTGCGAAAAGTTTGACAATCGCTGCATGCAGCGTTTAAATTGCTAGCAATATTTATCTGTTTTGTGTATGTTTACATCGTCGATACAAATGGATTTACTCTGAGCGGTCGGAACTTTTGAATCTCAATAATATGTGCAGCATAAATTTCTATATGAGCTTACTTTACGAGGATCTAGTTGTACTTACTTTGTATGTTTTGTATTATGTTTTTTTTTTTACATGTTTATACACAGGTTTTGCTTATTAAATGAAATTAATTAATAAGAAACTCGCAAAAACAACTGACTTGACTTAACTTGACTGACTTAAAGCAACATTACATACATGCAGATGCTACTTCTATTTTCTTTTTCTTAAAAGGCTATAAGATCTAACTCTCATTTTCTCTCAGTCAACTAATTAACTGTTTTTTTGTCTGGTAGAAATAAGCTGGTAGCAGGGTTGCAGCACTCTCGCTCATAATATCTACGTGAAATACCAGTATTAAAGTTGTGTTTCGTTCGGTCAGTAAGAGCACTGGAGGTCCATTCCACAAGCTCACAGAGTCGGTATAGATTACAAACATACCCATCTACCTGTTTGCCACCTTAGTGGTTGGTTATTTATTCTTCAAAAGTGACTTTAGAACAAAAGTGTTTGAAATAAATGATGGATTGAAGAGAACGTCTTAAAAAAAAAGTAAATAATCTATACCATAAGAGCAGGGCGTTCCTATCGTACATTTTTCCGAAGCTCTTCGTACAAATGTGGTAATAAAACAATATAATATTAAATATTATTACGGCTTTACTCACAGATTGATTTCAGGGAATGTTGGACTAGTTTTGAACTCAAACGGAGTCCATTTTCAAGACCTCACTTGTCAACTGACTGAAACTCTTGAAAATGGACTCCGTTTGTGTTTGAAACTAGTCGGGTTTTCCCCAAAATCAATCCGTGAGTAAAACCGTAATAATGTTAATTAAAACAATATTACGTAATACATTTTTTTTTACTTTATGTTACCTTTAAAAGGTTTTTAGGTACTAGGCATGCTACTGCATAAGAGATAAGGAATAGTTATTCAATGATTGAATATCTACTAATAATACTATAATACTACATAAAAGTTTCTGTATCAGTTTAACTGAAAAGTTTGATATACACTGGATCATATCACTCGGTTTGCTAGTAGTGTTTGTCTGTTTGTTGCGTGTTTAGATCGATGCAGTATTGCAGTTGGATAGCAATCGTGATGCGGGCATGAATGGGGCGCAGACGAAACGGCATTGTGTTGTCAATTATCACTGTAAACTAATCTAGGCTGTTGTGAATGATGTTAGTTCAGTGTTGTTGAGTTTGGAAGCATGTATTTGATCGGTAGGTAAATTAATTATCATGTATCTATCTATAGTTGTAATAGCCTAGTGGCTACTTTAGATTAATCGCAAATTAATCTTTATATTTTTATTTCATAATTTTCTCGTTGTCGTTTGTCGACTGCCTCGTTGGTCTAGTGGTAGCAAGCGCGACTGCTGAGCACGAGGTCCTGGGTTCGATCCCCGGGTCGGGCAAAGTGTTATTGGGTTTTTCCATTTAGAAATTCTCATTAGCAGCACGGAGTCTGGAATTGTGCCCGGTTAATGGCAATAGGCTCGTCCGCTATTACATGGGACTTATAACATAGCCGGCGAAACGTGGGTGTACTGCACCTCTGCCTACCCCCTCTGGGGAATACAAGCGTGAGTTCATAATATATAAATATTTATAATTTTCTTGGCCTTAGAAATATGTAAGTATCACGACTCTAACTCTGGTGTTGACCGTTGACTGGCCAGTTAGAGGTCTTAGGATCGTACCCAAGGTTGATTTTTCGTAAGTTATGTGCGTATTATAAATCAATTATCACTTACTCCGTGCCTCGAAAAGCTCGTAAAGCCGTTGGGCTTGTGCTTGATATCTCTCCGGTCGCGTTGGATTAGCGTCTCATCGGACTATGAGAGTAGGGAATAGAGAGTGCACCTGTGTTTGTGCACACACTTGTGCACTATTCTCATGCGTAGTTGGCTAATCTCAAGTCTTATGTTCCATGAATTGTTTTTTTGCAAAAGCCATCGGATATTAAAGCAGTGATAGCCTAGTGGTTAACCGTTGGACTGTCAAGTCAAAAATCCTAGGTTCGAGCCTAAGACCTTTGACTTTCCGGAAATTCAATCACTTCCTAAAAACATCGTTACGAAACCAGCACATCTGAGAGATTAAACGTTATGTAAAACTATGTTAAAGGCCCTATCGGGTGGTTTAAACTCCGACACTAGGTTGTTCATCGACCATACGATAAAGAAAGAAAAGCTATCGAATGGTTATACACGGAGCTATATTTATAGCATAGAAAACGTACTCCTCCTAACAGAAGAGAATACAATCATACTTCCCAACAATCTAAAAAAATGCTTACGTAATTTCCTGGCAAGTCTACAAATTCTGCCTGATTTTAATACCCTCTTTATTTCCGTCCCTAACAAACGTGATCAAACGGAGCGGGACAAAAATCTTATTTCCCAAATTGTATCCGACGATCAGATGATGTTCAACAAGATCAGGGAGCGCCATTTACCTTCCGATACACTCCACTTACAACTAACTTTCACAATTTCTTTTTCCCTAATAAGACTTCCCTTTAAAGAATTACTTGCTTTTTATTACCTTTAACGCGATGTAAACGACGAAGGAACTCGGGACGGACATCAAAGCCCGAGATAATCCAATAAGTTGCATTACTTGGCCTTACAGGCCGGATAATTTGAGCAGGGATCTTCCTTAATCAACGCTGATAAAAGAAGGAACCTTTTTATATTCGTCAGGTAATAGAAATGTGACGGCCTGATTAATTAGGACGGTTTTCTGTAAGGAGTTTTTAGTTGATGTTGATTAAAAGAAATTTAGTAATTTTGTTGTTTAGTTGCTCTTTTTAAGGTTAATGTCGTTAAAATGAGAGTCTCATAAAAAGAATTAGATAATTATAGATTCGTTACAGTACAAAATGACAAGTTGATTTTTTAAAATTTATTTATTTGCATCGGGCAACAGGCCCATAAAAAATAATAAACACACATACAAAAACAAAAATATCTGATAAACTAATACATACTTAATAATATTATAACTTATAGACTAATTTACACAAAGTGTCGGCGTCGTGTGTCGTGTGTAATTACAGTTACGTCTAAACAAGTACAAGGTGCACATAACTAGAAACGTTTTCTAAATTAATTATATTTTCAAACATAAAATGCATAGAACAATACACAGTGTTTGATTCTCTGTCCCAAATTATTGATAAGCCAATTTTTATCGTCTTTCATGATATTCTCGAACTTTTCAGATCGTCATACTTCGTCAGCTATCGTGGATTGTCGGCAGTGTCAGCTTGGCGCCATCGAGTTACAATAGTTCAGTGACCTGGTATTCCCAGTTTTCATCGTTTTTCTTCCCCACCGTATCTCAGTAGACGCCCATTGAATTATGTTGTCACGCCAAGATTAATGGCATGATGTCGATGCTTCGTCTCGATTTTTTCTTTTACTTTCAAGTTTTTCAGTTGTGTCTGTGATATTTTTGGGCATGCTGTGATATAAACTAATTGAAATAAAAAAAATTCTTGACAGCGATTTCAGGGTACAATTATACTTATAAGTACTTACTATTTTTTTAAACTAGTAAATCTATGGATACTTACTATTAAAATTGAAAATTGAATACGTGATTTTTAAGTTACATCAAATGATATTTGCGCTTTAACTTAAATAAATTTTATGCGAGCTTTACGAAAAAACAAATTTTACACAAATTTTATAAGAGTTTGGTTAATCCTACTAATATTATAAAGGCGAAAGTTTGTAAGTATGGATGTATGGATGTATGGATGTATGGATGTTTGTTACTCTTTCACGTAAAAACTACTGAATGGATTTGAATGAAACTTCACCACAATATAGCTTATACATCAGAATAACACATAGGCTACAATTTATCAACATATCATGCGGGCGAAGCCGCGGGCGGAAGCTAGTAATTAATAATTATGGACTTTGTAACTAAAGATTTATTATTATTATTATTTACGGAAATTTTAATACAGTTCGTTACCACAGGATCTAGATGGTTTCTAAGTTACTGTCACCTTGTATCATCCCACTGCTGGGCAAAAGCCTCCCCCCATGATTTCCATACCTTTCCGACCAAGGCTGTAGTGGATTATTGATCGTTCGTCTTATCTAAATTACGTACCACAACGTACGTGGCCACGTGGTCTGCCGTGACGTCGTTTCGCCATATCAGGACTTCACTTAATGATTTTTAACCATTGAAATATTTAGAGCTGTTTTTTAAATTACGGTTTTCAAAGTCGGTCCTAAAGAAAAAGTGGTTCCCATTTGTGTGAACAAACAAATGCACTGGTGGGAGCATAAATATATTACAATATACAATTCACTGCAGCGTTAGTCAACGCTAAAATGGATAAGTTATTCCGCAGAGGAATAAGGTATATATCGACCTACAGCGTATATGTATCTAAATGTATGTCTATGTATACAGTGTGTCGGCAACAGGTGAAAGTTGAAATGGGAGTGACAAAAACAATTGTCGAGGAACGTGACCGCGCGTGACGGTAGAATCCACAGACATAAAGCAAGATTAGACTGTGTATTCATTTCGTGATAAAATCCATTTAATCTATCCATATTAGTACTAAGATGCGCCGTGTAGAAATAGCAAAAATTCCAGCTTAATCGAAACATTTTTTCGAATAAAAAAATAGATTTAAATGAATTTTTATTTTATGCCATTATTATGCATGGAAGCATGTTTCGATCAAGCTGAAACTTGGTAATGTTGTTCTCCTTTAATTGGTTTAGTTTGATTTTTATAACTCTATTCTAATAGAGTAGGTATAGCGAGATAGCAGATTTAATTACCGAGTATCCGCGCCTTAAAGGCTAGTTACAATACTGATAACCATGCCCCATCTAGCTTATCTATATCTGTGGTTAAAACAAATACTTATTCGTGATGACGTTGTTGTACTGCTGAGTTGGGGGTGACAGGAATACGTATGTATTTTGCGTGGAACTGTTTGTTTTAAAAGCTTTATGTTATAGTAATGAACAATATGTGGTCAACAAATATCATCTTGTCATCTCAACTTCACAAAAATGGAACTCTTAGACAACAAGATGATCCTCGGCCTCTACTCGTTGTTGTCAGATTCATTAAATCTTAGATAAGTCTTTTGAATCTTAGGTAATTAATTGGGTATTAAAGAAAAAATAACAACAAATAACGCTCATAGCAAATGTCACAGGTATTTTTAAACGGTTTTATATGTTTGTTATTTGGTTCTTTAGTAAGTAATTAAAATTTTACCCCTTTTCCTGTTGATAGATTGATCTGATATTTGATACAAACCTTAAGTTCTGATGACAAAACTGTTTTACGTAAAAAAAAACTTACTTTTGGCCACGCGGTACCGTTAGTAATAAATACATTAATTTAATTATAATAAGCTAGTACGATATATTCCGTGTAACTAGACACTACAAGAAAAGGAATCGCCACCTTTTTACTTTTATACTTTACTTTACGTGATAATAAACGGGTTAATTTTGGTGATATTTTTCTCTTCGTGCTCCAAAAACTTACCAACATTGCTGAACATCATCACATACCAACAACTCCGGGTACACCTAGCTACAACTACAACTACATAACTACAGCTGCTAATATACAACTAATATTAAAAACAATACAATCTAACAAACCCCCATCCCCTACCAAGTAAAGACAAAACAACAGAAACGTAAAAATATAATACTCATCGTCCACTTTGTTTTTGTCACAGTTCCCCGTATACAAATGGCTGCGAAGCAACTTCAGCCGTAAAACATTTTCGTGGCTTACAGAACAAAAAACGCATAGAAACTCAGACAAAACTGCGGGCAAAAAGTTGTAAAACAAAGAGACCAGACCGTTTTGTTCTACCTTTTGCGTCGTAAGTTGTTTTTTAATTATTCGTGAAGATAAAGCCGCAGTGACCATTTTGGTTAGTTTGTGCCCCTCATTTTGTTTTTCAATTAGGTACCAACCTATTTTGTGGGAAGGATTTATTTATCTATTTATAGTATTTACTTATTTAATAGATCGTTGGCCCCGGCTGTCATGAAGATCTTTGACAGTCGTTAAAGAGAGTCAGTACCCTAATAAAATCCTTACAACTATTCTAACTGAATATCGTATCCCTTTGGGTTGAGCCTTGCGGAGGTCAAATATGCGGCCACTCCGTAGAAAACTGATATTCAGCTGCATCTGGTTAGAGTTGAATCCGATCCCAACAAAGTTTGGGAATAATAAGGCTAGGAGGATGGATGACTTAGATTATAGGATAGATAATGATGGAGAGGATATGACTTCGATATCATATTAATATTAATAATTATTATTATGTTTTACACTAACATTGGATGTTTATCATAATTCTAACCGTTGTTGGCAAAATGTGTCTTGACTTCTGATACGAAATTTCGCCTCTTCACTCGATCTCGTGGTCTTTCGCCATTATTAATCCTCTAATGAATAATTTAACAGAAATAATAAATCTCTCAGTCTAATGATCTTTAGTTAAGGGTGCCGTGGTTAAAGGCTTACTTTTTCTTAAAAGACAACGAAATGTTAAAGCGGCTGGCGTAAATCGGCCCTCGAAATAAAATTCGGATTGTGGATTTGTCTTGTTCAGCCAGGAAATTAACGTAGTATGTAACGAGGCGTGTGGTTTTTGGCCCAAGAATAGAACCACCCCTACTCCTCAGAAGCAACAAAGAAAAGATCCGGAGGATGGGCAACAGCATCCTTCTGTGTAACAGCAATTATCTGCTACTGCCATCGCCAACCCGCTTGCCCAGCATGGCGATTATGAGCGCACAATAGTAACGCGCATTGGGAGAGGCCTATGTTCGACAGTGAAGTAATAAAGGCTGATGATAACAATGATGATGATTAAGACGTAGTGTGGTTAGAAGGTAAAAATGCTATCGCATCGCTTAAAAATGCTATCGCATCGCTTAAAAATCCTATCGCGTCGCTTTAAGAACTATTGCAATAAAATGTACACTTTTATCAGCAATTTAATCGCTTTCCTAAAGATTGATATTCCGATTAAATTCTAATCTCCGCGCACGTTGGAACGCCTGTCGTACCGTAGCGTACGTGTGTCAAACGCAGTCACCAAAACGCGATATAACGTCGATGCAAATGCAAAATTGCTGCCGATGCTCAAAGTATTGTGTGAGTTAAATTCCAAATGACACACAAAATGAAATCCATTGTTACGTACAACCAGAAAAAAATCATTTGCAATACTTACACGCACTCTAATTAAAGTGTGTGTGAGTGTTAGTCGTGCAAAGAAATATAAACACTATGTTCTGCTAAGTGCTAATATTTATCCACCAATCTTAATTCAAGTTCAATGTGCGAGCAAGATAGCAAATTACACAACTTTCACAAAACTTGCTTATAAACGGTTTCCTTTAGTAAATGAAACTATGAGCGATCTGTAATAAGAACGATATATTTTAGAATATTTTCAGTTTCTTTTGCAGTAGATTTATGTAATTTTATATTGTTGTATTTTTAATAATTGTGTATTGTTTTGTGGTGTTCCAATAAAATTGTATTCGTTCATTCTACTTTCAAAAAGAGTACGATTATAATGTATTCCTTATTTTTTACAAAACACAATACCAGGCAATCATAATTCCTTACAGTATTGATTTGTACTGAAACATCTTGAGGGACCGCCATCTGTCACGAAGTACAACAGTTGTTTTTATTTTTTTCTTTTCTCTCTCCGTTTTGTTTTATACTTACAGCTTCCGAGCTTTTTCTACGCATTGTTTTGAGAACAACTCACACAGGCTTTATTTCATTGTATTTATTTTATAAGCTTAGGCACTACAAATGGTTAGTAATAAGAAAGATGTTATAAGTTCGATTGGGGGACCTACAGAACCTTTTTACTAAGTCCTCTTCTGTACTCTTATGTATGTGTATGTATGTATTTCTTAATTCATAACATAAGTTTGTTTGGTTGCTTTAAAACTAACTTTAAATTAAAGAAAATTTAAGACTGTTTCTTTGGTCTAGCGATAGCAAGCGCGACTGCTGAGCACGATGTCCAGGGTTCGATCCCCGGGTCGGACAGTGTTATTAAGTTTTTCATTGAGAAATTCTCAGTAGCAGCGCGGAGTCTGGAATTGAATGAAGTTTGTTCCCTTAAGAAATTTGCTTGTGTCTTATTTTCTTTAATAAATAAGTCTTGAGTTTCTAGTTTATGGTTAGTTTTTCCAGCAGGTATATATATATCATATATATATATATATATATATCATCACATTTGAATAAAGTAAGCTTTACTAATATATTTATGATTTCTAAATTATGAGTTACGTAGAAGAAATCATCATTTTTGACTAAACATTCGTGTTAAGTAAATATTATGTTTTACGGTCCATGTGAGTCAGCATCAAGACTTAATGAAAATAAGTCAACATTTTTCCGGCTGTTGTTTACAAAACAAAGTAATTTTTAATGCTTTCCATTGGTTTTCATTGAGTGGAGGTAAAGAGACCAGCTTACACGATATTGAGTGATTTTTAATTATAAAAGTCTTCGAAGTTACATCAAAAACATTAGAAGCCAACTAATTAATAGATTACATCTAGAAGAACGTGATGAGAGTGAATGAGGCAAAAGAGGTATGCAAGAATCGTAGCAAGTGGAAATCCGTTGTCTCTGCCTACCCCTCTGGGAAACATGCGTGAGTCTATGTACGTATGTATATAGAATTCAGTCATTTAAGAATATGTACAGTTGGTAGAGCTGTGCACCACCCTCCAATAGAGAAGAGAACTGGAGGCTCAATCCCCACCATCTTTCGTAATCCCTCTCTTAATCTTTCTAATCATAAACCCGCTAAGTCGGTAAAACGCAGCTGATACCCCTGGGTAAGCGTCTATAGTCTATACTCTATAGCAGGGGTCACCAAATGACGGAACGGTAAGCCAATTGGTAGAAAGGACCCGGGATATCCCTCCATGTGCTGATGGTGATCACCGGGGTAGTTTTAGTGAGGTAAGAATCCCACACTTCCTGGTCTCTTCCCACGGAGGCCGAGTGGCTTTTGTAGGTTTCAACCCGTAAACAAAAAGGCCAATTGGTAGATGAGTATATTTGATGTTTATGAAATGTCGAATACTACTTTAAAATCAACTTAACGCTTGATTGTCAGCTGTCATCTACCTAGCGAACCCTGATAATCTTTTATATTTTTTAAACGGACCTCCAATCAAAATAATTGGTGACTACCTACTCTATAGATTCCCATCAGACAGGCCGTATGTTTGTTTACTACCTTAGTACTCATAAAAAATATTACACAGCCTATTAGCTACAGCTATTCTAATAATGCAAAAGAAAAGTGCTGAAATAGTACTAAATAGTACTAAAATAGTACTAATTAGCACCACACTAGCACCCTAAAGAATAAATAGTGCCCTGATTCCTGATTCTAACTTGTATTTCACAGTGCAGCTTTTAATCAAACCATTTCCTACCATTAGTACAGTCAGAAACAAAGGGCTTTGGTGACAAAAAATAAGCTTAATACGAACAAATGGTGGACATTCGGGCACAAAAAACGTAGGCTGTACTTTAATTGATTTAATTTGTCCGGAGTCAAAACCCTGCCATGGGGAGGTGTTGCCGTTGACGGTGGAACTAATGGGGACTTCAAACTTGACGATTTGTGTATTTAAGTGTGTGCCTTATCTAATTCTAAGCAACTTGTTAAGGTAATTACTTAACTTATGTGTAAAATAATTAAAAAATATTCTATCAAATAAAGACAAATAGTTTAAAAAATAATAAATGTTTATTATAATTATTATATAAATTAAAGTATATTCGTACCTACCTGCCCCGACAGTTCGTATTATTTCGTACTAATATTTTAAAGATACGATGATCGTGTTAGAAAAAAAACTTGCTAGTATACCACCTAATATTTTTCTATAAAAAGAATATATTTTTACTGAATATTTTTATTACGAAAAACGTACTAGGAAGTAATTTAATCTTTCCAGCACAGCCATAGTATCTTCAAATATATATTTTGTTAGCCATGTATAAAATTTCAAAATAATATGACAAAATAATACAAATTCGAAACTATCTTATATATATTATCTAAGAATTTAAAAAGGAAAGGAAAGGAAAGAATTTAAACTTAAAAAGTCGTGCAACACAAGATCCGATAGTGACGATCTCTCAGTGTGTACACCCCTTTTTCCCTGAGCTGCGCTTTTCCATTTGTTTTCATTAAAGCGCGTCGTCGCTGCGAGCGTTTATTGACACGCGGTACAAATAGCTCAGGAGAATCTGATTTATTACCTTAAATACTATATAGATATATGTTTAATATATAGTCATAAATAAATAATATATACGTAACTGTTCGTTAGTATTTTATGGTAAAAGAATTTAAACATAAAAATGTAAAAAAAGTGTAGCAAATATTTCAAAATAGCATTATAATCACGAAGCAAATACTAAGATTTGCTTCGTGATTATAATACATCAAAAATATATAATAAGTTTTAAAAATATTCCAAATTGCATTTATAACAATACATCAAAAATGATCGATACTTTTGAATAGCGATCGAGCGGCGCGTCTCAGTTTTATTACGAATCCCGGGGAGCCGCTTTGTGATGTAAAAGATTGATGCCTATCTCTTGCACTTTAGAATTTGTGCTCACGCTGCAAAAGTATGAGATGCTGTCTGTCTGCGCGTTGATTTAAAGGGAAGATTAAAGACCAATAGGGAGTTATTCTTGTACTATGAATTTGCTGAAGGATGAAGTTTACTCTGGTACAATGCATAGTACACGAGTGATATCGGGGGTGGTATCGATTACAAATAACCCTGTATACTTTATTAGTTAATATAAGACACCACTGTACTAACGGTGAAGAAAAAAAATCGCGAGAATACCTGGACTTTATACTCTGAAATCGCCAACTCGCAGTGAGCTGGGGTGGTGGTTAACGCTCAATATTTGTTCTCTGTAATATTAATTGTTATTATTTTATATTATAATGTAGGTAATAAGAACAGTTTTCTTCTTCTTAATAAATTATAATTTTTATATCATATTCGATTTTTTCTTTCTACAAATAAGAACTTTAGAGTTCGCTCACATGCATAAATATACGAATGTTTTATAAATTTTTATACTAGGTATAATATATTTTTAAAATGGACTTAAAAAACACGCAAAGTCAGATGAAACTCATGTGCTACACAGGATACGAGTGAATCCGTAATGTGACGTTGCATTCTTCAGAATCCTAGGATTTTATATCGCTATAGAATAGTGAATACTTTATTCAGTGCTTTTATATATTGAAAACGAATATTGCTTTTACTATTCTTTATTGTATCCTATACTATCGTGTGAAGGAAACTTGATGGATTGTAAAACTGCATTTTTTATAGCAGTATAATTATGCAGGTATGTATATGGTTTATTTCTACAAAGTTTTGTTTGTTTATTATAAATCATCATTATCAGCCGCTGCATCAGTCCACTTTTTTGAAAGTGGACTGATGCAGCGGCTTACGTTCAGCAGCCTATGTGTATGTTCGCATAGGCCTCTCTCAATGCACGCCACTTTTGTGCGCTCATTGGAGGTATTTGCTCATAATCACCACACTAGTGCTGGGGGCAAGCGGGTTGGCGATCGCAGTAGCAGATGATTGCAGTTAGAAAAATGCTGCTCCCCATCATCCGGATCTTTCTCTTTGTCGCTTTTTACGACAACCCTGAGACGAGTAGGGGTGGTTCTATTCTTAGGCCAAAAACCACATGGCACAAAAGTTGCGTTTAACATAAACTGTACATAAATGCAATGAAACTAAACCAACAGTGGTAGATTTTTCATAGTTATAACATCATTTCAAGCCACGCTGTTTCTAGCTCAAACAAAATGCGGCGTAAAAAAGCCGGCCAGACTAGAAGCACAAAGCATAGAATTTATCGTCCACCTCACGTGCCCGAAACATGCATACATGGATATACTGGTACTAGATATGAATGGGTTCAACAATTTTGACAACTGGTCCAATCAGCTCAACCCTTCGTACCTTGGAAGAAATGTTTTGCTCTCTTTCTAAGCTTCGTACTCAAGTGAACATCTCTATGTTCCGTGATGACATTCAGACTGCCTGAGGTTTTTATTTCTAATACTCCTTAATCAAGCCTATACCCAGCAGAGGACGCCTTTCAGCTGAAATGATGATGACTCCTTAACTGTGAAACACCAAGAAATAAGATACAAAAGGAAATCAATTGTTAAGTTGTTGTTGTTGTATTTGCGTTAGTTAAACCCTTAGCGGTGCGGTGGCAAAAAAACGTAAAATCCGCCAGGAGGGGATATTTGAGACGGCAATCCGACACGATCAGAGAGAGATCAGGCGTAGGTCCGACGGCTTTACATGCTCACCGAGGTACGGAGCAAATGACAATTAATTTAAATTTAAAATACGTAATAATAAGTTATGTACTTACGAAAAATCAGAGCCCTTGGGTTCGAACTTGTGACTTCTGACTTGCACGTCAACGGTCATACCACTAGGCTATCACGACTCTAAGTACTTACCACCGAATGTATTAACATCGAATAAAATCTTGTCCACTCATGACATTTATTAAGCGAATCACTCGTTTTTTCCAAAAATAAATAATTATTGAAATAATTAAGTATTTATTTTTAATAATTATTGAACTAATAATTTATTTTTAATAATTATTGAAATAATAATTTATTTTTAATAATTATTGAACTAATTTATTTATTTTTAATAATTATTGAACTAATTATTTATTTTTAATAATTATTGAACTAATTCTTTATTTTTACGTCAAATTATCCCAAATATATTGCCTTCAACAAACAGTCCCTTCTAGCAATTTTCGCTCGCCGTGGGCCGCGTTCCGTCGTCCACGTAAACAATGCTTGCTACAGGACAACTTTCCCTTTGCGGTTTATATGGTATGCTTTTTCAGATGTACACTATGTGGTCGGAAGGCTTAACTTGGGCTTAACTGTTAAAATATTTCTCAGATGGTGGTATTATGCGGCCGATTAAATGGACTATTCGGATTAAATTTTCGGTGAGCGACCTATTGTTTAGAAATGTCTCTTTTGTATTTGGAATTGAGACTGTGGTCAGATTACATTTAATAATTTAGTCAGCTCGTATTATATTAAGGACTTACTTGAATAATTGATTTTTAAATAAGTTTTTTTTTGTTTCTGAGAAGATAAACGTTGTTGCATTTGAAATTAAATTTACTACAGAATTAACTGAATACAGAACTATTTTACATACAAACTACTGAGTATCTTAGTAAGTTAGCTTTTTGAGCGGTTTTTGACCGTAGCAAATCATCTTGTTAATTAAGTAAGTTTATTTTCGTAGGTACTTACAATACTATAACTAATATATATTGAATGTCTATTTGTTTTTGTTTTAAGCAACGATCGATACAAGAATTATAAAATAAATAAATTATATAATAAAGAAAATGTTCTGTTAAAAAATCTTTCTTATGAAATAGATATAAACCTATAAAATCTATGTATATGTACACAAAAATAACTAAAAAAATACTAATTAAAAAAATAAAACAAAGAGAATAAAACTTAATCTAAAAAAACGCTACCGGGCAAGTAGCAACGTTCCCAAAACGCTGGCTGCATTGCGTTGCTGAAAAGTATACTCAGCCTTTCGGCAAGATACAGACCAGCTTTTAGTCAGGAGTTACCTCAACAAACGCCCAGATAATAAATAGACATCTCAAAATAAATAAAAAATATCAACTCTAACATTTATTAGGACCCATTATTAACTTTAACAATTGGACATAATGAAATGAGAAAGTAAATAAAGATAATGATATAACAAGAAAGTTATATCGAAAGTTTTGAAAGAACCTGTAATTTATTCAATTACGCTTCGTTTGAGTAAAAGTTATTTACGTAGTTATTGTATAAGAAGGTAATGACGACAATTTTCATTATGGGTTTATTATTTATTTATTTGCTCTTGTTTTTCAGATAGAAACAAGTATTAGAGAAAAAAATATCGTAAGAGTTTTCCTAAATAAATTGCTTATTGGTAGAGAGATTGCTTTTTCGTTATATAAGGTCTTAAGTACTTAACTTGTTTTTAAGTCTTAGGTCTGACATGATTATGTAGGTATATATATTATAGCTGTAAATCGCTCAGATGCTTTGTAAAAAAAAAATATCTTTCGTAATTATTCAAAATGAATTAATTAAAATTATTTTTTTTATTATTACTTTATTTCCATTTACATATAATATTCATTTCGGGTGCCAGGTCACGTGGTCATAGCCGTTCATTGCCCGTAATTAGTAGAATATAGAAAAAAAATCACAAAAAATACTTAATTACTAGTAAGTACCGCTTGATGCTTTAGATCTACGTCCTAAAATATTTTTCATTATTATCATAGGTTCTTTCATAAAATAATTCTAAATTTTATAAATAAAATATTTTTTTTTTGTTATATAAATATAAGCTTTAATTATGCTTACAATATAAAAACGTAGTAGGCAAATATTCGATAAACGAGACAGTACTTTTAAACTTTTACTAAGAGTAAGTGTATACGTTTCAAACCATTTTAGAACCAACCGACAATTATTCTAAGCAAAACGGACTTTAAAACTAATCAGCATATTCTAAAAAACCAAAGTGAATTTTAAAAAGGAAGTTAGCTGACGGTAGAATTAGACACATCTTCACGCTTCAGCCGAAGAGGACAGACAGGCTCTTGTAATCTTTTAAAGTGCTCAAAGTGAGAAAATAAGGGTTAAGTTTTAAAAGCACTCCGTCTGGCACGGGTGCTGCTTTGAGCGGTGAGGGTTAAGCGAGTTTTAAATCAATTTCAGCTGTAAAGTTTTCACAGCATCGGAGGGTTGCAGGATTCTGCTGATTGCAATTTAAATCAACTACCAAGTCATTGCCTTCATAACCCTTGCCAATTTTCATAAAGAGACCTGTCTTGAGCCTTGTACGGGCTGCGTTTCAGAACGCGCGTTCTCTAGAACGCGTGTTCTCTGGATCGCGTGTTCTCTGGAACGCTATGTTCGTACTAAAAAGCGATGATCATTTATTTAGATTACGCGTGCAGCGAGTGCGTGCGTGTGAAGTGGATCACAAGTGTTGTTATCATCAGTACGCACTATGTGACACCAAATTGAACGATTAGTTTTTAATGTTTTAAATTCTTTTTTTTTTTCTAAGAATTTCATTTTAAAAAAAAATCCAATACCACAAGTTGCTTAGTAAGCAGACCGGTTAGTGGGTTTAACCTAAGGGTTAACCACTAATTTGCAGATCCTGTTCGTGTCAAATTTTTCCTTCTTCAAAGTTTAATAATAATGTCTTTCTCATCGATTTCTGTCAAAGCGGCCAATCTCAACGGAGATTAGCCAACTAAAAACGCAAACACAAGTGCACTCTCTATTCCCTCACTCTCATAGTCCGATGGGACGGCAATCCAATACGACCGGTGAGAGATCGGGCGCAGGCCCAACGGCTTAACGTGCTTTCCGAAGCACGGAGTAAGTGATTATTAATTTATAGTCCTCAAAGTATAAATATAACTTAAGCGAAAGGCATTGGTATGGGCTTTTGAACGGACTCGAGTGGTTTTAATTCTGACCCTAGTTTGTTGAACTTGATAAAAATAGCTTTTCAATATGCCTCCTATTTTCCGCTCACCGCTTCTATGTACACCACTCCCAAAAAGCGTACATACGACAATCGGATCGGGCTTTAAATAAATAATGAGGGAACCCCCGCACCCGGCGCAACTTACAGAACGTTTTCTTTTAATAATACGTCCAATAAACAGTCTTACAAACAATTTTGCTCTTTTACAGCCGTTTTTATTAAGTCATTCAGTAGTTTTTTGATCTAATTTTGATTTTTTTGTTAAGGTTTGATTTCTTTACATATCATTTGGTTTTCTTGGTTGGAATTTTTTTAGTAATGGCAAGCTTAGTTAATATTAGTCATGTAATTCAAATGTTACCACATTATTGCATGCGAAGCGAAAGTATACATTTTTGTAATATCATTTAAGCAAATAACAGGATTTGAACCTGCGACCATGCCATAAAAAACGTGCTCTACCGCCAGAAGAACGAGGCACTCCAGTATCCAGGCAGTCGAGAAAATTGCTTATGTTTTTAAAAACATAACTAACTAACTATCGACTATGATGAGTTATGAGTATGTGTTTTAAACATAAGCAAGGATCGAACCACTATCATTGTATAACATAACACATATTGCTGTCTGCCACATTTTAGTTTAATGTAATTCAATTAATATAAACATCAATATAAATAATTAAATTGCATATCATAACATTAATAAAATACAAAGTATTCTCTGGACAACCATTCCATTATTCCCTTTATGGTTTTCCCAAATAACTCACCATTATCAGACAGTCGACATGATTATAGGTTTCCGAGCGTTGAAAAGGTATGTCGTCCCATTCAATAAGGAACACTATAATTTATAGGACCTGTTTGTAAATAGCTGCCAATATATGTACTGGATATTTGAAATTGTCCTACTTGAGTGACAACTATGATGATGCGATGCGATGCAAAAACTTCTTCATTAATAATAATAATTTTAAAACCCTCGACACAAATACTTCATATAATTATTTAATAAGAAAATTTGAAAAAAGAAACAACTGATACGGATGGGATTCGAAACCCACGATCTTCGACGTATCGTGTCGACGCTCTAACCGCTGAGCCACCGTATCCCACCAGCATCAGTCGAAATTTAAAATTTTGTAAAGAGTTTAATAAGCTATCATGTGCTAATATAACATGTAAAAAATTCACAAAAAAAAATACAAATACTTCAATTTTTTTTTGTTTAAAACACTCTCGATTAAGTTACCTTTTAATTAAAACCACCACTAGGCTATCACGACTCACCATCTCTATAAGCATTTAATCGCATCGAAATAAACGTTCACGTAGGACATTCAGTTAGGTATCCGAAACTAAATATACCTTTGTCCTCTTTGTACGGCTATTCCTGTCGAGTGTAGGTGATTGTCAGCTAAGGTAGTAATTATAAATGAAGAAAGCAAATTGTAAGAATAGCCGACAGTTACCGAGAAATGTCTCAATTAAACGTTTCTTTTGTCTTTTGTTTCAGAATATTAAAAAGTCTGTTTGAATTTGGAATTGTGATTTTAAATATTCTCGGGATATGAATAGGTTACTCATTATTCCTCCAAATGTTAGCAGCCTATTTTGGTACATGTATTTTTAATTCTTCTTCAATTTTGTACAACACAACATCGATATTATAATAATAAATCAGACTGTAACACTGTGTGTGTCCCACTGCAGGGCAAAGGTCTCTTGTTAAACAGAGAAGGATCAAGCATTAATCTCCATGATAGCTAACTGCAGATTGGCGATTTCTGACAATTAAGTCCAGGTTTCCTTACCATGTTTTCCTTCACCGATTATCAATGGTGTCTTAGATTATCTAAGTAAGTACATTATGACATAGAAAATGTCACATTGGTACATTCCAGGTTTAAACCCACACCCACGAGATTGAAAAGCAGGTCCGTAACTAATTCGCCACCACTACATCAATATTATATTCCTAAAATACACATTTGTTTGAGCTACGAAGTGTCTCATATCATTATAATCTGAAGCTACGTCGTAGCATTTCCGTAGTAAGTACGTAGCAGCAGCTACGCAATTAGAGGTTTTGTAGCTCCCTGCTTCTTTATAGCTTAATTATTTTTTTGTTTAGTTTAAACATAAATTTAGTATTCAGTAAGTTTTCTACAAATGTAAGAATAGGCGTAGATAATTATTTTATGTCCTGGTTACGTTATCGCTAATAATATTGTGCAACAAAACCGACAAAAATTTTTTTTTATTTATTTTTATAAGAGTTCTTTAGTATAGAATTTATTTGAGATCATCACACTAATTTATTTCATATCACCAAAGTCCAGAAGCCAGATGCAGCTACGACTATGACAAGCGACTGCCTATCTGACCGCCGCAACCCAAAGCGATGCAATATTCTAAAGTTATATCAGTTGTCAGAATTTTATAAGGGTACTAACTCCCTATATCGATGGTTATAATCTTCACGACAGCATGAACTCTGAGGAACAAATCCGAAATCCACGAGCAAAGTCGTAAAGAGCTATACTTGTATAAAATCCTACCAAATATAATCTTAACCGTACCCCAGACTTGAGCATAACCTATTACCTACCACAAACAGCCACGAACGACGTCAAAACGTTCTCACTCGCTTATCAGGTTAAATGTAGTGTGTCTGCAATATTTCACTATGCTTCCACTCGAGTGGCCGACACCGCCCGACGACCGACGACGTCGACGCCCGACGCCCGAGCGTCTGATGTTTAACGTGACTTATGACTATCTTGTGCAGTTTCCAGTTTGTTAGTGAATATGGTGATGACATGTATGTATATATATGGTTGGGTTTGTTTCCAGAACTCAGTGATCAAATCGATTCATAATTTGTATGAAATTAATAAGTAATAAATATTTAATAAAACTCCAAACGCTATAGAAACACTACCATTTATTTAATTTAAACATAATTTAACCAAATGACTGTATAATGCTACTGTAGTATACAGAAGTTTCTAGACTATTAATTGTAAATTCTCTGAATTGTAATGTAGTTTTAATCTAGGTATATATAATTCCTTGCTAATTATTTTGAGGTGACATTAATGCAAATTGTAAAATCTTAAATGTTATCGACTTAAAAAAGACTTAAAAAAATATACTGAAATTAAAAACAGAATAAGCGATGTAACCTACATTTTAAGACCTTTTTGTACCTTGTTCACGGAAATTAATGATTTATTTATTTATTGTATGTAATAATATTCATTTAAAATAAAAATTATTATATTATTTTTCAGTCAACATCTGTGGTTACTATAAATAACCATATTATACTTTTTATCAGTAATTATTAGATACTAGTAATGCCTTGTCATTACACCCTCAGAGATTAATAATCATTATATCAAATACCGTACAGACCAATCTACTCTTCTTTTAAAACAAGCAGACTTAACCCCCAAACGTTACTTATCATTGCTGTCAGCAAAAACTAAATGATTTAGCATTCACACCTTTGACGGGTCCTCGATATTTCAGCGAACAAAGAACTCCTGGCGCTGAAGTGTGAGTTGCAGGTCACATACGGGATATAAATAGCCCCGTTGTCCCGGAATTTGCGGGAAATTGATGGCGGTCCAACCCTATTTACATTTTTTTTTTCTATTTACAAGTGTACCTTTTGTGTGAATAGGTTCTGTTCTGTTTGTTATATTTTAAAATATGCGCACAGGTATTTTTGTTTGGGTGTGGTTTGTATTGCGGGGAGCGGTAGGGGGTTATGTCGAAATATGAATGTTGTTTATGCTCTCATCTCGTCATGACATATACAAAAGAATGGCGTTATTTTATTTATTTGTTTATAACAGGTATGTACATCAACAGCATATATATCATAATATATGTTAAATATAATTTATAGGCACAGGTCCTGATGTGCATGTCAATAACACGATTTTTTTTTAAATTTAGCCACATCTTAAAAATATATTGTCTGGAATATTTTCATATTTTCAGTCTGAAATCGTGCCCGGTTAATGGCAATAGGCTCGCCCCCTATACATGGTACTTATAACATAGCCAGCAGAACGTGGTTGTGAGTCTATGTTGTGTTATGTTAACAGTACAGAATACAAAATGATCACAATAGACGAAACACTCTCTTAATATTTGTTTGACCCTGATACCTAAAATAGATACAAAAAATACTTCCAAGAACATAGAAACAAAAGAATATCAATCAACACCAAATTGTAAATTTCCCTTTTTCACATTTAAGTCCAAAAAACCCACGCTAATATTGCGTCTTACCACAAATTTTCCATGTATATTAATGAGAATATAAACAAAAGGGGCATGGGGCTCAAAAGAGGCGACATCGGCGAAATCTCCTAGTATTTGCGAACGAGGGCTTATAGCCTGCCCTCCGCCCTAGAGAGCTGCCGACAAATATTGACATTTCGCCGTTTTAATGCCGACGTCAAACAATCGACGATTTAACGGACACTCCCGTTTATGACGACGCATTTGAGTGTTTAATATATTCGTTTTTAATTTAAGGGAAAACATCGTGAGAAAACCAGCATGAGAAACATGAGAGATTTTTCGACGGTGTGTAAAGCCTTGTCAGAGGACTACGGATGTATTACTCTTAACTCTGACATCAGGTTGTTCATCAACCATACAATATAGAAGAAAATTCGTTAAAAACTTTCTTCCTTTTTCAACCACAGCTAGCTAGCTTATTACTTTTACAGCTCTGTTGTAGTAAGTAAAACTAAAGACATTTTTGTCATATGGTTACTAAACAGGTAATATAAATATAACTTTTTACTTTAAACAAAACAACTGCCTATTCTGTTTCATTTAAGGAAACTACCTTTCATTTCAATAATACACGATAAGTTTTTGTATAATTTCTCTCAGAAGAGACAGATTTTAACTGGTTTTCTCTCTAACTTTTATAGAAATTTTATAACGATATACCGAGCAGTGCAGTTTGCTGTACATGAAACAGATAAATTTATTAGTACCAAATGCGACCACATCAACAAGAAAAAGAGCTCTCGATGGAACGATAGCGCCCACCGCAAATAAGGGGCTCTCTTTGTTCCATCCCTGATGCGCGATACAGCCTTTTTTTTCCTACTTTTAATTTATTTCGCGCATCTTAAATCCTCTCACAATACGAGGTACTACTCGTACGTGTTTCACGACATCAAAGCTACGATTGTGAATAATCTGTGTGTAACGGGAATTATAAAAATGGCGATGAAAAAAGTGTGAGATAAAGTATCTTCTTCTTTTTAATCCCCGACGAAAAAAGAGGGGTGTTATTAGTTTAACGAATGTATTTGTTTATCTGAATGTCTGTGGCTTCCAAACAGTTGAATTGATTTACTTTTATTTATTTGAAAAGTGACTAACTTGATCGGCGTTCTTAGAAAAAAAAAGGTTTTTTTTTCTATTGGGTGTTTTTAATTTTTTAAATTAACTTTTAAATATGTTTATAAATTGAAGTTTAACATCGTGAAGAACGAGCACACCTGAAAGATTTTTCAATGGTGTGTAAAACCATGACAGAGGCCTATGGGCGGTTTTAACTCTGACACCAGGTTTTTAATAAACCATAAGAAGAAGAAGACTTATGGTCATACAAAGTATTACAGTGTAATCCATTAAAACGACTGTAGCTTCTGTTGATATAAATTTTTCTGGTAATTTCTCGTGGAAATACAAACAAAAAACATTAACATTTATTAAAATAATGTTAAAAAAGTCTAACTAACAAAGTACAGCGAGGAGTCACGCTACAGCGTTTCTCATTTGGGATTTATGATTTTATAGTTTTAGTGTGCTATTCGTTTTTGGGGCACGCTCAGCGGGTATCGCGATTTACAGCGCTTTTTTTGGTGTATTGTGTAAGTAATAGCAGCATATTTAGGTCAAAGGAATATTAACCACCATTTTATTTGACATAGATATACTCAGTTTATTTTTTGTGTTATTTTTACATGTTATAAGCACATGTTAGCTTATTAAATATAATTATTTGATAAGAAATTTAAACAACAATTGATACGGTAGTATCCCATCCCATTGTCAAATTACTTATTAAATAATAGATACTCAGTTGGCAGCAGTATTATGTATTTTTTCTTGTATTTAAGGATAATTAAATAAGGCACTATATACGAATTAATACTGATGAAAAGACTTTTCTCATACTTGCTGAAAGGTAAATAATTTCAATAAAAAGACAAAAATATTTTCTTTAATAAATTATCTTGGTTTTTATTTTATTACCTACGTAACTTTTTTATTTGAAGATTTGCTTCATAATAAACATCTTAACATTTTGTTTACAAAAAAAGGTACTACTTATTTATGACGAGCTATTCAGTCGCAGATGTTAAAGAATATAAACAAAATTTTCTTTTTTCTTTTTCACTCATCCCTAATATTCAAATTTAGAACCCCGCGGTGAGGGGCGAACTCAAAGGATATAATTACGAGTGCCCGTTTGGGGCCACAACATCATAATCCACCAAGTAATTTCACGCCACTGAATGATACCAAACATGTGGTGTATTCAATTCATATTTGGTTTTAGAACTTCGGCTATCATCGGCTGTTGTCGGGAAAATTTATGTAGGAACATTTTGGTTTTGTATTGTTGGTTGATTTGTGTTGTGGAGGAAGTCAAGTAGAAACATTATTATAATGCAATATGGAACTACATGTAGGATTCTTTTAAGTTAGCTAACCAAGTTGATAACCAAATAATTATATATAATAAGTAAGTAGTTATAATAATTAGACTGTATTTAAACCGCAAGTGATTTTTTTAAACCTTTAAACATCAAGAAATGAGACACAGACGGAAATCATCTGTTACTTGACGCCGGAGTCCGCGCGGAAGTCAAAGGTTTAAACTTAATTATTTTCACGAAGGTTCTTAAAACAAAACTAAAGTAAAATTTCATATAAGTAAATCCACTAAAATCAACCACAATAACAAATGTTGAACGAAACAACAAAACACAAATTGTAACAAAGAAAATCTCGTTAACTAAAACCAAAAAGTTTTCGAATTAAATTGCATTGACATTTTCAGATCCACGTTCGGAAATTTAAAAAAAAAAACAGCAAGAATGAAGCGTTTAAATTCTAAATAAACGGCTGAATGCATCGTTAACAATACCTCTGAGAGAAGCGAAATAAAATTTGCAACTACAAAATTCAATTTCATTCGATAATCGCTTCTAATTGTGCAACGCTTAAGGGCTATATTTGCATAATTTCTCGCCCCGATCCCGCGGGAACGCTTTATGAATTTTGCATAAATAAATATAAATTGCGACGCCTTTGATACTGTACACTATCGAGTTTGAAAGTTATCTCATACTTTCCGGGAATTTCGCGGCAGATTTTCTGTTCGGCAACTTTTCGAACAACAAAGTGCGAAATAGTTAGGAATTCGCAAACATGTCCACATTTCGAGTTTGTTCCTAGTTTGGCGCGTGTTGTTCACGCATTTTCACATTTGGGATAAGGAAACCTTGAAAGAACTTTATTTCGAAAATAAAATATCATCGATGTCTAAAGTACATAATAATATCTACTTGCAAATATGACGTTTTTTAAATTTCTTTCAAGATTCTTAGTCTAGGTAATTTCATCTATTCGATCTACTTCTATTATTCGATTAGGTACTCGCAGGAATAAACCATACAGTTCTGAGAAAATCTAACGCGCATGACCTTTTAACGAACTGCAACGATTCATGCAAGAATAAAAAAGTTCAACACACGTATCTTCTCATTACATTGAAAACAACACATCAACAGTTACAAGTTAAACTTTTAAGACATTACACCACATTTAAATTTAATTTGCAATGTGACTATGTTCGATTAGTATGCAACAATTGATATATATTGTATGTATCGAGTGCTCATCCAGCTTTTACCACGGAGATAAGGCTCTACAGAATCTATGGAGACCTACAAATTCAAAACAAACAACAAAATCTATTGCCATCTCTATTAATTGGTATACAAATGACAAGAACATAAGTAGCTGAAATCCAGCCTGCATAGATCAGGGCAGGCAGCGCCTTTGGGGTCGCGGGTGCTCAGATTGAGGAGTCTGTCACAGAGCGACCCCAGAGACGATGGGCGAGTGGTCACATGTTACCGTGCACAGCGAGGCTCAGAGAAATCCCCTTAACAATCACTCCGGGGATGTGCCTAACAGGCGTTGCATAAGGGAGGTTCCGTCGCTGGTCTCTTAAAAGTATCTGAGCTCCCTCCATGTGCTGACGGTGATCACCGGGGTGGTTTTAGTGAGGTAAGAATCCCACACTCCCCGGTCTCTTCCCCCGGAGGCCGGATGCCTTTTGAAGGTTCCCCCCGTAAACAAAAAAAAAATGTACAATTAAATTAGGGATTAACAATGATAAGTTTTTAGAAGTAAGGGTAATAGACTCTTACTTTAATTCTTTAAAGGAAATATAACTAAAACTAAATCACTTCCCACGTTTACACACATTTCACTTACTCCCCACTACAATCTTTGGACCGGCCACGCAGTCTGGGGATATTTCAGTTCAATAAGTTATGAAGCCTTTTAGTTAGAGTTTTTGTATTATTTTCCTTCGCGCGGTGGCAGGCTCCAAGGAGGTGTAATTGAATTACACGGCTTACTCGGGACGGAAAAAAGAAAGCTATAGAGAATATAAGATACATATGTTTTTTTGCTTGATACGATGAATATTTGCTAACAAAATACCGTGTCCAATTTTTTTTCCCACACTTCGATTTTATTTTAAGTTACACACACATAATCCACACACAGGTACATAATCCTAAATAATACAAATGTATCCTACTAATCTTAATTATAAGTGTGAAAGTTTGTGAGAATGGATAGATAATTTGTTACTCTTTCACGCAAAAACTACTGAACGGATTTTGGTGAAACTTTACAGTAATATACATCAGAATATCACTTAGCTTAAAATTATTTTTTGTTTATCCAATTTTCATGTATGAAAATTTGTTTATTGTACTTAATGTTGTTTTTTGCGAATTTCCATAACTATATTCAGTGATTTTATATCTTCAATGTGCAAGCGAGATAGACGCCTTATATTTACAACTTGTTTTAAAAATTTCACACTAAATAAAACGTTGCTAATAAAGTCTTAAACGGCTTATTAGATCGGTCAGGCAAACATAAATTTTAATTTGATTGAAATTTGACAATTCACGAGGCAAAAAAAAATCACCGCAGTCAATTTTTTTTTATTAACTCGGCTCTACATATTGCTGTTTCTATACAAACTTATATCGGCAAGGCAGTAGGAAGACGACTCCTATGGATTCCTACAGGAGTGCTTACATAACGGCAACTCATGTTACTAATATTATAAGCTAAGCCAATAGCTTTCTTCGTGTATTTATTATACTCAGCATTCGAGGATTTATAATAATGAAGGTAAGTCTTGCCTTGTAGTCGGTTTTAGTTTTTATTTTACGAAGGAATAAGGTTATTGTAATTTGTAAGCTACTGTCACATTGCTTTTTTAAAATTATGCGTAGACGTGTTCTACGATCGTAGACGCGTGCTACGATCGTAGACGCATACTACGTGCGTAGACGCATGCTACGTGCGTAGATCCTTACAGATCTGCCTCGTAGCAGTACCCCTACTTCAAGGTATTCTTCCTTCAATTAAAAAAACTAAAATGTAATTAACTAGTTACTCGTGCGACAGGATTCATGTAAATGGAGCAATGATTTTTAACCGCTACACCAAAAACGTCGTCGAAATTCCATATACAGACCGACTGATGGGACAGACTCAACGTAGATTAGCTAACTATGCAGGAGATATTATAGTGCACAAGTGTGTGCGCAAACACAGGTGCACTCTCTATCACTCTCATGGTCTCTCATGGATCTGAGAGAGATCAAGCGCAGGGCCAACGGCTTTACGTACTACTTTTACATACGGAGTAATTAGTGATAATTAATTTATAAAACGCACATAACTTACAAAAAGTCAGAGGTGCGTGCGCCCTGGGTTCGAACCCAAGACCTCTGACTTACCACTCAACGGTCACAACCACTAGGCTATCACGACTCACTGAAGGAGGGTACTTAGTACTCCATCGGTCAACCTTTATATTATTTTTTTCCAACTACCCACATAACTTAAAAAGTAAACAAAAAAATTCTACCCACATAATATTACAAAATCCTTCATCTACTTAGGTTATTATTTTAAACGGCGTACATTCCACAATAGGCTTACCCGCATGTTTTACGCGATTACATTGAAAACACACGAATCCGGATTTAATGGAATTATGAAAATATTTTCGTACAAAATATTCCGTTCATTATACCGAAATTATTGTTGCTTTACGTATGTAAGGGATTGTATTTATGATGTATGAGTGGTTAATTAGGTTGGTTATACGAGTACCAGTGGTACTGTTTAAGGCGCCCTGCACACTAAAACTAATCATTGATAATAAGGCTCATGTTAGATGACTCGATCAAGGGCTTGATGCAGAAGGTGGTACTCCTGGACACGGCTCGCATTGTTAGGAAGTTCCTCTCTCTTGAGCCCTGACCATACCGGTGGTCCGGGCTTGGACCCTGTTCCCGATACTGGTGGGCTACTACTATATTTTATATTTTTAAATGTATATTTTTTTTGTATATATTTAAAAATGTATTTTATATGTATTGCAAATGAATAAAGGATAATTTGATATGGCCCGCGAGGTTGTCGACATGTGGAATGTGGACTCAACAGTCACTGTGCCGATAATTAATTCAGTTAATGGATAGATTATCCAAGAGCTTTGACCAACACCTTAAGAGGTTCTCGTCAGATGAAGGCGTTACTCCTAGACACGGCTCGCATTGTCAAAAAGTTCCTCTCTCTTGAGCCCTGTGACCACCGGTAGCTTGGACCCTGATCCCGATAGTGGTGGGCTACTATATTTTATTTTTTTAAATGATTTTTTGATTGTTTTTTATATATATTTAAAAATGTATTTTATATGTAAGTATAGTAAATGAATAAATGGTATAATAAGAATTTGAAATTTGAATCGCATGAAAATGTGAATTTTATGTTATCTTTTATTTTATTTGTATTTAACTTGCAAAATGAAGCCTTACAATGATCCTTTTTCAAAAGTTAATACTAATAAACAAAATGCGCACATCGACTCACTAGTCTTAAGGAATGCGCACTAATTTTCCTCCCAAGCTTCTAAGGCTTCCTTCTTTCGTTACCCCAACTATGAATACCATCATCAGCCCAGACGATTATCATATTTCACGTTTATTACTATCCTGTGTTTTACAAATACCAACCTTATAATCTCATCATCAAAGTCCAAATTCAAATGAAACGAGTCTTAGAGACTTAGTTTGCAAGTGCATCTACCAAAGTATTTTCTTGCAGTGTGACTCTTATGCATTTACACTTAAGGTGTGTTTTATAGTTTGAGAGCTGCATTTGATGTTTGGTTGTAGTGATGCTTGTAACAAAGGATAGTCGCAACAAGTCTCGAGTCACCCCAGTCTCCCCTTAAGTTTGTATGAGGTTTGTCTCATATACGTCAAAGTATTTACTGAAAGTATTAGCACGTTGATGGAGCTGTTTCCATTGGCGATATTTTTTCTTTTCCAAAAAAATCAGATCAGATAATTTTTGTAACTTCCATTCAGGAATCATACAAACTAGTGGTTCAGTTTTCTGATAAATATTAACTGCCTGACATCTTTGTTGATCTGGTGGTTGGAAGCGCGGCTCTCTGGCATTAATCAGTCTCGTTTTGGCCGCGATTTGATGCGGACGTGTTGCTGACACTCATATTACCTACAAACCGTGCAGCGCGGCGCGAGCCGTCGCTCGAGCAAATTTAACGCCATGAGTAATCAACTTGTGGCAAACGAATTACTGGCGTTCCTGCAGCAGAAGCTGGACGTGATGGACGAGGTGTCCGCAGTCCAGATCTGCTCCACCAGCTTTAGCGAAGAAGACATCGCCGCTTCCAAGCTGCTCTTGTTTAAACTCTTAAACAAGACGGACCAGATGGTGTCCCGCCGACGTGACGGGACCAAGAAAAGCGTGCAGGACATCATCACGCTGCTAAAGGAGACCGATCCTGACGACGTGCCGACGTTTGTGGCAAAGGACTTATACAAGCTCCCTCCTGTCACCTTCGACCACGTCGATGTTACAAGCCTGCTGAAAGACATCGTATTTCTAAAGGCAAGTTTAGTGGATGTGCAGAAGAGGTTGGATGCATCCCAAAACACCGTCGCTGATTTGCGCAACGAAGTTATAGAGTTGCGTAAAACGGTAGCGGTAACTGGGTCAACATCGAGTGCATCGAACGTCAACACGCGTCGCGGAGCGAACCTTGATATATCGGGGGCAAGCTTCGCGTCAGCAGTTTTGTCTTCGCCGTCACCGTCGAATGCTGAGCATGCAGAGTGCACACCGTGTGCGCCCCGCAGCCCCGCTCCTGCCCCTGCGGCTTCTCACAGCGCCGCACGAGCTACCCGAGCGTCTAATCCGCTGCCCGTATCTGCAGCGTCAGCGAGAAGTAATCTCGCCAGGAGCGTCACTGTAAGCAATCCCGATGCTCCCCCTACGAAGCCCTTGCCTGAAAAGGCATCGAATCGGGCTGATGATGATGGTTTCGTGACGGTGCAAAGAAGGAAGCGTCGTCAGCGAACCAATAAGAACCGATGCGGCACGGCTCCTGTGGAGCCCAACGTAACCATACGTGCTGCGAAACCGAACACTCCGGTGTACATCTCCCGCCTACACTACACCACTAAGGTGGAAGACATTGTGAAGTACGTGAGCCAAAGGATCAAGTACGTGCCGAGAGTGCAGCTGCTGGAATCGCACCGCAACGTCAACTTCAAGGCGTTCCTGGTGCGAGTACCTACGTGTTTGCTGCATCTCGTAATGGAAGAGACCTTTTGGCCGCAGAGCGTGGTGTTCCGTCGCTTCCGCGGACAAGTGCCACAAGATCGCACTATGACTGTGCATAAGTGAAGTGTTTTTACTAACATAGGCTTAAGTTTATATACTAACACAAAATGTATTATAATTATATATATGTTAGTTTGTAAGGTATGTATCTATGAGCCACAGTAGCTCGAAAATAAAGAGTTTTATTATTATTATTATTAGGTACCAGCTTCGATACCCAGTTGGGCGAAATTATATTGCAAGAATCTTACCATAATATGAAAATTATATATATTATTTAATATGAAATTATACATACATAATAAGCAAAATCAATTAACTAAGCATTTCACTCATAGCAGTAGTGATAGCCTTGTGGTATGACCGTTGGAATGCCAAGTAAAAGGTTCGAAACCCAGACACACACCTCTGAATTTTCGGATTCAAGTGCGTTTTAGACATTTAGTATTACTTGCTAAAACGGTGAAGGAACATCGTGAGGAAACCAGCACATCTGAGAGATTTTTGGACGGTGTGTTATGCCATGTCAGAGCCCTAAGGGCGGTTTAAACTCTGACACCAGGTTGTTTATCAACCATAGGATAAAGAAAGAAGATTTCACTTATCAACAACCACATTAAACTCAATTAGGCTCAATTTCACCATTAAAAACTAATAAAACTAATAAAACTAAGTTCAGTCCAACGCAAATTGGAGGTCTGAACTCAGTTAAACGCTTGAACCGAGATTAACTTGATTGATCGCGTTTAGTGTGAGTGGTGAAATCGGATCTTAGAGCCAATTTCACCACTGACACTAAACGCGATCAATCGAGTTAAACTCGGTTCAAGCGTTTAACTGAGTTTAGAACTGCAATTTGTGTATGGCTGATCTTAGTTCTAGATATTAAACTCGGTTAGTAAAGTGAATGGTGAAATTGGGCCTTAGTGTACGCTCTATTCAATACCTATCGCGTATAATGGATACGTGCAGATTGCAAGTGACTTCCAATGTTTTCAGAGGGACGTTGGCTGTTGGCACGGACTAAGTGGGGCCGGATTTAACGTTCGACACCGCTGATTTATGTGTCTACGTTACATGGCGTGACGTATAGCCCGTCCTAGATCTAAATCATATTATGAGAGAAATAGGACATATTTTTACTTGAAATTATGGTATCGAAGTTACGATAGTTATTAGTAAATTGCTGAATAGTTCTTTTCTAAGTATGTTTCGTACGTTTATCAACTAAACTTTCCTAGTTTATATGAATCATATTTTTCCTACTAGCTTCAACCAGCAGCTTCTGCAGATTGCCCAAATTCTAGCATGCTCACGAATCCATATGGGGTCCATAATAACCTACAGGTATACAATATTCTAAAGTTAGATCAGTTGTCAGAATTTTATGACGGTACTGGCTCCCTATTCATGACAGCCGGGGCCTACGCCTTAACATGCTTTCCAAGGCACAGAGCAGGAGATAATGAATTTATAACACGCACATAACGGACGAAAAGTCAGAGGTGCGCGCCTTGGGTTCAAACCAGAGACCTCACACGGCTATCACTGCTTTACGAACAAACATACGTTCGGAAAATAGCCTCAATAGCTGGTCGTAAAAATCCTAGAATGGATAAAGCAAAATTAAAAATGAAAATAAAGATAAAACCGGTTCTAGAAGAGAACATGGAAGTATTTTTCGTGTATGTTTTAATAAAATGTTTATATGCTATCCGCTATATATTCCTGACATCCGATAAATAATTCAAGAAATCTTCACCATTCACTTTTATCATCATCATCATCATTTCAGCCATAAGACGTCCACTGCTGAACATAGGCCTCCCCCAATGATTACCATTCACTTTAGTTCATTAGAATTCACAACTAGAACTCTAGGTTTACGACATAAAAATCGAAGTGATGTAATCAGATATTTTATCTACATTCTTAATTACAGCTACGTTCTTTATCTACGTTCTTTATCTACGTTCTTTATCTACGTTCTTTATCTACGTTCTTTACTACAGCTATCTTTCAATCGGATGTCTGCGATTTAATCAATTACTTATTCCTTGAGAGTAATCTAATCAGTTTTCTTTTTTAACGTTTCGTTTTTTATGGTAAATAAATGTGTCTGTTAATACAACTTCTGTATAAAATGTCCAGTAGAAGTATAAGTATAATGTTCCAATAAAGATACTAAGGTATAAACATTCGTGAAGGAGCAGAGTGTGAATCTATTTTTGCGCACTCACTTGTACATTATAAATATCTCCTGCGTCGATGGCCATCTTCGTTGAGAATAGCCGCTATGACTAAAATTCAGGTCAAGAGTTCATTATCATTATTACATACAAAATTGTAAGTTAAAATTGGTTTAAGAAAATATTTCAATGTAAAAAATAAACAAAATGGCGGACAGTCCTGCCTTATTTGAATGTCATAGCACATAGCAGTTTTTGTGTAAAAAATTCTTAAGTTTATGAGAACCAAGTACCTAAGGCAAGAAAAAATGAATTTATCAACATTCAATCCGTGTCCCCCATCTCAAAACATATATAAGTACATTAGATTCGAAGTTACTGGTTAAGATGAGATTAGCTTTAAAGGAGCTTTTCCTAGCCATCGAAGGGGAAAATTATCTTGATCGGATAACTACCTTCTATTTAATTAGCTTGAGGGTTTTTGAACAAATATTCTAGCGATCTATTGTAGGTAGGTACTTAAGCTGCAAATGTGCATTTAAAATAAATTTGGCTTGTCTCTTGAGTCTTGGTATAAATACATAAAAAATCAATATGCGATAATATCTGCTATTCGTATGAATTATTTATTACATATTTTTACTATAGTTAGTAAGAGGCTAAGGCTAGTTTCAAATCTCCAGGTCATTGGAAAGACTATTAGGACAAGAAAATCCTTTTTTAAAGGTTTTTATTGTAAGTTACAAATTACAGAAATTAAACTCTTTATGTACCTCTACAGATATGCCGTTTAGTTGAACTTTAGCTGTTATAAAAGTAGTTCATGTTTAATAACTACAGGCAGAAAGCGTTTCATTATAATAAACAATGTTGAACATCTGTGTTGTATGGCGTTTTGTTTCAAACAATTTCCATAAAAGCCCAGACTAAGTACCTATCTAGTTGCGGCTTTTTTCTATTACCTACTAACATGGACTAAAATTTAAATGTAATGCAGATGTGATATTGTTGTATCAGGTATAAAATACCTACACGCCGCTTACTGTCAGGAATCCGCCTAAAGGTCTCGGCATACTAAACCAGTACGTGCGCAAACACAGGTGCAGCTCTATTCCTGCACTCTCATAGTCCGATGGAATGGTATTCCGACACGTGTTATAATAGATAGCCAGTTATAATACATTTTTAATACGCCTATAACTTTATTTAATGTATATTGTAAAAGGTTTAAATAAATTATTCTTATTCTTAACTTACGGAAAATCCTCTTCCACCACCTCTGACATGCTAGTCAAAATAAAAAAGTGCAGTAATAGCTACGACTGTTTCATAGCACTTACTGCACTTTTTATTTAATACTCGTAGATGTAACGATTTTTGTCTGCACTACATTATTTTAGTCTATGTAATTACCCCAAATGTGCCACAGAGTAGCGTAATATACAATGATTTATAAAAGCGATGTTCAACATAAAGAAGTCTACGAATTACCTGCGTAATAAATGTGTGTGCGCAAATGTAAGGGAAATATTTTGAAACGTTTCATACGGTACTTATTATGTGTTTTTCAAACGTAAGTTCACAGTGTACAAATACCCAGATTGGAACCGGTATCTGAAGATTACAAAAAATTTTACCCTTGAGAGAATAAAACCTGCAACACCAAGCAGAAAGTCAATTATGATGATTTAAGTCTCAGTAAATAATGTTTACCGGATTATCTTATACTTTCTTCATTTTATTTAGCCACACAATACTATTTTCTTCTTTAACTTGGGTGCATTTACAAATATATAATTCTACAATGCAGAAACCCCTACACTATTTTGAGTAGTTAATTACAAATAATATCAGTTATGTTTAATCTTCTACCAAAAACAAACGAAAAATTTCATGGTTGAAGTTTTGCTAGGTTTCGTTGCAAGCTACAAACTAACACGGTGCAGTAAAATTAAAGGCGCACACCCACTGGATTAGTGCGACACTCGAACTAAAAGCTCAAAACTCAGCCCTTTGCATCAAGTATTCAAGTGGCACCAACGACAATGCCACACACCTGCCGATAATGTCTTGCCACAAGTTACAAGATTTTTGCTTGAATGTTTTACTTTCTAATTCTTTTTTGTTTTAATGTTTTATTTATTGCCATGCAGCATCCTTTTTCAGCTACGAACCTACTTACGCTGAACATAGTGCAATGAATAGCTTCGTCTTTGCTTTTTTATTTTAATGACGTACGTCACCTTTTTTAAATGTAGTGTGTGATATTTTGAAGTAAAATTTGGTAAATATAATAAATAGTCAGTCTATGTTCAACTCTCATCAAGATCAGTGGGTTCATTTAAACTAGTATTTAGTGAATAAAGTTAAGTGTGGTAACTCTGGGCCCAACAGAGGTCCAAGAGTTTCACAGTACTTACTATGCTATAGCTATGAAATTGTATTTTTTGGTTTGTTCTTTTTTCATACAGCAACGGTAGCAACAGATCAACATTATTTCTTGCTTTGAAATGTTTATGGGCCGGAATTCCGGAAAGTGACATATTATAGTAACAACTATTTATTATTCGATCGTTTGCTAGTTCGGATATTTGCCGTTCATGCTTGATTTATATGAAACGGGTTTGAATTACGGCATTAGAGCGGCTGCAATATCCTTACGGTTTTCATCAAAAATATACAGGATTTCAGGACAAAAGATTCACTTCAATTTTGCTCCAATATTCGGATGTTTGAAGTTTTGAACATTGTATATTATTATTAATATTATTTAAACCAGCACACCTGAAAGATTTTTCAATGGTGTGTAAAGGCGTGTCAGAGGCCTACGGGCGGTTTAAACTCTGACAACAGGTTGTTTATTAACCATACGATAAGAAGAAGAATATTATTTTTGCCAATTCATTATCAAACATTTTTGCCGACTAACCTTACCCTCTACCGCTTGTATTTGGGCCACAAGCGCCCTTTGTTTAGGGTCCGCACTTACACAAGGCACCAGGTGCGCACTCGGCCCAATCAAGGGACGACAAATTGTAACAGCCAGCCCTTTGATGATGCTTGTCTCGGGATACATCGGAATGCTATACGGAACAACACGGAGAATTTTTCGCATTCTTAGGGATATTTTACGTAGTTTAACTTGTTAGATTGTAAATGTATTGCCCTGCATTTTAGGGTTGAATTTTCCTTTTTGCTTGTGTTTTTAGAGCTTAAAAATAAATAAACGAGCCTGTAACTGTCACAATGTAGGACTAAGGCTCCTTTTCATACAAATAATAGAATATTTTTTTTTACACAAAACGGTTTTGTCATCAGAACTAAAGCTGTGTAACAAATATCAGATCAATCTGTCAACAGGAAGGGGGTAAAATATCGATTACTAAATTTGAACCAAATACTAAAAGGTCAACCTAAGTAAAACCGTTTAAAAAAGATTCGAGCATTAATCATCACGCTAGCTAGATTAATATATCTCCATTTTGATGACATGTAATCTGATAAAGTGTAGGTACATTCAGAGACACAAAGGGTATCCACCTAACTTATCTAACGGACGTTGTGACGTAGCTTCTTAGACGTCTATCTCCAACTGTGAACTGCATAAGACTGTAGGGCTGTGTTGATAGCTAAGGCATAGCTGGACGTAGCTTAGCTTGGCGAAGGTTGGATTATCACTGGCCATTTATATCGAGCGTAACCTCATTACAAATTATAGATAATATTTAAATAGAGAACGTCGCCGCGCCGATCAGTTCTGTCATTGTTCTGTAATGGAATTTTCCATTAAGTGTGGATGGTAAGTGTAGGTAGGTACTTTTTTAGAAACGAAGAAAAATGAACATAGGTTCTCAATTCAAAATGTTTTTTTTTGGTGATTTAAAAGTCTTCTGCAAGAATTTGCACGACCGGGGTACAACAGCACTATTCGTGCTGTTGTATTTCAGAAGTATAAATAAAATTCTTTTTTTGATTTTTATTAATAGTATTCTTTTATCTGTAGAGCCCAATGCGACCCAGGCTGTAAAGTATGTATTGTATTGTTGCGCTCAAAACAGAAAGTTTGGTAGGCGGAAACCAACTTATTTCCTTTTTTTACAATAACCTCTATACACGGTTTCATTGCAGCATCAGTATACATAATTTATAAATCTAAAAACTTTTGTCTCTACCCGTACTTTCTGAACACACACATTATGCATTTACTGACCATTATTTTCAATACACATAGTGTAAGAGGCTATCACGGCTAGACCCATGTAATAAAGAGTTTAGTTTACTACGAAACGCTAGTACCTAGAGCTAGCCCCGGACCTAATTCATGTGTAAACTGTAAAAACGCCTAAGAGTATAAATAAGACAAGCTAATGTAGTAATTGATACGAGCAACTGTAGGTCCCAATATACTAATTACGAAGGTATTGTGTTGTGTGATAAGGGTCCTAACGATTGTTTTTGCTTTTGATTAAATTGTTGCTAAATTGACAAAAAAAAACTATTTAAAATGCTACTAACTAAAAACTACTGCTGCAGCACTAAGTAGATTGTTAGAGGCAGAAACCGGCACCGATTTATTTGTTGATCGACTGATCGACCTCGATTCATTGTAAAATGCACTTCTTAGACCAACCTTAATGTATGATTTAATAAAAATGATTAACTTCAAATAAAAACTGTTGTCATACATTGTTTCAAACCTAATTATCATACTCTACACTTTTTTTCTGACGATATTTTCAATCAACAGCAATCCAGTTTTACCCTAACAGCTTAAGACTGGGTGTTGTGTTGAGATTATCATAAATAATTCTCCATCATGTTATAGAAGTTAACTTGCCTTGTATAAATGATATTATTTAATAAAAAAACTCGCAAAAATAACTGACTCGGATGGGACTTGAACCCACGATCCTAGCGTGCCGTGCTATCGCTAATAAGCAAAACATGTGCATAAACGTGAAAAACGTACATAAAATATGTATATTGCCTTGTATAATTCATACTCTAAGGTAAAGTTGTAGGGAAGGAAATTACTTACGAGCAAGTGCCGAAACAATGTAAGTTGCTTGCTTTTCGAGTAAGGATGTATTTAAATATACAAGGAGTACAGTCAACCGCATGACAGTAGTGACACTGAACTACAAAAATAGCCTTTACTGCAACGTAATAAGGGTGCTGTCAATATCAAATTGTTACCACTGATGTGCGGTTGACTGTACCTACTATAAGTTTCGTTTCCTTATACCGACATAAGAATTTTCTCCAGTATAGTATACAAACATAATTTCGCAGTGCACAAACAAAAAACGCACACTGTTGTGCACACAAATATTTGTTCCATGCGAGCATTGAATAGTTTTTAACGGGACCGAATATATTATTAATTAGAGCTAGACATACCACTGCTACATCTGGAAGTCATTGGGGGAGGCCTATGTTCAGCAGTGGATGTCTTATGGCTGAAATGATGATAATGATGATACTACTGCCAAACCCGTAAAATGACAAGCTTGTAGCTCTATAATAGTGTGTTTAGAAAAAAAAACTGTTAAAGGGGCCTATCGCGATAAACCGCTATCTCGCTCGCTCGCAAAAAAACAACTTTAGTAGCATAATATTACAAACAGCAAATATTTCAGTTTGATCGGAACGGAACAAGTTTTCATACATAAAAATTGCTGATAAAAAATATTTTTTCTATAGACAATTTTTATGTTTAAAAACTAGTTCCGATGCGGCTCAACCGCAAAAATATAAATTTAATCTTGCTTTTTTTTTCATTTTTCATAACTACATGCAATGATTTTATATCTTCAATACAAGCGACTGTTTAGAGCGAGAAGCGTCTTACTTACATAACTATGTATATTGTGTCATACCATTTCAATGTGCAAAATAACTAATTACTTACACAATGGCCGTGTAATTAAACATATAATTGTTCGGCTTATTAATTAAACCTTCAAAGAGCTATATTACAAATAACTTGCTGTTAATTTTGCTAATACTATAATATGAAAACATAGTATTAAGGTTCAAAGTACTTATAAGGATCAAAAATATTTATACATGTAGGAATATCGGATAAAATAAATAAAGGAAATCGCGGTAACTAACAGTTCGCGACAGCGTTTATAAAACTTTTACATAAAATTGTACCTATTATAAAATAGGTAGGTATAGGGATATATTGTCACAGGTATTTTTATATATTATGTTCCAAATACTGAAAATATTTGGAAATCACGCCTATATCTTTTGAAACCCATATTTATTTATCATTGGATTTTCGTTAACGAGGCGAAAAAAAACGCTTCTAGTTTCACATAGTCTATGTGTCAGTGTCAGTGCTATCAGTCTCACGTTAATCCATGATTCGGACGGCATGACAGTGTATCCAAATTCCAAATAGATATTTATTTTAGTCTGGATAATTGAGCAGGTTAGGATAAATGTCTATAACACGGCGAGTCTGGAAAAAAACGAGCGGTTAACTATTTCAGCTTTTTTTGTGAGAGGATAGAAATTAGAATAGGTATGGTCAGCAACATAATGTAAATTACCTAATATTGGAAAAAGGTTGAAAAGTTTTTTTTATCAAAGAAAACATGCCAATTGTTACAAATTATGTAACAGATTTAATTAAAGTTAAAGAGCTAAATGATAGTGTTTTGATTGATAAATAAATTTAATATTTAGGTAGATATATGATAAATAAAAAAATATTTAGAATTTCTTAAAAGTAAATCATACTTTCGTTGCTGACTGCACCTCCTTAAACTAGATTTTTTTCAATTATATTAAGGAAACCTAAATATTTTACGTAGGTCGTAGGCCGGGGAGAGTAAAGTGCATACATTCTGCTAATCTCTATCGCATAACATAGGTTTTATGTGTATTTAAACCTAAACAGAAGAGATGAGACCAAATACGTTCTCTCCTTTGTTCATACACTTTTGCAGCTATCTGTACATTATTTAGAATTTAATAGCCCATCGTCCTCCCTGAAGTTTAATTTTAAATTTATGTGAACAGCCTATAGTGTGCGTATTACGTAAGTAGAGGTCGATATCACGGGTACTACGTTCTCGATACCTGGTACATGACTAAGGCGGGACTATCGCGCAGGTAACGCGATATATTGCGTTTAAAAGTTCCTGTTCCCTTCCTTTGTGCTATTGAAGACTTTATACGTAGATATGGCGACATTTGAAGTACGTTTTGTTGTGAAATGCAGGATTTTAGTACTGTTTCTTGTTAGCGAAAAATAATGAGAATAGTAGGAAATGATATAATTAAGATGTTTTTCAAGATATCATTGTTTGTTTTCAATATAAAAATTAAATAAGAATAATAAAAGTTGTAGCAAAATGAATTAAAAATGATCGCTGTCTTGCTTGCTGTAATCCGTGGAAACTATTATACCTCTGATTTCTATAGTTATAAATTCTAAGATTTTAGAATAATAATAACTTCCGTGAGTCATACTAATTATATCAAATATTGATATTGTGAGGTCCGCGACGCCGCCGCGTATACACCACCCGCTCTTGAAAATGGACTCCGTTTGAGTTCGAAACTAGTCGGGCATTCCCGAAATCAATGCGTGAGTAAAGCCATAGGTATCAATATTTCATATAATTCTAAGATTGATTCTACCGAGTCGTATTGACGGTAATTCCAAAACTTCGAAATACCCCTAATAGTAATATCAAAATCTATACTTATATATTTGAGTTATTTTAAAGAATTCCCAAGTTACCGTGTAGCTGACATTACGTCTCCCAAATGGCATGGCTGACAAACAGAGGGGAGAGTTTGGAGGGAAATATCAATCGCTTCAAATTGTGCCCTCCGAGGGAGGACCTTGAATGCCAAACTCACAGCTTGCCTAATGATGCATTACTCAGATTCACCGAGCACTTACCTATAGACAGCATTATCTATCCTCCAAACGTATCAATGGAAACGCAACTCTGTGTTACTGTTCTAAAGTTTATTTTTCAATAAAGCAGTACAGGCTGTAAAGACGTTATTAAAACGAAGTGTTGTCATATGCAGGTTATCGAATGTTCCAACTATTCATTTCTATCGGAACGTCAAATGCAATTCAATATTTCATCGCATAGATGTCGGAAATGATAATTTTTCTTCGAAGATCTTCAATGTTAAGTACAAATCGTTCTATTCTGATAGATTTTGTGAAGCTAATGGAACAAAATAGACATTTGTAATATTATTATTTATGGTGGGAGTTATGGTTGTATGTTCTGCTGAGTCAAGTAATGTCAGTATAAATAATGAATAGGTACCTTTTTTTCAGTTTTGCAGATAGCAATAGATAGAATATACATATTATTAAGTAAATATCATTATTACGTCTATACTCACGGATTGATTTTGGGAATTCCCGACTCATAAATACACTCGCTCTTAAAATTGGTCTCCGTTTGAGTTCGTAACTAGTCGAGCATTCCCGAAATCAATCCGTGACTAAAGCCGTAACGAATCTGAGACTTATGACTTGCTAGTCAACGATCTTACTAATAGGCTATACTGCTGTAACTTGCCACTTACATAAAAAAAAAAACTCAAAAGAATAAATAGCGCAAAACTCTCATTAAAACCGATTCCAAAAAATACAGTTGAACAACACAGAAACTCCTACAAATCCTACATAAAACCTTCCTTTTTAAAACTTGTCCAATCAAAAAGACAGTACACCACGCACTAGAAGGTACTTCCTAACTGCCTCTAGCTAAACTGCGCGTCTAATGACCATCTTTTTACGGAACATAAGGTTTTTTTCCGTATCCTTAGTTCTCTACAGTCCCCAGACAGGGAACGTAAAGTACATTCAGAAGACGTTTTAAAGTGCTCTGGGAAAGTATGTGGTGTACCTACTTGTGTGTGATGTATGGAGATTTAGGTTTTTACATACTTTTATGTAACGAGAAAGCGTTGTAGAATCAATCTTTGTCTATTGTAAAGCAGCTGATGTCCAGATGATGATGATGTTTGTTTTGAATATAGAAATTATATTTATGAGTAAAATGTTTAAATTAGATTTATTACTTTGTGCATGCGTTTGAAATACATAGGTAGGTATATTTTATTAACTTTTATTAATTATACAGGGTTATTTGTAAAACACCAGCATCCTTAAAAGGGGTCATTAAATTCATCAATGAACAACTTTTACTAAGGGACCAACCTTGAAATCGCAAAAAAAAAACAGCTGTTCCATACATTTTGTAAATGTTTTACCAATAACCCTGTATAGTAAGGCATCTTTTCAAACATGATAAGGTATTAAGATGCGTTATTTTTGCACGTTTTTATAAAAAAACGAAACTTATATGCCTAAAACCAAGTATTATTTTTGCAAAATAGATTGCGTATCTATAGTTTTTTCTCTGCATTTGTCAAATTTCAAGTAAAAGTAATGCTAGTGGATACTGAAAAAAAGTGTGAAACAAAGAAAAGTAACTATTTATTTTTATGTGAGGTAGTTACATTTTCTATGGAGATCTAGGACGGAAAGCTATAAATACCTATGTTTTTTTTTAATGTGTGTAAATAGTTTATTTTTAATGAAGTACGGTCGGAATTTAAATCACTAGACTACTACAACTAGTTCACTTATTTACACATATTTTTTTTACAACATTATGTAATGTTCCGTGACTCCCATACCATCCATTACAAAATCTATAGCAAACATATAAATAATAAACAGAAATAATGACATACAAACCATCATAACAGTTATTATTTGAGCGAGCTTCTATCTAAGCGGCTTACGAGAAAAATCAATTTCGTTTGTCGTTGCCACAAGGGAAACCAACAGTTTTATATAAAGTGAAATTACTCCGAAAGTACTGAAAGGGTGGAACTTTATTTCGTTACTTTATACCAAAGATATTTAATATTTCTATGCTTTATACCATAATACTACCTTAATGTAATGGCCTCCTGACTGAATGCCGGTTACAACAGAGATTAAATGAAAAATTCAAATCTTTATTTGTAAACATAGGTATTAAGGGCTGTTACAATAGATTTGGCGTGTGTTCATCTATGTTTTGCGTTAAAAGCATACATTTATTGAAGAACAATTAATTATACAACATTAATTCAATAATAAATTATCCAACTACGCAGGAGATATTATTATAGTGCACAATTAGTGTGTGCGCAAACACAGGTGCATTCTCTATTCCCTCACTCTCATAATCCGATGGGACAATTCTTTTGTAAATACATACATACATAATTCATACCTTCTTCCCATGAGGGTAGGCAGAAACTACAGAACGCCTCCTGCTACGATTCCATACTCCTTTTGCCTCGTCCACATTCATACATCAAGTCATACACACCTTCATCATCATTATCATCATCAGCCTGCATTAGTCCACTGCTGAACAAAGGCCTCTCCCAATACGCTACTATTGTGTGCTCATTGGAGGTATTTGCCCATTATCGCCACGCTGGGCAAGCGAGTTGGCGATCGCAGTAACAGATGATTACTGTTACACGGAAGAATGCTGCTGCCCATCCTCTGGATCTTTCCCTTTGTCGCTTCTTGCGACCGCGGGACGATTAGGGGTGGTTCTATTCTTAGGCCGGAAACCACATGGCAATAAACATCGCAGGGGCTTGCAGTTCATATAGGCATATAGATGAATTAGTGAAACTAAGTAGGATTTGTATGTACTACTTACCATGTTGAAAATGTCTGTGCACGCCCCTGCCTTTTGTAAATGTCTCCTAAAAATCTCCGCATTCCAATCTCAAAAATCCGTAGCTATTCCAACTATCTACCACACGCAGTCACTTGCCACGTAACCCTACTTGTGTCGACAGAATTAATTTCCTGGCCTATAACTCTCGTATATTGGACGTTCGACGACAGTCGCGAGTGGTAGCGATTTATTACCCACTGTCGACTACAGGTAGTTCTATAGAATTATTACGATGCCTTTGTTGGTGCCTGATGCGTTTATGAGCTAGTCAAGCACCGTTATGCTGTAATGTGGTTTTTGTGTGGCTGTGTGCTTGAGAAAATTGAAGGGGTCAAGATTCTATCGACTTTTGTTAATGGTTTCTCTTCTTCGAATTGGTTTTTCTTAACCTTTTGATTTGACAATTTTTTTCTCTGAATTAGATGATATTCTACTGTATTTTAGGTGTAGTTACACGTCATGTAATTTTACAATGTCTAAATACTTAGTCTTTAGATCTTGTTTACAAAATTCCATTTATTTTAATTATGAAATAAGATCAACCTCGTTTCTGTTTAGCGCGCTCCATGTGCTCGGGGGACATTCCACTTAACCGCTTGCCCACGTCCTAAAATTCCAGACCAGATACTATTACAGAATATCTAAACTATGTCTTCACCAATTATCGCCCTTGTAACTTGACCTAAAATAGTTTTCCATCGAATTAATAGTCACCGAGCTATGCACGCCAAACCCTCCAACACCACAAACTAATAATATTATGCAATTACTTGACAATTACCGGTACTGAGTCCCGAGTACCGGAGTGGTAACAAAGGGACCGCCATGTCTTTGTCAAGTCGGAATGTTGATCAAGTAATTAGCAACTTACACACGCGGTTGTCCTTCGTAACACCAATGTTATAGAGGATGGATTCGGTAAATTATTTGGTACTGATTTAATACGAGAGATAGACTAACTTTAAAATATCGTGTCCATTTGGGTTGCTGGGTCAGATAGGCAGTCGCTCTGTAGAAAACTGATATTCATGCATCTAGTTAGATTACAAGCCGACACCAATAAGGTTGGGAATAATATGGCTAGATAAATGATGAATGCGACAGATAAAAACTTGAAAAAGCACTAAAATGCTGAAAATATCTCACAAATATTCGTTCTGCACCTAATAGTGCTAAGCGAAGTAAGTTCTTGCTTTCAATAAACTATCTAAACCAAAAAAAGGAAGCGTTTAACACTTAAAAAATTAAACAATACTTATTGTAAGTAGTAAGTCTGGCTCTCTGTCTATAATCAATCAACTCAGTTTATTACAAACCACAGCTGGACAAAACCTCTCCCAATTTGCACGACAACACATTCTACATATTTGACAAAACTTTAGTTTTATTGGCTGAGATTGTCGGTCCTTGATTGAAATTTAACCACAAAAAAATCAGATCTCCCTTAATAAACCAAAGGGTCACGCCATAAGAATTCACATAAATTCCCAAAGCCATACCTTCTCCAACTTAACGCACTTCCCAACACTTCCAAACTGTGGCGCGAACGCAAGTTACCGCAATAAATCTGAACAGTTCCAAGTTCCCATTGAAAACGAGTGACGCAGTGAAGCTAATGGGAACGTTCCCGATTGAAACGTTCCACTGATGTATGGAACGTGAATATGCCGCTTTATCGCCTTGAATGTAGGCAGGGAAATGACGAGAAAGGCTAATTCTCAGTTCTGTGGAGTTTTTCATTTATTTTTTTTAGTACACTAAATAACTTGCATTATTGTTTGAAGCTGGCCACCCCAAAATCACAGTTAAACCTTAAAATACCGAGAAATGAGACACAAAAGAAAATCAATTATTATTCGTCGAATTAAGTGCGTATTCAAAATTAATTTTCACTATCTTTCTACTAAAGCAGGAATAAATAATATCCTTCTAACCGAAATAAACAGCGCCCAGTATTGACGGAAAGTAGCCAACATCGCAGTATTAGTATAACAGTGTACAAGTGTGAGTCCAAACACATGTGCACTCTCTATTTCCACACTCTTATAGTATGGGACGACAAACGGATCCCGAAGTCAACAAAACTCTATTCATAACAAAACAAACATACCTATTTTAATTTAAACTATTTGCCTATACCAACAAATTCCTAAGCAATTTTTGAACAACATTAAAAATCGCTGATAAACGAAACTAAAGGAAACACAGGAATCGATAGTCCAAACGTGAGTATACAGGATGCTTGAAACACATCAGTAGTAAAGTGTAAAGATGTGTTTACACGGAGGGCTGGCTCAGGTGGCCGACACACCGGGAACACTTATACTAATCTACGCCGAGACAAATAGGGCCCTACACGAGGACGACATGCCATAGAGCAGAGTAGATAAAGACAGTACTTAAGTGTATTTTGTTTTTGGACTGCTATTCAATATTTCAATATTTCGGCCGTGTTCCTCAGAACGGTTAAAAAACAGTTTTGAAACTGTTATACCCATTGTGATAGAACATTCGTAATTTAAAATGAAAACGTTAACGTAATTTAAAATTAAATGTTGTGATTAGCTAATAAGTTGAATATTTTGGGGACGAATAAAAGAAACGAAAGAATTAAAAAAGTAAGCTGTTTTGGGTCATCAGCAAAATCCTAGCTCTATCATTTGAGTTAATTAGCGATGTTTAACTTTCGTGTCTCATTAGGATCGAATTAGATCACTCACTCACTCACTTTTCTCGTCACTTTGGTTTTCTTACACGATTATAATAAGCATATAAGATGTTTTTTTTTTTAGCTGACTGAGTATTGTTGGTTGTTTAACAATATTACGCTAGATGCCAGTACACAGTATAAGATATACAAAGCGTAGTAAAATTCACCTTTTTTTGTAATATTAAAAATCCCACCAACAAAACTACAAAAAGCCTCTAAAATTGAAAAAAATATTTAACTTTTCGGCCAAATCTACCGCTTCCTAACTCTATCCAACATCCGTGGACGAACCCTTGAGGTAACGAGTTGCTCGCACCAAACCTGCAGGTGTTCGCCCAGTACCTACCTGTATAATAGCAATATATTTTCACCACGACATGTGCCATACGACGCGTCACAACCCATGAAATTAACCTGAAGTAACCCAGTTTTGTTTCACGGGAAAATAGGTTTTAATTTGAAAGAAATAAGTGCCTAATCCCTTTGAAATTAATTTCATTGAAACTGATACTCTGCTTGAAATTACTATCGCTTCAAAAACATTGAAATATGAGGATGCATCAGCCGCACGCTTTAGGTTAAGTGTTTTAAAATAAGTACATTCTGTGACACATTTACATTAAAGTGAGGCGTGAAAACCTAGTGATATGGCCGTTGACTGGCAAGTCAGATGTCGCCCAAATAGCGTCCTTAATGCGGCGAGTGCGCGATAGCCCCAACAGCCTTGTATGTAACCATGGTGGCGAATAGGATGGACAGCCTCATAATGTGTCATTGGATGACAACACACCGGCCGTCTTACCTTACCGTCTACATATACATAATATTAGTGTATGTTTTTTTTTTGTTGTAAATATTGTATGGATATAATATTATCCGAAAATAAAGCTCATTTATTATTATTTTTGTGTTTTTTTTTTACATGTTATAGCACATGATAGCTTATTAAATATACCTAGTTATTTAATAAGAAAATTTGAAAAAACAACTGATACACATGCTCTGTGCCTTGGAAAGCATGTAAACCGTTGGTCCTGCACCTGATCTCTTTCCGGTCGTGTTGGATTGCCATCTCATGGGATTATGAGAGTAAGGAAATAAAGTGTGCATTTATGTTTTTGCTCGCTCTAGTGCTCTATAATAGCTCCAGCGTAGTTGGCTATATCTCCGTTGAGATTGCCGGTGTGACCGAAATCCGGTTGTTATACTCAAGTTCCAGGTTGATTTATCTATACTAATATTATAAAGATGTTAAAGTTTGTATGCATGTCAGGGGTAATCTCTGGAACTACCGATCCAATCTTAAAATTTTTTTCACCAATAGGACTTTGCAATGGGCTATTTTTTATTCTGAAAAAGCGGAGTTTTCAGTAAAAAAAATTATAAGATCTGTGATTCAAGTAAAAAAAAAACAGGCATGCTTATCAACGTGTGTTTACGGAAAAATTTAATTTAACGCGGACAAAGTCGCGGGGAACAGCTAGTTATAACAATATAATTTCTTAAATACCCCCTTTGACCTTTTAACCCGCCAACTAAGCAATTCTCGTTTGAAATGTTCTAAACGTAAAACTTTACAAGTCAATATTGAACAAATAACTTTGTTCAAGAGGATCATAATTTAGAATTTCTGTTAGAATGTAACTTGGAGATAATAAATCCATCATTTTGATCTGTTTAAATATCTTAGAAGTCAGAAATACCGATTGTAACTTGTAAAGTATTTACGAAAGCGCGCAATTTAAACATTGAACTGTGATAGTCTTGTGGCATTACCGTTAGGCTTATGGTAAAGGTCGCAGGTTCAACTCCAGGCATCCTCTGACGTTTTAAAAGCATGTGCGTATCAATTTAGTTGCCTCCTGTTAAAAAGACTAGTGAAACAAAGAAGTTTTAAAAATAAAATCACATTTAAAAATAAAAAAAAGAGATCAATTCCCAAGTCGAAATTTCAAATCAAAATCGAAAATTTTGAACTTTATTATACGAATATTACAAAGTTGAGAAGTTTGTTAGTATGAACTTGCTAATCTCAGGAACTACCAACGTTGACATTATAATAGAATCGGCAGCAATTGGAGACCTATTTGGTGCAGCCGTGGGACACAGACCTCATAAATTGAAATTTTTAATTATTATTTTCTTTTGTTTCTTGTTTTTTTCTGTTATTTTGTTTGTTTGTTTTATTATTTGTTTTGTTTGTGTTGTCATGTGTTGTTGTCATTTCAAGTCAGCTCATGTTATTTCATTATTTCCAAAGTACATTCCTTTGTAAGCATATTTCCTTCATAACTGCAATGTTTGACCCAAAGAAAAAGTCGTAAAACTTCATTGCATCTCCGATATGGAACTATTTGCACGCTGCCCTGTTCATAAATAAAAGTGGATTTTCATATCAGAGAACTAGATTCAATTTTGAATATAATATATCATGAACGGTTGAGTAAATCTATAAAATGGAATCAATGTTAGTTATAAAATAGAATATCGTTATGTCATTTTATTTTTTTAACGTTCGCTCCTGTTTTATATTGTTATTATACACTTATTATGCCATTATACACTGATTACGATAAATAGACGGTTAGCACACAATACCGTGCACCGACGCGGAGGGCGGTGAAGCTGACCTCTCATTGCATTGGCACAAATCACCGCCCGACTGTACGGACGAGCGGCGATCCGCCCCTCTGCGACGAATACTTCACTTGGTACAAGAGAAATCGCTTTACCGCGCGGATCACTGTGGGATATGTGTTACACAACTTTAAAAAAATGGAGATTGACTGATCGGAGTCCATCCGCGTAGACTGGCGCATTCACCGCCTCTCCGTGCGGTGCACCGCCATGAAATCCGCTACCCCGCGCGGCGTCTCCGCCCTAAACTTGTTATAATTTAGGGTAACAGTAAGGCAAAAGAGAATCAAAGATTTATCTAACAATTTTTCCTAAAAGAAAACCATTTATCTTGCGCAATCAACGTCGAAAAGTAATTAAAATAAATAGTATGGAAATACAACTGATAAAAAATGGGGACCTATTTGTACAGTCAACCGCATGACAGTGGTAACACTTGCACTACTAATAGCACCTTTACTTCTTCGCAATAAGGGTGCTGTCAATGTCAAATTGTTACCACTGACGTGCAGTCGACTGTACCTATCCAATTTAATTGTATAATCTAATTGATGACATGAAGAAAAAAGTGTTCAATTGTTTTATTAGTTGCAAATCAAGGTACAAAACACTACTCATAATAAACAATTTAAAAAATCCCAAATTAGAACAAACTACATACTTACTACATACTAGTTTTTGCAAATAAATATCTCCGTTTTTTTCCTAACTTACACACTCACCAACTCTCTAAAAACGATGAATTTTAAAAATACTGTTACTTATTTGAAATTACAAAAATAAAAGTTTAGATTAGCCATCGATATTCGGTTCTTCCATAATTACAGTTCTACAACCAAACCAAACTACATTTAACCAAAATTTTTACATACATAATTATTACATATTTTCCAGAAACAAATTTTCTCAAACAATTCTTCTCGAATGTTCACCTTAATTCTTTTACACGAACCAGCAAACAATGAATTAAATAACACATTATACTACAAGGGACAGAAAAATTAAAAGAAAATTCGTCCCCAACCTCGATCCAGCATTTCCCAGCAATTATTTATTATCGCGTTCAAAGCCGTAATCACAGGAGCCCACAAAATGGAGACCACAAAAATTTACATGAAAAATTCTCAGCGAGCAAAAGGCGGAATCTAAATAATAAATTGTCCATTGTTAGGTGAGGTTTTTATACAAATGTATATTTATTTATGCAGACAACATAATGAATTCTCCGGGGATGTCCGATTATGCAGATTTTTCAGCTCCTACTGTGCTGAGTCCGGATTATGAATTGTTAAGGTTAATCGTTGGGTAGTGGAGAGTAGCAAGCCGGTGTTGCCATTGTACAGATGGAATGGTGGAGTGGCATCTTTATTTACTTTTAACGTAATCCTCTTTAGAGAGGCTCGTCTGCAACAATGTTGAAAAATCCACTGTTTTTACGTCTTAACGGTAAGATAGGATGACAACTTATACATATTCAGACTCAACAACAGTGATAATCAGGTTGGAAAGCTGTTGCATACGCAAATATCAAATGACACCTGCGTTAAAATTACTGCCAAGACCAGGCTAATTGCGTTACCGAATAATAAACATTAATATTTTGGCAAATCGTATAAGTTAATTAAAAAAACCAGATAATAATATGTTTAAATGTATTTAGATACCTACAAAGTAGGTATATTTTCTTAAATAACAAAGTAATAATATAAAACATAGTTATAATTACACTTAGGACCCAATAAGAATATACGTACACAACTCACCTTATTTGTCACTATAACAGTAATTAAATGTCTCAAAGGAATTAAATGTCCCTAAATGAAAACCAACGAGGAATTTAGGCGCAAAATTTCAGATTTAAGTCATTTGCGTCAAGTATCTCTCTTAAAGTTAAATGTTAAACTCCAGATTAATTAATTCCTAAGGTTTTTGTTTTGAAACAGAACTCTGTTGCTTCTTATTATATTTCGTTTGTCTATTGTTATTTTATTTACTTTTTAACAACATTTTGTATTCCATTAATTAGGTCAAGCTCAAAAATAATTTCTGGAAATAAGTCTCAACGTCTCTCGCTCGAAACTCAGATTGGGAATTGTGGTCTTGTCTAAAATATTAAAAGGGTATATTACTTAGTTGGAATTACATTTTTTTACCGCGTGTATGTTTGTCTGTTCGATACAAATTATACAATTTATTTTAAACTAACTTCTCTATTAGTTAGAAGCTTTAAACATAACTCAGAAAAGATGACTTTGAAATATTAACTAGCTTTCTTGTCTGTCTGTCTGTTTTAGTGCTTTTTAAAACATGGACGTTTTTTTAAATAAACTATTTATTTTAAAAGATAAAATATCTTTTTCAAATTTATTATTATATGTATAATTATATTTCATAAGCTAACATGTAAATTAATTCACAAAAAACTGATGACTGAAAAATGACTGAAGATTTCTTAAAGAAAACTATTTTTCTTTTACAAATAGTTTTCGTAATGTATTTAAAATGTTTTATTTCTGATAAATTAGCTCTAGTTAAAAAATATTCTATGTTTTCAACAGAGAAACATAATAGTAGCGCCATCTTGTGATAATTTTCGTAACTGAAACGCGACTGTCTACGCTGCGTTTGTATTGCTTTTCAGTGACAGCTGAGAGAGAGCTTTCGCAAGCTTTTGTTTTCTCATTTTAGGAGTTTCTTTTATGAATCACAGATGGCGTTACAAATGTACTGAATTAATTTACAATAATAATTTAACTATTTTACAAACAAAATGTAAGAAGCGAGAACGTAAAACTAATCCCAGATTATGATTCAATGTTTTTATTGACCGATCAGGTTAAGGTTAGAATATTGCTCAAAGACCAGAATACTTACTTATCCTTTTTTTTCTTTAAAATGAATATAGCCCCAAAGGTGAAAATTTTCTCGCAATACCTACTACTAATGAAACAGTAATATACATCAAATTCCAAAAGTATGTCTGTTTGTTGGTTACTTTTCGACGTTTAAATTTCTTTTACTTGTTAATATTTCTGTTGAAATACTAGTAAAATCTATTTAAAACAGAAAATTATTTTTCTATTTAACAAATCAACCTTCATTAATAACTACACAGGATAACAAAAATCGAGTAACATTGAACACGCACAATAAAATTAACGTAGGTACACGAAAACAAACGCACACGAACACCTGTTTTCGCGGCAAAACGTTTTAAAAATAGAACACCGTTTGTTTAACGCGAATATTCCCGCCAATTCTCTATGAAACCACGTGACGACGACGGACGAACGAAGTTAGTGAGTGTACACAACCGTATGAATGGAGAATCTATTTATTCAAACGTTTCTTCAGCGTGGGTAGTCAGAAATGAGAGGTAAACAGAACTGGAAGCGTTGACATGAGGTAAACACCTGTATGAGAATTATTTATGATATTTTGAATGTCTTGAATTCACGTTATTCTTAAGTTTTGGTTTGTTTTAGGACTTTTTGTCGATTGTATATTTCAAAGCCATTTGAAATAAATGCGTGAAAATAAAAATGTATTACCGCAGTGTATGTACGCGCATTACTTAAAAACGGCTGGACTGATTGTAATGAAATTTTTAATGTCTGTTAGAGTGGGTCTCAGTATGGTTTATATTCACAATTGGACCTGGTAAAATAGAACCACGATGGCGCTGCAATCAGATAAAATAGAACCACGGGGGCGAAGCCGCGTGAGGTCAGATAGTATTTTGTAAACTTAAAGTCTTAACAATTTAGAGGAAAAAGTATTCTTTATGCATTAATCCTTTTTCGCAGATACAGTTAAAATCCATTTTGTTCCTGGCCGTTCGGGCCTTATGTGAGTTGACCGTTTGACAGAATAGGGAAGATGCACTATTTTTATTTTTGTTTTCATTTTAAAGAATTCCATGTAGAATAGACCACAAATATATTAAAACAATTAAAATATTGTAATTTATCGGAAAAAATGCTGTTTTAAATTGACAGTTTGACAGTTCGCGCGAAAACGGACCTATGGTACTGATGACGTCACTCTTGTCTGTCAACAACTTTCAATTTACATTTACTTTTCATTTTAACTTTTGCTTTTTCGAGATTATTTGTAAAAAATTAAAATGGACTATCCATCGACGTCAGGTGATTGTAACAATACCATTAATATTCAGATAAAAAGCCGTGTTGACTCATGTTTTGTGCCAATGTGTCCATCTACCTCAACAAAGTTTGCAAATAAATTATTTTTGAGTGGACCTTCTGACCCAAAGCTGAGAAAAAAGTGGTTTCAAGCTGTGAAGACAAATGGTGCACACCCTTTGCTACACTCCGACCAAGCTTTGCGTTTCATTAATAATGGCTGTAACCCGATAACCTTCTTTACGTACTTTGTGCTCCGGAGTAACTCTACTTTTTATTGTACATAATTCTCCTCCATCTCTTTTAATTTGGACATGGCCGATTGCGTTATCGCCGTAAGATTCTCTTGTCGAGCTGAAATAACTGCTATATGTAGAAGCCGCTGAATAAAATACAAAGTTTAACAACTATGAATGACTATGATGTATACATACCGTAGTAATTTAGCCCCTTTCATTTCTACACCTGAAAACTCTGCACTTTCGATAAAAAAAGTTACAACCATGTCAACACTAACTTTCGGTAAATTCCTGGAGTCTGCTTTTATAAATCCAACTTCCATTTTTATTTAAAAAACGCAATTAATATTCTCCTAAAAAAGTAATCACTTTACAACCATAACCTCAAATAAGTTGTCATAACAAGAGTGACGTCACTAAACGCTGATTGGTGTTTTGAAATTCGTTTTGTTGCAAGTCATTTTTAATTCGTAATTATTGTTTAAAAACAACATTATGTAAAATAAAAACGTTGCAGTAGCATTTCTTTTATATGTTTTTAACATTTTAACCATGAAAATTTCATAAATATTACATTTGCATCTTCCCTATTATCTAAGTAAATTAGACAAGATATAATACAATTAATCAAACAAACCTAATCAAGACCTTAACATTGAAATCAAAACGTAAACAAACACATTAATAAATTATTTGGTATCTTGATCACAATAATGTATCTATTTGAATCGCAGCCAACGCCGCGTCCGCTCCTAGTTGTAAACAAATGAATAACCTTCTTTATACCATCGATTTCGTCATGTGACGATGTGGGAGGTCCGCGATTTGTATAGTGACGCGTCTCTACGTCACATCCCGTCATACAAATAACGTTTAATTGATGTAATCTACACAAAATGGTCTAAATATATTTTGATCTTCAGCATGGGACAGGATATGATATTGTGTAGGTGTTTTAATGGTCAATAAATGTTTTTATTATTATGAGTCTAATGTCCCGAGGTCCTTTCTCTTTTGAGACGCATTTTTGACCTTTAAAATAATTGAGTAAAGATTCACATTTGCATGAACAAGTTTGAATCTAGTTTGGAACAATTAATATCTCGAAATACTTATATTATTATATAGGGTGGACCATTTATAGTGGTCCAAAAATTTTTTTTACATCTAGGACATCCCGATGATTAATCTAAACGCGACATATGTTCCGCGAAAATCAGTAGTTTAGAAGTTATGATTTTTTAAATTTAATTTCTTAAAATTTCTACTTTAGTCATGTAAACCTCTTTAGATTGAAAGTGATCGCACTAAATCGAATCAAATTTGGTGTGTAAGTACTATAGACATGTAGCAAGCAAGCAATGAGCTATTTTTAAGGTTAACCTTAAATCGTAACATGGTTTTAGACCTTTCGGTGAATTATTTGTACTTTTCGATTGATTAAGCACATTTTTCAAAAAATTCTAAAGACAAAAAAATGTACTACACGAATTTTGCTTATGGTTGTAAAAACTACCTTGAAGTGTGAGGATAACATAAATAAAAAAATACAGTGGTATAACTACAGTAAGTTCTTCAGAAATGAACATTGTATGCACTAGGTCATTAAAAACTTAAAATTTTAATTTTTGAATTTGAATAAATCCAACTTTATTATGAAAATAAAAACACTGGAATTAGTTAAATAAAGGATATTTATTTAAAATAACAACCCACAATGACAAAATAAACGCTATTACAATAAGTTTTCAGAATGTCTGTCTCTATTTTCAATGCATAAACATTAAACAGCAACGTCGCAAAAAAATCCTTTTATGCCTGTTGAAAAGCTGTCTATTTGCTTTCGTCGTGATAGCCTAGTGGTGGTGACCGTTGACAGACAAATCAGAGGTCTCGGGTTTGAACCCAAGGCGCGCACCTCTGACTTTTCGTAAGGTCTGTGCGTTTTATAAATTAATTATCACTCTCCGTGCCTCGGATAGCACGTTAAGCTGTTGGCCCCGGCTGTCAATTGTAGATATTTGACAATCGTTACGGGTTGTCAGAAGTCCGAAAGTCTGACAACCAGTCTTACCAAGGGGTATCGTGTAACCCAGTATGTGGGTTGTGGAGGTCTGATAGGCAGTCGCTCCATGTAAAACACTGGTATTCAGCTGTACCCGGTAAGACTGGAAGCCGACCTCAACATAGTTGGGAAAAGGCTAGGCAGATGATGATGATGGCCGAATTACAACAGGCTTTCAACAGGCTTAAAAAGATTTGCATTGAAAATAGAGGCACACATTTCGAAAAATTATTGTAACAGCGTTTATTTTGTCATTGTGGGTTGTTATTTTAAATAAATATCCTTTATTTAACTAATTCCAGTGTTTTTATTTTCATAATAAAGTTGGATTTATTCAAATGATGTTTTAGGCAAAAAATAAAATTTAAGTTTTTAATGACCTACTGCAAACAATGTTCATTTCTGAAGAACTTACTGTAGTTACACCGCAGTATTTTTTTATTTATGTTATCCTCACACTTCAAAGTAGTTTTTACAACCATAAGCAAAATTCGTGTAGTAAATTTTTTTGTCTTTAGAATTTTTTGAAAAATGTGCTTAATCAATCGAAAATTACAAATAATTCACCGAAAGGTCTAAAACCATGTTACGATTTAAGGTTAACCTTAAAAATAGCTCATTGCTTGCTTGCTACATGTCTATAGTACTTACACACCAAATTTGATTCGATTTAGTGCGATCACTTTCAATCTAAAGAGGTTTACATGACTAAAGTAGAAATTTTAAGAAATTAAATTTTAAAAATCATAACTTTTAAACTACTGATTTTCGCGGAACATATGTTGCGTTTAGATTAATCATTGGGATGTCCTAGATGTAAAAAAATTTTTTGGACCACTATAAATGGGCCACCCTGTATTGTAGATAAAAGCAGTCATATCCTAATGGTTAAACCATTTGGTTCCCAAATGACAAATCCCAAACAAACGTTTTAATCAATTTTAACTAAACTTTTCGAAGGATATAAGCGTAGTAAACAAGTAATAGTATAAATTGATATTACTTGCGGGACGGGGACGGACCCTTAAAACATAAATTCGAGAGATTACCTACCATAAAAAAATCTATATTTGTGTCGCTTTGTTGGAACTACTCAGCTGTATTTATGATTAAACATGCTTTTTTCCATGACTTCGCCCGCATGGTGGTTACACCAGGATTATAAAGTATCCTATGTCCTTACCCAGGTCCTCTACTTGTATGCCATAAAATATAATTTTATTCGAATCCGTACAACCTTTGAGGCGTGAGAAAGAATTGACAAACTTAAAAACATCCAAACTTTTATTTATATTTTTTTTATTACTAATAGGACAAAAAAGTATATTTTTATCGCACATACCTATCCAGAGGTTAAATATAAATAGAATGTGACTTGTTTTCAAAAGACACGTCCACCTTTTGCGTCGTAACCAAAATCGAGAATTTATAGCCAGCATTTCTGGCTGATTTTACAGTCGAGAAATAGAAGAGTACGACTAACTTCTCTCATACATTTGGTCACATGAATCTCAACATACTAAGGGCGTATCGTCTATTCATGATAAGTATTTTCATTAAACATGTCGTTTGAATTGTTTCAATCGTCTTGCCAGCTCATTAGCGGTTTTTCGGATTATACAAGCCAATAAAATTTTCGCATTCAGAAACAATAGGATTACTTTAGTTTTGTCCAAAGTTTATATAAAAGAGACGTTAAGTGCCACTAAACCAAAGAATTCAGTACAATTAAACTTTTGCCAAAATAAATCTTTGGTGTTTTACGTAAGCCAGATACCGTATGTTATTGAAATGTCTGAGGATTTTGTGCGGTTTATGTTCGTTTAAAAATAGTGTATGCTAGTCGAAATAAATTTTGAAGGAATTTTTCTCCAGGCTAAAAATCTTGGATGAATAGTTTTGAAGCTAAAAATAATAGAATAGTTACGAGCTAGCGTTGTTTGTAGTAGAGTGGATGCAGATGGCGCCACAGGCGAATCTGAATGGGTGGGCTGAATGAAACCTTGTAAGCATTTTTTTCGTTTGAGTTTTTATGCTGCCAGTGACCTAAAATGTTAGGTATTCCAATTTTGAAATCGTGGTATATTTAATTTCCTTGACGGCACAAATACATATATAATTATTCTAGGCGTTTTAGTGTATGATTTATGAAGATAAAGCTGATATAAATTATTTGAATAGTAGGTTAAAAAACCTCACCACCTCAGGTTAAAAGAATACAGAATATTAGGACAACCGACGAATCAGTGACTGCACGCAAGTAAGAAACTGCTGTTTTAAGCCTAGTAGAGTAACTTTAACCAGGAGAGCATGGTAACGATACCATAGCAACTTCCATTTCTTCCCTAACGCTATTTACCGATTTATGAGATATTTTTACGATTGACCGCTGGCTACACGATTAACTTTACGTGTAAGTATCCCCGTACTTACGAAGTTACTATTTAGTAATCTGTGTCCGTACATATAAAGTTACCAATATAGGTATTTCTTGAAACCTAAGTCATCTGAATGTATGTGCATTCTGAAGTTAGGCATGTATCTTTGAATCTTAGAACACGCTAGGATTTTCAATTACAATTTTAACTTTTATGAAACTATAAGCCACTCACAATCGTACAGATATCATGCTGTAGGAATGATATTTGTAGAGAGTAACTAAATTCACGTATGGCTCCCCAAGCTCTCCATCAAAAGCTACCTCAGAAACAATTAATAAAAATAGTCACCCAAAAATAACCTTGAAAAAAAAACAAGACATGTAATTTTTACCTTTACGATTGTAAAAACAAAATGTTTGTCACATTATTATATAATTTGTGTCCTCGCTACCCTGCCAAGTTCCATAGGAATGCGTTGTCGGCACTCAAATAGAATATCATTTTTATTATTTAGTACCTACGCATCTTGCTCGTATTATATTTAAAATGCAAATTGGCTGTGAACATTATCACGCATGTTCTCTTGAGGAATGTGATGGAAATTAGCTCAGCTGTATGCTAATGTCAGCCATCTTGGAAATATTAATGAATAGGGGCTGAAAATGGCGCATTTCGAACATTGCGTTCTATTATTTAGCTTTAAAACGTATTTATTTACTTACAATAAAGATAAATTTGTATGTAAAAATATAAATAAATAAACAATATAATTGTTTTTTTGTTTTATTTATTGTAGGTACAGCTTAGATTGGCATCGTTTTTTACCCTACTTTCTTTTCACATAAGTAGGTAAGTAAATTGTAGTTTGTGAGAAATAAACCATTTAGAAACCATTGTTGCTTATTATTTCTAATACATATTTATTTTTCTGCAATAATACTCGCTACTAATAATAATAATACGCCAGTAGTTTTTACGCCATTAAGTTCTTCACGCGACAAAGTTTTGTTAAAAGTTAATGATAAAGCTATCTGGACTTTTAAAACAGAATAATTTAATTAAATAATTCATGTCCTAGAACATTTTTTTGACAAACAAATAAATGTCCGCAACTTTAACCTTAAAGAAAAAAGAAACAAATCATTTATAAAAACCTTGACAACGGTCTTGAAAAGTTTCAGAAACCCACAATATAATATAATATTCAATACAATAATATTCTATTGCGTGCTTGTACCGTATATGTGCAGATGTCGAATACAGTGAGATAAAGTTTGTTAGGTTTACCTATTCGAAATAAAGTCATAAAAATCCCCTTTTGCTTGTGAACAAACATATTCGTTGTTACAACTATAATTTATAAGCAAAAAGACCAATTTATCTGTCTGGCGCCCTGGTATCTACGTATTAACAACTTTTGATAGACTATGAAATAAACAGAACGTGTTCACCTGATTTTGCGACGCACGTTATATTAAATTTTATTGGTAAGGTTGCAGACAGAACTATATTTTATTTTAATTTAAGGTAGGTAGGTATATATGTTTATATTATTGTATATTCTCTGGATCTTGATTTTTAATGTTAATAAATACCTAAGTTAAAAAATCTTATCAGATTGTGTGTGGATTATGTAGAAACGAATGATTTCAGTGTTGTATACCCCAAAATAATAAAATACTTCGGTTTATAATTCTTAATTCTTTATTGTACACTTATTTAGAACAGAATTACAAACAATTACAAAAACATGCACAAAGGCAAGCTTAACTCATCAATAAGTTTTATATTATTAGATACGTTTATAGATTTTTTAAATTCCTGTTCCTAGTTTTATTGCTTAACTTTTTCATTTCATATTTAGGGAGAGGAAACTTCTATCCTTCCTCCAGTTCGGCGTTTTCAAATCAAAATGAAAATTCATTAACTTGTCCCATACAAATACCTGGTTTCTACTGAATTTTTGATTTATCTATTTTAATGAACCCCCACTACGAGGGACAATAACGCATGCCAAATAGTGTTGGAATAGCAATCAACAGGGTATATCGTATGTAATTTATATTACGCAATGATGCAGTTTTAAGAACACTTACAAAAAACATTAAGTGACTAATTCACAAGTGTTGCATATAAATTTTTAACTTTTTTTAAAAGAAAACAATTTCTTCTTACAACCTTCAAACTAAATCATTGTTTACATTTTTCTATGCACGCTGAAATGTCTTATAACAACTCATTCTAATCTTTATTTCAATGTAGTAAGATATGTTTTAGTTCGCATTTCGTGACTCTTTTCATATGCATTCTTGCATTTTATTTTAAAAGTGACTTTATTCAATGTCAAATAGTTTTGCAGATAGTATTTAGAAACATTTAATTTAGAAAATATTGATCAACATCTTTCATTTATTTCTAGCATTTACTTTGACTTTATTTTTTATTAAAACACTTTTCCGATGAGCTAAATTTCCTATCTCCGACTCCAGCAACCCAACAATACCAACAATATTTATTCATTATTTATAGCAAAACTGGTTCAGAAAACCGTAAAACCATATAAGATTTATTTTGATTAGTAAGTCAGAAATCTTGATATCTTGATCTTAAGTTTGAACCCAAGGCATGCAACTAAGCATTTGCTGTGAATATGCGTAATATAATTAATTACGACTTGATCTGTGCTTCGGAGAGCACTTTCAACTGTTGGTCCGGGTTGTCATGAAGATGTGGGTCAGTTGATAGAGTCAGTACCTTCATAAAATCCTGACAACTGATCTAACATTAGAATATCGCAATCTTAGAACCTTAGAAAACTGTTATTCAGCTGCAATGTGTTAGATTAGAAGCCTACCCCAACAAATTTTGATTTGATTTGATTGATTGACATATTTGCTAATGGGCAATTGCCCAGGGCCTGACTACAAGCTATTAGGTAATTTTATAAAGTTTTAAATCTTCAAGCGGATATATAAATCGTAACGCAAGATAATTATTTACTTTAATTGCATTTTGGTTGCACAAAAATACAACGTTCCTTTCAACAAATTTGTGTTGATGCCAAAATGTGACACGATGTTTAAACACTCATGCGTGGAACAAAACGTGAGACAATTAACCCGTGACAAAAAATAAACCTGGTTTTTTTTTAAGTGGTCAATTTTAGGTGGCGCCTCTGTCTATCAAATTTAAAACTTAATGAATAGAGCTGCAATCTAAGTAAACGCACGAATAGCGGTAGCCGCAACATACATTTGATGTACGTTAAAGCATGGAGATGCTTGAAATAAATGCCACATGGTCTCCACTCTTCTCGTCCAGCGCTGTTTAAGCTTATGTGTAACTCGCTGACGACGAGGACTTAAGGCAAGGTGCAACTCGCTGGCGTCCTTGTGGTTAAAGGGTTTGCAACTTTTTGTACAGAGAAAGAGACCAGTGACTTTCTTGATCGTTAAGCTCAAAGAGCGCTGGACGAGAAGTGTGGCATTTATTTAAAGCGTCTCTGTGCTTTAACGTACATCAAGTATGTGTCTCATTTCTGGGATAAATCTGGGATTAAAGGGCACAACCTTGGGCCAAGGGGCGTGCCAGGCTAAAGATTGTACTCGTACCTATCACAACTATATAACTTTATTTTAAGTCACCGTCAGAACGTCATCTTATATCTTTCTAAAAAACACAACTGATACTTACATTTGTAGGTCAACATAGATACGCAGTAATTTTCCATGAAATACATCATCTCGTCAAAACATTCGTAACATTGTACGGCTGTACCTTTGAGTAACATCCGCTGGCTAAATGGCGTGCCTTTCATACATTTTAAGCAAGTCAATGACAGTCACTGCAGCATATTATTCAACCTAAAGTTGGACTGAAGAAGATATAACAATGGTGCTGATTCTCTTGTACATCCCGCTAAACTAATTTTAGTCTAACTATATCTCTTTCTACTAAACACCATCAAAAAAGGACAGCAAATTGAACTATCAAATTAGAGCTGTCAAATTAGTCTACGTCCTTGCAATTGACGTAAAATTAGACGAGACCTATATCATGCCGACTAAATTCTCGTTGATATCACGCAAATGGACTAGTTAGACAGCTCTAAAAGTCTGCTATCCTTTTCTAATGATCCCTGTTAGAAAGAGAGATGGCGAGTCTAAATTAGTTTAGAGCGTGTGCAAGAGAATTAGCACCTATGCATGTTTTTAGTGATCCATGTCAAATTATTTAAACAAGATTTAATCTATATAAGGTTTAACTTTAATAATGCAAAATATTTAACGGGGTAGATCTATAGGTTATTAAGATGCCTTGTAGCTAAAAAAATCTTAACATTAACCAAATATTTTTCATAATGTTTAAAATTAATCACTGAAGTCACGTGACAACAACACTGGATACACAAACCACTACCTGATACTATGTACACATAACTACATAAGTAGTTATACAACAAACTAATTTTGCACGCGGACGCGACGTATGGTTAAAGCTTGCATAGAAAATACCAATCTACGGACACACAGACTACGAGTAGGTACCTGAACATGGTGTCTTGTATTCCTGATAACGGGGAGAATTTACAAATAGCACAAATCGTCTTCCTGGATCGTTTTTGCACCATCCCTGTGTGCATTCATCATGACAATCACCGCACGCCTTTCTTTTCGATGAAAACATTATTGTATTACCATCGTATTATTAATACATTTGTTCATTCACGTAGATCATGGTCATTTCTAGCAGTGATACTAGTTTAAATAATGATAAATAAATACCTATTGTAAGGATTAAGGTCTGAATCCTCAAGAATTAAGTAATTTAAATATTGCTGACCTCGGGTGGAGCACGAAAGGAATCTGACAAACTCACCACTGACATAAGTCACACATCTTATGGCTTTTAGTTAGCCAGACTCCTTACATACTCCCCCTTTTGTCCAAAATACGTGCCCTCACGATTGGACAAACTCCTAAGGACACCAACCCTAATTAGGACGATACCTGGCCCTTCTTCGGCCTACCGCGACGACGTTTGGGTGCAACAGGCTGAGGAACCTCAGAGCATTCACCCTCTCGGGCATGGTATCGCCTCAAATCGGAAATGTGATATTTTCCTATCACCTCTTCAGGTATCCCCGGATAAGATAAAAGGTAAGTAGTAGGACTAACCTTTTTCTGCACTAAGTAAGGTCCATCCCTTTTAGGTATGAACTTGGAACTCACTCCCTTAGCTGTGTTACTGAGAACATGCGTTTTCATCAGCACGAGATCTCCAACAGTAAGTTCATCAGCCTTTCTGGTTTTGTCCTTAACGGCCTTACATAGATCTTGCTGATTTTCGATGCATTCTTTACTACTGCTAAGTGTCTCCGCAAGCTTTAACAGGTATGGTGTTATCTGTGGAACATAATTCTCTGCTTGAATTACAGCACGAAGATCACTTTGAACTGCGATCGGCGAGCGGAGCTCACGAGCAAATGTAAGGTAAGCCGGTGTCTGTTGAGTCGTCTTACAAAACGACGTGTTCAACGCGAAGCGAATGAAAGAAAGAACTTCTGGCCACTGGTTATGATGTCCTTCTACCAATATCGCCAGTTGAGTCTTGAGCTCGCGATTCTTGCGCTCAACTGGATTAGCCTCTGGATGGTAGAGGGGCACAAGATTCTGCTTCACACCTAGCGTGAACATTGCGTGTTGCATAACGTCGGCGACGAACTGCACACCGTTGTCAGAAATTAGACGTCGTGGTACGCCATAACGCATGAACACCTCTGCGATCAAGACTTTGGCGCAAGCTTCTGCTGTAGCTTCTACAAGAGCAAAAACTTCAATCCACTTACTTGCAGTATCCTCTACAATAAGGATCCATCTTTCACCTTTAGGTCCCTTAGGCAATGGCCCAAACAGATCAACAGCTAAAATTTCAAAACGCTGCGCAGGTACAGGTGTCTGGATCAATCCCGTAGGCTTCTGGTTAGAAGGCTTGTACCTCTGACACTCGACACATGTCTTAAGGTACTCCTCTACATATCTTCGCATGCCTGGGAAGAAAAACCGTTGAGAGATACGAGATAGTGTTCTCTCTATCCCTCCATGCCCAGAAGTAGCAGCATCGTGGCACTCTAACATCACCTTCTTTCGCAGGTTTTCAGGTACGACGAGCTGCGGTTCTTCGGACTCAGCATCAGCGTAACGGTAAAGTACTCCTTTACTCATATAATAACCTCTTTCTGTCCATCTCTTAATAGCTACTTCCTCTTGTCCTTCCAACTCCTTGACGATTTTAAATAACTCAGGATCAGCAATCTGATCTTGTCGTAAGGTCGTAGCATCCCAGCTAGGCGTTTCGACGATGACCGTGCAGATTCCACAACTATCCTGGTCTTCCGCATCACAAGGCGGGCGACTAAGAGTATCAGTGATAAGGTTTGCTTTCCCTGGAGTGTAGTCTACTTTTAGGTCAAAAGACTGCAACTTCATGGCCCAGCGTACCAATCTTCCTGTTGGGGTTTTTAAGGTAAGTAACCACTTCAGAGGCTGATGATCGCTAGCCACTTGTACCTTATGTCCATCAATGTAGCCGCGGAACTTCTCTACAGCCCAGACGACAGCCAACGCCTCGCGTTCTGTTGTGGAGTAGTTCCGTTCCGCTGGTAACAACAATCGACTAGCGTACTCTATGGGTCTCTCTTCACTTGGTGACTCCCCCTGGAGTAAAACCGCTCCAAGTGCGTAGTTGCTTGCGTCGGTCCTGAGTATAAAAGGGAGATTATAATCTGGTTGGGTAAGTATAGGCGCAGTGGTAAGTAGATTATTTAATTTAATGAAAGCATTGACCTGATCTTCTTCCCATTTCCAGGTCTGATCTTTCTTAGTAAGGAGCGTGAGCGGCTGAGCGACCTTAGAAAAGTTCGGTACGAATTTCCTAAACCAGGAACACGTTTGGAGAAACGTTTTCAGATGCTTAAGCGAACTCGGCTCTTTCATATTAGCAATAGCGGCTACCTTATCGGGATCCGGCGACACCCCATGTGGTGTAATAATGTGTCCTAGATACTTAATCTTGTCACGCGCAAAGACACACTTGGTGCGATTGGCACGGAGGCCAAAGACACGAAGGCGATCAAAAACGGCTTGCAGATCTTGCAGATGCTGCTTAAAAGTTGGCGAGATCACAATAATGTCATCAATGTAACCTAACAAGGTCATATCCTTAAAAGCAGCTCCAGAACGAAAACGATCGATAAGCCTTTGAAAGGTGGCCGGCGCATTGCGAAGACCAAACGGCATTCTTTTAAAACGATGTATGCCAAATGGAGTCACGAAAGCTGTCTTATCTTGGTCCTCCTGCTTTACGGCCACTTGCCAGTAACCTGAGCGAAGATCAATCGTGCTCATAAAGCAACTCTTCCCAGTATACTGCAATAGATCGTCAATAACAGGTAGGGGATAGGCATCGCTTTTTGTGACCGCATTCAATTTGCGATAATCGACACAAAATCTATAAGTCCCATCTTTTTTGGGTACAAGTAGAGCTGGAGCGGCCCACGCCGACTCACACTCTTCGATAATTCCTTCTTTAAGCATCTTATCAAGTTGGGCCTCCATCACGGCCCTCTTCGCTGGTGTGAGCCTATATGGCGGTACGGAAATAGGTGGATGGTTACCTGTTTCGATGCGGTGTTCCGCAAATGAAGTAGGTGCTCCTAACTCGCCGAAAATATCGTCATACTGCTGAAGAAGCTCCGCTAAGCTGCTCCTGTCCGAAGGCGGCAGCATCACTCCCTCGTCAGTCCGCAATACGTCTGCAGCTGCGCAGTCGACATAATTTCTGGACGTCTCGCATTGGAGTAGATGTGCTATCTGAGGACGATCAGTCGTAAACCATTTATCAGTAGCTAAGTCAAGGATAATACCAGCCTTCCGTAAGAAATCAATTCCTAACAGCGTGTCATTGTTCCTAGCCTCAGGTAAAATTACAAACGTTGTTGGTATTACTACACCTTCCAGTTTTACATCTATTTCCGCGAGTTTCACGTCTAAATCCCGTACTAAACCATCAGCTAACTTGATACTAAGATGACTATCTTGAAACGAATGATTTTGTTTTCGAAGCAACGCGTACAAACTAGACCCTGCTATACTGCGCTTGGCAGCGGTGTCAACTAAACCAGTGCCGCGGAAACCATAAATTTCAATATATAGAATGGGACGTCCGCGGGTATGGTAACTAATGGCAGACGCGGATTGCTCCTTCAAAGTGAAATTTTGTAACTCAACAATCTGATGATTATTAAACATATTAGGCAAACATACATTTCTACTAGGTGGGCTGACCCCACTAGTTACATTCTTATGAATATTAGTCATAACACTACTCTGTGGTACACTGGTGTAACACTCCGTTTTAACATTACTCTGTGGTAAACTAGTGTAACACTCTGTTTTAACATTACTCTGTGGTACACTATTATTAGTATTAGAAAATACATCACAAGTAAAGAAAGAATCTTTGTTACAATTTGTGCATTGAGCACGAATAACACCCGGTGCACTACAACCATAGCACTTCAGAGTATTTGAATCAGTTTCACGTGTTCTTCTTTTGAGCTGAGCGCAATCTGTGCGGTTATGTCCACCTTTTTTGCAATATACACAAAACTTGTTACCTTGTTTGCGTTGCGTAATTACCGGTGCTTCCACGGCTGGGCAAGCTGATGTCGAAGCAGGCGTCGCGATCATAGACGTTGACTTCAAGACATTATCAAGCTCTGCAGTAGCGGTGTAGGCAGCGACTCGAGCAGAGCGGCTCAATGGCGCGAGCGGCGCAGCGTGCGCACTCGGGCCGGAGTCACGAGCTCGGGTTTGCAGGCACGACGACGTTACTGCACTGGAGAGCGCATCCAGCTCACCTGCATCCTCTACTTCACGAGCACGGCGAAGAAGCTCGGCGAATGTAGATACTTCTTCACGTCTGATCCGCTCGCGAATTCTCTTTTGAAGCAAGCCGTACACCATGTCCAGCTCCACCTTCTCGCATAGATCGTTCTTAGGAAGGCGCGCAAGTAAGGCGCGTGCTCGGGCAACAAAGATGTCGGTCTTCTCAACCCCCTGAGGAACCGCAAATAGCTCTCTGTATATTCTATGGGGCGGCCGACGGTCACCGTAAGCGCTGCGGAGATTTTCAATGGCGGAGTCCCAGGTCGTAGTATGAACTTTGATGCCTTGCCACCAGGTTGCAGCTTCGTTCGTTAAAAGCATAGAAAATCCGCGGAGAGCGGCGGAATCCGAGACGTCAGCACATTCTTTAAAGCTCTCTACTGCATCAATGAAGCCATCCACTGACTCATGCGGGAGACCGCTGTATCGCGCGCTGCACTTGGATAGGTTACCTGACACGCTAAAACGTTGGGGGGTCGGTGACGATTCAGACGTCCTGGCGGGAATCGAGTCGAAGACCCGCTCCAAAAGCTTTTCCATCGAAGCAGTTTGAGCGCGCTGTAACTGTTCCAACATAGCAGTAACGCAGGCGGGGCTAAAAGTCTCCGTGGGGGTGACGACAGCGGCGGCACCTGCGGCGCGGTCTGCAGCATCATCAAAAAATTCAGCGTCACGGTCGCTTCCGCGACGAGAATCGCGACGTGAATTTCGACGTGGGCGCGGCATATCAACTTGGTTCTTGTGAATTCGGGCCGCGAGTTGGGCGCCAATGTAAGGATTAAGGTCTGAATCCTCAAGAATTAAGTAATTTAAATATTGCTGACCTCGGGTGGAGCACGAAAGGAATCTGACAAACTCACCACTGACATAAGTCACACATCTTATGGCTTTTAGTTAGCCAGACTCCTTACACTATTAATTATTCACTTCACTTCTTTTGAATGGCGTGTGAAAGCCCCAAATTATAACAAATTAATTACAAAAGTAAATAAACTTGCACGAGTTGTAAATAAACATTGACACCTATCAAAGGGAATTTTTTTCCTCTAATCTCCATGGATTACACAATATCATTTATCAACAAGAACTTTTTAATGTAGGTATGGCAAAAAGGAGTCTGAGGCGGTAACAGCTGAAACCAAAAATAAAAATCTTTAAGAAAAATAACTAAAATAACTTAAAAGTGAATCATTGGATTAAATTGATGACGAAAAATTCATTACAGAAATGTGTAGGTGAGGTGACCAAATAACTTTGTAATTTTGAGTTGTAGTATGTGAAGTGCGCTAGTGGCGCCCTCAATTATCACTCTTTTTTTGCCAAACTGTACTACGTAGTAGTACGTAGTCTGAATTATAATTAAATGCTAGCAGCTCTTACAACTACCTACTCTCTTACGTCGATCATTCATAAAGGTAGACTGAATGACCGACTGATCATTATTAAATTTATTACCTTATTTCAATATGCCTAAGCTAAGATTCATCAAATTCAGATTCACTCACTTTATCATGACTTCCACACGTAAGTTGACACAATAATCTCAATTTGGTGCTACTTACGTGTTTTTTTGTACACTTACCTAGCTTTTTTTGCCACTTTTCAGCCGCTTGCAAATGCAATAGTAAAAACCTACACTTAGAACAATCACTGCATAGGTAGGTGCTACAGTTGCACCTACCTATGCTAGCCGTATTAAGTAAAGGACTTAGATTTATTAGGTACCTATCATACTTTTACGGGAAAGGCACTTATGTTAAGTTTTTAACAAATGAAGTCGTATATCCTCGGGACCTACCTACTTGCGCTAAAACATAATGTAATGAGTAGATTGCGAGTAACTTTTTTAAAATGGCATGTGTCAACTGTTCCAGTGTTATTTTGGTATTTGTAAAATCAAGTGCAGTAATAAATTGTAATCTGGGTAGGTAAGTGTTTAATAATGCACACTGAAGTTATTATTAGTAGCTCGTAGTGTTCACGCTCATGCGTGTTCGTGATTACTGCTGCGCTAGTCATGTGAATAAATATCAAAACTCATGGATGCTCACGTCTACTGGTAGTGATCCAATCTAAATGTTCTGACTCTCATTGTTGCTGCACAGATGGCGAGACTGGTGTTCATGATCTACGCAAACAAATGTATCAATAATACGATAGTAATACAATAATGTTTTCATAGAAAAGAAAGGCGTGCGGTGATTTTCATGATTAATGCACATTTACTCAAGATAAGTCTCCAGGATTGTCTGACAGTTAAATGAACCAGCGATCTTCGAATTGGAGAGCAACGGTCATAACACTGTTTTTTTTACATTTGAACGTCAACAAGCATTCAAATATGTCTAGGTCAACATGAATTGTTATTTTCCATGGGATACACACATCGGTCATTCATGACACGTCGTCTATTTGTGAAACATTGTCTTAACGTATGCCAGGACGGGTTAATGCGTTCTGATTGTGTTGGATTGGGCTACAAAGGGCTCGTACAGAAGGAATAAAAAAAGTATAAGTATATTAAAATAATAGTTTAAAAAGTATAGCTAAATTATTATTATTCCCATTTATTTATTTTCAATACATATAAAATACATTTTTAAATATACTTATATTAAAAATAAAAATATTCATTAAATATAAAATATAGTAGCCCACCGGTATCGGGAACAGGGTCCAAGCTTATTATTATTATTTTAATGTTAATACAACAAAAACTAAGTAAATTAAAAATTATCATTGAAATAGGAAAAGGTGAGTTTTGACTGTTCATCACTACCCTCTAGGATAATAAAATTTTCGTTTTTCCTATTTTCTGATGAACAGTGTTAATGAGACCCCCTCAAAAAAGAGTAATCTAACCTATTTTGTACATACATTGAGTACATTTGTAAAGTTTAATCAAAATAATCCAAAAATACTACGAGGACCCGGATTCGATTCTCAGTTTGGGCAATATTTGTTTTTATTTAGAAAATCTTTGTAGCACCCCGGATCCAAAGCTAATATTGGAGTTAAACCACGTTTTCATTTCTATGATTTTTAGTAGGTATACCTATAAGGCTTGTCATTGCTATTTAAAACTATTTTAACCATTATGAACAAACTATTACATTAAAATCTGAACTAAACTTCTTTTGTTTTGAAAGAAATTAATACACCAAGGCATAGATTATACTGTAGATACTTATTAATACCTACCAGTAGTATGTCAAGGATACGAACTATTTACTTAGAGCAGTATAATTGATCGGAAAGGTTTTATTATGTTACAAGTGTGCCTAAATTTATTGTTATTCAATCGCATCATCTATCTTGGGTGTCCCACCCTGGACACCCAAGCTGCCTCATAAATAAAATAGCTTAAGTAGTGCCTGACTTGAACTGACCCCGCTCCTGCCGAGCCCCATATTTAGTCTTTGCTTTACAGCGTTGCTGCAGCTTTGTTGTTGATCTGTTCTACTTTATGACATTAAATTTGTCCCATCATTTGTAAACTTGCAGAGGGCTCGCCGCTCGACACCCCCATTTATATTTTGCAGCCAGAAACTACGTCAAATGTATGAATGGTACTATAAAGTGCTCATAGATTTTTAAACGTAGATCTTTACCCGGCAAACACCTGTGTGACAATTCAATTCAACTTATAAATAGCAGGTAGGAATAAAGTAGGACCTAAATATTTCGAGTGCACAGTTCTATATTGAGGAACGCATCACCACTCAACATTGGTGCATCGTGATTCACATCGCGCGAATAGACTGTTCTGAAGTTCAGCTGCATTTAGAGCCGCATACTTTAATTGGTGCCGTTTGATGTAGGTATTGGTCTAAATTACTTACCAATACATCAAATGGATCAAACGTATTTAGACAGACTGTAAAAATACCCTGTCCAATCCATGAGGGTGTAATTAGGTATCATAATATAATTCTGTTCATGTCACAATTTTCTCGTAAAAACAAAAATTTGAAGTAAATTGGGTACCAAAAACGTGAATTTTAAATTACAATAACATATAAATAACAATATATCAATCAGATCGTAAAAAACTGATATTCAGCTACATCTGTTTGGATTAGAAGCCAACTCCAACAAAGTTTGGGAATAATATGGCTAGGAGAACGATTAATGTCTGTATGAGCTCAAGATTTGTAGGCCGAGTGATGTTGCCTAAAAAAGTCCTATATCTAACATAAACATGACGTCAGATCTGTTAAGCAAAATTATGTTCCAACCGATGTAATGCTTCATAATGATAATGACCTCATCAATTTGCCGCGGTCATTGAATTTGATTGTGATGATTGAATGACGTAATTTTTTTATTCCTATTAGCAATCTCTCGACTACATTGTTGTCATCGTTTAGTACCTATTAGTGGTATTAAAAAATAGTAATAATATAATTTAGACATTTAGAATTATAAAGACATATCTCTGCCTCATAATGGTTCTAATAGTATTTTTAAAATTAGACAACAAAATAATATATCTATGTGACCCATATTAGTATAGGAAACGAGGTTGGTTAAGCCAGATTAATTTTAAAGGTTTGTCCTATTTGGCAAATCTGCACACTTATAATTAACACGACGATATACAAATGAAACTAAACAATTAACAGTGAAATGTATAACAACAGTGTTTTAAGTAAGGAAGATTTTTTTTTTAAATTTGTGAACACCAAATAATTAATTGTAGAGATAAATTTTCAACATTTAAATGATATTCATGGTCAGACTGTTCTCACAGTAAATCCCGACAATCGGAAAGATTTAATACGACAAATGACAAATGGTTTACATTTACTTCTAGAGATACCATGGTTTATTTCGACTGCTAATGTTCCTGCCGCTCCATTTGCTACGGATAAGCTTATATGATCAAGAATTATTATAAGTGTAAACCCTGGAATGAGTTTTAAATCGAGGACTTGTTTGTACTAAGAAAGATATTTCTAAAACCAGCCTGATCTTTGTAACTCTTGAGCCGATTAGATATAAAGAATAAATATTGTTTTATCTTCTGGTAAGATTTCGGCAGTGGCAGTTTTCCACACGACACAAAAAAGGTGACCACCGGACAAAGCCTTGCTATCAAGTTCATCATCATCATCAGTATCAAAGCCTATCAAGTTAGGCTGTCGTGTACCGGCATGGTGTTCTGAAATGGGTCTGGAATTTGGATCATACCGTCCAAAATCCATCGTCCTGGTTGAAAGGAGACTGGTGTGTTCCATCGCAGACCACAACACCGCTTACCATCGTAATAGTATCTAAAAAAAAAAGATCGGTTCATGGTTTAGGCGTGTAAAAATAACAAACTTACTTTGGCATTTATAATATTAGTTAGAAAAGATTTGCCGACAGCTGGTGCTTTTGTACCTCACCTCCTTTGGACTGAATTGAAGAATTGTGCTGTATCTATAATCTTAATCCACCATAAGCATTGTATTAAAGTCAAACCCAACTCGAGCAGTGATGCCAAATCCTCCTTCTCAGTAAAGGTTCCTGTCAGAACCAAACTAATCGTCTGTCTACTTACAATCCAGCAGTACAAATATGAAGATTAAAATATTCCAAGTATCCAATAGTTATATATAAACGTCCTTAATAAAATAAGCAATAGTGTCCTAAATTCAGGGAATACCAACGTTTACATCAAGATCTAAATTCTTTAATAACGAATATCAAAATTCTTTGTTAGTCATTAATTATAAACGACTGTTTTTATTTCCTAATGTTCATGGGAGACAGAGAAAAATTAGGTGAGAATTGGACCACCATCTATTTATTATTGTAAATTAGTTATTTTAAAAATAAAGAGGAATTTTAGGAGCTTGGAGAATTTGAATAAAGTAAATCCTCCAAAATACGCTTGCCGGACTACGGTATACCATGAATCTCTCACCTGGTAAAAGCATGACTCAGATCGTTAAGAAGATATGACTTTACTTAGATAGATATTTGATAACGTATCTTGCGAACAGAGAGTAATATTTCAATGACTTAATATCTAAAAACTTTGGAAATGCCTTCATGAGGGCTAATACTTTCACCCTTTCCGCTTTAAATTAGCTGATATAGAAAAACTCTCGTTTAAGTTAGAATATGGACACTCCGTATTTAATGCGTCACTTTGCACCAGAAGACTATAAGCTGCAATAGTGTACTCACATCCACTGGCCCTGGCCGAGTAGATTTCATGGAATAAAAATCATCCAATTTTGTTGCACCTGCAGAAGAATACAATTAAACATTTTAAAAACCTTCGATACGAAAAACATACTGTTAAGTCACCTTTCAAATAAAATAACTAAATCAAAATCAGTGCAACCGTTTGCATGCATATTGTGCATCGGAGCTTTGATGTCACAGGCATGTCGGCCATCGTCGGGAATAAAAAAGCAAATGGTATGCATAATATCCGAATCCCTGTAAATTTCCAAGCCCTTAAGACGTATCCGTTTCAAAATCAACAGCGTATCTTACCACATTACCACTTACTGTTAAGAAATCTTACAGATGTACGAAGCCAAATGCCAAATAGCACTTAAACACCTGATCGGTCCTAACTGGCTGGCATATTGCCAGGTGTTGGGAGAAGCGAAATTCAGTAGTATTTCTATGATAAGAAATGCACATTAATTATTTGAAAGGTATTTACTAAACTTGGCAATTTGTGAGATAATAACGCCTGAAAAGAGGAAACTTTCAATTATTCACAGTTATTCAGAGTATGACTAGCAGGGACGTGCAGTTCTTATAGGCAAAAAGGCTCTGCCTACCCTGGCAAATACGTTGCAGACGATGAATTAATGAAACTAAGTAGAATTTGTATGTACTGCCTACCCGTCAAAAATGGGTGTGCCAGCTCACGCAGTTGTTGATTATGCACGGCTGGGCCATAATAATAGGGAAGATGCAGATGTAATATTTATGGAATTTGTATGATTAAAACGTTAAAAAAATATAAAAGAAAGGCCACTGCAACGTTTTTATTTTACATATTGTTGTTTTTTTACAATAATTACGATTTAAAAATGACTTGAAACGATACGTATTTTAAAACACGAATTAGCGTTTCGTGACGTCACACTTGTTTTGACAACTTATTTGACGTTATGGTTGTAAAGGTGAATATTATTTTATGGGAATATTAATTGCGTTTTTTTAATAAAAATGGGAGTTGGGTTTATCAAAGCAGACTCCAGGTGTTTACCTAGAGTTAGTATTGATATAACATCATTAGTTTTTCTCTAGTTTAAATATTTTGAATAAAATAATTAGTTAGGTATGTTTAGTTCCAGGCCTTTGTAGTAATAAATATTGTTTATATTATTTTAATCAGCATTTTAGATTAAAATTGAAAAAGCTGGATTTCTTCGTAATGTCGAGTAGGTACCCTTTTTTGGTGCAACACCTGACGGCTGAAAATTACACAGTAGAGGTGAAATATCCTTAACAGAAGCTACCTACCATACTTTCCTATGTGAAAGACAATAAAATAACACCAAAATATTGGGCACAAGTACAACTTCAAATGTTTTTCAGCATAAGGAAAATATCACTTTTCTGTATAGCACACACAAACTTTGAAAAATTAAAAGAAGTATATTTGTATATACGATAAAAGCATTTTATCTGTTATGAATGCTGCATAGAAATTCTGGATAGATGCTGTATTTCCAAAATTAAAATGTACTACTATATAATATTTAAGTTATTCTTTTTTGTAAATTTATAAAATAAAATTCTATGCTTTGTAAATACTATTTTTTATTCGATTTAAATAAATATGCAAAAGTATGAAAGCCAACGGCGAACCAGTAAAAGACAAGAGTGACGTCATCAGCACCATAAGTCCGTTTTCCCGCGAACTGTCAAACTGTCAATTTAAAACAGCATTTTTTCGGATAAATTGCAATGTTTTAATTTTTTAAATATATTTGTGGTCTATTCTACATGGAATTCTTTAAAATGAAAACAAAAATAAAAATAGTGCATCTTCCCTATTGATTGAATTAATGTAATAGTTATTTTACAATACTGACTTGCCAGTCAACAGTCATATGACTAGACTATCACTATACAATTAACAAAGACAATTCAGCTGTATATATGTATTTTAAAAAAACTGCAAGCGCCACACATAGGTATTCTAAATAAATCAAATCTTACAACAAAGATAAAGCTTTAAGTATGATGACTTGTCAAGAAACAGTTCTTTTTATCTCAAAAAAATAATTTATGATGCTTAGCATAAAGAGCACAATAAAAATAATCTTAGCTATTCATTATTTCCTTCATTTCGCCAATTTGCTTTATCTTTAAAAATATGCATGCGATATTATTAGAGTTTTGTCACTGAAGCGAATCAGAAATAGGCCGTTTATATCTGAGTAATATTATTTATAAAAATCTTTAAGTATTCATCGTGTTCTGATTTCTTTTTTTGCATAATTTGCACTAGTTTATTTTGGTGGTTCTGGGAAGTGCCTTAGTGACTCTCTGATTGTCTTAGAATTATAATAGTCGTCCGTCAATAATATAGGCAATCCTAAGATTCTTCATTTTAGATTCAAATCACCGTATCGTCATTTAATGCTGCAAGCCTCCTGGATGTTAGCGTACCCAGGAGAGCAGAAGACAGAGACGGGTATACATTGACGTGTAAGAGAGGCCTTTGACGAAATGGGTGATCTTTTTAATTTCTTTACCATGTGTAAATATTTAAATAGTAGGTATTGTACTATTATCTATTTTGTAGTGGTAATATTAAATAAAAGTATTTAAACACGAAGATGTTAATCTATATAATATGTGTGTTTTCCTATCCTAACTTAATATTAGATACAAATGCGAAAGAATGTTTGTTTGTAACCTTTTCACGCCTAAACAACTGAACCGATCATACTGAATTTTGCATCTACAAGAAACCAGCCAACAACAATAAGCAAACAACCCTACAACAACAACAAGCCAAGGGTACCTTTCATCTAAAAAAAAGTACTGTTCCCGAGGAAAAAAACAATAACGTTCTTATGATAATAAATGGAGCCACGTGTCTTTCGAATCATGATTGAATTTTAAATATAAGTACCGTAAGTACTAATAGTAAGTACAGGCGAGCGGAACCGCGAACAAAACCTAGTTTTAATAATAAAACATAACAATACTGAAAATAATTCTATTAATTTGATTTCTTTATGGTTTGACAGTAATTTAATATACTCAAAAAATTATCATGACTAAATCATTGCACGGCATTTTTTATCAACTTCAAAGTCTGACAAAGAATCTAATACAGCCAGACGTACCAACGTTTTGTTTTATTATTATAATAAATATAGAAAGCATTCTAGGTCAAACTGTGGTTTGATAAATCGCCCTGTGACTCGTGAGCGACACAATTATGATATTATTAGAAATATCTTTATTATATTCGTTTGATTTGGAAGTTTTGGAACCCGAAATTATATTATGGATGTTCTGATGCTATAGGTGATTAAAAAACTCACGATTTAAAGATCAACAAAGATCTGGTAATATAGCCATATTCGCGAGTTTATTGCCAGCATAAATAAAGATCGTGCTACTACTGAGAATTTTAGGTTGGAAAACCTAATAACACTTTGCCCAAATCGGGAATTGAACTCAGGACATTGTACTTAGAAGTTGCGCTTGCGAATGCTAAACCAACGAGGCAGTCTAATTAATTTATAATATTATGGGACTTTCAGTTATAAAACTTTCAGTTATAAAAGTTTATAAAACTTTAAACCGGACTTATGAAACATACATTTATACATACACAGCTTGTTTCAGTCCACTGCTGGACATAGCCTTCTTCTCATACGCATCACTTATTTTGTGCTCATTAGAAGATGGGAAAGCGGGTGCCTGCGATCGCAGTAGCAGATGGTGGTTATTACACAGTATTCTCCAGATTTTTCCCCTAGTTACTTCTTACGGCACCCACGGGATGAGTAGAGGTGGTTCTATTCTTAGGCCGGAAACCACACAGCACACTTAATGAAACGTTCTAAATGAACGCACCCACTTTTTTAATAATTTGCAAAAATTAAAACTATTACATGTTCGAAAGTCTGGTGCAGGCATTAAAATTTGATTTGATCGTAAATTTCGTAACAAATCTATTATTAAAGTTGACATAGTTAATGTAATGTCGTAAAATGTCGGTTTAATTGTTCATTGTAATGCTTGCTTTGTAGTACAACGTTCAGCATTTCATGTCAAGGACTTGATATTGTGCGCGGTACCTAGTTCCAAGTTCCATTTGTAAAATTTAAATTTTTGGCTACCTCGTTCGTCTAGTGGTAGCAAGCGTGACTGTTAAGCATGAGGTCTTGGTTCGATCCCCGGGTTGGGCAAGGTGTTATTGGGTTTTCCCTTTAGGGAATTCTCAGTGGCAGCACGGAGTCTGGAATTTTGCCCGGTTTAATGGCAATAGGCTCGCCCTCTATTGGAACTAAGCCATTAAGGCTAAACGTGGGTATACTGCATACACCTCTACCTGCCCCCTCTGGGGAATACAGGCGTGAGTCTATAAAAAGTTTGCTTTATGTAAAGTACATTTTGGTCCCGACTGACAGAAGACAAAAAAAGGTAATTGAGTTTAGGATGGGCACATCCTCCGGATCTTTCCCTTGGTCGCTTCTTACGGACATGCGACACCCGCGGGACGATTAGGGGTGGTTCTATTCTTAGGCTTGAAACCACACGGCATGGCAGTTGGGCTATAACTGATTTCATTGGTATATAATTTATTAATGTATTGTTACCTTGAAAAACGAAGGAACGTAATAAAATAATAGTTGTTATTGATAGTATTTTGGTCATTTTCGAGTCAGGGACAAACGGCTTCTTGCTACCCCAAATACGTATCTCGGCCAAATTCCTGAGTTTACGACAAGCAAGCCAATTTCTAGCACTACAATTTATTAGGAGCAGAATCAAACACTCTGTCACTCGGGCATCGCAGTAGAAATCACGTAATTTATGTTACCAACATGTTTACGCGCGGCGCCAACGTATCGATCGAAGATTTTTATCGACAATAAAAGCCAGGAGACTGTTTTAATAAACATTGAATTTGAAGTATCATGGCAAAGAATATATGTATAGGTACTATTACTTACGTAGTCATAGTCAGCTGGAGCCAAAACAAAAAGGGGATTGGCTCCAGCTTGGCTCCAGCTTGATGGTATTGCAATATCGCAAAACAGAAAAGAAAAGAAAAAAAAAATTACAAAGAATGTAAAAGCTGATGCAGATTTCTTTTAAAAATCAATATCTATGTTTATGAAGCAATAACAAAATTTTAAAGTTTCAAATTGGGTTTGAACCTGCGACCTACTAGTTAAAATTGCCTGCTACTCTACCAAATTCAAATCCTACTAGAAGAATTCAGTTGGCATGAGTTAATACATAGTAAAAATGTTGTAGATATTAAATGTAGTATTGTAGTATGTTGTAGATATTAATTGAAACCAAAGAGCAAATTCCAGAACCTTTCATCACATAAGTAAAGAAACGCTAAGCTTTCATCATCTCATCATATCATCAAACCGAGAAGCATTCGAGAACGCTTCGTCCGTGTAAGCAGCGCGCGGCGTCCTCAAATCTTAAGATTTATCTCTCAAACATTTTTGTTTACAACAGTGATGGCGCCGGCGCCGACGCATCCGTGGCGCAATTTTTATAATTAATTTTGTTTATCAAGCGTCAGTTTAATGTTATTTTTATTTAAAGACATTTTTAAAGACATTTTTAAAGACATGTTATGTCTTTTATTGGATGGACTCTTTTTACCTTACTAACTGTTATTTTTTAAATAATTTACGTACGATTAAAGATTGTCGTTGATAAGCGTGCGTTGCAAAGAATTCTAAACTTATCGCGGTTAAAGTCTTTGTGTGACAACCTTAGATCTAAAATAAGACTGCAAGGCTGACCTGGCTGGCTGTTCATGTGACCATTCTGCAAAAACAGCAATATTTGTTTTATTTATTTAATAATAATTTATGTACTCACATGTAACATTACAGAAGTAGGGATACATAGGAAAAAAAGTACAAAAGTACTGCTTATTTCTAAAGAAATCTCTTCCAGCAGACCTGCGAAAAGAGAGATTGAAAAAGAAGAAATGTAGACAAAGTTCGTAGAGGATATAAATAATAAAATATAAAGACAGTAGAAATACGTATACCCATGTACAATTATAGGATAATTATATAGAAATATGTACAAACTCATTATGGTCTGATGTATACGTATGTGCACCTTTGTATTATTTACGGCATCAACGAAATACTGCGATTTATTTCCACAATATTTTGTTTACTGCTCGGCCCCGACGGCGCGACGATACTGCTCTATATCAAGACAGACGCATTCCTGGCCCGGCTTGTTTACAAACGAATAATTGTCATACCTTGTTTATTTGTTTCGTTTTGTGATGCAATTATTTATGAGTAAGATGTTTGATCTATCTTCGTAATTTAGAGAGTGGCATTGGTGGCCTGGTATTTCAAGAATCTACCTATCCTGATAGACTATCTGGATTCAGCTTATTAGATAAGTTTATTAGCTTAGCATTTTCGATTCTATAATACTTTATCTCAGTTATTAATATAACTATTAATATAACTAAAATACGTCTTTAATAAGACGTATTTTAACAGATAGATATCAATTAAAATAAAGACCTGTAAGAAATAAAGAGCTCTTTATGAAGAGAATGCACAAAGTTATAACAACGCCCACCCAGGTCCTACTTGAGTACAATTGGCGAAATTTTGGGCATCGTATCTTGAAGTTCTGGCAGCGTTTCTAAAAGAGCTGGGTTAGGTTATGTTGGGAGTAATCTGCACTCAAGGCGCAAAACAAGCACAAGAAGTCATCGATTTGCTGAGATTGGCCATTTTGATAACAAAAGAAACGAAGAAGATGATGATGAAGATGCCAGTAACGGTTACTTATTACGAATAAGTACAAAGATCCACTTCAGGAAACACCAACGTGATAATATCTTGTATTTTATTCTTAATACTTAAGCACCCAAGATCAAAACATTCGTCGTAACAAACAATAATAAAATCGATGAAACCACCAAATAGTTTCTATGTGATCGTAAATCGATCTCAGCAGATGTTTTTACTGACCTTCTGACACTTTACAATCGACAGACGCTGGTTCTTTAAGACGTTCCATAAAAATCAAGGTTACCGTAAAGAATGCTGTGTAATAACTCAACTGATGATACATAACTTTTATCATTTAAGTCCCATTGAGAAATACTTATTGCCACTTAAATGGGACAACGTATTTTGCAGGGCCAAAGTGATGCTTTAAGTTTGCAACAAAATAGCTAAGCTGAGTAATTAAATAAAATTGCTAACAGGCATTACCAAAACAATATACCTATAGAAAGGGAATTTGAAATTTGATAAGTGCTGGCAGCGATACGATAGCTCAGTTTGGGAAGAGCATTGCCACGGAACGTCAAGTGCGAAGAACGGAAACAAAGAACATCGGACTATGAGACTCAGGGAATAGAGAGTGCATCTGTATATTCTGCACTATGATATCATTCTGTCAGGAGGACATTATTATTCTGTGATGATGGGGATAATGATGATGTGGGGATTAAGCTAGCCCATTTACGATTTTTATCCATACTACAGTTTGGCTCTACCTACCATCCAAAAAATATTAGGTTTTATAAATTTGTCTTTCAAGATGTTTCCGTCAATTTCTCGTTTATGTTTAGAATATTCCAGGTAAATTGTTAACTGAAAGTCATCACTATCTCTGGTTTTTATCTGTAAGGTCATGAAATCCACGTGTGTGTTGTCACATAGAATAAATATAAACAGTTTATTAGGCTGCATACCTTCGAGAGCCGGATGCCGTCGACCCACTTTGTGATGTCCCGCTCCGGCACGCGGATGCCTAGCATACCGCCAGCGCCACGAGACGAGTGGAAGGCTGAATACTTTCTTAATATACACTAGTATACTGTTACCTATGAACTTTTGAAGAACTTTTTGCAATCAGAATGAGTTTAGGCGTATCGTACAAGGGTCAAAAATTATTGAAGAATATATTGAAGCAGGGAAATCCCAATTAGGAAAACTATTCCTATAATGAAAACTTTAACGAAATTGTAGTTAGTCTTGTTTAGGGTTCGATTCCCGGGAAAAATGTTTAAATAATACTCAGATGTTTGTATTGCATGTTTGTAAATGGATATACGATAAAGGAGAAAGCAATAATTTATATATGTTAAAAAAATATTGCTTGAGTACAAAACTAATTCACAGAACGCTATGTTAACTGTCATTTTATTCAAAGAGCTTAGACGTAACGAGATCATGACTCAATATTATTTCTACAAACAAATATGTTTACATTAGTAATCTCGTTAAACTATATTTCATTTCACAAACCGCGCATTATTTAACATTTAAACATTTTGAAGTTTATAAAGAACTCTTCACATAATTTTTAAAGACTTTGGAATTCAGTTGAGCGTTTATCTTTCACAAATAGACATTGAAACTGATACATTCCACTCTATTTTGCGCTGGTATCCAAAGGCCCTGAATATTTATTTGTTACTGCATACCTAACATACCGGGGATGTTGAGAGTTGGAATTAGAACTCCATGAGACGCTCAGAAGGTAGATTTTCGTCACAAAATCGTAAAAGCGTACAAGGATTTCTAGTTTCGCCAACTGATGTTCTACGAGTTGTTCATTATCATGGATAGATTGGCCTTCGAAAGGGTCCTACCATTGTGTATTTTACACGTTGTATAGAAGTAGCTGAACGTAGGCAATCAAACGACCGATGGAGGGAAATGAATTATAAATATTTAGTATTAAAACCTATAAGAAAGACAATGAACCTATAAGGATGACATAAGTGGCTAGCCTGATTAGAACTGACTAGTTAGCAACGGATGGCTCTTTATAACAACTTGTGCAGTCATTTAAATTTTTCAGAAACTATGTAGCTATTAAACCTATGTAAAAAAGTGGTTTTTTTTTGGGGCGTGCTATTTATAAGTCAAGTCCGAATTTTAAGGTTTTCATTATTTTTACGCGATATCCTAAATGTTTTCGAAGATAAATTACATACCATAGGTATGTCAGCTAACATGCCTGCTAGTGAAACTCCCATCAAAATTTGTCTAGCCGTTTAGAAACACACTCTTTTATTTTATTTAATTGTACGTAGATTAGTGGACCCAATGTTTCTGCTACTGGGCAATCAGTAGGTACTTAAGTACTAAAAAGTTTGAATGGAATTCTAGTTCTGTACGCAGACGCCGTTTATTTAACAGATTAATTCATTCTGTTTTTCCTATGTGTAGACACAATAAATTACCGATTCCGACAATAAATACGTTTTTGCTTGTTTAAATTGAAGAGCCCGGTTTAAACATACGAGCGTATAATTTGTGCTCAAACGTCTCAATTTTATTATACGTATGTATGTGTAACAACTGTTATTTATTCTTCTTCCAAACACTCAAACGGACACATTTAAAAATTTGTTGACATAAAAATGGCTGACTTGTTCAATTTTTCAAGACAAAGAGCGCTTAAACTAATTCTGGATGCGTGACAGAACATTTTTTATACAAAAACATAGTGTCATCGTGCCTAACGTTAAATTAAAATCGTCTTGTGCGAATAAACCCGTCTACAGAACGAAACATTTGGCTCAAGGACATCATTTTGGTTATAATTATGTCGAGCGGAATAAATCCTGACGAATTTGCGACCGAGATTTGGCCGAGGAAGAGGACCACATATGTATGCCGACGTAAATAAATAAGACGAAATATAACGACATTATTTTTTGAAGTTGTGTTCAAAAGGGTTTATTGTAAAGATTAACTAGATTTTTATCCTCATCCTAACTAAAAATATTATAAATTTTATGCGAAAGTAAGTTTCTACCCGATCCCAATTGTAGTAACCGATCATCCTGCAATTTTGTATAGGTACATATACATAGTCAGAAATGGACATAGGGTATCTTTCATCCCGAAAAAAGTACTGTTCCCAAAGAAAACAACAATAACTTTCTGTTAATAATAGATGGCGCTATGTGCCTTTCGAATCTGAAAATGATTGAATTTTTAACATACATTGAAGCCGTAATTGGAAACTAGTTATAATATAACTAACAGCGACAGTGATTCATTAAATTATATTATTGACGAGACTGATCACACGAATAAAACCTAATTGCATTCTTAGTAATGATTAAACTTATTAATTATTGCCATTATATGACTTATCAAATGTATTAATAATTATTGTAATTATGGGACTAATCAACTTATTAAATCTGTTTGAGTTATGGATCCTAAGAGAGAGATTAAAAATAAAATAATTATTATGAAAAATAATTGTTACAACTTAATTCGAACACATGTATTTAAAGTCGTTATTATTGAGAGAGATACACAAAAAAAATGATATAGTAAGTATCTCTATAGTAGAACAAATAAATTACAAATCATTGTTTACGAGTGACCTCAACTAATCACTCAACCATACTGTTAGAACAATGTAATTATGTTTGTGTATTGTTTATAATGATTAACACAGATTTTTGCGTCAAACGAACGTCACTACGACCACAGATTACATATATGTTTATTAAACTGTGCTACGACATACTTCGTCAGCCCCCGCCGAGTTTTTGTATGTTAAAAGTCGTACACGCCTACTAAACACTAGTGTATCACTACCCTAAAGACGTCTAAACATGACGCACAAGATCGTCACTTTACACAAAATTATTTCATCTCGATAACGTCATAATGACGTTCTATTTTCCTATTAAAATACTTACCTAAAGCCAAGTTTTAAATATTTTTTCTGCTCGCGAGTCTGTATAACATTGTTGAATTATGAGATTGTGATCAAGAAATCTGAGATCTTGTTGAACATTCTTGGTCGTAGCCATATGACAATATGCTACGGATAAAAATTTTCTCGGTTATTTGCTACGGATGCTACGACTGCTACGCCGTAACTAATTACTTAAAACTCGTGATAAAATTTTGGTGTGAGTCGATTTGTCTTTCTGATAATTGTATTCAAAATAATGGAAATAGGTTCCCAATTGTCTAGAAAATGCTCTAACTGAAAAAAATGATGATGATTCTGAAATAGCAACGCATATTATATGCTTTGATTTTCGTTTAAGTATTTCTTTTGGATATAACTAATTTGTTTTACTATTAAAATACATTGCTTCACATTTGAATCCACATCAATATTTCATTGAGCATTTTAAGGACATCGACATCATTAAAGATACGCAGATAGATGAAATTAGTACTTACATAAATGCTAGCTCAGACGTTTTCGAATATTTATCAATTATAAACGTTAAATTTAGACATGATTTAACGTCAAAATCGTTTAAAATTGATAAATATAATGATTAAAAGATCCACGCTCACATTACAGAAATGATTAGTGTTATAGAAAGGAGATTTTGGCTCGCAGTTGTCAGATATGTTATGTTAAGCCGTGAAGATCGATTTACCTTATTAATAGAAAATATCCATAGATACACACGAAGTATTATTAGAGACGTCAGCTTACCCGGGCGTTATACAGCAGCCATTAGAAGCAAAATATATATTTCTAAACGCTTGAATTTAATTCGATGTATAAAATTCCGAATTCTTTGTAATCGTGAACGAAGTGAGAATTCAGCTGAAAATAAACGAAAGGTCAATAACACTGTCGTTTATATTTTAACAAATGGTTTATTTTAACATTATAAATCTTTAGAATTGCGTGTCGAAAATTACATTTATATATTTTTGTATATTAGCCACTGAAAATGAAGAAAGTGATTCATATGATCAACCTGTATGTCATATTACAGCTGGTCGTCATTGTCACGAAAAAAGTACCAAACCGAAGGTCAAAGGGATGAATTATTTTAATCTTATGGTTTCCTTTAACTATTTTGAAATTAAAAAGCTCTCAGCTTCGGCTTAAAAGATCACTGACTCTACCGAAGAGGGCATTGGCCGAACCTTTGTATTCCAACTCGGAAGGTTGGTACCCTTGCCAGTTTTAGGATGAAAGAGGAAATATTTAAAAATTTGCAATTATAATTGTATAAATATTTTAATTTGTAAAATTTTTATGTTGACACAAAAATTAAGTTTTGGTTGAACTAACGGACATAATAGCAGAGTTTGACATTACAGAATGTTTTTTACTTTCATCCATTGCATAATTGTTTTTTTTTTTATAGTACAATTACTTCAATACTTTTTTATTCAGCGCGATATATTTTACACTTTTTTTATTATTAAAAAAACAAAATATTTTTCCATGGTGACAAAAGATAGTAATTATATTCTTACAGCACCTTCAAATACAATTGCTTTCTATAACAAACCAAACTTCACTGTCAAACCATACCCCATAACAAATCACGTTAAATTTTCACCTGCGTACCGCAAAATACGAGCATCACTTCAACGCCGCCATTAACATTTCATTTGGAGATTTGTGAGCGATGCCGATACGCCGCATTCCTTCGGCCCGTGTCATTCTGGCGTAGTGCCAGAGAGCCGAATACCGACACCTCGGCCGCAGGTGTGTAGGTGGCTTTATGCTGCTAAAAGGTTACAGTTTATTTGTAATTTTGATATTGTGTACTGGGACTTATATTTGAAGTCAGATTTTACGAGGTTTATCTTCAAATTTGTATAATATCCTCCTGACCGAATTTCGGTCACAGCGGTCAAACTCAACGGAGATTAGCCAACTACGTACAGGTGAACTCTCTATTCCCTCACTCTTATAGTCCGATGGGACGGCAATCCGACACAACCAGAGAGAGATCAGGCGCAGGGCCAACGACTTAACGTGCTTTCCGAGGCGCGGAGTACGTAATAAATTAATTAATAATACGCACATAACTTACTAAAAGTCAAAAGTGCGCCGCCTTAGGTTCGAACCTGAGACCTCTCACTTGCCGTCAACGGTCATACTACTAAGCAATCACGACTCTTAAATTAGTATAGGTATTTTAAATTCAAGCCTTTTGTTACGTTCAAAATGTAAAGCCCGCAGATTTTCGGTGATGGCGCCGACAAAAGTAAACTGCAACTGAGTTTTGTGTTCATACAAGCATTTTTACGACTAATTGTGGTGTCACTACATGCGGGCGTAGAAACAAATGCGAATTTGTATTTAAAGCGATGTTACACAGGTGAAAATAAGTTTCACGTGAACTATTACACGTGTGAGGAAAAGTAGGTATACCTATACCTACATTAAGTGCTCATTATAGCGATTAACATTTGATTGGCCAAACGCACAGGCGTGTCGGTGACGCAAATACGTCTGTAAATAATTATAATAACATACGATGACACGACGGATGTCAACACAACTACACACATATAATTATACATTCTTGGTAACATCTGCTCGAGAGGCTACGGGGAATATAAAAAGACATATAAGTCCGTCTTGCAACTTTCTTTTTACAATATAAAGTGTTTAACAATAAATCAACGTTTTTTAGGCTCAACAAAAAAAGTGTTGATAAAGCTTGAAATAAAATAAAGTTTGAAATAAAATAAAGATTGAATTATAGTCATGGTGGTGGCATTGGTTATGGACCCGCTTTGCAAGCACGTGGGTTCGAACCTGGCATGTACCAATGTGACTTTTTCAATGTCAATTTCTTAGTTAATCTATGACACCACTGACTAACTGTAAAAGAAAACATCTTAAGGAAACCTGGAATTTTATAAGTCTGAAACCCGCAGTGAGCTAGCCTCTTCTCTGTATGAGAAGAGGCTTTTGCCCTGCAGTGGGACAGTTACAGGCTGATTTATATGAATGAAAGGAATTAAAAATAATTTTTATATTATATTCAATATGTTTTTATGCTTCAAGCTTTAATTTTTAATTACTGCTGACTCAAAAAAGCAAGAGTGAAACTATTTTTGGAAAATCCAACTGCAGGATTTTAGGAATGCATTATTTGTTACGGACGAATTTATAGCGAAAGCTGTTTATAATAATAAACATTTGTTTATAAATAAACAACCCGGTGCAGCAGTAACAATGTACGAAACTCTTGCTTGCTTTACACAAATAATCTAATTTTGTTTACTCTTTACGAACAAAGGATGGAATTTTGGCAGACACAGTTTACACAGCTTTAAACTTATGTATGGCTGTAAAATGATTATTTTCGTGAAGAACATTCTTCTTCTTATCGTATGGTTGATTAACAACCTGGTGTCAGAGTTTAAACCGCCCGTAGGCCTCTGACATGGCTTTACACACCATTGAAAAATCTCTCAGGTGTGCTGGTTTCATCACGATGTTTTCCTTCACCGTTTTAGCAACTGATAATTAATTTATAATACGCACATAACTTACGAAAAGTGAGAGGTGTGCGCCTTGGGATCGAACTCGAGACCACTGACTTATCAGTCGACGGTCATACCACTAAGCTATCAGTGCTGGCATGTGAAGAACATTTAAAATATATTACTTATTAACAAGATAACCTGATAAACATGCCACGTGTTTCCATGCATCACTGCAACGCGAGTATTCTTATTATATATGTCACTAGATTGTCTCAAAATTTCAAGTCTCTAGGTCCACCGGTTTAGGCTGTGCGTTGTCTGTCAATCAGTCAGTCACGGTACTGTTTTATAAGTAGAGATTGGAGCCTCTGGGTTCGAACCTATGACAATTGAAATGACAGTCTAACCGTTCTCCTTCATTCCTCATTCTCCTCTTTCAAACTATTATTTGCTTAAAATTTGCGAAAATTTATTTATATTTATTTGCGAAAGCGAAAAAACAGATAGGTACATAAAAAAAGCAGCACGTGTAACTAAACGTCTAAAAACTACTGTTATGAAACAACTACAAATTTAAACGTACACAAAAATAAAAGCAGGCTCGCTAAAAATGAGATCTAGACTTGTATTTAGTCATGATTCATTCTTACACGTGTTATATTGAGACATGTCTACCGCCAATACGTAGTAAGGTACAGTAGGTTCACAGCTAGATCACCAAATCAGAATCAGATCAAAAAATATGAAATATAATAATTTTTTTTGTGATTAAAATGATGATAAGATAGTGATTTTTTTTAATGATGCTACTTTAGGGTAGTTTCTGTATCGTGGGTATAATTAACATTAAGATCACAATGTACAAACACCTAAACCAAATAATTAGTTAGCATTTTTTGCCTTTCAATCTTACAAAGAATAAAAATAAAGATTGAAACTAATTTATTAATTCCATTTTATATAAAAATTAAAATATGATTTATCTTATTTTATTTTAAATATTTAGCCACAAGACATAATTAGTTTCATACCCACAGATATACGGCGTTTGTTAATTTAAAAATGGTAAGTTTTTTACCAAAAACCATCTTGATAGTAGTCCAGCCAGGGTAGAGCTTGCTCATGCTTCTCTCGATTTGAAGATGCGATCCATTGCGTCAGAAATAAGATTTTCGCAATTAGGTTGAACACCAAACACCTTTTATTAAAAATAAAATAGTAGATTTCTTGTATTTAGAATCTGGAAGAAATAAAAAAAAATAATTAAACAACAAAAAACATAGTAAAACAAAAAAATAAAAATATTGTCAATGCCACATCATGAAGTGTACCTTTTGTACATCTTCCTTCTTCTTTTCATTATCAATCATGTGCAACAATGTTGTAAACGTGTATGCTTCCGAGCGCTTTGATCTCGACCTTATGCTGACAGTGAAGTTTTGCCAAATAATATCTGCCGCCCAATTTAAGTACCAAACACTTTAAAAACTGCGGAAATTATGAAAAATACTTCATTTTATTTTGTTGGATGTCAGTCATATTTTATTCTACATGCAGGTAATATGTGCCGTGTGGTTTGCGGCCTAAGAATAAAACCACCCTACTCGTCCCGCGGGTGTCGTAATAAGCGACAAATCCAGAGGATGGACAGCAGCATCCTTATGTGTAGAAGTAATCATCTGCTACTGTGATCGCCAACCCGCTTGCCCAGCTGCAGCGTGGTGATTATAAGCAAATACTTCCAATGAGCGCATAATAGTGGCGCGCATTGGAAGAGATCTATGTTCAACAGTGGCTGATGATGATAATGCAGGTAACATAAAAACAATGTAACATACCTGGAATGTAATATAGTTTCACCAGTGAAGTATTATAATCGAATTGAAATCCTAATAACAACAGTCTACGCGGGCTTCTGCAAACATCAACACAAAAGCCAACTTAAAGGCCTTCTCTTTTCTACTAATACTGAGAAACAATAGGTCACACCATTCTGATCTAATACGTATTGATGGAGACAGCTCCTTGTGGCCCGCAGTCGGAATTTATTAGGCCTGCTACAAGCCCTTCAACAAAGTGGTAACCGGGAGACGAAAGTACCAAACCACGGAGACGTTCTGAAATGCTACAAAGGGTCACCTATCCAAGCAATAACTTCTCTAAGCGCATAAGCTATGATCATGACAATCATCGCGGCACAACGCTACAAGAGCTATTAACCCAAACTATTTTCGAAACAGCACAACTACAATCTACAATTAGCAATTAGCAAATCGCTAAAGTATTTGCATTACCGCTCACGTTTAGTGCATCATGACCAAAGAGTTAGATAATTTACTGTCGGCTTGGGAACGTGGCATGCCATTTGGTATCGGTTTTGGCAACGTACAAACGAAAGAATTCGAGACGGTACTACTCAGGTACTGATTTAGGGTTGCTCCATTTTACTGGGGGAACTTGACTTGAAGATCAATAGCGCCATGTCTTGACTGTTGTGATGGATGGACTCGACCGGGGTAATACCAGGTTCTCACAGAATATCGGTGTGAAATAACAGTTGTCAAATAACAGTATCGTACTGCTGTGATTTATAGGGTCATGCACAGGGTATGCACAGGGTCACCAACACGCAAGAAATACCCCGGATGTCGCAAGCGAGTATAAATTACGATATCCATTCTTTATATTTGTTTGCCACATGCCACACATCAAGTGAGTAGAATTGCTCACTGTATAATCAGCTGATATTCAAAAGCCATAAAAGATATGAGTTGACGAGCTCTAAGAGTCTTCAGCTCAAAGAAAATGACAGCCAGGATCATTTATATTTTGTATATCAATGGCCAGGATACGTACTGAAGAAATTTGTTATGTAACTTAGTTATTGGTAAAGTATTTGTAAATACTGTAGACTCTACTTCTACTCTACTAAGTAGAGTAAAGAAATAATAATAAGTAGGTTCAGTTGTCATTGTGCTGATTGATAGTCATGACTCAGTAGATGTTCTTCTATTCTACTTAGTAGAATTTAGGAATAGTAATAAGTAAGTTTAAGTCACTGTTGGCTAAAACTATTTAAAAATGTATTTTATATTACATTCAGTTAAAAGTAAATAATTATAATGTATGAGTCTTTACTCTCAAACGGGATATAGATCACATCGTTTAACAGATGTGCATTAAAATTTATTTAAAATCTGCATGAGACTAGAAATAATTAGGTGAAACGGGTGCCAAAAGCAAAGACAGGTTTATAGATCTCAAATAAGATCACATAACTATGACAAACTAATGTCAAATGAGATGAAGAACTCTGTCTCGGTGACTTAGGTCAGTTTTGTAGATCAAAAGAGTCATAAATTGAGATATGTCGCTTTGAATGATGATTCTCTACGCTTATTTGTGAAAATTGATATGTAACCTATTTGGCATAAGTATTCATTCATAGAATACAAAGAAAACAAAACATATTGTTTTTTTTTTCATCCTTAATCACAGTACATAATGTATTATTTAAATAGACAAGCACTTAGAATAGCAAAATGATTAGTCAGAATGAATTGCAAACGCGGTCTTTGAACTTTGTTTCAAAAAATCCGAACGCCGCGGTTGGTGCCCACGTTACAAATTCAAATGACATTCTTAAATCAAAACGCATTATTTTTTTCTACAAATTAATTTCCCGCGTATTTTCATAATGGACACATCCGAGGGGCTGCCTACATATTTACCTCATTTTATTAAGAACATAATAAATCTTACTTTACAAGTGTCATGATAAACCCGTGAGTAGTTGCTTATGAAAATAATAATGTCCTATTAACCCAGTAAATGCCCAATTAGTTTATTTTGTTGAGACATTTGTTTTTATTTGTCAGCCAAATATGTCAAACCAGTGACAACCAATGTAGTCTTTGGTGACAACTAATGGTCACGTGATTTTGTAGCAAATTGAAAAAAAGTGTCTTAATTCACAAAGTATTTGGAACGAATAAGGGCCCCAAAGCGCAAGTCCATAATGGAAATCCGAATGCAGTTACAGCGACCAATATTGATTTTTTATTGACGAAAATATTGTGTTAAAAAGCGTAATCTTTTGAATTAAGATCTACGCAGTTATATTGACGGTAAATTTAAGTAATTCGATCGATATACGAACGTCTAACCGCATCTTTAAATAGTATGACAAAGAAATACGATTTTTTTCACCAATCGAAATATATTCCGTATAGAATAGTGAAGAATGTGAGCGACACTCAAACGGTCTCGCTAGGAACTTTATATAAATAGAAAGGAATGCGCGCCGGTATGCGGCGACACCGGGAAAGTTAACTATCTCGAAATTTCTTTAAGATTCCATAGACTGAATCACTGACTCACCATGTGAAGCATAGCTTTAACCCATTCACTGTCCCATATGGATAACAATTAATAAAACGATTGACTGAGCCACATGTGGTTCAATGGACAGGGAATGTGGCCAGTGTTAATCATTTAAAACCAAGTTAAATTCTAATTTTTAATTTACTTTAAAAATTCACTCAATCAACCTCTAGATACTTTTGGAAGTATTCTCGGCTTACTAACCATTTTACCGAAGCTTGGTTTGCCTTAAAAATATCTTTATTATGATAAAAAAAAAGTTTTTATACCCAACTAATTTCGCTGCATTCTATTCCCGCAAAAAGTTTTTTACTCCAAATTCATGAGAACAGGAGAGGAACAGGATTCAGAATCACGGGAATCACAATACACAGGAACAAACATCTGTGAACTATTCCAATATCCCGTGCGGAGATAGAAGTTATAAGGGCACGCCAATTATGTCGTCAGACTATATATACTTCAACTGTTTATACTATTATACTTTGACATACCCTAAAAAACCGACTTCTCAATTCGTAGAGTATTTTTTTATTATTGTATCGACTACTCCGTGATTATATCTTGTGCGGGTGCGAGTAGTAATTATGGTATTTAGGGTGCAGCTAAAATTGACGCTGACAGCTACAGTATACAACACAGAAAACAAGTGCAAACAGCGATACTAACAACTGTCACCCGCACCATTCTAGACCGCACAAAGCATAGTGGGCCGAATTGACCCTTCGATTTTTTTTTAAGAGTTTACTATCCGACTGGTCCCATATAAATATGATCATGATCTAATGATGAAATTCGGATAAAAATATCTCGAATCCATTACCCATAAGTTTGATTGACGTTTTCTTAACGTTATCGATCATTGAATATTGCTTTCACAGATCATTTTGCGCTAGCAAAGGTATTTTTATATCTTCTAGTTCATTGACCATTGTTTACGCAACAGACTCCTTTTAACATTGAAACATAAATACAGAGTGTTTGTTTTATAAAACTTTTAAATAGTACGTGTAAACGCGCAAAACCTTGCTCGTGGAACGATCTATACATCTCACTAAAGAAAATGGAAGTATATTTTTAAGGCTGGCATGACTTTGCATTCAGCGCTGGTTCCCAAGTCTAGTTCAAGCAAGTCTAGTCTAGTCTAAAATGCACAGGATGTTAAAAAGATGAGGCAAAGCTGTCCGAAATGAAATTGAAATATGATGATGTTAAGAGCGATGGGGGTGGTATAATTTACTCTATTACGGCTTTCAACAATTCAACCCCCCAATCGCCAACACAACAATAACTGCATAAAGATCTGTATAAAAAAAAGAAAGCACATTATGTGGTACATCACTTAAATTTAAATTTTAAACAAACTTTTCTTTTCAATCTCTTTGTTCTCCCGAAACAGTTATTTCTGTTCGTTATTTAAACGCCAAGTTATTTTGAAGGCGCAAGCGCATTAGCGGATGCGTTAATTAACTCAAATAATTCTAATTGTGCTAGAAATAGAGCGTTAACAGATTCTGCTAAGATTTCGTAATTAGTGAATAACATCTAAACGAAACTCATGAAAAAAGTTTGAATGTGTTAATTTATTGTGTTCGCAAAATACATCGGTTTCACCTAATAAATTGTATGATCTATATGTAGCTTGCCTTGAACGTGCTAAAACGTTTATATTTGTATACTACACATTTGAATTAAAAAGCTTTTTTATTATAATTAGTGGGGTACAATGACCAATTCTATAAATAATACAATTTTTCATTCGATAATTCGAAACACAAAATATTTCTGTCTCAAAGAATTTCAGTGAATGTCGGAGAATCGTAAATATAGTATTTTAGTTTCTCCGTTGTATGACGAAGTTAAGGTCGCACATGTATTTATAAGTGAGAGATGAGATGAGATGAGATGAAAATAATCTAGAATGTTAAGGAAGGGACAAAGAAGGTCAGTAGTAAGGTCACAAAATCCCATAAAAATGAAAATTTATAACTCATATATTCAATGCTGTCACATCTAACATGCTGCAGTAGGAAATGAGATTGTGAACGTAAATATACAAAGCTTTATATTTACGTTTATTTATGATAACAAGTCATTGTGAGTCATTGGTTACGGACCCGCTTTGCAAGCCCGTAGGTGTGAGTTCGAACCTGGCATGTTCCAATGTGACTTTTTCACTGTCATATGTACTTTCTTAGTTAATCTAAGACACCACGGACTAACGGTGAAGGAAAACATCATGAGGAAATCTGGACTTGATAGTCTGAAATCGCCAACACGCAGTGAGCTAGTGTGATGATTAATGCAGGATCCTTCTCTGTACGAGAAGAGGCCTTTGCCCACTGAAGGACAGTTAAATGCTGGTTTATTATAAATTGGATCGATTTTAGAAATTATTTCGTCGATGGCATGGGTGCAACAAAAGGCTGGCTGAAGCAGATAGGCCTGGCCCACCCTAGAATAGTTTGTTTTGTTGTCTATATCAATTATCTACGGTCGGGTAACAGCAATAGTTTAAAATCTGGCTCTCTAATGAAAAATCATTGCAACGCGCTTGGATTCAAATGACTAAAAGATACGGAGTGAATGTATTGCATGTTTTAATTATTTGACGTAATTTAATGCTTCAACTTCGTAACTATGACAATAAAACTATCGCTTTTAACAAAATGATTGAAAAACAGTCATTACACAAATGATGTAAAGCATTCCATATCTTTTTAGTGTCTGCCAAAATAGAAAAATGCAAAACAAACAACATAAACACTGCGCAGAAACAAAACTATTAGTAAGATCAACACCGCTACTATTTGTATAACAACGCACAAGATTGACGGCTTGAAGGATTCAAGAATAGAAAAGAAACAATCCACCAAATACCAATAACAAATCGTAAACTGCACAACAATCATTTAATAACAGCACAAATCAATTGGCAAAAGTCATTCGTAGCTTTATGGCAGATAATATTTTGGCAATTGTGACCAAAATATAAATAGGGTACACACGCAAGGCTAAAATAACTATTTGGGAACAATCCAAATGTCATTTTATTGAACACATCATGTCAAGGAGTGGCAGCGCAAATATTTGCCAAGCTCCTTTTGTTTTCCAATTCCAAAGAAAGAAAGAAAACACATTTATTCTGGACTCGCACAAGTAGATACAACACACGAGTAACAACTAACAAAGAAACCACGGAATACCTGTACGAGGCCAAAAAAGGGCCCTATCTCAGCACAAAGCTGTAGCAGAATTTTAAAATTATGCAGCAACGCTGATATTCTTATAAGTCCTTTACTGTAGTGACGTCACGGATATGACGTGCGTACGACACATTACCAATGTAATTAAGTAAAATAAAGATTAATAAAAATACATTAATGAATAATTTGTATTATATTAATAAAATAAATAAATGTGTGGTTTTAATTATAAAAGACAAATATGTACTTATATAATATTTTTTATCAAAGAGAGAAAGAGGGGTTGATAAATATTTAACTTGAGAAAGCACTTGGTAAATCCGCTTCAAAGTTCTTACTGAATTGATTCAATTCGCGACTTAAATAAAAAATCATCTACTTAACGAAAAAGTAAGAACACTTCAAGGAATCTGCGGCATTGTCAAAGCATTTAAAATATATTTTAGCACACATTTAACCACCTATAAAATATATCAGTAATAAGAAATGTTATTTATTACAGCGAATAAAAAGTAAGAATTAGAATTAGTTTATTTCATCTATATATCATGGGTGCCCAGTGTCTCCTGTAACCAAAAAATGGGGACAGGTTAATAAAAAAGAAATCAAAAAGAAACTGCGACGCATTTTGTTCCCATTTGACAAATGTTGCAACATATTTCAATTGTAGATGATTACCGCTGACAACATTATTTCTGATGTATTCTGATGACTCGGTAAATAATTAAAATTGCGTTAATATGCCCTGGCCAATTAGACTAGGCTCTGATTGCAGCTTCAAAGGATATCCTTTGATATACAATAATGTATTGTAAAGAATTGTATATACAATAATGAATTCTTTTAAGATTTGTCTATTACTTCTTCAGAGGTTTGTAAGGTTTTTGGTGAGGGAAAAAATCTCGGTGAGGGAAAACATCGTGATTAAACCAGCACACCTGAGAGATTTTTCAACAGTGTGTTAAGCCATGTCAGCGTCCTACGGGCAGTTTAACTACTGTGACTGTAATTTGGTTGAACAGCTTGACAAAGGCCTTTGTTGAGCATTTTCACTTGCTAATATCGATCTTCCAAGTTCACTGAAACTTACTAAAAATAATTCTTGTTTTTTAAAATACTTTAAAAATAATTTGTTGTATTTTTATACTATTCATCACCATTGCGTAGAAAATCCACCTAACCCATCCAAAGAATATTCTAATTACATTCACGTGAGGTAATTACCTACAACATTGAACTTGGGGACTGACACTGCCAAGGCCCTTGCCATGTGCCATGACTAGCCCCCATCACTTGCCAAAGATTAGTTTATTCAAATTCCTACCTTAGCTCCGTAGTTTTTAGAATAATTGTTTTGTCATTGAAATGCAAACAGACATTCGTCAAAAATATGACAGCGTAATGTATTCTGGCTTCGATCCAAACTCAAGTATTTCCAAAAGAGTTTGGATAGACAATTAACATGATGGAATGTGACGGCAAAAGTTTATTAGATTTTTTTTGAGATGTTGAAATTAAAATAAATAGAGGATGATTTACAAAATATGTCTAGAGAAAATAAAACTTAAAAACGTTTTTCAAGTGGTTATTGCAGAAACATTATAATTATTATCTCATACCACACACCCACATTTCATTTTGCCAAGCAACAAGGGGCTGGCCTGTAGCCATACCCCGGGCATAATTCCAGACTCCTTGCTGAGAGTTTCCAAATAGAATAACCAAATAACACTGCCCAAGTAAGTGCCAGCTCGGATTCTAGATCACGGAAATAATCCTGCAGGTATTGTATATTATTCTTGCAAGCCCTTAATTCCCATTGCAGAGAAAAAGCCTACCTAATCTCCTTCCACCTCTTTCTAGAGCTGCCGAGGACTAGTCTTTATGACTCCCGCGTGAACATTAGATTTCCTTTTGTGCCTCATTTCTCGGTGTTTGTAAGTCAATCTCACCCCGCCATCTTTATTTGAATTTGCCGCGATGTCGCTTACCATTTAGAACTCAGTGGGTTATAAGTCTGATCCATTGTCATTGGTCGTCTGAGTTATAGTATAATGGTCTGAGAATATTTGTCTGGAATTTATAGCGTTCGTTTGTTTTTTTCGGTCGGTTGTTTGAGTTAGGTATCAGTTATGACAACGACAGGCATAAACCCTTAAACAAATTTGTCTAATGTAGTAAGACCGCAATAGACTGTAATGTCCTCCTGACCAAATTTCGATCACAACAGCCAATCTCAACGGAAATTGGCCAACTACACAGGAAATATTTTTGCACAAGCGTGTGCTTAACACATTATGGTGGGGCACTCTCTATTCCTTCACTCTCATAGACGGTTGGGATGGCGAGCTCTCCAGATGCAATAATCTGTAATACGCAATAGGTACTCACCATATAGATGTCTCTATAAAGTTATCTGCCGTTTACTTTTTCATAGAAAATTCGCGTTTAAAACGCATCACAACCTATCAATTTTCATACTGCAAACACGATCGATGATCATATTACGCCTGAAATTCAATCTCCTGATAAATTAATACCATGTGTTCAAGATACTACAATAAATACTATCAAGAAAGCACATGAGAGATAACTATTACAGAGTATTACATCAGCATGCGGAAACTGGCAGAGCATTGTTCCAACCGATGCAAAAAATTGTCCAGTAGGTCCAATGGGTACCTAAGGTCTAGTTTATCAAATCGACAGTCACTATATCGACGATCGCTGTATAGAAAATATTCTAACGATGGTTTAATGAATCGACAGTAGGTATCTCAAATCGATGATACGCAACATCGACAGTACACCAAACCGATAGTACGATGTATCGACAGTATACCGATAATACATTGTACTGACAGTACACCATATCGATGGTACCCTGCATCAACTCCCTGACCTGAGCCAGATTTAAGTAAAAAAACAGCTTTTTAAATCACAATTTCTTAAATTTTTTCAGCGATTGTTTTTGAATAACCCCCACAATATGATAAAGTGAAAAATATTGTTAAAAATTTAGTTTTTTAACTAAGTAAAGACTTTAGAGGAAAATCAATTATTCTTGCAGAGATATTGGTAAATTTATGTGTGCTTACTTAAGTTGTTGATATGAACCTTCTGCTTGTTTTATAAAACATTGACGCCCGCGCAGCCGCCGGGATATTTCCGTACTCATGCTCAATGCCACGAGGCCAACAACTCTCAATGAATTACTCATTATCTACTGAAGCAATTAGGACTTATGTTCGTCATTTCTAAAGCAACCGTCATTAGGTATATTCTATCCAATTTTCCTTTACAGATATCCTAACTAATATTATAAATGCGAATGTAACTTTGTCTGTTTGTTTGTTACCTTTCACGCCTAAACCACTGAACCGATCATCCTGAAATTTTGCATATACGTCTTCAGATGTACAGAAACGGTCGTGCGTTACCTTTCCTCCCAAAAAAAGATCCCGAGGAAAACAACATCAACGTTCTTCGATAATAATAATAAATGGCGTCACATGTCTTTCGAACCATGATTGAATTTTCTCTTAAAAGTGATATGCTTTTGGAGATTTCAATGAAATTAAAAGACTGTGTAGAAAAATTAACGACTTATTTATTTTGGTCCCATCATAATTATACAATTTTAATAATAAGCGATTACCTAATGTTAAATTTATAACAATAAGCTAATTATCACATTGCTTAAATAAAGTACATTTGATACGAAAAGTACACATAGTTTTAATATTATTTAAATCAACCAATAAGTTGTGAGAAAGTACATTAGAACGCACACACGAGTAAAATAACTTTAGAAGTTGTTATTTGTCTAAATGTTTATCTATTCTGGCTTACGATTTAGATTACTTACTCGTTGCTTCCGCACACTTCTATAATTCGAAACTGATTCACTTTCATTCTTATCTATAACATTCATCCTCTCAGTCTTATATTTATTAACATCCTTCTTCTATCAATCTTTCTTTCATCTTCGCTCAAAGTAATCACAGTTATCCTTTTTAATCCTATAACGCTGTCTCTGTCACTCTTTAGCTCTTCTCGATGGGACCGTATCTCTGCCTGAACCAGGTCATGCCAACGTAATCAGCCTCATAAACGTCTGGAATCTCTTTGTCTATAGCTTCGCAGTACACCATCTTGACTGAAGGCTCCCCAAAGAGCCTTTCTTCAAACTTAATTAGTTGTTTGAAGAATCCTGTGTTCGGTCGGATTTGCGGTCTGTAAAAAAAAATATTGTAAAAATATTATTTTACACAGAAACATAATGGAGGAAATCGATTTACGACTTCATACGCTTCAAATTTATGTTGAACGGAAACTATAAAGTGTTCCCAATTACCCGCAAGAACACCTCTTTTATGACAATTTAATCGTAGACGACTCATCATTCAAAAATACACTAGAATAACAAAATAATCAATGAGGAGAGTTTTTTTTTTCATATTACTCACCGTCTTTGTTTCATGTGATAATAGGCGTCCCTCAAGGTCATCTTCTGCCATTTGACGAGGTACGCCAAGCACAGAGTTACTGATCTGGATATCCCAGCCACGCAGTGGACCAGCACCGCTTCACCGTTACTCACGACCTGATGGAAACAAGATACATTCAGTATAACTGCCCCAAATTTGAATCCGTTAAAATCATACAGTTATTTAATAAGATACTAATATTTACATTATCAAACGACTTAGGGATAGAAAGATTTTAAATCTTCTATAAAGACTATATTACTATCTATATATTCTAAATAAACGTAAAATAAGCCAATAAGTCTACTACTACACTGGGAACTATAAAAATATAAGAAGTCCTTAGAAGTTAATTTGTATTGACTTTTAATACGATATTACGGCCATGTTATGAAAAATTATAATAGAGATTGGCGTACCGTGACAATGCTCTAACATCTAACCAACTGCACTATCGTATCGGATAAAATGACTCAGTTGGTCAACATTTGCCGTACCGTAACAATGAACCCTATAAGCATCTCCCTTTCAATTTCTTGTAATATTTCTATAGAAATTCTTACCTCATTGATCAGATCAGCAACACTCTCCAAGTAAGGGTGCATATCAGAGTTGGGTGTATCCAGCAGTGGGACGAACTGCCTAGGGACATAATCTTCTGGTGGTGGTGGCAGTTCAGGGGCTGCGCTAACGATGAGGCCTGGGTGTAGGACCCTTACGGCTCCCGGCAAAGCATGCGCTCCACACACGTAGACGAAAGAAGTGACACGAGACACTCCGAGAGGACAACCCCTGTAAAAGAAGTTATAATTATTTATCTGTTTTATATACATCACGAACAAAATCTACTTAGTTATAAATTATGTAAAGTATGTATGTAAAGTAGATATAAATTATGGAGAGTTAAAACGCTTAAAAGATTATTGAGAATGACAAAAACGTTTTGTTTTCAATTTTGGTAACTAGCATTTCTGTTTTCCCAAAACGAAGGTTATCAATATCCACTAACTTCTTTAATTTGACATATCTACACAGATGATTGAAAAACGAGCAAAACATGATTACAGCAATCCTGACCCGAATCACGACAACACGCAGACCACGGCACGTAAACACCACATACCACGCGGTTGTGTCATTCTGGCCGGATGCCAATAGATTTGACCTAGCGAACTTGCATATACTATATAACTTCGATGAACTTTCAAGTTCTTATAGATTTGGAATTATTTTTAAGTAAGAACGGTTTTTGCATTATGAACAATTTATGAAATTCTTCAAGAAAATATTTTTTAAATCTAATTGTTGCAGTCTTTTAATTTTTTTTGCTACAGCATTTTGCCGAACTAATTTGTTTATATTTGTGACGATTATTACACAGTAACAAAACCTGCCCTAAAATTTAAAATACAATAATTGCAGACTTCATTCTAATATAGTTTATGATTTTTCTGCAATGTTTTAATTTAAGATTATACGCAAATTTTAAGTCACTTGTCATCCAGTTAAGTTAAAAGTTTGAAAACTATATTTAAAGAAATATAATAAGAAATATTAATTATGTACTTATTATATAATTGTACACCTGATAAAGTCTGGTTACAATTCACTTAACAATTACAACTAAAAATTGACCTAACATTTAACAAATTACTCTAAATCTAGAATCCTACAAATCCAAAATATACTAAAAAATAAGTAATTACTTGTTAAGTTCCTCCTTGGTCAGAATCTTCGTGTCAACCACCACAGTTGGCTCGTTCTCATTTCCCACACTTGCGACCTTGTCTTCTACTGTCAGGACTTTCATTATGTTTCACCAAAAAGCAACCACTATTTGTTTTATAAAACTTTGACACTTCACTGTCCACTATAACTTATCATTTACAAATCGCAACGATTTTTCACTCCTTCCACCCGAGAATCTTCGTAAAAATTTTTCAAATTGTCTTTTAATTCCTCGATTACTTTTTTCACCGGCTTAACCACTTCCGTCACAATGACTTGTTTAACAGCCTCTTTATTTTCACTATCTTAGAAATCGTTCACTTCAAGTTCTATAACTCCAAAATGTTCATGTGTCTCTTTAAAAATCTTTATATATTCAACAGCAGAAACTTTAACTTTAAAATTATCGTATTTAATATCGATGTGTGGATTTTCGACGAAGCTGCGAACGTGCGCGCTGGTCGTGTTGCTCCGGCGCACTGAGTTGATGAAGCCACCTGTACGCGATTCTTAGCCCACGACGAGCCGGGATTGCAATATCCGGCATTCCAGAGTTTATTTTAGCTCGATGGTGACGCTTATTTTGTTTACAATGCCTACGTTGCTGTTTTTGGTTTGAATGAAGGGCTTTTTTGCGTGTTTGTTTATTTATGTGAGAAATACTAATGTTTTGATCGAGTAATCCGACTACATTCATTGGTTGGTTTTGATTTAAAATGATTTCAAATTTGCTGATTTTGTTGAAGCCATTGTTTGATAGTCATTGATTATTATAAATATGTCTCAATTTTAGTAGCGTTGAGCTTTAATAGCCAATGTTATTTTAGGCGTTTAAATGTTATATTTGAAGTTCTGAAATATTAATTAATAAATGTAATTATGTAATATGTGTGCCTGCTGTAATATATTTTCACTGTTTATTAAGCGTGAATGATTGAGAGTCTTAAATTCTTCATGCTTTCCATTAAATTATCTACAGACATACATTGTAAGACTCCTAAATAATTTACCTTCAGTAACTACTTCCTTGTTAACCGTGGAGATCTTTCCTGGATTATGAGCCAAATCCTTGTTACCTTCTTTAGGTAATTCATTATTAATAATTATTTTATGAAGGATAACGCTACCGTATTGTGAATATTTGTATCATTTCCTATTTTGTTTTAAAATGTTTCTTATTAAAATCTCTTTTACTGTCATATAGTAATTGGTCAATCTTTTATTCGGAATCTACTTCAAAAATGAATACGTGACAAGCTAATATTTTACCCACCATATTTTGCAATTTACGAAAATAAAATTTGTGATTAATTCTTGTTATATTTAAACTGTAATTGCAGAAAACGGTGTAGAAGTATAATTATATTCTACATACTCAGGTGCAATTCCCGACAAGCTCGTTTTCTGTATTTAGTCTTGACTGTTTCCGAGAAAAACAGAGAAACTCTAATTTTATTTTGAGCGAATCTGACAATTTATTGTAATTTGTCTTCTAAACGATTATTTGACGTTTTTATAGCACTTTTTTGTTATGTATTGTGAGTATAATTGCACACAATTTAAATATGTAATATACAAAATTATGTTCTTATCACTGTGCTAAAAGAATGAAAAATTTATATTAAAATACAACATTGTCACATAAAGTAGGTAATAAAACCCATTAAACAAAATTATGGTTCCTCCAAGCTACTCAATATTATGCAAAGGCTAAGAAGATCTAACAAGAGATTTACCGTCAGAAAACCGCTAGAAATTACCTACCCCGTGAACATGAACTATAAATAATATATATATATACATTATAGTACCTAATATCATCATCATCATCATCAGACGAAAGACGTCCATTGTTGAACAAAGGCCTCCCCTACAAAACTCCACAACGCGCGACAACTTGCCGCTTGCACCTAATATACATACAGGTATAAAACGTCTTCACTATATATTCAGATACATTGTGGCATTCTATAACCGGAACAAGTAGTTACATAAACCTGAAAGACTTGCCTCTAGAACCATCTATTATTCAATTAGGAGCGCACGTTATGAGACCTTTATTACTGCCAATTAAAGCATAAATTGCAATGACAAACGTATGTCAAATACAAGAACTATATCTACTTTCCTGAACTCGTGCACTGTATCGTGCATATCACACATACTTAGAGAAAATAGAGTGAATACGCGTTGAAACATTTGTAGGCACGCAATAAAGAAGCAACGAAAGAAATGCAACCACAATAAAATCGAATGTTTAGCTAAATTGTATTTAATACAGTGCAGAATTAGGCAGGTCGTACACTGTGCTACAGCTTTTCCTACTTGTTAAATTTTAAAAATATAGCTAGACTTGGTTTAGTTTAGATTTATATATTAAATGTTCTTTTTTAAAAATTAGGTACCCATAGTTGCCTTAGAAATACGCTTCTATTGTCTCTAAGGTTATTTTTTATTTTGACTGGCATTATCAGTACCTAACAACAGCACATTTAATAGTGTTACTATTAAATGTGCCATATCAAGCAAAAAGACACTCTTAATTAACAGGCAACTTTATTTACTGACTAACCACGTCGCCGTCGCTGGTATGGTGTTATGACGGAGCCACGCGCGCCTCGTCTTCTTCTGATCAGTCATCTTATTATTATTTTTTTAAATCCTAATTAGACAGTCTTAGTACGCATCTGAACATAAATATTTCGCCATTATTTATATTGATAGTCTTTCAATTTCACTCTTAACGGCAACAGTCGGCAAGTCGTAGCTTATAATCCGCCACAATTAAAGTCAATAGCTTAGTGAAGCCTATTTTAAAATTAAACATTAAACTATAGCCTATTGCCAGTTGCTTCTCTATCAACGATATTATTAGCAAACATAACATACGAGTACATAAAACATGTTCAGCAAATTACCAAAAATTGTACAACTATCGCGCCACTTTTCTTACCAAGTTTGTATTGAACCTAAGAAAATCACAACATCAATAACAAATAATCTTTTTCGCCAATAACACTTGTTTTATTTAATCCGAAGCTGAATATTTTTTCGCATAACACTAGAAATAGAACATAAATGCACTTAGCTGTAAATAAAATGTGTAATGTTATACAAATAGCGTTGGGGCGTGCCAATTTGCACACATTACGTTTTTAGGGTTCCACCGGGGAATCTCTTGACGTGATGCGATGAATAATCTGACGTCATCAACTACCAAGGATAGGAAATGTTAAATTTACGAAGTTTCTACTCTGCGGTGTTTCAAATGTTTACAGTCATAGGAGAGTTTGTACACTGGGGTCATCGCGTCGTTTGAAGCGTTGCTTACTTACGTGTAAACCTCGTAATGCGTATAGGTCATGGCAAGGGCTCTATGACGCCCATGCATGCTCCTATTGATGCAAGGTCCCACAACTAAGCAAAAGGCGGGATTAGGCGAAAGATAGATCTTGACCTAAAAAGGGATCGAGTGGGCCACCCAGAGTCATAGCATCAAAAGACGGCTGGACTTTCTTGAGAAGCTGTTCCTACCCGCACGCATACTCAGTATAAAAACGGCTTTACTTCTAACCCATCCTCGTTTTGTTGCGACAACAATAGGCAACTAACTATGCTCTATATCCATTTTAACTTGTTTCTAATATTGAAGCTAAAAGTCCAACATTATCGAAGCCGAAAAAGAAAAGATAAAAAAATTGTTCTTACGGAACCATTGCTTTAAGACAATTCACGGCTAGCTGTTCAGCAGTCTTGATGTATCACCTTGAAAAGAATTCCTATATGGGTCAAACATACGCATGAATTTAAAAGGTTTGTTAAATGCAAAAAGTTTGGGGTCAAATGAACGCAGCCTTGAATTAACTATACACAGCTATATACAGCGCTTCGCTCGTGGTTTTGACCGCGTATATTTCTTTTTATCCGTGGGTTATAGCACTGAGTTAAGTAATTTGCAAAAATTGCCAACAAACATCACCAGGCGTCTCCTCAAGATGATGTAGAAAGTTCCCTTTTGACAGGTGTGGGCAGCGATGAGAGCATTGCCACGGACGGCAACTGTGCCGGGTTTAAACTCCGCTCGTATCATCTCTTTTTCAATTTCCTCTAAGCCTTTAAATGTCAAATTCTTGATATCTTAACTAAATTATTACTTATTTTGGATGACTAGCTCGAATAGCTGGCATACGGACCGTATATATACCACACCATATCCTAAATTCTTACATCAAATTATACTTTTTTGATGTGCTAATTAAGTTTTGGTTCTGTAAAGTCCTTACAGAAGAGGTTAGTGGTCCGGATCTGGACGACAGTCTGTCATTTGTTGGCCCCTGTCTACTAAGAAAGATTAGAAGATAGTTCTCAAAACTGCACTTGAGTAGCAATGTACACTCTGCTTAGGTATCTATCTGTATCTTTAAGCTTTTTTGTTCATCTTGGCACCTCGCCCCACTATCATGATAAAACGAGAGTATTACAAATGTAAAACAAAATAAATTATTCATGCTCAAAGTCTAAGCCGGACAATACATTTTGTAAATTAAATGTAAGAGCTGTAAAATATTTCTCTTTAATTACTTGTTTCATTTAAAATGACATGTCGTTGGTTGTACAGTCAATCGCATGGCAGTGGTAACACTTGCATTGCGAAAAGCACCTTTACTTCTTCGCAATAAGGGTGCTGTCAATGTCAAATTGTTACGACTGATGTGCAGCCGACTGTACCACACATAAACGCAAAATGCAGCATAAAATTAATCTAGGCATGTTACATGCATATAGATTAATTTCGACTTAATAGAAGAGTTTATTAATAACTCCTTATTTAATAATAAATTATTTATAATTATTAATTGAAACCAAATTAGAGGTATATCACTGTTAATGATGAAATTAAATTTGTGGTCAGGGGGGGAGGGCCTATGGTGCTCTCACTGACCGTACGTACCTAAGCTTGAAACACAACAGTACCTACGAATTCTTTCTTTATCGGTGTGTATTGTCTGGTGTCAGAGTTTAAACCGCCCATAGGTCTCTGATGACTTTGCACACAGCAGAAAAATCTTTCAGGAGTGCTGGTTTCCTTACGATGTTTTCCTTCACCATTTTAGCAAGTGATAATTAATTTCTAATACGCACATGAATTCGAAGTCAGAGGTGTGTGCCAGGTTTTCAAACCTTCAACCTTTGACTTGGCAGTCCAACGGTCAAACCACTATTAATACTAAGATTTATGTGCGTATAAGAAATTATTTAATTATTAGGTACTTGCTAAAACTGGGACGGAAAACATCGTGACCAGCATATCAGAAGCCTACGGGTGGTTTTAAGTCTGACATCAGGTTGTTCATTAACCATACGATAAGAAGAAAAAGAATAATGTAAGATCAAAGTAAGGTGGCTAGACATGTGACTTTGAGCGCTTGACGCACAATCTCCACAAAATAATCAGCTGATAGTCTGATACATTGTGAAAAGTAAAATTTAAATTATAAACACCACATAAATAAGAGTGTAACAGCGCTTTGCCAACAGGTAATAAAAACCATTTGTAAATGGTACTCGGCTTATAGTGTTAATTTATTGCGACGCTCGCGAACATTTTGGTATGACGTCATCCGACTTCATATCAGCTACAGTTGTCATTTGTTCAGTTGAGGGCGCCACTAGTATTGAGTTAGTTCCGATTTCGTCCGACTCAACTTATAAGTAAGTGATGGCGGCGAGGCGACCGCACGGAAACTTTCACGTCGTGCAGTGCAGTGTCTGGCAATTCGACACGACTGGAGATCAGGCGCAGGGCCAAAAGCTTAACGTGCTTTCCGACGCACGGAGTAAGTGATAATTAATTTATAATACGCACATAACTTACAAAAAGTCAGAGATGGGCAACTCTGACTTGTCAATCAACGGTTATCCCACTAGGCTATCACGAATCACTTACAGCACCATTATGAACCGCATAGGATGGGTGCATATTTTATTTGTTATAAAATTGCTGAAACGTATCTATGCTTAATGTTTTCATCAGAGCATTATTGCTTCAAATCAATCAAATCTTTTAATTCTTCGCTCGCATTCGTGTAAATGTTGAAAGTACTAAATATTTAGTGCTAGGCTAACTCATAGAACGTGTAACAGGTTTGAATTGAAACAAAGCAAAGTGCATCAGACCGGCTAGAACTGGCTACATACGGCCGCAGTACAGAAGTAACAAATCAAACAATTTTAGCATTTATTAAATATAATTATTAAAAAAAGAAATTTGAAAAAAACAACCGATACGGATGGTATTCGAACCCACGATCTTCGGCGTACCGTGCATGCCGACGCTCTAACCATTAAGCCACCGAATCCCATCAGTAACAGTAGAAATTTCAAAGGCCTACGGCGCGGCGCCGGCGTGTGGAAATATCTATCGGAATACATTACGTATGCTACTCGAATCCCACCCGTATCGGTTGTTTCTTTTCAAATTTCTTATTAAAAAATTTAATTGTATAAAAACAAAAAAACTGCATTTACCGCGTCGTAATTAATGCGAGCTAAAGATTATATTACTGCTGACGTATTTCCCTGAATACAACATTATATAACATCATAAAAATATAAACCACAGTAATCTAAATTACGTTTGGTTTTATTAATGAAGATTTTTTTTATTGGATGAGAGCATCAAATGCGGTGAGTATGAATAATTACCGGTAAGTATTAATAAAAACTATAACATTTGGTAATTTTAAATTAATATTTGAAAAATAATTACTTTTACGGTTTCGGGTTCCGTACCCTAAAAACTGTCAACATCATTTGTGGCATCATTTTTATGTTAAAAAAATCTGCCAGGAACAACCCAATCGTATTTTGAAGCGTTGCTCATTGCGGGTTACGCACATACTTACTCTACATGGAGCACTCCCCGCTCTCATAACTGACCTTTGGCTTAGGATTTCATTAATTATTACCTCGCGTGGCTAAAAAATTCCGGTCAATGTGATAAATTGACATCAACCTCGCGCGTTTGTATTTATTATTTCCGGTAATTATCAATAATTTTCAATTAATCACACTAACCGTAACATAATTATACTTACTTAGTACTTACTAATACGTAATACGTAACAATACTATTCAAATACCTAATTATAAAGTAATTAGATAAGAGATTATTTTCCTTACAATGTTTGTAAAGTGTTATCAATGTAATAGATACCAGCTGAAAAAATAACTCTTTACTTACACTGCTATTATTTTTAGGGTTCCGTACCTCAAACAAAAAAAGTCAATCCTTGTAGGATTACTGATATATATAGCACTGATAGCCTAGTGATATGACCGTTGACTGACCAGTTAGAGGTCGCGAGTAATCGAACTCCTTCCTTTGCATAGAATAGTTTAAATAAATAAGTTTTATAAAACCTTTACAACAAAAAGCTAACTTTCTTTTCTCTTTGCATTTAAGTAAACGTAATCTTGTTTTTACTCCATATTTGTTATTAAATCGTTATATAATGTTGAGTGTCTTATGTGGCAATGGTTGTGCTGCTCAAACAATACTATCAAACCTCGTACTGTTTATTTATAAAACAATAAGATATAATTATGGCTATTTATCTATATACACAACTGGTTACGATCAACAAAATATAAGTGATAACTATAATACACCTTAATGCAATGGTAATAAGAATGATTTACTAACAAAACTGTTACCATTGAGTTTTTTTCCAATTCATTCATTTGTAACCTGTCGGATGAACTTTTGAAGTTATTTCCTGCTGTGAGTTTAATAACTTAAACAAAATTATACCTTATATAAGTAACAAGCAAATCCTCAATACCTAAAGTTGTTGACTTTGTTGAAATAGGATTGTAGTTTTATCACACTAAACTTCCTATAAATTTAACATAATGTAATTCTTCCTCAGGTAACAACGGCAATTAATAACAATAAAACAAATTCACAGACATTCATTTCCATCTTCCAAGTTGCAAAAAAAAAATTGCCAAAAATATAAGTAACATTAAAAATACAAACAGCAAAACCTGTTTCTGTTACGCTCACAGATACGTAATAAACAGTACAGCTACATATAAAACAATAAATGATATGATATAACATTCTACAGCGTAGCTTGCGTTTAGTTCATGTACTAGATTCGCGAAGGCAACATGTTTTTGCTGCTGCTGGCGATAGTACTCGCCTTTCTGTATTACTACACGACACGAAATCATGACTATTGGGAGAAACGAAACATTAAACATGAGAAACCGGTCCCAATATTTGGAACACACTTCAAAAATGTCACTGCAAAATTAAGCATTACAGAAATATCCATGGATTTGTACAAAAAGTATCCCAATGAACCATTGGTTGGCATGTACAGAGGAACAACACCGGAACTTATCGTTCGTGACCTAGACATCGCTAAAAGGATTCTCAGTGCGGACTTTGCGTATTTTTATCCAAGAGGACTAGGTAGGGACCCCAAAGTGGAGCCGGGGTTTTATAATCTTTTTCATGTTGACGGCGATTTGTGGAGGTTGTTACGTCAACGCCTTACATCAACGTTTACAACTGCCAAATTGAAGAACATGTTCCCGCTAGTAGTCCAGTGTGCTGAAAAGCTGCAGCAAGTTGGAGAAGATATCGTTGTGAATCGTGGTGGTGAATGTGACGTGCGTGAACTTATGGCTCGCTTCACTACTGAGTTTATAGGCGCCTGCGGTTTTGGCATCCAGATGGACACCATCAATAATGAGCACTCCCTCTATAGAGACTTAGGTAGAAAAATGTTCACACGATCGAAGAGGGATTACATTATCGTTGCCTTTCATGACATCTTTCCCGATTTGTCCGGAATTGTTCAGAAAATGCTTTACGAACCATATTCATTTGAATCCATAAAAGAGATTTTTACAAACATTTGTAAAAATAGAAATTATAAACCTATTGGTCGCAACGACTTCATTGATCTCCTTTTGGAACTAGAGAGTAAAGGAAAAATCACAGGAGAATCTCTTGAGAAAATAAAACCTGATGGAACACCAGAAAACATTGAAATGGAGATGGATCTTGATTGTATGGCGGCACAAGTGTTCGTTTTCTTCGCAGCTGGGTTTGAGACCTCGTCTTCAGCAACTAGTTTTACTTTGCACCAGCTCGCTTATCATCCGGAGGAGCAGAAAAAGATTCAAAAAAACATAGATGAAGTGCTTGCGAAGTACGATAACAAATTGTGCTATGACTCAATAGCTGAAATGACAGCATTGAGTAATGCATTCAAAGAGGCGATGCGGCTGTTTCCGTCGTTGGGGACGTTACACAGAGTATGCGCTAAAAAGTACACTATCCCAGAGTTAGATATCACCCTTGATCCAGGTGTTAAGATTATAATTCCAGTTCAAGCTATACAAACTGATGAGAAATATTTTGAGAATCCTTCCCAGTTCATACCGGACAGATTTAACGACCCATCTGTATTGAAACATAAGTACGCTTACTTGCCTTTCGGTGAAGGACCAAGACAATGTATAGGTGAGTCCAATTATTTAAGTGTTATTTTCTACTGTAGGGTTAAGTGAATACTAATCAATCAGGATTAGTATTCCAAACACTACTAGTAGGTACGTACAGCTGATATGGTAAGAGTAACCATACGTCTAAAATACGACACCTTATCAGATTGCGTGGGACATGTTACAGTCATTGACCTGCCATATATCGGTCCAGTCCGATTATGGACACACTTAATTATTTATTACGTAAAAGTATACAGCATGTACCGTAATTAATAATAAAATCATCACTTTTTTGATAATAATAAATTCAACCACTAATCAAAGCTTACTAAAAATCAAAGAATTCTAATATAATTTTGTTTTTAGGTGCTCGTCTCGGTGAAATGCAGTCCTTAGCAGGTCTAGCAGCGTTGCTTCATAAATTTTCCGTAGAACCAGCAGCTTCCACTAAGAGACACTTGGAAGTAAACCATGGAAGCAACACTGTGCAGTCTATCTTAGGTGGCCTGCCTTGCAAATTGAAGCTGAGGAGCAAAGAATTATAATAGAGTAGAGTTATAATAATATCTTATAAATAAAGAGTAGAGTTAATAATATAATGTATACACATAAATTATAACTCTATTCATTATGTATAAGATAAGAGCACCGAAGATCAACTCAACTGATTAAGTGATTAGTTTGAAGACAAAAGGCTCATCATGAGTTACCTTAAAGCTTGTGTAAACGCCAATAAATTTTCTTATCGTTTACAAGAGCCCATAAAGTCAGACATCTATCATCTGTGTTAAGTATAAGAGCGCTTTTTTATAGTAAAATACAAACCTATCAAAACGATGCCAATTACTTAATAAACTGTTATGGAGAATGGCACTGTCGATTGTCGAAACTTATATAATGATGATGTCGGATAATTTTGAACATATTCAGTGTTAAAAATAAACGTTGTTTTATATAAATATGTTTATCTATTATATAATCTTTTCACTATTACAAAAATTATAAAATTCTACCGCATTCATCGCAATTGTCAACAGTTATCGTTGTACTGAATAATCAAGATTATTTAAGCCATTTTATTGCTATGATAGTTATTGATATTACAGATAATCTTTAATAAATTATAGATAATTATAATCTTTTAAAATTTATCATTTATATAAGTAGTAATAAATATGCCAAAAATTTATAGAGCAGAGCAAAGGTTAATTCAAAACGTGACCTTAAATTACACACAAAAATTTATAATCACCTGGACAATTATATAGGACGTTTTATTTTTATTTTATAATTATATTGGAGACAATTCTAAACTCTCTGTTAAAAATATTGCTGGCAAAAAAATCTTAATGAAAAAATCTATTAATTTGCTCAGCATAGAAATCGAACTCGAGAGCTCTATAAAAATCGGTTTTTGACTACCAAGTGGTACAAAGAACCTTCTTCAGTTTATGGTTGAAGGAACTTTAGTGGAGAGTCTCGTTTCTTACTATTGCAAGACTTATAGACTCATCTAATTCTGTGACTTTCGTAATTTGGTAGTATTAACTTTGAGACCTACTATAAATTTCTGTAAGTAGAATTCAGGTAGTTCAATTCAATTCAAGTTAATGCTACCAAATCAAAAATGTCACGGAATTAGATGAGTTTGTTATACTTAGAAAAGATGAGTTAATAGGTAGGAACTCGTCTTTTATAAGTAAGTGCAATTTTACAAAGAAACTAGCCAGTGTCTGCATATACCACTATCAGTAACATATACCTAAACGTTTATCTTCACTGATACGTTATCCTTTGCATCCGACAAGATACCGGGTTGCGATAACTTCATAAAGCCAGTAAGCGGTGGCCCGACCGTGACCGTCATATGGAACAATGTTTTTTTTTAAATTTTATCAGGATGGTCAAGGAGGATCGAGCTCTTTATTTTTAATATTAAACTTTATGTCATTGCAGTAAGGTTTGTTTATATGCAGAAACTGGAATGGGTGAGAAAGGACGAGACTAGGAAGTGTCCTTGTCTCCTGAGATGCTACGAAAACGATTAATTGATTCAAAACGATTAAGAGATTTAAAAGTGAATGCCCCCTGCAAAATCGCTAAAATATTAAGTTGTGTCACAAGTTTATGATATCAATAATTCCTGTTTTAAAATTAAATTAAATTGATTCTACCAGTTACGTAGTAGAAGTACAAAAAAGCTTTCACAAAAACCAGTTACGACGCCCCGGTTTCCTGACGGTGAGGGTTCTCCGCGGATTAAAAATCACTACATAGTATAAAACAAAGTCGCTTTCTCTATCCCTATATCCCTACGTATGCTTAAATTTTTAAAACTACGCAACGGATTTTGATGCGGTTTTTTTTAATAGATAGAGTGATTAAAGAGGATGGTTTATAATTATGTATATTGCACCCGTGCGAAGCCGGGGCGGGTCGCTAGTAATGAATAAAATGAACTCTTTGTATTGTGGGCATAACCGAAGTAGGTAGCCTTTATTTAAATTGTCAGCAGTGACTACGCATACCACATTATTTATCAAAGTCACCATAGCAACCCGACAACCTTTGATTATTTAAATAATCAAAGCCGACAACATATTAAGCAGTAAACGCAGGTCTGTCTCAAATCAGAAGGTGAAGTTGCTAAAGTGTTAAACAGATAATTCGAATTTTATAGTGAATTACAAAACTTTAATAACGGAGTCATCATTAAATTATTCACTTTATTAAAAAGAGATTTTTTTATTTAAAAGGCTTATTTAATTGTGTCACAAAAATATTGCTAAAGACACTTATCCCTTCGACCTGGCGACTTTGTCTTCGATGTGTATCTAGCCACGACCTAAGCCTCCCATCGTGAGAAGCAGCATGGGTGTTATCGCTGCTAGTTTGTGACATATTGTCCCATCATTAGTCGACAAGTTCAAAACTAATCAAATGTAGGTAAGTAGGTAAACTAGTATATTTATATTCATGTTCACAAGTCGCACCGTTAAAAACGTCTCCAGATGTTTTAATATCGTAAAATGAAACATTAAGGCCATTGACGAAGAGGTGCTGATAACCTAGAGCGTCTGATGGTGACAGGAAAAATAGAAGGAAAAAGACCTCGAGGCCGGAGTCCTAAAAGATGGTCAGACCAGATCTCTGAACAGCTGGAGATGCCTATTAGTGTCGCATTACAACAGGCGACTGACAGAAACCGATGGAGACAGATAGTTGACCGAATGAAAAAGAGTCACCATCCTTAGCAATGAGGGACCGATTAGGAAGATATAGAGCATGGTTATAATAATAAGATAATATTGGCAGTGAAGCAGCCCCAGCCCACTAGAATATAGGCGAATTAGAACAAAAAATCAAGTATGATGTTAGGATTCAATATAATAATATCAGTGGACGTCAGTGATTACATTACATTGCACATTTATACTACATAATATATATCACAGTATCCTATCACAGTGTTCTTTCAAAAGTGAAGAAAAAGATATACATATAATTGTGTATGTACAGAAAGATTAAACATTTTGAATGTCTGGATCAGTGGTTTATGTATTCATGTAAAATATTGCTTATTTGGTAGTTAATTTGTCAATTTTTAATATAACAAAGCGTATTTCTAACTACCATGGCGTATCTTGTGACGGCTTACCATGGACCGGTAAACACCTTCAATTGTCTCAGTTACAAACCTCAATACTTAACTGGTTTACGAGGTAAATATATAATGATACTAGTTCTTTTACACCATAATACTTTACATGTCTGAAATAGTGCGCTGGGTTCCAAGCTGGTCCTCATTCACCGCTTTTAAAGCAATACTAGATCTCCCTGTGAACACGAGAGCTGCACCTCTGACCGAGGAGGAGAATTTATGCTATAAGTAAACACAAAATTTTCAAATTTTTTTTACGAAAACTTCTTTTTTTGGCTAACTTGTTGAGTTTTAGGTAAAGACATAGAACAAATGTTGTTTTGGATCATGATACGAAGTTAGTACTAAAGGTTTCTGGTATTTTTCCAATTTCCCTGTAAAATTGTTTTGAAATACGTACATTATTTCGAAAAGTTAATAGTGACGTGGTGCTTACTGGGTTAGAACCTGTAACCTCTGACATAACAGACCGCTAGGCTAACACTGCCTACGTATAATAATTAATCCGATTTAAAATCAATGTACCGCCTAATACTGCAGCCCAATTCCCTTAGTTTAATATACTCTTATTTTTATAGACCAACTGCTTAAGCTGGGCTTCAGAATAAAACTGGTGCCTGTCGATGTTTTAAATCTTTGTAAACTCGAAATGTGTGGACACGAAGTAAGAAAACCTTTTTTATTAACAACGTTATTTTATGTATTGAATATTATTACGGGTTTACTTACGGTTTCATTTCGGGATTGTCCGACGAGTTTCGAACTCAAACGGAATCTATTTTCAATATTCAGTTTTCCACAGTGAGGTCTATGATGCAAGTGACTATACTCTGGTCTGGACTCCGTTGAGTTCGAAACTACGCGACATTTATGTTAAATAAGTAATTATTATTCATTTTCAATTACCTTATTATTATTTTGTTTAACATATTTCTTCAGGTATTTCGCTGCAATATAAAGAACTTGTGTTTCAACACAACATATGCACGAGACAAAATCTGCATGAGAGCCATTGACGCCGTGAAGTATGCTTCAGTAAAGCTCCAACGAGCTTGTATATACCTCTGGATCTGCTGGCTCCTTGAACATGAACTGTTGAAAAGATACGAGTTTTACCCAAAAGGGTTTTGGGCAACTGATATTAAATTTGAATCTGAATATGAGCATCCGGAACCCATCATTCAGATAACTCCTCTTAAGGAGTTGGAGTATGGTGATGTGATTGTCATTAATGATAACGTTGAGAATTAAACTGCATCACTACACCATTGTTATGTTAGAATAATAACTTTCGTAATACCCGACATATACAGTACGTTAATGCATTATATTAAATTGTGTTAGTTTTACTAAGAGCTAAGTTTATTTATCTTTTAAGTCAAGTTATAGCTCAATAGTAAATAAGTAATTATGTTATTTTTCAAGTAATGCAATACCATTATAACTAGTTTTATTTAAAAGTTAAGTTTGTTATAGGTATTTTGTTTACGTAATCTTTATAGCTCAAATGTTAGTAAGTAATTGTATTATTTTGTTATAGCTGTGATGTTATTAATTAGTTATATAATTTTTAAATATTATTACCTATACTAAGTTTTAATAAGAACAAAGTTTATTTGTACTTTTTAAGTTATTTTAGAGCTCTTTTATTATTAAAAAAATATGTTACGATTATATTCTAAATAATGTTGTGAAATATGTTATGTTATTAAACGTTTTTGTGTTCTAAAATAATTATTATTTTATTAATCACCCAATTTTTTAGAACATAGTCGACATCTCATAGTCTAGGCGACATGGACCAGTTAAAAACTAAACGAAAATATTTTCTCAAGGCAGATGTAGACAAATCCTACAACAATGTAAGCTGTAGCTTCATCTGCCCTTAATCCATCAATGTATACTTCCATTCAGGCGAATTGAGAGTAATTTCATTTTACCGCCCGACTTTGCCAAACAGAATATTGAATATTTTGTTGTGAGTACTACATTATTATTATTATTTTTTAAGTTACTTCTCCATTTATTATCAATTTTCAAATATAAACATTAAAATTATTAAAATACAACTAAAACTAACACTAAAACTATTATTATAACATTATTATTTAGATTATTCTTTATACTTCTGCCTCTCATTATTAGATGTGTCTATACTTGAAAGTACGATCTTTTCGTGAACGTGACGTTACGTAAAACTGGGTGAAACGAAAATCAAGGAGGATTAATCATAAAGAAACAAAAAAAAACTTTAAAAAATGATGCTCCTGACAGCTTTATTTAAGATGTCATTCACTCAAGTTTTCAAATAAGTTTCAAATGCCGTGTGACAATTTTAAATCTATTTAATTGGCGTAATCTTAAAGGAAAAATTTTGTCTTTCAAGGGCGTAATTGTGGGCTTTGGGCTTTCACACGCCATTCAAAAGAAGCGAAGTGAAGTGAATCACTTATTTATTTTATCACATAAGTCTATTATTGTTAGTCTAATAATAGAATATTACTAAGTTCTAAAAGTATATTTAAAAAAATAGAAATGTCGTTCCTATTTGTGAAATGTTACCATGGACCTTGTAATACGTTTAACACTGCCCGTCATAAACCCCAAAAATTAACTGGGATAAAAGGTAAATATATTATTGTAACATTACATCTTTACCTTATTCACAGCCTTGAAATAAACAGTTGCAGGGATATGTCTTGTTGGTTGAAACTATTTAAACAAATAGTGCATAATAAAAGCAGATTCTCTTTCAAAAGCTTACTTAGCGGCAGGGCCAGGGGGAGGAAGGGATAAACTCGACTCATAACCGAGGCAAGTGAAGGGAGGCCTTTGCCTTGCATTGGTCCGGTATAGGCTAAATAAATACAAGCGCACGCCGCGCGCCGCTTATCCAACACGTTTTATAACATATACAATTATACAGGGTTAAATTAAATACACCGACAACCTGAAAAGGGGTAATTAAACTCATCATTATGAACTTTTACTATGGGTCCAACACTGATATCGCGAAAAAAATTTAGCTGTCCCATATTGAGATAATTATGTAATTAAAAATGTACTAATGACGCAGTTGAATTTTTTTTCACGATTTCAAAGTTGATTCCATAGTAAAAGTTGTTCATAATGATGAGTTTAATGACCCCTTTTCAGGTTGTCGGTGTATTTCATTTAACCCTGTATATATACCTATATGACGGGTTATTTATATATGACGAGATGGTCCAAACTGCGTCACTCCCTTCTCGCTTACTATGTCAGCGTCAGAGACGCTTTTAGTAACAGTTGTAGTGTCTGATAGGACAACAATCGATCTTGTTCAGTACTTTCTGAATAGTTCAAATATGTTACATAGTCTATTGTATTTTACTGTTAACAGATCGTCTCCAGAAGATAGGATATACCGTGAAACTAATACCTGACGAACGCCTTAACTACTGCATGCTTGAAATCTGTGGACACGAAGTAAGTAGACACTACTAACTTCTGTGTAAGTTTTGTGTTAGTAGACAGTAGGTGAGTCGTGATAGCCTGGTGGTAACCGTTGACTGGCAAGTCAGAGATCTCAAGTTCTAACCCAAGAGCGCACTTCTGACTTTTAGTAAGTTATGTGCGTATTATAAATTAATTATCACTCTCCGTGCCTCGGACAGCACGTAAAGCCGTTGGCCCAGCGCCTGATCTCTCTCCGGTCGTGTCAGATTGCCGTCCCATCGGATTATGAGAGTGAGGGAATAGAGAGTGCACTTGTGTACTATAACATCTCCTGCGTAATTGGCTAATCTCCGTTGAGATTGGCCACTGAGTCCAAAATTCGGTTAGGAGAATATTATTAGTAGACACTACTAATACAGATTTTTGGAATACATGAGCATAGACATCCACGCGGACGGAGTCCACAGGAAAAAGAGCACAACAGAGAAATTGACAGTGTTGTACATGTACAACTTAACTGTCAATTTTAGACAATAATCGAAACAGGTGGTTGTCACCTCTGAAACTGGTAGAATAATTTTGCTCTTGACTTTTGGAGTAGGTAGGTAGGTACTCCAAGTTTGATATATTGTTGAAACCCTCTTATTAACCGATTTCCAAAGGAGGTTATCAATTCAATGCGTATCTTCATTTTGTATTTGATAACTGGCTTTTACAAAGTAAGGTCTCCTTGTTAGTAAGTAGGTAAGTTAAAAAAAAAATAGGTATCGTATCAAACGTCACGAGGCTTGGGTGAACATCGGCGATGTATGAATGGTCGTAGCGTTATGTTTGGTGTGAACAAAACCTGAAAAGTCAAAAGTCATTACTCATAAATACGTGTCATATTCACTACAGTAACCCCCAAAACAATAATTCTTCATCTTATCGTATGGTTGATGAAATTTGTCAGTTTGAATCGCCCGTAGGCAGCACACACCGCACACCGCTGAGGATGTCTCCCCAATGTTTTAAACTACTTTAGCTGAAACGTCGGACAAATATAATAACAAGGTATTTAACAAGTAATTTGTATTGTTAAGCTACCACTACTGTTAAATAATATCAAATTTTACTGTCTAGTTCATGGAAATATCAGAAAATATCGATTAACAGTAAGAAGAAAAAGTTCTTTATCAAACGAACTAAACTCTTGATAAAGAGTTAAGTTTATATAGCTTTTCAAAAAAATTGCTAATTTTGACATGCACTGACATATGGTGTCATTCAAAAATTTGTTGCTTTAGTGCGTATACTTAAATTTTCGAAAGCGTATAATTTATTTAATAAGCGTTTGATAGCGTTATTTTTAATCATAGTTAATTTTATATTAATTTAATTAAAATGTCATTCTTGTATGTAAAAATTTTTCATGGACCTTGCACTAAATTTGGAAGTCCAATACATAAGCCAAAGAAGTTGTCTGGGATACGAAGTAATGAATTTCTTCTATCAAAAATATTATAAATCATAGCTGAATTGATATGCAAACATATTATGTAGGAAAAATTAATGACTTTTACCGTGCTTAAAAAGCTATGATCATGTTATTATGCTCTTAACACATCTCACAGGGCTACGAGCGTCGCCGCGCCGACTAAAGCCCTAAAATTCGCTACGAGCTGCTACGAATTCTTCTCACATAGCTACGAGCGCGACTCAAAGTCCAACAAGTAGCTACGAGCGCCTTAAAGTGCTCTGAGCACATCTCAGTGCACAGCAGAGCATATCTCACAGTACTCGGAGCACATCTCAGTATACGCTTCCCACAGAGCTCTGAGCACCTTTAGTAGATAACTTACTTTTTACTACGAGCGCCGTTCAAAGCCTTACGAGTGCCAGCCACTGTAAGTGTGAGACTGAGCTCTGAGCAGTGAATACATCTTACAGTGCTACTAACTACTCTCATAGGGGTAGAGGGCATCTCTATGCATTTTTTGTGGCTACGCTTTCTCACTTCAGCACATTTTGCATAATTCAATTTTAATATAGCTTCTATGCTACAGCTCGTTTTTGTGTAATTGCCTGATGTAAAGCGATGATGCGGTTGATGCTTGTAAGCTAGTTGTCTCACCCGCTATGACTTAGAGCATTAAACCAATGATATTACGAGATTATATTAATATTCATCCAGTAAGCCACCGATTTAGAGTACCTACGCCTAAATCTGTGGTAGAATCAGTTTTTGTTTTGCGTCGAGCAACTATCGTGGTTTTACGTTTTATTATTATTGTTGTATCAACAGATCGTCTGCAGAAATTAGGCTTCAGAGTGGATCTCGTAGCTGTCAAGTTTCTTAACTACTGTATGCTTGAAATGTGTGGATATGAAGTAAGATTCTAGACAGCTTGTTTTTCTACTAATGCAATTATATTTAACTCCAATATTTATTAAAATTATGTCATTTATATTTTGTAGAAAAACAAACAATAACATTATAATACCATATGTGTGTGTGGACTGAGTGACCACATGATTTTTTGTAGTTTTAGTGACTAAAACGTGTAGTAAAAGTTGAGACATATTTGTAAAACGAATATTGGAATTTGTAAAGAATTTAAAAAAAAGTTATGCTACGTAAAGTGTGGTCTCTCAGTTCACACACACCACCTTCCAAATCTGGGTAAGTATATAGTTAACAGGCACGTTTTATACACAGACAGTTAATAAAACATGTTTAAACGTCTATGCAAGATAATAAAACATGATGTGGATATGATAAATAGAATTACAAACGTTTTTTTATGGCCTCTGAGTGACCACATATAACTATCGTTTATATCTGTAAATATAGCATGAAAACTACATTGTTTGTGTGCTAACTGTAGTAAAAGTTGCTCGGTTGTTTGTAAAAGTAAAAAAAGAGCACAATTGTGAGCCAATTTAAAAAAATATGTATTTAATTGTGGTCACTCAGTTCACACACTGCAAAATTTTCATTTGTTAAAATATAATTAATTACAAGAAATGCAGAAAAATTGAGTCTTTCATTGTGTAGTAAAAGTATTTAGCTATAATACTGTGCTTTTTCTCACGGATTTATTGATTCATTGATAAGATATTTGAGTTTCAATATTTTCCTACAGAAAGTACGTAGTGACAGGTAGGGTGTCCCTGTCCACGCAATAAAAAGTTACTTTTAATTTTAATCATTTTTATTTTATTAATAAATAATAACTTAAACCCACTTAAAGTTACAAGTAAAAAAAAACAATTTCTAGTAAAAAATAATATTATAATTTAAATATTCTTTTACTCAGATAGAACTAAAATTAAGTATCTTCTTTTTAGCAGACTTAATAAAAAACAAATATCAATGACAATATTGTGACATAAAATTATTATTAACTGGTACGAGGCGGTATGGTCACAGACCTTAGTTAATTTAATATAAATAATAAAATCGACTTCAAAACACTAAAAAGCTAGAAATAAAACTAAGAGTTATATCAAACTTTTAGTATAACAATAGACTATAGAGTGCAGTGATAGCGTAGTGGTACGACTATTGGACTGCAAAGTTAAAGGACGTAGGTTGAAAGCCCAGGCATGTACCTCTGACTTTTCGGAATTAATTATCACTAGCTAAAAGGATGAAGGGAAACATCGTGAGTAAACCAGCACACCTGAGAGATTTTTCGACGGTGTGTAAACAACATACTGTATGTATATCAAATTGTAATTACTTGTTACGAGAGCTTTTATATCGTCCGATGGATGAGGAGTTCCGCTATGTATAATTGTCGTAACAAGTAATATTGCTTTGTTTATACGTGCAGTCGATAGCTGACGAGTAAAGAGGAAGAGGGGGGATACGTGGTCACCCCCTTCGCCCCTCCTATAATTATACAATATTGAAAATATCGTGTTAGGTATCGTTTGAATGGGCTTTTCATAAGGATTTCAAATATTAGCCTCACAAAAGTCTGGGAGGGGGGATTAATTTTAGGCACCACTAAAAATAGTGAAAAAGAAATTTTAAATAAAAAATTAAACCGACTTCAAAAGGAACTAAAAAGCTTGAAATAACTTTAAAACGTTTTGGAGTCGGTTCCAAGTCAAGTTCTTAATGAGAAGGTTAAAGAGGCTAGAACTTGACTTGGAACCGACTCCAAAACGTTTTAAAGTTATTTCAAGTTAAAATAAGTACCTATTCTGATTAAAATTAAATGTGACTTTTTATTGCGTGGACACCCTACCTTATGTCACTACGTACATTCTGTAGGAAATATTGAAACTCAAATATCTTATCAATGAATCAATAAATCCGTGAGAAAAAGCACAGTATTATAGCTAAATACTTTTACTACACAATGAAAGACTCAATTTTTCTGCATTTCTTGTAATTAATTATATTTTAACAAATGAAAATTTTGCAGTGTGTGAACTGAGTGACCACAATTAAATACATATTTTTTTAAATTGGCTCACAATTGTGCTCTTTTTTTACTTTTACAAACAACCGAGCAACTTTTACTACAGTTAGCACACAAACAATGTAGTTTTCATGCTATATTTACAGATATAAACGATAGTTATATGTGGTCACTCAGAGGCCATAAAAAAACGTTTGTAATTCTATTTATCATATCCACATCATGTTTTATTATCTTGCATAGACGTTTAAACATGTTTTATTAACTGTCTGTGTATAAAACGTGCCTGTTAACTATATACTTACCCAGATTTGGAAGGTGGTGTGTGTGAACTGAGAGACCACACTTTACGTAGCATAACTTTTTTTTAAATTCTTTACAAATTCCAATATTCGTTTTACAAATATGTCTCAACTTTTATTACACGTTTTAGTCACTAAATCTACAAAAAATCATGTGGTCACTCAGTCCACACACACATAATACCATTCGAGGAACCAATACAAAATAATAATCAAAATGTGTACCAATAATATTCTCCACGGAGTACATGAAGGGGTTATAAACATTTTTTTAAATCCTGCCGCACAAATTGACTACGAGTCCCCCATTTTGAAAAAGTTGTTTCGAAACGTTTAAACAAAAAAAAAAACTTACTTCAAAACACTTAAAAGATATTATGAGAATTTTCGTAGCTATAACGATACCTCCTCTACTCGTATTAGTCAAAAAGTTTTTTTTTTCCTTATTTTAGAGTACATTGTTACAATCTAGCTTTATAATTATGCTAATAAGTAATTCACTTCTAACTTAAAATATTAAAATGTTATGTACTAAGAATGTGTCCATTAGCACTTTTCTTATTAACTCTATTAAGGCGAAGACACTTTGTTTTTGTGTTCTGTATCGATAGCACTTCCACTTGCACTACATTACACTATTATTCATTTTGCAAACACTAACTCGAACGGTTTTGTTCTTTTAAGTCTTCTCACTAAGTTCGTATGGTCGAGGAGCTGGATTGCCTCGAGTCAAAAAGATAGTACAGCGGCATCAACTTATCCATTTAGTTTTATTATTAAATTGGAACAAACAGTCGTCAAAAAAAATTCTGTGAAATTTCTTTATAACAAAATAAAGATTGATAACGTCAACAACATTGCCTTGTAAACCGCAGTCGATTGAGGTATGATCGCGGACGGAACTCGTGCGTGTCGCGGCCGCGTTATTCCTACCCGTGCTTACGATTCATACTTCTGTAGGGTTGCTCTATATTTTCTTATTTAATCTAATACATACATCTAATATATATTCTTATTTACTCTAAATTATCCTTGCTCTGCAGGTATTTCGATGCAACATAATGAACTTGAAATTCAACACGTGTTATGAGGAAGACCCGGTGGCGCAGAGAGCAGTGGAGGCTGTGATCACATCATCGGTCAAATTCCGGCGAGCTCGAGCTTATCTCTGGTTCTGGGCTCTATTAGAAAATGAGCTGTGGAGAAGCAAATACTCGCCGAAAGAGCACTATCTAACAGAAATAGTCGAAGAACACTTTGTTGACCGCTTTGAGTGCTTGAACTGCTGTAATATCGTTGTACGACAACTTAAAGACGAAGAGCAGAGAGAGAGCGAGCAGATAGTTGTAAAAGTAGCCGAAGAACATGAAGATATCACAGCAGTTCAAGCACCCGAAGCGGTCAACGAAGAACGCTTCGATTGCTCGAACTGCTGTGATATCGTTGAAGAACAAATTAAAGACAAAGACGAAGTCTGCGGGACTGACTGCTGCAATTCCAATGTAAAATGATAAAATGATACTAAGCTATAGAAAATAGTTAGTTATAGTAGGTATAGTTGAAGTTATCCAACAGTAGTATTTTACTTAATATTAGGTTATAAACTAGGTGAGTTGCGGTTGAATAGGGAATAGCGCACCTGAATCGAATACTTACTGATATAACTACGTTGTAAAAGATAGCTCATAAGCAGTTATAGGGCTCAAATTAATAATTTTCCATGTGCCAGGCCTAACCTAGATATTGGCAGGATCACTGTAACTACTTACGGTGAAGCCAAAAAGTATACTTAGAAGTAAAGTTTATAAGAAGTCTGTTTCAAAATGAAATTAACTTTTAAAACGTTTTGAAAATGATGAAATGACATCATTTTTGAGGCCGCTTTGAGATTCTTCGTCTTACCATTATTACACAGTATTTTTTTCTCAAGTCCAACAGTGAGTATGAAATAAAACGCTTGAAAAATTAGCTTTACTAAAACTAATATCATCATTTTCGAAGTCATTGTCATAATTTATTTACTCGTGGATGTATTCAATGCTATATTATATTACTATTAATTATTATACTATTATTACTTATTACATTATGTAACGTTGTTTTAGAATTAAATATATTAAGATTCTTTAAGCATTGTCTTTTCTTAATTTTATTTTTTATAATTACTATTAGTGCTCTATTTTTTACACAAATTCTCTGCAACAGACACGAAACAAAAAAAACACAAAAGAGGTAAAAATGGTATACATCCGCACAGAAATTATGTGTCGATTAGTAGGAATGCGGAACGCGGTACGCCATTTGATTGACCCCTGGTGGGTGATACGTTAACAATTCTCTCTTTGCCTTAGATTTAAAGATTCCACCAGTAATGTGAAACTCAGAATAGGACTATATTTTTTTTTACCATGACCACCACGCGGCAGTCATAAGTTAAAAGTCTGCGCGGAGCCCAAAATTAAAACTATTATATTCCACAAAGGATTTATACAATAGCTAAACCAGTTAGTGAGGAAAAAGCCCACCAATAATATTGTTTTAATAAATAATAAATTAAATCAATAATATTCTCTTAGCCTCGCAAAGCTCAATTAGGGGATTTTTTCTTCACCAAGCTCAAGCTTGTTCGCAAACGCAATCAATGTATGGAAAATTCATAGAGTATTCAAGAAAATATAGAGTGATAACGTCAACCACATTGCCTTGTGCGGAGCGAAAGCAGGTCTCGCCATAGAAATTTTAAAATATCATTTTTTTCAAATTAAGTTTTATAGACGTTTTTCAAAATTTTACTCAGCAGTTAACCATGATATAAGCTAAAATGTAACTTTTTCGCTCATGGAGCCTAGTTGAACCGCAGTCGATCGAGGTATGATCGCAAACGGAGCTCGTGTCGCGGCCGCGTTGTTCATACCCGTGCTCACGGTTCATACTTCTATAGGGTTGCTCTATATTTTCATATATACTCTAAGGGAAAATTAAAAACAATCTATATACATACTCGTTTATAGACTGTTTTTAATTTCCAATCAATCCAATCTCCAACCCAATCATATCCAATGATATTTTAATACCTATTTGAAAAAAAAACATTTGCCATGTAAAAAAAAGTTTCTATTTAAAAAAATTACACTAACGTCTCATTGTCTTTGATTATTAGACATTAGCACAGACTTACTAGAGATGACTGACATTAGTATTGATCCGATTTTGTATCATTTACATTGAAGCTTCAAGAATTTTAATTTTATAATAATTTATCGCTAGTTTTTATAAATATTATTGGTTTATAAGTCAATTTTAGCATAATTTTGGATATGTCGTTTTTATATGTAAAAGCGTACTATGGACCTTGCGATACATTTGGTAATAATATGTTTAAGCCTCAGTTATTACATGGTATACGAGGTAAATATCAATAACTACAGTTTCATTATTACTACATAGTATAAAACTAAGTCGCTTTCTCTGTCCCTATATCCCTACGTATGCTTAAATCTTTAAAACTGCGCAACGGATTTTGATGCGGTTTTTTTAAATAGATAGAGTGATTGAAGAGGAAGGTTTATATGTATATTGCACCCGTGCGAAGCCGGGGCGAGTCGCTAGTATTAATATATTATATGATGTAATTAATTATACTAATACTTACCTATAACACGACACGGTACTCCTCCTCCGGTTCCTCTCTCTGGAACCCTGAATAACGGTCGCTGGGAATGTTTTCCCAATACCGATGGATATAATATTACATAGTATTTTTATATCTAAACTTATATTTTATATAAATAAATAAATCAGCCTGTAACTGTCCCAATATAGGGCAAAGGCCTCTTCTCATACAGAGAAGGGTTGAGCATTAATCACCACGCTAGCTCACTGCGGGTTGGCGATTTCTTTTTCGATTTATTTTATATATGTATTTTATTTAAATAAAAGGAAAAATATAATGAATGCGAAAGTGTGTTTGTTGGAATGTCCGTCTTCACGCAGCAACGAAGCTATAGGTTGGCGTGATTTTTACTGCCGAGTGAATGAATGAGCCCCGGGAAAAAGCTAGCGATATTTATGTATATACATTTTATAATATTATTAGTTGTAATTTATTTGATTGCCTCGACCTTCGAGTGCCCCGTTGGTCTAGTGGTAGCAAGCGCGACTGCTGAGCTCGAGGTCCTGGATTCGATCCCTGGATAAGGCAAAGTGTTATTGAGTTTTTCCATTAGGAAATTCACAGTAGTAGCACGTAGTCTGGAATTGTGTCCGGTTAATGGCAATAGGCCTGCCAGGCAGTAGCACGTTATCGCTGGTTGTGGCGTTCTATTGGGGAGGCCTTTGTTCAACAGTGGACATCTTCCGGCTGATAACGATGATGATGATGAATGGCAATAGGCTCTCGCCCTCTATTACATGGGACTTGTAACATAGCCCGTGAAACGTGGATGTACTAAATACACCTCTGCCTACCCCCTCTAGGGAATGAATGAGTCTATGTAATTTGTTGTTACCAGATCGTCTTCAGAAACTTGGGTTCCGAGTAGATCTCCTACCCGTCCCCTACAACAACTATTGTATGCTTGAAGTCTGCGGACATGAAGTAAGTAACTAACTAAAACTACCTACCATAAATTATTTAGTAATAAAATAATGTACCTATGTATCATTTTGAGGAGTTTGGAATATCAACCGCGGCCGGTAGACGCAAGGCTGGAAGACCTCTGCCAGGTGGACCGATAACCTCGTGAGAGCGGGAAGTCGCTAAATGCGAGCGCAAGTCCGACATGAATGGTAAGCTTTAGGGGAGACCTACACCCAACTATGGGCGTCTTCCGGCTGAAATGATGATGATGAATAAAAATTAAATAAGCTATTATAATAATATTATATACGTTATTATAGTATCGTAACGTATATAAATAAAATCACAATAATTATAATTAAAAACATAATATTTTTTTTGTCACTGCAGGTATTTCGATGTAACATAAAAAACTTGAAATTCAACACGTGTTATGACCACGATCTGGTGGCGCAGAAGGCAGTGGAGGCTGTGATGACGTCATCAGTCAAGTTTAGGCGAGCTCGAGCTTACCTCTGGTTCTGGACTCTTTTAGAACAGGAGTTGTGGAGGAGAAGCAAATTTGCACCGGTAGACTTCTGGGTATCAAAAATAAAAGGAAAACCATTAGCAAACCGCATGGCCTGCGTAAAATGCTGTGATATCGTTACAAAACAACTTAAAGACTCTGGACTGGACTCAACAGACGGATGCAATTTCGATGTTAAACAAGAATAAGCATTAGATAATAGACGTAGTATAGTTGAAGTTAACTAACAATTAGTATTTAACTTAATACCAGGTTATAAACTACGAAGTTTGCAATGGAATAGCGCACCTGGATCGAACACTTACAATATTTCTTCAAAAATAATCCCTCGTTCTGTATAGACTTAGTAGAAAATAAGTTAATTTGCGTAAGCAATAAAGTGCACAAATTAATAATTGTCCATCTGCAAGTCACACTGTATTTTTTTCTCAAGTTCAACAATGAATTTGAATTTAAGATCTTTAAAATGAGCTTTACTGAAACTAATGTCATCATTTTCAAAGTCATGGTCATAATTTGCTTGTATGTTTTTAACGATATATTTACGTTATTATTATTTATTATATTGTTTAACGTTGTTTTAGATTTATGAATATACTTATTAAGATTTTTTAAGCATTTTCATTACTAGTTATTACTTGTAAGTAGTCAAAGTTCAACCATTTTCTTTTTTCATTTATAAAAGTAATTCTTTTCAATATTCGCACTTAATCTCAATCTTGCGAATGATCTCAGATCTTACCGGATGTAAAGTGGATGTTTGGAATATATAATCGTAGAATCGCTAAGCGGTACGTACCTATTCCAGTTAAGTCCGTGTAAGTTTCGCCCATTTCTTAGTGAGTACATCGTGTTTTAGAAGGCAGTGGTTATTAAACTCTACGCAAACCCTAAGGTTTCTTTTAAACCAAGGATATGTGCAGTAACTAAGCAAAAATCCAGGAATAAGATTGTTTTAATCTCAATATGAATTGCGCTTTGCGAGGTCAAGCCTTCCAAGTAAATTTTTCCCCGCTAAGCTACCTTGCATATCCCTGGTGAAAATGTGTGGAACCAATGTGTGGAAAATGCTAAGGGAAAATGGCGTCGCTCGTCATGCCCAATGATAATTTTATAGGAAAAAGTTAATTGAGCTTACCTACACCTATTTGAATAAATTCATTTGCCATATTAAAAAATAATTAAATTTAAAAAAACGACACAAGTCTCATTGACATTGCCCACAGACTTACTAGGGATGACTACGCATGACATTACTATTCCTTTGATTTTGTATCATTTACATTGAAGTTTTAACAATTTTAATTTTTATAATTATTTATCGCTAGTTTTTATAAATATTATTGCTTTATATGTAAATTTTAGCATAGTTGGATATGTCGTTTTTATATGTAAAGGCATACTATGGACCGTGCGATACATTTGGTAATAATATCCATAAGCCCCAGTTATTACATGGTGTACGAGGTAAATATCAATAACTACAGTTTGAGTTGTAATTAATCATACTAACAGAAGGTCTCGCATTACATCTATGGAGCTCTAAATATCGGTTTCTATTACGCATGGTTTGTTTTTGTACATTTAAAAAATATTTTACTTATTGTGTAATATATTTACATAAAAGAAAAAATATTATATTTAAAGCCAAAGTGTGTTTGTTGGTCCTTCTTTAGTTCTTTACGCAGCAACGGAGCTATGGGTTCACGTGAATTTTTACATAAATAGCTATACTTAGTTTATGGGCCGGAGAGTAACAAAGGGTACCTACTTAAGAAACGGGAAAAGCTGGTAATATGTCATGTAAATAATTTTACAATGTCATTAGTCGTACTATGTTGTTAACAGATCGTCTTCAGAAACTTGGGTTCCGAATAGATCTCCTACCCGTCCCCTATAAGAACTATTGTATGTTTGAAGTCTGCGGACATGAAGTAAGTAACTAATTAAAACTACCATTAGTTATTGTAAATAATTAAAACCGGAAGACGCAGGGCTGAGTATGACTGACCGACTGACAGACAGAAACGCACAGCTTATACCGGTGAACCTAAAAACTTGAAATTTGGAGGAAATATTTTTGTTTGATTACTGCCCCTGTCGTCTCCCGTCTATCTCGCAGTGCCGTCCGCCGCCCATCCCTCGTGCCGTCCTCCGACCATCTTGCCGTGCCGTCCCTCGCCTATCTCGACGTGCCGTCCCCCGCCCATCTCGCCGTGCCGTCTTCCGCCTTTCTTGCCGAGCCCTCCCCCGCCCATCTTGCCGTGCCGTCCTCCACCTATCTCGCCGTGCCATCCCCTGCCCATCTCCCCGTATGTACACTCCCAAATTGATGGCCCCGAAGGGATATAGGGGAATTTTAAAAGGTCCAAGAGAGTCGTACCTACAACAAAAAATGTGCTTACATTTTAATTGAAGAAACTTACTAACAGACATTAAATTTCCTGCTAAATTTTATTTTTCGCTGCAGGTATTTCGATGTAACATAAAGCATTTGAAATTCAATACGTGTTACGACCGAGATCTGGTGGCGCAGAAGGCAGTGGAGGGTGTGATGACGTCATCAGTCAAGTTTAGGCGAGCTCGAGCTTACCTCTGGTTCTGGACTCTTTTAGAACAGCAGCTGTGGAAGAGAAGCAAATTTGCGACGGCAGACTTCTGGGTAACAGATACAAAGGGAAAACCAATAGAAGACCGCATAGCCTGCATAAACTGCTGTGATATTGTTGTAAAACGACAGAAAGATGATGAAACGGATGAGAAAAGTTAGTTGTAGTAAATTAAACTAATACCTATTACCTACTTATTATTAGGTGACTACAAGCTTCACTTCAATCAAATACAATATTTTACCAAATAAAAAAGTTTGTTAGGGTATTTTAAACTTTAGCAACGTTTGTTTTGTTTAGGCATTGACTTTAAACATTGCTAAGTTAAACATTCCTTTAGTCTGTTTAAAAATGTAATTTTTTTCTCTAAAAATGACTTTTACTTCACATGACGTTTTAATTTTTGCAGCCACTTAACTGTCTTTATGAAGCCCTTGGAAGTCTTAAAGGAAATAGGACTCCACCTTATTTATAATGTATGTCTTTATTTATATTATCATTTTGATTGTTATTGTTTCACAATAAAATGTATTGAGAAGTTTTTGAGCATTTTATTTTTACCTATCACCTAGTAGAATGAGATAGTAAGACGGTGTTCAAAAGTAGACGCAATAAATAAAATATAACTTCAGCAGTCAAGACCAAGACTTTTATTAAGACTAGGTATGTAGTAGATAATCTTCGTCAGATATCAACTTGTTCGGTATAACACCGAACCTAATAGGTAATACCACCGGAACCTTGCACCCCGTACACAACCATAAGTTTGTGTAGGTACGGAGATAAGTACCTATAATATAATATAAGTACCTACATACAATATAACCTCCTTGCAACCCCTTTGACGTTAACATTGTCATCAACGATTGACAATTTATTATTATCAATCAATCTTATCATTTGTCATATTTAGATTCTTTGTTATTCGTGATTTTTTAAATTATTAATATTTATAATGTTTTTAAATTAAATTAAAAGTAATATTTTAAATTATCGGTGTATCTTTTAACTTCACTAAAGTGTATCAATGATTCCATAAGTATTTTTCATAGTGAAACACACAACATAACTGGTACAATACGAATTAAATCTTTGGGTACAATGGCATTTTTATATGTGAAAGCTTATCACGGACCATGCGACACCTTTCAACAGCGGATACATAAACCTCAGAGGTTGCACGGTTTGCGAGGTATGTAATCAAAGATGTTTCAAGACACAAATTTTTACCAAGCCTAGACTTTGTCTTCTTATCATATAGGTAGGTAGTTGATGAACAACCTGGTGGCGGAGTTTAAACCGATCCTGACCGCGCGTTGTCGATTCTGACCGCGCGTTGTCGATCCTGACCGCACGTTGCCGATCCTGACCACGCGTTGTTGATTCTGACCGCGCGTTGTCGATCCTGACCGCGCGGAGTCGATCCTGCGTCTTATCTTTCCGGGCGCGGGCGCACTGGATCCTATCGAACTATTAGAGTAAGGTTAAAAATAATTTACCTCTTCGAGCATACACTTGTGCATCTCTTTACGCACAAAGTCTTGTTTACGCACAAAGTCCTGTCTCTGTTAAGATTGACCCCTAGTCCGCTGTAACCGGAAGTCTGTTAGGAGTAAATTCATTACTGAAGTATTATGACTAGTAGGTACTATTCACTCACTTCATAGGTAGAATAATAATAATAATAATAAACCCGCAGGGCAGCTTGTGGCGAGCTGTTGGGCAGTAGCGACCCCACGGACCTGACGCTCCCGGGAGAACTCTTGTTCCTCATCTCTGGCTTGCCTTAATTGGCCGGTCAGAGTGAGCACTGACGAGGAAGAAGGCTCCCACCTCTCTCTTGCCTTTATTGGCTGGTTTGAGTGGAGATTCGCAAGAGCAAACGTGCTCGGGGGAAGGAAGTATTCCAGTAAGATGCTGGTAGGGATCTTGACCGTACTTCCGGGATTGTCCTGATAGCCGTGGAATACCGCTCCACTCCTCAAGCACCTCAAAATATGTTGCCCCTTGTCGCTACGTCACTATGTGCTAGCGGCCGTTTTCGGGGGCTCATTTACTGAGTGTGCAAGTCACCCCCTGCCAATTTTATCAGTGTTTACAACCATTGGACAGGCAGGGGCCATAGTTATTCCATAGTCTCGGTACCTAGCCCACGCAACCAATCCAAACCCATAGTCCAATATTTTTTTATTTTTGCTTTTAATTCCATGACCAACAATAATTCTACACCAACCGGGGGTTGTCCTTAGGTGCACTTGCCTAGTGCATTTAGGGATAATCGCCGGTTGATGTCTCATTCCATATTTAGTTTTTCTTAAAGGGCCTCTGCGAGTTGGCTTCGGCCCCTCGTACGCCTCTAAAAGGTCCAGGACCTCAGGGTCCTGAGATATATAAATATATATAAAAAATAATAATAATAATAATAAACCTTTATTTTCAGGCTGCATAGGCCCATAGATAAATACCTTAACCTAACATACATATAACTATAATATTTTGAGTTAGTAAATAAAACTTAAAACCTATGTTAGTAACACTTCACTATTGCACTAAGTCTTTATGCACGCCGGTGGCACTTGTCCGCGGAAGCGACGGAACACCACGTTCTGCGGCCAAAAGCTTTCCTCCAACACTGAGGGTAGTAAAGATGTTGGTACACGCACCACAAACGCTTTGAAATTAACGTTGCGGCGCGACTCCAACAGCTGCACTCTCAGCGAGTAGTTGGTCTTCCGGCGCAAGTACTCCTCGATGTCCTCGGCCCTAGTGGTGTAGTGCAGGCGCGATATGTACACCGGGGTGTTCGGTGCTGCGGCACGTAATTTACTACTGCACTCCACAGGAGCTTTACCGCAGCGGTTCTTAACACTTCGTTGACGGCGTTTCCTCCTTTGCACCGTCACGAAGCCATCGTCATCAGCCCGGTCCGTTGCCTGTGTAGGCGCGGGCTTTGCGTGGGGAGCAGCTGGGGTGCTCTTAGTCACCACCGAGCGAGGTGGTCGCGTTGTACATGCAGCGCGGGGAGGGGCTGCGGGGGCGGGGGCAGGGCTGAGTGGTGCGCGCGCATCACGCGATGGACACTCAGCGAACGATGCTTGCGCCGGCGACAAAACTGCTGACGCGAAACTTAAAGGTGACGTATTGATGCAGGCAGCTCCACGACGCGTGTTGACGTTATTTACACGCGCCGGTGACCCAGATTTCGCTACAGAGTTGCGCAACTCATCGACTTGAGTGCGCAAGTCCGCAACTGTACTCTGGGACGCATCTAGTTTTTTCTGGACGTCAGCCAGACTAGCCTTTAAGGAGACGATATCCTTTAAAAGGCTGGTTACGTCGACGTGGTCGAACGTGACGGGAGGCAATTTATTCAAATCCCTCGCCACGAACGTCGGCACGTCGTCAGGGTCGGTCTCTTTAAGCAGCGTGATGATGTCCTGAATGCTCTTCTTTGTCCCGTCACGCCTGCGGGACACCATCTGGTCACCTTTATTAAGCGACTTGTATAACAGCAGCTTTGCAACCGCAATGTCGTCCTCACTGAAGTTCGTGGCGCAGATCTGGACAGCGGACACCTCGTCCATCACGTCCAGCTTCTGCTGCAGGAACGCCAGCAGCTCATTTGCCACAAGTATGTCACTCATGGCAACAGTGTGTACGAGCGTCGGCTTGCGCCGCGCTGAGCGATAATATTATTATTTCGTAATATCACGTCCGCCTCAGAGTGCGGTACTAACACGACTGAATATACTAACATGACGAATAATACCTACCGTTTCTCATTGCAGCGCGCCTTCAACAGCTGGGGTTTCGAGTGGATCTCATCCCCGTAGACGCTATTAACTACTGCATGCTCGAAATGTGTGGTCATCAGGTACTTTAGTACATTGCATACACCGTTACATTTTTAACACGTGATTGGTACCTATGCTATATTAGAGTCGTGATAGCCTAATGGTGGTGACCATTGATTGGCAGGTCAAGTCTCCGGTTCAAACCCAAGGCGCGTACCTCTGACTTTTCGTAAGTTATGTGAAAATTGACATAGGTAGGTATTACAATTTTGAAGGTCTTTTTATATTCTTATAGCCGGGATAGTCCGATCAATGGCACTCATACGCGCAATACCTGAAACACTAAACCCACATGACTAGATAACGTTTATCTACTCATGTGCTAAAACTGTCTTACCTGGGAACCAAACCGAAAAATTGTTACAAGCTGAATGGGGGTCCAAAACATGACTGCTTAACCTTTCGGTTTTGTTAATAATACAATATTTCATTAGATATAGTATAGATAAATGAGTTACTTACCTAGATACATAATTATCGTGTTACCTTACAACCCTATGTTGTTATCATTTCGTCCCCAGATTTTTCGCTGCAACTTAAAGCACTTAAAATTTAACACAAGTTACAAACGAGATCCTGTTTCCGAACGAGCGATCGAAGCCGTGATGACATCATCAGCAAAGTTTCGGCGAGCTCGTGCCTACCTCTGGTTCTGGACCCTCCTGGATCAGCAGCTGTTCAACAGAAATAAATATGCCCCGAAGGACTACTGGCCAGCCGATATACATCTACTAGACAATCGATACTTTGATACCAAATGCCTGAAAGATTATGATGTTCATGAAGATAAAAGGGAAATTAAAAACGAATTTGCTGTTTCAGTACAATAACATCTGACTTGGGAGTACCAATATCTAAAAGCTATATAGCCTATATCAGAATTCGATTCAGCCTATGTCGTAAGTGGATCTAAACCACAAGAATAATCGTCACTTATTATCTCTTAAATCGCCAAAATTGATACGGCGTAGGAACCTACTACCTATAGCCTTCTTGCAAATCCCTAGTGAAAGTTTAGCAATCATATTGTAACAGTGACAAGTTTTAGTAGAGAAATAAAGCGTGCACTAAGGCTTAATAACTGATATCTCTCATTTAGGGTTCCCTTCCCAAAGGGACTCTATTACCGACCGTCCATCTGTCAGTCTATCTAAGGACTGTAATTATCTTTTGAACTGTAATAGGTAGACATTTGGAATTATGTGAACAGTGTACAGTGTACCAGGAACTGTATACAATGATCCATATTTATTTCGCATAATTTCGCGACCTAGATTATGTTGTCGCCGACCCTTAAGTGGTCCGGTTTGGGAACTCCAGTTTCAGGATATAAAACCGGTGTGTGTCAGAGGGATGCTCAAAAGGAAACAAGAATGATTTCATAATGTTTATATTGAAACAAATTACAATGTTCCTCTGTGGTCTTCAGTCACATAACATTAAAACTTGCTGTTAATTAATAACTGTGATAGTAATCATCTTTATTGTCCATGAAGTAAGGTTCGGTGCTCACCGACCAGGCCAGAAACTAACCCAGATCATACTGCCACAGCGAGTTTTGATGTTTTTTAACAATAGGTAATGCGATATTTACTAAGGCATACTGTTTTTGTATTAAAATAAGGTTTCAAATTAAGTATAATTATTCTCTTTAAATAATCTCGAGTTGGTCAGTGAGCACCGGGTCTAACTAATGGCTCCAACATTTATTGGTCCAACAGCTACGCTGCAACCATTCTTTCCGCTCCATAGCTCCATTCTAGCGAGGGTATCATTGTCTGGTCGCTAACTCTGCAGGTATGCAGCGAAACATCAGCTTATTCTGGTTATCCGCTCTAAATAGCTGTCCCATTTATTAATCTGAGAAAACGCGGTCCAAACCACTAAAGTAGCCTAGTTCCAGTATGGAACTACTTCGAATAATCAACATCTAAATCACTCATCCGACAAATTTTGAATACAGGGCTTTTTGAAACTTTGGAGCGTATTTTCTCAAGATTGAAGAATGATCTGACGGATTCAGAGGATGGAGAGGATCTGACAGGATCTGAAGGACAACTCTTCCAATCACTTGTACGACCCGTTCTTCAAATTAAACTTATTCGTTGAAATATTGTAGGTCTAAGTGTCTAACAGTAAACTTTGAAATTAACACTTCTCAAGTCCTTTCATAATATTATGATAACCCAGACCCATTTTCATTGGTCGATATGCCGCATGCGGGGTGCGGAAGTACGAGATGATTGATGTATTAAATTGGCCATTATTAGTCCCCGCATACTGCATGCATATCGATCGAGTTATCGACCAATTATTGACCAATGAAAATGAGCCTTAAGGTAGATATTACCCAATTAACAAGGCTAAATTGTGCGTAAATATTGCCAATAGTTTTAAGAAAGTATTGTCTAGAAATATGTTTAAAATCTCGCTTCTACAAAAACTTAAATGAAAAGGTATATCATGGCTTCTGTATACTATAAACATTAATATGTTAGTTTGACACTGAAGGGTCGATAAAAATCATTTTATTTTTCTTACTAAAATTCACCGATCTAATGTAGAACATGACAATCAGATTGTCAGCGGTCGATGTGATTAACCGTTTGCAATGCCATTAGACATAACAAGCAGAAGCCAACATATAGAATAAATATAGTAAAGATTTATGAAAGACAGGTGAAATATACTAAAGATGCTTGATAGGAGATTTCACATCGGATACTACAGCTTATATACGGATTCCTCGTAAACCATTGCAGACAACCAATATATTTAGGCACATAATTCCAAGACGACGCTCTATTAAAATAGACGTAAACTTTAAAAAAAAAACCAAGTTTTATGCCTTAGGTTCTTACTGAGCGTTATTCTGGAATATGGGTCTTTTCCTCTGACGCAGAGACAAGCGGAACGGAAAATAAACCAATCAGAAAGTTTTGCTTATAACAAACTAATTTGATTGGTCTATTCTCCGCTGCACTTGTCTTTGCACCCTCGTGTTCGAGATACATACGAGCAATTTATAATGAGAGAATGAAACATGTAACGAAATGCAAATCAAACAGACAATATATATTCCGCTGTAGAGTCGCCAGTACGATCACATTTTAATACAAAACACTACCTACAATTTCATAAATAATTTTATTAAATTTACAATTGTGAAATAATATCGAATTATGATTAATAGATACAGTTTTAAAGATACTACATACACCTAACATGGAATTAACAATAAAAAATAATATTTTATTGCATCAACGGGAATTACGAATCGCCGTCAGTGCATCGATTTCGCCATGCCCTAGGAATATGTAAAAAAATAAACATACCACATATTTGTACACAACATATAATTATTATGGGGTTACAGTCAGCCAGTCAGGGTCGGAACAAATTATACGAACACTTTGGAATTCGTTTTATATATAAATTGCTTAATATTGAACATTTTATTACAGTTTACAAGTCGTATATCCTGTTCCGTTGACGATCACGCACGCAAACAATATTTCATGCACCCAAAGCCTTACAAAATACTCTTGCTCTTTTTTCACAATAAATTCTACGAATTTCATGACTTCGAAGCTTATCAAGAAGTAATTTATTGCGTTAGTATTATTTTCACTTGGCATTACGAATCATAATTACACGATAATAGAATTCAACAATCCGATAAATCAACCCACCTTAGAGGCAAAGAACATTTTAAATAAAAATCTAGACATCCAAGAAATAAAAATATATTTAAAAATATCTTGGAACTGCCGCAACAGTGGTCATTTCAATTAAACGAATTATGTTCAGTAAAACAGGCCATCATAATAGATAACAAATTGTAATACGAGTAAGACTGGCTATACACTAACCACATAACGAACTTTCGATTTATATTCTTTAGAAATCCAGTCGAAACTCATACCTCTATGGTACACCGCATCTTGATTTTCTTAAATGTATGTACGTGTTGTGTATGGCCAGTCTACCAATGACCGGATCGCGTGACTTCACAAAAACTTTATTATCTCTTCACAAATCAACGACACTACTTAACTTGTCGACATTTACAATAAATAGCGCTTCTGGCTCGAGTTCACATATCTTAAAAGTTTATTAATTTCATTTGCAATACTAACCAACTGAACCAATCTTTCTTGATCTTTTTTCCCTACAAAAAGGTGCCTACCAATTTACTTGATTTTCTTTTGTTGGTAAGCGACGTACAGCTATGTCAACAACAATCAACAAAACCTATATTTCTGTCGCTCCCATATCACTTTGTAAAGAACAAGTAAAATTCTAGCCACCTTCCTAACCTATACAATGCCAAACGCCGCGCCATTACAAACTATAACCAACTTACTAGTAATATAAACCTTTTTTACAAACAATATGGAAACATATTCGTTATTTGTCAAGTTATTATATATATTATGTTGTTTCTATAACAAAAATATAATTTATAGCCTCGTTCTAATACTCTTCTATGTTGTTCTATATTGATCAAGAGAGAGCGGATTTTAGCCACCAACTAAAAATAACCAATATACATAGTTATATGACCATTACAGGGCAACTGTTGTCAAAATTAAACTGTTTGTATTCGATATATTTACATGCATTACAGTTACAATAATATAGCAAAATGAAATCGATTCTAATTTGCTTAAAATGCTCACAATTATGACCCTAAACTTCGAAATAAATAATTTTAATAACATCTTTGAATTTTATTCCATTACCACTACCACGAGTTTTCATTAAACTCGAAAACCAGAAGTGCTAATAATTCTTATCCGTACTAGGGCAGTGTCGTATCATTAGTCCGGCGTACTGGCGTACCGTACCGGCTCACCGTGCCGGTATAGCGTACCGTGTACTAGCTAACACACGTAGTTCCTCGTCCAACCACTAGGGACGTATCGTCCCGTCTAAAAGTCACTCGGTTGTCACCCAAAACTCATTTCACTTGGTTTTTTACATGTTGTAAGAACTCGTAGTATGAGAACGCGGACTCGACTCTGTCTTCGATAAGTCGTTCCGTGAATAAGGTCCGTGATGGCGAATTGTCTCTGTGGAAATATATTGTTTTATATTAGTAAGAATTTCTTATTTGTTGCGATATTGATACTCAACATAGTCAGCTTTATAGCCCAACGACTGCTTTATTTAAGAGGTTTTTGGGACAGAAAAATACATTACCACTGTCCAGCGATCCAATCCAGTGTCGCTGGATTGTTCATTGATCAATGTCAACACTTTCAACCTAGTGAACAATGCTGGATACTGGATTTAGTATCACTGGATTCTAGCTCTGGGTTGAAATGCTGGATCAATGTACATAAATGCCAGATCTATGTAACGCCTCATTTATACAATTACCGCTAAAAATATTGGCTTATTCAATTATTTGATAATAAGATAATAATAAGTGATAAAATACTATTAAAATTGACAATTATTATTAAATATAATCTCGGAAAAATTCTAAAATATAATCAATCAATATTTTCAAAAAGTAATTATTTGCGTTAAACCTTTATTTCCGCCGCTAGGTCACGTGGTCATAAGTTTATGACCGCTTAGCGCCAATATTTCATAGAGGATTTAATATTTTTTTACGATGATAAAACAAAGCTGCTGTAGACATTCAGTAAAATATTTGGCATTTTTAAATGAAGCCTACGTCACTTAGAGTTGAACGTGAGCAAGGCAGCGCGTACCTGAGCACGAGCACGTCTGCGGGGTAGGGCCGCTCGTCGTTGAGCTTGTCGATGAAGCTGTGCAGCAGCGCGCTGGCGTCCGTCTGCAGGCGCGGCACGGCGCGCAGCTCGTCCGGCAGCTGCGTGAAGGCCGTCACGCCGAACATCTCCGACAGGAAGGCCGCGCTCACCGCGCTGCACACGTACACGATCATGCTGTCCCCGTCGTCCAGCAGGTACGCGCCCGATAGGTTTATCCTGTCAATAGAGTCGGTCACTATATCGATCAGACTAGATGCAGCAGGTGCAGGTAGGTAGGGATGGATGCACATACCTCTCGGCAGTGAGCTGCAGGCGCGGCGGGTCGGGCACGAGCTCGTCGTCCTCGTGGCGCACGTGGTCGCGCAGCGTGTGCAGCGGGTACAGGTGGGGGTACACATACCTCTCGGCGCTGAGCTGCAGGCGCGGCGGGTCGGGCACGAGCTCGTCGTCCTCGTGGCGCACGTGGTCGCGCAGCGTGTGCAGCGGGTACAGGTGGGGGTACACATACCTCTCGGCGCTGAGCTGCAGGCGCGGCGGGTCGGGCACGAGCTCGTCGTCCTCGTGGCGCACGTGGTCGCGCAGCGTGTGCAGCGGGTACAGGTGGGGGTACACATACCTCTCGGCGCTGAGCTGCAGGCGCGGCGGGTCGGGCACGAGCTCGTCGTCCTCGTGGCGCACGTGGTCGCGCAGCGTGTGCAGCGGGTACAGGTGGGGGTACACATACCTCTCGGCGCTGAGCTGCAGGCGCGGCGGGTCGGGCACGAGCTCGTCGTCCTCGTGGCGCACGTGGTCGCGCAGCGTGTGCAGCGGGTACAGGTGGGGGTACACATACCTCTCGGCGCTGAGCTGCAGGCGCGGCGGGTCGGGCACGAGCTCGTCGTCCTCGTGGCGCACGTGGTCGCGCAGCGTGTGCAGCGGGTACAGGTGGGGGTACACATACCTCTCGGCGCTGAGCTGCAGGCGCGGCGGGTCGGGCACGAGCTCGTCGTCCTCGTGGCGCACGTGGTCGCGCAGCGTGTGCAGCGGGTACAGGTGGGGGTACACATACCTCTCGGCGCTGAGCTGCAGGCGCGGCGGGTCGGGCACGAGCTCGTCGTCCTCGTGGCGCACGTGGTCGCGCAGCGTGTGCAGCGGGTACAGGTCGGGGTACACGTTGCGCAGCAGCGCGGCCAGCGGCGAGCACTTGAGCGCGCACATGTCCGACACGCGGTCGTCCAGCCGCGTCGACGTGCCCGTGCGGAATGCTTTCTGCAAATTATGTCAAAGTACGTTAACATGAGTGACTTCAAATTCAGTAAATTGAACAGAATGAACAGAGTGAATTTTAAGTCCAGTATTGACTATTACGCACTATCGGCAAATTCTTAAGTAAAAACCATAGTACTGACCCTCTTCAGTAGCGCTAATAGATAGAGCGGCAGTAATCTGAGTGACAGCGGAGCATGTAGCGAGGAGCTGGCGGGCCCGGCTGGCAGGTTCTGAGATAATCTGAAGGCAGACAATGCGTCTACAGCGACGTTCATCACTGCCTCTCGAGCTTCACTCATTGATGCTGTCATGCAACGGTCTACAGCTGTAAAAACAACATTCAAAATTAGCGTTTAGGTTATCACACTCATTATATCAGCTCGCCGTCAACGCAATGCAGGTACATCACCAGAGCGGCACAGTAATAGCACAATATAATGAACTCTTCTCTTTCCCTACAGTAGTCCAACGAACACGTTTAGACAGAGCCATCGTGCGGGGTACAGGGACGGAGGGGGCGTTCCCACACTCCCATACACAGGTACGACACTAATTAGGGGGCGGCGCTTACGAACATGACATTTATTTTGAGAGCCAAGATGGCGGACGTGTCTTTTTAAATAAAATCAATATGGGTATCGTTTTCTAGGTTTTCGGGGATGGCGTTTACAAATATGACATTAATTTTTAGATCCAAGATGGCGGACGTAACTGTTTCGGCAAGTCTGCAAGATCTTGTCGGCATTTCCGAAAACATCAAATGCGTTGACTGACTGCATGATATTTAGACAGTGGGCACTTTTGTATGTAAAGTGTAGAGAGTGATATTAGGCCTATAATGTTATTTACATAAGGCTTACCCATTTTACTAAGAAGTCCTATAATACATTGTTGGTCGGCGGCGTGCAGCACGTCCGTCAAATTACTAGCTATGGGCAGCGCCATCGTGTGCACACGTATCCTTCTTTCACCTGAGAAAATATATGAAAAATGCATTGTATTTTTACTTCATAATAATTTAAAAAGACTTCCGGTATTTTTCCCCAGCGTACTTCAGTAGCGATGGCTCCATACAAGTCGATTCCTTCTGGCTTCTAAAAACTATTAACTATTGGATTAACTATTGGACTTTCTATACAAATAATCGCGATCAATTGATGGGAAGTCCATATTTTTTTGCGAATGTCGGAAACACGTAGAACAAATGTTGTTAAGTTTTATGGGTTGAGTCACCAAACGAGAGGTCTTGTGTTTAATCTGCTAACCCTGTGATATGTTAAGTCATGGTAAGTCTGCACTAACCTTTACTGCTGGTATACAGCAGCGCCGCCTGGAAGCACACTTGCTGCAGGTCGGCCAGAGACTCCTCGATGGTGAGCTGCATGCCGAACCCTGCGTCGGGCGACACGTTGGGCAGCGACAGCAGGTCCGTCGAGCGCACGAAGAAGTTGCCGTGGAACGTGTGGATTGAAATACCCCTGAGAATTCACATTGTTATTATATCACTTAATTCAACCATCTATTATATTTTATTATCAAGATATTTATACCATACCTAGTACACCGCACCCTCATAACGGCTTCGAAGCCAATCTTCCTGGTGAGGTACCTGGTGAACATTCGAGTGAGCTGCTCTGCTTGCCACTGTCGCGCCGCGCGGAACAGAGGGATGTGGTACACTGTACCAGCGCTGAACTTGCTCATACCACCTGTGGAATTATATGTTTTTACTTCTATTTGGTGGAGGGGCGAGGAAATTTCTTTCGCGCAAGATGCACGCTTATGGTTATTCAATCGTGATCATCGCTTTATATTAAGATGTTAGCGGGTATCTATATGACTATCATCATAATCATCATCAGCCTGTATTAGTCCACTGCTGAACATAGGCCTCTCCCAATGCGCGCCACTATTGTGTGCTCATTGGTGGTATTTACCCATAATCGCCACGCTGAGCAAGCGGGTTGGCGATCGCAGTAGTAGATGATTACTCCGGATCTTTCCCTTCATCGCTATTTACGACACCCGCGGGACGAGTTGGGGGGGATCTATTCTTAGGCCGGAAACCACACGGCACATATGACTATTATGAATTAAATATTCTAAGGAAATATCTTTTACCCCAAACGCGAATACTTTTGATGAACAAGCTAATATTTTATGCTTGTTGTGCTTTGTTATTATAAGAAAATCTTTAAATTAAATAATAAATTCAAAGGTAAACAGTCGTTAAGTATCACTTCTGATCGACCAATGTAATTATATTTATCGATTGCGTCCGCATTTTACAGAGGTAACGTAAGTTAATTCAAGAAAGCGTCAGCTGACTCTTATTGCTGTCAGTTAGAGTTCAAATTGCAATGATGAAAATTTAATAGATTATACAAGAATAATGGAACATTTGTATTTAGTCAGCTGTTGATATTCTTTCATTAATCATACTATAAGTAACAATAGTTCGCTTATTTATTGAGGGTGTAAACTCTCAAGTTTTATGGCGAAGTAATATTTCGAATATATTCAAAGGACTGATTAAAAAAATATATTTAAGAAAAACTATAAATATCATAGAACAATATTATCATCCGGCAATAGCACTTCCTTTATATTCTTCCCGAACATTCTGACTTTTTTTAATTGAATTTGTACAAGCGGAATAACACCGCGTGGGGGATCAAGGCCTACCTCTACAACCCCCACATATTATGTTGTATTGCAATGCATGCTTTACAAGATAATGCGATTTCTGTATCTTTTTACGGAGTACACCGACAATTTATACGCAATGAAAAAAACTTAAATCAACGTTTATGTGAAGTAGAGGGATAAAATTCGCAGAATCCAAAAAACGTTTTTAACATTTTTTAGCCTGATGATACTTTTAATTTTATATCTGGACAATATAAATAAATTTACACGATATACTCACTAAGCGAGGCGAGATCCGCATACTGTGAGTTCAGCAGGAATAAGTCCACGGATATCTGTGCTCCGCTGCAGTCCAAAGCTAATCTCTTGTAGAAATCCGTCGCTGGGTTCAAATGAGCCACTTCTTTTGACGATCGAGCGTTGGGGTCCTCTCTGGTCAACAAAGTAGATATAGGAATTTACAACTGTGACTAAGTATTCTAATACCTGATTTGAGTTTCATCATTAGGGGCCATCCATAAATTACATCACACGAATTTCATGATTTTTTTGACCCCACCCTGCCCTTTGTAACACTTCGTCGATCCCCTCCCTTCCCCTTAACGTGAAACGTAATTTATTGAGCCCTTTATCGATAAAAGAATATACAGGCTCATTTATAATTTTTATTAAAAATTGTAGTTCACACACTAACGAATGGAAATTATCATGTGTGATTTTACAAATAAAAATAAAATAATTTACCTTGGTCGTAACGCGCCGGGTCCAACGTTCGGTAGACATGTCTGGAAGACTGTGATGCGGCCTCCCGTTGGTGCCTGAGGATGATCAAAATATGCTTTAGCTGACAATACTAAGACTTTAGAAGCGCATATCGCATATCGCAACTATTTAAAATTTTAAAAAATATATTAAGAAATATCGATGTTATTATTGAAGATCTCTAACCATACAAATGTCAATGTCAAGCTAAAATGCTTATTCCGGTTTTTTGCCATTTGGCTACAGAACATTATACCAGCAGTGCTGTATGACTTACCATAAGTTTGTAAGCGGCCTGCAGCGCGGCGCCCAGCGCGGAGGCGGGCGGCGCGGGCGGCGCGTACCGCTGCGGCAGTACCGACAGCAGCTCGCGGACCAACTCGCGCCGCTCCGCCAGGTTCACCAGCAGGGACTCCGGGGATGGTAGAAATACATCTGTAACAGAGGCATATTATTTTAAATAAGGCCTAGGAACGCACTCTCTGTCAAAAAAAGCTCATATATACTCAAGTGCACATAAAATTAAATATAAAAGTTTGGTTTTTTGAAACTTACCATCGATGTCGAGCACGGTCATCTCCTTAGGGCGCGTGAGTCCCTCGCTCATCAGGTAGTAGTGTACGTGTGCGTCATAGCAGATCACTCCGATCTGTGTCCGCGAGTCGCCGGGTAACTGTTCTAGTTGCTTCTTTAGAGTATCACAAGCAACCTGAAATAGAAGGTTTGATAAGTAACTTTATTTTTAATTACTTTTTTCATGTATAAAGGGTATATATTTGAACACAAATATTCCTCATGTTGTGGTATAGCACACCTGCTTAAAGCAGAAGGACTGAAATTAGACGGTACCGTCCAGACCCTTCCTTCCGTCCTTTAGATAAATTTTACCAAACATCATACCGGAAATTGACATTTGCTTAGCAACAAGGCTTTGTCCGGTGGATGGTAACATCAACGGCCAAAGCCTCCCACAGAAGAAACTCGGGTGTTGATCACTGCTAGATTTTGACCTTTATTTATTTATTTATTATATACTTTATTGCACACAATTTAACATAACATAAAATAAGAAACATTTGTAACAAAAGTTGTACAATGGGCGGTCTTATCGCACTACTAGGCAATTTCTTCCAGACAACCTTTGGATGGAAAAGAGTGTACTGGACAAGATATACTTTATCCCATCTTTAGTCAACTTTAAATGTAGGAAGATTGTCCTCATATAAGTTTAAGCCGCAAAAACAATGAAAAATAATGCCTTACGTAAGATTTGCATTCTCATTACCAAAACAAACTATCAATCAATTTAATCTTTTAATATTTATGAGTCTCTGACCTCTCCATAAATAACAAAATACCAGACATTTTAATTAACTTATTAGTCATTAAAATAATCGGTAATTCACAAATTATCGATCTTATCAGTCCACAATACACAATAAAATCGTTTTTTATCTTATATATTGACTAATTGATTATTGTTGAAATAAAATGACGGAAAATTTAAATTGATTAATTGATATTGATAAAAAAGATACAGTAACAACTGCGGAACTCTATAGAATTATTATATTAAATTATGGATTAGTCTAATTGTCTTTAATTTATTGGCGAAGCAATTAAGCTTTTGACGGGTTTAATAGGATATTATCCTCCATGTAAGAAAATTATTAAAATGTATAAGTTAGATAGAATTGAATCATATAGGTTTCCATGCATAAAAATATATAAATAGATAGACGCCATATCGTGACGTCATCATAATAGATAATTTGAAGTTTCGAACGTAATACGTCATTTGCTTGTCTTGTCAAGACAAGTTGTCATACTTACTGTCAAATCATGAATTCTTTAATAGTGTTTTGACTAAAATCTCCTGTTATATTCATTGCCAATTTGTAAATTAACCGGTGTTTTAACACTAGTGTTTTTAATCATTGTTAAAAATGTAATATTAAAATTTATTATTTAGCTGCCAACGCCAACTGTCAACTTTTGTTTACTATGAAGATGACGTCACGATGGCTTATGAATGGAGGCTCCCAAGAAGGAGAGTCAAAACGACTTTCTCTACATATTTGAAACGCCAACCTTACCTGTAGGTACCCCGACTCTCTAGCCAACTGTGAGACATCAAAGAGGAACAGGTACACGGCAGGCTGGGGCGGACGCAGCATGTACTCGCCGGGAGCAATGAACTCTATCGTCGCTGACTTGATCTCTGGACGTCTTGTAGGGTCACCGTATGACTTACTCACTGGATCGTACTGAAATTCTTCTGGCACTGTGAAATAGATTTTAATAATAAGGGTTAGTCTATAATCGACTAATATGGTTTGACGTGTCTGTATATCTGTGGCATCGATATTTGTTTTTTTTTTATTTGAAAGGTGACTTGATCAAGTGTTTTTAGCTAAAAAAAAATTAGGTTTACCAAATTGTGGCGCGGAATTTTAAATTTATAATTATTCATATTTGACGAAAGTGCCGTCTATTAACAGTTGGTCAAATGCAGACAGAATTTATTTTTATGCGCGATCGGTTTCGCATGCGACTTCGCCGTTTACCTGAAAAATATTCCCTCTGCCCGTACTAAACAGTTCGCATCAACTTTCCTACTGATTCTTATTACTACTGAATACATCGAATCATGATTCGAATTGATTCGATACATAATAGGTGGTACGAAATACAGTATAGTAGAATCATAATGCCAAAACAATGGCTTGTAAAATTTTCAATTACCTACTTTACTCTTTTCTAATAATATTATTTTATTTATTTATTTCTCAAGTTTATACCATCCTTACAGCCAACATTTTGTAAAAGTGCTAGGAAGTGAACTAGTTTCTTTCATTAAAGTCATGTCAATATTAAAATATACAATGTAGATCATGTCAGGTTATGCTTAATAGATTTTGATTATTTTTAGGCTATACAATACATACACACCATACCTACCTAACGGTATAGCATGCAGTCAAAGAATTGGGGATTGATTAAGTGAAACGGTATCTTTCTAAAGATTGAAATACCCCTTCCACTGTCTGTATTTCTAAAACACTTCCAATATACCACACAGGGGCGTGAAGTTCATATAGGCAAAAATGCACTGCCTACCCTGACAGATTCGACGCAGGCGACAAATTAGTGAAACTAAGTAGGATTTGTATGTACTGCCTACCCTGTCGAGAATATCTGTGCACATCCCTGATACCACAACACCTTTAACATCAGGTGGGTCAGGTAGGTCAAGCACCGGATATTTTCTAATAATTAAGAAAAATTACACAGAACTTCTCGCATCTAATTCCAAAACTTTATCAATTGGATAAAGAAAAAATAGCGTTTATTAACAGAAAATTTACTGGAAACATTACGGCAATAACGGATTCTATTAATTGATAAGTACCTAAATAAATATCACATAATGTGTAATTGTGTATAATTAGTTATTTGTTTTAAACAAACATTGCAACGATGGCAATTAAGGTAGGCGACGGTGATAAATGAATTGTTTATATGTAAAGATTTAACGATAAGCAAAAGTCCACGATTTGTACCTCATTCGGAGTTCTAGTTTGGGCCAAATATATTATATATTTATCAAAAAAAATCGGCAGAAGTCCGTATTCGGGAACAGTAATAAATATATACAAATAATAACTTTTATCGGTTAGATTACCAATTTAGTTTGATTAGCGCATGTTAATGTTGTATACCAACATAATACTTGCAACATAACCTCGATATTAAAATAAACTAATCACATTTTGTGATAAAAACAAATAGCTAATAACAGTCAATAAATATCGATGTCGTGTTCAGAATATTATTTGCAAAGTAATTATGCAGTCACGTCTTTCATGAACTTTAAACTTTACACGTTTTTGTTTTATTTATGTTGTTATCATGAGGAGTCATGCTGACGGCTAGTTCTGATAGCATATTTTACGTCACGTTTGAATACCCCAAATGATTACGTACGCTAAGATTTATGTGTTAAAACTATTGTTTTAAATTCGAATAATTCAAAATCATGACTCGTATAGTAAAATACTTATAGGCAGATTTAAATCGATATAGGACATTTTGCTTGCATCTCACATTGGATTTGGTTTGCATATTTACCTTTTTTGGAAATTTTCGTCTATCTTAATCTTTTTGCCTACCTTGCAAATGGATTTAAAAAAATAATTCATAAGACCTAATTGCAACAAGGCAAATTCGATACTATATCTTAGGTATTTAAAGTATTAATAGTTTAAATAATTAATAAGAAATTTGAAAAAAACAACTGATACGGATGGGATTTATTATTATATATATAATATTATATATGGGAGTTGTTTTTTCAAATTTCTTATTAAATATTTATATTTAATAAGCTAACATGTGCTAAAAACATGTAAAAATTTCACAAAAATATTAATAGTTTGTTATCCGATCATTATGTACTTTTCATTTGTACTTTTATTATTTAAATAATACATTCTGGTGCTATTCTTGAAAACTTGTTTGTTTTTTTATTAACTGCTACCCCGCGCGACCTTGTACGCGGGATTATCTTACCTCTACGCCTGTTCTACCCTACGCTACACTACCCCAACCAACCCTTTATTTACCCTGCTATTCGAGACGGAGACAAATGCAACAAATAAAAAACCAAGAAAATCGGTCCAGCAGTTCTAGATTTATAAATGGAGTAAATTACACGACTTTCTTTTATGTATATAGATAACAAACTCGGTTACTTGAAAACTACCACATAAATTACCAAACATATCCTACGTCGTAAAAACTATATTCTTTATTACTATTATATAGCTTATTACGTCTTAGTATTTACTCATTTACTTATAGCTATAGACATTATGTATTAAAATGATGTTACATAAGCCATGCTATAGGTATGCAGTTTTTACAGTTTCTGACTCATAACGCCGATAACATCCATGATATTAATTATTAGATTTATTTTATTAACCAATCCTATTTCATACTCCATGGCGGACAGAGTAAAGAAATTAATTGAATCATAATGTACTTCGTTGAAAATGCGACTTAGGAGGTTTTCAATCTATGAATTATTTTCCATAGATAAAAATTAGCCTATGTCTTCATGGAATGTATTGTAAACCAGTGAATTTTTTTTTTTAATCGTTGGAGTAGTTTCTTAGATGACCTCTTTAATATATTAGTTAAAAAATATAGATTAATGGAATGTGGCCGGAACGCTGATGAGGCAACAAATGCTCTCCAGAGATTTTGATATCGGACTACGCAATAGTATTTTGGCCTTTTTCTTGTCTGAGATGATGCTGTGTATGTTGCTATTTGTATTAGGTAAGAGAGTACAGCTACGAAATAGGTATTCATTGTATAATAAAATTGACAAGGCGATTTTTATTGTTTACGGGACTGACTTACTTCTTTTAAAGATAAAGATTTAAAAAAATAGATTAACACGTGGTACTCACAGTCATTGACCCTATAGCACAGGTTACATTTCCACCGCTTAGCGTCCACGAAGTAAACGAACGGATTGATATACGTCCTACAAGCGCGACACCTCACTATCGTCGTGCATTGTATTACTGGCAGGTGCTGGAATAAAAAGAATTAGTTTTTAATGCCATTCTGACAGTTATCACGAAGAAAATAAAGTCCATTATTGTATAACTAGGCAAAGGCTTTGACAAATTAAAATGAGGGAGGTTTCTAATAGTATAAACTCATTACTGCACATTATGTAGAATCGACTTCGTTAGTATGTCTTTGCATCAAGTTCGAAAGTATGTACGAGAGCTTTTGTCCGTGTAAAGCAGGACAGGGTCCATACATGTGCCAAGTTTTATCTATAAACGTACAACTATTAACGCGTGAAGAAGTTATAAAAATCCAAACACCTTTGCAAAGAGGGCAAGCTGACCCCCTCCCCCTGGACTTAACCTGCTTGAACATTTTGCTGGATATAAATATAATATATCTAGCTGGGTACTCCCTTGCTTATGACATAAATGTTTAGCAGTTATATAGGCAATTACAGCTGCCAAAGCCAAATTACGTGATTCATAAATATATTTGACAATCATTGCAGATTTGAGATCCAAAGCATTAGCTCCGAGTCACGACATGCATTTGTAGCACGAAGATATTTTCAACTCTGGGTATTTGTAATTAAGACATTTCTCTTTCATACATAATATAATACAGCTGCAAGAAACAGTAGACATTTATTTCTCATTTTGATAATGCTATTAAATTTTGAGTTGTTTTTTTTTCTAGAGGCCAATCCAAACACAATACATCTATCAGTGATTTAATCGCTTGACTGAAGTTCTATGAAGCGGCTCTATCATGAAATTTTGCAAACATTTATATAGATGGTAGAGTTTTGTATGAATGTGCCTACTGGATCGGGGTAAGTGCCATCCTCCAGTGGCGTAGCATGGGGGTAGGAGGCCTTGGCCCAGGGGGGCAGCGGCGGTAAGCGATTTTTTAAATTGGAAATTTAAAAAATACTCCAAATTGCGCGCGTATTTACAGCCCTCAGCGAAACCGCAAGGGTGCGAAAGAGAGGAGGCGAGATGGAGATGAAGATGAAACTTTGAGCGCACTGAAGAAATTGACTAAAAATAAAAATTGGGTGGAGGGGTCGAATTTTCAGTCTGCCACGGGCGGCGAAACCCGACGCTACGCCGCACGGTGGGCTGAAAATCGGCTTTCATAGACTTAGGGATTTCAATTTGCAAGTGCTTGTTTTTATGTACGATATCGCTTCTATTAGTCATTACTATGTACAAAAATGACACCCGAGTTAATTCTGCCCAAAAACGAAGGAAATATAATTTTTTTACGAAAAATTTGTATGAAGCTAGTATGAAAAATCGAATTATCTCCTAAACGGCTTGTTTAACCGTACTATCCTTGGAGGTGGTCATAGTGCTAATTATTTATGATTTTTTGGTTGGCGATCGGACGAAAAATTTAATGCCGTTTTTTTTTAAAAAATCGTCAAAATATTTTTATTTGTTTTCACGTATGAAACGATTCCTTTTGGTGTTTATGTTGAAGAACACGGACTTTTAACTACACATAACATAAAATAGCATCACTCCTATATTTTCGAAGGAGTTGGTAGAGGTTTATAGTACACCCACACGTAGACAACTATGTTTGAGCTAGATAATTATCAACACAAAATGAGTTTTAAAACTTTTCATACAACCAAATGACCAATTGTTTACTCTTCTAATGAGTCCAAAAAGAAGTAATTAAGTAACTACACTGATTAGGTCTTCTAATGAGTCTTAATAGGTGATTTAATGATTTTCAATATCTCACGACAATGCCAACTATGGATTACATTCAACATTTCCTGATAAGTAAGCTAATTTGTTAATTAGCAGTGCTATGAGTTCTAAGAATAGTTAGTGACAATTATAGATTTTCATTAGCTAATGAGGAGATAACTAATGAGGGTAGTTAAATAATTATTGGCGTTTTGCAATAAAAGGGCTAAAGTTTTGTTTTATAATTTAATTTGTTCACAACTGTGTAACTGCTAACACTAAATCAGCGACTATAAAATCTTAGAATGGAAAGTTTAATCACCAATTTAGACTTGTTTGTTCTTCTACGAAGTGAGAGTACTTCATTTGATCATGAAGTATTGTTCAGTGCAGTTGTATCCCGCATAGGCGATTGCCTGTCTGACGAAGATCGTGTTGTTCTCAAAGAATTTTGTCGGAGATTTACGCGAGCCGCTTTACAAAGGTGGCAGAAATCCAACCGATTCCTTGATAATTTCAGGAGAATGTACGAGAATTGGTTGGGAGCAAATATTGATTGGCCGAGTTTTGTGCAAACTTTAGTTAATCAAGAACCAAGTTTTGATAAGGCACCAAGAGCACCCTCAGTCTCTCCAGAACCGTCGACATCAACGTCCATTGGAACAATGACGAAAAGATCCCGTAAACCATTCGAAGATCTGGGAAGTAAACAAAAAAAAAGAAGATCTGATGAAAACACAGGCGAAGATTCCAGTGAATTGGCATATGCAGCTGCAGCACGTTTAAAGGAAGAAGGGCATGGTGATATCGCCTCTGTCATCGAATACATGATGAAAAATCCTGAAGTAGCCGCTAAATTAAATGAAACGCTTAAGAAACCAGCGAAAACAATCATATTTACGCCAGAAAAGGCACTTGGATAGCTTCTTTCGCTAAAACTCTCAAAGTGGCAATATATTACGTTGCGTGAGGCTGCCATTCGGGAAGGTGCTAAGGATATTTATCCATCTTACTATAAAGTGCAACAAACTAAGCTTGATTGCTACCCTCCGAAGCAATCAGTGACAGTTACTGATTCATCGGCTAGGATTACACTTCAAGCTTTACTTGATATCACGGTTACAAGAATCCTTCAAAGCCTTTCTAACGAAGAGCATAACAAGCAGTTGAAGCTCATATCCAAGTGGGGATTTGATGGTGCTTCTAACCAAAGCCGATACAAGCAGAAAATTGAGGGTGAGGAAGATGACTCGAGCATTTTCATGACCTCCTTGGTGCCACTAAAACTCATAGATGGAGACAACATTTTATGGACGAACCCAAAACCATGCTCAGTTTTGTATTGTCGTCTAGTTCAGTTTACTTTTGTAAAGGAGAGTGAAGCAGTTGTCCTTGAGCTGAAAAAACAAATGGATGAAGAAATTGAGGCCCTTATCCCCACAGAGTGCAATAATAATAATAAGGTGACTCATCAACTAATGATGACGATGATCGACGCTAAAGTCTGCACTTACCTTTCTGAAGCTAGATCAAATGCATCCTGCTACCTGTGCTTAGCAAAGCCTACAGAAATGAACCGCTTAGATGCTGTAACATCAAAAATTGTGTGTTCGGACCTGTATGAGTTTGGCTTGTCATCCCTACACGCCCGTATAAATTGTATGGAATGTCTGTTACACATTGCATACAGGCTCGACTTCAAACGGTGGGCAGCGAGAAGTGATGAGCACAAAGAAATGCTACAGACAAGGAAGAAAATAATTCAAAATAAATTCAAAGATGAGCTCAATCTGTTGATTGATATAGTAAAACAAGGCTCGGGAACCACCAATGACGGGAATACTGCAAGAAAATTCTTTGAGTTTCCTTATAAAACCGCAGCTATAACCGGTTTGGATGAAGACCTCATCAAAAGATTTGCTGTAATTTTACAAGCAATTACATCTGGAGAGCAGGTCGATATAATAAAATTTAGAGATTATGCTCGCAAAACAGCAGAAAAGTACGTATTATTATACGACTGGTACTACATGTCGTCAACCGTTCATAAGTTATTAATCCATGGGGCTGACATAATCGAGAAAAATAATATTGTGCCGATTGGGACTCTCTCGGAAGAAGCCTCAGAGTCTCGAAACAAAGATTTTAGGAGGTTTCGAGAACATCATTCGCGGAAAAGAAGCAGGCAGGATTCTAATCAAGACATTTTAAATATGCTTGTTGTTTCTTCGGATCCTTTGCTAAGTGCACAAAGGCCTAAGTTAGATGCCAAGAAAAAGCAGAGCTTTTTTGCTGAAACTCTCGACTTAATTCAATTTCAGGAAACTGAGTTCGAGTTTTTGGATATATCCAATCTGGATGCTGACTCAGAATTGGAGTCTGACAACGAGAGTGATAAGGAAAATTTGTAAAAAAATATATATGTACATATTTGTAAATATTTATTTGAGTGTGTTTGGGTTTTTTTGTAATATTTAATGGTTTTTTTTTATTTGTTTTACTTTATTTTACAAATGCGTAGTATTAATTCCTTAAATTAAATTATTTTGTATATAATATAATTATGTTACTTTAATAATAATTTGATAATCTTTTTTTATTTAAATTAATATAAATGTGTCAAAAACAGCAATTTTTTTATTTCATTTTTCTTGATTCGTGTGTTCTTAATATTTGGGTTAATAACATATCGAACTTTTTAACTTGGACACTAAAAGGGATCGTTTTACATGTAAAAATAAATAAAAATATTTTGACGATTTTTAAAAAAAAAACGGCATTAAATTTTTCGTCCGATCGCCAACCAAAAAATCATAAATAATTAGCACTATGACCACCGCCAAGGATATTACCGTTAAACAAGCCGTTTAGGAGATAATTCGATTTTTCATACTAGCTTCATACAAATTTTTCGTAAAAAAATTATATTTCCTTCGTTTTTGGGCAGAATTAACTCGGGTGTCATTTTTGTACATAGTAATGACTAATAGAAGCGATATCGTACATAAAAACAAGCACTTGCAAATTGAAATCCCTAAGTCTATGAAAGCCGATTTTCAGCCCACCGTGCGCCGCTGCCATCCTTTCAAACAATATTGGCGTAAAGTAACACCATTCGTACTGTCGTGTTTCCTTCGCTCAGTGGAGAGGATCGGAGGCCCCTTCCTTAATCTTTCCCTGGGTTGGCAACCGCAAATTAAAGCACCACCCTCTATTTTTATGCGGAAACGCAGATTGCTGATAATTTATGTTTTTTAGTCGTATAAGAATGATTAATGGAAGTCTTACAAAGAAATTTCATAAAAATATTATCTCAACATCTACATAATTATCTGCGTAATGCGTCTTGAAGAGAAATGCAAAGAAACCTTATTATCATACATACTAGTCTAGTAATTTATTTATTATATTACGAGCATTGTTTATATAACAACGAATATATAAGAGTCATGACTGTCTGGAATATAATTATGCTACTTATGTGTGAATTATGCAAAATAGATAGTCATTAAACTCAAAAAACGGAATGTTTGTATATTTTTATGATATAACTATTTAAATGCAGTACGCTATTTTAGTTATGAATTAATTTGTAGAGACTAGAATTAATAAACGCGCTAATAACATGACGGACAAACCTAGTTCTTATGAACATTTATTCTCAATGATGCATCGACGATTATCTTATATAATATACCAACTACCTACTATGTAACATTATGGAACTCAAAAGGGAATAAATGGTTTTTCTTTCTTCTTTTTCTTTCTTTCTTTCAATAAAGAATTGAGAATTGACCTTTCAAATCAAGGGTTACTTACTACATACAGGTCTCAATGTCATAGGATTTCCGAATACTGTCATAATAAAACTACTTTTTAAAAGAATACTTGCGAACTATGGGTTTTTTCGTATACTTGCGGGTGTACGAAAAAACCCATAGTTAGGAAAGTAAATCCTTTAGGTACATGAGACATGAGAGAGATTTGTCTGAAAAATTGTTTTATTACGTAAAGGTTTTGTAGTATCAGACCAATATAACGTAAATTACAGCGATAATAATAGCCATATGGGCCAACAATGAAAAAAATCAGTCAAATAAATAGTATCACAGCACCATTAAAAATACACAAGACCAAAGATTTCATTTTGCACGTGATATCTTTTTAATGGAACAAATAAAAAACAACACTACCTTGATGTGACCAGCAAAAAAAAAGTAGCAAAACTACATGAAGGCCACTCACTACGATATTATTAAAAAATAACTTACACTCACATTGAGATCTTTGAATGGGTGTATTAATATACCAAGCGGTAGTCTGGATTTCTGCAGTAAGTTGTTTGTCTCTGGTATGCGGTTCACTGTACACCTGAAGATCCTGCAAATGTTTGAGAAAGCATTATTTATACGTAATATGACGTCACACTTAATTCCTATAGGGAGTAGGACATTTATTATATGACCTTAATTTCTAGTACACTTTTCAAGGCCTAAATTAACTGGGGTCCGATCGGCCATGATATGAAAACAATAAATTTTAATTGATTTCTACAAAGCTTAAAGGGTTGAGTTAGCGGCGCGTATATGCGTCGAACAGCGTCATATTTATCACAACAGCGTCGCTATTGTTGCGACGCTGTATGTACCCAGTCTAATGACCCTTCCACTTGTTTACCTGCTTACAAACATGCGCCGGCGCAGCGGTATTTACGTACCTTAAAATGCGCCTAGCCATGTTACCATTTTAAATGACTTTTTATATTAACCTACTGCATGCAGACTCTTTGTCAATACCTATTTTTTTTTTAAGAATTCACTAATAACAAACTTAATTACACTTAGGATATAGAAATCGAGACCACGACCTTGCGTTCAGCAGTCACACTTGCAACCACTAGGTGTAGACCGACAATTAAAAAATACCGTGATAATTAAACATGTATATGAGTAAACCAATAATATTTATGCTGTCTGTATCTTTACAGCTTCAGGAGATAATTGTGTGTACTGCAAGTTATAAAAATATTTAATATTATCATTCAAAACATTCAAGTCTTCCTCAAGACTTATTGTTTGGATTTAATATTTGTAATTTTAACTTTTATGTAGAATCTGGCATAACTTTTAATTTACATAATACATATAGAATAGAATATTCTTTATTGTACACCATTGAAATTACATAAGGAGTCTTATCATTACGATTAGAGGTACAATGGGCGGTCTTATCGCTAAAAGCGATATCTTCCAGACAACCTTTGGATGGACAAGAGAGATTTGAAAAATTTAGGGTAGTCTGAGGTGCACATGATACAAATATATACAAAATATAATACATATACCCATTACATAAACATACTTATATAACCTAAACATACTTATATAACATAAACTAATACATATGTATAATTGTATACCCATTAAATAACTTAAATAGATACCATACTTAAACATATTTAATTTGGTAAAATATATGCATATTATAATAAAATACATAATGGCAATAATTATGAACATCAATATCTAGAAGTAGCTTGTGCTGTTAAAAGAGAGAGATAATGATCTTTGACCATTTTTTTAAATATAGCTATTGATTGCGCGCGCCTTATTAGCACCGGCAAAGCATTCCACAGACGTACGGCCTGTACTGAAAAAGATTGATCATAAAATTTTGTAGAATGCTCTGGCACCCCGAGCCTCAAGTTCTCCGATGATCGTAGGCATCTTGAATGTGTGTCGTGCAGGAACATGAAGCGTTCTTTGAGGTAGGAGGGAGTAGTGGGAATAAAAAGGATACTATAAAGCAGGGAAACAATATGCAAATTCCGGCGATGGCGTATTGGGAGCCACTTGAGCTTAGTGCGGAATTCTGTAATATGATCAAATTTTCGCAGGCCAAAAATAAATCTGATACAGAAATTTTGCAGCCGCTCAAGCTTATCCAGTTGTGCCTCGGTAAGGTCCAGGTAACTGGAATCAGCATAATCTAGGATAGGAAGGAGAAGGGTTTGAGCAAGCGCAGTTTTGGTGGCAGTAGGGAGGAAATTACGCAATTTCCTGAGGGACCCCGCAGAGGCAAAAACTTTGCGACTTAGTTCTTGCAGTTGCGGTCCCCAAGACATGGTCCTATCAATAAATATCCCCAGGTTTTTGACTGAGTCACTTATAGGAATAACAGTTCGATCAAAAATTATCTTAGGAACTAGCGCCCAGTCAACTCTGGAAATGAAGTAAGGACTTCCTACAACTATGACCTGGGTTTTACTGGGGTTAACCTTAAGCCCATAAGCTACACTCCATTCAGCTATTCGCTCTAAATCCGAGTTTACCATTTTAATTGCCTCCGACAACTCATTTAAAGGAGCCTGAGAGTAGATTTGCAGGTCATCTGCATAAAGGTGGTAGGACGACAAGAGTTCGTTGGAGATGGAATTAATAAATACTGCAAAAAGCAAAGGTGACAGAACGCCGCCTTGCGGTACGCCAGCAGTCGTATTACACCATGAAGAAGAGATTCCTCCAATGCAAATACGCTGCCGACGACCACATAGGTAATTCTGGAACCATTCAATCGCTGTTGGAGATATGTTAAGAGAGCGCAGGATGCCAAGTAGGATGTCGAAATCGACGGTATTAAAGGCATTGCTGAAATCGAGTAAGGAGAGTACCGTCAGATTTCCATTCTCCATACCTGACCTAATGTCATCAGTGATATGGACTAGTGCCGTAGTAGTGCTGTGACCAGGACGAAAACCGGATTGGAAAGGATTCATCAAATGGTTTTTGGTAAGGAAAGCACTAAGCTGGGTATGGACAAGGCGTTCTAGGACTTTGGATAAGAAAGGCAATATGGATATAGGACGATATTCGGAAAACGAAAGAGGATTGGATTTTTTAGGTAGAGGAGTGATTTGGGCGTCTTTCCAAGACGATGGATAGACACCTCGGACGATGGAGTAGTTTAGGATATGGGTAATAACGGGAAGGATTTCGTCCAGGATAGGGAGTATCATTTTCCTACTGACACAGTCACTACCGACAGCACTTGACGTAATTGACTCAATGCTCTTCTTAACACCACAATCAGAAAATTGATTAAAAATAAAAGGTGAGTAATCAGGAGTTGGAAGAGATGAAAGGTGATTTAATGTACTAGCTTTAGTAGCTCCATTAAAATTGGAAGAAGACGCGAAGTGTTGGTTCAGCAATTCAATATTCAAGGATTTAGGGATAGTTTCTTGGCGAGTTCTTCCGACTCCTATTGAATTAAGAAACTTCCAGACTTTAGCTGGATCTGTGTTTTCGACAGAATTGTGAATGTACTGCCGTTGGGCGTCTCTACACACCTTATTGCAGTGATTGCGAATAGAAACGTACTTCTCTCGGTTGTATAGAGTGGGTCGACATTTGTACCTGGTTTTAGCTACTGCTTTTTTGGATAATAAACATTTAAGGTCTTTTGTCAACCACGGTGCTGGGAGGTGTTTAATTTTAACCGGGCGAACCGGGGCATGTACGTCGTAAAGCTGAGTGAGCTTAGTATTAAAAATAGTCACTTTAGCATCAATAGACTCAGCACTTGAAAGGTCTGCCCAGTCAATGTTGCCAGCATCTTCCCGCAATTTTTCCAGCTTCATACCACCAAAATTGCGCTGCAGGAGTGTTTTAGGTTTGGACTTGGGAGGACGGATTTTATAAGAGAGGAAGATTAGGTCATGGTAGGAAAAAGCGTCAGCCGAGCATTGACCATGCTTAGCGACGTGTTGAGTTGAAGAAACAAAGATAAGATCTAGAAGAGAAGGAATAGTATTAGGAAAATGATGTGTGGCGCTTAAAGGAAGAATAGATAGGTTACAAGATTGAGAAATAGAATGAAGAGAAGAGCTACGAGAGTCTTGCTTGAGAAGGCAGGTGTTGAAGTCTCCCATGATGACTGTATGACTGTAAGAGGGAGTGAGGTTTTCTAGGATGGTTTCAAAAGAGGAAAAGAAGTCGATGCGCAGGGAAGGACAGTAGTAGACACCAAGCAGCACCTTCACGTGATGAAGGCGCACTTCTAAAAAGAGATGTTCCCCAGCATTTAGCGGGGGTGGCTGTGCTGACATACTAACGATGGAGAAGGGAATGTTAGCTCGTAGATATATGGCAACACCGCCACCACCGCCAACCGTACGATCATTTCTAATTAGTTGGTATCCAGGAAGGGAATAAGAAGTGGAGGGGAGACATGGTTTCAGCCATGATTCGGAGACAAGGATTGCATGGATATTCTTACAGTCAAAACTCGCCATCATGTCAGGAAAATGGGCCGGAATACTTTGTGCATTTATATGGACTACATTAAGATTCCTACTAACATCAGAGAAATGAGACTCAAGAGTATCTGCTAGTGACGGCATACTACTGAAGCTATCGTTGCCACTACTCGCTGACAAGAAGCTATCTGTGTCACTAAAAATATCATAATCTGCCATTATCGTACACATACAATATATACAAAAATAATATTAAAATATATATTATATAAATTAAATAATAATAAATATATATATATATAAACAACAGAATAGATATTTTTAAACAAAGATTACTACCTTTGTCCACCCGCTGGTCGAGTGTTATGAAATTAACAACAAAACTAAACAAAATAAACAAAAGAAAAAACTAAATTATTACAAAAAGCAACAAAAAAATAAATAAAAATAAAGAGGATTAATTTACAACGTCCGGGTACAAACATGTTAAATAATGTACTTTTTATACGAAACAAAAACAGTCCGCAAAAATTGGTGGCGCCACTGGCGCACCTCTCAAGTTACAATTCAAAATTGCAAATTACATTTAAATACTTAAACATTACTTATTTAAAGGATGAATTTTTATCAACAAAGTGATCACTCAGAAATTTTAGTACTTTCTACAAAAGCTTTTAAGATTTTTAAGACATGGTAGGACTAGAGTACGGAACGCAACCTATATAAAATCAAAAATGTAAATGACATTAGTTTGACAATTGGTTTGACAATGTCAATCGATATGCGTAGTAATCCGTATTGATAATTATATTGATCATGGAATAAATTATAATTAATTATTGTGATGTGAGGTAAACATAAAAAATAGGATGACAAGTAATTTTAGTATAGTTAAAGGTAGAAGTTGTAAATAGATATTTATGTTGAGGGTACAAAAGCGACAGTGAAAAGTGAAGAGAATAAATACCCGAACGGTGCAGTAATGTTAAAATGTAAACAACTACACATTACTTCTTGGTGACGGTAGCACGCTTCCTTCGTGGCTCAGCAGCAGCTGCAGGCTTTTGGGTGTGCTGCTTTTCCTCGATGTTAGATTGAGGCACCGAGATTTTGTCAAGTTCGCCTAATGAGACGACTCGATGCCGCGTTCCATCAGCCCCTATTAAGTGGACATGGCCCTGTTTCGTCCAACATTTGGAAACTCCAAATTTCTCACGGGCTGCCATGAATACGTTATGCCGTGTCTTCGTCAGAAATTCCGACACGGTGATGCCGGAACCCTTCAGCTTGGTTTTGGCATACCACACTTGATCACGGATGTCCATGTCTTGCAGCTTAAGGAGAATGGGTCTAGGCTTGCTACTATCGGTTTGACGCCCCATCCTGTGACACCGCCGGATTGCCGCTGCAGCAATGTTCATCTGCAGATGCTTTTGCACCACACCAACTACCACCTGCGGTAAATCCTCCTTGGATTGTTCGCCTACACCGTGAAGCAAAAGGATCTTTCGACGACTTCTCATCTCCAGTGCATCCACATCCCGCACAAGAACCTCCATCTGACGTTGTAAACAAATCAACGTGTCGAAGACAAACTTTTTGAATATGGAGTATTCTGCAGCAATTCCCTCCGAAGTGCCAGCCGATGTACTTGGTGCCTTCTCCAGATCAGCCTCAAATTTTGACATGCGTTCTTGAAAAACAGCCATTAAGTTGGACATTGACCCCTGTAGTGCTTCCATTTCTTACTGTGTTTTGTTTGTTTTGTGATACAATAGATGTTTTGAGGAGATAACACTATACCAGCAAGTACTTTATTTTACCATAAATTTGCACTCATAAATAAGAATTATTGTAAAAGATTTATTATTTAAATTGATTTTTAAATCGGACAGTAAAAAATTCGCGCCTTTTGTTTCAACTACCCGCAGAAAAAAAAAAAGAAAAGCCTACTTACACCATACTTTTTTCTTGTATTTTTTATGTCATGTCTATCAAATAGTAATTGTAATTAAATTATAAGTTTATTTTTAATTTCTATCAAAAAATTCTGATTTTTATTAGGCCTATTTCTGTTTAAAAAAACTATTACAACCACTTAACCTTCAACTAAATATGTCTTGGTTTAATCATATCACAGATTATACAACAGTACACAGTAGACATTACTTTATCTCCTGATAACATCCTCCTTGGATGTCAGTTAACAATGAATGAAGAGCAAATCATATTAAATACTGTAAGAAACAATGAAAATGATTAGAATATATACAATTCATGACTACACAAACAATGCAAATGGACTGAAATCAATAAATCTACATTAACTCGTGGTATGATAAAAACAATGCAAGTTTTATGTCATTGCAACAAATAATGTTTTAAATCTTTCTATCAGACAACTAAAAAAGATATAATTATACTCAGACCATACCATACCATTATAATGATGTATTGGAACTTTAAATTTAACATCTTAATATTATCTCAAAAATTATAAAAAAATATTAAAGGTTATACTAGGATTAAAGAAAATTCATTATAAAAATTAAAATTAAAAAAAAACTACCTATAAGTAAAACAAGCATGATGTTAAAACTAAATGTTGATTTAGGTGTATCATATTCACATCATACACTCCTAATATAAACAAACTAGTGTCAGTTTAAACCTCTTAAGCATTAACATTACACATAAAAAAAAATCTTATGAGACCTTTCTCACAATGGTTTCAATTCACCGTTTAAGAAAAGATTAATTTGTAATATGCACATGAATCCGAAAAGTCAGAGGTGCAAGCCTGGGTCTGTACATTTAACTTGCCTGTCTAATGGTCGTTCTACTAAGCTATCTCCACTATTATAAAAATATAAAAGGTAACAAAAACTTACTCTTGTACATAGTAAAACAAAGTATCTGTCCCTGTGTATCTTTAAAACTACGCAATGGATTTTATTGTAGTTTTCACCACACCCCGGTTGGTGGCGCTACATTCAAATTAAATTAGAACCACAGGGACGAAACCGCGTGAACGTCAGCTAATGATTAATAAAAACAAAAGCATCACTTACTCGGGACTGCAGTTAGGTGCCTCAGCAAACTGATGGCCAAGTTTAATTTCCGGCGGGTCTTCAGGATATTCTGGCAGAATATGTTTGCACTGTAATAAATCTACCATGTGATGACCCCACAACTGGTCAAACCCTTGCTTTGTCACACTCATTTGTCCCATTTGCTGTGTCACACCATGAGTGTTATATTGCTGTGGATATTGCTTCATTACATTCCCCTGTGGAGCCATTGGCGCAGGCTGATGATTTGGATAATTGCCAGGAGCTGGAGCCATTTGCGGGTATCTATTCTGCATGTTGCTCTTCGGAGCCCCCCCTGGTAGGGGTACAGGCCCAGAAGGTGGTCCCATTTGATGCCCCATGGGAGGTAAACTTTGTTGACCCATTGAAGGCATCTGTGATCCAACAGGAAGATTTGGTGGTCCACTGAATGTGCTCGGAGGAGGAATAAATTCACTATTAGGGCCAATAGGACCCTGCTGACCTGCAGGACCATTTTTGTATTGTCCTGGATATGACTGCAGTGGTGGTACAATTCCTGGTCCCATTGTAGGCCCACTAGCTAGTCCCGTTGTGGGCCTACTTGTTAGGCCTGTGGGAGCAGGTGGATGGCTTGCCGGTTGAGGAGGACCAGGAGGCATATGTGGTGGCCCACTAGCAATGGGACCATTAACATGCCTTGGAGGGCCAAGAGGAGGTCCAGTTGGTGGACCACTGTAGTTTTGCATTGCAGGAGAACCTCTGGCTGGTGGTCCAGGCACTAAAGGACTATTCCTAGGAGGACCAGACTGAGCTACATTGGAAAAGGGAATATTAGGTTGAGATGTTATAACAGGTCCAGGAGGTTTAGAGATTGGTCCTGGTGGTGGCCCATAGGGTGTATTTGTTAATCCTTGACTATACCCTGCACCTACCGGCTTGCCTCCAGGAGGAGAACTATAAGCACTTGAAGACATAGGATATTGACTTGGAGATGGGCCTACTGGAGGTTGTGATGGTGTAGGGCCATTAACAAGAGGCTGACTCATCTGACTAGAAGGAATGAGAGGGGGAGCATTGTCGTTTATCTGACTCTGCAGAGGATAGCTAGGAGGGTAAGGTGTCGGAGAAGAGTTAGCGTTAGGTACAGTCCTAGGACTGGCAGATGAGAGTGGAACATTTGAAGGAGGCAAAGAATTAGGAGCTGATATTGGTGGCCTCATAGGTGACGACTGCAGACCATGTTGGACAGGCGACATCACCCCAGGTTGATTGAAAGCAGGTGAACTACTTGCACTTTGGTGGTGGTAGTTGTTAACATTCTGTAACACATGGTTCTGAGGCGTTGACGATGACGCATGAGAAGGACTATTCGAGTTTGGGTCCTGTTTCAATCCTCCATATCCTGGTGGCAATTGGCTCAATGGCACTTGACCAAACTGCTGGTTGTGGTTGAATGATGGCGGTACCGCATTGGCGTTCACTTGAGGCGGCCCGGGATAGTTGTTATAAGGATTTGGTGGTAAGTTGGACATGGCTTGTCAATCTGGAAACATTTATCTGCGTTCAAGTAAAAAATCTATACGAGAGTAACAATCATAGAGTTTAAGACTAGTTTTACGGAAGCTAAGTACTGTTTTTATTGTGATAAATTCGCTGACACTAACAAAGATTTAATTAAAACATGCTAATTCACTGGTACGATGACGGATGGGCGATGGAAGGGTACAAATTGTTCACCACAACTTACCGCAGTCGGGACGAAGTACAGGCAAAAATATTTCCACAAACACTTGTGTATTGTTATATCATTCTCACATATTAACACAGCATGTAAAATAATGTAATTAAAATATCCAAGGAAGAAAAATACGACCCTGACTTACGTGGCCGAGCAATTCAGAGCGCCCTCTGGATTGATTTTTTGACATATCACGTCAACTAGTGACGCCAAGAGCTTTCAATGCTTTCCATAAATGCTCTGTGTTTCCAATGCTACTAATTATTATCATAATCGACTAATAGACTGAGTGCGCCACTAGCGCACTTCACACAGCTACAACTCAAAATTAAAAGTTATTTGGAATAAGTTTGGAACTCTTATTTATATGTTATTTGTCTAACATCAAATAGTCAAATGATTCACTATAAGTTGTTTTAGTCATACTCACAAACTTAGCCAGTATTTGTATTTTTAATTCCAGCTGTCACCACCTCAGACTCCTTTTTGGCAAGCTGTAAATCCTGAATTTTTAAAAAACAGTGCCACGAACACTCAAAATGAAAACGTTGAATAACTTAACATAATTCCAAAATTGAATAGCTTAAATAGTTTACTCGATAGATTCCGTAATTCTGCAGCTAAATTGCCAAAAATGCATTGCAAAACCGAAGAAGTTTAAGCACAGTTCAAGCAATGTGAAATGTCATGAAAAATGGCGGCAAATTTTTTAAAAGTTTGTCTTAACTCGTAATCTTGTAAATCTTTCCAAGTTCCCAAGAGGAGTAATATACGACGAAAAGTCAATACGGTCTCTGCAATAGGTACTCAGAGTACTCTGCATCACAGACTTACTAGGGATGCTCTGCATGCAATCTTTGTCGTCTTGCATGAGAAGCTTGCCAGTCCCAAAAATCGGAAATCCGGACAGATTTCTAAATTTGACCGAACATTTTGCCCTGAAAGCCTGACAAAGTGGTTTTGAAAAGAAAAACACTTTTATTTATGTATTTATAACCTACTGTTTCAATTTGAGACTTAATCCCACCCCGTGTTTCCTGCTACGGGCTGTGATTGCGAGATCGCTAGACAAGCGTTTCCGCGTGAGAGGGCGAATAGAGGAGGGTTCTTACTTGTCTCTTTATTTCAATAAAAATGTTGTTAGCATGATGTTAATTTAATTTCCTTTATTCTTACCTAATTATATCCTATCCTACATGCCATTGTATTATGAGTGACAGAATGTGTCTCGATTCTCCACCACCATATTGTACCTACATTTTATGCGAAATAAATAAATAGGTACCTACTAAATACTCAAACCGCCCAGCAAAATACAAAAAATTACAAAATTGTCTAAATCAGGTCGGCAATATCCCCGAAGGTTATTAGCTGTAGAGGCCCGCGCATTAATTAAATTAAATGCCTTGGAAAGAAATTCCCATCACGGACGTAGGTTCCTCATCCAGACCCGAATAAAGTGTCTTTCTTCCTCGATATAAAATATTTTTACGCTGTACCTACCAGTTGCGCCTGTAGCAACCGAAAGTAAAGCTAGCCAACACACGCTTACCGCAAGAGATAATCAACATTATACTACCTGACTGTCGTAAAAAAGGATATGGAAAGCTGCGAACTCTTAGAAATAGATGTCCAAGATAGGGCGAAGTGGAAACGAAAAAGTTCGAAAGCGGACCCCGTCTCAGGACGGGACAAACGCTAGGAAGAAGAAGAAGAAGATACTACCTTTAAAAACCTCACCGAGAAGACTTAACAGGGTGAAGAGCTATAGATGCGCAGACCGTAAAGCTTGTCTTGCAAGAAAGCGCAAACACCATTACATAGCGGGTCCCATATCTCTGAAACGTATAGGTACACAGCGCCCAGTCTTGGTCTACAAATTAGCAGCAGAACTTAAGGTGGAGCGTCAAATTTACTTTGCCAGAAATCGGGATAATCTTCCCGAGTTCGAGCATCCGCAATATATTACGCATCGAGGCCCGCCTTGGCTCACTATCTGCAACCTGAACATGTTTGGAACATGCAGTTTGCCAGAGATCGCTTGATTGAGAGAGATCGATTTGCCGCGTGTTGTACGCAATATCCCAATATCTACGTGCGCAATACGCAGCATGAGGCTGAACTGAAGCTGTCTGCGTTTTGCTGGTTCTTACACGATGGTTATTATTCTTAGTTGCGAGACCAACATAGATTTAGAATGACGTACCTGGCACCTAAATTCTATATCTATAGAGGTTGGAGACCTATGATTTATTCGAAACCATGAAGCAAAAGTTACGTGTTTCGATCTAGCGGGGCCCTTCGAGCTAGACTGTAAAAACTAGTGGCAATGCTTTGTTTGTTCAATGTACCTTTCGAATTTATTAACAAGATCAAATGTACCTCAACTATTGTATTTTAACCATAAAGTTTTAGATTAAAGTTGTGTTAATTAATTACAATTATTAATTACAACTTAGAACAAGCAAGAAGAAATAAGTAGGTAGGCACCTAAACAACTCAATTTCGACAATATTTGTCGTGAATTATCTTGATAGTGACACTCATTTTGTAAAAGTTATTCTTCTGGAAGCGGTTCTTTCCGGCAACTCCACACACATATCAGGAACTGTACGTACTGTAGGTACACTACATACATAATAAACATTTAAGGTAAAAATAAATAAATAAAGTCGTTAAGTACTTTTATTGTTCCACATACATGTTCTGCATGTAAGTTCTGTTTAAAAGGCTTTAAAATTTATAAAGCTTTAAAACAATGCAACAATAAATAAATAGACCATATAAAAATTCAAACATCTGTATTTCAATGATAAATTCATATCAATGATTTAGTCGAAAACAAAATTTTAACAAAGTATTGCGTAAGTATAGTTTAGAATTGATTGGATAAAGCCACCGGCCCACAATAATAAGAATAGAATTAAAATTTATATTTGATAAAATATATACCTATAATAAAATTTGTGTATTGTAAAGAATAACGGCCAAACAATAATGTGTTTAGTGAATCTTTCTCCAATCAACGTAAGTTGTACGCATGTTACAGTCTAGCAGGTCTACTCTTAACATTATTTCAACACTTCATTCTTTCAGCAATATAAAAGTATTCAAACTGATCACAAAGTTATGGCAGCTCCATGGAACCCCATGCAACACTTAACATATGTACCAACACAGCTCGAGTCATACATGACATTTCATTCAGTTCAGTTCACAAGTGCCCATCCTCTTCAGCGGACATTACGAAGCGGATTTAATTTTAATTACCTTACAGTATTTATGTAATGATCGAAATAATAACGAGCGGCTAAATTACACTTGCACCTCTCGGAATAATGTCACATATTGCCCTTAACTCTCTTATATAAATATTAGGTTGATTCAATCTTAATTAATGAGATGTGGTTTTCCATTGTTGGTAAAAATGCAAAAACAATCACATAAACAGACTAGTATCCAAAAACGCCATCGAAAAATTACATAATTTCTATTTATTGCAATGGATAGGCCACAAACTAAAGGCGATTACACGAATACATAAGCTCAATTTCGAAACGCGGATTTCATAAATCCAAAACAAACAATTTTTTTTATTCCGGTAATCGACAGAAGACGTAAAGTACGTAGATCGGCGGAACTATCTCGGTATAATACGATTTTTATCGACCGTCGCCGGTCCGGGTCGGCACGAGGGCCGGCCGTAACATAAACTCACGAATACTCTACATATCGATAAATCTACTCAGTCGTTTGTTTACTCATAAAAATATATCTTTAAAAGGCTCAAATGAAACCAGCAACCCGGGCGCGGCTCGTCACGTCACTGGGAATGTAGGTGAGTGCACTAGTGCACAGTACCGCACAGTGCTAGTGCACAGTACGGCTCGGCGCTAGTGCACAGGCAGCGGCTCGGCGTGGCGGCGCCGCAGCAGCTCCGAGTCTGCGGGCGGCGACAGGCCCAGCGGCGCGCAGTAGTCGGCGATGTGTGTGCCTGTGCCCGCACCTGTGCCCGTCCCTGTGCCCGCGCCGCCGCCCGCCTGCGACTTGCTGCGCCGCGCCCGCGCCGGCCGCTCCATGTACGAGTAGTTCATGGAGAAGTGCTGCTGGATCACGCGGTTCACCGCCATCGCAGACTCCGCGAAGTTCGATAGGTTGCGCGCTGACATATTGCTGTTGACAATCAAATACTTTGTTCAAATACCTATTTTGGTGATACACAACAGCATTAAACCTTAACAGACAGGGTGTGGGCCTGCAAACAGTAGCTAGGACTCACCGCTTGATGTTAATAGAGGTCTGCAGCTGCGGGTGGATGGCGAGCGGGTCGGCGCGGCGCAGCCAGGGGTGCGTCAGCACGCGCTCCGCACTGAGGCGGTGCGACGCCTCGCGCACCAGCAGCTGGCGGATCAGATCCTTGGCCTCCGCCGAGATGTCCGCCCACTCCTCCTCGGGGAACGAATAGCGTCCTTCCTAGACACAAATACGGAAACAAATTGTTAATACACTCGATTGGTAGGTATATACAGAGGATCAGGAGGCTCAAATCTTTAAACCTAGAGTAGATTACGAAAGTAATCAAAAAAATCTATGAATCAATAAGGTATACTTTCAAAATTGACAGTTGGTTGGATTGAAATCCAAAATATAGAATAAAGATAAACATACCTGTATGGAAGAAAATAGTAGCTCCTGGCAAGCGCGGCAGTTCTCCCCGCGCTCCCAGCCGCAGTCGGAGCCGCAGTCGGCGCGGAAGGGCGGGTAGCCGCACAGAAGAATGTAAGCGATCACGCCGAGCGACCACAAGTCACATCGCTTGTCGTAGTGATTCGCTGCTGAGCCCGCGAATAGGGATACCACTTCGGGTGCCATGAATTCCGCGCTGCCCACCTGGTGGCAAAAGAGATGAAGTTTGAATTTAAATTCTTCGTTAACAACATTCGATAAATGCCTGATATAGCATTCTGTACAAGAATTAAATATTTTTTGGATAACCCTGTTTATTGTCATGACATTAATAAGTTCTCTAAATTTAAGTATTTAACTGTATCTAAACTAAATTATGCCACAACATGTACGCTTAGGCTTATGCAAAATTGCATAGCGTCAAATTAAAATTCATTTAATGATATGTGTACAGTTATAAATTAGTAACGGACCGAAAGAACGCGATGAAAATTTATACAATTCGGAGAATAAGCAGATGACAATCTTGCTATTGATATAAATTGTAAGGCTTATCTAAGAGAGATAATAATAGGTTTAAAGAGCAACATAAATTCATAATAATAAACGTAATTGTAATGTCTGAAGGCTGTTCGATTATTTTTATTAGATTCTACTCGAGATTTAGATTATATCTCATAAACTTCTACGGGAAATAATTATGTGAAGGACTAACTAATAGGTAAATTGATATTGAGAATTTTCAATATAATACAGTCTGGATCAGTTATCTGTGATTTGATTTGCATCAATTATTATTGTTTTCAACGGAATTTTATAAATTTATTTGTAAGTACTCATTTTTCTTTTTGTCTTTTGTCTTTTGATATTGTACTCGTCATTATTTTTTTATTTCATTCTTTAGGATTGAAATAGAATGTTTCACTGCTTGATTTTTTTTTCTAGTACTTTCAGTAGTTTTATTATTGTACAATTCATTAACCCTAGTATATTCGTCATTCGATAACGTGATCCAGATGTTAGATTCGCCAGTTGTTATGACTTAATATAAAGTTGTTATTTCGCCATTCGATACCCGGTGCCATTGACATATGTATTGAAACAATACCCTCTGTTATTCTAAACAGGAATGATTCATTAAATGGTTTTATTTGTAACATTTTCATGAATATTGGGTTGATTGGTTTGTAAACAAGGATGGTTTATTAAATTCGATCAGTGAAGGATTTGTATTATCGTCCAAGATAGCATTAATGACATTTATCTACACTTACCATTTGAATTATTTATAATGTTGTATTTATTTCAATATCTAAAGGACTATATGTATTATAGGAACCTTGTAGTTGATATGGCAAAATTATATTATCAGTAAAACCGAAGAACCAATTTAAACATATCTTATCATTTTGCACTGGTGGCTACAAAAACTATTTTTTATATATTTATCGCAAATTGTTTGCAGATACTATCAGAATTTCTGCTGTTAATTTTATCATTAATATTTAAGTTCAAAACAAAGAAATATTTAACGTCAGAGATAGTGCTGTCGCTAAGAATAATTTCAATAAGTATGTATAAGTAATTATTTAAATAATGTCTGCGTATCGATATACGATATTGGTAGCAATAAAGCATAATAATATATAGAAATTGCTGACAGATGTGAATAACGATAAGTTTCACAAACGTGACTGAAGAAAATTACTGATATAGTAATGATGCGTTGGATTGTCAAGAAGAAATCAACTCTAAGATCAAGATAAACAACGAGTACATTTATTTAAAAGCATTTAATACTGTTAACTCAAGGTTAGGGATTACTCCACGGATGATACTCTATTACGTATCTTGAGGACAAATTATGCAATCTAAAACCTATAAAAAGTAATCTCTTTTATCTAAAAATGTTATATTTACCTAAGTATTATTATTTTGTTATTGAACCACCGCCGATGATTAATAACAAAACTATGTAGGCCAAATAATTGAATGCATAACAATAATTTATTTGCAGTAATACCTAGAGGTTCCTCAAGGTATAATATAGGACCACACAAATAATATTTGATATTCTGAGTAGCAGAATTTGTGATTTTATCCGGTAAATGGTCATACTGATCAGTCTGCTTCTTTTTTTCATGTTATTTATAGCATAATTGGCAAATTGTGGATATAATTATAAACATCTGTGCTCTAAACCTTTAGAGAAATACAAGCGTTTGCGCGAATTAATTACACAGAAGCCTATCTTTGTTCTTTTGTTATTGGATGTATTGTACATCTGTAATATTTTTATCATCCAATGAAATTATCCTTAATTTAACCAAGGGTACCTCAAGGTAAAATTATACGGCCATTGAAATAAAGTAAGAATATAAAAAAATAAACTCACTGGCGTCATAAGCTGCGGTGTCGCCAGCGGGCTCGCGAGGCTCGAAGTGAAACTTATTCCGCTCCCAAGATCGAAGTCGCATATCTTCACTGGGCAAAGTCTATCGCGGTGAACGCATAATATGTTCTCTGGCTTGAGATCGCGGTGCGCGACACCTTTACCGTGGAGGAAATGTAAAGCGTTCGCTATCTCACGCACGATCTCTGCCGCTTGCGGCTCTGAGAAATAGTGGTGCTCCTGTATGCGTGACAGGAGCTGACCGCCGTTGATCTGAAACAATACATGAAATATCGTTGTAGACAAACAATGGAATTGATGCATAATACGTGTTATGACGGAAAGAGAGAATAAAATATAACAGATACCGGACAGCTAGTAAGTCTAAATATCTAGGAGCACTTCAGTCTTATACATAAACTTTGGAAAAATTGTGAAAGAAGTGTGATAGACACGAATTACAAACAATCAAACCAAAAGGCTCCTAACATAGCCTCACGGAAGTAATGCTATGATAACCTAACATCCCTTCAACAGCTACTCATTAGACATAAATTTCTCAAAATAAGTATGGTTCAGGAGTTTATCACTGAATACATTATACCTACACAGAAATAGACGGTAAACAACGCCATCTATGATATCACGCAACAGGCTATATTATTTGCTACCAATTAGGAAATGAAACTTGCTATCTGAGTAGATAGTTGAATAAATTACAATATGTCTGCGGAAAGAAATAATTTAAATAATAACAAGCTTAATCACATTCTTCCTTTTAACTTCCACGATACGTATTATTGATATAAATCATTTCCAATGCTTCAGATAATAAAGGAAATATTGTGAATTCTATTCAACTTGAGAAAAAGAAGTGGTGCAATTTTCTAAACATTAATAAAGTCAATAATGGGAGTTAAAAGATTGTGAAGGCCCTTAGTAAATTTTCACAAGATCTTTGAAACGTCTCAATAGAAAACAATGGGACAGTTAGTGATGACAGACTATGTATAGGAAAAAGAAATAACCCACGGGAAATTAACAAACACTCAATCTAACAAATCAAAACGTTTGTTATAAATGCAATAATTATAACAGAGCATCGTTATTAGTTATCTGTCGCCAGTTCACAATTTCCGCGTTTTCCTATAATTAATTTGATACGATTTTATTAAACATTATTGCAATAACATTACGATAAATTAAAACGTAAAGTATTATTATATTATAACTCATTGCCTAGAACATTCGAACAGTCATTCCGTTTAACAGCAAATATTTTCCACGTGGGACAAACAGCTTGTTTAATATTAAACATAAAAGTATGGTCTACATATGTGTTGTCTGTGAGTCATTCAAACAAAATTTCGTTTCAATTATTACCGCTCATAATCATTTAAATGCAAAAATGTTAATTGAAGAAAATACTTAATTCACTACATTTAATTATTTGAAAGCTAAATTAAAAATGCGTTACACAAATATGATGCAATACATGTATGCATGATGCAGTACATACTTCGAGAAAATTGATGAAAACTGTAAGTAATAATATTATAATAGGTACCTACTAACAAAAGCTTAAAAATGGTAAAGAGTTGTTTAATTATGTGCATATCAACACAGCAACTTAAAAGGACCAAAAATAGCAAAATGACCAACAAATTGATGGGATTGATCCATATCATGAAACCTTGCATCATTATAATGATGAAATTACATTATGAGACACTACCACAGACAGACACGATGTCTATGAACATGATTGTGTGAGTAATGAACTGTAAGAAAAATGTGAATTCCTTATATATGCGTCATTTCTATTTATTACCTACAATATTATCGAAGTCGAGCGAACAACACATGGGGGACTTGCATATATTTGCAAAGGTAATGCGATCGACGTAAAGGATATAAACACAATTAAATTCAATAACTTACAAAAAAATGGTACCGTTTGAAATGAACTCTAAGAAGAAAAAGCTGAAGTGATAACTCCAAGATTAAATCCAATAAAAAAATTGAAAACGATAAAAAAATAAACATAAAAACAAGGAAAACCTATCAGAAAACGAAAAATACGCATTGAAAAAAGAACAAATAAATGAAAGGACCATGTTTATACTTAAAGGTGAAAAAGGAAAACTACAATATTGATAGAGAAGTAGTCGTGTATTTAATTCCAATTTAAAACTGGTTTCATACTTTATTTAGTAGTTAGTTGTAGTTAAAATGAATTGGGGTAAACTTAGAAGTTAGAGTCACTAGTCAGTAGACTAGATGTCAAATTGTCTCACCTTCTCGAAGACAAGATAGAACTTGTCTGTGTCCTCAAAGAATTCAATGAGCTGGATTATGTTCGGGTGTCCCTGGCAGTAGTGGAAAGTCTCCACTTCGCGGAACACCCTGGCGCGGGCGTGCCCCGGCACTTTGTCGATGATCTTCACTGCGAACTCTTGGCCCGTGTAGATGTTTACGCACGTCTGTACCGAAGCATACGCGCCCTCGCCTAAAACCTCGCCTGTAAGCTTGTAGAGGTCTGAAGACAAAGGGGACAACATATTAATATGTAGTACCTACACAAACCATATTATAATAAACTGTTCGTTTTTATCTACAATCAAAGCATTACTGAACCAATTTGCAGACTTAATCTTTAAGATAAGAGTAATTTAAGATAAGTTCTGCCAATGTTTGCTAATTACCTTGAAAACATGACGTGACAACGGAGCTTCCAGAGCGCTTCTTTCTACGGCGCTTCCTGCGCGCCTCTTCCTTACGTCGCTGCAAGTCCTCGCTGTCGGGGATAGGGACAGGAGCGGAGGCCTCATTGCCTCGGGGGCTCTCGTCCGACTCGCGCTCACTACCCGACTGGCTGCTGCAGCGACCCACACCTATAGACAAATAAAAAACTCAATGTAATACCAATTTCCGGCAGGCATCATTATGTAAATCTTCTCGAAGTTCATCGGTTGACTTATTGATTGTCAGTGTCTTAGGAACAGGTATCAATAAAAGATGAACAATTAATTATATGGAATTCTATGTTGTATTCTGTTATGTTTAGTAGTAAAGTAACTAGTAAAGTAACAGTTTTTGCAAGTCGTTTTTCTTTAACAGTTTTGCTACCTTAGTTTTTGCCAACGATTGCCTTTTAATTCGGTTGATATAAATATATTTTTTACACGTAAGTATCGCAATGTTCGTTTGTAGTCTGCACAAAAACAAATTATCGATTGACACAGATAAATAAAATAAACTTATTCTATACGTTTTTGTGAGGACAGTTGTCGTTTGGTGGGCCTCCCACAAAGCTAGACGTGAATCGGACGCTATGAAACTGTTTCGGCAATGACTACATTAGAATTATGGCGACATTCCTTGTTTTATGTATGAACCACGCGGAATATTACGTAGGAAGGCATTAGTACAATAACTTGAGCCTGCACGTCGTCATCATACTGACGAGTGACGACTCTCACTTTACTTTTGTTGTCAGCTATTGTTACAGTTTTCATCGTGTTATTGTTTACAAAACTGTAAATAAGTTCCCTAAACATCCTCAATACAAGAAATGAAAATTTTGACATATTATCATCAGAACAGTTTTCCCGGAACAAAATTTGTTTCTATCAGGGCAAATGTGACGCTTGTCATCGATAATATAATTCTGACGTTAGACGTGTCGTGACTGTGCAAGCTGAGCTGGCAAACAAAGCCGGTTCAACGACCTACATGGCCGCACCCAGCGCTGCGCGTACGCGCCCACGTTACGCGATCACTCGGCCTCTTGGCGTAAAAACTAGCAAAGTTGCATCTACTAAAAGAAATAAACAATTCGTAGTTCCAAAACTTTGCTGTTGACTATGATTTTTATAGAACGAATATTCATGTTAACATGGGCGGTTCAGTTCCCAATACAGATTAAAGGTCGGATTACTCGCCATGTTTCGAGTCAAGATAATCCGCTTTGGGACATAACGCTTTGTCCAAATTAAAGCAAGCTTTATCGTATATAGACTACATTGTACAAGCTACATACCTAACAAGATACAATAAAGAGACTGGCAACGAGGAACATTGAACGACGACGCCGACGGAGGAATGAGAATCATTGTCTACTACGTGATCAGTTTCTAGGTATCTAGTCATTTGCTCGTTTGAATTCATCTTCCTTGTTTAAATGCAACATTAATTTAAATGCTGGCACGTTTGGTAAACGATTGAATAAAGCGTTTGCGTTGCGTGTTTATTCGGTCCATTCGTTATAATGAATGATAAAAATGAAACTTAAGAATTAATTATTGCACGCGATGACCTCAACATGGGACGCTCGACAACAGCGCGAATGCGCAACAACCGTACGGCTCGTACTACTGCAACAATCGGACCCGAAGCACACCCACGCATACAATCAGCCGTTTCAACATAGAAGCTTCCTGTTTATATACTGAATTGTTCTAAATTTTTTACAGAAGTAAAGCATCTGTGTTGTATACGTCCATTAAAAATACCGCACCAAACTTCGTATGTATACAAACAATACGCCACGACAAGGGAACCTTCGTGATACTAAAACTGAGAGTGACTGAGTCATCAACTGGTTCATACTCAAACCGAAATACAAAGCACACAGTAACACCCACGATTTGCCTTGGTAAAAAAAAAACAAAATCAAGTGTCCAAAATAGTTAAACGTTTAAGAGCTCCATCACAAGCTTACAACAAAAACCGGGTCCCAATCAAATCAAATTAGTTACATTCGAGAGCAGCCACCAAACGAACGTCAAACAGTTGTTTGTTAATAACTGGTAGAAGAAGTGTTCAATTATTGTTACAGATTTAATTTCCGATGCCACAAAGTAATTGTATACTTGTCTTAAAGTATCGCATGGTCGTCGCGTGACGATTCAGGCAGCACGTGGCAGAACACTCGCCTCGCAGTGTAGCGTGGCTGGTTACGTAAAGCATCTCAACCACGGTAGCAGCCCCACAAAGACTCCTCAGTTCAATAATAAAATTATCATCCCAAACAATTTTCGAAATCTCACTCCACCAAGTTCGGTACTAGTTTAGGCGAGGTCGAGGTGAAACAATGGTTGACCCAAATTCTTAATAACAAAAGACTATCAAAATTATAACGATCGTATTGTAAACTGTATTCTGTTCAAGAATAGCATTCAATTTTATTTGTTTAATACATTTAGTTTAAGCAAAGAAACTTATAATCATTGACTCATTACAAATACCTACAAGTAATGTTCCGGAAATTAACCCAGTAATCATGCAAATCAATTTATATTATATATCTATAGTATGCACGCAGTTAGAAGTGATAAAATATTAAAATTCTATAACGGTTGTAAATATGGGCACACTCAGTACACTAATAAAAATTTAGGGTAGAGTAAAATTGACACCAGACAGTTTTGCCCTCAGTCGTAAGTTTCTACTTTCTAATCTGGGCTTAGTATAAACGCTTGGCCACGAATGCGCTCTCTAGTTTCCGATTGTGGGCCCATTATGCTTTTGTTTTATGCCCATAGGCCATTGGAAACTGTTGCATTCTAATCGCAACTAAACACGAAGGTAAATCGTGTTATTTGCCTTTTAATTCCATTCATCTTGATAGACATGGTTTTGAACTCTGCTGCAAGAGCCAACTTTACAATGGTTGGATAAACCTAGGAAAATGTATTCTTCTGATAACTTCTATACAAAATTTCAAATTCGAATGAACAATCTGATATCGCTTATCTCTTCATTAAAAAATCAGCAAACCAATACTTCAAATCACACATGAGATTTCTTCCATTGCAGTCATATTTCTAAATTCAATATTTTTTTTCTTAAGCAACATATAGGTAAGTGCATAAAGACAAATGTTAACATGTACAATTACTTGGCGAGGATAGGGGGATAGTTTGACAAATAAATTGCACTTTTTCGATAACAAAATTTTAATCGCCAACCTCGCATATATCGCTAGCGTAATTTCTAAATCAGTCGACCAATCCATCATAATCACTATAATCAAAGATCAAAGTCGACGGTTAGAGTTGTGATGAATAAACTGCCAACTCGGCCTGGCACGGCCGCCGAACTGTTTGCGATCATATCTAGGTGAAACTTCTACTAGGACGTACCAATCTATAACTACTGCAGTACGTAACAAACCACTTTCACTTACCAATGATTTTGCCCCCTGTCTAATGATAACACATGTAATGAATGCAGTATATGATCTAGACGTTGACAAAGCAAGAACATAACTTATCGAGCTGATAAGCCACTTTTGGAATGAACTACAACGTTAAGCGGTGATATAGGTAAAACCAGTACACCTATGGCAATATACGAAAGGATGCTCGCAATTAGTATAAAAACCAGAATTCAGCCAGGAAAGCCTTTTGTGACTTAAAAAGAATAAACTGTCAGCACGGAGATTTTGCTAGCTGTAGAGGTCAATCAAATTTGTTGAATGGCATATGCAAGTACAAATTAAATATGAATGTAAAATGAATGAATATCATCAATTTATGTTATGCGAGTGTGAAAGGGAGAACTATGCAACTGCCGACAAATCGATTCGCGAAAGGCGTAGTGGGGGAATTTACGGGGTGAAGGGAACCGAGTTTGATATTACCGGAACAAGCGTGAAGTCCGTCACGGTCAAGGTTACTCCGTTTTGCTCAACGACATGATTGACTGATTTCAATACAGACTTAAAAATTGCAGCCATTGATTGTTTAAAAGTTTTTCAGACCATGTTGAAAAAAAAGATAAAGAACAAGTTGTAACTGCCCCAGAAGACGACCGACATACCTACCTAATCTTTTTTATTTATCAGAAATACGGAAAATACTTCGATGTCTGGATGATAATAAAAATTATGAAAATATTAAGGTAATTTTTATTCGATAAGTATGTCCACAATCACTACGGTCTATTAAGTAATATCTGTTACAAAATGGGAAAAATTCTCAAGAACTTATATAAATTCAGTAACACTAGTGCGCAGTTTTGTTTTAGTAGGTGACCTTGGCCATGAACGCCGTGGGGCGACGCGCTCCAGCGGCCATGTTGAATTGAAACCGTGGAGAGTAATGAAACTGCATCAAATTATAAACGCATTCTTACCAATTTGATTTTTAAACAGTGGATCAATAACAACCAATAAACGCGTGATACGAAGAAGCGAGGAAAATCAAAAATGTGCAATACAATACATACACACATAAATATTATTTTGCTAATGACATGCATTCCAAACTGAGGAAGTAGGTACATTTTTCTAAATTTTCGAATACAATACGAAAGAACTGAAATGGAAATGACAAAAAAACTTCTTATTAAAAAAAAACAAACAAAATATTGATTTGAAGCAAGACATTCTTCAATTGCGATCACAGAATGAATTGTTCACGTTTGTTATAACGTAACAAAAATTTCTCTGGAATGATATCAGCCGCCGAATTAAGTAAAAATGGCTAGATTCAGATTCATTTATTCCACTTAAAATAGAGTACAAATTGGTTTTATTCTATGGCGTTTCATTTTTGTTTAAAGTGCTATGTCGGATGGAAAGAATAGGAAATTTTAAAACAAATAGATGTTATAACAGTGCAAGTGGATAACAAAAACCAACAAACTAACTGAACATTAAACAGTAAAAATAATTATAACTAATCGTATCAGGAAACATATGGATTATATCATTCACGTTTGTTATAAAACGAACGATAGAACTGCTGAATGTGTTCAATATCATAAACATAACGAGTCGAATTCAGTGGATGTTGCGAAATTGCAGATTGTGAAACAGTGTTGGGTGTCCGGTCAACGATCGCTCCATGCAACGTGAACTTTGACATTTAAAGTATATCCTATTATACTCGAATTCAACAAATTTTCACGTTAGGTACCTTTTGCTTTTCAATGTTGACGTAGAAACAAATTGGACCATTTATTAATTTAACGTGTAGCTTGCCGTCCAATTTTGGACTTTTCAACCAACGTGTATCAACCGTGTAAATGACGTTTTCTGTGATAACTTTGGTCTCTGAACAAAACACTGCACATTATAATCATCAGCCAGATATAAGTCAAACCAAAGTTTTACTTCAAGGGAAGTAGCAAAAACAGTAAAATGAAAATAATACAAACTAAACGGCAATAACAATCACGTTCACGTCACCAGCCGGTCATAAAATTCTAAGTTTAAATTGCAATGCATTGAGTGTGGTCAGTGTTTTGCAGTACATCAATGGATTATTAACGACAATATCTTTATTTATGAAAACAACCAAGGATAATGGTGTAATATATTTTGTGATTAAACTTAAAATTCATATGTTGCGATGACTGCCATATTTACCATCGAGAAAGAACAGGCGATGACAGAATCATAATAACAAATGAATCAAAAGGTAGCTGAATCAAATTAAAGGTGTCAAAAGATGTAATACACCGGCACATGACGCAACGAATGATAGGTTACAAACTAAGTATTATAAAGTGCATAAAAAAGATGAATAGTATGAAAATGATACAATGCAAAGAAATATTCATAAAAACCATCTATTGAGACCTATTAAATTACCTATAACATTGATTTAAAATGTCAATACTTCCCAATATCTGAAATGGATTGAAAACTAACAATTATCCAAATCTAATTAGCAATATCTCAGTTGAAGCTCTAAGCTACTTACTAAGTTACAATAAGAAATTAAACTAAAATGGTTGCTCATTTGCAAGTTCTATCAATTTACTTAACAACCACATCAATATATTATAAAACAGAATCAACTACGCAGTAGGCGCAAAAGGCCGGACAGATAGATGTACGAAAATCTTATAAATTAAGTACTACCTACGTGACTTGCGCTAAACGAGCACCCATTATGTATGTATGTATTAGAAAATCAAACTTACCGCTATCTACACTCTCTTCTGAAACCTTCTTCACCATCCTGAATGCCTGATGCGTTGATACAGCGATATTGAGAATTATAACGAGTAGGTGTACTACTCTTGAAAAGCCGCTTTCAAACTTGTGGCGGCTGCCTTCTCGACGTGAAATCGGAACGGCGATAAAAATAAGATAGAAAATAAACGCCAAAATTAAATTATAAAGCACCACGGTCGAGAAGGATTTACGGAAAGTGTGCCGGAAGGTAATAAACAAACACTGCTAGAAGGCGGAATGAAAAAAACTGCTGTGTCGTTAGCGATCCATCCTACACACGCCCGCCCGTCCGATGTTCTTAAATCCAACTGAGGAGTAGTTCGTATAGCCGGCTCAACCCGGCGCGCACATACACAGTCCCCCCGCGCCCCCCTCTTTCGTCGCTCGCAAAGCTGTGCGTCGTCGTTGTTGTGGCCTCTCTCGTCCCCGCGCATGCGTTCTCACTCGCACTGCTGACGTGTTATTATTTTTTGTCGTTTATTTTTTCTCCACGTCGCGGTCGCTCGTCGTAACTTGCCATCAAAATAACATAAATATACGTATTGTCTATACCCTCGCCATTCAAGTATGTACATAAATAAGCCAGATGTTGTACTTAAAAAGAATCCAAATAGATGTTATACGTTTTAAGATTTCAGTTATAATGTTGTTTACTCCGCTTTGTTTATTTGCCACCATCGTTCCACAGCTATGGCATCTGATAAGTAGGTATTGCGAAGGTTACATCATCAATGTTTTGCCTTTATGGTATATGAGACGCAACAATAAGTTTCTTATGAAACTGATATTTATTTTCAAATTGGATCTTATCTGAAGTGGATCCATCAATTCGCGGTGATAAATAAATCTATTATATTTTTATACATAAATAATGATTCATCAAGTTTGTCTCAATAAATGACTCTAAGAATGCGTTATCAAAAGTGTTCAACACATAGTCTGAATGAACGAAAACATTTGCGCACCTCTATTACATCATCTATTTAAATTAATCTGAAGCTGGTCCTCGTATTCAGCCCATTTCTTTTAGTCTTTTATAATATTACTTTCTTTATTTATATACGCTGTTATGCAACAGGGAATCCTTTGTCTTCCTAACCCTCCCATGCATGACCTTCACAGGGCATTTGTTGACAAACAAGATACGGGAACGGGTGCTCAACGCAAAACGCACGTGGTTCGGGCCAACCGGTCCAACCGGCAACCGGCGCGGCGCCTCCCCGCCATGTTTGTTGTCACGCCATGTCTCTTTCCCTCTCTAACATAGGCTGGTACTCTTCCAACACTCGCCATCTCTATCACACAGCCTTTTCGCTCGATGGCCTACGTGACCGACAATAACAATAACATAACCCTAACAGATAGTACTGAAGTCAATAACTAAATTCCACATACATAATACGGCTTCTTTCTAATTCGGTAGTATTACAATTAAGATACTGAAATTCTGCATTGGATGTGGGCATTGCAGCATTCTTATTTCATCAAACAGCGTTGGTATTATAGTTCCACTTAGATCTATGTTTAGTGCCCTGAAATCAGTCAGCTGTGCGCATCGGATGTGTCGCGATAATGCATCGAGTAGCGTCACTCCAAAATAATAGTCAGATAATATTATTTACACAATTAACTTTCTGCTTACCACTACGTTTTATTACTTCTAATACCTCAATCTCTTTACTGCTCTATTGTTTGTTCTTAGATTACCAGTAAAGTTTTACTACAATTTCTTTGTCAACTAATTAACGGCGTCTTCGGAAGCCAAAAATCAGCCGCAAAATAAAAATAATTCGTTACTTACAATGTGTCTGTTCTTTTTAGGTCACATTGTAGGGTTTCCATTAAAGCCACATAATTTCGAGGAAATAAAAAAGTAAGAATCGTAACACAACCCGTTACGTAAACGTAGTTTCCAAGAAACGACGCACAGGTTAGCAATATGAAAAAAAAACCGTACCAGCTAAAAACTGTTAACATTGGGGTGACAGAGTCAGCGAAACTTCTATAGAAGGGTGTTTGGGTATCGCTCAAACCTACTGCGCAGTAAAGTGGGATCCCTTTCTTTGTCTCGATTCGAATTCAAGTAGGAACAACGTTGCCAAAGCTTTTATTGTTTCCTCTCTGGGCATTATGGACTGATATATCACAATAGCTTAAATATTTCTAGTTCAAGCAAGAAATCAGTTTGAACAATAAGAACTTATTGATCGGCGAGGCTAACCTGTTTTTAATACCTTCCAAATGATAGCGTTAACATCGGCGTCTTCGTCCATTTCGAAAGCACTCTGAAACAAAAGATAAAACTTGGATCAAAACCCAAAGTTTCTGAGACAAACTTACGAGATATTACTAAGTGTTTCTACGGCTTCTACCCACACTTACTTAAATTATTTAACTCAACAACACAATTACATAACCAAGTCGCAAGCACTCTTCCCTGGGGCGCGTTTATAGCTAGTTGTAAATCTATTCATTGAAAATTTATTATATGGCCCCTCAACAAACATCAACAGATGAAACTGAGCTTGGCAGCATACGAATAGAGTCGAAATTTGATCATCTAGCTTCGCCCAAACCCAGGCACCTACTGTTGTTCATAGGTAAGCAAGGACTGCATTGGGGTATTCCCGAGGATCAAATTTTTTCTTGTCCTTTGTATACTTTTTTAAAATTTGGTTAAAGTTGAATTCGTTGTTTGAATCAGATCACGTACGCCAACGCTCGAATCGGCTGCACCTGACATCAGCACAAAGAAGTTTGACGTAAAAGAATTTACTTTTTGTAAGATCAGAGATATAAAAAAAAAAATGCAGACATATGCAGAGAGATCTGCCGCGACAAAAATAAGTACAGCGATGTTATTCCACGCACTAAACTGCGAGAATTGGCCGTAACTTTTCTCGAAAGATGACAGGATCTCAGTAAACCATTTACGTAATTTGCATATTATATTCATACTTAGCGACCGAGCCCCAAACTATTTAGGTAGACAAACAAGTAAAATCTTGTTTTAAAATTGACTATACTAGAAGACTCTTGCACAAAACATGACATATCTGCAATTCTATGTCTAGAAATAGGAGTCGTGGTATATATAAGTATGCATAATCGATTGAGTAGCATAGAATTGTTTATAAGACAGAATAAAGTTTAAGTAATGGAGTTCTTTTCAATGACAAAAGCGCAGCACCAGGTTATGTCATTGTCGTAATAGAATATATAATTCGGGGTGCAGCATGAATAAATCATAACGAGTAATCAGAAATAACAGTCACCGACAAATATAGATTTCAAAACAGATATGCTTTTATCATTACTTAATATAAATGTCGATCTACGTCAATTTGTTGATTGGGCGGATGGTGAAGTTAGATCAGTTTTATTAACGGATTAACCCAATGTTTATAAGATCCGGAAATCTACATCGAACATTTACCATACATTTCTTTGTAAACTGAAATATTTTCTATGCGTATATCCTTCAAGAAAGTAGAGACTAAACGCATTATATTGGATTATTACTGCAGACAAAGCAAATGTGTATAAGCGCGTGACAAAGTATACGCATTGTATATTTCACATACTGCAGTTTCTAGACGACAACAATAGATAACAGAAATTATCATGGGTACACGTACGGTAGCCATAACGAAAGTTGGTAAGTGTTTTTCGATGGTACATTTCTAAAATTTGCAAAAGGAAAGAATATATTATGACAAGAAGAAAAAAAACACCAAGCACCCTTAATGGAGCCCATGGGATTAACATAAAATCCTAGTAGACAGGTGCGTGTTAAAAATTTTAAGAAGCCAAACATTTCATGGTTTCCGTGTATGCGTTTTGCGTATTGAAAGAGATTTTCTGTTTCAGGAAAACTGAGGAAACTTTTGTGAGTCATAGAATTTATTAAATATTATTTTGGCTTTACTCACGTGTTGATTCGGGATTAATTAAAAACTCAAACGTAGACCATTTTCAAAAGCGAGCTCACGTGGCGGCGTCGCCGGTCTCACTGAATATACTTAAACCCTAGGCGTCCTAGGGTGCGAGCGGTGCAAATGCACCGGTGGGGCCGGGTGGGCGCCAAATTTATGTTTTGAGGGGCGCATCGAATAGCGCCCTTAAAAAAAAGTTCATCAGCTTGTCGCCTGAGCAATTAAGTACGTATAGCGCTACACATCTAGAGCCGCCATTTTCTTTTGCAAGACGCAGCTAGCAAATAAGATCTCACTACACATTATCTAATCATGGTCATACCATGTGTTGGCATGATTTTAATATCGTCAAAAGTTTGAAAGTAATTTATATTTAGGACTCGCACATCGAGGGTTCCGTTCCTTGTTAAGAAACTTATAAATAGTTATTTTAAATGGCAATAGTAAGTTAACAAGATAAAACAATTATAAATATTTAATAAGAAAATTTGAAAAAACAACTGATACGGATGGGATTCGAACCCACGATCTTCGACATACCGTGTCGGAATACGTAATACGTAATACGTAATGAATACGTAATGTATTTGTATTTGTACGGAATACGTAATGTATTTCGATAGATGTCGCCACACGCCTTAGGCGTGTAAAAGAGATTTGAAATTTCGATTGATACCGATGGGATACGGTTGCTCAGCGGTTAGAGCGTCGACACGGTATGTCGAAGATCGTGGGTTCGAATCCCATCCGTATCAGTTGTTTTTTCAAATTTTCTTATTAAATATTTATATTTAATAAGCTTTCATGTGCTATAACATGTAAAAAATTCACAAAAATATTAAGATAAAACAATTATTTGAACAGAAAACAAACGTGTTTTATTGTTACTTTTCTTGGGTTTTACATAGGAAATTGAGATACTCTTGGTGCCTGTGAATGTATAGTTGGACGCCGGGTTTTCATAAATTCCAAACACTTATCTACCAACCCGCACTATGGTGGAGTATAATGTCACTGTGTCTCTCACCACCATCTCCATTTGTGAAGGAAGGCCTTAGCTAAGCAGTGGGACAGCATAAGCTGATTTATTTATTAAACTAGACAATATAAGGTGGATCCAATGGCAGTAGAATTTTAATGAAAAGAACTGCTTCTAGTGTCGTTCAGCTGAAACGAATTTAAATATTTCTTCGATTTATTAAAAATATATTCAAAACCAAAACGTGAACGAAAGGTTACATTGTGAAAATTTAAAAAAATGCCTGGAAATGAATTTGTAAAGGGTGAACTGTTTTTATCGGCAGCCATTGTATTTTGATACGGTCACCCAAACCAAGGTTACGGAAAAACATTATTAGCAATGCTGATGTGGACTTTTTGCGCTGTTCTCTTGTGTAGTGATGTTTAATACATGTGAGGCTCGCAACGGTGAAGCAGTGTCGATCACCTCACTACACAGTACCTAAGTACAGTCGGTGGACACAGAAGTGTCCACCCACCAAACTTTGATGGCAAACCACGCAATATTACCAGTTTTATTGATACAATATATCCTATCATTGTCCTTCCCGAGGAGTAGAAATGAGACAGATATAATTAATTATAGGTACTATGTACAGTAATAGTCTCACTAAAACTGTTAGTTAGTATTCGAATGATCTGTGGTTTGCAACTAGTTGGATACTTTTCTATGTCCACTGACTGTACATCTGAATACCTTTTGATTTTCATTACGATCCAAGCCTGTGAATCTTAAAGAGCTGATATCTTTGTAAACATCCCATTTGATTCCAGGAATCACTTTATGAAGGAAAAACACACCGTGAAATTTTTGTAGTCTTTATTTATACCTTGCAGGGGTAAAACTAAGTATTCATGAATGTGAATAATTTTTACGGAGCAACTTTAAAATCTCAAGTTTTTATTTTTATTCCGGAGTGTTAGGTTTGGACCAAATCTTTATTAATAAAACCTATGCCAGAATAATAGACATTTTTATTAAATTACATACCTGTGACCAGATTTCTTAAAAATATTATTAAATAAAGACCACTGTGACAAGTTTACAGACAATGTATGGAATTTCAAAAACTATAGGTAAGTAGTGTAACAAAATGACAATAACCCTGTGAAAATATTATCGAGACTGAGTCTTAGATCGAAATTTTCGATCATTTTCATTTGTTGATTGTTTCCAACAAAAAAAAATGTATTCGAGAGGTATTTCAAGTTTGTTTTCTAAAGGCTTTGGCTTTGCTGGCATAAAGTAAGGATGGAATGGTTGGTACAGATTTACCCAATCGGTTTTAACAGGAACGGGTTCCGGGAACCCTAAAAACTAGTTCCATAACTTGTATTCAAGAAAATAATTATGTTTACGTCTATAAATAAATGCGAATGCTAAGGTAATCTAGGCACAAATGAATGGACAGTAAAAACGATTGACGTCAATGAAACATACCTATATGAATTAAACAGTGTACCAACAAACCAATAACTTTGTAACTTCTAAGAGTTGTACCGTAAATTCAAAAGATTATAAAGGAGACTGTCTTAACTTCCATACGAAATGACCTGCAAACTCCTAATCAATAGCTATAAGTGTCCCCTTTGATCGGCGAGGAGTAAGCATAGTGCGTGGGTGTACCATTCTACACCCACGCATCACGAATGATGGCCTCTGAAATAATATAGGGGCTTTTCGTTATTTATAGACCTCAATTCCAGCTCTAGGCTATAACTGAAAATTACTTAACTGAATAATTGCGCTTTTGCGATCATAGTCTCATCATACTATTTTTTTGCCTCCAGTCAAAATCCAAGACAGTCAAAATCAGAGATGCTTTTTTAGCAAAAATAAGTAGATCCTAGTTAAATAGGAGTTAAATCATAACACTAGAAGGCCCACTACCAAGATAAATACTGCATAATACGATCACACTGGAATAAATAAATAAATAAAACAAATATTACGCTCACAACCAAAGTCGTTTCATATAATCTGTGTGTAAATTATTGTTTTAAACATTTTTTTTTGTAATTGGCTCGATACGAGTAAGCCGGTAACCGCAGAATAGTAAACTGACACTAATACGAGGCAGATTAACTCGTAGGTAATCGGTTACATTTGCGGTTAACACAATTAACGTATTTATTACAGTCTTTATAGGTTACCATTGTTTACGAAATATAATAATTAATTATAATTATTAATTGTGGCCAAATACAGCAAATTATATGAGTATTAGTCATTAATATAAATTATATCTAGAAAAAGAACGTAGAATTTACATATATCTTTATCTGGACAGCCTTCTTAGATTACGACAATACACCAAGCATTATACATATATTGAGTGTTCAGTCTTTTCTATCTAAACGAATATTGCCTTATTTATTTAGAGAAAAGATTTGATTTTTTGTATGTTTATAATAGAGAATATAAAACGCTACTTAACCGATTTAAAAAAGTCTTTTACCTATAGAAAGCTACAACAGCAGCGAGTAACATTTGCTGAATTATTTTTTTAATTAGATGTTCTTACGCAAATAATAGACGGCAAGACTTCTAACAGAGGTACAGGCAGACGAATGTAAGAAAAACCAAAACCACTAATGTACTCAAAACTTGTCGATGATAAAGTGAAAACAATACATTTTATTCAGATGAAATCTGAACTAGACATAAAAACCATAACGGAAACATTTTCACCTGCATCTCAATAGTTTCGTTACACGAGGACTTTGGTCAAGGACAGATCCATCAGAAATTCAGATTGTCCAAAATTTCCAATTCCGTATGAGCAGGCGAAAAAAAAACATTATTTTCAGGTTCGATGCACTCGGTCACAACTCCACAAGTGATGGCCATGTATAAACTGACATCAGAAAAAATATTGCCCGAATACAGAATGTAATGTTATGGACAGTTTCGGTGTATTGAAAGGTGATGGAATATAAAATATAACGCTGATTCCTAGCACAATTGTTTAAGATAATATTTTAGACTATTCTCTTCATTAACTACTCCAAAATTCATAATTATCCAAGGTTTTTAAAATTTCAAACGTGGTTCTAAACCAAGTACACAATTTCCATAATATTTTTTATTATATTATAAACAAGCCGCTTCGTAACAAGTTTGGCCAGATTAGTATGATGCCGAGTTCATACGAGTGAGGCTCACATGATGTCATCGTCGACACATAACTTACTTAAAACCTCGAATCAACCATCCATGTGTGCGTGACTGTTAGACTTATCTAAACAGAAACACATACAAATTAATTCTATAGCCGACTGGAAAGTTCCATGGTGCCACTATGTAATGCTTTTAAATTTAAAACTAGCCTTGCTTTAGCATCCCTTACTGACTATTGAATAGATGACTTCTATTATAAAAGGAAATGAATCGCACTCCGAGCGAAAATCCAGTTATATTAAAAAATATGTAGTAAACAAGATTTTCGTTATCAAGAACAAAAAAATAATCATCTATTCATTGTTATTCTTTCAGTTGATCACGTTTCGCTTTCGGTCAAGGATAATTAGTTGCGAATTAATAACGATTCAATAGACGAACTAATGATTAATAATTAATGATTGTCTTTAGTTTCGCATAAATTATACTCGAACAGTAACAATGCAAGTAGATTACTACACGTCAATCTAAAAAAATAAACCAATAACTCTATGAATCATGAATCTTCTACTAATGAAAAAGAAAATTACATCTGGTAATTGTTACTACTCAATATTCGGTAACATATTGGGCCGGTTCACAAATTTGTTTTTCAAAATAAAAATATATTGTGCGTAAAAGAGGAATATTATCTTGAAACCTACAAGACCCAATCTCATCTACGTAAGACATTAGTCGATAACCTGGAACATATGTACAGAGTATACACTGATAATGTCTGATAGCGATTAAAATGCTACAAAAACATCGGGTTACGCAACCTTAAATAAACCAATAATAATAACACATCCACTAATTAAATAAATGTTTTTAAACACATTTTAAGTAGCCACATGGAAATGAACAATGGCTACCAATACGCGCGCTTTATTTAGCCCAAGTTCACAAAGTTCAACCTCAACATACATTTAAATATATTTTTAAGGTTGTTGCAGTTACTAAGGAAAACTTACTGAAAATGCTAGTGCTAAATTTCAGTAAGTTCAAAGGTGAAAACGCTTCACAAAATACGCTTCAAAAATGTTTAGCAGTCGTATTCTAACAGAACGATATTATAATACTTACATTGAATGAAAAAGTTGATTTAAACATTTTTGAACCTCAAGAGCCAGTATAAAAACAGCTTCAAACAATAAAAGAAGACGTAATTACACAAAGTTTGAAGGAACGCAGCATTATGCTGACGTAGAAAATGGTTCGTGACCTTCTACGTTCAAAAATAATTATGAACACCTACGCTACGCTGAAACCAGATCAGTAAATGTAGGGCTTCATTGATTTGACCGAGTCTCAAATCGCGATGTTATCAATTGTGATCGATTTTTTGTACTTAAACGATACTACGCGGACCAAGTAAACAATTATAATTCCTGGTTAAGTGAAGTCGAGTTTATGAATTGTTGAGGAAGTCTTAAATGTCACTTCCTACCCATTATAAATTGCGTATGCAAACAATGGCTATTCAGTAAGTAGGTTGTCTGAACGATGTAAATGTGGTGCATTTTGTCGTGTGCAACTATGTAGTGCGCGTACGCAACATCACTCATATTTACCATCCATGACCCGCTTATCCATGTTAAGTTGTTGCTCTGACATCGGCTTGACTGGTTAATCTCAAGCGATTAGGGTAAAACCTCAACAATTAATAATTAATTGATAAACAATTTCTCACAGAGCGTGCGTCAATCAATACTATCTACTTTGTATACTGTGGTTCTCCGTCGATTTGGATGATAGGATAGCCTGATAATTTGGAAAATCATCAGGTCCAAAATTCTAAACAACTTTCCCTAAGTAACATAGGACATCTAAAAATTAAAAATTGACTGTTCATTCAAAGTCACTGGTCACGTGACTCACGTTTGTATGAGTAATTGAATTTTCGTTTTCAGATTTCGTTTTCGATCTATGTTCCTTGGCGGAAATTGACCTGTTTCATGAACCTTATAAACTCCTAAAATTTAGCAGGTCATTAAAAAATCAGGTTGTATAGCGCAAGATTCCGAACGACGCGACGCGTAATGCTTCATGGTAGATGTTTGTTTAAATTGCCTTAATTATTTCAATAGCCAAGTCCAATGTGACAGTGTGCTATGCTCTGGTTAAATTGAAAGAGTAAGAAAGCCAAAGCGTTTGTTTAGAAGAAAGGCAATCATACCCCCAGAAATGTAACAAATATATCATAATTGAAGGCAAGAGAACTATTTTTGTAGTCAATTTAGTTGAATACTTGAGAGTAATATTTTGTCGTAAGATTAGCCGTGGCAGCTTGCTTATTAGTGGGTCATGTCATAATGGGCGCCACTCCTCTCTGACAGTTATCTATTTTCGCATTCTTGTAGCGAGACATCCAGACCTGCCTTGATTTTGTTAGATATCAATTGCTTTAGATCATAATAATTTTATGTGCAGCTGTAATGCACAAGTGTATGAGCAGTATTATTTTTCTAGTCGTAACTGTAAATATAATATACACTATAATAATATTAAACTACATCAACAGACTTTAATAGTTATAGACTTAAATAAACATAAAATAAAATAAACTCCATAGACATAGTTAATATGGCATAGATCACTGTAGATTGCAAATAAGAGATATAAGCGTAGATTTATAGCAATGAGACTAGTTTTTCTTTAATAAGTAGAGGCGTAATGGTCTTAGATCAACTAAAGAGTCAAGGTGAACTTTGTTATGTAATACTTACAAACTTTCGTCACGCTTCATGGATTTGTCTACGTGTTTTTTATGTATTTCGCAGTAACTGGGGCGCTAACTGTTTGTGTAAACGTATGTTTTCAGAAAAAAATCTTTAAATAAAAAGTTTTACATACTACCAATTTTTTTTCTGTTATGTTACTACACACTACTTGTGCTGTACTGCTTATATATAATAGCTGGTGTCACAGTGTTTCCAATGTTTATAACCACGAAGCAATTAGCTTCGAGTTTATAACTAAAGTTAGCGCCGTTCAAGCGGTAAGTTTGTTAGGTAGATAATTTTACAGTTTCCAGTCTCCATGATTTTATAAAAAGTACTTTAAAATTTGATACTGATACTGAAATGCAAGTGTCTAAAAGAGTGATGAATATAAGTGTTGATGGAGAGAAGGGGCGAGGGAGACCAAAGAAAAGATGGATGGAGTGTGTAAGCACTGATATGAATGAAAAAGGAGTAAATGCTCCGATGACGGCTGGTAGAGAGGAATGGAAGAAGAAGACGAAAGAAATGTATAGGATGACATTACCTTTATCGTTATGTCACGTGGTCAAAACAAACGAATAGAATCGAATCCTATTCCTATAGGTACATTTCTTTCGTTTTCTATTCGTTAGCGATTGTAGATAATCAACTTGGCTAAGCCCCTAGGGCAGGCGAAGGGAGACTTCAAAATTTGATACTAATTGATACTACCTCAGTAATCATCGTTCTTTGCTAACGGAATACGTTGTATTCTTCTCTACCATGATTTACAAAATCTTAGCCGAACAGTGAGACAGTTTTACCAGTCTGATTTATTATACATATAACAACATACACTTAAGTATCTATCAGAGGAAAATGTTTAGCATACAAATCGTAATCGAGAATGGAGTTATTTTTATCTTGAATATGACCTTTTAGATGGAAGGTGACCTAAAACGTAATGTTATCCATAGATGGATTAAATCTACATACAAGATATTATTGTGATATCGTTTTACATTTGATTTCTTTGTTATTTTTATATAACTCAGTACCTACATACAAAACAATACAAAAATAAAACATGTGTTAAATACCGCTTATTTACAAAAATGACTGGCAATTAAGCATTTATATTTATCATGGAAGACTATTTGAATTTGAATGATACTTTTTTTATACAAGTAAAACGGCAAATAAGCATACGGCCCACCAGTAAGCGGTTACAAAAACTTATAGAATTCTATAGACGCTTTTGCAATACCAAGAATATCGCTTGCACGTTCCCGACCTCGTGCGGGATTATGAAAGAGGATGGAATGGAGAATGGGTCTTCGGTCTACTATAACCTGATCTCAACTCACAGTACAAAACACAACACTATGAATAGGTACTGTTATTTCACGCCAATATTCAGCGAGAAGGTCTCTATTTCTCATAACGTGAATAATCACTACTATGTTTATTAAAACTTGTAAATTAAACATCGCACATAACACAGGTAAGTGATTCACTTAGTTATATAATAGCAACGCGAATTTGCTATTTAAGAAAACATTTCGACGTAAATGATTTGCAGATAAACAGGATATTCAAGTCGGAATAGGTATTAAACTAATCTTTGATATTTAGATTAAATTCGTACTTCGCAGTAATACTTTGGTAACCTTGAATGACTTGATTTGTCAACGTGAAATCAGTATATGGATTTGTTTGTCTTCTCTTCAACAATAATGGAAATATCCTCTGGTATATCAATGAAGCTAATACCGTTTCTTTTTATAAATTCGTAACTGTTTAATTTAGAATAAACTTTTTTTTACGAATGCTAAGGTTACGCCTACAATAAATAAAACAGCCAATAATGTTGTATTGTTATGGACTTTGTCTCTCTAACCTCTCATAAATCGAGGTTAGAGAGATCACATACAATATTTGACTTCAAGTCTTTCAAATGTCAGTAAAGTCCTTTACAATCTAAGTAACTATGTACAAGAACTGAAACGATTTGGGACTATCGATATTACAATAAATTGGTTGAAACGTTACTTTCTATGGGTTCTTAAAAGAGTAGATTATGAACACTGTTCAGACATCTGACCGGCCCTATGCCTGTTTTGCGACCTTATATTACCTAAGGTGGCAAACAGGTAATTAAAAAAAACTGAAAAGAACTAAATAACTAAGATCTAAATACATAAATCTCGAATCCAAGACATCCATTCTTCGTCAATCAATCATCACAAATTTGTCATAAATTTGTTCAAAACAACATTATATGTAACGAAGACCTTTTGATCGAAATGGTAATTTCTGGAACGTGAGATCCATTACAAAATAAATTGCAAAAAAAAGTCAGCTGCTATAATTTAAATTTAAAATGTTAATAAAACAAAAATTCACGTGCGATAAGATAGGTAGATAAAATTTATTCCGCAGTAAAATTTTACTATATTTGAGAAATGTGAACAGATAAGTGAGGGACACGGGTGAACTAGATTATGCGCGTTATACTTATTATGACTAGATATAACTAAGCCATTTCAGTTTATTCCCATTGCAAGGGAAAGATCTTTCTACCCACTTACAAATTAAAAAGTTTTGAAGAAAAAACTGGCTTTCAGAAGGAAATTAAAATGCCCTATACAGATGCAGAATATCCCAATTTTTTTTAGCTAAGTAACACTCTTGATCAAGTTGCCTTTCAAATAAAAAAAACTAAATCAAAATCGGTTTATTCGTTTGGGAACTACGATGTCACAGACAGACACACAGACACGTCAAACTTATAACACCCCTCTTTTTGCGTCAAGGGTTAAAAAAATGGGTCAAAATGCCTAAAAACTCACAATATCTTACCACGCGTGACGAAACATTATCAATCAATTTCATTTCCTACCTTTTCTTTAGTTCAGTTATGCGTCACTAATTCTACTACTACCTTCAGGTGCTCAGGACAGTGAATCATGACTAATAATGAGGTAATGTTTGCTGTTATCTAATTAGCAACTAAAAAAATATCACATTACAGTCTTTACGACAACAGTGCCCTGACCCTTCTCAAGGCTGGCTTTGCTTCCGTAATCGAGAGTGTTCTTAAGCTAGCTTATAAACAATTGTAGCTCCAAGTTTAAGTGCTTTGTCACGTAGTCAGCGATATATAGGCCTGACCTGGCCTAGATAGTTAAGATCTTATTTAGATCAGACAATTTGAGTATGACAGCCTCTTATGAAGATGGCAAAAATAAAATTTGCTTAAGAAGAAATGCAGTCCAGTGACGTATATCAAGATAAGATACAAAATTATTAAAAATTCATGATTTAATTAAAGTTGGAGCTCAGATACCACTAATACTACCAAATACAATACTACCAAGGTACCTTTATCTATCACTTGATGAGAAATGTATAAAGAGAGAAATGAATCCTAAAAAAAGATTAAGTTATGAAACGTAGGTAAAAGGGATGCGTAAACGTTTACTACGTTTTTATGTAAGTTATCATTATGAATTAGTAGGCAACTAAACAACATACAATAGCTTAAATATTCGCATTATTTAACTGGTAGCTAACCATGTAATATTATCTTGTATTATTCATCCATGTACACAGCTTATAAAGCCATATAGAAGTTAGATTTGCCACAAATCCAATTACTTGGATGTTATTCGTTTGTCTGAAAATTGTATCATATGTATTGTATCATAACTATTAAATAAAGAGACTCATAACAACACTTAACACACAACACATAAAACTAAAAAAAAGGTGGACGTTAGTAACTATATTTTTTAGTTTAAATTCAAAAACTTAAGACATATATTTAACAGAAATATCTACTTTCTTACAGTAAAAAACTACACAATATCATACATTTCTGCCATAATATTTTTTTATGTACTGTAAGATACCTAAATACTTCTCTTTGAGGTTCTAAAACCTACAAAATATGTATATTTAAAGACCGATTTAGTACGATTTTCCCTAAAGACGTTACAAAAACCCTTGTCTCTGAAAGCTGGACAGTAATTTATTAAGACAGGAAGTCGATATAAGTGTCAAACTGGGTGAATCCTGTAAGAATGAGAGGAAAATTCGTGATCGTCGAAACGTTTTCTTTATAAGTCATTTTAAAAAGAAAAGTGATTTGATACTAGATATTGGTTAATTTTAAACAAAAACTCACTGATCCTTTAAAAAAACGATTGTGGCGATAAAAAAGACTATGTTCGAGACTTTGATTTTTTATATAATCAAAAGGGAAGAGAGTGATGCCACACGTGTTTAAAATGACACAATATTTTATTTATTTTCCAAATTTTTGGTTCGGTCACGGACTACAAATACATTTTAGTGAAAGAACAAGCAGCTGTGACCCCCTACTACCAATACTCAAGATGCAATCTACAAATGCGTGAAAAAGAGTCAAACATTTGCATTTCATCTTAGTCAGTTTAAATACTTTGAGGTCTTAGGAGCCGATTTTGCAATCGTCGTAACTGGAATAAGTGTTTCTCGTTTCTTCTATGTTTTTACGTCAATACGACCAATAAAAGTAATTGAGACAATGACTTAACTCAATCAGACACTTGTCAGACTCAGACAATTGTCTGAAAGACTGCAATATTTTACTTGAATTTTTCTTTTGTCCCGTTGCTAAGACGATATCACGAGTCAACCGAGTACATAATGTCCTATACCTTTGATGCAGTACAACTTAACATTTTGATACTGATAACTGGAACTCGATAAATTGAAATTTGAATTGAAATTGTATCCAAAATATTGTAAGCCATTATTTAAAAGAGCAACCATGGAGTTTCTTGCCAGATTCTTCTCCATGAGGGGTAGGCTGCCCTTGGAACTGGCAACTAGAGTCACTCCTATAATAATATTAGAATTATGACTATTCATAAGTGCCTAAAATGGTCTACATGAATAAAAATATTTTGATTTTGATTTTTCTTTCGAGCAAATAAAATAACCTCAATCGTAAGAGGTTCATAACTCCCAAAATCACTACAAACAAGAGCCACGAGATGTACGCAGATAAGCATGAACTACAATTTGGTCTCTCAGACTGCGAGTCAAATTGGGATGTTTGTAGACGAATTTAATTACAGGAAATGGACTATTGCGGTCCTCGTTTCTCTTAATTATGTTCAGTTATGATATCACTCTGACGTCTATCCTATCACGTCCTAAAGTAACCGAGGTTTAAAAATAGAATTTATTAAAATATTGTGTACGATCTCAATCTAGAAAGAGAATAAGCAATGGCAATGGAAGACTAAGAGTAGAATGGATGTAAACCTAATGCTATAGAACTGCTATGCTACTTACATAAAATTAAAAAGTCATGAAAGCAATTGGAATAATAAAAAAACTAACTTATTACAATTCCTACAAATGAACATAGATACAAGACATCACATAACTAATACAACATGTTATTTCTCTATAATGAGTTTTGGGGATTAGTAAACATGGCTACGCATGCACAGATGTTACTAGTACTACTACTGGTTTATTCCCTAATATGTTATCGATTAATATAATTCGATTAGATAATATTGCAGGTTATCAGAATCGGATTATTAAATAAAATTGGAACCACAATTAAATCATAAATAATGTACTAATGTTATCAAATGGTGTGATGTAACCATTTTTACAAATAAACAAACCACTTGTGATAGCCAAGTTTTTGTTTGCGTCGCCATTGTAGTGAAAAGGCTAAAATTATGTAAAAGTTTACATTGATGATTATATATTGAAATACTGGAATATAAATAAAATAGTTTATTTGAAAATTTTAGTCATAACTACAAAACAACAAACTTTGAAAAAGGTTAGTTTGTTTGACATGAAAAAAAAGAGCCTTGGAATTAATCTTCAAATGAAAGTTTTTAGACTTGTTTAAGGAAATAGGGCAACTGTACTTTTTGTAAACCCACTAAAAAATTCAATCAGTTCTTGTGTTATTTGAAGGTAAGTAGTAAGTAGCTACTACTAAATATCTACCGCAATGTCGACGATATTTTATTTTCATTAGTTGGTAAAATTAGAAGCATCTGTTATGTGTTACCTCGTGACACTAATAGTTGGCCTGAAGGATGGGTGAACACGATTTGGGCTTGGCTTTGGACGGGTTGACGGGAGTATTAACAATTATTACAATCCGAGTCAATATTCTAGTTAAAAGGTTGAAAATGTTACAATTCATCACGTTATCTATGCTCATCAAGGTATAAATGCTTGAACTAATACTACACTTCAAATGAATCTTAATCATTAGGTATTTATATCTTGAAAAATATCTGTGTTTGTGCTGAACTTTGATGAATACGCAAACATTGATCCAAGGTTTTTAATAGGTTGGCTTTGCATTTCACTTATCTACTTTTAAAAGACCGATAGAAGTATTATATTATTACGATACACAATTATTATCTTTAATACTATCATCATCATCATCATTTGAGCCATAAGACGTCTACTGCTGAACATAGGCCTCCCCCAATGACATTAATACTAAAGATACACATAAATAAAATTCAATTGCCACAAATATTTCTCCGCGGATCACTTCATAGCGGGTGGACTGATTTTTATAATTTGTGGGTCCCTGGATGGTTTATATTCACAATTGGACCCGGTAGGTGGCGCTGAAATCGGTTTAAATTAGAACCACGGGGGCGAAGCCGCGTGAGAGTCAGCTAGTAAGCTATAAGCTAGAAAAATGAAGCGATCTATCCTTTAAGAAAGATAAGACCGATCCTATCATCGTTAGTTCTCATCTGCTGCTGTTATCATTTTCACAATTGCACTGATTATTAAATCTAATATTACAATATACTGTATTTACTTATCATACATTTGAAGGCGTATCAGGGTCATCGGTGTTATTTTCAATTGAATAAAAAAATATATGACGTTTATAACAATCATATTAATAACAAATGATCATAATTATTAGATGATTTTTGATTAATGAGTGGAAAAGTTTATGTAATAGTATTTGTTGGTGTTGACTTGAGTTAACATTTTATCAATGTGTGCGAACTGGGTCAAACGCGAGCTACCTACATAATGTCACTGTGTGCAACCAGATGACAACCGCTGGAGGTCAATGCCCTACTAGCAGAGGGGTCAACGACCCTTCTACCACACCCCTTGACACAGGTGAACGAATCTGGGGTGGTTTTCATCTCGCTCTTATAAATGTAAATAAACATCCGTTATTTTGTTTCCATAACTGGTTTAACTGTATCGATAAAGGAAGAACCTTCACGCTTTATTTGTACTAAGATCTTTGATTTATAAGTTAAGTCACGTCAAGTCATAAACATTGTTGTTCATAGATCACCGAACACATTTGAAAACTCTGCTAAATCTCAATGAATGACTTAAATGGAATAATAATCCTTTTATTATTGTAAAAAAAATAGTTTGTATTAAACCTTACACAGTCTTCTTGGAATATATTATATCTTTATAAAGCCATTTTCGCGATAAAGGATATCTTTTATGTTAAAACCTTCAACTGTCGATAATTGCATACCGTATCGGATAAGAACGTCCGAAATTCGGTCAGTGGTTAGGGAGGAAGACGTAATAAACATGCTAACAGTAATGGAAAATTTTACTAATAACAAAAGTGATTAAGCTGCCCTTTTCGGTGTTATCTCGTGTACCGAAATGCGAGCTGCGGTAAACTCGGGCCGCAATGAACGGGGAGCTATGTGCGTTACTGGGAGCACGTACGCACCGGCCGGCCTTGTTTATATTTGTGACTCCAATAACACCTTAAATTGAACAAGTACGATACCATAGAGTACACGGAAATTGTTTGTTTGTTTTGTTTGGATGCTAAAGTAACGTGACTTCGAAAAAGTCTGGATAGGTTAGTATTAAATTTCCGGCTAGAGAAATTAGAACACAAATGGTTTTGCGGTACTATTTGAAATTAGAATTGGCCATATTGACATTTTTTTCTACATTTCGCAGTAAACATTTCAATTGAGAAGTACGAGTATATGCAATCTCAGCCACTTAATTTAATAGTATTGTTGATCGAAGAGAACAGTGGAGTATAGTTGCATAGACTAGACTAATATATTATTATCTGAAGTGGATTTCGTACATGAAACAGAATCGTCAAGTGCTGATACTACAAGACTAGTTGGGAATGGAATTGATGAATATTTTAGATGAAAATAATGGCTGGATGTAAATATTTGTAATAAAATAAATACGAACAAACAAAGTCAGATTCAGACCGCAACAATATTAGTCTACTGAAGTTCCCACCCCTAGGTTTTTATATTTTTGCGTGTATTAATTAATGAATACCTAGTCGACACGCTAGTTCCGGAAAGCTCTAAATAGAAACAGGTTACAAAACCATAACACGTTTTTTAAACTTATAATACGTATTAAATGTTTAAAATTTACAGCAAAAAACGATGACGCTTGGATTTTTCTGTAGCATGTATGTTAACAGATGCAAAAGCAAAAAGATCAAAAAAATATCAGAAGATCACACATAGAATACTGGATTCGAAGGCCAAACTCATAATATTAAACGTGCCAGGTTAACTACAATCCTGCCATCGAGTAAATTTTCTACTATAAAAGTAAAAAAATGCAGTTTATATTTAAACAAGATAATATTATTTACATTGGCCAAGTGTAGAATTTAAAACAAGAGTCCTTAAACGTAAAAGAAGAAGCTGACGACATAATATTTAGACTAGCCGACTTGTGTTTGCATTTTTAGAAGTACTTAACACATACTCGTAACATGAACATATTCGTACAAAATATTAACGATGAAGCCAATATATTAAATCACAGATATCTGAAATGATGATACAAAGCTACGCATTTGAAATCTAATAACATCCTAAAATTTAAAATAAATAGAAATGTGTGTGAATTAGCGAACGTTAGGTGATAAACAAAATGTTTTCCAACTTCAGCCAATAGTCTGATGGACTCTAATTATGTAAAGAGTTAATTAAACACCAATAGACATACCGACGACGCTTTAACAAGCGTCAACAGTGACCTTCTGTACATTTGTAAAATAGGATCTAAGTAGGTTACGTTAGTGATTACATAATATTATATTTATAAATGTTTATCTATGGCAAGTAGGATACACCTGTAATCACTGTACCGAATGTACTCAACAAAAGCCTTAATAAAATGATTTTATTGTTACAACAACCGCATTTGTGTTATCCAATTAAAAAATTATAGGTCTCACTACAAGTACAAACCTAACGTTTCTTTTATTTGCTTACACTGTCCTTGCCTTGCAAATATAAACAAAACAACTACATCGAGTCTAAATTTAGTCAATACTTTCTCGATTTGGCAACATGATTCGAAAACAACATTGGATGTAATCACCGAAAGCAAGGCACTCCATAAACCTGCTTATAAATACAATGGTTGTAAAGTTAGAAATGGTAACGCCATTTGTAAAATAAATAGAAGATTGAAACAGTTCCACCAGTATCACAATATCAGCATGTTGTTACAAAGTTGTGGCATTCCGCTACATGACAATTTCGAGACAAAATATATATTATCAGTATTCAACTCTACGATTTAAACGTTGGTGTTCTGCACGATACTGAAACAGAAATCGTGCTACTAGGTCGCCTGTCACAGGCGGCCTGTGTATAAATTTAAAATGCTTTAGCGCGAAGTCTCGAATGCAGATCATCACGTACGCATTTTCTTTAATTACTACAGATGTACGGTAATAGTCGTGTGATCTATGGACAACAATGGCTAAGTATAAGCCAGTGCATTTATTAAACAAATTCATTACACTTGTGCTATTTCCCTTGTTCCCTATTTCTCGCCGTCTTTAGAATTGTTTTAGCAACATTTAAAAAAATAGTTATTTGATTCATATGGGTGGCAGCAGTGCCAATGGGTATTTTAGATAGATTAAATCACCATTAATTAAGTCATACATTGTGTAGTGCTCATTTATGGATTTCATTGCGAGGTGTAAAAAGAAACCTTAAATCCTTAGAAAAGGTTTTCGAAAAAAATGGGTCAATATAAGAAAGTCAAAGTCCTCGACAATCTTTTCGATATCTATAAGATATATTATCTGACTCTCATAACATTTTGTTGTTACATATCAGTCAATGTATCAATGTTTATAAGTTGACGTACTAAATGCGTAAGCGTCTCGAGATCGCACGATCAGTTTCTTTTCCTATCTTCCGATGGCGTAAGTCACATAAGATAGCCGGAATATTCTTGGCAGAGCATGTTTCAAAGATGGAATGATTAATCGGTATCATACCACCGTGCGTCATCGTATGTTAGTAGTGTAAAATTAATCAAAAACAAATAAATAAATTACTAAATGAATGGTGAAATAAATACTATCATTACGAAACTGAGGCTAGTTGTAGTTGGCAAAAATAAAAAAACTGTATGCAAAACAGTCGTGAATAATATCGCATGGCATACCCATAATTATAGCTTCTTGCATATTATTCTTCTTATACTGGTATAGAATTCAAATATTTTTAAAGGAAACGCTTGCAAGTGTTAAAGTATGCCGGTGCCGATGGAAGCAGTGATAGCCTAGTGATATGAGTCAAAGGTCGTAGGTTCGAAACCAAGGCACGCACCTCTGGCTTTTCGGATTCTCGTTCATATTAGAAATTAATGAAACAGTGAAGGAAAACAACGTGAAAAATCCAGCACACCTGAGAGATTTTTTAACGGTGTGTAAAGCCATGTCAGAGGCCTACGGACGACTTAAAGTCTGACACCAGGTTGTTCATCAACCATACGATAAAAAAGAAGAAAGAGTGCCGATGGACTGCAACAAGCTTAAGTTAATAAGTGTCTGTGAAAGAACTGTTGCGGATGTCATGAAGATCTTCAAGCTGATGAATGACTTAGAAAGTCAATGTCCTCATCGTGACACCTGATCTAACCTACGATTTGTAGTAGGTACTTTAGGTAGCAGCATCAGATCGGCCGGCAGTCGCTCTGTAGAAAGCTAATATTCAGCCGCATCCATTAGATTAGAAGTCAACCCTAACAACGTACGGGAATAATAAGGCTTGAAGGATTGAAAATTGTGTGAAAGTGCTATATTATGAAGTCAATGATTTTAACATTCACTCAGCCGAAAGTTTACATCTTGTACCAGCTCCTAAGTCTCCACGCGGTCCAGTTGACGAGCGATAGGTATATTTGTTGACAGGAACTTTGATAAGGGATATATTGCGTATGTTATTGCAAAAAAAAACGTTGTTATTATAAATGTTATGCCAGCTGTCGCCCATTTTAGAAATGATTGTGAACTCATAGTGTTGATGTACTTTATAGGAACAAAGACCTAGTTTTCTCATTGACTGGTGTGGATTCTTATTTATTGTTCCACGACAGTTGTTTCTACATGACACAAAATGGGTATTCATATGGGAAGTTATTTAAACTAATTACACATTCTAAATGTCTTTCTCTCTTTCTAATAATATCTATTGTCCAACGCTAAAAAAATTAGCTTACATTTCTAAGATTTGTAAGATCTTTGAAATCAAACGAGCGATTTATCTTTTTTCGGACACATAAAAAGTAACTAGTTCAGAATGAACATTCAAAAAGATTCGCATTGCAATTGTCTCCGCTAAGTATACTTGTTTTGTAAACAATAGTTCTCTTGGAGTCGATTTTTATTGAAAGTATATTAAAAGCAAAAAGTCTTGTGCTAGATGTGGGAAGAATACTAGACCAAACAATACGTTGCATGTGTCTTAAGGTGACAATGTTCTACAGATTCTGCGGTTGTTCCGAATTGAAATCTCGAAAGTATTGGATGAAATAAACTGGCTAAATAGGCTTGTATTTAAAATTAAAAATATATTTTCTTTTTTCATGTATTTAATTTAAAGATATCCCTGATTTTTGGTAACATAATACATAACGTATTTATTGATTTAAAAATTTTAAGAGCAGCCATTAAACTCTTTACCAACAAGAACGATCCTTTGATCGCAGTTTTATGAGTCTGAAAAAAGTTTACGATTTGTAATAACACTTCATTACTGCTTATTTAGTCAATGAAGACCATCAGTACTTAATGGTTTATTTAGTGGCTAATTTTAGAGACAGTTTTTATTAAACTTGTCTCCCTTCTTAAACTTGGAAGTTGTTTTTTTTTATTTCATCGATGACTTATCATAATTTCATACAAAACATTTTCACACGTAGAATTATTAGAGAGTACTGCAAGTAGTCATGAGTAGCCAACAAATTCCAATGAAAAATATTGACTACTAATTGCTAGGGAATGAAAAACCGGTAATGTAACGCAACATGCAACGGAACGTATAACGAATGATATAATCCATGGTATAGTCGACAGTAATCACAGTTTTTGACATGTGGCATTATCAATTTGTAGAAATTCAATTTGAGTGGTAAGTGGTACTCGAAAGTCATTGATTTGAATTTGAAAATTAGGGAAATTAAAAGTCCGTACCTATACGTTTTAACGATTTTCGTATACGTATGAAACTGATGTTCTTTCCTTAAAATCACGAACTCACGACTCATCAAATGTCTTTGATCAGCTGATTTTAACGTCGTAGCTTAGATTATAGATGATGTTGATACTTGTTCGATTAGATACTTAAGATTGTACATGCTATCAAACAAACAAATGATTATTTAATTCCTGTTTACTACGCCTATGCGAATGCGAGCGGCCTTCAAATAGCACTGGCTGCAATTTAACGAGATTTTCAATACTAGGTCTTAACAATTAAACTATTTGAAGTAGGTACTCCAGTATAAATATACGAGGACTCTTGAAGCTTCCAACACTATTAAATACATTACATTACATTATTTTTATAGAATTTCTGAATAATTGATTACAAGAATCTTTTAAAAAAAATACATTTTAATATCCAACCACCGGACTAACTGGATTTAGCTATAAACCGTAAACTACCACGTCTACATAATGCCTTAGGCGCTACTATCATTCAGAACATCAGACATGCTGATAAAATTATAAATTAACGCACCGCGGCGATGGTAATACCGTTAGCAAATTTAAATAATTCCAACAACTTCAAGAACAGACCCAATCAAGTGCCTACAAATTTAATTAGACAAAAGAGTGTTCAATTTTAGCTTTAATTTACACTATGGAACAGCTGACATAACAATATTATATAGGTGGTTATACAGTAATTAAGTTCAATGTATCTTTATGTGACTCAACAAGTAATATTCGCTGATTAGGGCAAATGCTTGCCTTGTTGTGCAAAATCGACTAGTAAGTCACAGATACTTTTGCTTCGTTATGTTTTATTATAGACGAGGAAAGTAGCGTATTCAGTAAGTATTACTTTACCATTATTTATAAATAACTGCTGTCTGACGTTATTGATTAATTGTGCAAGTAATTGTTTACAATGAAGTTATCAAAATAATATTTCAAAAGCTTATGATCAAACAAATTTTTTTTTGATGTTGTGTGAGCGTAACGTGGATGTGGTGCAGCGTAAAGCAAATTAGTCAAAAATACGTTTTTTTTACTACTTCGCCTAAGAAAATCGTAAAATTTATATTCCTCCCACGAAATGTAGTTCAACCTGAATGACCTCGGCCGATAAACATTTTCAGTATGCGTACACTCCACTCCTACAGATGCTCCTTAATAAAATATTTAAGTCCAAAATAAACACGCAACCAAAATAATAATGATGTTGGTTGCATGTTTAATTTGGACTTACATATTTTCTCCTTTTCCTCTCTTTACTATCAATTTTAAATGCATTCCAAAAAAATATTTTCTCGTCACATTATCACAGCTCTTTTCCTCGGCATAAATTCTTAAAAAATTAGTGTCCTGCTTACGCATGACTCATAATAAGTTTTTCTTAAAGATACGGGTAAAGTCTAAAATGTACCACGTCATCGCAGCAAAGCAGTTTGATTCGTGACGTCACTAATCGATATTTCAAGGTCACTTATAAAAGGGGAACAAATTACTATCTTTGTCAACCAACATAACGCCTTATGTTATACCTAAGTGTTAATGACTATGCGTTTTATACGGGATCCACGGGGTACAATCTGACTGACTTTCTTTAAAGTAGATCATTATTTGATAGCAGATGAAGTGCTTTAACTAATGGTTATTGGTTAACCAATTTCACTAATAGTTACTGAGAACTGCGGTTAGATATTCACTATTGGTAGATTTTCACACAAATGTTAAGTGTGCGGAAATCTGTGAAATTGAACGCACAGTTTCCATTAAACTATTTTTGATATAACTATCAAATGTCGCCACAACACAATTTCTGGGAGACACACAGACGTCATAGATGAGCCAAATATTTACCAGGAAGCAATAGAAAAGTTGCGAATCGACGAAATTTTGTAAATCTAACAGCGACACGTGGTTTCTTAAAATAAAATCCGTCGAAATTTCTAGAAACTATGGAACACTTCACTTTCCTACGGATATACGAATGTATTTTCACGCTATTTCCGTCGTCGCTGAGCAGAACTTCAAGTGTCTCGTAATTCTAACCGCATCTACCACGTGTGCGGTACAAACATGGTTTAAGAACAGTTAACTAATTTCCTCGCTTCAGAGTAATTACAATTCGGAGAAATTTTATTGTATAATTATTTTATGTTGTTCAACACGTTACCGTTTACACTGCCAAGCGTTTTGTCAAGTTGAAGACCAATGTGAGGAGTGATTGCTTTGACGTCATGAACACAACGATGAAATGCGCCTGAGTACACGTAGATATTTTACATGTTTATATTGTTTATCCTCAGTGGACTAATTATAATTAGTGCGGTTTGCTGATTGGTGCTGTATGATGAAAGGGTCGTCAACCTTACGTCCGCTCGCAATTTCATGATGTAATGGAAATACTTTCTTAATTTTCATTAACTTTATAGGTACCCTATTAACGCCTCATCCAAAACAAAAAAAAACGCAAGATATTTTTTATACGTTTTATAAGATGTTATGATTTATGTCATGTTTTCTACCATCCTAACAAGTAATTAAAAAATTAAACATAATTTAAGTTGCCATTACGTTTGGCAGTGTTACGAAGAACCTATAAAATTAATTTACGCCGAAATTCTTTGAAAAGTAATTATTGTAAATAAGACAAGGACATGTAAGTATGACAAGTTATTGAGACAACAATAATATCAATACGAGGACGCGGGCGGGACAAGCTGAAATGAAATTTATTTTAGACAGGAACGATTTGGGTGGACACTAACTACTGAAGGTACGTCACTGCAAACGAGTACGAGTAGGTAGTAAGGATGAGTACATGTATAGAGGCTCGTCCGCGTCGTTCGAATACATGCATTGCGACATGTTTCGGGCAGATACATGTGTATCTGAAACAATTTTTTTAAATCTCTTACAAATGACGTGAAATGTGAGAGAGCCGTGATAGCCTAGTGGTGGTGTCTGGTGACCGTTGACTGGCAAGTCAGTGGTCTCGGGTTCGAACCCAAGGCCTGCACCTCTGACTTTTCGGAAGTTATGTGGGTTTTATAAATTAATTATCACTCTCCATGCCTCGGATAGCACGTTAAGCTGTTGGCCCCGGCTGTCAATTGTAGATCTTTGACAGTCGTTACAGTCAGAAGCCCGAAACTCTGACAATCAGTCTTACCAAGGGGTATCGTGTAACCCAGTATCTGGGTTGTGGAGGTCTGATAGGCAGTCGCTCCATGTAAAACACTGGTATTCAGCTGCATCCGGTAAGACTGGAAGCCGACCCCAACATAGTGAGGAAAAGGCTAGGCAGATGATGGGAAATGACGTGAAATTTGTTACCGAGTATATTATGGTTTCAACTTTGAAGGGCAAGGTGTTTTGCTACAAAATGTATCAGCACAATGGTATAATCTATACAATAAAGCAGAAGTGTGTTCAATAACTCGAAACCATGTTGCGATACAAATGTACCCTAGACGACGAGCCTTAACATGACTACATGAAACACGAAAAGTTGCAGTAGATTTTAACGCACGCGCCGTAAACGCAATAGAAAACTGTGCTCTCCCCTCTGAAGTGCGCGACAATCATACATATCACTTTCTCTGTTGCTCTCTATGATTTGCGTCCCGCTTACTCGAAATGTCTGACTATAGCAAAAGAACTATCTGTACTTTAAAAATGTATTGCAGGAACTAAAATATCAATAAAGTAAAATATGAGTTCACTTGAGCAAGGCGTGCAAGGAAAGTGCGTAAAAACGACCGATTTACGTAAAAATACGATTAGGTTTTCCTGTTAGAAAAAAATCACATGTCTAGCCCGGAATTGGAATCATGCCCAACGAAAATACAAAGTATTTATTAATACGATAGGAACACCTAAACATCGTTTAGACATAGCGGATAGTGAATAGAGAAAAAAACACTTTCCCTCAATCAACGTTTACGATCCGAGTGGGTTGAAGCTAATGTTTTGTTTTTCGTTTGAATTTAGAACAACTTACTATACTCGAGTATACTAATACCCTAAAATATATCAATGAAAAACAAAATGGCAAATGAAAGAGAAAGAAAATAATCTAAAAACACAGTGTCAACTACTATTACAAAATTGAACAGGAAGCCTCTAAATTAGTAGTTATTAAGTACTTAAGTTACTCAAAACGTTTAAATTTTATCAAAAGACAAGTGAGCAGTTATATAAACATTACTCAGTTGCAATTGGAGACAGCAGAATACTCGGCGAACGTAGATTCAAGACATCTAAGCGGCGAGCATTGGCCAAACGCCAGCACCTTTCGCCAGGTCATTCTCTTAAGAAAGCTGCCTGGAATAACTGACGCAATGTGTCTAGTCCAATGTGTGTAATCAAAAACCGCGTGGTTTGTACCGAGAATCGCGAAGTGACCGAGAATACGAAAATATCTGATGATTGTAGCCGTTAACAGTAGTTTAGATGGGTTAGAGACATTAAAGTGATGCGTCAGGATGACAGACGAATGACTCAAGAATTTGCTGACATTGGGTAACTGGCAGAAGCTGGTAATTGATAAAAATAGAAGTCTCAATTCTTTTGTCTTTAAATTTGACATAAAAATCAAGGGATTTTAAAGACAAAGTCTGTAGACATGTAGAGACTCTTGAACTCATTACGACAAAATTACTATGTTGTAATAACACGCATGGTTGCTGACTTGTCTATTCGTCACTTGTCATTTCTTAAGACTTCGACGATTTCTTCGTAAAACATTAAGTGATTTATGTGCAAAAACAATCCAGCCGTATTTTTTGGGTTCTGTACCGAAATGGTAAGTAGGAACCTTTATGGTGCAACTTCTTACAGTATGGATACATGTATGTCTGACAGTTGACTGTCTGTCCTATCAGACTATAATACTAATAACTAATACTAATGCTATCTATCAGAAATTTTTAAATGATTTTAAATATTTTTTTGCAAAATAAATTGCAAAAAGAGGGTCGCAATGGGGTCTTGAAATTTTAAAGGGGATTACAAGGTCAAGTGGGGGCTGAACAAGGTCAGGTGTGACATGAAAGGGCTTCATTTAAACTTTCTAAAATAGGTTTTATTCCTTTTTATTATCGTCGCATATTTTTGAACTAATGATCAAAAAATTTTCAGGATTTATCTAGCCTTATCTAGCCTAGCCTTTTCCCAATTATGTTGGGGTCGGCCTCCAGAATGAACAACCTGGTGTCAGAGTTTAAACCGCCCGGCCCGTAGGCGTCTAACATGGCCTCTTCACACACCATTAAAAAATCTCTCAAGTGTGCTGGTTTCATCATGATGTTTACTGCAGCTAATTTCACAGATGCTAACATCCGTGACAAGTAATGTACTTACTAACTAAACCCTGCCCTGATACTATATTCTTATTGTTCATATTTATTTATATAAATAATATTTTTTCTTTATTATAATTATTTATTGAGTTTGAAACCAGATAAAATTGTACTGCGTAGTAGTTGCCTTCATGGCAACATACATACTAGATATCGTTACCAGTTCTTCAGTAAATATCTCTAGTACCTATATGTATAGTAGGTAGTTATATGGCAAACCTTCTATCTCGGAAAAATAACACTAGCAGATAGCATAAGAGCCATGGGACCACGATCAGTAAACTACAAAAAAAAATAACAATTTATTTTTATAAAACGACGCATTTCTTACATTATATTTTATAAGCACTGATTAATTAGATGATTAACTAAATAATTATAGCCTAAACAACAAAATGATTATAGTTATTATACTCGATAGAGTCAATAAATCCGTCTAAGCTACGTGTATTATTTATCAGTATGTCATTAATTAACATACCTAATCAACTATGACCGTCTACTGCGCAGTTAGTGCTCGGAGGAAAAAATATTGTTTAACATTACAAAACAATGTATATAAAGTCATTTACATTTTGCTTTGCGGTTTCTAATTCATTATGTAAAATACATTGAAATAAATACATATGAATGTGCAATAACAAGACTATTATTACACTCTTTTAGCTAATGATTGTTGTTATACGTGTTTTTAGTGACGTTAACACCACACCCACCAATACAATACATAACGCAAATACTCGATTAAGCCCTAAAATGTTTTGTTCTAATTTTAACTGGGTACCACACTATTTTGTAAATAACAGCTGTCTGCAAATTTATAACACACTATTAGTGGGTTTTCTCGCAATTGAATTTGTTGAAAACCAAATTGTTCCGGTTTACAATCGTATCTAGTCTATTTCATAGACTACGATCAATCAACTATGTCGATAAAAAAAAATATAGTATAAAAACTAAAACCCGACTACTTAAAATCTAAAAACAAGCTTCTTAGATTTGAAATAAAATTCTGTAGTCGGAGGCCACCAAATTACAAAGTATTTACCCTTGGAAGATTATCTAGTACCTATTTACCTATAATACATTAAGGCCTCCGACTACAGAATTTTATTTCAAATCTAAGAAGCTTGTTTTTAGATTTTAAGTAGTCGGGTTTTAGTTTTTATACTATATTTTTTTTCAATGATTTTTAGTGGTAAAGAAACCAATAAAATTCATTTTAATCACAATTTTTTAGAATGTGGTAGTTCTTAAATAGGTAGATTTCTTTAACTGTCAACTTCGGTTCAAACCTTTAGTCAATGTCATGTATTTTTTAAATTAAATTTATTTCAAAGGTGTCGTCCGCGACTTCGAGCTATTAAAACATGGCCTCATATATTTCTTAGAAGTATACATGAAAAGTAGTAAGAAGTACAGCTTGGCAAAAAAGAGTCTGGAAAAATTGGGGGCGCCGCTGTCGCACTTTTCACACTACAATTCAAAATTACAAGTTATTAAGTGCTTACATATTTCTATGAAGAGTTTTTTGTCATTAATTATAATCAAATGAATCATTTTTATGTTATTTTAGTACTCACAAACGTAGTTATTTAAGATTTTTTTTTTAGTTTCAGCTGTCACCGCCTCAGACTCTTTTTTGCCAAGCTGTATAAGTACACATGAAACCTTTTTTGTGGGATATCATCATAGATAGAGTACATTTACCTAAAGTTCGAGGAAGTAAGTAACATGGAGTTGATAATACCTGCTCTAAAATCCCGAAATCATAAACATTACAATTAATTCCCGGGAAATAAGAAATTAATTTTACGTATAATTATTTAATAAAAAATTTGAAAAAACAACTGATACGGATGGGATTCGAATCCACGATCTCCGGTGTACCGTGCCGACGCTCTAACCGCTAAGCTACCGTATCCCATCAGAATCAGTCGAAATTTCAAATCTCTTTCTACGCCTTAGGCGTGTGGTAATATCGAACGGAATACATTAAGTAATTATCCGACTCAGTGTTCTAAACTTTGCAGTTTTTAGAAGGCACCGATAGATATTACCACACGCCCTAGGCGTAGAAAGAGATTTGAAATATCGACTGATTTTGATGGGATACGGTGGCTCAGCGGTTAGAGCGTCGGCACGGTTCGTCGGAGATCGTGGGTTCGAATCCCTTCCGTATCAGTTGTTTTTCGAATTTCTTATTAAATAATTTATTATATTTAATAAGCAAACATGTGTTAAAACATGTAATAAATTCTCCAAAATATTAATTTAACGTTTTAAATACATATGAACTAAATTATTATAATAAAAAGTCTTTATTATGTTTTTAGACATCGGTAACAGATAATGTAATACTTAAGTAGTTCGGTACTAAAACTGTTAAATTAATGAGTTTTATTTTACATACAAAATTAATTCTAATAAAAACTATAGGTCAAAGTCCAGTCCATATTAATAAAATCCCGGGATTTAATTGTTATGTTTACGATTCCGGGATTTTTGAGGAGGTATTTTTAACTCTATGTTACTTACTTCCACAAACCGCAAACCAACGCCATCTAGTTACGAAAAAGAAATCTCAATTTAATTAACATTATTTTAAAATATAATCATAATTTAATAGGCAGTGATGTGTAGAAACTTTAATTTAATTAGTAAATATTTATTGTTATCACGTTTTCACATTGTATGCAGTGTTATAATCACATATATTTATGATAGTCGTTACGGGTAGTTAGAAGCCTGATATTCTAAGAAGTGGTCCAGAATATATAGATAATATATACATATTCTGAATGTGCTCATCAAGACCTTCCATTTGATATCAAACACGATAAATTTACCTTAACTTTATTTTTTTCGAGCTGACTAATTTATTTTTAAAATCCACCTTATTTGATTTTACGAAATTTCATAAATCCTATAACCCGCAGACCATTAAGACGCATCGATAGACACCTTATTTATTGAATTACAACAAATAGTTTAGGAGCTACGAGGGAACAGATGAACAAACTTACATACATACATACATACATACATACATACATACATAGACTGCTAAAATCATAACCCTCCTTTTTTTTGTAGTCGGGTAATTAAGCCTAGCTTCTCGAAAACAATAATACGAAGTAAAATCCAGTTTGTCGACACGTGAAACTAATATAATATTGAATACACGAACGTCGTCTTGCTAATATTATAAACTAGCTGTCTAAACAGACGTCCTGTAAAATTTCCTATTGAAATAAGCACACTTAAATTTCCCAGGCAACATTTCCAAATTTTCTTTGCCCTTTAACCGTATTCGGACTATTAAGAATATAATTAGCTAAAATTGCCCACCCGTTCTTAAGTGATACTTTACCAACGAACAGCGTTCCATTTTTTTATTTAAAATGCGAAAATGTGTTTGTTGGTCTGTCCTAGCAACGAATTGATGTAATTTTAATAAAGATAGATTATGGGTCGGAGAGTGACATAGGGTACTTTTTATCCCAGAAAAAATTGAACCACGTGATCGGAAAAGCGGGAAAAAGTTAGTAAATGTATTAAGTAGTCTACGTCTCTACGTCTTATCTTGCCTCAGATGTAGCGTCCTTGAACACTTCTAGGATAAGCGATTAGATTTCTCAGGTTAACTATTAGCTATACCTGAATCCTGTTAATAGTACTCATAAGTTCATAACTTGGCATTCGAATATCCATGTCATTTGAAAGTGAAATAAATCAGCACATATAGATTGTAACAAAGTATACTAGTTATGTAGCCGGCTTAAGAATTATATTTAGATCGCGTTTTGAATCCATCCGCTGCCACTGCGCAGTTCGTTATTTCGGTTGGGAGAAACAGCTGACACATGGCAACATAGATCACGGACGGATCACATCTCGCCACATGGTCCGCCAATATTGGTTTTCTCTTACGCCTCTTAGTTTTATCGTATTTTTGACCTTTATTTATTTTTACTGGCGGTTCTCTGTCAAAGACATGCTTATTTTAAATACTTGCAAACAGGTTAACATAAAGTTCAAATTCTGCGGGTAATAAATATTAACTTTTAAAATGTAAATATTTGGAATTAGAATATTATTTCTCGTCTTTGGTGTCACAAGTCGCTTGAAAATTTTCAACTACTAAACACTAAACCCAAGGCAACTCTATTCTTCAGAGTTTCAATCATTGATGTCCTTGGACCAATACGTTTTAGAATAGACATAAAAATATTATGAATAGACTGATGGTATTATGACAGGTAAAAGTTCAGCCCAGACTGAGTGGCGACCATTAAACGGAAAAAAGCACGTGGGAGGTTCTATGAAAAAAGGTTGACGACATCAGACAGTAGGCCATATGGTTGAAAAGTACGATTGAGATTAGTAACTGTTATCAGGAGGGTTACTTTTGAACTACGAACTAATTTCGCACATTGCTTTCCGACGATTTGCGAATTTACACAGCAAAAATAAAATTGGGATCTGGTTCGTAGGTATACCAAAATCCCCAGCTATTTTATTCTAAATAAATCAACTGTTATTGAAAAATTCGGAACAATTACAAAGATCGTTGACAGCTTCAAGAGTAAGTATCTATGCTAATACAAACTACTTGTTTATAAAATTTTTGATAAAACTTTAATTTTTACGACAGATCAACATTTGTTTTGACGTTTCAGGAATTATTATGAAAAAGTTTCTCGCCGACATTATCTTGAGTGATGCGAACATTGTTTTCGATAGTTTAACCTTAATTAACACTATCTATCTTAAGCGTACGATATTTTTTTCATCTATGTATATTGTTTAGTGAAATTAATATAATTTTGGGAACTGAATCTCTGCTTGCAAGTTTTCCTTTTAGTGTCGTTGTACGATGACGTAGGAACTCCATTCAGTATCAACAGTTTAATCAATAGGTACGATGATGAAACTATGAAAATTTGAGTAAATCACGATCCAAGCTGCTAACTCTCATTTCATATTGTTTGAATAAAAATATAATGCGTGCGCATAACTTTTCGTTAATTAAGCTATTCGTGATTCATCATGGAAAACCTACAGCTGTCGATTGAATACCCTGTAGCACACCCTAGTCCAAAATGTATGTGAGTCACAATTAGCAACCCTTTGTTCGGTTCAAATGCCATCGGTAATGCTCAATCGTGCGTGACCGAAGCTGACGTGGACCCGACTTTGTTATACACGTTTACCGTTCATAATAATATTAGACAGAAACATAATTTTTCACCGCACACGTCAACATTGATAAGCGAGACATCGTACAAATCAAATCCATTGTCTTAACTCATTTACATCAAAGCATTAATGAAACATTATAGATTTATAAAGACTGTGTCCACAATATATTATTCGAATATGTACATAATTGCTTGCTATTTGACACGACTTTCGTGACTAAACATAATGGAAATGGATTAGTCACAAATGTCGCTATTGTTACGTCTGTCGCGATTATACAAGCGACTATAGCGACCTCACCTTCTTAGAGGAAGTGAAATCATTTAAACGAAGTCGATAATTAGTGGGGGATACCATGGTTGTGTCAATCACCATAGTTGGAAATGAGCCAAAGGGTTCATTTGCCGCTGCCGTCTGGTCGTCGACGCACCTCTTAACTGTTGAATAATTACCAATTCTGCCTGAATTAAAAAAAGCGTTATAATATATTTTTACAATTATGCAATTTGCATATCACCTACCGTTGTCAGCTCCCCTGTTTTCCTGATCACTTAAACAGCGCGAGTCGATAACATTAATTCCAATATCGTATAATTGGCTATAAGTTAGTTATCTAACTACAATCTCCGTCTTCCTGGCCGGTCCAACCAGTGCTACCGGTGCAGCGCGGTGGCCCGTCGGCTTCAAACAGTTCACGCCTATAATTTGTTCCGCAGACTTACATAGTTACTCTGTAGCCAGCGCCATGTATATTTACATAGCAGGCTTAACCTTGGGCGACCGACCGTTTAATCGCAAAACTATCAATTACCAGACGTGACCGGTTTTAATACCTACATATAAATCAAATATGACGTAATTTATATCCTGAAAATTACACAACAACCGGTATAGAGGAAGACAATGCGATACTGATATGCTAAAGAAGGAACATCCGTTGATTATTTAAATGCGTGGTCACGTATAATTGCTTCGGAATATTAATGAAACGCTATTAAATTTCGTAATTATTTGTGAGTAACATCTCATCGAATACGTTCTTTCTCCGCCACTATCTTTGCTGCATAGCGTTATAGCATCTAGATCTAGACCCACGGCAGTGTGACAATCCAAGTTATAGGTATATTAAGTATATTTATACAAACCATTTTTAATAACGAACCCCTTACAATTCAAAAAATTTTAACTACATAATTATTTGCGAAAGCTTTCCCAATTATCTAATTTTATAAATTACATGAATAACTCTTAAAATCTTTAAAAAAATAGTGTTTCCATAACCCAACTTACGACAGTTACAACACCACTTTTAGGTGACTTAAAAACTTGAAATTTAGCAGGAAGGTAGGCTGTTAGGCGTATGCAATGGAAAAAATCTGATTCTGAAACTAATATGGGTTCACATTTAAGATTTATTTTGTTTAGATAAAGTTATTGATATGGTACTTTCAAACAATAAGGAAGGACAATAATTGGAATATAACCCTAAAGCGTAAATAACTATCTGCAGATCTTTATAAAAGGTCTTTTTCCTAACTAGAAAAATTAAAGTAACATAAAAATTTTCTTTTAAATTCAAAAAACATTTTGCATTCATGTAAATAGTCACGGTCACGATTATACTATTTTTTTCTAGAACTAAGCGCTCATTCAGATCTCAATTCTTTTATCGGCAAAGGCAAAAAACTTGGCTCCTTTTACACATTTATGTTTTTGGAGAGATATATTTAACTTCCACTTACGGCCGGAGCTTAGAATGAAGTAAGGCATGTCTATGCAATAAGACTGTGGAATGATCTTGCTTCGCATTCACGTTTATCTAAGCGCAAAATTACTTCTAGTGATCGTGATACTATGTACAAACAAGGTAAGTATAATTTACTAAGTGAGTTAGTGCAAATATTTTAGGTGTGCCTTATTAGCCAAGACGTCGACATTCACCGTATTGTAGCATGGCATGTCACCTGGTTGGTTTGTACCTGCGCGTACCCACCTATACAATGGTATTATAACAAACAAATCTCAGATTTATTATGTGAATTTATGTGTTTACTACAATCTATACTTATAAAATGGTAACGTGACTGACTGACAGACAACGCACAGCCTAAACCGGTGGACCTAGGGACTTGAAATTTTGAGACAATATTCTTTAAGTACCGTAGGGGTGCACTAAGGAAGGATTTTCTGAAATTCCCCCCCTAAGTAGGTAAAAAAGGGGGAAACAGTTTGTATGTAAATCCGTCATTCTTAACGTTAAATGTACGAAACTTGGTATTCAGCTTTTCGGTTGATAAATAAAAGGACGAGCATTGTTTTTTTTTTAAAAACTACCCTTGAGTGGATAAAAAAGGAGGTGAAAGTTTGTATGGGAGATTCGTTATTTTTTAAGTTACAGATGTAAAAATAAGTTTTAAGCTTATGCGCTAAAAATAAGAAAGACGTGTATCAAAAAATTTGGATATTTTTACCCCTGAGGAGATATAAAAGGGGACTAAAGTTTGTAGTTATGAAAATCCGTCATTAAACTCGATAATTAGCTTTTCGGTTAAGAAATAAGACGTGTTTTAGCTTTTTGATTACTCTACCCATTAGGGGGAAAGCCCCCCCCTTTCCCCCTAATGGGTAGAGTTATCAAAAAGCGCGAATATTTTGTGTAAGAAATTCGGTATTAGTATGAGACATCAAAGTGGCATAACTATGCACGTATATCTCGATATTCAATCACTCTGGGGAGAAAATAAAGAAGATAAAAGTTTGAATGAAATTCTGCCATTTTTAAAGTTGAAGCCATGAAAATTAGTAGGCACACACGAGAACTGCTGGACTGATTTTCATGGTATTTAATTTGTTGGATTAGTCTCCGCCTATAATAGAAGAATCGAAGAAAAAAAATATGGCATTATACATACCCCTTGGGTATGGGCAGGGTAGGGTAGAGGTAGAGTAGGGTAGGGTAGGGTAGGAATAGAGGGGTATGGTAGAGGTAGAGTAGGGTAGGGTAGGGTACGAATAGAGGGGTAGGGTAGGGGTAGAGTAGAGTAGGGTAGAGGTACAGTAGGGTAGGGTAGGAATAGAAGGGTAGGGTAGGGGTAGAGTAGAGTAGGGTAGAGGTAGAGTAGGGTAGGGTAGGGGTAGCGTAGGGTAGGGTAGGGGTAGCGTAGGGTAGGGTAGGGGTAGAGTAGGGGTAGGGTAGGGTTAGAGAATGCTAGGGTAGGGTAGAGTAGCGTAGGGTAGTGTAGGGTTGGGTAGAAAAAGCGTAGAGGTAAAATAATATAATCACGCGTACAAAGTCGCGCGGGGCAGCTAGTCTTTGATATAATCGTTTTCTGTTTAATTATATTTATAGAAAACAAGAACTAGATAGTAAAACAGATTTTCGCAAAATATGCCAAGTCCCAAGACACTTCTTTTTTGAGCTATAATTTTAGGTTTAAATCGAACAACACACGTTCAAGAGTATTAAGCGATGGAATCGCTTTGGGCCGTTTCTGTCCATGTTTAATTTATGACCGACCTTTCTACGGACACAGCACCAAAGACCGACTTCTAAGACAGTTTTAAAATACCTCGAGGCTACAGATAACGGCTTCATTATGTTCCAGTAGATTTAAACGGCGTTTAACACTAACTATTGCACAAGAGAATAACGGAAGTGCGCCGACTGAAAGAGTTGTAGTTGTCGTAGCGATGAGTGTTTTAAATATGTTTAAATATGTTCGCGCAAAGGGAAAGTAGCAACTCCCTAGTAACAAGCCACAGTAATTGGTTGTGCGTGCAATTCCAAACTGCCAGTGGGTCACGCCTTCCGTTACGGCCTGAAGCACAGACAAAGGGCGAACGGGAGGTGCACCTGTCCCGGTTATTTCTTTACATTATACATTGTAAGCTAAATTTATACCACAATCGAAACGGATAGCATTGATTGAAAAGTAAAAGTGTTTAATAACGTAAGTAGTATGTAACGATGCAAATGTATACAATGCAAAATTATAATTATTATCGTTCTATCCTAATGAGCGCATTAAAAACACTATCTAGCTCATGAAGACTACTTCTTTCTATGGCACCTTGCATATTTATGAGGATTGCCGGTCGACCTACGCTCTGACCGAGTTTTTATAGTACTCAGTTGCACTAGTAACATATCGCCTGGAAATTGCTACAAGTGCAGCTAGATAAACGTTATGGAATGTTTAGGGGTGCATAATAAAAAGGCCAAGTAGGCCGTTAATATGCACGCTGTTGTTCTTGACTGAAGGATATAATAATTAAGATTTACAATGTCTAATTGATCCATCTGCCAACGTTTTCAGATTAGTGAAGATAAGAGTCCTTATCTTGATCCATGAGAAGCACGTGCCATAAAAGAACTGACAACATTATCTAAAGAGTTTTTCTATTCATTTTAGATCCACATATAGCGATGCTGTCATCTAGTAATGGCAAGTTCTTTCACCTTCAAACCGGGACATAAAATACAGTGGTGGATGAAATCCAGAAATAGGTTCTAATAGCTGCTTGAAGAGGTGAGCGTCAATGCGGAGCTTTGACCGACAGTGTGCGTCAGCGGTTTTGTGTTAGCACGGAAATAGCGCAATCTATGAAACTTTGGCATCGTGTACCTTTGCAGGAGACACTGACACCTAATTTTGACTCGCTTTTGTATCCGGGAGAAGCATAAACTTATTTTTAACAACTTGCAGAGCCTATAACTGTTAGATACAAAGTCATATTGAAGCAAGCATCAAAATGGTCATCGTTTAAAATACACATACATTTTGTCGCATGAGATTGTTACGCAATTGACCCAAATGTAAAAAAAATCATTTTATGGATAATTTTCAACAAACACGAGGTCTGTCTATAACTTTATATCCAGTGAAGCGGAATAACAGGCAACGATGTTGTCAAACATGATAAAAGTAGGGAAAAAAGTTGTTAAATATTATGAAATTAACGGAAGTCTAAGAAAGGAATTTCTTTCAAATTTCTTCATATTTACTTTGAATTTTAAAAATATAAAAAGAGCTAATTGTTTAAAAAAACAATTGTAGTGATGAGTAACTTATTACAAAAACTATATGAAAATGTTAGTTTTTGTTCTCCCTTTACCTCAAAGAATGCTTCGTTTACACAAGACCTTGCTGAATAAATTTTACACAAGATTCCAAGTTGCTCGTTGGACGTTGCCGTTTTAAGATCTGTATAATGTATTGCCCAACTTTACTTAGAAAAAGATGTACATGTCGATGTGGAAAATAGGACGTAAGTACATTAAAATAAATTACTTGCTAATGTCGTCTTCTTAGAACTTGTTTAATTTATTCATCTCTTTGGATCTTAGATTTAAATAAATGAAGAAAAAAAAATACCTGGAATTTTGTTCTAGTACGCAGTGCTGATATCAAATGGCTGTCTATGGTTGAAGGAAATTATCAAATGCAGAACACACAGCGACTGAGGCAGTTTCGAGTACCTGCAACAAATATGTAGGTATGTATATCTTTATCTTATATGGGCTATGACAGAAGACAGTATAGTCAGCAGTGAGATTGAATATATGGAGATATCACAATCATCTCCAATCGATATCCATTAAAACTACATTTTGTGTGTGCATATGTCTTTCGGTAATTTTGGACTTCAATGCCTCAGATCCGTAAGGTTTTTGTGCAATGGGATCGAGTATTATGGTAATAAGTTCTGGTCCTTTTTTGGCTATGGCAAGAGGTATCAGTGGTACAGCTATCTCTGTCATTGCGTAGACAACATTGATACTAAGTCCACAATTTAAAGAAGTCTTCTTTTCAAACGATACCATAGTGCTTTGTTTATATTATAGTCATAATTATCATTTTCATATTTATTTTTAAAAATATATGTTATTTTTCAGTCTAGCAAATTCAAAAATGGAATAAAAATTTGGATGAAATTTTCTGTCAAGTTGCTAAATGAGACTTTACAGTTTACAATTTTATCTCCTGGCTTCACCAAACCCTACGTGAGCTCAGCAGAGGTGAGCATAAAACGACTTTTGATTCACAAAGTCCTTATTTTTGGGAACGTTATTAATATCATCTAAACATTAAAGCTATTCAACATTCAGATAGCATTTGGTTGTTGATCAACAACAACTTCTCATACGATGATGTGTTTCAAAATGTAACAAAGCAACACAAATTATCGGATACTAAAGTAACATGTTACCGACTGCTATCAACAATGCATTTAATAACGGTATTAAAAAGTAGTCGTGCACTAGATAGATGTAGGAATACTTTACACAATGGCACGGTGATGTTATGATCTGGAAAGTAACTTAGTATTTTCTTAGGACAAAGATTATGGTAACTGGTATAACTAAGACTCACAATAGGGTAGAGTTACCCACTGTAAAAAAAGTATACATTTTTGACATCAGAATGGTTAAAAATAACACGACATGTGGAAAAAAAATTACAATCAATCATTTAATGCCGAAGTTATATAATTTTTCTAAAATTCTGGAGGGTTATTGTTTCCCTCTTTCCATAACATAGGACAATGATAGCCTAATGTAGTATGGAGAGACAGTTATTTGACTTCGGCATTTGAATAGGACGTCATCTATTCTGAGTGTCTTCTTTGTCTAACGAAGAGTACCTACCCTTTTATATTAGTAATTTTTTGGGTTATTTTAATGATTTTTTCACACAATATTCAACAAGCGTATTAGTAATCTTATAGATTAAAGCAAGAAACTTACAATGTCAAAACCCAAGAAATTATTTCATCGCTGCGCCTGCGCCACCGTCCAAACCGAATCCGGTTTTGGATACGGTTTCCTGTTAAAACTTATACTACAGATATGCAAATAGAAATGTTTAATTTTCACTCCAACAAAGAAGCGAGACGGTTTCATCATATTCATCCAAATTGACTTTATTTTTATGACCTAACGGGAGGCCTGTGAGCGCAAATGGATTTGACGTAAATTTTAAATGAATTGGGCAACCTTCCAATAGTGCGGAAACCACCTAAACTATCACAAATTTGAAATTGGTAAATATCAACTATGTACACTAGCTGATTATAAAGTAAGTATGTCAACACGACTAGATACCATTTTGCTCAGCTACCGCATCGCGCGTATTCATCAGTAAATTATTCAAAATATCAAACTATAATAGTGAAAACCACGTGCAGCACTTAATAGCTGACTATTATAATAGGAAACAGTCAAAGTAGGTAATAAGGATAGTTTATATTGATATCACGAGTGCAATATTGTTGCTACATCATAGAAAATGCCCGAAGAGTCTATGCGGATGTTATTCACGCATGCAAGTAACATTCAATTGATACAATTACTTACGTTTATCTACGCATATTTTTAACTTCACGGGTAGCGAAAAGCGCGTGGAAAAACTGTAAACATTGCGAAAATTTGAGAAGAAGCAGACTGCGCGCTAACGACCACGTAGATAAATATTAAAATAGATTTGGCTAGGCGCCGCGTACGCCGGTGCGCTAAACAATGCTGGAAACTAGGTCGACAATCTGTTTACCGTGTCAAAAATGCGAACAATCTGTATCAGGTCCTCGCCACCACATCTGGTAGGTAATATCATAGGCGTTAAATTTCAGTATTCAATACAATTAATTACAATCAGAACTGCTTTTAGCGCATCTAGTTCACAAATTAGCTATTGTAAATAAATGTCCATCAATCAGATGATTGTTATTTTATAAAACCAGGGTACGCCAACATAAACAAGTGGGCACAAGTGTAAGGTGGTTAGCCATGATCACTCCCGCCTCCCACTCAGTGAACTCAAAACTTGAATTAGTACGTTGATTGCCAGCGAGATTCATTACTAAAATAGTATGAATACCTACATCGGTAATAATGAAAGAAGCTAATTAATGAACATGAAAATAATTCAACGTGTTTACGGAATTCCTACAATGCTTGATTTTGCGGTAAGGAAGCAACGAAATGTCCTTGCCCAGCTATCTTCCGCGTTAAATCGTTCACGAGAAAGTGTTGCTTACTTATCATTCAATATACGACCGTCGAATAAATTTTAAGGGGCAATTAACATCAGCCAATAGCTTGTATAATGGCATATTTCCGTAAGTCTGTACAAAGATGGATGATGAGATGAGTTGTACTCCAACTGCAGCCATGTTCATTAATACAGCAGTAAAGAAATGTTTTATCTATACCGATGTTATTGTAAATCCGTAAAACCGGTCCGAAAGCAAGTTGTCTAAGAAAACCCGTTTAAGAGATTATGATTAGATATGGTCGCAAGCTCCAAGTTCTTTGAAATTAAATAGTCTAAGCTATTCCAGAGATAATTGAGTGTGACAGATAGAGAAGTGGTTAGATTAAAGTTGAGGTGGATGCGTAATATCGTATATATTAATTATTAATTCAGTGATTATTCTTTTATCGGTAGTAGCAATTCATAGAATAAAAGGTCTACACAATTTTAAATCAAGAAGATTAAATAACTCGTGGACTTATCTCCACTAATCTTCTCATGTGAGAAACTTTTCCCACAATAGACAATCCTTATAATTATAAGGACTGTCTATTGGTTTGGCACCTACAACGAGCATATAATTATAACTAAACTTCCTAATAAGTAAAATTATTTGGTAACACGAGTATTCCAAATTAAATACAAAATGTCAGAGTACGAAAAATGGCACCGGCTCGCGACGGCGCGGGCGGCGTAGTGCCACGTTAATTAGCTTTTGCGAGCATAAATTGTTATAAATTAGATACATCATGAAGTTGATTTTACATAACACCGTGTTTGTTTCCTCAATATCAAAGAATAATTTCTTTTTCTTCAAGAGAGGGCAGGGTGTATTGCATTACTATGTAGGACGAACGTACTGAAGCTATTGTTATTCCCTAAGCCAATATACATTTAGCTGAGGATTGATTTAAACCAGACATTTTCTAATTAGAAGTTTGGTCATAAGATTTCTCAATAATTTTATAGAATTATATACTTGATTGTTATTCTTACATCATCTTTAGATTGTGTTAAACACGGACAGTTTCTAGACTACTCAAGCATGAGAAGTTATTTCTTATTAGCATTAGCAATTTAACATCAAACCCTCATACAGCGCATCTCTACGTCGAAGACTAGTATTTAACGGTACATAAGTCATGTCGCGTAACATGGAATAAGTAATAGATCATCTAGCAACTCGCAACGTGTCACGCAACCTCGTGTGAGATTTTGTGTCGTGTCATTAATTGCATCGCAGTTAGCAACGCAAGTCACCCCATATTAGAATAGGCTTAAGTGACCGGAGATCCATCTGGAGACGCTGCCGATGGCAATGAATTAAGAAAAAAGTTCGTACTACCGGCGGGCGTGTATTTTAAAAACTTGTTTCCAAATCGACTCCTACCAGTGCTAAAAATAAAAATAATTTTTGCATCATGTATAAAAAGGAAATAGTAATGCTTCCGGGTCCACCCTTTATAGCAGAACTTTTTACGTCATAATTTTATTTCGCATAGCCACGGATAGCATAAACCTCTTTTCGCAGAAAATCGTTTGGCATACACTCATTTACCATACACCGAAACCCATAATTTTGTAAGTCAGAATCATCTTTAGGTATAAATTTCATATCCATAATAATCAATAAGTATAACCATCATATCGTAGAAAGTTCACAACCAGAATCATTTTTTGGCATATATTTTATATTGCCTTATCAAGCCTTCGGGACCCTTTTTTTTTTTTTTTTTTTTTTTTTTTTTTTTCGGGTGGGCTTGGTCGACGGAGCCCCGCTTCGCGGGGCTCCTACTTCTGGGTGGTTTATAAAAAAATAACCACGAAGGGGACGGCGGGGTCTATTCGACCCCGCCATCCCCTTCTAACCTAACCTATCCGAGTCGGGGTACTCTGAGTCGGGGTGTTAACCAGATGATTCTGGCTGTGAATTTTCTGCGATATGATGGTTCTACTTTTGATTATTATGGATATAAAATATATGCCAAAAAATGATTCTGGTTGTGAACTTTCTACGATATGATGGTTATACTAAAAAACAATTATATTAAATATTTTTTCTACCTTAATAATGTTCGTTTAAAAAAGTTTATGTCAAGTGAGTTATGCCAAATAGGTTTCGGAGAAACAAGTTTCTGCCAGATAGAGGGCACCCAATGCTTCCATAATAATCTAGAAGTAAAAGAAAAACAGATGTATCAATACTTCAGCTTCTTATCAACAATGAGTCATTTCCATTTGGTGGTGACTTGGTGAGTAAAGGAAGGTGTTGCTCAAGTAACCAGCAAAATTTTAAAATTGGCCGTTTGTCATCAAAGTGATGCAATTTTAATGAACTTTACGTTTCTGGATATAAGCCACATGATTACCGGTACGCGTTTGGCACTAGCATTCGTTTTTCGTTACAACATGGCCCTTAAGCTGAAAGAAGAGAAAATTCGAAAAAATAGAGTAGTAGTAGATAAAAATAGTGAGAAAAGGAGAGTCAAGGAATAACTGGGAAGCTGGTACAATATTCTTATAGTCTCCATGTGTAGTCTGCATAATTTTATTCGATGAACCCATGAGAAAGGTCATAGTTGTTTCTCGTAAATGTTTCTCTCTCGGCTTTTACGAACGTAGACTTTGTTTCTTTAACATCCGGAAATCTTGTTTTTATTTTTAGGTACGAGGGCAGGGTGTATTGTGTATTTACCCCCGTTACTTTCCGTTATTGATGCATTGTCGTGGAAAGGATTAGTTTTTTGGGTATTAAATTGAATGTCTTCTTCTTTGGCCTAACTCATCGTGAAAAATGTCTGGGACTTAGCAATCCAACAGAACCTTTTCTTCCAATTTTCCAACAGTCATCAAAGTAGAATAAATAGGTGACTACTACAAAATTCAATTTCATGCTATCGCAAAACAATTTCTACCAAAACTTTTACTTCATTAGAGTACAACGGGCTTCCTTTAGCTCCTTTCATGCCATTTTGGTAATATAGGGTTCGTCTAGATTTACTTTCATAGCCTGAGGAAGCTTGAATTAATGTACAATGTGTTTTAGTATTCGTCCAGCTCCAAATTACTTACAAACGTACCGGAAGGCGCACAGTAGCGGGTTGACTCGTTTTCAATGTCAACCCTATTGTTGATACGAGCAACACGACCTTGACTGCATTGAACTTGTGTGAAAATACTCAAAAACAATCGCACATAATATGAATGTATGAGTCAGTAACACGTGGAACGTTTTTATAGAAGAGGAGACAGCATTACAGTGTTATTTCCCTTGTTTTTTAGATTATACCTAATTATCAAATATAATATTCGTGCCCGAAGTCACCCGGGTGATTTTTTTTCCGGTAGATTTTCCAAAAAAAAATCTTTTATAAAAACCTTGTCCTGATAAATTTTTATGTCCTAGTTATTGTTACATAAATATTCTTACCTAAGCTTTAAGATTTGTCTTAGGCGAGATTTTTATTATTGCTTACATTGTTTTTACACGTTGAGTTAACTCAATACAACAAAGTAGAACTAACACCTACAGATCACTAATAATTCGCTACCTTTTTGAATACCGCCAATGAACAAGACGTAAAAATCAATCTGTTGTAAGACGAGTATCTATCCTCCCCTTTTCCTATTTTTCTGTATCATTTTCTAGGATTATTGAACTTAACTCTGCGCCGCAAAATTTCACAGTCAAAGTTCAATGCAAAAGCATAACAAATCCGACTGCTATCTGGTCTACAAACTGCGCATTACAAACATATCTTGTTCTGTATTTAATAAACAAATAAAAATAGGTGATATTAAACTTCTGGCACCGAACCTTATCACGTGTGACAGATTCGCACGTGATCACATTTTTTTAGGGATTTGTATCACTTTTGCATTTAAACGTCTTACCCAACTCTGAATTTAAAGTTACCCCTCTTGACATAGTAGTTTTAAAATGCTGCTTCTAATATTTTCGGCTCCCACCAGTTCTCATTCAGATTTTTTCTGCTAGTCTTAATATTTTTATGGTCAGTTGGTCATAAATAATCATGTCAGACTCCTAGCTGCTTTAAAAAATACGACACACACAACACGATATACGCGGTGGTGCTCATGTTACCGGAGCTATGATAAGACCGCAGAACAGGAAATTTGGTCTGAGATCTAGACAGTTTGTCTGTCTCAGGTCAGAGAAACAACCTGAATTGACAGTTCTTACCCATTTTGCAAGTTACAAGCTCGGCGGGTGCACCGCCACAAAGAGATTTCAAACGACACAATTACTGATAATATAAATAACCTTATTAATAGATTAATAAGAGCAATGTTGATTAGCTAATCAACATTGCTCATACATATTAATTTGAATATTGGTTCTAACTCTCTTGCACACGCTCCTAAATAATTTAGACTTACACTATCTCTTTCTAACCGAAATCATAAAGAAGATTTTAAAGTTTAAAATTTGTCTTTGTGCGTGATATCTATGACAATTTAAATTGCCATGTCATAGATCCTGCCTAATTTCACGTCAGTTACAAGGACGGAGACTAATTTGACAGCTGTAATTTGACAGTTTAATGTTTTGTTTTTTTTAAATGGCGTATAATAGAAAGAGATACAGTGAGACTAAAGATAGTTTAGTGCGGTGTGCAAGAGAACCAGTAACATTATTTACTATATTTTTTTCATGTAATGAACTCTGTGTTGATTAACCAAATGGTACAAAACCGTAACAACGCTAGCCCGACTCGCTCTTGGCCAGTTTTTTTTTTTACAAGTGAATAAACATAGCAAGATAATTTTATTGCAACTTCGCAACTCTCAACGTACATTGCACGACTTCGAAAATTCCGAGATAAGTATTTAGATACACAGAGGACAATAAAAATACTGTAAACATTTCCTAAAGTAGAACCTAAGTTTATAATCTAAATCTCTACTAATAAAATTATGAACGCGAAAGTGAGAATTGTGTGTTTATTGGTCTGTTGGTTTATCCTTCTTTCACTCATCAACAGAACAACGAATCGAGATTCGAGAATGACTGTATTTATTCCGGTAAAATTGGAACCACGGAAGCGAAGCTGCGGGAAATGCTGGTTAATATTATGAATGTGAAAGTTTATGGAATTTTGGTATTTCAATCACGACTAAACAGTGATCTGATTTGTATGAAACTAGGCACGTAGGTACCTAGTTTAAAGCCTGGAATAATACAACGTACTTAATAATAATAAGTACTGAAAAATAAAAAAAATACCACAGTCTTGCCTAAGTTATTGACGTTTGTCCAGTACCCACCACACACAAATGCATTGCATTTGGCAGAGATGGCACTACATTGCGCAAGCGCAGGGCAGGGGCTAAAAAAACGACCGTCGCTCGCGTCGTGCATTTGAATTGAAAGCATTCATCATCATCAACAGCCGGTAATAGACGTCCACTGCTGGACATAGGCCTCCCCCTTAGAATTCCACAATGACTGATTTGTAAACAGTTCAAGAGTTTAAAAAAAATCTAGTTTATAAATATTATAACTCTTTCTTGTTTACTACACTTTTTAATTAGTTATAATTTTAATGTAAAATTAAGTTGTGACAAGTTTACCTACATATTAATTTACAGTTGTGTCAAGATTACAAAAACCATACTTATCATATTATTGTCACAGAAACATTAAAGCCTTTTTTTAAATTAATTTAATTTAACTTACACATAGTTTAATGTTCTGAAGCACGCGAATAATATATAATTTTACACAATAAAATAACCTCCATGAGGAGCGTTTGCGACTCCGCTAAAGTGTTCATATAGTATAATATTGATATAACCTTGAATATCTTCGTATAGACGAGTGTAGTGGGGCATTAAGGCGCCTACACCGCAAAATAGCTAGGCACAGAAGGGCAATTCATCCGTATTGTCAATATAGTAGACATTGCCCGTAAAATTACATTTAGGCGCTACACATACGGAGCAACTTTAGTTGACGCAACTGTCAACATTTTCAATAAGGTTACCATTGCCAGTTGCAGCAACAGAAATGCCTAGTTTACTGTTGCTGAAATTTTAAATAAACTTCCGAAATCCAATCCAGACGGGATGGGAGAAAAGTCGCTCGACATGTTGCGGTTGCCGGTTTAGGAAACCAGTAACCTTGACACAACTGTTAACTGGTACAAATTTGTCAGTTGCTAGTTGTGGCAATTTGGAACTGATTTTGTCACCGAGTGTTGCAACCGAAAAATTTTGTCGATCACCGAAACTCACAGTCAGATTCTTATTGCCATGTTCGCAGTATGTGCATGAAGTTTCTTAAATTTATAATTATGTATTGTGAGTTGCCTGTTGCCACAATTCGGAGATCAAAGTTGAGAGTCTAGAGTTTCTAAATTTCTTATTCTTTACATCGGGTGCTTATTCAGATCCAGATTGCCCAGACTAAAAAAATCTTGTCCACCATTAAGAAATTAGAAATACTATTGAGATTGAACGTTAGATACACTTAGAACAATTTAGATAAATGAAGGTTCGCTGCACAACTTTTTAGTAATCCATACATATCCTACATTCGACCTACATTCGAACTATTATTATCTATTTTTATTGTACGTGATTTATAATAATTTTCTTAATAATTTGCTTAATATTGACAATTGGAATGTATTTTTTTATTATTGTTATTATTATTTTTTGATTATATTTCTCAGGACCCTGAGGTCCTGGGCCTTTTAGAGGCGTACGAGGGGCCGAAGCCAACTCGCAGAGGCCCTTTAAACAAAACTTAATAAATATGAAATGAGACACCAACCGGCGATTATCCCTATATGCACTAGGCAAGCGCACCCAAGGACAACCCCCGGTTGGTGCAGAACTATTGTTTATTATTTTTTTTTTAATATAGTATAATTATATTTCACATACTGATCATTTCAGTTAAATAGATGAGACTGTTATAGAATAAGACCAATTTGTACTCTGTTTAAGTGGAATAAATGAATCTGAATCTGAATCTGAACATCATCATAAAGAATTGCATTCAGAAGCCATCGAATTACAGCTTCTGGAAGATTCGATCGCGCACCCACAGGAGCTGTATTGAGCCGGCCTTCTGTACTAACTATATTGTGCCAGCCAGCTTTATCTGCCAACGTTTAATTTTAGTTGAACGATAAAAACTTATGGCGCACCTCCGAACTTGTGCGATTACATAAAAATATTAGGAGAGCAAACACGGATCCTTAGAAAAACGTATAAAATTAATGTGTAAATTGTTTTCGCAAATTTAAAAGCAAAGTCACCTCCGAATGTCCATCTTTTTGTAAACACTTACTAATCAGTCTTGGAATAATATGTACTTTCGTATAGTTTTTGTCGACTGTTTAGAATATTGGGAGTTTTGAATTTTGAATTTCGCCGATGACCACATCCAATTCACATAAGAAACAATTTGAATGTTCCTATAGTCTTGTTTTCCTGTATTTTTGAACTATAATGGAACAGAGAAATTATAAAACTATAACATAGTATGACAAATATAAGTGTTGATAGATGAAGAGGGGAGAGACCAAAGAAAAGATGAGTGGAGCGTGTAACGAAAGATATGAATGCTCAGATGACGGCTGATGGAGAATAACAGTTGGCGCTGACGGCCCCAAGTAGCATGGGACCAGAGCAGGCCAAAGTAGAAATAATAAGGTCCTACTCCTATTGTGTCCAATCAGGTTTACTATCTACTGTAATTATGGGAGGCAATGTTTATAAATTAAGACCTTGCTTACTTGTTTGGAATCCTTTCATCTTTCATAAACTGTGTTAACTTAATATAACAACTACAGCGGACGTTTGGATGCTTGCAACAATTTGTGTATCCTAGCTGCGTACATATTTAAAAGTTTTGCTGCTAGATCCTTCTCTTGGCCCTGACTGTACATGATGGTAACCTCTGATTTGCCGGTGACTGTATCAACGTTGGCATAAACGGGCTAGCGCCCAACGACTACCACGGAAACTGGCAAATCTAACTATACCTACTTGTATTACAATTTACAACATACGCGTGTTGCTACGCAGAAACTGCGTATTTGAGATTTTTTGCGAGCATGTGAATATTTCTAATATTGAAAATCTAAAATACATTTTCCGCGTTGTATATTTCTGTGACTAAGAATTCAAAATAATACATACTCACAAATTTCTAGCTGAATCACGTGTGATGCGTCTCATAAAATGAGGCGACATACTGCCCGCCGCGGACATCTCTCTGTTAAAAATATGTCGTAAGAGGCTGAATGCACTAGTTTTGTTACCTACATTTAATTTAATATACCTAACTATACCTATACAATACGTACCTATATTTAAATACGTAGATATTTGATTAAGTATTCAGGTTATAGCAAAATTAATTAACAAGTATTATTATTTTCCTTATTGTCGCGCCTGCGCCTGTATGAACTGGAAATTATTGTGCATTCTTTATATTATTTCATGTAATAATGTGTACTAAGTTACTGCAATATATGTATACCTACTAAGACAGCAAATCTCTTTTTTTTTGTGCAAAGCACTTACTTCCATTTTCAAAGTATTAATACATAATGATTTGTTACGCGTACTTACATAAAAAAACAATGTCCTATAAAACGATGTAACATATAAAACGACACACAAAAATGATAAAGCTTGAAAAGCCGAGGCGTGCCGGAAATCATTATTGAACTGCGGCGCCGAATTAATTATGTGACTTGAATTCGCTAGTATTAATAAATTCTGTTTTATTTCTGTCCCACACATAGTTACGTACTACCAAACAAGTCAGAAACTCGTTTACCGAAACTTTTTATAGCAAATCGCAAAAATATTGCGTATAAGATGTAGGTAGGTATATCTCTACTTCACATCACCTAACACCTTGTGAGAAACAGAGGCTCCAATTCAGCTTTGTTTTTATAAATATTATTTTTGTAATCGTACACCTTAACTAAACCGGTTAGCAGGAAAACTTTAATAAACAGTTTGTAACTAATTTACAATAACATACTTACATACGCCATGTAGAACGTACTCTAAAGTACTAACGTGCACAGTGAACAATATCAATATGTCCAAAACCCTTTGTAGATAAAACTTGTAAAAAAATATTATCAAAATATATACAATAAAACTACAACACAAACTGCGTTTGACTCAGGCATAATTGCGGAAAAAATTACGCATCCCGAAATTTAAAATGGTACATAAGAATTTATAGTGTCTGTAGTTAGAATCATAAACATGCCAATAACCGTGGATGCTGTGGTAATGTCGCACATCACACGGAGATTAGGTCAAGGATCAAGGTAGATTTAGAACTGACACTAACAGATAATCTTCAAACTTCAGTAGGTGTCACTCGAATCGAAGTAGCTCGTGGGTTCGTGACAAACAGAACATCTAAAACATAGACATGTTCTGTAGAACATGACTATGCTTTAAGCACTAATATTCTTATTGAACAAAACAACTTTTATGAAATTGTATAGTTTCTTGTTAAAATGTTAAGTACAAAGATAGAAGAAAGGTACATTTAAAAGATACAGAACTCAGTTCAGCAATGTTACGCAAGTAAGTCATCAGGCAACTGCAGCTCTCTCAGAGTTTAAGTTTGAACTCTATAGATTATGGTATTATAGCGTTGATCTTTCTGCCAAAACCGAACCGAAAACGAAAAAACGAAAGACCATCAAAAGTAAACCTTACCACCAAATTATTACTGTTTAATAGTACTGACTGCTTTTGTCTGTCACTTCATTTTAAATTAATAAAAATACAATCGAGACGATCTAACAAACGAACAAGCGTGCGATTCGTCGGTCAAAGCTTCGTCGCGCGCGCGTCATTCGAATAACGAATAGTAACAAACAGCAGGACCCCTTATAGATTTTTTCTTTGTCCCCACAAAGAAAAAATCTATAATCTATAGGTTTATTGACCTGAAGGGACAGTTCAAACTGTCAATAGAGTTCAACTCGTGACACATCACATTTAGATATACAATGAAACTCATTAAATTGATTCGAAGGATCTTATAAAAATGTATGAGTCCCAAGGAATAATATTCCAATTCATGAAATTATTTAAGAATCGAAGACCTCTGAACAGGAAAATGACACCTCAGTTGCATTATGCATGGAAGATGCAGGAAAGTAGCCTACGAAGAGATTACAATTGGATGTTAAAGAAGGGTCTTTTTTCTACCAATATTAATTATGTAACCATAAATAAAAACCAAAAAACTATGAAATCGAAACCTGAAACTAACGCTTTATTGTTTTGATTCATTATAATTTAAACATTTGATTTCAAATCGCTGCCAGCTGTGAGCTAAGGTGAACTTATAAATTAGAAGAAAATATTCTTAACAACCAAAAAACAATTTGCAGTAAGGAAAATATTAAAATCAAAAACAAAGTAGGTCAATGCCATCGGACTATCGATTTCGGATGCGGATCATAAATACTGAATCCACTTGGACTACTTTTTATCATATATGCCCCTGATAACGTTATAGGTAGGTATGATTGACTAGTTGACTACCTAATTCAGAGCATGCTCAAATTATTACTCCAAGAGTATCTAGACAAGTTTTATAAGGAGCGGAATACACTTCTATATTTCCAATCACGGCTACAAAACCATGAATTGTGAATTAAGATTATTCATCATATTTCAGCGTATAGGTACCGAGTGTAATGGCTGAGAAAAATTAATATCCATGAAGGAAAATTATTTCAATTTAGGCCAAGGCCGAGTCAAACCCGATAAAACATAAGTGTAGAAAATAAAAAACATTGTTTAATTAGGTCAGTTTGAGCTAAAAGAAATTGTTAAATATGTATATTGTAATATATTGGAAGTATTGCGTCAGAAATTGCGCAAGCGCCGGCTGAGGGCAGGTCAAGATACAAGTTGATCTCGACTTTAAACAAGCATATCAGGTATTAAGCGAATGTTCACCCTTAGAACATTCTGAGGACAGAATAGCACAAACCACAAATAATAATATAATAATAGTATTGTCGTCCTAACCGAATTTTGGTCACCACGACCAATCTCAGCGGAGATTAGCCAACTACCCTGATGAGACGGCAATGCGTTGCGAGTACGACCGGAGAGAGATCAGGAGTAGGAACGACGATATTATAAGTGCTTTCCAATTCATGGAGCAAGTAATAAAATTATTAGTGTACATATCACTAACTAAGCTCATTGCAACACTTTTTTTACACAATTTGGTTTTGTTATTTGGTTCGGATATTCTTTGTTAGACAGAGATGGCACTGCGAACAGATGACGTCATTTGTAAAAAAGGTGTCACTTCTTCTCCTACTTAACTTCAATTTGCGGGTAGTGGCATAGAGATAGCAATAAACGCCTACAGAATTTTAGAAAGCCTTTAATTTCAGCGTAAAGCGTCTGATTGTAATCTCTTTTTTACACATTACCGCGTTGTTATTTTTAAACCTTCTTTAGGGTGATATCAAATATGTACTTTAACATTTTTTTTACAGTTGGCAACTACCTTATTAATAAATAGGTATCGCACAGGGTGCAACTATCAAAATTGTCATCATTGCCATTGCAATGCGTACCATCAACTCCTCAGGAAAAGGGGACTGAGCTGACATCAATCCCCTTTGTTTCAAGACAACAAACTAATAAGCACCTATAATATTGTTGTGCTAAGAGTAAAAAAATCAGTGGGTGGACTTATCTGTGCCCACCAACTGCATAGTTCATTAAATCAAAATGCCAACAGAGAACCGTTTGTTGCACGAAAAATCTCCATATTTGCATGTAACAGAAACTGTTTGAATTTTAAATTAAAGGAATAGGTTACTGCCCCAGTTTCAAAGGCCATAGTTATACTTGGTCACGAAGGTAAACATTGTAAACTACTTGGTTAAGTAAGAAACAATCTATCTAAATCGATGCGTAACTTGGAATGATTAGAATTAAACTATTTAGCACGTGAGAGCCGAGTAAACAGTCCTTTGTTATGTTAAGCTCACTGAAAGCATATTATAATGCATACATTGTTGTGGTTTTAGTCATACGTCCTTGGATTAGCACTGTTATTGTTTTTGAACGGTTTTAGAACAAAATGGAAACAGTTTTCGACTGAATAAATACGAGAAAGATATACCCAACCCAACAAATAATATTACGAATTTGTAAGTATATACGATGTACGTAAACGTTCATGGAAATTCAAATCCACCTAATAATTTTATTATACCATAGGTAGGTTACGCCTACACACGTAATACACCTCATAACTGCGCGGTTGTCATCTTAACGATATAAGATTGAGTAAGCACTCCAAAATGAATAACAAACACATGAAGTGGATCTATTGCCGCTGTAATAAGTACGGTCGTCAAGGAAAGTTGATTTACATATTCGTAAATCACCAGAACACTGGACACGGGACTAATATCTAATAATAATAATAGTGGATGAATTTTTAGATTATATTATTTTATAGACAAGGCGAACTAGGTGTAAAACAATTGTTTTGTAAAACATGTGGTGATTCATTTTCTTTAGTATCTGTTCCAGGATGCTACATTGATAACCTATCTACTGGAAAACTTGTTCACAGGGAAAGTCACCATTTCCAAAGCTTGAAATGGGGAATGGCGTGGAAAATGACTATGTGTGAAGATTTTAATTCTAAAATGTATTAGAGCAGTCAATGGTAGTTCAACAGAGACATTAGATACGTAGATAGATTTTTTTTATCCAAGTACCTGACGTACATTGAATATTCATTAGAACGTATCTCATTATAATGCCTTTGATCAGTTCGCATATCGGCCGTGACATCACTATTTACCATCCATGTTTGATCGCTATTAATTACAAGTACGTCCAACCAATGTTTATTATCGCGTAGTGTTATTCACAGGTCAGTACCAGACCAGCAAGTCATAATATTGATTTTACACAATAATCGATATGGCAACAAGTAGATGTTGCGACACTCAATCCTTCGAGAACTAGGAATTTGTGACGTATGAAATTCATGGAGAGACAGCAGATGATGTAAAAGAAATGTTGTAGTAAAACTAAAACTTTCGACACCCAAATGTCTAAAGATATTAACCATAACAGGCAGCGCAGAGGTTCAAGAGATCAGACGCGATAAGACGATGTTACTTGTGACTCGTGACCAGTGAGCACAACAATTCCTATAAATGGAAAGGGAATATATTAAGGGAAAGTGTAGTGAGCCTTCAAACAGACTTAAAATAAAAAATGTCACGACAGTCATTTATAATACAGAAACACAGAAAACGTCAGCGACGAAGATGTCTAAAGAGATTTATGCGTACAAAGAAAAAACAGGGCACGAGGTAAACTCTTCGATAATTGGCCTACTTCCTAAAAACAGTAAATTACATTGTAAAAAATGTGCGACATGTTTACCTGTCTTTTAAATAATAATGTGAGACTTAAATGCCGGAACTATCCCACTACGCAGATGGCGACCTTAAACTACGTGCAATGCAAATATTTTTCTACCAGACAATAACAATATACATGAAAACAAACTGTTTTTTATCGAACAAAAAAACTACGAAATTCACAACAACGAAATGCGTAGTAAACGGTCTATTAGAATAAAAGCTATTAAGAACCAGGCGGAATTAGCATTTATATCTAATATATGAACGTCGTAAAAAGTTTAAATTCGTTACTCTATTCATATATTAACCACTCAATTTCATCCCGCGTCATTTTCAACTCAAATAATAAAATTTATCAGAGGTTAATTATAATTTAATATTTGGAATGTGCGAAAACTAGCATACACAATTTTCAATCTCAAGCACTGTCAAATGTCGTAAGAGAGACAATGACAAATATTTACATAAATATCCTTAAATTTTGACAGATTCGTGAGAACTAGAAAACAGAACCAGTCGATGCTAAGTCGACTCCTTGCCACAATAAGGAAGAAGTAGTACAAACAACTAGAAACGGAAAAATAGGAGTCGACAAAGAATTGACGAATTAATAGGCAAGAACAATGAGCCTTAAGGGAAGCCACCCTAAGATGAGATAGAGCAGCACTTACCTAGGTCATTCTTATGCATTAGGAAGTGCTCGCTCTTCGCAGTCAGCTCAAATTTTATTCTCTAGTTATAAGTTCTCGCTCTTTAATCGTTAGTTGTTCATGACGATAGAATATAGAGGAGCTGTGCCGGGTCGAATGAGTTCAGGGTTCCGCAGACGATGAGGCGTTATGCTGAAGGTGAAAGGAGGGCACTGCACCGTTCTTCGGCAGTACACATTCGCAACTTGATTAGCTCCACATAGAACCGGTACAATCCCTTACATATCCGACAGTCGATACACATACACAATAACACACTTATAGAAATATTGAATGGCACAAGAACAGAATCTAGATCGGTTTGTTAAAAAATTGTTAAAACCACACGGTAGTACGAATCCTTTAGCGTACGAGACTCGCACTTGACTGATTTCTTTTACATGATAATTACGAGGGATGTTTAAGCAATAACAATAGCTATTTTATCTAGAACAAGGTTTCAAGTGGTAATTGTTATCGAGTGCTCCTGAGATAATTTCATATTTTTATAATTTTGAATAAATATAGGTAAGTTTAGACGGACAATCTAACTACCGACTAGGATTGCAACTCACAACGAGTATAACTCAACGTATCTAACCAATTAAAGCTAATTGTCTTAACTTCCGCGACGAATTAAATCAGAAAAAAAATGAAAGGCGTGGAAATGAAAAGTCAATCAAATAATTGACATAGTCCAAAGATAACCAGTCCGAACAACGGCTATCCAAAAATTTGGCGATAGATATTTCTAGTAGTTCTTTAACTTGACTGGAGAAAAGATAAGTGGTTTGATATTAAGGTACAATCCCCATCAGCTAATTACGTATAATTAATAAATGTAATTAAATAATTGCGTACCTAGTTAATTATCTACAGTCGATCCAAATCTATTTAAGAAATATTGATAAGAAAATCTAACCTTTGATTATCCTCTTAAAACTCTAAATAATTAGATATGATACACACGATTAAATTGTGATATAGTTAGTTGAATCCTATATAATTATAAATAGAGACCTATAAGACCCAGTTTTATATAGGATACACCTACAAAATGATACATCTTTGATTGTGTTGAACCATGACCAAGCGTGGATCATAGCCCAGTCCAAGTGTGACTTAAGTCTTCTATCCAAATTAGAGGTTGAAATCGGTCCTGTATTATACATTATTCGAACATTAAGATTGTTATTACTAGCTATAGACAATTGGAAATTACTATTCAGTGGTCTTTAAACTAGTAACCGTCTATTAATAGAAATGTTTCAAAGAAATAACAACGCACCACCACTTATCTCAAATGTTTCAAGGAAGCGCAGAATGTTTGCCAAAAAATTTTTTTGCGCCTATTATAACTAGATTTCGTGTGTCACATTAATTTCGGGAATGGAGGCCGTGTCTACGGTTTACGCAGCAAATGCGAAAAAATATGGCGGAATTGTTTTTACTACCGGGATTTGGGATTAATACGAATGTGCGAATGTCTTGGGAAACCTTGACAGAACAAAGTTCTGGAAGAAATTTTACGGCATATAGAATAAAATTCTTTTTTACGATCCTACCAAACCACACTTCGAATACAATATTTTTGCGCGTAATAATTTGCGACATAACGCCTAGTAATTTAGGTCGTTAAAACAGTTATTGTAATTACATTAGCACCATTACAATTGCTTGTTAGATTAATAGGATCAGCGATTTTCCAATTGATATGGCTTCTGGATATTAAACCCACTTAAGTGATATAATAGCGTTCCCATCACTAATGTTTTAGAACATTGTTGTCTGCAATATTGTTGTGACCAGATGATGTAACAAGAATGGAAAAGATAACATAGGTACCTAAGGGAGATAGAAGTGGCATCAGTGAGAAGTAATAGATTATCATGGTACAATTATTAGATGCGCAGAGGAAGGAAATATTATGCCAAAGGTTTTAAGAGTGAATGTGGATGGTTATAAGTGTAGAGATTAATTGATATCTATAGCGCAAATCAAATATGTAATCCAAAGGTGCTTAGGTACCTACCATGTTTATCTGATTAGTCTTATAGACTTGAAAAAAAGAGTGAAGAAAAAAACGGTAGCTTTAATTACCGAAGAAAACGTACCCTTGTGACAAAAGTTGAGGCTTAAGACACATTGTGAAGTTAATACTCGATTAATTCTGGAAGAACCTCATGGCGACTAAACCGTACAAGACTGATAAGGCAATAGTTAAAATACTCTATGTAATGAGAGTGAGACTATGACGAACAAAATATTATAGCTCGAGCGGATATTGCTCTGGCAAGATAATTAAATCATTAGGCTGTTTAAAAATACACGGTATCTTAGTAAAGACGAGTCATCATTGTAATTGTTGAATTTATAAAGCCATCGAAAATATGTCATAATTATTATGAACAGTTCTTTTAGCTAAAAAGCAGTCTGTCACATTTTTAATACGTCCAATACACGCATAGTCATCCGCTCCGCTCAGAGCCGACTACTGCGGACAAGTCGACAACGTCAGCGGAGCGACAACCGGCCGTGACCGCGTTGCGTTGCCAGCAACAGCCTGCCCTCCCCAGGGCACTAAACTACGACTTGCGTAATAATATGTATTACGTTTCGTACCTATAATAACACACATTTTGTTATATGATCTTATGCGCACAAATTCGTCTCGAATTGGCTCAGTTCTAGGTATAATCATTCCAGTTCCAAAAATGTTGTCATGAATATTTTGGGAGACTATCATCACAGCGAATTGGAGTTCTGCCACCCAGTAAGGAAAAACTAGCGTGGAGATTTAGCTAATAAATTATTTAGTAGTCGTCTATCAAGCCGCTTAAAAACATCCTGCGAAAGTTGTATGAGACACGTGAGGCAAAAATCGTGTTCTTAGCCAATATCATGTTGTCAAACGACATACGAGTAGGTAAGACTTGCCACAAAGTACGTATGCACTTTTGAGATATTATAACTTGTTTCACTTTTAATTCAACTTACCGCGCAAGAAATAGAATAGAAAGCTAAGTAGGTACCTAATAATATTCCAAGAACCCGTCATCGAATTAATTTCAATTGGAAAATTGTTGCATTGACATGAGCTGTTTCACCTGGTTAAATAAGGCAAGGTTGATGATATTTTGACAAGGACGTGGTCACGTGTCATTACTGTTATGAGCCCTAGAATTATTTTGCATGTGATATACCTAAATATTTTTAAGGGTCCAAAGCCAAATAAATCTAAATTTTGGACATGGTCAGATTATTTGAAGCCAACCATAATATCGATTGACGAGTGAATCACAATGTCTTATATCATCAGAAAGTGTAATCGAAAATATTAGTGATCGAAAAGATAACACAACTGCTAAAAACTGTCTCACGAACTTTTAAAATGAAGCCCACACTAGGATTCATAGGATTCCTAATGGGGAAGAATTGCATACATTCCATTTCACTATACACAGACACCCCAGAGTGGAACAAATATCGATCACACAAATATTTGTGTCGTGTGGGGATCGAAACCATGATACTAAATGCAGAAAGCGAAAAGCTTCTAATCGCCAATCAAACGTAGTAATTCACGAATCAAACAAAATTTGGCACAGAAATTTATGTTTAAGTATCATCATCTGCCTAGCCTTTTCCCAACTGTGTTGGGGTCGGCTTCCAGTCTTACCGGATGCAGCTGAATACCAGTGTTTTACATGGAGCGACTGCCATCAGACCTCCACAACCCAGATATTGGGTTACACGGTACCCCTTGGTAAGACTGGTTGTCAGACTGGGGCTTCTGACTACCCGTAACGACTGTCAAAGATCTACAATTGACAGCCGGGGCCAACAGCTTAACGTGCTATCCGAGGCACGGAGTAAGTGATAATTAATTTATAAAACGCACATAACTTACGAAAAGTCAGAGGTGCGCGCCTTGGGATCGAACTCGAGACCACTGACTTGCCAGTCAACGGTCACCACCACTAGGCTATCACGACTCTTGTTTGAATGTTTAAGTATATAAATCTAAAATAATCTTTTGGCCAAAGTCTATTAGAATAGAATAATAATATCTTCTATTAGAATATTAGGGGTACTTTCCACGTATGCTCTATTACAGAACAAAGTAAAACCTATTGACATTCCACTTGTATTCTATTGCAGACATCGAGGACAGCCGGATATGTTCTAATATTTTTATATATTTATACTTTTGGCATGACAAACTAAGTCATAAAAATTATTTTATGCACAAAGATGACCCCATTTCTAATTTATCATAGACAACCACAATTAACACAGATACAGGAATAGTAAAACCATTCTGGAGAATAAGCTACAATATCGAAAGTTATAACTTTTAAATTTATTTTTTCCCGTGCAATCTTGAACTGGCGATAATAAGTGAACTCTAAGAACATTGACCTCTCTAAATTAATGCTATAATAAGTTAACACGATGACGAATGATCTTGATAATTCTGCAAACAACTTAGAAAGAAAAAGCCAATGCTGACGAATTAAAAATTTGGAAACTGTTTCTTCTTTAGGTTTTTTACCTCTAGTTCTTTGGACCTGTTTGCTTTTGGTTTTTTAAGGTTAGCAACATTTTCTTTTTGATTTTTTAAGGCTAGCCTTCAGGCTAGCTAGAAGAATTATTCATAATATTCTTCTACACTTTTGATTCCATATTCTTGCTTTTGATTTATTCCACCATCATCATTTGATAGGACCAGGACTTTAAAATGTTCATAAAAGAGACTCCAATGAGACTTGATTTTCTCTAGCTTATACAAAGCTTCCGCTTGCGGCGATACTCTCATTTAAAATGCTTTCGAGTCTTTTTTGAAGATTTACCTTAATAGTTCCCGACTCGCTTCCATAGAGCAGGCTTAGTACCACTTTGCAGCAAAGAACTTTCTGGTTAAAAAAAGACTCTTGCAGTCATCCTCTCTTGTTAAAATTTAATTTAATTAAATTGTAATATCATTCTTCCAAGAAAGCCATGATTCAAAATTGTGATTTTACCAACTCTACATCCAAATCTCCAATAAGAAAATATTGAAATGCATATGTCGTCAAATAATTTCTGAAGTAATCATTTATAATACTAATCATCAATAACCACAACAAAGTTACAACAGTGGGTGCATTTTAGATGCTTATATGGATGATTTCGCTGAATGCGCAAAAAATCGAAGTTGTGCTGCAACAGATGATAACGAATAAACAATTCTTTAGGCACCTACACGTAATAATCATTAATTGCATTACTTTAACCCATCATTTAAGGCCTATCTGAGCCGACCAGTGGGTAAACAGCCTGGTAGTCCTAGATGTCGCTGGAGTAGAAGGGGACCTTCGTGAACTTCAAGCCAGTAATTGGCAAGAAACCGCGAAGAATTACAAGGAATGAAGAAATCTAGTATCGGAGGCCAAGACTCACATTGGTTCGCTGAGCCAACGGAGTAAGTACGTAAGTAAGTATCATTATCACTTCCGATATCTACATAATAAGTTTTGTTATTATTCCTATTTTAACATTTAAACTGTAAATTGCAAAAGTGATAAGATAACCCCTTGTTAGGGAAATCAAACCAAATTAAGATTATAGAAAGGTCGTGTTCGGTCACAATTACAAGGCGTGAATAACAGACGAGCAGAATGTGCATGATAAGCTAATCCATAATAAACAAATTTATATAATTACTAGCTTTGCCTGTGGCTTCGGTCTTGTTAATTTAGAATTTGACAATCAGTTCGGGTTGTACTCGAAAGTCACGTGGCGCCATCTATTATCATAAAATCGTTATTGTTGTTTTTCTCTGGCACAGTACTTTTTTCAGGATGAAAAGTACCCCATGTCCGTTTCAGTACAGTAGTTTAGGCGTGAAAAGGTAACAAACAAACTTACTTTCGCATTTATATTAGATAGGCTAATATTAACCTGATCAAGGCTCTTGCAGATTCTGAAGAATCACTTATCGCAGTTTCATCTACACGTAGAGCTTCTCATGCCAAAAATGTTTATGCTTCGGGTCTATTTAGGGTCTCTTGAAAACTGTGGATCCCTTTTCAAGAATATGGCGCGCAAGGAGTAGTGTGAAACTTGGCATGGTAAAAGTTTATATGGAGAAAAAGTGCAAAAAGCTAAAATTAAAAAAAATATGGTCGAATTTCGACCACTGACTGGACTACTAGTAAGAATAAAAGGGTAAAGTTACACTTGGACTTCTATTAATCGCAGAATCCTTTTAGCAGTTAAGTGCTGTTCTGACCTTAGAGTTATACAATCTTCTAGTAACTCGTTCTACGTTAGTCAGTTCACCGTTAAAAATAGCATTGCCATGATTGTTGATCAGCACTTGGGCATTGACGTTGCATGCATTAATATTTAGTGTTTACAGAGAGGAATGACGCAACTCGTCCTAAATCTTGACCTACGGACCTGTTTAAGGTTATCCATAGTTTAATACGAGCTTCACTTGCTTTTATTTTGTCAGATGAGTAGGTATGGAGGCCCTAATAAAAATTACCTTTTAAATTATTATTTTTTAATTAACTCTACCTCCTTTTATCCTCTTATTCCATGTAAAAAGGTATGATTGTCGACTAGTAAAGTCTCAGGTTCGACCCCGAGGCAGGCGTATTATAAATAATGTATTTATTGCCTACTTGCTCCGTGCTTCGGCAAGCAGGTAAAGGTGTCGGGCCCTGTGCCTGATCTCTCTCAGGTCGTGTCAAATTGCTGTCCCATAAAATAAAGTAAGGGTAATAGAGAGTTCACCTTTATTTGTGTACACTATCTATAAACACTTTATCTAGTTAGTTAAGTTGGCTAATTATAATAAACAATTGAAAAAGGTATAGCAAAGCGTGTCCCCAAGCGCAAAGAAACGAAACCAAATATGATCTTAAGTTGAAAATAACCAAATTAAAAACAAATTACAAAAAAAATAATACCGACTTCAAACACTAAAAAGCTAGAAATAACATAAAAACTTTAGTTTTGGAGTCAGTGCAAAGGCTTAGGACGAGGAGATTTATACATATTATACCTACGTGTTACTGTATGTACTTACGTGTCGAATTGAGAACCTCTTTCGTCGGTTACAACAACGTCGGGTAAACAATTCACTGATTTTTATAGGGTAATATTAAAATTAATATCAAACTTCGTTTGTTGGAGCGACCTAGGGAGACTCCTCAACATTAAATATTAAAAGGAAAAGTACCTTACACAGCGTTTACTTATTTATATAAACAAAATAACTTAAAACAAACCATCAAATGTACGCCCACACAAATCGCAAAATAAACGTAGCCACGTACATAATGGAAATCCGCCCATGTTTGCTAAACTAAACTATTGTACACTCTGTACACAGGCTGGACGAATGGCTATTCGACGATAGCCAGCCACATTTGTAAGCATAATCAGTATCACAAATGATTTGAATTAACTTGAATAAACTGTACCAAAGACAAATGTGTATACTAAATCGTAAGAGAAAGAACATAGGGTTTATCTTTATAAAAAGCCTTAAGTCTTTTACAATGTGCATCACGTTTCAGATGCCTACAGACTCATTTAAATGTATTGTTAAAGGCCGAAAGAGCTTTATTTGTTGTTCGTAATAATTATTGTAAGTAAAAGTATAGACAACATTATCGTTTATCTTACCTTTATTGCACGACTATAGCAATAAATGTCATAAACGCTATCAAGAACTATGAATTATTTGGGGATATAATTTCAAGTATAGTTTAGGTCTTGTTTGTTATTTCTTGCCAATTTTCAAGAGAATACTACGCATTATTTCTTGTTTTGTAGGGTAATCAATGTGTGAGTGCCTTTGCGCACACATACGAATAGGCAACTCTAACGGGCCCCTACTACACTAACAAACAAGTCGGTACCAAATGTAAGCTTACGCGCCGTGACTACAGAAGTGAGATTCCAAGGTTAAAGCTTTTAATATCCCGTGAATAGAATTACAAAGGCTTGAAACTTAATTGTCTTGATACAAAAACAAAGAAAACAATAATAAGATTATAGATATCAATGTAGAGTATAATGTATTCAATACAACTGACATTACAAGAAAAAAACCTAAACTGGGCTAAACAAAACATTCAATACCTGTATTTTGTTGTAGGATAATCTTACAATAAAATCTAAAAATAAATTGGGAGCAAAAGAAATCATTTCCAACAATTTAAGATATCATTTCTACATTTACATAGTACATTAAATTAATTTAATGTTATCTGAAGCACTTTCTATATCAAGAACTCCTTCATGATAAAAATATACAAACAATCAAGATATGGAAAGTAGTTTTTAAATAACACAGATATTACATAATACGTAAAGGACTATCCAAGGCGCAAATGCGGCTAATGACTGACATTAACATTACGAGGTCTATAAACGAATTGAATAAATTGTTCAGGTATGGCATACCCAAAAATATAATATGCAATTAGCATTAAAAGAACTTGGCATCAGATAAGAAGTAATGTTGATGTAGCCTCTCTTTTGCCCAACCAAAATTTAGGATAACATAACACCCACATAGGTAGTGACCACGAAAGATTTACTACCTCATAATCTGACTGATAGTTAGTAGCCTAATTGAAGTATGTTTATATTTCAAGCAATCTGCAAGAAACCTATTCAGTTTCTATGTAGACTAGAAGGCAAGCATAAACTAAACGAGAAATCCTATACTTGGTAAAACTCCACACTTAACAAAAGAATCTAATAAAACAAATTTTCCAAATAGAAGACTAACATTACAATAAATTCATAGACCTCCAAACATGCGGAGCCAACGACAATGACCTCATGAATTTCGAAGCACCCCGGCTGGATAAACACCTAATCACAATACAACAAGGGAGACGAATGCAGCATTAATATTTACAAAGATATAAGATTGAAAAATTACGTTTAGTCCACCATTGAATAAGTCATTGCATCCACAATGAACTGAAGTAGAATTAAGTGTCAACTACCTTTTAAGTTTTAACATACCTAATCAATATCTACTGCCGGACTTGTGACTCTAAGTCACAAGTTGATAAATAATTGCAGAAATCAATCCATCCTTCTAGTTTCCTGAATTGAAAAAGCTGTTACCAGTCTTCTTAGTATTACATAGCCCGCTATACCACAGTTTAATAAGATATTTAGATTGTGGCTAGACGATGTTTTATGACCTCCGGAAGAACCGACGCAAGCTTGGTTAATTTTTAATACCTGTAATCTTAATAAACTGTCTGACGACCTACATGTTGAACAGATGAACGAGAAAAGATCAAAAGCAAAACCTGCATGAATCCCTTGGATATAACAGATTAAACTGTAAAGCTTAGGATCTTAGTTATTTCAAGTAACAATAGTGATAAGAGAAATATCGATTCCTAAATCATAAATATTGATAGTGTTAAGATTGTTGAACGCACTCAAAATCTAAATGGACACGTATATTATGTAGAATAATGTTATAATAGGTACCTAAGTATTACTCACTGACATAAAATCACCAATACTTTTATTACATCAGGTTTTAAGGCTTAGCTACTGCAATGCTCAGTCACAGCCATGACCATGACTCATGTTACAGTTGTTAACGATATTTTCCAGAATGAGAAAATCTTTAGATACGCTTGAACTTGATTAGTTTCAGTGATCACTACTGTACTGTTGGAAACAAATATTTTGGTGAAAAAAAAATCGATTTATTAAAAACTTTTTAAAAAAGAAATAACACAAAAACGTTCCTTTGAGTCGCTGCCAAGCCAAGTGAAATTAGTTGTTACGAGAAGTTTGCTATATTCCTGTGAGGGTGACGTATGTATCTCCGAAGTCCATCGTCCCATGATCATGACATATTTTATTGTAACGAAATGAGAACCTTCTCCTTTTTGGGAGTCAGTAAAAATCGTACTGATCATCCGCCTTGACTACCAAAGGATGCTATCTGCATTCGGAGAAAAATGATATGGGAGAAAGACTTATGGTTGTAGGTGAGTCAGTGGCTGATAATGATGATCCAGGTTTGGATATACCATCGCATTTGAGTCAGCCGCTTGCGAGCCTGCACATGATGAATCGAAAAAGGAAATTGGAGTGTTATCGTTATCGAATAAAATAATGTTAATAATAAAAACAAAACAGGAAGTATTGCGCATTTACGAATACCACCTTTACATAAAGCAACCACGAATATAGGTATCTTACAAGAATCTTCGAAACCAGTTGCGATAGTTGTTGGCGACAAACAAGCAACCAGTTCCTTAATTATGCACCAAACCGTTGCAATTTTTTTTAACAAACGCGTTGTTCTGTACTTGGTAGCACGCGGTGCTGACATACCTTGCTTATCGATAACGGCTGAAATTGTGATTACCCCGTTAGTGGCGATGTAAGTATTAATTGACGTTAATTCATCAAAGGTCGAGAAAGAGGCTCAATAGTAAATTCATCGTCAATTTTGATAAATCTTTTATGTTATGTTAATAGGAAAATTTGGTTAGTGAAAACATACTAATAACTAGAGAACGGGGGTCCACACCGCTTTTAACACAGACTAAAATTGAAAATATGTCTGTGAATTGTGATTACGTCTGTGGCAGACCTTTTGACGACTAACAAAAAACCGTGCCGTAAAAAAAGTGCCGTAACTTGCCTTTTATAAGCCCCCGCCCGGTTCGAAACTTCGAACTTCTATTACTGTGCACCCATACATGACCCAAAACTTGGTCTGGTCTGGTCATTTCTACGTTCCTTCAGGTTCTACATCCTGTGCCTGGACATCGTTGAAAAATCCTGCTACAGCTATGTTGTAAAAGACTACAGAAAAGTCGTGCAAGTGAAATTATTAAAAGAAATAGACGTCAAATCAAGACAAGACAAGGGTTCTTCTAGTGGTTACTCACTAGTTCACGAAATCTCAGAAACTGTACAACCTTGACTTGCAATTTTATATTTAAGCTCCCGGATTCCCGGGAAAAATCCAAGGGATCTAGAATTAAGCAAATTTTACGCAGTCAGGGTCTGAGGAACATCTTATGGTTAAATAAAAGAGGTACTTACCTTTTCACAATATAAGCAAAAATATATACTGCACTTACATTGATTTTATCAACAGTTTAATATATTCATTAAGTAGGTGAAAAAACACTGCAATATGATCAGTGGACTGAGTACATAGACTCTAGTGGATTATGACATCGTCCAACTGACTGGAAGGCAAGACACGCAAGTCAATGCGCCCGCGCCGCGTTACGAAAAACGTATTTGCGAAATCTTTAAGGTAAACATACTAATTACGAAATTAAAGGTACTAATCAAACAATTAGTATGTAGTATGGATACAGCGGAGCTGACTGCAATTGGAAGTGGCTAGAGGAAGTTGAAGTTATTAACTATTAAATTCAAAATACCTATCTATATCTAAAATGTGCAAAAAAAGTAGGTAAGTCGACATCGGGAGGCGAATCACTACCACGCCTCTTCCAAAAAGATACCTAGATAATGTGGATTCTGACCACGTAGAGAAAATGAAGGAGAGACTAGAATTTATTAGTGTGTTGAATTTTTTTGTTGATGTACCTAATTATGTACTACATGTGTACTATCATGTTATTTGTTTCTCGCTCGCACATGTCTTTGATGTATCTTCTTCCTACTCGCACCTACCAACTATATGAGGAGGAGACGCCAGTTCCAATCCCATGCTTTATCCGCACGAGTAGTACTGTAGTACCGTCTATTAGGATTACTATTCCACGAATTGCCATTTTTAGGGTTCTCAAAAAAATAGGTACCTACTTAATGAAATATTTCGGTTACTTACCCTCATTTATCGGTTCGAACTATAACGTCACGTCATACTACTAGTACTTTTACGATTTTATTCTGTGGTCATACCGAAATTTAAAGGTAGGTACCTAAATTTTGTGTAATTCAGTTCTTGTTATTATTATTGCTTCTTCTTATTGTTAAGGGAAATCTCCACACGTAAATTATACAGCCTGTATAGACCGTGGGCACAGAATAGATTGGATAGTACGTTGTAGTAGGTACCTAAGGTTCGAATTGTATAGAGAATCTGCCCTTAGACAGACTTACAGAGATTCCTCTTTATCAGGTTTTAAGCCTTCTCTAACGAGACAGAAATGGATTAAATACGGATAAATGGATTAAATACGGATGAATTTTCAAGCTAGACGACATAGAATCAACAGTCGACACAAAGTTCACTAGTGCACTTGAGATTGAGATGTTGCTGTTGGAAAACTGTTTTGCTCATCAACGAAATTAAATTTACCGCTAAAACTAAAAGTAGGTACCTACGTCGCGCGCTGTTGATTAAGGTTACAGGCAGAGGTTACAGCATTGAATAATAACAATTATTAGTCTAAGGGTTACAGGTTACATGTTGTTGAAGCTAATTCTTTGTAAAATATATTATTTAGTACTTACAAAAAGGGATTGTAATTTTCGTTCAGCCATCGTCAGTCATGATCGACAAATAATTAGATGTTTGGTAATTTTTAACACGGACAAAACCGGCAAATTGTATTTTTTTGTTTATTGACATTAAATCCATCCATTCCATTCATAGGCTAACTTTTTAAATTTCATTCGTTCCTTACTACAATAAGAACAAAAATATTTAATATTTTGTAGTTTATATTTTACTTAAACGACTGAAAGCCACTCTTTTAAGTCACAAAATTAAAATTATGCAGTTTTAATGTCAGAAAAACGAAGCTTAGATTATTTACTGTTATATCATTAAAAGTAATCTTCGTGTAATGGAACGGTCGGTGGAGCCGGGAGAGCAACTAGGTATCGAATGATATGATGACTGAGAATAGAATGATAAGTTAATCGGTATTCGATATAAAACTTTGTTTGAATTTGACTAGGAATTTGAATAATATTCTAGGGAACATCGATGGAATCAATCAGATAATCATTGCATGCTATTGCATAACTTAATAAACTGATTAGTTACGAGTATGATACATTTTTTATGATAACATTTAAATCCATCCATAGAGAAAAATCGGTCCTGTAAATGTCATGTCTTTCTTAATCAGTGCATTTTATTCATTTAGTTATTTAGTCGATTTTTTGTTTTTTTATGACAACACTACTTTCGTTTGACAACACTAAAAACTAATCGATTGACCGCTGTTCATGACGATTGTGATTTCTTAGCTCTTTTAGAATTTTGTAAAGATCCCTCCAAAATGAATTGATTGAATTAATAAATGAAGTGTAGCCGTAACCTTACGCTCGTATTCTTTGCTTGAGTGATGTTTTTTGCCTTATAACCGTTGTTGTTGAGGTTAAGTGTACACTAAGTTGGAGTTGTCCAAAAGTAGTTTTTATCAAATTAAAGCATGAATAGTGAAAAGAGGAATACTCGTGGCAGAGGCCGTGGTCGCGGCCGCGGCCGTGGCCGAGGTAGAGGAAGAGGCCGCGGGAAAAAGGTGCCTAAAGTGATGTCAAGTGATGAGGAGGAATGTTCAGTAGAAGAAACCTCACAGGAACCAGAAGAAAGTGTTCCTGAGGAGCCTAAAGAGGAACCTGAACAGACTGAACCACCTAAATGTAATTTTATTTCATATTTTTGTTAATTTTAAATATTTATGTACATAATATTACATAGTAAGTTATGTTATGTTTAGCCAAATATGATTGATAGTTTTGCTTGTTGGTCAGAGTGTCGTTTTGGATTTAAGTTAATCCAAGTTGGCTGTTTATTGTCCTTATGTTGCTACTACTAACAAGCCTCAAGTATTTAAATCAAAATTTCATTTTTATCAGACACTATCAAGTTAGTTATCAGTTACCACAGATATCATACAATTTACTCCTTTTTCATAATGTCAAGAGGAGAGAAGATAATGATTTTGTTGTAGTTTTTGAGTAAAGAATTAGTGAAGAAGTGCAGAAAGAAGGGCAGAAGTGTAAAATACTAGGAAAAGTATGGCTTTTGTTAATTATTACTGTTATAAAATAATAAACCTTACCCTTCTCAACTTGTGTACATCCCTTAAACAACATTCTGACCAAAAATGTAGAATTGAAATAAGTAAGACAAGGAACTAGCTGCCCGGACTTTGATTTATCATGTTACTTGTGATTATCCTTACCTCTAAGCCTATTCTACCCCTACCTGACCCCCTAGAGTAAGGGGTATAATTCCATAGTTTTTAAAATTTATTCTGCCATTTGAGGCAGAGACAAGTCCAACAAATCAAGAACTAATGGACCAATTTTCATGTTGTCAAGTATTGTAACAAACCCACTGTGTTTATATAGGTATATGTATAGATTTCTTGACTTTGACTTCTTGTATTTCACAGTGGAAGTACCATCAGACATATCTCAATTAGAAGCACCAGTATTCACAACACTAACTCGAGGGCCTCCGGAGCCCATGCTCCGGTTAGACTGGAGTCACCGGGCCACACTCATTGGGGAGAAGGTTCTCAACCCCATGATCTACTGCTGTGATATATGTTCTAAACCTATACTTATTTATGGACGTATGGTAAGTGGCTTGTTGTTTCACCATATCTTCTTTCCTGGGGCCTCACTCACACTGTTTAATATGTTTCCGGAATAAATAGTAGCTTTTGTCAAAAGTGGTTTTTTATTTTTTACTCTCACAAGTCAAAAGTGTTTTTTATTTGTGAGAGTAATTCTCCTAAGCCAGCAACTTTATATGTATCATACACCTTTGGGTTGCAGAAACCCCTGCAGTTGTTCTGTAGAAAACTGATATTTATTTGCATCTGATTAGATTAGAAGCCGACCCGAAACAAAGTTTGAAAATAATAAGGCTAGGAGGATGAGTTTTTATTACTTTGGTGCAACTCTTTTTGATATGTAATCCTTTTTACATTTTTGTCTATGTTTTTTTATACCTTTTTGAAATATATAAGCTTTTGTTTCTACCACGAACCAGCGCATTTTTTTCTTACTGTGGTTAATACTTTAATAATTAGGTATGATATTGAGCAAATTTTCTCATCAAATCAATCTAAACTGTTTCGTTTTGTTTTAGATACCATGCAAACATGTATTTTGTTTGTCATGTGCCAGAGCTGACCATACACACTGCCCAAGATGTAGAGAAAAGGTAATTTTAATAAAATTCCCTTTTTTTGGTTTCACTAAATACTTCATTACTTACTTTATTTACTTGTGGTGGCGTATTGATTACACACAAGCATGTGGATGTGGATTCGAACCTCGAACCTGGCAAATGTAACTTTTTCATTGTTTTATGTATTTTCTTAATTAAACTAAGGCACCACCACCAGTGGTGTCTTAGATTAATTAGATAGAAAACCATAGTAACGAAGCTTGGACTTAATTGTCTTAAATCACCACAAGCAGTGAGCTTACATGAGTGATAAATGCTCAATCCTTCTCTGTATGAGAAGAAGCCCTGAAGTGAGTCAGTTACAGTCTTTTTTTTTACTACATTTTCCTTCTATAAATATTTTTAAAGATTTAAGCATAGGTACATACATAGGGATAGAGAAAGCGACTTTGTTTTATACCATGTAGTGAAAAATATTCTATAAATAGTATATTTGAAACATTTGCTTAGATCTAGACCAGACCCAAATTACGGATAAGTTTATCCCGTTTCCCCAAAAATCTACTTCTTTGAGATAAGCCAATGTATTATTAGTGTGCGATTAATCCTTTATCGAAAGGTTAGCTGATTGTTATTCTATATTTTATAATAGGCGCTTGTTTCACCAACATATTATTGCAATTTCAGGTTGTGAGAGTTGAGCAGACCGGATTAGGCACAGTATTCATGTGTACCCACTCCGGTACCCGGTATGGGAACACAGGGTGCAGAAGGACGTACTTATCTCAGGTAATTTGTTATAGTATTTCAATCTTCTTGATCAGACCACCTGTAGGCCTGAAATAAGATTACACATAATTGAGGACATCGTTTAAGGTGCATCCTTTAATTTGGCTCGCTTCTTTTTTCAGTAAAAAAACAAAATTACTGCATGACAAAGTAATAATTTGAGATTTTCTGTCTGTAGTAGTACATCTCGGGTTCTCCCTCACTTTTACTTGGTAAAATAACTTCATCATAGTCATTTTAATATTTCAGAGAGACTTGCAAGCTCATATCAACCATAGACACGTGTCTTCAGGAGCAGTTGAGAATAAACCTGAGCCTGAACCACCATCAAACACTGTCGCTATTGTTAAACCTTTAAGTGTAAGTATTTATATAACAAACAGTACACTTTCTTCCTTGTTACATTACTGTTTGGTCAATAACAAGTTCCGTGTACAGATGGCGTCGGCGGGCGACCCCCGCGCGCACCCGCACGCGCACGCGGCGCACGCGCACGCTGCGCACGCGCCGCACGCGGGCCACGCGGCGGGCGAGCGGCCGCGCGCGCGCACCAACCTCATCACCGTGCCCATACAGGACCAGACCGACTCGCACGCCTACTACAACGCTTATTATCCTGTGAGCATACACTCTTTGCGTACCCGAGCAGACCCGTGCGTACTTCCTGTACTTTACTGTTTTGTATATTTTACAGCCACCTCAGCCGGTGCCCCCTCCATCATTACCACCAGTATCATCGGTGCCGGTACTAGCTCACACGATGAGCGTGCCCCCTCCCACCTACTACGCTACCGCGCCGCCGTACTCCGCACCGCCATCATATGTACAACCTGGTAAGTACTACAAATACCGGCTACAATCAAAGTCAAAATATTTTTATTCATGTAGACCATTTAGGCACTTATGAATAGTCATAATTCTAATATTATTGTTTATTGTAAGAATGACTAGTTGGCAGTTAATCATTATTACCGCTAGTATCATCAGGATCATAACAAGGTCACACGATGAGCGTGCCCCTTACTGATCAGTGCATTTGTGTGATTATATTATCGTCAATGATATGATAAGAAGAGTGATCTCAACCATAATCTTTAATCAATTCTTCCTCGTGAGGACTACAGCTCCTTATGTAAGTTTCTTTCACACAGGCGGCAACATGTCGACCAACGTATCTGGAGTATCAGGGATGTCGTCATCGGTGGGCATGGGTTCAGTGAACTCTATGGGCGAGGCGCGTTGGGGCGAGGGCTACGCGGGCGGCGTGCCAGTGCAGCAGTGGCCGCCGCAGGGACAGCACCACTACTATAGGTAGCCTCTGTACAAGCGCCGGTACGACTGGCGCGAACAGTGACACGTGCGTGACGTGTCATGTGGCTGACTGTGGCGCGCTGGGCAACGGCTACACAGGCGACGTACCGGTGCAGCAGTGGCCGCTGCAGGGACAGCACCACTACCACATGTAGCCTCTGTACAAGTGCCGGCACGACTAGCGCGAACAGTGAAACGTGCGTGACGTGTCATATGGGCGACTGTGGCGAGGGCTACGTACCGGTGCAGAGTGGCCGCCGCAGAGACAGCACCACTACTATAGATAGCCTCTGTACAAGAGCCGGTACGACTGGCGCGAACAGTGAAACTTGTGTGACGTGTCACGTGGGCGACTTCGTAGATGCTGTCGATGCGTTCTGTTGTAAATGCCTTATTAAGTTGTACTAAGTTATCTGGAATATGAGACGGATTATTATACACTAAGGCCATTTAATTGGCAGCTCATAAATAGTTCAAGTACGTGTATCTATAACTTTTCCACTGTACGAACGGAACGAAATAGCGACTTCTCGTTGTCTTTCGAAAATTTATGGAATCCCGTTCGCGCTCGTGAAGTCTTCTGAAAGACAATAATAAACATGTAGTAGTTCCTTTTGTTTTCAAGAGCACAGCAAAACTATATTGATTATATTTTAAAATAGTTCAGCTTTATCTTCGTCTTCGCCTTAAAATTATCTCGTGTTATTTATGCTATTTAGCTCAGATTCCTTTGGCTCATAAACGGAACTTTTACTTGATGGGATAACTATTGTGATTTCTTTTTGTTACCATACATCTGACTATAGAACGTTCCTACGGCCACTGTCGGAGAGAATCCTTTCTCTCAGATGCAAAGGCATTGAAATGACTATAGATAATATCGACTTTGCGCCGACAATATCTCTGTAAAGAAAAAAAAAAGAATAAACTGTTGTTAAATAAGCAATAATATTTCGTAGTTATAATTGTAATAATAATGTAGCTAAAATAAATTATCACAATATATTATAATTATATTAGTGATATAATCTCGTAGAGTACAGGTCACAAGAATGTCAATTTAATATTTATTTGAATTGATACATTCTTTATTTTTTATTTCAATAGTATTTTAATTATATTGTTTTTCAGCTTATAGATATTATGTTCAATATCCTGTGCAAATATATTATGTCAAATATATTTACCATATTAGGGTTATTGTTGCAAGCTGTTATATAGTGCAATATCAACTTTAACCCACAATATTTATACCAAACTATGTTTTGGGGCTTTGTAAAACTGCATAACTGGTTCCGCATTGTTTACCAGAAATATTATGTATTCACTATACTGCCAAAATATGACCACTTTTATATAAAACTTTTGTTGATCTGATTAATTCACATTTTGTAAAAATAAAACAGAAAAGGAATAAAAATTCTAAACTAAGTGATTAGATATTTATTTTATTAATTAACACTAATCAATATCAATTATATTTACAATATGTCACAACATTCACACTCCTCAGCTAGACACAATCAACAAATGCAATAAAATCTGCAAAAAATATTTACTTTTTTTATCCCCTTACATTCAACTGTTACCAATATCTCTTGCATTTTTATAAAAAGAAAATAAAATGAATACTATTTCATATCGATTCACAGTGCCACTGCAGAAATCAGCCATTCCTTACCGACTAGCTCAATTGCACCTTTAATGTGTGATTTACATGAAATTCACGAACAACCCGATTCACAAATTGACAGACTTTTATAATACAAACATGGAATTTCAAGTGAGATCGTTGGGCACTCATAAAGACTCAACCATACCTATTTCTACATTGGTTCTGTGAACAGCCTTTAATTTAGTGAAGTGGGATCTATGAAGATCATGATTGTTTGGTGGTGGGTGTGGCAGGGTCGGAGAGGTCGACGAGCGTGGCCTCCGTGGCAGGGGGGGGAGCGCCCTGGCTGGGAGTGGGCTCGGACGGGAATGCAGGTATTACTTGTGATTGCATCTTCCTCACTTGGTCCATGTTCACTTTGGTCGATAGATTCTTTTGTCGCGTCTGTTCGGAAGTCTTCGATAATCTCTCGCTCAACGCTTTGAGCGCGATTTGTCTGAAACAAAACATAAGAGTTTAAATAATATTTAAGGGAGTACCATATATTCTTACATTAGGCATATTATACTGACGATGACGACAAGTTCCTTGGACGGAAGATTATAAAATGACAATTACCTCCGCCTCTCCATGTCTTGAGGTTCAACGCCTGGCATAGAAATAGTGACGCCACGGGGACTCAACGCGAGATGTACACGCCGAGGACTCGGTGAACATAAGCCGAGACGGACGAAGCAGCGGTGTGGCGGACCCAGGATACCTCTCACTACTGGCTGCAGAACCGTAGGGAAAAAGCTGGAAAAAAAATTGTTAATTTTTTAAAATGTGTTTGTATATTACATGTAGGTACTAGGAAATTCTAAAGAAAACATAAAACGAACTCGGACAGAGAACTGAATAAAAAGTAAGTTTTTTTAGTTTTGTTTTTTCAACGAAACTACAGCATTAACAATATCTTTGCATCTCGGTGGTGCATAACAATGTATACTCATTGTTGTCATATTGTCTCATTTTTAGTCTAGTGAATTAATCCAGATTATCTATAGAAATACATCACATTCAAACAACATAATTATGATTTATAACTATTATTCACCTTCATATTGATAGATATTGTAAAAAAACTGGTCCAGATGGATTTCAAGGTCATTATTACTAACATAAAAAATAATCTATACTAATATTATAAAGAGGTAAAGTTTGTATGAATGTAATAATATATGTATGTTAGGAGTAATCTCTGGAACTACCGATTCGATCCTAAAAATTCTTTCACCAATAGGAAGCTACTTTATCCCTTCTGTGATTCAAGTAAGAAAAAAAAACAGGATATCTGGCTGCTTTATAAACGTATGTTTACGGAAAATTTAATTTAACGTGGACAAAGTCGCGGGGAACAGCTAGTCCTTAATATACTACAACATATTTGTATGAAAAAATAATATTTGATCATACAAATATTTGTCCTAAGTGAGAAGTATGACAATGAAACTGACATTCAAGGGTTGCAAAGTTCGTACACATACACCAATGACTAACCGAAACCACTTCCATACATTAAAATAAATATTGTTTGAGCAGTAAAGAAAAACACCAAAAAGAAACTAGAACATGAGAAATTCTCTTCATGGTGCATAAAGCCATTTAAATGGTATATGTATTGGTGGTTTAAACTCTGGCACTAGTAAATCATTCATCTATACTAATTTGAAGTAACTCTGTCTGTTGTTATTTCATAGCACCTAAACTACTGAACCGATTTGAACGAAATTTGGCAGGGATATAGCCTGGAATATAGGAAAGGACATAGGCTAGTTTTTTACGCAATAACCAATTTCCACGCGGGCAAAACCACGAGCAAAAGCTAGTACAATATAAGAAAATTTAAAGTAATTTTTTAGTCTTTTTTTATTAGCTTACAACCTTGATGTTTTTCTAACATCTTTGCTTGTTCACTTGACACAATTATGTCTATGTACAAGAGTATGAAACAAAACAGTGTCAAGTTACACACCCATTGTCTCAACTCCACAATTTGCTTGAGATGACAAACATTGATGACAATACTTTTTTGTTAAAGTATTTACCTACTATTTTTTTGTATTTTTTACCTATTAGGTGGCTATTATTATATTTACAATACCTCCAGTCAATTAAAAAGTTTAGAAAATTACATACTTTTTTTTTAAACATTATTTTGGAGGTAGGTCACAGCTTGACAGTTTCAGCTCTGTAGGTGCGTGAAACCTGACAGAAGTATAGTCAAGCAAGAGAGAACACCTTTGAAGGCAAACTCTTAAATGTAAGATAAGAAATAATAACTTACTTATCAAAACTGAAATTGTCAGCCATATCTCCTATGGTTCCACTGCTATGCCTCTGTGAGAATCTGAGGTATATCCAGGAGAGAATAGTGCCACTGCCCCACATACATGGATAAGTCCCTTCCAATGCTCCAATAGCCCAAAGAATTATAGCTGCTATTAGGATCAGAAGAGGTAATGATCTGTTTGTCAGCTTCCCTGAAATAAAAAGACATTGACATTGTCATAAAAAAAACTTTGGTGCATTGGTACTGAATGATTTTTATTACATGGATGTGATCTATGTTCATTGTTAGTTACAATAAGTAGCATGTGAAATTGATTTAGATAATTGAATTGATTAAATAAGTACTAGATAATAAAAGGAAATAATTCCGCTTTAAGTACAAGTGCAATTAATATTGTCAATTAGTCAAGCATGTTAGACTTTATGTATCATTTGACAACAATTTAAACCATAAATACTTATCGAACAATTCGCACCTAATGGTGTTTTTATCAGCAGATGATCTGGCATTATCTGCTTTACTGCTACACTCACCGCAGCCAGGTACCCCGCCAGCCCGTGTACATGGATATCAAACAAATAGGACGTCTGTCCCGTACACGCAAATATCACTAAATAGTAGAACGTCGTCAGAAATGCGACACCGAAATTAGTCAAGAAGAAAAACTTCATCATCTCCATCTGACCCCATAACGGTTCTATTAGTTTCCCACACAGTCCCACTGTCACAATGTCGATGATCACTTCCCACAAATGTATCTCGAGAAACCAGAACGTGAAAGTGGACCACAATTGAAACGAAGGTGGCAACAAATACCCTGGAGTGACACTAAGAACGTCCACCACATCGTCGGAAAACGACAGAATATACCCTATAATAACTACTACACAAATGAATTTCACCGATGGCGATGTGTTTCCTAATAAAGCCGAAAATTGTTGTCGTAAATACGGCAAATTACGACTGAATACCCTAAGCGCAGCCATTTTTGTGACGGATGAGCGAAAACCATAACTAAAACTAACTGTCAAGTTGTCATCATGCGCTGTGCGCTGTCAAACAAATAACGAAAAACTAGGTACGTCAACATGACAGCGATTCAGCCACAGATTTGGATTTAGCGTTTGAATCTAGTTTGAGTAACAACTCATAAATCATCAACTGCAAATACATAAATAAATCAATCAATCAACGTCATTTTAATAATTTTAATACAAAGGATAGTATAATATAAAAAGATTTATAATAGAAAACTCACTCATTATTCAATAATTACCTCTGAGTAGTCTGTGTTCGTTACTTTCGCATTCATTCAACAAAACAAGACAAAAATGTCATGATTTAACGAAAATGCAATAACTAATCGTATTTTGTTTACAAAATTCTCCACTGTGTGTTCTTTTATTGTACAATATAATATTGAAATTTGAATAGAACTATAGTGTATCCGCCGTAATAAAGGCTAAATGTTTAATCGGTTTCTTACTAGTGCGTTGTTGGTATGAACTTTAGTTTTGTTGCCGGGTCAATTCTTATCTCTTTTTCTATTTGTTTATTTCAAAAATAAATATGTTTACAGTTACGTATATCTAACGTGATGGCAACAGGAGGTAAACAATGCAGCAACGTGAGATTGCGATATTTATCTCAAAAAGAAGCAGCTGCACTAGATCAAGACCTCTTCAATGAATACAAGTTTAGCGTTGATCAGCTGATGGAGTTGGCCGGACTCAGTGTAGCTACCGCTGTAGCTCGAACTTTTCCTACGTCTACGTAAGCTAGAACTGAAGTAGCTCCATTGAACTTATCAAAATAAAAATATTCTAAACTATGGCTTCGATTTTTAAGCCTGAACAGGTACTAATAACTAATATTTAACAATTATTTCAGACATCTCTCGGCTCTAATAATCTGTGGTCCAGGTAACAATGGAGGAGATGGTCTTGTTGCAGCCCGCCATATGAAACTCTTTGGTTACAATGTTTCTGTTTATTACCCAAAAAGGACACCAAATCCACTGTATGAAAATCTTTTGACACAATGTGTAGCATTTGGGGTGGATATAATTGAGAAACTACCTCCACCCAAAGACTTGGGATGTGAATACCAAATACTTGTGGATGCTTTATTTGGATTCAGTTTTAAACCTCCTGTGAGAAATGAATTAAAACCTGCTTTAGATGCCTTGCTCGATGCTGGGTTACCAGTTGCCAGGTAAAAATTAAATCAATTATATGTTATCCCCATAAACAAATCAATGTCTCTTGCAAATTATTAAACTTAAATTAAATCAGATATTGGTTTTCTGTGTGTATATTGTGAATATTGTTATACTAGAACTTTTATCATGAAAGCAGTTACATCATACAATCCACAAACACCCAGTTTTCAATATTTTTTTATATTTAAAATTCCAGTGTGGATATTCCTAGTGGATGGAATGTGGAAACCGGTCCTGCAGGTGACAGGGCCCTCAAACCTGCACTTCTCATTTCACTATCTGCACCAAAATTATGTGCAAGACCAGAGTACCTTGATGACACCAAACATTTCCTTGGGGGAAGATTCTTACCTCCTGGTATAATTAGTAAGTACTGTCTGAGGTTGCCAGCTTACCCTGGTGAAGATCAAGTAGTTCAGCTATCTTGTTGATTGATCGGGTATTTATTTGTATAAAAAATCATTGTTATTTTATTTAGTAATATATTTGGGTAAATAAATGTATAGAACTGTTTATGAGTATTTCATTTAGTCATTGCGTCCTTCAGGGCCTCTTTCCGAATAATAATGAAAAAAAAACAATATGATTTAACAATGTGTGTTGCTTTGATTTATTTGCACTAATGGAAAGATTATGTTCTTTCCTTGTGGCATTAATCGAATTTTATTTCTACTTGTATGTACAAATCTTTGGTACAAATAAAAGATGCGGTTTTATTTTTATGTGAAATCGCTTTGATGTTTGTAATAAGGTTCACTATTGGATGACTGGGATTAAGAAATGAAATACGTGGTGTCTAAGTGCAATTGTATTGGCGACTAACTGTTTTTAAATAAAATCAACGTTATAAACTAAAGACGAGGCGTATACATGTATAGCTAAGTATATGGATATGATTGGTGAGCTCGCAAACAATTCTTACTACAACATACCGCCCACCAAAAGGACTCTAGGTTCTTTTACTAAAACAATTTTACAAAAGAAATTAATCAATTTGTAACTAACCTACAACATGCAAACTTATACAAAGCTAAGTGTAAACAATAAAGCTTTCCTAGACCATTGGTATAAAATGTTATTACAGTAACAAATTCACTTAGAACATTATGAAACAATAAAAATTAACAATGTTTTCAGGAATCAAATCTATGATGAATCAACTGGCAGCGCACATAATTTGGTGACAGTTCTCTTAGTAATAGAACCTCCACTTTTTACGCTGTAGACTCTTGTAAATCCATCTGCACCCGGATGTTTATCCGTGATTCGTCCTAATGACCATTTGCCGGGTGGCAAATTCTCGGTTTTAATCAACACAACATCTCCTACAGAGAATTCGTTCTCCCTTTTCATCCATTTAGGACGTTGCTGGAGCCTGGTCAAATATTCATCTTGCCAGCGGCGCCAAAAGTCATTAAGAAGTTTCTGTGTATGTTGCCAGCGCGTCAAATTGTACATTTTTATTGTTTGCAAATCAGGCGAGGGGACGACAATCGGTGGTTCTCCAATTAAAAAATGCCCAGGAGTTAAGGGATTCATGTTTTCTGGATCTGTGTCATCTATCGGGCATAACGGGCGTGAATTAAGGCAGGCTTCGATCTGGCATAATATAGTCGTCATCTCCTCAAATGTAAGGTAAGTTGTAAGTATTCGTTTCAGGTGATATTTAATTGACTTCACGCCTGCTTCCCATAAACCTCCGAAGTTCGGGCTATATGCCGGAATAAAGTGAAATTGTGTGCCATCGGTTGCAAGTGTGGTTGCTACTTGTGCCGTCATTTGTGCTTCCATCCATAAGTCATGAAGTTCTCTGTCTGCACCCACAAAGTTTCTGCCTCTATCGCTCCACAGATGGCTACATTTACCTCTCCGGGCAACAAAACGTCTAAATGCTGCTATAAATGCCTCTGAAGTGAGATCACCAACCAATTCTATATGGATTGCCTTTGTTGACATACAAATAAATATCGCTACATATGTCTTTGTCGTTTTGTTTCCTCTCCCCTTTGACACTAAGGTTTTAAACGGTCCTGCGAAATCTACACCGCTATGCAGAAACGGCCTCGTTGGAGTTACTCTTTCCGCAGGTAAATCTCCCATTATTTGAGCTTTTGTTGTGGCATTTAGACGAGCACACTTAATGCATCTGTGAACATGTTTTTTCACGAGTGATTTGACTCGTACTATCCAATATTTAAAGCGTAAGAAACAAATCATTAATTGTACTCCGCCATGCAGTGTTTTATCATGTGCATCAGCAATGATCAATGGTGTCAGCGAGTTTCCTTTTCCTAAAATTATAGGATTTTTCCTGTCCTGAGGTAAGTTGGCGTGTCTCAAGCGACCGCCTACCCTGAGTATGTTTTTCTCGTCTAGATATGGATTTAAAGATCGCAGCTGACTTCTTTTCTTTACTTGCTGCTTTGTCTGTAAACGTTCTATTTCTTCTATAAATTCTTCCCTTTGTACTTTTATGATGCAAATGTTTAGAGAATCTTCTAACTCTTGTGTCGTTAAATGTTTATTGTTCTCGTTCAAATTTTTCTTATAGTTTAAAAATCTTCTACAGTAAGTAATTGCTTTTATTAATTGTGTTAAGGTATCAAAATTTTCAAATTGTGATATTAATAAAGTTTCCTGTTCTTCAATGTTTTCTGTATTCAGGTAAGTATTAATCTTTGTTGACTTTAATTCTAACTCTGTTTCTGTTACTTCATGTTTAATTTTTATTTCTGTTTCAGATAACCAGCTTGGTCCTCGCCACCACAAGTCACATTCCTTCAAATCAGATAACAATACTCCTCGAGATGCCAAATCAGCAGGATTTTCTTGTGACTGAACGTGGTACCAGTGATTATTGTTAATATTTTCGACGATTTCAACAACACGGTTTGCTACGAAGGGTTTCCATCTATTAGGTTCGCCACAAAGCCATGCGATGACAATTGAAGAGTCGGTCCATGCGTACATTTGTGATGTTGGTATTCTCATTGCTTGTCCAACTTGTTTCATTAATTTAGAAAGAAGAAGCGCTCCGCTAAGCTCTAAACGAGGTAACGAGATAGTTTTCAATGGTGCCACTCTCGTTCTAGCAGCAAGCAGTTTTGTCTCAATTTTGTTATTTGAAGTTTCAATCCGAATATAGACCACTGCTGCATATGCACGCATTGATGCATCGCTGAATCCATGAATTTGTATTTTATCATTGTTAACATTCACTGTGCCAAGCCATCTATCAATTTTTATCTTATTAATGTTAACGAAGTCGGATCTGATTTGTCTCCATTCCTCTTCTAATATGCTGCTAACTTTTTCATCCCAGTTTACTCTTTCAAGCCAAAGCTTTTGTATCAATATTTTAGCCATTACAGTACTAGGTGCTATCCAGCCAAGAGGATCGAATATTTTTTGGATATCCGATAAGATGTTACGTTTTGTTACAGGTTTTGTTAGAGGTGCAACATTTTGATTGTATTCAAACTGGTCTGTCTTTAAATTCCAAGCAATTCCTAGTGCTTTAATCGTGCCATCAAGGTTTAAATCAATTTTTGCGTTAGCTGATCTTTTATCCTCTTCTATTGACTTCATAACTTCGATACTATTGGATGCCCATTTCGCAAGTATGAAACCACCCCTTTTCAATGTATTTGATAATTCTTCTGCAAGTGATATAGCTTCATCTACAGAGTCTGTTCCTGAAATAAGATCGTCCATGTAAAAATCCTCGATAATAGTTTGAGCAACAAGCTTATTTCCTTTAGCTTCGTCTTTGGCAATTTGTTGAAGGGTTTTAACAGCCAAATAAGGCGCAGAAGCTGTGCCAAAGGTGACTCTGAGCAATCGATATTCTTCTAGGTCATCGGAATCTGATTCATGCTGCCTCCACAGGATTCGCTGGTAGTCTGCGTCCTCTTGGGTACATAGAATTTCTCGATACATCTGTTTTACGTCTGCTACTAAACATACCTGTTTCATTCTCCATCTCATTAGAATGTTTCTTAGGTCTTCTTGCAGCTGTGGACCAACGAGCAATTCATCGTTTAAAGAAACATTGTTTGAACCTTTACACGACGCATCAAATACGACACGTGTTCGAGTGGACTCCTTATCAGCACGGATGACAGCATGGTGAGGTAAGTACACAGATTTTTTAATTCTTTCTTTTTCAGGTACCTTTTCCATATGTCCTTGTTTCAAATAATCATTTATAACTTTAGTATATTCCTTTTGCAGGTCGGGCGATTTCTTGAATTTCCTTTCTAGTAATGCGAATCTATGAGCAGCAATCGTTTTTTTATTTCCATCAGGTGATAGTGGACTGTCTGTTTTGAAAGGTAATTTAACAATGTACCTCCCATCCTTATTTCTAGTAGTTGTTTTTTCATATATTTCTTCACACAGTTGCTCTTCCCTTGTTAGGTGTCTTTTAGTATCTGTGTCTATTTCCCATATTGATTTCAACATGTCTTCTATATCAACTGTATGATGCATGACAACGTACTTGTTTTGTTGCGTTGCGTGAATTTCTCCAAAAAGAATCCAACCTAGGCTGGTCTTCTGAGCATTTGGTGTTCCTAGTGGACCCTTGATTAAATTGTTTTGTAGAATTTCAGCATATTCTTTCACACCTAAGAGTAGATCTATTGACCCTGGCGTGAAGTAAGTTGGATCAGCCAGGTTGAGCCCTTGGATGTGTGACCAATCTTGTGTACTGATTGTTTTCATGGGTATCCTTGTGGTCAGTTGCCTGGGCATCACGTATGCCTTGACAGGTAAACAATAGTTTCGGTCCCATCGTGATCTTATTTGAAGCTGTACCACATGTTTTATTTCGGTCCTACTGGATCCCACTCCTATTATGCTTCCTTTTATAGGTTGTCGTTCGAGCTTCAGTAATTGAGTCGCCTTCTCGCTAATAAAAGCTGCTTCAGAACCTTGGTCTATTAACGCGCGCAGTAAAATGGCGTGACCTTGCTCGCTCGTTGCTTCCACTACTGCTGTCGCTAAAAGAGCCACTCGCTGCTTAGCACTGGGATGTGACGTCATCATTGTATTTACTTGTACTACTTGTTCATCTTCTACATGCGTTGTAGCCGGGTGCGAGGTGACCGATGATTCTCCAGGCTCTGAGGTCTTCTTGTCATGTAAAAGAGAATGATGACGTCTGTGACAAAGACGACAAGACGTCGGCACCCTACACTTAAATGCCGAGTGTCCTGGTACTAAACAGTTGAAACATAAACGTTTGTTCTTCACGAACTCACTCCTCTCAGAAGGTTCTAGCTTGCTAAAATTCTTGCAATGACTTAACGTGTGGCTTTCTTTACACATGACACAAACTTTCTCCATTGTTGGTGTGGCAACGTGAAATGAACGCTCCTTGATTGCTTTATTATCCTTTGAAGTATTATTCTGACTGGTTAATTCTAGAGTACGAAATTTAGACTCTAAAAACTTCTTGAAATCACTCCAGCTGGGAATATAGTCTGAATCTTCTTTATATGCGTACTCTTCCCAGTTCTTATGCGTCTCTGGGTCCATCTTCTGCACTAGAAGATATATGATAAATGGATCCCAAGAGCTTGTATTAATTTTTAAATTGTTTAAATTATTTAAACACTCGGTCGTTGTATCCAACAATCCTTTTAACTGAGAAGCTGATTGAGTGGTCATCTTCTTTTGGTTAAATAACCTTTTCAAAGAATAATTCACAATGAGGCGTTTGTTACCGTATCTCGTTTTTAAAATATCCCATGCGTGTACATAATTATTGGCGGTAACCTGAATGTGGTTCAGTAATGCTTCGGCTTCTAAAGTGACACTTGTTTTCAAATAATGAAGCTTTTGTACATCACTAAGCGAAGTGTTATTGTGCACCAACGAAGTAAATAAATCTTGAAAAGTTTCCCATAATTCATACTTTCCGGAAAATTTCGGTAATTGAATTTTAGGTAAATGGACGAAGTTATTTTGTGCACTGGTACAGGTAAAACTAGTGTTCGCCGACTTTGATTCCAGAACTAATGATTCCGTTAATGAAGCAAGCATGTCCTTCAAGTCTCCTTGTAGCACATTATATAAATCTTCGTAGATAAAAAACTCTTCATTTAAGAAATAAGGCAAAGTTCCTTTGAGTTCTTTAGGTGTTATTTTCACTAAGTCTCGGTGCGCGCATTGAAATGACTTCCAGTATTCATCAATAATTCTTATACGCGCTTCGATGTATCCTTTTGTTAAGCGTGCTTTAGGACACTTTTTCAGGTTACTTTGTGTTTTCCGCAACAGGTTCGCCGTGTCTTCCAACGTGAAAATGAGTTTTTGTTGTTCATCCGTAGCCATTTTTCACAAAAACAAACAACCTTCAATGCAGCTGATGCCCGATGAACGAAGTCGTAATGATATAATATTGTTAATTTGTAGTAAACAACTTGCTAATTCTTAGAATTCAATCCGCATAAAAAAAGGGTCGCCTTATCGCTGCTTGGGAATGCGGCCTTTTGTTCTCTCGGCTTGTCTTCGTTATTGATGTATCCGGTTCGATTGCGACCATATGATGTTTGTAATAAGGTTCACTATTGGATGACTGGGATTAAGAAATGAAATACGTGGTGTCTAAGTGCAATTGTATTGGCGACTAACTGTTTTTAAATAAAATCAACGTTATAAACTAAAGACGAGGCGTATACATGTATAGCTAAGTATATGGATATGATTGGTGAGCTCGCAAACAATTCTTACTACAACACGCTTTATTATAAAAATTAAATATTTTTTACACAAATAAAGCAAATTCTTTTTAAATCATGTTGTACGAGATCTTTATTATCAATAATTATCATTTTAGAACGATCAAATTAATGTCACGCAGTCAGATCAGAAACTCCGACAGAATCCTTTAAAAAAACGTAAAGATATTAGCCAAGGAACATAGTACAAAGGTGATAATAGCTGATGGCTAGGCAGCATGGTCTCAGACTTTAGCCTGTTCCTTCAGGAACAAATAAATAAAAAAAGCAAAGATAATTTAATTTTTATCGTTCGATTACAAAGTTTCCAAACGTTTCGTCAAACAATTACAAATTGTAATTTTATAATTTGTTTTTTTTTTTAATAATTTTATTATTTTATAATTGTATAATTATAATAGAATAACATGGTTTCTTAACACGGTTTACTTCTGTCTCTTTTATCCCTAGCGTCTTCCACGCTTGCCTTGCGTATGCAGGCTATGCAAAATGCATGCTTCAATTAATGTAGACATTATGGACTTCTAAAATATTATGGACAGACCGGACCAGACCCTTAGAGTATATAAGAAAATATAGAACTAACTGCTGAGTTAAATTTCGTTTCGTTAATTTTCGAGAAAAACGTCTAGAAAACATAATTAAATTTGAAAAAATGACATTTTAACATTTCTATAGTGTAGTGAGACCTGCTTTCGCTCCGCACAAGGCAATATGGTTGACGCTATCACTCTATATTTTCTTGAATACTCTATGACCAGACCGGACGGACCGGACAAACTTTAGTTCAACTGAGTTCAACTCAATTTCTTATATAAATATTTAATAAGAAATTTGAAAAAACAACTGATACGGATGGGGACAGTTGTTTTTTCAAATTTCTTATTAAATATTTATATTTAATAAGCTAACATGTGCTAAAACATGTAAAAATTTCACAAAAATATCAATTTCTTATTTATAATCTATGGCGAGTGACGTTTGTTTGAAGTCTGACTTTTTCGCGCTGTTTTTTCCCGCGACTGCTAACCGGCTGTCATTATTGATGGTGAGGTCAGCGACTTCTCGACGCGTTGTGCCTTAAAATTATTAGTTTTCCTTGTGTAATTTACAAAATGTAAGTATTTGAATCGCTATTTCTGTTTAATTAAGTCAATGCATCTATTTAGTGCCATAGTCTGAGAATGCTCGGGCACGTTTTAAGATAGGCCACGCTCCCATTCCTTTTGCTTTGTTAGCGTCACAGAGTCTCTGATATTTATTGACTTCTTTGCCGTTTGCAGTCTAAAATGTTCGAAGCACGCCTACTCCGCAGCTCTATTTTGAAGAAAGTATTGGAAGCTATCAAGGATCTTCTCACACAAGCTACATTTGACTGCGATGACAATGGAATCCAATTGCAGGTATGGGATAACTATTTATGCAGTGCTGTATCTTAGGCGGTGTCAGCCGTGCCCAGGCACAGGGCGCAGAAAATACCACACAAGGACCAAGATTTGGTTAATGCATGGGTTCAGTCATAGAAGCTCATACTGGACTCCCAAAAGGCTTCTTATGGCACTGTTTTAAACAGACTGTTTTTAGTTTTATGTCGGTAGGTTATTTAGGTACAAACAAACTATAGACTGATGCCTCAAACAACACTGACTAAATAGAAAATTGACTAGACCTCAATTTGATTTTACTGATTCTAACCCTGTTTTAGTTCCACAATCAATAAAATTCGTATTGTTACAGGCAATGGACAACTCCCATGTGTCACTGGTGTCCCTAACCCTCAGAGCAGATGGTTTTGACAAATACAGATGTGATAGAAATATATCCATGGGCATGAACTTGGGAAGGTATGGTGTTATTGTCAAGTTTACTGTTCACATCCATAATTTATTATCATGATGACTAGATATCCTTGACTGATGATCAAGATTGAGATGATTAGCTTTATTAGGTCTTTGTTATACTTACTTACATACATGTTTATAAAATCTGTTTTAACCATAATTGAAACCAACCAACTGCAAAGCTAAGTGGCTATATTTCCATTCCCATATTTGTGGAGTAAAAAGGTAGATGCATGATTTCTCTACATACAGTTTTGGCTTCGTCATGTCACATCTAGTTCTGTACGTACTACGGTTCTCGTAGTCTGTGAAGTTAGCTGTGGTTGGCATTTGCAATATAGCATTTAAGTGTTCCTAAGTCCTTGAAAACACTGGAATGCTTGGAATGTTTATTGAGCTGTATAATTGATCTGGGTCAGTCATTGATCTGTGGTGCATACTGTATAATGAATATTATGTGAAGTTGAGGCTACATATTTTAGCAATGGAAATTATTAACTAAACCAGTTGATTGCATCTTTCTCTTGGTGCATTGAGTTTTAATTAAACTGGCATTCTTACTTTCATTATCTATGAAATGATCTCTCAACTTTGTTTTTATCTATTCTAGCATGTCCAAGATCCTGAAGTGTGCCGGTGACAAAGACACAGTGACTATCAAGGCACAAGACAATGCTGATACTGTCACATTTGTGTTTGAGAGCCCCAACCAGGAGAAAGTGTCTGACTATGAGATGAAACTTATGAATTTGGATCTTGAACATTTAGGTGAGTTAATTGTCCTTGCTTTCTAAGGCAGCTGTGAACTTAACACTGTAGGCTGATAACCCCATGTATCTTACTTTCTGGAACTTCCAAAAGTAACATTATATGCAGTCATCAGCTCAATCAGTGGTTATAAGTCAAGTTGAAATGTGACTTTCAAATTATTCATAATCTTATTTTAGTAGTTTGTGTATTGTGTATTATATTATGGAGACTTATACTTACATCTAAGCCTCTGCCTTTTTACAAACATTCCTGTCCATCCAAAGGTTGCTTGAAAATAAACAAATTCTCATATTTGATAACAGATATCCATTAAATTTGTATCTCAAGTATTTTAATAACTGTTATAATTGCAGGCATTCCTGAGACTGAGTACAGCTGCACTATTCGGTTACCAAGTGGGGAATTTGCTCGAATCTGTCGTGATCTCTCACAGTTTGGAGAGTCCATGGTTATTTCATGCACAAAAGAAGGTGAGTTTAATATGTGAACTATATTTTCTGTTTTAAATATTTCAAATACAAAGTTATTATGTGGTTGTAAGGTGATATAACACCTTACAACCACATAATAACTTTGTTGTACTTGACAAAATATAGCTGTAAATAAAATAGTACAAATCAGTATGAAACTCTTCGAATCGAGAGTATCGAGGTATCTATAAGATACCTAACTTTCGATTTGGAAAGTTTCAGTTAAGACTCCACCCACAACCATTTTTTTCTTTCTACAAGAATTTTGAACTTTTAAGTGTTATGATGATGTTATATAATCAAGTTCTTTTGACACAGGAGTAAAATTCTCAGCTACTGGTGACATTGGTTCAGCAAATATCAAGCTGGCACAAACTGCAACTATCGACAAAGAGGATGAAGCTGTGGTCATTGAGATGGAGGAACCTGTTACCCTCACATTTGCCTGCCAATATCTCAACTACTTTACTAAAGCAACGTCACTCAGCCCGCAGGTAAATACAGAAGGGTTTTTGCAAAATTCAGGGTAATGAGATGATAAAAATGCACTTTACTTATAAAAAACGGTATCACACACTAGGTTTGTTCTGAATCATGTTGTTTACACAATGCACAAATCATCATCATCCTGCTAGCCTTATTATTCCCAAACTTTTGTTGTGGTTGGGTTCTAATCTAACTGGATGCAGCCGATTTTTAGTTTTGTATGGAGTAACTGGCTGTCTGATCGCAGCTCTCCTCCCTACAACCATTCGCAATTACGCTTTAGGTAGTTTATAAGACATTTCCCATCATCTCTCCTCAGTTTCTATTTTTAGTATTGGTTTATCTAGATCTAAATCTGTAATAAAAGCCTTATTAATAAATGTGTATACTATTGCCAGTTTATAACAAAACTAAATTTATTTCAGGTTCAGCTATCAATGTCAGCTGATGTGCCACTCGTCGTTGAGTACCGCATTCCAGACATAGGTCATATTCGTTACTACCTAGCACCCAAGATTGAGGAGGAAGATAGCTAAACTAGTATATTGAGTAAAATAAGTATTTTTTTGTTATGTTGTACTTGTTCTTTCCAAATATCATGATAAAATTCCAATTTGTCAAACACAAATCTCAATACAGTGTGTATCGCTATAAGATGTGATAAAATAGTATTTTTGTAAGTAATAAACATATTCAACTAAATTATGCTTTTATTTATAGAACTCGATCACAGAATTTTTAAATTTCTGGATAACGCTAATTACATAATTAAGCAGAATCAGCAAATAAAACCCCATAAAATGCGTCTTAAAAAGTTTCCATACATAAATTCACGTCTTTTTCGCCATGGGGGGTCGGCAGAAACAACAGAACGCCGCCAACTACGGTTCCTACAGACTCCTTAAATAAACCAAATTTTATAAATATTGATACGGCTTTACTCACCTATTGTTTTCGGGACATACGCGGCGGCGTATACACCCGCTCTTGAAAATGGACTCCGTTTGAGTTCGAAACTAGTCGGGCATTCCCCGAAAAAAATACGTGAGTAAAGCCGTATCAATATATATTAGTATGACTCACAAAAGTTTTTATTCTAAAACCAAATTTTATCCACTTAAAATAAATGAACCTTTACGAACAAACTTTCAGGACCATAATATACAGTTTAAGTGGTTTCAGGTAATTTTCAATTTCCCTGTGTAGGACGCGCCGAAAGAAAACGCTTCTGTGTACATATTATTTTTATTAGTACAAATGACTTCTTCATGTCATGTCTCACATGAGTATTAATTAATAGACAAGAAATAAAGATGTACAGTATCTACTAGTACACATGCTCAAATAAAATAAATAATCACTTCTAACACAATGGAATGCTGAACTTAAAGCTTCGCAATTTTATATTCATATGAATTTTCTAAATATATTAATCATCCTTACATCTAAACAAATTATACCCCACTAGCGTTTTATACACATAAAATTGAGAAAGTACAGTTTAAAATTGAGAAATTGACTTAGTCTATGATAACTTAGTTAGAAAGGGTCTTTGTTATTTGGTGACGTCAGTAAAAGTTCCTGATAATACTATCGAGAATTATTACATATAAAGAATATGTAATAATTCAGTACTTGCTAGAGCTGAGAAAGCACAAATATCGATAAATCTTTACTATATGGAATTATACTTAACAGTTACAGACACATTTAACTTCCACATATTTTACAATGGTACATATACCTACATGCAGATAAAATCAAAGAGTTGCCCACAATTTTTATTACTACCTATTGAGTCCACATGTAAATTAAATGCAAATTGATCGATTGTCAAATTTAATGAATGTTTGTTTTACTAATCTTAACTTTTTCATTTATGTGCAGTTAACATTCAGTGCTAACACATTTAGGGGATCACAAACTAAAATACTAATAATATTAAGTCTTATTAAGTACTTAAAGTGACTAGAAGTCAAGATACTTAAAATATAATGAACTAGGGGATTATAAAAATAATTCACTCAATAGAATACTAAGAATATGTAAAACCGTTAAATATTAAAGGAGGGTGGGCAGATATAACGTGAACAAACGATGAATCGCGGCGTCGCTACCGTAACTTTAACTCAAGAAGAGTAAAAGAAACATTTTATAGAAAAAAAAAATGTAGTAGCAGCCGCAACCCTGTGTTTCACTGCTTCCACTTCTTGGCAGAGAACAGCACCGCGCGCTGCTTCAGGAACAGCGAGTAGCTCTGCTTGCGCGGCACGGCGGCGCCCCCCGCCGGCCCCGCCCCGCCCGCCAGCCCCGCCACGTCGCGCACGCGCGCGGCGCGCCGGCGCGTGCGCCCTCTAGCTGCAATACGCATTCATTCGATTAAACCTAAATTAATGAGCATTTATCGCACCGAGATAAGCGTTATATATGGTGCACAAAAATTGTACATTTTACGTTTGTGTAAAACACTTTTTAATACGCACACTTTTTCAACAAAAAATGTATTGATCTATAAGTGTTCTCGTACCTGCCCCCCCTCCTCGTCCTCAGGACTCTCGCTTGACCTCGGAAGGACCGGGCTCAACCTCCTCCTCTTCGTCTTCCATCGCCGCCGGACTGATCAGCTGATCGTGCAATGTTCGCAGGTGACGTAATAGGTTCGATTTCACGTTGAAACCCTTGTTACATAGACCGCACACGAACGGACGCTCACCTGGAATTAATTATAAGAGATAGTAATTAAACATAGATATTATAGTAGAACCAAAGTTAAGGTTTTGCTTGCGTAAATGTTCTAAAGGTATTTGCCCATTACACCGTCCCATATCAAAAAAAAAAAGAAGAAAAATTGCTTCATATTAACTGTGTCGTAGGTTCATAATACGGCCATGGCCATACCTTTAATCGTTAACATAAAATCCTAAATGAGGCTGGAAATTTTTCCATCTCATATTTTTTATAGGTACATTTTTGCGGACCAGATTTTGGAACTGAATCCAATACATTGACAAGAATATAATTGCTTGAAACCAAATTATTTTATTAATGAATTATATTTTTTTAATAGACTTGTATACTTACATAATAATTACAGGTCAATTAAAGAAATATATAATTTTAAATCCTGATAAAAAATATTATTTCGAAGACGTGGCATAATTGGTTTGTTTAATTTATTATCTCTACTTACTTCTTTCTTACATAATTAAAAAAAGTATAATGTAAGTTGATATTACATCTTAGACTATCGCACACAGAGAATCTGGTAAACACTATCTGATTGAGACAGTACAGCCATTAGGGACATTTGGGGCCTAGATCTTTGATAAAGGGCAAGGTCTCTACTACCCCTCCAACACGCTTACCCAAGAGACTTATCGTTCTTAGTAGGTATTACACTAATCGTAAAGTAAATTTTATGTTATGAATATTTTGCAAAACCATAGACAAAATCTGTACATCACATAAATATTTATGCGTTACGGAAATCGAACCCGCATAGTGAAATAAAATCTTTGGATGCTACGCACGGAATTCAAATGGGCGCAGCACTATATGGTGTACCTACTATTTAATTTAGGGACATGTAAAATGGCTTCAACATAATATTACAAAGTAATCCAACCCTCCCGCACACCAACTGTTGTAGTTAATATGGTGCTAAATTTGGGAATTGAACCCAAGTTCCTATGTTTGATAACCACGTTTATCTAGTTTCCAAAAATTTTAAAAAGGGTTTTCTTGCCCTAGCAACACTTGGGCACCATTCACAACTACAGACACCATACTTGTCAGACGACACATCACAAATAATGTCACTTCATTTTCAACTTTACGTTGAATTTAACAGAGTTTCATTTAAGTTGCAGTGATTTCCGTGAAAATGGCCCATATCTTTTCAGACACATACACATAATGAATACGCCTATGCCTGTCACGTACGGTGTCATAAATCAGACTGATATCTTACGTGAATACAGCTATAACTGACCTGTGTGGGTACGAGTATGTATTAGCATCGATGCGTGCGACGGGAACGTTTTCTTGCAGTGAGAGCAAGTCTTGTTTTGCGCGCCCTCTGTGAAACGATTGTGACGTTTTGGTGGGGCACTGTTGTTTGATAGGGCCAATTCTAGACAATCGACATCGAACGAACATTTAGAACAGGGTTCAGTCAGGCAGACAATCACACATATGCAACGCTTTGTTTGAATATTGCAAATTATAATGTAGGCATAATTAAATTAGCAAACAAAGCATTCCAATTAATTTTAATCATAAAACATAACTGAAGTGATTATCATGAATGTAGTTGTTTAGGCTCAATTTACGAGATTTCAGCGAGAATTTGAGGGGGTCGTACAATGCATGTTGAAGTCAATCTCGAAGTAACGAATGCTGGGTGAGTTTCGGTAAGACATTTTTGTTGTCAAATTATTAAATTTTTATATAAGTATATATTCTATTAAGCCCAAAAAATCTCGTTGCTTCTCTTTAAAAAAATTGGCCCTTAATATAGATATCGTTTCTCAAACATTTATACCCTATTTCTTATAACATAATAGACAAATAACTGCTATTTAGCAAGTATCAAAATTAACAACCAGCCATGAAATCAGTATACTTAATCCTTTTACACAGTAAAACAAGATGGGCTAAAACTGTAATAGAAAAAAAGGTATTCTTGCAATGTTTGTATTTATTTGTCTAATGTTTTATGGAAATGGAGTATAAGTGATGTGACCCCTTAAAAGCCAAAAAATTTTAGATTAAGCCAACAAATACAATTTCTAAAACCGGAATATAGTTTCACTAATATTTTTGCAACGATGCCCGAGGTATGTACTTGGCACGACGACCTAAATAATGAGATAGATTTAAGAATCTACTTGCATGAAGTATTTTTTTTTAATTGCGATTTTTGAATTAAATACCACAACCCTGTTTGAGAAACGATGGTATAGAATTAAATCAATATAGTAGGTATATTGCAAGACTTAGATAAGAGTGTAGACAGACGGGGTCCTAATGAGCAAGTTTACTAAAAAATTAAAGCTAAATATTTGAAATTCTCTTTTTTTCTTATATTTGTGCGATCTGTTGACACTCTTAAGGGTATTATTAGCACAAATACTATCATTGTAGTGACGACATGATGTTCGTTTGTCGAGAATTGCCCACCTACATAACAATCAGGTTTCAGCTATGGTTATAAGTGACCAGTGGACGAAAACCTGGTATGAGGGCGGTAGTTTCAAGATGTGCAACAAAAATCAACATTATTCAATTATACAAAGTCGTAGAAATATTTAAAAGCTAGCAGATATATTGGTACTTCAGCAACTTTTTTTAACCGACTTCCAAAAAGGAAGAGGTTATAAATACTTTAATATGAATACTTAAATTTTAGACATTGATGGAGATTCGAGCCTTTGTCATACATGCAGTCATCAAATGATATTTTTATATATCTCACACATTTCGCTACTACACGAGTCTTCATCTGGGTGTGTCAAACACAACGAATGCGCTCGCGCAATAATCGCTTCTGGTCAAGATCACATTAAGGAAAGGACAATGCAACTTCTTGGCATAAAAAAGACGTTACCCAATATTGAAGCAAATGGTAATTTTGTATGGTAAAGCTAGAAACCTAGTACCATGCAGGTTTAAGTAGGACCCAAGTAGTACCACACTCCTTCAAAATATTGGCGTGAAATCAGAGTATTTGTTCAGTTTTTTTTTTTCAGTAAGCAGCGGAGGCATAATCCTCCCTTCAAATATACCGTACAGGAACGACAACGCACAAGTGATAGGTATGTTGCGGCCATTTGTCTGTTTACCCCCTTAATTAATGGCACAAATATATTGCAAGAACTTTTTTTACTTTGGGTCCAGATTCTAAGAGAAGTGTTGCATTGTCCTTTGTGTTGACATAGATCTTGATTAAGATAGCTTCGTAGCTTCCTAGATAGCGGGAGGAATAGTATCCTGCGATTGACACACCCTCCTAATTTTACAAAAATTAACATCTATTCAAATTTTACTCTTATGCAGTAACTTGACAGTTTAAAGGGAAATAATGATACCATTAAGTAAAACTAGTAATGTGTGGGTGAATAAAATTTTAATAAATCTTTGCAAATTTTAAATAAAGAAATATTTATATTTAAAAAACAAAATTATATATTATTCTGATATGTTTTGATGTATGTCTAATTCTCAAGTTTGATTCTTAAGTTTAAAATTGGTAGTAACTAGATGTTAAGACTATTTGTATACTTTTATGTCATATTTTGATCGTCTAATTAATAAATTCATTTCATTCATTCTATTTCTCACATCACTACCTTCTTTTCATCAATAACTATTAACCTACCTGTCAAGTTTACTGCATAAAATTAAAAGTCGAAATATACTAGCATACACTGAAATACCGAGCCAACAAACGAGAAGGAATATTTGACGGTGGCTCACAGATAGGTATCTAAACTACATATACCTACGAACTTTAGCAAAGAAATATATAATAATATATGAAATTACTGTTCGTTTATTGGCTCATACCTACTAGTTACACATACACATCTCTAGTACACTACAAGATCACGCAAATAACACGTTAAAGATATGTCTAGATAATGGTTCATTAAAAATTGAAGTGCAGCCACTTGCCGTTGGTTAAAAAATATTTAAATTCGGTTAATTCATTGCAAAATTATAAGCTATTCTATTGTTAAAGAGGTAATCGATATCCTCTTCCACAAAAGGAAGATAGCTTCCAAATTAAATTTTAATAAAGTGGCTCCATCGCAACTACACGATGATTCTGCCAGTGTCAAGGTTGAAGATTTGATTAAAATTTCTTAACATTACTAGCTTTAGACGTCTTTAGGTAGTTGAGACGTAATTAGACGGTAGTGACGTCATTAGTCAAAAGACAAAGGCAATCGGCTGCATCTAGTTGTAGTAGGCTAAACGTAGACAAAAGCTGCAATTCGACGTTTAGACATGAGATAATTTAGTTTTACTACTTATAATATTTATCATCCTAACAATGGATAAGGACAGACACACAGAAAGAAGTCAAATGAACGAAGTATTCAATACAGTTGAAAAACAGGACGAAAAAAAAAAATGTAAGTATATATTATTTAATATTATTTATGTTTTTACAGATTCTGGCTCGAGTTGAGCGTTTTTTTTTCTTTGATTGAGTATATTCTTTAATTGGTTTGATTTTAATTAATCTGATGAAGTACTCAGAGATGCAGAACCAAACAAAAACGCCCTTTTTCCAATGACTCTTTAGTGAATGCTTAACTGATCAGAGAAATTTAGATTTATAGTGTTATGTAGCTGTCCCTATACAGATAATGCAGTACTGACCTGACTCAGTGTGTGTGCTCTGTATGTGTCGCACCCACTCAGCGGGGTTGGGGAAGTGCTTCTGACAAAGGTCACAGCGCAGCAAGGCCATGGTCTCCTCCGTGTCGTCGCTCTGAAATTATCAACCAAGAATTTAATGTAAATAGTTAGCTCGCTAGCACTGAAACTGTACAAGTATAATGTCCGCAGATACGTACCGCCGAGCGGTGCTTGCGCTTGCGCGCGTGCGTGGTGTCGTGGCGCGCGTGGCCCTGCACGTGGCGCACCCAGGCGGCCGGCACCGTGAACACCGAGGCGCACAGCTCGCACGCCAGCGGACTGTAGATCTGCGCACAACAACACGTGCTCACTTACACGGCGATACTACGTTACCGCAGTCTCTCCAAGTAAATTTGCTCCTAACATGTATCTTAATAGTCATATAAGAAAAATTAATGAAGTAAGTGTGATTAATCTTTATTTGTGCCTTATATTTCCTAAGCAACAATTGTAACACAGATATGTTCTTAGATAGCAACACAGACATTACTTAATACAGCCAGAACATAACTGTGTGAACATACAAAAATGTGTAGCCCAAGTTCCATGTGTACATCTAATAATATGTCCAGTATGATGTGAGAAACTGTGATGTTCTCAATGGCTTGTAAGAGTCCAAGTTAGAAGCCAGAAACAAACGGGCGCAATGGTAAACAAATATTAATGTTCAACTTGGATAGCCATTTTATGATCTTTATAAGTTTTTATTTAAATCAATATGACAGTTATGATGATGTGCTATAACAATAATGACAGGTTTGCATTCTTATTTGAATCACAAAGAATATGTGGAAAATAAATAAAAAGCTCACCAAACTCTCTTCCTCAATATCAACTTCATCAATAGGTTCAGACTTGACGCTCATCTCAGCTTGGAACATCTCAGCGATGGAGCGTTCCTCTTCCTCTATGCTACTGGCGTCCCATTCCGGCTCGTCCTTTATCTGAACCTCGGTTTCGACGACTGAACTTCGCGTCGATTTTTCTTTAGGAGTAAATTTATAATAATTAGTAAAACCATCTGCTGACTGCCATTGTTGTTATTAAGGATGAAAATGTTAAATGTAAGCTGTGTAACACACACACACTGTACATTCAGTTTTAGAGAAAAATAGGCTAATGTAAAAAAAAACAATGTAAATCTAGCTACTAACTTGAAGTTTCCGATGAAGTATCCTGGACCTCCTCCGCGTCCTTGTCATCGTTATCAGATTTGGTGGTATCAGTCTTTTGCCTCTTGCCATATTTCCTTTCTGCTGCATGTCTTCTCAAGATTCTTGGTGGCGGCGGTTCATCTGAAGAGTCTTCACTAATCGTAGTAGTTGCTACTGTGATAGTGGATGGACTAGGGGAGGTGCTTACAGTCACAGTAGGCGCGTCATTGGTAGGCGCTGGCGCTACTAGAATAGTTTGCCCTTTAGGACCCCCTGGACGAATAGCCGCTTGTGTACCACCTTCAGAAGTTTTGATAAATACTAGTTTTGGCGGCCCGATGAACATAGGCCTGAGAATAGAGAGAAATATTTGTTAAGAAGAAGACAAAAACAGCAGATAGCACAAGTGTGCCAACTGAAATGGTTCAAGGTGCTGTGAGGAGCTTAGACAACACAAACTTATTGAAACAAAGTAAAACTAGTTCTTAAGAGAGGTTTACTATAGGCCAATAAAGAGTTCTGTGACTTCAGAGTTCATTATCAGATCACAACAATATTTATATGGCACAAATTGGAGAGTTATACTCTTTAAAACAAAAATAATAATTACTCAATCAGTGTAAACCAACAAATATAATATGCATTAAATTGAAATCTCCTTCTTTTAGGAAGTTAGTTATAAACAATTAGGTCATGACTGCCTCGTTGGTCTAGTGGTAGCAAGCGCGACTGCTGAGCACGAGGTCCTGGGTTCGATCCCCGGGTCGGGCAAAGTGTTATTGGGTTTTTCCATTAGAAAATTCTCAGTAGCAACACGGAGTCTGGAATTGTGCCCGGTTAATGGCAATAGGCTCGCCCCCTATTACATGGGACTTATAACATAGCCGGCGAAACGTGGGTGTACTGCACACCTCTGCCTACCCCCTCTGGGGAATACAGGCGTGAGTCTATAAATAAAATTAGGTCATGCAAATAAACAGGTATAAAGCAATATAGGTAAATCTATAATTACCTAGATCCAGATTGTCCGCTGACCTGGACAGGGTTAAAAGCTTTCAATATCTTGTCATCTTTCTTAATAGCAATCTTTGGTTGTATCTGTATTTCCTCTGTTTTCTTTAATACCGTCTTGTTTACACTTGTAGTGGCTACCGCTTTGGTTGCAGTTGCAGTTTTCTCTGCAGTTGTATCCCCACTGGCCTCATCGGTCTGTCTCCAGAGTCCCCGGATTTTGAGCACTTCGCCAGCTTTCAAGACGGTGTCTAGAACTTCATTAGATACTGTTGTTTCACCTGAAAGTTTTATAACAATATGTTGAATTATTTCAGTTTTACAAACACTTCACAAATACTGCACTGGGAAATTTACAAAAATCTTGCAAAAGTCTAATGCTGTCTGTACTAGTATAGCTCTGTCTAACTCATCAGGGACTAATTAAAAACAGTGATTGACTACCAAATTAAAGGTCATAGTTTCAAAACTCAGGTTGAGAGAGAAGATCATGAGGAAACCAGCATTCCCAAGAGATTTTTTAACAGTGTGTTAAGCCTTATCAGAAGCCCACAGGTGTTTTAAACTCGGAACCTGGTTGTTCCTCACTATACATTAAAGAAAGATCAGGAATTAATGGGATAGCACTATCTATCAATGAATGTCACATAATGTTGACAACACCATTGGCATAGTGGTTAAGCTATTTTGGCTTGGTGTCAATTCCCACACAAAACAAATATAATGTCCTATACTAAACAATTTTCATCAACAAGTTTGGTCACCAAAATTTGGCATTGACGCAGGAGATATTAAGATATTATTCACTCTCAGATTCGGGTTATTCAACATGACTGGAGAGAGATCAGTAGCATGACCGATGGCTTAATGCTCTCTGAGGCAAGGGCAAGACATATAACCCTGTATACATGTGATGAACAAATATTTGTTCCGGTCTGACTGTTTATTCTATGTGGAATTATAAGTCTGTAACTGTAGCCAGGCCAGGATACCACCCATATTTTTTTGTTGTTAGCTAAATTGATGATGATGATGATAAGGTACCTAAGCCATAAACCATTTAGGTACTAATTGGGATCAGAGCAGTAAAAATTACAATTTTAAAAAAAGTACATTGTTGTCTCACTGCAGTGAGCTACAAGTGTACCACTGTCAGCATATCACTGTTTTCATTGCTTACAATCATTCATATTTTACTCATTGGAAAGCCTAATATCAATTAGGTTATATTGAAAAAACTATGCAATGATACATCAATGCAATCCAAACGCACTTCAATCAACTAAGCTTAAATTAACATCATAGTCCACAGTTGGACGTGAACAAGTAGGCAGGGTTGTTGGGTTTCAAGTTAATTGATTGGTTTATATTTGCTTATGGCATGTAAATAATAATCTAAACTAAATTTATTACTTGTGTTTATATTGACAAAGAAAGGTAAAAGTCATTCTAACCTTTATACATATACTCCACAAGGATCTTCAGCGCTTTGGTGGATATTTCCGAAGGTAACACAACGTACAGCATGCCGCCCATGCGAGTCACCGAGCGCTGGCCCTCGAATAAGCTGCATAGATACACGCTGCACGAACTCAGGATGAACTTGTGCGCCGGTATCTGCGACCCATCCATCGTACACAACACCACATCCGTAAACCGCTCTGACCGGAGCAACGCCGCCACAGACCCATTCAAATGGGAACTGTGCGAGTGCCATTTCAACTGATATGTGTCCGTGGACGTCATGTTTTCTTCTTGAACACTACATTCTACACCACCTGCGACAAGCGACAATATTTAACTAAATAAACAAAGATTTTAACTACTTCCAATGTTCCTTTGCGAGTAGCTAGCTGAAGCCGGTATCCCTATTATGCTGTGCCGCGTGCGGCCGTGCCGTCACGTTTGTTTGTTTTGTTTGTTATTTGAGGTTTTGAATTTGAAATATCAAATCAAAGAAAGAGGATATGGATGTTGTTGTTGACAAAAAAGTACCTCGTTAGTTCTTTAGTCAACCTCAAAACTTACTACTCAATCAAACGAAAATACAGTTTCATACTTAATTAAGAAAACAGATTCAATTTAATCAATTTAAACTGATGAGTTTTAATCAGCAAAAGATACCTTTTAAATATACATAACAAAATTTATGCGTTTGTGTATTGATCGATGACGCTATCAATTAAATGAACATTATGTAAATACTGTTAATAGATTTATATTTTTTATATATTTCTTAACGGAAAAAAGTGAATTCACTAAATAAACTAATTAAATAACTATTATGTAAATATTTAATACGAATTTAACTTCCGCGTTCATTGAACTTTAGAGTAAATAAAATTACCGTAAACAACCGGCAATCGATAAAGTAGTGAATTTAAATGTCTCACAGAGACTTTTTATTTATAATCTTTCTCACTATAATCACTGATTTTAAAAAATAATTTCACATTTGAATAATATCAAACAACGCAAAACGCGCAACCACCGCGTGCGACCCTCAAATCTGGTGTGCGGCGGCTGCGGCTGCAAAAATCGATAGAATTTGTATTGATTTAACTCGTAGACCGGGGTTGCGCGTTTATCTTATCGATCCAACTGAGCGTCGGTTGAACCCCGCGCGCCTGCGTCGTGTCGCGAGGGGTGCGTTCGGTCGTCACCGGCGCCCGCCCTGACTCCGCATAGCCATCGCACCACCCTGTTCACGCGCAAATTGCTTTTATTCCATGAACTACATAACCCATCACGGCCATCACCCAAAACAAATATGCATATTGCGTCTCATGACTCTAACAAAGTATAAATTTAACTTTGCTCTTTCAATCATATCAATTACATGAGCCTATTTTTAGTATTCTCTTAAAATTACGCAATGCTTATCAATGTCCACACCTTACTTAAAATACTTTTCTCATGGTTCTTGTGTAACTTTGAACTTTAATTGACGACCAATCAAGACAGAAAATTTAGAGATATTGAGAGATTATGACGAAAGGTAATTAATATTATTTACATACATCGAAACCTAATAGTCAGTGTCATATAATTTTTATTTCAAGATTCTGCTTATCTATGTTTCGCTGTTTTAACTCAATGGTTGCAACTATACTTAGATACACCCATAGAGTATTCAAGAAAATATAGGGTGATAACGTCAACCACATTGCCTTGTGCGGAGCGAAAGCAGGTCTCACCATAGAAATGTTAAAATGTCATTTTTTCAAATTAAGTTTTCTAGACGTTTTTCAAAATTTAACTCAGCAGTTAACCATGATATAAGCTAAAATGTAACTTTTTCGCTCGTGGAGCCTAGTTGAACCGCAGTCGATTGAGGTATGATCGCGGACGGAGCTCGTGCCGCGGCCGCGTTGTTCATACCCGTGCTCACGGTTCATACGTCTATAGGGTTGCTCTATATTTTCTTATATACTCTAAGGATACACCTATCACATGAATGTATATTTTATATTCTCCCCTTATTTATTATCTACGTGCAACTTTGTGCACGCAGCCTTAGAAACTTGCTATTGTGGATATACGAGTAAATATGCATAGTACGGTGTAGTTAGCGTAATCCTTATTAAGTTACGTTACGATAGTTTACGGTAGAGAGTTTTAACAATACATAAATATATTTTTGATTACATTTGTTGCGATGCTTGAAACGAAGAAACCAACGTGTAAAAGGTATAAAAAGGCCAAAAGGTCCAAAATAAAAACTCCAAATGAAATTATTAATTATTATTAGAAACCTAAGATCGCGCGGGACTCACCTTACACAACTCGGTTGCGTCGTCAACTCGTCACAGACAAGCGATAAGTTTTGATAGCTTCGCAACGCTCGCGCGCCCCTGGTATAATACCGCGCGCAACGTCCCAGGGCGTCGTGAGTGTGACGCACATTTAGAGCAACTCTGGCTTCACAATAATTACTAGCTTCTTTTTTCCCCGCAACATCTTACGCATTATCTTACGATAAAAGTATCCTAAACATGGACATAATATTATGTCTACCTACGACGTGGCCGGTAGATAGGTAGACTTTTGCATACTAACCAGTTTAGCAGTATATTCGTGATTGTAAAGAAAACATACCTACTAAACAGTAAGTAGGTACATGGAACATCTCGTCTTATGAATGTATCATAAGTCGAGATGTTCATGATAACAAACTTGCTTTATTGCTAAAAAAACCTAGTCCAGTTCCAATCTATTGCATAATGTGAAGTTATATTGCCAACAATATACATAGATATAATAGTCGGCTTCGTTTACCGCTGTGTGGGGCGGGCTTGCGCGGATCGCGTGCGCACACAATATTGATTTTTTCCTGACCCCACACTTTCATGTAACTTCCCCCTATCCAACGATGTGATAAACAGAAGGTACCTATAACTATTGAATAGACATGCAGTATAATTTTTAGAATTATTATTTTTTAACTAAGCACATACTAAGTTCTAAACATAATTTAATTAAGTCTTAAAAGAATAACAAATAGCAGCCCGTTGAAGACCTAGTCAAGGGCTAGGTTCGAAAAGAAGGTACTTACGTCAAGTAAGACATTTCCTGTCTCTTATTCCATGTCTAGATAAACTCTTAAGCCTTCGGAAAAATTATAAAAAATCCATCTAGATACATTTACTCGTATAACGTTTTATGTATGAAATCCTTACAACTGGTGAAGTGAAACCGTAAAAAAGGCACTCCATCGAAAACTTTAGCTTATTCAGCTTCATTATGTTATAATTAAAAGTAACCCTTAAAAATATGTTTCCCAATAATATACACTGGCCGCCAAAACTAAGTAGTACACTTTTAAAATTGCAATTTCTCCTAAACTATAGAAGTAAGAGTATTAAAATAATAGAACGTTTTATAGCAAATTTTATCAGCTTTCTTTAAAGCTATAGTTTATTATATATTTATAACGTTATTATCTTAAAAAAAGAAAAAAACCAAAAATATAGCAATTGTTTACTTACTGGCAAAAAACTTAAACCACATTTATAAGTATGTTTTACACATTATTTACATTTTAATACATGATATTGCCTCTTCGGGCTCTGGTGTCAGCTTCAAGCCGGTTTGACATACTGAATACTAGGTTTTGGAGGCGATATTGGAGAATATTCTCCCATTTTTCCAATAGGGCTTGTTTTAGGGTCCTGAGGGTGATAAGAGGTGGCTTGCTGCTTTTGACTATCCTCCTGAGTTCCTCTTAGGTATGCTCCATCGGGTTGAGATCAGGACTTCTTAATGGCCAAGTCATAAAGCTGATAACAACCTCATAAATGCATGTCTTGTACGATCCGAGCGATGTGTGGCGGGGCTTTATCCTGCATCAGCATCGATCCATCAACCATTTTTATTAAATACTACTACATACTCATTTAAGGACCTCTTGAGCATATCTCTCTCCAGTCAGGGTGCCATTATCTATAGCCACTAACTCTGTGCGACCATTTGAAAAGTTGTCAGCCCATACGTGTACAGAGCTTTCATCGTATTGGGCTCTTTCTGTAAAGAAGGCTTAAATGTATTGCTCACCAGGTCACCTGTAGACTCTTCACCTTTAATTGGAAGTGAATAGTGAGAATTAAGACTCATCAGTGAACAAAAATCTTGCCTTTTCTTAGTCACACCCCTGTATGTTTTACGTGCGTAGCGTAGTCTTGCTACTCGATGCCCCCTGTGGAGTTTGGGGCAACCTGCTGGCCTTTTGGGTTTCAGGTTTGCTTAAGCAAGTCTTCTTCTCACTACACTATCACTGATGTAGTCTCTTCGCGTCTGAAGAACCTGTTGCCGAACTTTAACTGCATTGAGGTGGCGATTTCTCAACACAGTGGAAACAATGTAGCGGTTTTCTCGAGTACTAGTGTACCTGCGTCTGCCATTACAAGATCTTTTCAGATGGTTTTCAGTTTCTTCGAACCTTTCCTTTACCTCTCGGACCGTTTTTAATGTTACACCCACCATTTTTACACTCCGACATACTGATGCCTAGTTTTAGAAAAGTTTCATGAGTTTTGCACATCCTAAGGTCAAAGAGGTATGAGAAATAAAGTTTAAGTGCTGTAGTTACCTAGGCTTTTGAATCCAAATTCATAGATCAAGAAATAAATGTAAAAAAAAATCACAAAACAAAAAGTTAAAAGTAAGAGAGCAATTTGAAAAGGAGTGTTTTTGTTTTGTAAAGTTTTTTTTAGCCATTCCTTAATTTTTTTTATCAACTATGAACTTTATAAATAAAAAAAAGAATTCTTTTTCTAATCCTTTTTATTTCGAAAATATATCTTGTGTACTTTTAAAGTTATTGCAATTTTAAAAGTGTACTACTTAGTTTTGGCGGCCAGTGTAGTAAAAGGGTTTGAATACGAATAATAGAACGAACTCGTCTTCGTAAGCGGCTTTGTCGCCCCGAATACAATAAAATTTAGTCCACGTTCATTAATATCTTTTCTGAATTAAAATAAAGTGAAATTAAAAGTAAGGACCTATTTCAAGTCCAAGACTTATACTTGGTCTTGTTTTTAGAAGTCAAACCCGATCTTTTTTATATCTTAAACTTGGCTAAGTCCAGTTGCTCTTTCTTTATAAAAAAAAAGTTGAAACGTTAATCTAGGCACCTGATATTACTACTGGTGTCTAGTTGGCTGCGAGCTACAATGAAAGCGACAAAATGTGCTTTCCACCAACACGTTTTAAATATCAATAGGTAGTACAATAACAAAGCACGAATACAACACGTGTTGTGGGAACGTGGTGCGTCAAGAGATGCGCAGCGGTAGCGGCTACGATTCACATCATACGGCACGTTGCGCGGCACTCCCAACTGGGTCGCTACGAGGCTATAGCGTCATCGTTGCAAGCCATTGTAACCGACAACATAGGACATGGTTTCTAATTTTCATACAAAACTGTAGTTGCACTGTTAGCCTTTTACAATGTACTTTGACTTTACACCGCAATCGGAAATATTGTATGAAAATAAGAACCTGTGTTCGCAAATGGCTACGATTGTGCAGCACCATAAGTAGGTATTAGCACGCAATTTTAGTAGAAAATTAATAATCTTAATACTATTAATATACATAAGTAATAATATTATTTTTGAAATAAATCGGCCAATCTTTTAGCAAAGAATAAGCCATACCTCTAGTTACGTATGCTATCGATTAGTCACGAATAGCATAGAGATTAAACGATACGCCTTCTGCGTATATGTTGCGGGTTCGATTCCCTAGGGAGACAAATATTGGTTTCAGTTTAGATATTTGTGCATTATGAAATTGTAAGTCTGTAACTATGCCTAACTACACCTCTGTCGCGAATGCGAAATAAGAACTAATATAAATGAAAATTATTCTATATTATCTATGGTTCAAGACAAGAGCTGGCTGGCAACATATAAAAAAATGACGGTGAAAAAAGAATGACATTTGTAATAAGCGGGGGAAATACAATATAAAAATGGAAAAACATTGGAAAATTAGGAAAAGAGTTGTGAGGAATATAAAGGCCTGGCTACGAACTCGCCGCTTGCAGCGGCGGCTTAGCGCGGCGCGGCGAGCGGTAAGAACAATAATTAACAAATGTACAATGTAACTAATGTATGTGTTATTATTCTAAGCTAATGTACTAAAATGTTCAACGAGCAACGCCACGACTCGCCGCTAAAGACCGAAGTTGTAGCCTCACGGTAAGAAATAAGTGAAAAGGAAAAGAACCTATGTAAGTGAGCTAATGAATCGTTATAATTACCAGACTTAATCAGTTTCTGTTGTCGGGGAGTCCGACTTGTTCATGTATTGTTTTTACACAGCAAATATCTTCGCAAGGAGTAAGAAAAGAATGTTCTGCGGAACTTATACCGTCTCTCCAGCAGTGGAGAGTATTCAGTTGAGTGCTCTGCGGAGCCTATTTAGTCTATCCAGCAGAGTGGATAGTAATCAGTTTAGTGCTCTGCGGAGCCTATTTAGTCTATCCAGCAGAGTGGATAGTAATCAGTTGAGCGCTCTGCGGAGCCTATTTAGTCTATCCAGCAGAGTGGATAGTATTCAGTTGAGAGCTGTGCGGAGCCTATTTAGTCTATCCAGCAGAGTGGATAGTAATCAGTTGAGTGCTCTGCGGAGCCTATTTAGTCTATCCAGCAGAGTGAATAGTAATCAGTTGAGTGCTCTGCGGAGCGTATTTAGTCTATCCAGCAGAGTGGATAGTATTCAGTTGAGTGCTCTGCGGAGCCTATTTGGTCTATCCAGCAGAGTGGATAGTATTCAGATAAGCGATCATGTTACATCACATGTTCTACGGAACAGATTTAGTCTATCCAGCATTGGATAGTATTCAGTTGAGCGATCATAATATCATGAGGTGATGTAACATGATGAATTAGTTATCAGAGAGTAACCATTATTCAGTTGCGAGGTTTCGGGGTGGCTATAGGGGAGGTTGGAGGCCACTTACGGGGGTTGTCCCCCATTATCATTGCAATGGTTATTCTGTCTTTGATTGTATACGTTAGGTATATAACAAAGTATTCAGTATATACTCGGTAAAAAGTACTAAGTATTATTTAGAGTGTGAACCCAAAACGGAGCATACAGATGATGCTATTTCAGTGTGACTATAATACTGCGGTATTATAGATTTAGATATTCGTTTGGTACAAAGCTATTTGTACTTGGCGACAACCTCACCATACATGAGATCAGCCTAGGGTGAGTAAGTTGTTTTCTAAATAGGAGTCGAGACCGCGACATTAAGTGTAGCTGTAGAAGTGAACCCTTGACTGCTACGCCAATCGTGTCGTTGCAACCGTTAGGATATTTGTATAGTGCAAGAAATGTAACCATATATATTATGATGTCAGCACTTTAGGTACCTGCGCCCGTGCGGCATTTATATTTTGTCTTGGGTGCTTAAAAAATATTCAAATCGCGTAGATCTGAATTGTGTGATCCTAGTTCATACTCTATTCCTATGGAATAGTGCTCTGTAACCAGTCCAAGTGATTTAAAAACGAAGCAAATTTTATCAAATTCATGAATTGATATAATCAAATAAATAAAAAATTATACTGTTTATGTTATTTTCGAAGTTTACGAAATAACTACACAATTTTTGCCTTACGTGCCAAAAGATGCCAAATCACAAAAAAACTACTTTCTATTTGAAATTACCCGCCATTTTAAACAACATTAAATGTACCGGAACTGTCTTTTAATTAAACCGGAAATTACGGTTTTTGTTTTCTTCATTATTGTCACAGACTATATTATGATGTCTGTGGTTTCTACGAGTCTTTACAGTAACATTAAAGAATTTAAGTCAGAATAATATTATGACCGAGTTATTCTGAAATAAAGCCGCTACCATTTTTTTATAGTGATGCAGGATGCTAGAAATATCTAATCTGTGCAAGATGCTCGAGCTCGTTGTGTCAGTGTCATTGGGCTGGCATTTTGACAAGCTGTCAATTTGTTGTGTTAACTTCTGTTTTCGTCATTTTCATAATTATTTTAGTTATTCGACCACCGCGCCGCACGGAATAGTTTTTGTTTAGTCTTTCTCCATGCACCAATATTTAGCTGGGGTGTGCGACAGGCTGAGTTTACCGAGCGATAATAATTGCTACAGAAAATGAATCCTCAAAATAAGTCCACGGCATTATCCGCCGATCTAAACAACTTCATCTATGGTGTTTCAAGAAGAAATGCTCAGAACGCACCAGAGTTGACTAGAAGTGGTTTAAATCTTCTGAAAAACTTTCCAGCGGCCCGCGATGCCGTATTGGAGTACTTCGCTATGGTGTTCCATGATGCTGTGAACGCATCTATCACACAGGCTGACTATGAGGTACCGTTTAGGCGTTTACGATGGTTATGCTACCTGTACTGTAGGTTTTGTAATGACCCCGCTATATTATCCTATGTTTAAAGCTTTACACAAACATAATGCTTGTATTCTGCAAGGTGTATTCTTCACCCACATATTGCCTGTATAATTATTATAAATATAAGTATAATTATATGTAATAGATGGCGAAATGTGCACCGAGATAGGCGTGCAAGGAGACAAATGCGCCTCTCTGAATTGAAAGAAAATATACTTAAAAGAAAATAGTTATAAACATAAGCTTCAGGCCTCTAAGTAAATTTTACTTAGCTTAGCTTAGCTTTCCCAAAATTTTCTCTCCAACCCTGCCAGCACCCTTGGGGAGCAAAATCTATTGCCTTTACATAAGTTATTACCTACCTATAATTCCAGAAGTGTGGTAGCTGAGAATTTTAATGTATCAATCTTTGAAACATGTCCCCTGCTAAACAGGCTATGTTATTAAATTGTTACAGACAGATTTAAGTGCAAATGGTTCATTGGAGAGTGTAAGCATGATTGGTCCAGAATTATGCACCCTTGGACAGTCATGGGCACCATTCATTGCACCATGGTGCATAAGTTTGGTTATGGATATAGCCACTAAGAAGTCTAATGTGCCAAGTAAGTACTTTTTGTGGGAGCAAATTGTTTAATTTCTCAGATGTATAGCCTCTAGTCTCTAGTACTTTCCATGTCTCTGAAGGTATGTAAAGCCATTGTAAACCTATTAAGAGTGAGTACGAGTGAACGTGATTTCCTAGTGCTATGACATTTGATTGACTATTTCATGGTAAGAGGCCGTGGCCTATTTAATGGTATCAGGGACCCTGGGGCAGCAAAACTAAATGGTGTCCTTAAAAAATTCCATTTTTGTAGTGTTTGTAAAAAATAGGAATATGCTCAGGGGAGAGACTTGTCAAGATTTGTTTGGCCCCTTAGAATCGAGGGCCAGGGGTAGACCTTAGTCCGCTAGAGGTGATAGGTTAGAGCTAGGAAAAAATTTATAAATTATGTGCTGGTTTAGTTGAGCAGTCTCTACAGGTATTCTTTTTTACAGATACAACTCTACAAAGTGCAGATCCTGTTAGAATTTTGCTAGATATCACAACTCAAAACTTGACATTACTGAATTCTGAAGAGAGAGCGAAGTGCATTGATATGATGTTAGGTAAGCAATTATATTGGAATTGTTAATTAGAACAAAAACATCTTGTACACATGGAGGAGTGATACGCGGGGGAGTCCTTCACGACATGCCAGGATACACTGTGCACCATGACCACTTTGAGAACCATCTACAATGGACGCCAGACAACCCTCCTGACGCCCAATATCCTCTTTGCGACGGGAATGAGTTTACAAGCTAGGATGTGCGCTTACACATTAATTTGCATATGCAGTTGCCCTATTAAAACAACTGCAACTGCAATACATAGCCAACTTTAGAGGGACAAGGTAGCGACGTTGACGTGTTGAACAAAGTAGTGGCTGGTTTTTCTTGCATTATTATTTTTTTTAAATCACATCAGCCATATGGTTTGTAAATGCACTTGGTATGTGGCAGGCTCGTGGGCGTGCTCGTGGGCCGTGGGCTGGGTGGGGCGCGCGGAGCCGGCGCTGGTGGCGCCGCGCGCGCTGCAGCTGGGCGCCGACGCGGCGCGCGCCGTGCTGGCGCACCTGGCGCACCACCCGCCCGCCACGCACCACGTGCGCCGCGCCGTGCTGGACCTGTTCCACGTACGTGCACATCTGTTCTTTGAACACTTGCGTTTGCGTGTTGCCAATGGAATTTAATATCATAATGTTTTTTTATCCAGGAAGCTATTAAAGAAGACAGTAAGCCAGAGAAGAAACGGGAAGTGATCCCTTATCTCCTGACCCTGGCATCGAAATCCGACATCGTATTGAAAGCCTTGACGCAGGATATTGAGCAGACTTGTAAGTAATTTTCATTGATTAGGTACTGCAATATTTGAGTTAACTGTTAGCTAGTTAGTTTAGGATTAGGTAGATAGCTGATCAGAACAAAGACTAGACGTTCTGTGAGACAGTTCAGGATTTCTTTTTTTTTAATTTCACTAATGACCTTTTAAATGGGCACACATTGCGTTTTCGAATTTCATTGCAACAGACTGTATATACGTATGACTTTCTTTTCTTACAATTTTTTTGATTTTTATAGTTTTTTTTTAACTTTGTTATGAAAAAAAGAACGGGAATAATTTTAGAACATCCTCATAATTAATTACTATACCTAGTTCTCTTAAACTCTGCCTCAATAAAGTGGCATGCATGCACAATTATAAAGCATTGCAATGTTTTATTCCTTTCTGCAATGTTAATAATCCACTTCTTCGTAATTTATACACACAAAAGCAATTTTGATGCGCGTATTAGAGAAATACCCAAATCTCACAATTCTTTATATTACAGTGACGGATGACGTAATAGATCGTCTATGCTTGCTATGTTCCTCTCAACGGAACTCGGTCCTCTGGTGTGACGTGACTCCTCAAGCACTTGTGACGTTGTTACTGAGAGCTGACGTGCGCTGCCTACTGCTGCTGTTACGTCACGCACTTACTAATGTCTTCTGCAGACAGCTGTTGGGTGAGTACTTACTATGTACTAGTAGATCATCTCGTGTAGTAGGCTTACTTTCCTTTCTATGAAACTTGGTCTAATTGCTGCTTTTATCATAAGTGGAGAATGTGGGAAAAGCTAGTGAAAAAGCGTGGGCGAGGTTAAAATGCCTGGAATTTACCAAGGTACCAGGAAATTTGGTATCGTCCATTGGCAAATTGTCGCAGCAGCAAGTGTACTCTTATCAGTGGCGGCTCTAGAACGAACGTACGAGCGGTGCAAGCGCTCCTGGTAGCGCCCCTGCTTTTAAGCTTTTGTTAAAAGTGCTTTTTTGTTGGGCGCCTTAAAACTTTAAACTTAAAAGTGGTAATTCTTGAACGTTTACAGCAAGTGCTCTACGTAACACCCAGGCCAATAGAATGAGCTTTGGTTGCTATTCTGCTGCACCCGCAGAAAATTGATTTTGGCGTCCAGTGCAACACTCTCTTGCATTACCTTAGCGTCGCCCCTGACTCTTAATGATACTTGTCTTTACAGAATATCTTCTTCAAAAGTTAGAGTATGAATGCCTGTTTCCCGATAAAACTATACCATTACTGACGAGTGCTGCTGAAGAAATGAATATAGTGAGAGACAAACTTCTCGATGGTAATGCGTTGGAGAAGTATTCTCTTGCGAGGATACTTATATTAGTCAGTGAGTATGTTAATATAGTTTTGATACTAGGGAATAGTTACAAATGGAGATAACTGTAACTGTCCTACTGCACGACAAAGGCCTCCTCTCATACAGAGAAGGATTGAGCATTAATCACCACGCTAGCTCACTGCGTGTTGGTGATTTCAGACTATTAAATCCAGGTCTCCTTACAGTGCATTCCTTCACCGTTAGTCAGTGGTATCTTAGATTAAAAAATCACATTGGTTCATGCTAGGTTCGGACCCACACCCACGCCCTTGCAAAGCGGGTAACAAATGCGCCACCAAGACACTTAATTTATTTCTCGTCTTTTTTATTTTTTATAGTTTTCAGAGAAAGAAATAAAGCCTTTAAAGAAACAAATATAGCCATACTATCATAACCAGTCTTAACCACAGAGAGAATCAGTCCCTATGTCCCTAACGTTTTCTCTTATAAAAATTATTGACCCATCTCACTTAATTTCAGGTTACAATCTCCCATCGGAGTTTGTAAGCACAATCAGCTACCTCCTACAATATTCTCGCGATGATTCTACTCTAGCGCTCTTAGTAAGAATAATATCTGGTACAATTGCCATGCATGTACCCAATGATAGTCCCGACCTGTGCATGGATACAGAGAGGTACCAGAATTTCATCAAGACCGGAGTGGAGTACGCGTTAAGAGACGCTATGTTGTCTGACAATGAAATTAAGAACAGTTTTACTGAGGAGTATGTACCTAAGGACCAGAAAACATATTTGCACCACTTTTGTTTGAATATTATTAAGCTGTTGAGGTGAGTGTTTTTTTTTTAATTTGATTGTTGGGTGGCCAGTTAATGACTAGCATCAAAGGAGATGAATCAACCCAATTTATAGGAGGTGAATTACCAAAATATCGGCTTCGTTATTGCGAAATTCGATCAAGACTCTCGAACTTTGATTTCAAGCGCCGAATATGCTAGCACCACCATTAACTTGAGGTGCCAAAGTACCATTTATATAGAGTAGCATCGCTCCCCCTCACTCCGCGCGCTATCTTGACCATGCCTTACATTTTTTTTATTGATTGCGTATTGAATCTTTTGATAACCTGTGGATAATGTTGTAGGTTACATGTTTGCTAATTTATATAATTATTTAATAAGAAAATTTGAAAAAACAACTGATACGGATGGGATTCGAACCCACGATCTTCGACATACCGTGTCGACGCTCTAACCGCTGAGCCACCGTATCCCATCGGCATCAATCGAAATTTCAAATCTCTTTAACACGCCTAGGGCGTGTGGCGACATCTATCGGAATACATTACGTATCCCAACTCAGTGCTCTAAACTTTGCAGTTTTAGAAGACACCGATGCGATATTACCAATTTTCTTAATATTTTTGTGAATTTTTTACATGTTATAGCACATGATAGCTTATTAAATATAATTATTTAATAAGAAAATTAAAGCCACACGCCCTAGGCGTGTTAAAGAGATTTGAAATTTCGATTGATGCCGATGGGATACGGTGGCTCAGCGGTTAGAGCGTCGACACGGTATGTCGAAGATCGTGGGTTCGAATCCCATCCGTATCAGTTGTTTTTTCAAATTTTCTTATTAAATAATTATATTTAATAAGCTATCATTTGCTAATTTAGTTTAGCCATTTTTATATATTTTTTTTGTACAATCCTTAGCATGTAACTGTTTATTGTCGCAAATAAATAAATAAATAAAATAAATAAAGGTCATTAAATCGCCACCCCGTATAATGATAGACATTATGGTTCCATAACAAAATGTTCACACCCCTTTTTCAGTTATTTTGAAGTAAGTATGTAATATTATTTATCATATTTCCCAGATGGGAGAATTCGAACCGCGTTTCCCATTTACGCACTCGTCCAATAGGCCGCGCTGTTGAAGCTAATCTGTACAGAATCGGCGGTGCGCTACAGGAATATACTTCATTGTTACGCATTAAGAAGGATTGTACCATGGCGTCTTTAAATGAAATGCCTACGTGTCATGTGTTGGCTGAGGTGAGTCGCACAATCCAGTTTTTTTTTCTAGCCTACTGTGTCCCACTGCTGAGGAAAGGCCTCGCCCATATCCTTTCAAGTACTCTTTTCCTGCGCCACCTCGAACTGACCCTCGCGATAGGCGTCCAAGTCATCCCGCCACCTCTTTCTAGGCCAGCCTTGGCGTCAAAGTTTCAAAGATGCAGTTTATTTATATAATATAAATTATAAAATAAAGATTTTTTTAAGTTCAAGAAAACTTATAAAGTTGCATGATTAGGGTTGAAACCAAGGGCTATATTTATACATTTATGGGCAGGCTTGGCGTACACGTAACACTTTAGGTCAGAATTGTACTTCAAAGTTACGCCATATCTGCATAGACAGAAAGGCGCCTTGTACCCTCAAACCTCGATCAGTCCCCCCCTCCGCCGAGCGCCCCCCCCGGGGCCTCTGTCAGGTTTAGGCTGCAACTAGAAGTCGTGACTTCAAATTGAGAGTTGACATTGACAGCTGCGCTGCGCTGCAGTTTGATTTCAAATATTTCGTTCTTTTCTCTTCTCTCGTCAATGACGACCGACGTCATATAAAATAATAAAAAATAAATCTCTTTCTACCCTTCTAGGTATTAGACCGAGTTGACATGACAGGCACTAAAGCGCCGCCGCCTAGCGTCGAAGTCATTCTCAAGGTGGTACAAGCTACAGTCAAGTACTTCTTCAGGTGCTTGCATCTGAAAGGTAATGTCTGAAATTCTTAGACTTCTTACATTTATCTACTACTTACTTTAAGTTACCTATAACTATAAAGAATAATTAAAACGATTTTCCTTTACGTATAATATCCAAAATAGTCCGTCCAGGCTACACTAATTAGTCAGTTAAATTTTTATTACATATACTATGTAGTTATTTAGCGCAGATCAAAGAGAAAGTAAAGGTCGAGACGTATAAGGAGGTCAAGGAATTGGCTCTTGATATCGAGCTGGAAGAGGCTGCATCGACAAGAGCGTAGCTCTTAAATGATGATGATACTATGTAATAATTATTCTTTGAAAAAGTCGGGGATATCCTTGAAAAAGGTCAGGTCAGGAGTGCCGTAAAACGACGAGCATGTATGAAGAATGTGATGAGAGTGAATGAGGCAAAAGAGGTGTGCAAGGATCGTAGCAAGTGGAAATTCGTTGTCTCTGCCTACCCCTCTGGGAAACAGGCGTGAGTCTATGTATGTATGTGTACTATGTTTCTAGACACAATGGAGAAACTCCGCGGCGTGGCTACAGCTTGTCGTCTTCTTCGTAAATTGTGTTTACACAGCAAGTTAGCGCGAGCCTTAGCTTTGAGAGAATTGTTAGAAACCGCCATGTTTAGAGAAGATGCGGCCTTTGGCAGTCGCCCTGTTAGCAGCACGCTCGCTATGGATAAAGATTGGAGAAACGAGGACCTGCTCATACATTTAAATCAGAAACATGTAAGTATTATATTACGTACTTTAGCTTTAGCTAGGTATCTTAATGTTTTTGTAAAATATTGTGACGATCGCGTAGTTAATTGCGGACATGCGCAGTGTATCCAAAAGTGAACGTGCACTTTTCTGCTTTCGCCGCTTACTGGTAGTGGTGGTAAGCTCCTGTTACCTGCCAGAAAACTTCTTTCAAATTCTGTTCTATTTTTGAATTTACCTAGTAGTTAAAGCCTGTTTAACTAAGGGCTTGGTTTCAGTCTACAGACTATGAAACAGGCTCTAGTTACAACAACATAAAACTACGTATACCTACTTTACACAGAATATATCGTATACGACGCAAATAATGTTTTAAAGACAACCTTCCTTGGCAGTCGGGTAAAAAGAAATCTTATTTGTCCTCTTGCTACTATTTAAAGTAATTAACTTACTAAATAATTAAGTATTTAAATATTCTTCTTCTTTAAGAAGAAGAAGAAGAAGAAGTTAACTATATATAAACGAGTTAAAAGTTTTGATCCCTTTACTTTTACTTTTTTTTTGTCATCTGAATATCAGTTAGTAAATTCAGGATAGATAAATAAATGAATAGTTTTTTTTTACATTTTGTATCAGCGTACGTGTCTGTTTCTGCAAAAACTAAAGAGCATCGTGCAAAAAACAGTCCCCTCCACGTTGCTTATCACTTTTCACAGCAGACAACCTTATATGAAATCTTTCCCCCAGGGTCCAATAACCCAGCTAACTCAGAGTCATACGTCAGTATTTCACGCCGGTATAATAGGCAAGGGAGTGAGGAAGCCAGACGAGATGAATGTGAACGACATACCGCCAATACTGACCACTAACAATGAGTTGCTCATGGGCGCGCTCATGTCCTGCATGGTAAGTGTAAGTACAAACGGTTTTTTTTTTGGGTTTTTGGTTGTGGTTTTGGTGGTTTCTTTTCTTTATTTTTCTTTTATTTATTTCTTATCAGACTGTACTATTTTTAACATTTGTTTCTAATATAATTTTGGTGCCAAGATCTTCTGGCTATATCGTCTTTTTAAAGTAGTTTTTATTGTGTAAATCCTCCTTTTTATCAATGTCGATTCAAAATTGATTCCCGCCTAAACATTTTTGAGTTCTCGATTTTTAGTTGTCGCATAACTAGCAGAAATCGACTACAACAAAAATACTATCGACTATCACTTTGAGGATTAATGTTGTTTTTACTTGTCAATAATCGTATTATGATACATTTAAAAATTATAATTGCATATAGACTCTTTATTTATTTTTTAAATTGATGCTACTGGCAACCTGTGTAGATCATTGTTATTGTTTATTATGTATTTATTCTAAAATCTGTACTTACTACGTTACAAATAATAATTTGGCAATATTTTTTAAACAAACGAACTTCTTCAACCACACTATACTAGGCAGGCAGTGCCTGTTTTTCAGTTACCGGCGGCAATCTCTATGAATCGAATCAACCGTAACAAGTCACGTACACTTAATTTAGTCGATTATCGTGGAAAATGACACTTTTTCTTGATTAAATTGTACAATCAACAGGATGGTAACAGCGGCGTAGTAGAAGGAGCCACGTCTGTTTCCCTACTCCTAGTAGAGTTGGTATCCCCGGATGTGATGTACAACGGTTTACCTTGGCCTGATGAAGATTTTACTAAAGTAAGATGTTTCGGTCTTTATGTCTATTTATTATTTTTGTCAAGTGGAAATCAGAGTTACTTCCACTTAAGTTAATATTTGTTTCAAGTGGTAGATGGGGGGACTAATTGCAGATTTGTGTGACGTAGATTATACTTTCCACCCCAAAGTATTTGTCATCTTATTGTAGTTTACATTGCAGCAAGTGAGCATAGAGCGTGAACTATACATGCGCGGTGCGTTAGAAAGCTGCGCCGTAGCCCGCGCCGCGCTACGCCGAGCGGCTGCCGCTCGTCCCGCGCTGTGCCTCGCCTCCGCACTGCTACGCGCTACGGCTGCTACGCTGCTACACAGGCTCCGAGCTTATCTAGGTTGGTACGACGCCTAGCCCTTTAGCCAATTTAAAGACCTTAAAACGTTAAAAAGTGCCAACAATGATGAGATTACATTGTTGAATCAGTTTAAGTACTTCACTAAGATACATTCATTTTCTTCAAGATCGTCACACCAAGTCAGCAGAAATGGCAAAAGAACGCGCTGCTTTGACAGAACTTCTATCTACTATGACACTGGGACAGCTGTTGCCTCATCCATTGAGTCACATACTTGAGCTAGCACCTGAACTCACAGCTCGCGAGGTAAAGTTTTAGTTTAGAAGTTAGCATTTTATTTTACCATACTGGCATATTAAAGGCTGATTAGAGCAATCCAGCAAATAAGTTGGTTTCGAAATAGGAAGTTGTCAGCGCTTTTATTACAATTAAATTCTCAATGATTTCTTATTTAAATTCTCTTTGTACTGATATTGTTTGTTGTATTGTTTTTCTTATTTTTCTAATGTGCTGTCACTGTTTCTTATTGAACAAAATGTTTTCTATTGTTGATGTTTAATGTCGTGAGCCCTTAACTATCATTTGGTTACTTTAATCTATTGTGTTGTTGACAGATTGTGCAAGTTCTACGCGACTGCTTGTGGAACTACACACGAGATCATGTTCCTTCTCCTGCATTGTTCACTTGTGATTCTACGGGTAAGATAATGAAACATCACACATCGCGATGTGTGTAGAACGATGCATCGTTTCTTTTAAGAATAATATAACACATTATTTTGTTTAATAAAGACAAATAAAGAAGCTAAAATATCCTGAATTATGTTTTATGCAGGTCTTCATTGGCGCGATCCATCTACTTGCAAGCCACCAGCCACATACACCGACACCCTCAGATTGATCATACAAAAGAGAATTGCCAAGCTTGGACATATGTACCCAATAATGTTTCTAAATCTAGAAAAAGAAAGTTAAATCTTTGTAATATAGACGTTGTAAATATGTACATATTTTTATCAAGAATAAAACATTTTTATTAAGTCTTAAAGACAAAAGGGTTTTCATTTTTTAGAACTAATGTCTTAACAGCCTGTGCGATGATTGGGAGTAATCATATTATACGTAAGTAAACACAAGAGTATGATTTCTCGACATTTTTGGCAAGTTTTTGGCTTATTATTGTAGTTCGTGAAATTTCATAATCTATATTTCAAAAGTCAGCCACTCGGCAGTGATTCACATTTCACAGCGTAATATATTAGAGGTCAGTGAATGAAGGTAATACCTCGTTCCTTACGAATCTGTTCACATGAAATTAAATAGTTTCAGGCTATCCGTTTTTCCCACTTTTCAGAAATTTTATAAATACCAAGAGGAAACAGGAAAGGACTGAAAAGACCATACCTACATTTGGACCATACCTATCGTTGGAAAGGTCAACGATATCTTCGTTCGAGCATTCATTGGATGAAAAAAAAATTAAAATTGTATACGGAATAAAAGGAATATCACGGAAAAGAAATAAAACAATGATATTGGTAAAGAAGTTTATTATTCAATAGTTATTTCGTGGTTTCGTTTCGTTACAAAAATTAACAAAATTTTAAGGGGATAAATCGACTCAATCGCTTGGAATAATCGCCTAAACAAATATTCATCGTCATTCTTCCCTTCCCTTCAAAGTCATGAAATGTCAAAGTTAAATGTTGCCATTAATTAAATTGGTCCTTTAATTAAGGGAAATTCTAAATCATTAAATAGGTTTGCGCGTAAAAAAATTAATGCTTTCTTTTGTATTAATTTTCTAGTGTACTCATGTACCAAATTGTTAACTTTAGTTTACTTTAGTTTTAATTCGTTAAGTTTTACCTGTGCGAATAAACTACAGTGTAAAATTATATTTTGCAGTCTTTAATCCGAATGATTTGCAGTATTATTCAAACCTTTTTAGGGAAAAAAAAATTCCTCTAAGAGCAACCGGCAATCTGTCATTTTCGCATGTTTGTAATAATTTGTATCGTTGATGAAAATAAAGTTGAATTGAAGTTTGCCTGTTTGTTTCTCCGATTTAATTCCACACAAACCCGAGAGTTTCTTTTTCGGAAAATCATTTATTGTGTATTTCTAGTACACAAGAATGTCTACAAGTGAACCCAAACTTGAGGCTATGGAAGAAGACACACGGAAACCGATATGTCTTATAATTTTAGGTTAAAACTTATTCCGTATCACTTGTTTATCAATTTTTTCACTGTTTGTTAGATAAATGGATGCTCAGATTATAGGCTCCACTAACTTCGGGCTGTATGTTCTGAACAGGATTCTTTGCATTGCAGTGCAATAGAGACGCATGCTGGCATGGATTAGGATTGTACTTCATAAGAAATAACGCTAGACATCGGCTACCGTTTTAATATCGTTATCCTGGAACTCCTTCCTTGTTCCTTAATAGTTCCTTAGCAGTCATTCCAAATTACAAGACTATCTACACTCTACAGGAATGACAAAAAAATGCTTTTACAATTTTTTGTTTGTTTGAACAGGCATGGCTGGGGCAGGCAAGACTTCATTCTCTCGACGGCTATCTAGTAAAGTAGTGGAGGGAGCCAGACCTTACTTGATTAATTTGGATCCAGCATGTAGGGAAGTGCCATATCCGGCTAATATTGGTTAGTACAATAATGTATAATGTCAGCGCTTCGCCTGAGACTTCATAATGTGTATATATATATCGCTACTATACTTGTGTTATACATGTAAACCTTTTGGAAGAAATTCTCTAAATAGTGAGAAGAACTATTGCATGGTTTGCAACAATTGTGCAGATAAGACAGCTGGTATTTGTATGGTATGTTATATTAGGTAACCCTAGAACCATACCCTGTAGTATAAACAAGTTTTTTGTTTTAATATCCCATAATTAAGCTAAGGATAGGCATATAAAGTTTTATACATATTCAATATTTATTTTATTTATTTATTTATCTTATCTACATAGCATCTTTACAGTACCTAAACCAAAGCGATGCTATGGATCCAATATCAATATGTATGAATGAATGGATCAATATGTATGAATATACTGACATACATACATACATACATTCCTAGTGCTCCTAAAGTTCGACTCAGCTTATTGCCATTCACTGCTGAATATTTGCCTCTTCTACGTTGTAGTACTAATAGTAGTTATAAGCTAGTAGTTATAAGCTTTATATTTATCTTAATTTCAGATATAAGAGATACAGTGAACTATAAAGAGGTGATGAAACAATATGGTCTTGGTCCGAACGGAGGGATCGTTACAGCTCTCAACTTGTTCTCCACCAAGTTCGGACAGGTCGTTGACTTGATAGAGAAGGCTGGCAAGAAGCACAAATACTGCGTTATTGATACACCTGGTATGTATGTTATTAACATTCTTTTAGCATTTGTGCATGTTATGAGAACACTAATGTTCAAAATTTTCATTAATTTTAATGTTTTAACAAAAATAATCTTAATAATAAGCCAATCTCACTTACGCAGGAGATATAGTGCATGAGTGATAACACTGACACCAGTGCACTATTTCTTTACTCACTTTCATAGCCCAAAAAGACCGTTGATGGGAGTGAGAAGAATGACTGTTTATTTGGACGAAGATCCGTTTCGTATAATTTAGAGGGTTAAATTTTTGTTCTAAAAAATGTTTTTAAATTATTTACTGTTTCCAGGTCAAATAGAAGTGTTCACATGGTCAGCATCAGGCACAATAATAACTGAAACTTTAGCATCCTCATGTCCCACAATAGTTGTGTACGTAATGGACACAGTCCGCAGTGTGTCACCCGTAACGTTCATGTCCAATATGTTGTATGCTTGCTCTATACTGTACAAGACTCGGCTGCCCTTTATTGTGGTCATGAATAAGGTAAGTTAGTGTCTTTTAAACTCATAATTTTGTGGAATTATGCTGGTTTTTTGGGGCCCATAGCGGCAAAAGTAAATGGGATCCCTGACTCCCTGGTCTCAAAAATTGACGTTTTTGTAGTGTATGTACACTAACACATAAAAAAAATTAAATCTCTTGGCGAGACGTGACTGATCGAGATTTAGGAGCCCTCTATATTCGGGGGCTGGGGCTAGTCCGCTAGAGAATCGCATACATTTCTTAATTTGTCACTTCCATTTCAGACAGATGTAGTAAACAACTCATACGCAGTGGAATGGATGCGCGATTTCGAGGCGTTCCAGGAGGCGTTAGACGCTGAAGGTGAGGGGGTGACGGAAGGTGGGAACACATACATCGGAAACCTTACCAGATCCATGGCACTTGCGCTTGACACATTCTACTCAGATTTACGATGTTGTGGCGTCAGCGCACATACTGGTGATGTTAGTTAAAGTATTTATATTTTATCAATAAATAATAACGTCTAGGGTTAGGTTAGGTTGGGAAACGTATTGCATATTTCGCCAATAGGAGCTAAAAGGCAGACCCCACCATAAATAATATAAAATAAAATACTTGACGATACAATTGACGTAGTGGTTTGTGCGATTCGCTTTCTGCGCTTGAGTTGCGGGTTCGATTCCCGCACGGGATAAATATTTGTGTGATCCACAGATATTTGGGTGTTTGCGCATTGTGATTGTCTGTAACTGGACCTAATCCGGGGGCTATGTTTATAATATAAAATTGTGAGAAGGAAAAAAGGCTATTGAAGAAAAAGAAGTCAAAATTCCCGCTAAAATACGTTGGATTGTTATAAACTAAGCAAGTAAAAAAAAAGTATGCTTGAGCATCTTTATTTTTCAGGGTTTAGACGAGTTCTTCAAACTAGTGGATGATGCTGCCGAAGAATATGAAAAGTGAGTTTATTATTAGTCAAATTTAGGTATACATATATTAGCTGTAGATAAATACGACGTTAGATATCCTATTATGATTTCTTAATTAATAATATGCTAATATTTTAGGGAATATAAAGCAGACTGGCTGAAGATGAGAGCAGAGAAATTAGAAGAAGAGAAACGAAAAGAAGAGGAATTAAAAAATAAAGGTGATTTTCAACTTTTATTATTATCCTCGGCTGGTTAAATTTTTCTTTTACCTTATTTAATAAGGGCGATGGATTTTAAAATCAATTTAATTTAATATTTATTAGGCACGCAACTATCTATTATTAAAAGAATTATATCCTAAACTAGGTCCAGAAGACACTGTAATAGGCAAGAAACTGATAGAAGAGGTGTCAGGAGGCCGCGAGATCAGTGATATGTACCTTAAACATCCCGCCAACGAGAGTTCCAGTGACGAAGAGGGCACCGAGAACCAAACAGAGATTGGTATGTATTAATATAGTATAAAATTCAATTTACAAATTATCATTGTGTTATTCCGTTTGCTTCGACGTCTTATGGCTGAAATGATGATGTCATGTTATGTCGTGGTGGCGCACTGGTTACGGGCCCGCTTTGGAAGCACGTGTCGTGACTGTGAGTTCGAACGGCATGCACCAATGTGACTTTTGAAACAATGTCTGTACTTTTTACGATGGCACGACAGGCGTGCCATTTAGTATTTTACTGCGAGTCGTGTAATTTTTTACATTCGTAATAACTCGAAATATTTGTTCGCCACCACAGCTAGATTTCGAAAAATGGCATCACTGGCTAACGGTGAAGGAATACATCATAATAAGCACTAGGACGCCGGCGACGCGTAACAATTGATTTCCTTTTGTGTCATATCATCATAGACAAACATACTTTGACAGCGTGAAAGAAGCAAAAAAATTCAATAATATATTATTTGTTCCAGACGACACTCCAGCTGACGTGGCGACATTCCAAGAATTTATCAGGAAACATGTAAAACCTAACAACAGCGGCAATAATACTTAAATCTTTGTTAATATTAAGAAAAATGTACATAATAGGTAAGATTATTTTTATATAAAATTATTTAAAAAACAATAAAACGCAAAATGGTTTAAAGAAGTGATTTTATTATGTAAATAATAAACACAACCTTTTAAAAAAGATATTTCCGGTAAGTAATTCACAATTGCTATTAAAATTATTAAATAATGCGCAAGAGTTTCGTTTTAACATTGTTTTTTTTTTTAAAATCATCCAGTGTTTTAGCAATTTTATCTAACAGCTAATTTTATGTCTTTTCTAATATATTAAAGATTTTAATTCGTTATTTTAAGTACTTTTCACTCACATAAAATGTCAAAAATTAAATAGGACGATACAATTTTACAATAAATAAATAAAAAATGTTACAATCAATAAATAACAAAAAACATTAAATAAGGACGCAAACATTTAATAATTATTTAATTTTATATCACTAAGGACTGGTTTCCAATCGTCAGATAATTTACTCTTCATATTCATTGTGGCACGATGATTCTCCTAATGTCAAAGTTAGGTAGATGAAGTATGTTTATTTTGACCTTGATTTCAGAGGATGGTGTCAAATTCATTCCTCAGGTAAGTTATCTGACGATTGAAGTCAGGCCTAATTAAAAAAAAAGTGCAATTGCAAAACAGTGCTAAGAATATAGCTTTCTAGTTATATGTATTGTTGTTTTTTGTATTTTATGTATTGTTGTTGTTTTATCTTTACACATCGTTCGGTGGATTTACAGTTTTTATACACAGGTGCAAATTTTAATTTATCAAAACATAAATAATGCGTTTATAAAAATACACACAACATACATTCAACAACTAAAAAATAGTGCAATGTATGTAACTTTAAAAAAAAAAGTTACGCAGAAATTGAATCGTCAAAAGTGCGTTTCTTGGTAACTTTACTCCTAATTTAACAATCTAAAGATCATACACATGTTAAATACACATGCAAAAAAAAACACAATTTAAGCAGATTTCGCCGTCAAATATTTATATTAATTTTAAGTAGCATAATTATATCGATCCGAGCATCTGAGCTGCAGTCAATTAAATTTTTTTTTAAATATTTTCGAGATACCTATTCGTCTTTGGGGTCCTATTCTGAAGTTCGAATAGCTTCCATAGTCAGATGTCAGATTTGCACGTTTGACCGTTAAAAAATATAACCTTTGACTCCCGCAAGAATAAAAATGATAACCTTTTTTCCGATTTCATTTCTCGGTGTCTGAAGATACACCCATTATTCGATTGGTTGTTTATGGGTCCGAAAGCACTAGTCGCATCCGAATATGGTGGTAGAGTTTACATTCGATGTTGTTCGCATTTCGAAACATCGACGTTTGATTTTAAGATAATATAGGAATTGTGTACAGGGACACAATTTATTTGTAAAAAGTCCTGTGTCCAATAATAAAATGGCAAATTGGACATTCGCCTCGGTTGTATATTTACAATTTTAACGGTTTTCTGGAATTATCAATGTTTTTAATATATAAATATTTTCTTTATTGGTTTAGCACTGAACTTGAGATTACAATACAATTTTACGTCATGATTTTTTTTTACAGTATTATCTCATTTTTACCAATGTTTTTATAATTTACTGATGCTGATAAGGTAATTTCAAAGTAATTAGGTGTTTATCTCTCTGGTTCATTAGTATAATATAGTAAAACATTACTAGAGATTAAATTCGACCTAATGAAGTAATCAGCTACTGATTGTCATGAAGTTTTTAAGTACCTAGTTAACCTGTTTAATTACAGATTAGAGATGTTGCTTAGGTACTGTTAAGAATTCATGTGATATGGTTTGTGACGTCTTTCGAAAAGATTTAGATATAAAACAAAATAAAAAAATAGACAACGTGTCTATTGATAAGTGTTTAAGGCACAAGAAAATGAACCTTGGATAAAGTAAAATGATGTCTCATTGAAAAATCCTAGCACAATTATAGTTTTTTTTTTGTAGAATCAAAGTTTCATAGATATATTTATAAGCAATAAGTTACATTGTATTGTATTGTATTCTATCTGCAAAGTTAGATATAGTAGCCCGTACAAGGGCTGGTCGTAACTACCATCTAAGATGTTGTAATGAGGAAGAAGATTTTGATAGCACGGTAGATAGGAATAGCAGTGGTATAGTGACTGGGGGGATTAACTCAGTAGGTCGCGGGAGCAGATCCCGCTCGTAATTGATGTTTTCTTTCTACAAAAATTTAAATACTTTGAATTGCCCAAACAGCAAAATAATTACAATCAATTATTTCAAGCCAATCCGTAGCTGATTCCATCCTCAATTTACCTAACTACAAGGCGGATGTACATGATCACCTTTGCTTATACCATTTTCTAATCGTTCGATGTTATTAAGTCCGTGTCCATTGACGGTTGGCTTAGGCGTGGCGCCGCGGCCAGCGCGTTCTAACGACTCATCGGATAATTTCCACGCTGGAAGATACGAAATGCAGCTGCAATGATCTTTGTAGGCTAGTGCTGGGTTCGGCCACGTATTGTGTATACTGCCTATTGAAGTGTACCTGTGGAATATGAATAAAATTTAATTGGCTTATCTACTCATAGATGAGTAAATCTACACTCACCGGCACAATTAACCGCCCACCCGGTTTTTCTTGATTTTTGGAGATATTTTAGGATATTGGGAAAAATTGATAAAAGGTTTATTTTAAGCAACATTTCAGCAATAAAAACAAATGTCAAAAGTTTAAAAAATAATCTTTTTACTTGGATTAATTTATTTTAACAACCGAAAAACGTTTTTATTTTACTTGACAAAAAATAACATTTTCTTTTTTTCTGGATATTTAATAATGTTGTTTTATTTTATTAATGTGTGTTACTTCCCCGGACTCTAATGACTTTTTGAAGCCTGTTTGAAAGTCCACACAAGAAAGTTTGAATATCCGTTTGAGGAACACTGTGCCATTCCTCTAAATGAGCTGTCTTGAGCTCTCCAATAGATGTTGGTGCTGGTATTCTTGCCCAGACCCGTCATTTAAGACTGCCCCATATGTGCTCTATGAGCTTGAGATAAGGACTAAGTGCCGGCCATGGTAATTTTTGAATTGCGACCTCGTCAAGATATTGAGTTATGGATCTAGCGACATGGCAACTTGCATTATCGTGTATTAAGATAAAATTATCTCCAATAAATGGCGCGAACGGTATTACGTGATCTTCAAGAACTTCTTCCAAGTCTCTCTGAGCATTCACACTGCCTCTATTGTAGTCAACAAAATCGGTACAAGCTTCATAAGTGATACCTCTCCATATCATTATTGACCTCCCTGATAATCCACCGTTTCCACTATGGCGCATGGAATGAACCTTTCGTTTGGTCGTCTAAACACTTGCTGTCGACCGTCTGTACGTCTTAAAGCTACTCTGCTTTCGTCTAAGGACAGTACATTCTTCCACTGCTCAGTAGTCCAGTCAGCATATTTTCAAGCAAAATGTAGTCTAGCTCTACGGTGCTGTGGGAGATGTTTAGGGGCCCGAGCTGGGTGAAATTCTTTAAGGTTTCTTTCTGCTAATCTTCTTCTTATCGTACGTTTACTAAACTTACATTTTTCACCTCGAATAGACGACTACGAGCTTCAAGAACCGTAAAAAAGTGATTTTTTAACACGTGATTGACAACAAACCGGTCATCTCGAGCTAAAGTACAACGGTTTTGGCCTTGACCTGGCCTCCATTTAGAAGATCCAGTCTCCCAAAATCTTCTGTCGGCATCCCGGACAGTGGTTCGAGGCACACTTAGTGTGCGAGTGATCCTATGATGCCTGTACCCAGCATCAGCTAAAGCCCCATCCCTAGCTGCCCCAGTACCGTCTATTTGCATTTTTGGGTGAATAATAAATAAAATATAGCCGATTACACTAAATAAACAACTTTAAATGGCCAGAAATGAAGAAAACGGGAAATAAAGTTACAATAGTAAAATTGCTACAAATGTCAATATTTGCCTAAAGCACAAAAACGCTGCAGAAACACAAATTAAAAAAGGAACGAGGGTGTGTTAAATGTTTAATTTATTGATAAAGTAGGTACCCACTTAAAAAAAAACATTTTGACATGCATTACTTAACAAAAACAAACGTGGTAACACTAAACTTAGGTGGGCGGTTAATTGTGCCTTTAAGTGTATTTTTAGGGTGTTACTTTAACGCTTTGACTGCCAGACTGCAGACACAATGCAAATTCTATTGTTTGTCGGACACCATGTGTCCCCCATGGCGTTTAATGAATTAAAGGCCTGCTAAATTTTAGGAGGTAATAAGGTCCATTAAACTAATCAACTTTCCCCAAAGAACATAGGATGGAATTCGAAAATTGACTTTTCGTACAGTGACTGGTCACGTGACTCACTTTTGTATGAGAACTTAAAAGTTCGTTTTCAGATTTCTACATAATTATATTCCTTGGGGAAAGTTGTTCAGTTTCATGGATCTCCTATTACCTACTAAATTTTGGCAGGTCTTTAAATCAACAGGAGGGTGTATATAAGTAAGGTGTCAGACTAGCATACACCACGCTTGTGGTGTGTGTTGCCGATCCTATGCGGCATTAAGGAGAGGGAGAGGAGATTAAACGAAGAAAGATTATGGATTCCTCAGAGCAATCTTTGACATTTACTCTAATTTAAAATGAGGTTTAACTCACCCTCTATCGTATAAGCTACAATAAGGCACTCTTCGCTTCAAGGTATAACTCCATATCTGATGATACGTCCAATTGAGCAGGGGGGATACTCGCACTACTTGTGGCCAGCTCGGATCGGTTTTCTGTGTATAAAAGATTAAAATTTAGGTACTCATAAAATGGTATTCAAATAGCAAGGTATCAAATATTTAAAAATAAGTGAATTTTATTGAAGTTAAACGGTTTTATTGAAAAGATAATGAGGTAGATAATGTACTAAATTCACATCACTCTCCTCATCAGTCTAGGTCTAGGACATTGATCAGACAAAAATGAAAATTGTGGTAACCTGAGTGAATATATAATGTACTAGCTTCCGCCCGCGGCTTCGCCCGCATGATATGTTGATAAATTGTAGCCTATGTGTTATTTTGATGTATAAGCTATATTGTGGTGAAGTTTCATTCAAATCCATTCAGTAGTTTTTACGTGAAAGAGTAACAAACATCCATACATCCATACTTACAAACTTTCGCCTTTATAATAGTAGTAGGATGTATGTAAACCGCTCATATCACTATAATTGCTACTTAGCAATTATAATTATTTGTGCGGTTGACTATTGATAGAAATTTCACGCGCGCCACGAAGTAAGTTTTTTTTGGCTGATCAATGTCCTAGTGTTGTCTTGTACCTGAGACATACTGAATTATGTTTTAGCTTTCAGTAAGTACATTATCTACCTTATTATCTTTATCCTACTAATATTATAAAGGCGAAAGTTTGTAAGTATGGATGTATGGATGTATGGATGTTTGTTACTCTTTCACGTAAAAACTACTGAATGGATTTGAATGAAACTTCACCACAATATAGCTTATACATCAGAATAACACATAGGCTACAATTTATCAACATATCATGCGGGCGAAGCCGCGGGCGGAAGCTAGTATTCAATAAAACAGTTTAATTTAAAAAGTTTTTTTGCTTAATTTGTTTTCAAGTTTTTAGTTTGGCCGAATATCGAATATTTGGCAGCCGAATGTTCGGCGGGAGATCTAGTGCATTTTAACGCGTGAGAAACCAATAAAAACAGTAACCAAAGCTTATAAATTTTGTGAAAAAACATCTTTTCATCACCTTTTAGTGAGTACCTATGTAGGTAAATTTATAATAAATTTGTTTTTTGACATGGAATATTCTATAAAGAACCTTTTTTGTTTCTGTTCCTATAATAAACTAAGTATTCTTAGTTAGGTATTCTAAAATAATTTAGGTTGATATTTGTATTTAAAATATGTATTTTTAGTGTAATATACCTGCATAAACTGTAAGTTTTCACTGAAGGGGTCCGTCCGCCTCGTACCCATAAGACATGCTTTTAGCCTCCCATCTTTTTCCAACAACCTTTGCAGCATCGTCTTCATTTCACCTTCACTAACCACCAACTTCACACCATAATGCTCTTCAATTTGTTCCACAAAATTCTCTATTTCTCTAAACGGACCCACTGTGCGTATGTAGACTATTTTTAGTGATTTTGCAATGTCATCTTTTTTGTAAATTTCGCGCAATACGTTTATTGTGATATCTAGAAGCACTGTGCAGTCTTTGCCACCGTTGAATGATAGGAAAACTTCGTCTATTTCGTATTCAGCGAAACATTGTTTTAGTACCTGGAATTAGACCTTAAAATAAATAAAATAACACCTGATATAAACACGCTGGGAACTTTGAGCAGATTATTGCGGTAATTAGTTTAAAGATGGCGAAATGTGACACAAGAGAAAATTCATTAGTAGGTATCTATATACCTCCCGGAAGGCAAATCGCTAGGTGAACCCTTGGAAGAATAAAAGGCAAAATTTTTCCTCTAAGGGTGAACCCGTCTAAGCCTCATAACGAGACACATTCGTTCAGTTTCGTCGTAGTCCATTTGATGTCAAATAATTTAAAAAAAAATACCTTTTCAGTCTCTTGCAAGATATCGGTGATATCGGGCAGCTCCATAACATCGGTCTCGCTGTTTGGCAGCATGACGTCAACTAAACTGAAACGTTAACGAGTACTTACTTATGTATATTCATCGCCAATTAAATGAGCAGTGTATGTTCGTCTGTTATCCTCAAGGACGCAAGTGTTCATGACATGAGGTTTTGTATTAAACACGTTTATCTGATCTGCGTCTCCATCAACATTGTTAAAGACAATAAGATTATTATTTTAATGACGTCCGCGCAAAAAGCGAGTTGTCGAAAAAATATTTCAATTAATTTATTTTAAATGAACTTATAATAATTTAAAATCTTATCGTCGCTCGTTGCAAATTTAAAATCTATTAAGTGTTATTTTTGCGGAAAAAAGAATCTCACAACAATATAAAAAGTCATCTTGAAAAGTTACTTTTTACACATAGTAACTTAAAAAGTAACTTTTCAAGATAAACGAGGTTTTTTTTTATGTGAACAATTGAATGTGGGCTGACACTTGAGATAATTTTTTCCGCATAAATATTGCAGGTTTGCAGGAGATTTTAAATTAGCAATGACGTTATTTTCCAAACCAGTTGCTGCAAAAATTACTGTAATTAGTAGGCTTATCTGGGTCAGTGTTACTTAAAGCTAGCTAGTGGTATGTATGACCTAACTGGCAACTACTGGCTAGTCACAGAGCTTAGTTTCGAACCCAAGGCACGCCACACACTTGTGACTTTTCAGAAGTTAGGGTGCATCTTATAAATTAACTAGCTGCCCCGCGCGACTTTGTACGCGTGATTATTTTACCTCTACGCTTTTTCTACCCAACCCTACACTACTCTACGCTACTCTACCCTACCCTAGCATTCTCTAACCCTACCCTACCCCTACTCTACCCATACCCTACCCTACGTTACCCCTAACCTACCCTACGCTACCATTACCCTACCCTACGCTACCCCTACCCTACCCTACTCTACCTCTACCCTACTCTACTCTACACCTACCCTACCCCTCTATTCCTACCCTACCCTACTGTACCTCTACTCTACTCTACCCCTACCCTACCCCTCTATTCCTACCCTACCCTACTGTACCTCTACCCTACTCTACTCTACCCCTACCTTACCCCTCTATTCCTACCCTACCCTACCCTACTCTACCTCTACCATACCCTACCCATACCCTACCATACCCAAGGGGTATAATGCCATATTTTTTTTCTTCGATTCTTCTATTATAGGCGGAGACTAATCTAACAAATTAAATACCATGAAAATCGGTCCAGCAGTTCTCGTGTGTGCCTACTAATTTTCATGGCTTCAACTTTAAAAATGGCAGAATTTCATTCAAACTTTTATCTCTATATTTTCTCCCCAAAGTGATTGAATATCGAGATATACGTGCATAGTTATGCCACTTTGATGTCTCATACTAATACCGAATTTCTTACACAAAATATTCGCGCTTTTTGATAACTCTACCCGTTAGGGGGAAAGGGGGGGGGGCTTTCCCCCTAATGGGTAGAGTTATCAAAAAGCTAAAACACGTCTTATTTGTTAACCGAAAAGCTAATAATCGAGTTTAATGACGGATTTTCATAACTACAAACTTTAGTCCCCTTTTATATCTCCTCAGGGGTAAAAAAATCCAAATTTTTTGATACACGTCTTTCTTATTTTTAGCGCATAAGCTAAATACTTATTTTTACATCTGTAACTTAAAAAATAACGAATCTCCCATACAAACTTTCACCTCCTTTTTTATCCACTCAAGGGTAGTTTAAAAAAAAAAAACAATGCTCGTCCTTTTATTTATCAACCGAAAAGCTGAACACCAAGTTTCGTACATTTAACGTCAAGAATGACGGATTTACATACAAACTGTTTCCCCCTTTTTTACCTACTTAGGGGGGGAATTTCAGAAAATCCTTCCTTAGTGCACCCCTACGGTACTTAAAGAATATTGTCTCAAAATTTCAAGTCCCTAGGTCCACCGGTTTAGGCTGTGCGTTGTCTGTCAGTCAGTCACGTTACCATTTTATAAGTATAGATTATCACCTGATCCGTGCCTCAGAAAGCACGTTATGCCGATAGCCCCGGCCGTTATGAAGATCTTTGACAGTTGATATAAGGAGTCGGTTCCCCTAATAAAATCCTGACAGCTGTTCTGACTTTAGAAAACCGATATTAAGCTGCATCTGCTTAGATTAGAAACCGACCCAAACAAAATTTGGGAATAATAAAGCTAGGAGAAGATTTTTTAAAGCTAAAATTTGATTGTATCTTTATTGCCCCGAGGTAGAAGAGCCACGCTTCGTTATCGCTCATGTTGTTAAGAAAGCTTTTTATCGACCGGCTCAATTCGATTTCACAATTATGTATGTAGGTATGTGGTCCCTAATCTTTGGAATACTTAAGTCCTCAATGCAACATTTAAAGGTCAGTGCAATAGACATTTGTTTCTCGCGCGGGCTTTCAAAGACCCCATGCATTCACTATAATTTTGTTCCTGATAAAGGTAGATTTTTAATTGATTTCGGTTTTCCAGTTTTGGTTCAAACAGGCGCCGATGCTGGTTGGAGGGTGCTTCGAATAAGTCAAAGTGTAATGCGAAGGAAGAAAACACAGTAAGTATACACATTTTTTTCAGTGTCATGCGAATTCCGATGTGAAAATGGGACCTGTCGGTAAAGGACTAGGTGGTGAGCCCGTCCGATACAGTGCGAGAAACACGCAGGGGGAGACGTTTTTAATGGGTGCGAGCCCCACATATAACGTACCCTTTCGCATACCGTACGTCCTCGGACGTGCGGTATGCAGAAGGCATTTTTTACTCCCCCGGCCACAAAAAAAAAGGTGCAAGCGAAACTGTGCCAAGAAAACCCCTATTTGTAAAGGTTTAATACCGATACCGAATTATAACCGGTAAGCATTCACACCCTCAAAATTCTACCGTTCGTTTATCGCTACCGTTAGTGAGTTCAGTCCCTGGTTCTAAAATGCTAAATTGTTAAAGGTTTATTTTTAAAAGTTCCGCAGCACTTAAAAATACCTATTCTTTGAAAATGGTTTCATTTTTAATGGACACTTTCTGCATGTAAATGGCTCACCCACTCTATTGTTCAATGTTGTTAACTCGGCACTGCATCAAATGGCAATCTCTAAACACCGGAATAAATGGTAATTTATTTTTCTACCGGTCGTACTGACCGGATCGAACTGGATCTGAACCTTGAGCTTGTGCACCGCGTGCATAATATAATGTTTATTTTGGTGAATTAATTAAAATATCTACTGGTACCAGATAACCTTGTTTGCATAGTTGATTTTTTCTTGAGTCTGATAGCCTAGTGGTATGACCGTTGACTGGCAAGTCAGAGGTCTCAGATTCGAACCCAAGGCGCGCACCTCTGTTCGTAAGTTATGTGCGTATTATAAATTAATTAGGTATCACTTGCTCCATGCTTCGGAAAGTATAAAGCCGTTAGCCCTGCGCCTAATCTCTCTGGTCGTGTTGGATTGGCGTCCCATCGGATTATGGGAGTAAGGGAATAAAGAGTGCACATGTGTTTGTACACACACTTGTCTACCACCTGCGTAGTTGGCTAATCTCCACTGAGATTGACCGCTGTGACCGAAATTTGGTCTGGAGGACATTATTAGTTGTTTTTTTAGGCCTTGATGAGGCTGTGATTCATTAAAAAGGCCTAAATATCAAGGGAGGGGTGAGGAAATTTCTACCTTTCCTGCGCGAACTTTCTCCCACTACGCCACGTTATGTTCAGAATGTTTTCCGGTGTTTTTAAAAATAAAAACAAATAGGTATTAAATACCCACATAAAAGTCATGCTTAATTGAATTTAATATTTAAATAGTTTGATAACAATGCAATAAAATAGATACTTAAGTCTATTATATTAATTCCGGATAGATAAAATTAAAAAGACGTTGTTTGGCTTCACGATCGTTCGACCGCAAAGAGATTGGGATCCAAACATAAAAATAATTAACTAGAAAGAAAAACGAATCATTTATTTGGCAGAAAGACTCACGTAAGTAATTTTTAAAATAAATAAAAGTAGTGGTTTGAAACATAAAGTACCTACCTTACGCTTTCGCTGTTCATCAGGGTAATGACGTGAAGACTAATAGCATAATAGGATACAAAAAATGAGGAACTATGTATAATAATTATGACATAAGGACGTTGCCTCCTCGATTAAATTTGTGTTCCGATATCCAAATGTAGGTACCTAGTTAAATAATCACCCCCCCCAAAAAGATTCTCGCTTTGTAGCCGTGGTATGGATGCCTATAGTGAAGCTAAGCGGAACCCCGAAGAGCGATGCCTCCTAGGGGCTCCGCTTAGCTTTATACCTACTCACTCCTTTGGGCTGTAAGGTCCGCAACTGAGGCGGGCCGTCGTGGCATATTATATCACTCCACCTCCGAGGATGGTCGGGGAACGGTTACCGTCACTGTGCGAAAGAGAAGTGACAGGGGGAGGGGGTTAATCGGTCTGTCTGGAGACCCGGACATAACCATCTCGCACACCCCGAGCGGGATTCACGAATAATAAATATAAATTATGATAAGCACTGAATATGGATATGGAAATCATAGAGCTAAATTAATCATGATAATCGAGACCTTATGATTTTAAAAGTACTGGCTGTCGAATCCGCGCTCAAAAGTGTCCAATCCGAAAGAGCAACAAAACACGAAATTATAAGTGCGTATCGCCGGCTAGTATCCGTTTGGTCGCGTGACAAGACACTCAAACTAATGCCGACCTTTTTGTCAAAACGTGTAAAAACCAATCGAGTGAAGTGGAAAATGACGATGGAGTATCATATTTTCAGTAAGTACACATTTTTTTATACTATATTAATATTATTATTTAGCTTAGAAAAATAGTATTTTATTTTTATTATTTGTACAAAACAAACACAATAATAGTCAAGATTAACAAAAAATATTATGTCTGTCATTTTCTTACACATTACACGCGCAGAAAGTTAGAAAGAGAAAAAACGTTAAAACGCTTTTGTATGGATTACCATGGAGCACTAACAGCAGTCAGTCGACCGACAGTCGTAGCTGCGTTAACTAATAAATCGTTGTAAGCTGTGTTGTATTGTAAAGATCTTAAGAAAAAATAAAATAAAAAAAAAACAACTTCAAAAGCAACTAAAAAGCTTGAAATGAAGATGTTTTGGAGTCTATTTTAAATCAAGTTCTTGAGAAGATTAAAGAGGCTCTTTCTCATTACTCGTCAGCCCGACTGCACGTATAACAAAGCAATATTACCTACTTGTTACGATAATTCCACTGTTATCCTACGAGGAGTTCCGTTCCATATCTCCTAAGTCCATGATATCTTTTCGGAAATTTACTCTTTCAAACAAAAAATACGTACAGACGAACAGAACCTCCTCCTTTTTGAAGTCGGTTAATTATAATGTTTTAGTTTAATTGTCGTTTTATATGTACCCACGTTTTTACAGATTTAGATTAATCGTGATAAACTGCTATCTCGCTCGCACATAGAAGATGTGAAATCACTGAGTATAGTTATAAAAAATCGCACCAAAGCTAGTTAAGGAGAGTAACATTACAAGGTTTCAACAAAAATATCAGTTTGATCGGAATAAGTTGTCATACATAAATTGCTTAAAATGAATTTTTGTTAAGGCAACTTTTATGTAGGTAGGTACTTACAAAAACTTGTTCCACTACTTTGCAAAAAAAAATCAAAATGACGGCTGGTAGTTATGCCACAAAGATAGGTTTTTATTTTTTCTGCCCGGTAGTCAAAATATTTCCAAAGTTAAAAGTAGCCAAGATACACCTTTAATAAAGGTGACTATTAAATTTGTCACTGAGGCTAAGATTTCATCTCGAACTCGTGTATTTCGGAGTTTTGCTACAATTGATCTTGGATGCTTCTTATCTGTGGGTGATCTAGTTGGTTAATAAACATAATGTCCTACTCTTCAATGTTGCATGAGACTGCCTTACCCAATTGTCCTATGTACTACAGTGCTGATATGATTTTTGTTGCCGTTTTCAGGCATTCCGCTTATCTTAACATTTATTTTCGCGTAGGTATATTGTTCCAGTCTTAGAATATAAATATGAAATACTTAAGGTTCCAGTATATTTAATTAGTCCAGTCAATGAATGCTCTCAAAGGGGGTGTGGATGGAAATGTCGAAAGCAGAAAGTTTGACTTAAGAACTTTGTTAGGACTAGTTAGGTGATGAACATATTAAAAGTCCCCACCCCTCCGAGGTGAGCCCGAGGGGGGGGAGGGCAAAGAAGGTCCCATTTTTGGGTTTTTTGCTTATATCTCGAAAACGGTGCGTCGTACGAAATTTTGTTTTACTACATAATTAAACCTGATAAAATTATCTACAACTTTGGCTTCAACACTTTTTATCCATCTCCAATGGTTGCCGAGCTATGAGTTTCGAAACATGGTCATTTTTCAAAAATGTGTAATAATCTCTCGTTTTCTGGATTTCATGACACATATTTATTTAAAAAAATGTTCCTCTCCTCCTATATTATTAACTAATCACTCGCCGCTTCTTTGCACGTGAGGTTCCTGGTTGTGGTTCCTCAGCGTTTACCTCTTCTTCTTTCTCCTCATCTGTCGAATCGTTATTCGATGATGCTGCTACATTATTGTCGTCATCGTCGTTGTCCTCCAATAAATTAGTACTATTTGTACAACTTCCGTTGCAATTGTGGCAAATGTTAGAGCACAGCATAGAGGCCTTCCTACATCCACATCTAGCACTACTGCAATCAGTTGTGCACCGGCAAAATATTAGCTTCAGTATTTCTTCCGGTGCAGCTGGGTCTTTGGTTTGAACAGAAACCAAGAGGTTGCTTTCATTCCGTTTCCAACCCCATAGTTCAGGGGAAAGGTCTTGTCCAAGCCAAGCCTGGAGCTGATGGTAAGTACGGGAAGAGTGCTCCATTGCTGCTCCCTCAGTTGGTGGAAGGGTGAAAATGTCTGGTTTGACTTTTGATACTGTCTGGAGAAAACGCTGTTAGCGATAGTTATTAAGAGAGGTCTCCTTTTGTTTCGCTCCATACCACCTTAAAAAGCATAAGTTTCCATTTTGTCTTATGTCAGCATGCGACGAAGAGGGGTTCGAAAACACCTCCGCGGCTTGACGGATTTCAGGATTTTTTAAATATAGTTTACAGAAACCAACTATGCTTCTCCGAACTGCAGCAGAAGTGGTGTCGCATCCCGTGAAGGCATGTAGAATTAATAAGTCTTTCAGACCTAGCTGTTGCAACTCCTGACTTGAATAATAGGTGGTAGGTACTTTACCTCCGCTCTTTACTCCCTGTTTGGTGCAACCAGCAAGTCTTATAAATTACCAAACTTGGACGTTGTAATTGATGGAGGACTCCTCATTCATAAAGTTATTTGGCCAAGAGGAGGCACAGTGGCAACTATATGTGAGACCTACATAAAATTCATTAAGCGTAACTACCCAGGGAGAACGTGTACTGTTGTATTCGATGGATACACAAACTCTGTCAACAGCACAAAGACAGCTAAACAAGAGCGTAGGTATCGACTAAAGCAGTCAGCTGATATAAGTCTCAATTTAGACATAATGATCGGTGTTAAACAGGAACATTTTCTGTCAAACAGCCACAATAAAAGCAACTTTATTGCCATTCTCCGATCTCAGCTTAATAGCAACGGCATTGAGACTCAACAAGCTCCGACGATGCTGACTTGATGGTGGTCTCTACTGCCATTGAAAAGTCAAAGGATTCTCTAGTTGCAGTCATTGGAGAAGATGTTGACTTGATAGTTCTGCTCATAGCAAGGATTCCACCTGACCAGGAAATTATTTTTGTCAAACCTAGCAGAGGTAAAGTACCTACCATCTATTACTCAAGTCATTTCTACATGCCTTCACGGGATGCGACACCACTTCTGCTGCAGTTCGAAGAAGCAAAGTTGGTTTCTGTAAACTATATTTAAAAAATCCTGAAATCCGTCAAGCCGCAGAGGTATTTTCGAACCCCTCTTCGTCGCATGCTGACATAAGACAAAATGGAAACTTATACTTTTTAAGGTGGTATGATGAGACCTCTCTTAATAACTATCGCTAACAGCGTTTTCTCCAGACAGTATCAAAAGTCAAACCAGACATTTTCACCCTTCCACCAACTGAGGGAGCAGCAATGGAGCACTCTTTCCGTACTTACCATCAGCTCCAGGCTTGGCTTGGACAAGACCTTTCCCCTGAACTATGGGGTTGAAAACGGAATGAAAGCAACCTCTTGGTTCCTGTTCAAACCCAGCTGCACCGGAAGAAATACTGAAACTGATATTTTGCCGGTGCACTACTGATTACAGTAGTGCTAGATGTGGATGTAGGAAGGCCTCTATGCTGTGCTCTAACATTTGCCACAATTGCAACGGAAGTTGTACAAATAGTACTAATTTATTGGAGGACAACGACGATGACGACAATGATGTAGCAGCATCATCGAATAACGGTTCGACAGATGAGGAGAAAGAAGAAGAGGTAAACGCTGAGGAACCACAACCAGGAACCTCACGTGCAAAGAAGCGGCGAGTGATTAGTTAATAATATAGGAGGAGAGGAACATTTTTTAAAATAAATATGTGTCCTGAAATCCAGAAAACGAGAGATTATTACACATTTTTGAAAAATGACCATTTTTCGAAGCTCATAGCTCGGCAACGATTGGAGATGGATAAAAAGTGTTGAAGCCAAAGTTGTAGATAATTTTATCAGGTTTAATTATGTAGTAAAACAAAATTTCGTACGACGCACCGTTTTCGAGATATAAGCAAAAAACCCAAAAATGGGACCTTCTTTGCCCTCCCCCCCCTCGGGCTCACCTCGGAGGGGTGGGGACTTTTAGTATGTTCATCACCTAACTAGTCCTAACAAAGTTCTTAAGTCAAACTTTCTGCTTTCGACATTTCCATCCATAATTATTCGTTGCCTGGACTAAATCGAGTAGAAAGGTTTTTACAACACAGACCATTTTATCATATCGTTTTCTAATTTTAATTGATGTAGGGAGCACTTGTTCAATTTCCAGTCTTTCACTAGGTACTTATGTCATTAAAGACACTCCAAAATTGAACAGATTTCTCAAGTTCTTGTATCGAATCGAGACTTATAATGTTAATAAGTACTTTAAATTGTTTTGACTTCTTCTTTTCAAGGATTCTTCATGTAAATGGCCGTGACTAACCCTTTGTCTATAGGTATTCTTTTGAACATAAATAACAGGCGAAGGTGCTATATCGTTTGGAGTGCCTCATAATAGGTATATCGCCCCGCATCATTAGAACTTTAAATAATTCGCATGGAGCACAAGCCGAGTGGTTTTAGTTTGCAGTAGTCTAAGTTTGTAGTGTCTACAATCTGTTGAAAAATATTTCTTTTACCGTTTGTTCCGGTGTTGAGTGACCATTCCAATTTGACCCCGTGACGAGGTGACAACAGTGAATAATACACATGTACAAATTTACTTACAAAAGCAACATAATTATACAACTCATCAATTTACGTGGTCCTCAGTGGTGTAGACAGCTTTGTAGATAATGTCTAACTGATACAACAACTTTATAGACATTAAAACTCTTTTTTAGATAAATTATATTATATATATTATAATAGTTACTTATATTTATAATAACTTTCCTGAGTATACTTCTATAATATAATATAAATCAGCCTGTAACTGACCCACTGCAGGGCAAAGGCCTCTTCTCATACAGAAAATGTCCGAGCATTAATCACCATCACACGCTAGTTCGCGATTTAAGACTAATAAGTCCGGATTTCTGCTTTCGTTTCAACGCTAACTGCGAAAGAACATATGACAATGAAAGTCACATTGCTACATGCTAGGTTCGAACCCACGCCCACATGTTTACAAAGCGGGTCCGTAACCAATACGCCACCATGACATCAAACATATTACGGCTTTCACGGGAACGATGTATGACCACACTTGTCACACCTATCGAAGTGGAATCGAGCGTAGCTTGTGACAGGCGGAAAAAGCTTTCCATGGCTTTATAATGTGTGGAGACCCTAAAGTGCTCTTGTACTTACACAGTAAGAAAATTCAACTTGTAGATAAACACAAGATTTAATGACGGAATTAATCGGTAAAAAATATTATCTACACTTTTGTTGAAAGCATAGTTCGATTACGAGCGGGTTGTGAACTTAGTAAAATTCAAGAAGTACCTAATATAAGTGTGTGCGCAAACGCAGGTGCAGTCTCTATTCCCTCGCTCGCGTCGTCCGACGGACACCAACGAGAGAGATCAGGTGCGGGGCCAACGGCGTTGTGTGCTTCCCGAGGCACGGAGTAAGCGATAATTAATTTTTAGTACGTTCATCACTTACGAAAAGTTAGAGGCGCACGTCTTGGGTTCAAACCTGAAACCTCTGACTTGCCAGTCAACGGTCATAGCACTAGTCATAACAGTATAATATATGTAATTGTTTTAGCATCATCATCATCAGTTTAAGAGTTGCCTATTGTTGATGCGGCTTCTTCCAAAAGTCAAAAAGTCAATTCATTGACCTCCTTATACCTCACAACTCCCACTTTGTAATCAAACCTTCATCAATTATGATCTCAAGTAAATCACATTCTTGATTATATGAATCAAGAATGTGATTAATTTGAGAGTCATCAGTAGGGCCCGGATTAATATGTAAATACATATTTTTTATTTACACGATTTTCGGTCTAGAATGTGTTCTCTACATTGATTATCATATTTACAATGTGAAAAACTAATTTTTATTTTCCATATTTTTCCATATTTTAAGGTATTTCAAGGTTAAGTCCATATTTTACAAAAATTTATCACAATCATCCATATTTTCCATTTTTATATCAGAGAACATGAGTTAGTTCACAAAAATTGATATAATTTTACGGTTTGCATTCTCGCCACTATACCTACGGCCGCGCGTATTTCATTTTTCTCGCGCTTTATTCGTCATATTTTGATTTTTAATTCTAAGTTCATTCCACAATATGTATGCTCTCATTACGTCATGTGACGTGAAAAGATTTTTCAACCAATATAAAGCTGTACACATGTATGCAATAAATGAATGAATAAATAAATAAATATTTAGACCAAATCGTCAGATTTAATTTTGATAATTAAAAAAAAAACTTGATTGTCTACTGCAACCATGTAGTGTAGTGTAGTGGCTGATGTAGTGGAAGTTGATAAATGCAAAGCAAATAAATAATTCTTATTCTTCAATAAAACTTATTTTTTTAATCATTTTATTACATAGGTAAATATTCCAACATCTTTTTTTTTTTAATGTGTTAAGTACTTTACTCATTTCAATGTCTTTAATGCAAACATTAAAGAAATATTGTAAAAAGGTAAAGTACCTACCGTTAAAGGTACATACTGTTATTTTTTTACTCCATATTTATTCCATATTTTACATTTTTACTCCATATTTTTCCATATTTTACATTTTTTCGTCCATATTATATGTACATATTTTGATTTTTTTAATACATATTTTTCCGGGCCCTAGTCATCAGTCATCCTCCAGCTCAGCCTTTAGTAATGTATATTATATTAACCAATTTATTATTATTATTTATTTAATAATAATAATTTTTGATAGGAACATTTTGACTATAAACAATACATTATACTTAATAACAATACAATTAATAATAATTAATTCAATACATAACTAATTTATAAGCATATTTTTTTTCTGACTGCTGGGTAAAGGTCTCCCCCAAATCTATCAATGAAAAAAAAAAAAACAAATTGTGACAGTAACAAAAAGTAATAAGTAGTGAAAAGTCAATCAATCAATTAATCTGAATTTTGAGCCATATAATTACCAACAACACATGACTCAACATGTTCAGCAATGACAATGACTCACAACAGTGTACAACAATGTTGCTAGTTGACACATGGGATATAATATATGCAGAAATAATATAATATGTGGGAAGTACCAATTGTTACCTAGTGAATACCTACACATTTAGGTCTTTTGTTTTTTGAATTTTACACAGACTCCAATTCGATACATTATTAATTTATTATGCCTTTGTATTAAATTTTTACAGCATATTTTATTATATAAATAAGTAAATAAAGTCACAATCATTCTCGTAATAGTTTATTACATAATTTATAAAACATTTTAATAATTGACACATTGTACTTATCAGAACGTAAACAAAACTATTATACACTAAGTTCAAGAGCAAACTTTATCAAACACACAACTTTTTAAGCGGAGGTTCACTTACAGTATTGCTTAAACCAAATAAAATCTCTTTTGTCAACTTAAATGTAACTCGCATCATTTCCTTATTAGGAGAAACATTACGCACATCGAATACATCCACGATTTGTGCAGATATATCACACCCAATGTTTTGACTTACAAGTTCCTTTGCAAGCGCAACATTATCATCTCCCAAAACAAAACAGTATACATAAACAATGATTTCTTGATTGAAATTGTCAGCTAAAGTTTTATCTCTGATCAAACCGTTGAAATATTTCAAGAACTCTACTGCCATTGCAGGGAGATTCATTGTGATGTGAATTTTCCCTTCCAATCTTACATCACCATTACATAAACTGACTACAAACTCCTTAAATATAGTGCATATGAAATCCTTTCCATCCTGATTGTATGAATTAAAAAACTGAGTCTTGATCTTATTATTTTTAGCATTATGATTCAACCATTTATAAGAATCTGGATTCAAATCGTTGGCAAATACTTTGGTCTTACGTTTTGCGGCTGGTACAGAAAATGGGCCAACACCACAGAATACATCAAAAAGAATATCATTAGGTTTTAAAAAGCTTAATATTCTTTCATGTTCTTTACCTAAGCGTGGATTCCAGTACACTTTAGAGAAATCAAATTGGAACATGCAGTTGTTTTCTTTGACTGTTACTAAGTAATCTTCTTCTCCACCAATGAGTTCCATACTAAAGTTCCTATAGGTATTGTCTATGGTGTTGCTCTTGTTGACTACAGTTCTACATGTCTTTATTTTGTCAATTAACACCTGTCCAATCAAAAAGCGGTAATCAAGTAGATGCTCTTTTAAGTTCAGATGAATTACATGTCCGACGTGAGAGAAACCACTGACACCTTCTTCATTTTCTGGAAGAACTGCCTTAAAAATTAATTCATACCGCCAATTTTCATATGACAATTGTATATCACTAGTATCAAAGTTATTTTCTGTGACATCAAGCTTACTCAGAGCAGTGCGGTCACTTTCATCAATGTCAGTCCACTGATTAACTTTTCCAGGGTTTAAATAAATGCATTTGTTAAATAAATTCGTGTCTTCTCCATCTAGAGTTTGTACTGGTTTAAAAGCTTCTAGTTTTAGGAAGAAAAATTTACAAATTTGAGTGATTTTCGATAAGTTTTCTTCTTTGACCTTTAAAACTGCCACTTTCACGTTGCGCGCGAATTTGTCTCGATCCAGCACCTTCATACCGCGGACACCAACGGGAGTCAACGATACAGAAGCAGAAGAACTCATTTTACGTAAAAAAGCGCGGATATAACTCAATGTCATTACAAAAATCTACGAAAAGTAGATGTTTAGCACATCGCATACTAACCTAATTTGAGGTCAGAGCTGATGTGAGCCTTCCTGTGATATAAGTTGAGGGTCCGTAGATTGCTCAGCTGATTCTTTACAGAAACACCATTTATTAAAAATCGAATACAAATACACTATTTTAAAGTGAAAGTATTTCACTATTTCATGAGGCTCAGCTCGGATCACATCACTTCAAATTACTTTAAAAGCTGTCAGTGTCAATGCTGTCACTGTGTCAGTCAATGACATTCACGTCGTTGCACTCAGTGCTGCCAATGGCAATTTTAAGATTCCCTGCATTTGGCCTGTGTTTGTCAACCTAGACAATCATATTGGCTGAATCACCTTTCTTTAAGGTAAAGCTATTTTTTTTTCTTAATATAAAGCAACCCTCTCAAGTTTGCTCAATTGCCTGAAATTCCTCACTTTCCATTGACGCGTTCTCAGAAATGATAGATAGGTAGTGATAGGTGTAGTATAATTGTCTATCGTTCATGTGTCTTATGTTTTTATATTATTTCTTGTATTGACGTTGTCAAAACTATTTGAAAAATAAGCTAATAAAAACCAATATTACACTTGGTTTTTCTTATTATGTATCAATTTTATTAGCTTGAACTTGAAGTAAATATGGATAAAGCCGAAGAGGTAAAACTTCCTAATAAGAGTCTGCAAAATCTCAATTTCAATTCTATGACACGATATCTAAGACCTGACAAATTTGATGTGGAACCTAATACTTCCGGTGCTGATTTAAAATGGATATACTGGAGGTATACTTTTAATAATTTTCTGTCAGAAGAATTTTCTGATGATACTACGGATGCTATGAAATTAAAGCTAATAATCAATCATCTCTCACCATCAATTTTTCCCTACGTGCGTGATTGCATTTCTTTTGATGAAGTAATAAAAATTTTAGACAGAACATATATAAAGCCAAAGAAAGAAATTCTATCAAGACACATCCTTTCCACTAGGAGACAAAAACCAGAAGAATGTATATCCGATTATGGGAGAGAACTAAGATTATTGGCGCGTGACTGTGACTTTCAAGCAGTGAGCGCAAAACAACACGAAGAACAAGCTATACGGGGTGCATTTATAGCTGGCATCCGTTCTACAAAAATAAGAGAACGTCTTCTGGAGAAAACGTCATTAACACTGGATGACACTCTCGATCAAGCTGTGTCCCTCGAAACTGCTGAGAAGGATTCGCGCGTCATCAGTGGCGACAGGGATACTGGTGCTTGTCATCTGAATGTAATGGCGGAACCTGGACCATCATATCTGAATAAAACTAACTTTAATTCTACGCCACGATTAGAACAGAATAATCAGCTGGCGGCATCGACGTCTCAATCTACTCCACCTCTTGGTGGTGCTCCACGTCGGACTAAGCGTTGCTTTTTCTGTGGTGGTAATATACACCAAAGAATAAAATGTCCCGCTTTTAGAGCTCAATGTCAGTTATGTGATAAACAAGGACATTTCGCAAGTGTCTGCCGTTCCAGTAATGCTACCAGTAATGCTATCTGTTCCGACCAACCTCTTCTGAATACATGTCATTTGAAAATGGCAACTGCAACTTTCTCTGCTGCATCTCCATCAGGTTTATATAGGGCAACAATACCAATCACGATAAACGATATTCGGGCAGACGCCCTGATCGACACCGGCAGTTCAGTAAGCTTCATTAACAGGAATATTGCCAGTTTAATGAAGTTACGACAAAAGCCTCATAGACAAACTGTCACCTTAGCATCAATGAATAACGTATCATTTGTAGATGCTGTATGTTTCGCTACGATTAAAATAAACGACCACATTTATAATCAACGGCCCTTACTTGTGGTAAACAACTTATGCGCCGATGTCATTATAGGTCATGACCTTCTTCAAGATCACTCAAGCTTACAGTTTAAATTTGGCGGATCTAAAAAAGCTTTGGAAATTAGTAGTGTTATGCAAGCTTTAATACCTCCTGCTTCTATTTTTACGAACCTGTCATCAAATATTAGACCTATTGCAATAAAATCTAGACACTACAGTAAGCCGGACATAGAGTTTATCAGAGAAGAAATTACGAAACTTATTGAAGATGGTGTTATCGAACCAAGCGTATCACCTTGGCGCGCACAAGTTCTCGTTGCAGGAGGTGGCTCACATCGTAAACGTTTAGTAATTGACTATTCACAGACAATTAATAAATTCACTTATCTAGACGCATACCCACTACCTCATATCCAAACAATCGTAGACAATGTTTCCAAATATAAAGTGTTCAGTCAAATAGATTTAAAAAGCGCCTACCACCAAGTGCCAATCCTAAACAAGGAAAAGATATATACTGCATTTGAAGCAATCGGTAAACTATATCAATTTACAAGGTTACCATTCGGGGTAACTAATGGTGTAGCGGCGTTTCAGAGAGCTCTTGAACACTTAATTGAAAAAGAGAAATTGCATGGAACATTCTCATATCTAGATGACGTCACCGTCTGTGGTAAAGACCAAAATGAACACGATAGTAATCTCGCAAAGTTCATGGCTGCTGCAAAAAAATATAATCTAACTCTTAATAAACAAAAAAGCGTGTTCTCAAAACGATCTATAAGTCTCCTAGGCTACACTATCGAGAATAATACGATTACTCCAGATATCGAGAGACTCAAACCACTACTAGAATTACCGTCTCCGACAAATTCGGCTGAATTAAAACGAGTACTAGGTCTATTTGCTCACTACGCGAAGTGGGTCCACAATTTTTCTGCAAAGATTAAACCACTTGTTAACGTCACTAATTTTCCTTTAAACGTAGAAGCCACAAAAAGTTTTGAACAATTAAAAAGTGATATCAAGAAAGCTGCTTTAGTAGCCATTGACGAAAAAGAAATTTTTACTGTGGAGACAGACGCCTCTGATTACGCCATAGCGGCTACGCTGTCGCAGAATGGACGTCCAGTAGCTTTTTTTTCTAGGACTTTGAATATCTCCGAAAGTAAACACCCATCCATAGAGAAGGAAGCGTGTGCTATTGTGGAAAGCTTAAAAAAATGGCGGCATTATCTCATTGGTAAGCATTTTCTTCTATTAACTGACCAGCAATCTGTTGCATACATGTTCAATCATGGTGAATGTAGTATATATCTTTTCCTTGTTTAGGATTGGCACTTGGTGGTAGGCGCTTTTTAAATCTATTTGACTGAACACTTTATATTTGGAAACATTGTCGGCGTTACCAGAATGTACCACTGGGTTCGAATGAAGAATTTACCATTTTCGGTTACAGAGGTTCGAGAAATGGTAGCATCATGTCCAGTGTGTGCTGAGATTAAACCGCGTTATTTAAAGACTAAAGGACAACTTATCAAAGCGACATCTCCTTTCGAGCGCTTAAATGTTGACTTTAAAGGGCCTTTACCATCGAATACACAGAATCGGTATATTCTCACAATTATCGACGAGTACAGCCGCTTTCCTTTCGCATATGCTTGCAAAGATATGACTAGTGCCACTGTTATCGAATGTTTAAAAGATTTGTTTTTTACATTCGGACAACCCCTCTACATCCATAGTGATAGAGGACCATCATTTATGTCTGAGGAGTTAAAATCATTCCTAAGGCATAACAGTATCGCCTCCTCTCGTACGACGCCATATAATCCCCAGGGTAACGGCCAAGTGGAACGTTTGAACGGGACGCTTTGGCGTTCTATCCAATTAAATCTTCGCTCTAAGAATGTGCCTATAGAAAACTGGGAGAGAGCTATGAAAGTAGCCCTGCACTCCATTCGATCTCTTGTATGTACTACAACAAACGCAACTCCGCATGAACGTCTGTTTAGCTACCCTCGTAGGTCGCCAAATGGGGAAACGCTACCTACTTGGATGGTTCCAGGACCTATTCTTTTAAAAAAGAACATCCGCCATTCGAAGACAGACCCTATTGTCGAGGAGGTGGAGCTTTTAGAGAGCAACCCGTATTATTCACATATTAGGCGGAACGGGGAAACAATTACGGTGTCAAATAGAAAGTTGGCACCGTACCCAACTCTCACAGGTGACGAAGTCGATGAGCCCCCGGAGTCAGATCATGAAGACTCTGAGAATCAGTCACCTAGAATCGAGTCTTCGTTGAATGATGGCCTGGCCATGGAAGAGCCTCACGCTCCACCTCCACTAAGAACGTCGACACGACAGAGGAGACCTCCTAATTACCTACGGGATTATATCCTCGACGGCGAAGATGCCTAAAAGGGGGAGGGGGGTGAATGTAGTATAATTGTCTATCGTTCATGTGTCTTATGTTTTTATATTATTTCTTGTATTGACGTTGTCAAAACTATTTGAAAAATAAGCTAATAAAAACCAATATTACACTTGGTTTTTCTTATTATGTATCAATAGGTAGATAGGTATTATTACTTAAAAATGTAATGTTTTTAAAATTAAATTTGGAATGAAAAAAAAATATACATTCTGATACAATAAAATACTTTAATCAAAATGTATAATAGTTTTTTAGATCATAATTATAGTATAACATACAATAATTTTTGTTCTACATTTTCGGTTTAAATGTAATTCCTTTAAATATAGCTATTTATTTGGCCTGGATTCCCCCAAAAACCCGTTTAATCATTTCTCACGTTCTCCACATGTTAATTCCCGATTCCCCGCAAATCAGGCATTTTTCTCTCAATTGGCAGCACTGATTTGACATTTTTGGTTGTAAAACGTTCCGTTCCGTGCGCAAAATACGCATAATTTATTTGGTTTTGGTTGCCATGATTACAGCTTGGCTAAAAAGAGTCCGAGGCGGTGACAGCTGGAACTAAAAATAAAATACTTAAAAAATATGTTTGTGAGTACTAAATTTACTTAATAGTGATCATTTGATTATATCTGATGACAAAAAATTCGTCATAGAAATATTATGTAAATACCAAATAACTTGTAATTTTGAATTGTAGTTAGAAAAGTGAGCTAGAGGCGCCCCCAATTTTGCAGACTCTTTTTATGCCAAAATGTACCTTTAGTTTGGACTTTACATTTGGAGAGATGTAAAATGACTGAATCTGACCAGTCATAATTGTCATAAACCTTGGAAGAATCATTAGCAAAAATTTTTCCTCCACCGGTAATTTATTGTCAAATTCAGTCAATTTGACTTAAACATTCCAAGTACCTAGATACCATAATGGAGTACAGGAATTGGTACCCAATTTATATGCAAGTTTAAATGAAGTAACGTTATATTTTGTATTTTAGCTATGACCGCACGAAACATGAGAGAATAAGACGGCATCGAAGTGCGCGCACGCGCGGGGCAAAATCTATAAAAAATATTTTTTTTTTCAATTTAGAAGTTGTAATTGTAGGTATCCTTTATCAATCAAAAAAACTAAGAAAAATCTTTAAAATTACTAAAATAATAGGACTGAAATAAAATTACCATTTTTGACAGTAAATGACCATTATTTGACTGATTTTGACCATTATCAGGACGATTTTGTTTTTGCCTTTGACAGTTCTTTCAAGAATTTGACCGTAAATGACAATCAGTCTAATTCAGACATTTTAAACACTAGTTTAGAAAGGTTCTGGAATGGAGGCCACGTACTGGTAAGCGCAGCGTAGGACGTCCACCCACAAGGTGGACAGACGACCTAATAATGGTCGCAGGAAGCTGCTGGATGCAGGTTGCTTCCAACCGGCTAATCTGGAAATCATTGGGGGAGGCCTATGTTCAGCAGTGGACGTCTTATGGCTGAAATGATGATGATGATGATGAAACACTAGTTTGGACATTCGAGACAAACAACAAATAAAAACCCGTTTAATCATTTCTCACGTTCTCCACATGTTAATTCCCGATTCCCCGCAAATCAGGCATTTTTCTCTCAATTGGCAGCACTGATTTGACATTTTTGGTTGTAAAACGTTCCGTTCCGTGCGCAAAATACGCATAATTTATTTGGTTTTGGTTGCCATGATTACAGCTTGGCTAAAAAGAGTCCGAGGCGGTGACAGCTGGAACTAAAAATAAAATACTTAAAAAATATGTTTGTGAGTACTAAATTTACTTAATAGTGATCATTTGATTATATCTGATGACAAAAAATTCGTCATAGAAATATTATGTAAATACCAAATAACTTGTAATTTTGAATTGTAGTTAGAAAAGTGAGCTAGAGGCGCCCCCAATTTTGCAGACTCTTTTTTTCCAAAACGTACCTTTAGTTTGGACTTTACATTTGGAGAGATATAAAATGACTGAATCTGACCAGTCATAATATTGTCATAAACCTTGGAAGAATCATTAGCAAAAAATTTTCCTCCACCGGTAATTTATTGTCAAATTCAGTCAATTTGACTTAAACATTACAAGTACCTACCTATACCATAATGGAGTACAGGAATTGGTACCCAATTTATATGCAAGTTTAAATGAAGCAACGTTATATTTTGTATTTTAGCTATGACCGCACGAAACAGAGAATAAGATGGCATCGAAGTGCGCGCACGCGCGGGGCAAAATCTATAAAAAACATTTTTTTTTTCAATTTAGAAGTTGTAACCTTTATCAATCAAAAAAACTAAGAAAAATCTTTAAAATTACTAAAACAATACTGAAATAAAATTACCATTTTTGACAGTTATTACACCCACAAGGTGGATAGACGACCTAATAAAGGTCGCAGGAAGCTGCTGGATGCAGGTTGCTTCCAACCGGCCAATCTGGAAATCATTGGGGGAGGCCTATGTTCAGCAGTGGACGTCTTATGGCTGAAATGATGATGATGATGAAACACTAGTTTGGACATTCGAGACAAACAACAAATAAAATATTTAATAAGATACTCGCAAAAACAACTGTCTCGGGCGGGACTTGAACCCGCGATCCCTGGCTTGCCGTGCCATCGCTTTACCAACTAAGCTACCGAGTCCTGCCCACTTCAGTTGTCGAGTCGGTTGTTTTTGCGAGTTTCATAATTAAATAATTTAATTTAATAAGCAAAACATGTGCATAAGCAAGTAAAAAACGTACATAAAACAAATAAAATATTTTCTTTTTCTTGTCTATTAGCATTTGCCATTTTCTGCTAGGTACATACAAAAGACAGGATCAAATTAAAGATAAAATTAACTGAGGCCCGAGTTACGTTGTGTAGATATTGTTAGGTAGTGTGTCTACTACTTTACCTTACACTTATAAATAAATATTAGGGCTAGCGTAACTACCTTATAGTAAATACTTAGTATCTGCTTCATGGTAGCTACCTACCTAATTTGCACTAAAGTAAATAATATTGTCGGTTTATTATGTAGCCAAATACTTATTTGAAACCTATATTTGGCTACAATATAGTAGAACTATTTTATAGGAATGTAGTATAGGATTATAGCACTGATAGCCTAGTGGTATGACCGTCGACTGACAAGTCAGAGGTCTCGAGTCCGATCCCAAGGCGAGCACCTCTGACTTTTCGTAAGTTATGTTCGTATTAAAAATTAAGTATCAGTTGGTAAAACGGTGAGGGAAAAGATCGTGATGAAACCAGCACACCTGAGAGATTTTTCAATGGTGTGTAAAGCCATGTCAGAGGCCTACGGGCGGTTTAAACTCTGACACCAGGTTATTTATCAACCATACGATAAGAAGAAGACAGTACCTATGGTATAAATATATAACTTCAATCTAACAAAATAAATATTGTCAGGCCAATGCCATTTAAATTAGGCACCTTTTAAACTATATCTAGCTGCTGTCTTTATTGATATTTATCGTTTAGTAAGTTTTTGGAATATTAAATTATTTATTATTATTTAAATTATTTTTCCAATGTTTTCTTTTTGTGAAGACTTAGTAATAAATTATAATATTTATACAGTTCGTTCGTTCAAATGGTTTACCTAAGTATAGGTACTGTTTTTCTATCGTCAAGAGTTTTTTTTTTGTCTTCTTCTAAGAGTACACAAGTACAATGAGACTATTTCAAAATCTTTATCAAAGTTAGAAGAAAAATAAATACATAATCTATAAAACAATGTCATAAAGTTTTTCTTAGTGTATTTCTTACGGCATTATGCTCTAAATGAGAAAAGGGACGGAACCATGACAGAACACGAGCCTATCCCTGCGACTGTACTAATTTTACTAAGTAGCCTGTAAGTCTTAAGTTCACCTTCTTAGATTCGTATATCTCATTATGAATATTGATTTTCTTGACGACGTCATGTTTAATCCTTAAGGTTTGAGTATAAAAGACGTTGGAAAAACACCAAACATCGAGTAGCCTCCACAGTTTAGGCAGTTCCGCCTCACAACGAGTTTGGTTTCATTACAAACTGGAGTAGTTCGTTCAACGATTTTCTCCAGTACTCTTGTAATAACCATCTCGAGCCGAGAACTCCTCCGGTTTTAATTTGAAGAAAACAACTACAACGAAGATGGCGATGGCTTCGGATCCTGGCATGGCAGCCCTTCAAGCATGGGGAGGACAAGCTGTGGCGTACGGCGGAGGTGCCAACCAGACCGTCGTGGACAAAGTACCACAAGACATGCTTCACATGGTCGACCCTCACTGGTACCAGTTTCCTCCCATGAACCCTCTCTGGCACGCACTTCTTGGATTTACGATTGGCGTTCTTGGTTTCATCTCAATTGCTGGCAACGGTATGGTCATCTATATATTTACATCCACCAAGAGCCTCAAGACACCATCAAACCTGCTGGTAGTGAATCTCGCTTTCTCCGACTTCCTGATGATGTGCGCTATGGCTCCTGCTATGGTCATTAATTGTTACAACGAAACATGGGTATTTGGTCCGTTTGCTTGTGAGCTGTATGGTTGCGCAGGCTCTCTATTCGGGTGCGCATCTATTTGGACTATGACAATGATTGCTTTCGACCGCTACAACGTCATCGTAAAGGGTATCGCCGCTAAGCCAATGAACAAAAATGGAGCTCTTCAGCGCATACTTGGAATCTGGCTCTTCTCACTTGCGTGGACGCTAGCGCCTTTCTTCGGTTGGAACCGCTACGTGCCTGAAGGAAACATGACTGCTTGCGGCACTGACTACTTATCAAAGGACTGGTTCAGCCGCAGCTACATCGTTGTCTACTCCATCTTCGTGTACTTCCTGCCTCTTCTCCTCATTATCTACTCTTACTACTTCATTGTCCAGGCTGTATCTGCTCACGAAAAAGCTATGAGGGAACAAGCTAAGAAAATGAACGTAGCTTCACTGAGGTCATCTGAGGCAGCTAATACCAGCGCTGAGTGCAAATTGGCTAAGGTGGCATTGATGACCATTTCTCTGTGGTTCATGGCTTGGACGCCATACCTGGTGATCAACTATACTGGAATTTTCGAGAGTGCTCCAATCAGTCCCCTAGCTACCATCTGGGGCTCCCTGTTTGCGAAGGCTAATGCCGTATATAATCCTATTGTATATGGTATCAGCCATCCTAAGTACCGCGCTGTTCTGTACCAGAAGTTCCCCTCACTGGCATGCCAGGTGTCTCCGGATGATGGCGGCTCCGTGGCGACGGGTGCTACCGTCGTCGCTGAAGAGAAGCCTGCTGCGTAATCGCCACAAGTTTCCTCTAATGATTTACCATAACTAACTGGCTATTCCATCTTTATTTATACGAGATAAGAGTACACATTTTTGTTATTTTCAAACGAAATTTACATTTGTATAAAACTGTTGTATCCAATTGTAACGTAACATTTTCAAGGGGTTTAGTGTTTATATTGAACGCCTGCATACTTTGAGATACGCCTGCATACTGTAAGCCAGCCCATCCCTCCATGAGACTGCTCCTGTTAGACATAAGTGTGAAATATCTTTACGACGACTTTGGCTATGTTTACCTGTTTTTGATCAATAAATATATACAGCAAAGTGGTTAATGACTGCATAAATATCGAATTTTCATTTATTTATTTATTATTTATTTATTTATTAATTATACACTTTATTGTACTCCAAATAAAAACATAACAGTACATGTAACAAATCATACTTAGGTACAATGGGCTGCTTTATCGCACACAGCGATCTCTTCCAAGCAACCTTTAGATGGACAGGAATGTTAAGAAAAGACAACAGGCGGTCAAGTGTACAAGTTATAATATACATACAACATAAACATACTTAAAAATAAATGAAATACATATTTAAGTGTTACTAATGGGTTATGCCCATGCGCCCCGAGATTTAATCCTATAAAATGATTCTTTTACTGAGCCATAGGGGTACTCACTATGTTTTTGAATAAATCTTGCAATAAAGTAGATATACAGGATGAAATTTTGTAATGCCCCCTGAAGGGAAAGTAGGTACTCTTAAATACTGTAGATGGAAAATTTCACTCAAAGAAAACATTCCTTTATTTTTGAATAGAAAGAAAACTGCATTCAAAGATTTTCAAAAATTCGCTTGCTACACCATTCAGCATGTTTATAAATGAAACAAAAATTAGCTTTGTTTCGTGGCCACACCGGGTTTGAACTTGAAGCTATGAGAGTTTCGTCGGGTAAGGATTGACAATTATAATTTTATTATGTAAGAATGAATGAACGGGTTTATGTTACAACGAATTTACGGAATAGATTTTAGTTTTTATTGTGCATAGTATATCTTCTACTTCGAAGTAGCGATAATGAGTACATGCTGTCATTTAAAATAATAAATTGAAATAGTGGTAATAGAAGATTTCTATTTGTATTCTTGTTCTTCGTACGTAAGTAATTATTACGAATATTTTGAAACGTATTGTGGGTTTACTTAGAGCAATCAAGTAGGTAATTTCGATGATCGGTGTTTGGAGTTATACTTGCGCCAAACTCCAAAAAGAATACAGGTAAACATAGTAGTTTAATCAACCAAGTTGTACAACAAACGTTAATTTTATTTGAAATTATAATCTAAATTATCCAAAATGTTCTTAATATCTGAATTTCAGCCATGTTATTTTTTTTATAGGGCTGTCGTGTAAAATTAATGACTACTTTTAAATGGTTTTTCGAACTGACAAGATTCTAAAAACGTTGTGTGAGTGATTAGAGTGACAAATGTTGTAATAAGAGGTGTTAATAAATTATTAGCATGTAACAGGCATATTATGGAAATAATACAAGATTTGTTTAACGTGAGTTGTGATAATCCTAAATCGGTTTGTTTACCTGCATTCGCTATCGAATTTGGCGCAAGTATACTGCTAAATACGTTCACGGAGATCGAGAGTGTTGAAGTGCGCATGGTGGGGCAAAGAATATATGTATACTATTACTCCGTAAAGAAGCGACACTCGCCTCCCCCGCCAATTCGCCAAGTCGTTGCGGCCGCCCTTGCTCAGGCGCGTCATGGCATAGCGATTCGTACATTTCTGATGTACCTATGTATACCCATACATAACACAAATATGAAACTACTAATTCCTATAAACTATAATTTATAGGAAATTTTCAAAACACTGAATCACGTCATTAAGACCTTTAGGCTCCAGCCAGGTTGCGATCTATCAATACCGAAAGTGTTTAAAATGCATGGGCAGTTAAAAGTAATGTGCTGGCATGCAGGTTTGGTTGTTGCAGTAAACAAGGTAAAATAACACTTTTTAATGCCTACTGCCAAACATTATACACCAGCAGCCTGTGGGTCGTCTCTCTATGCCTTGCGCGTCCAGCATAATAATGTATTTAGGATGTTGATGGGGCTGGCCCGATTCTGTAGTGCCTCTACAATGTTTTCTGAGCCTAGGGTAGACGGTTTCCATGCTATTATTCGCAATAGAACGCCTCTCTACTAAATAGAGAAGTCCAGGTTTCTTTACGATGTTTTCCTTCACCGTTAGTCAATGGTGTCTTAAATTAACTAAGACAGTACATTTTACATTTAAAAAGTCAAATTGGTACATGTCAGGTTCGAACCCAGACCCACGTGCTTGCAAAGCGGGTCCGTCACCAATATATATTACATAAATAGATATTACGATATTTTTGTTACTAACAAACATGGAATTAGTCAGAATTAAATCATTGAAAAGATACTAACTGCTCCATAGAATAAATAAATAAATTATTTAGGTATTATTAAAAAGATAATGATATAATTATGTAAATTGATATACTTAGAGGTAATTAAATTCGTTGTAGTAATTCCACTTTTTGAAACGTAGAATCACGCCATTATTATTATGACTTTTAGCCTTCAACCTCTTTGCCATTTAAAGGTTCTGCCAAACTTGTGCGTCAGTAACGCGGGAGTCGGGACGCGATGCGGCAGCGTCCGCGACGCGAAACTAACGTGCACACCTGCGCGACTGCAGCGCGAACCGCGAACTACATTTGCTAGTGAACAATCCCTAAAACTGAGCGTCTTTATCTGGTATTACTACTCAATTGTTGTGGGAATGATATCCTCGTACATCATCAGAATCTGACTCCGTCATCGTGGATTATCCAGTTTGCAGAGCATTTAAATTAGTGCTGCAGTAAAGGAAAGTACTGTCTAACTGCCTTTACACAATACAAATCCAAATCGCTAGCTTATCTAGCGCTCTGCAAATTGCACAATGTAATAGGCGCTTAAGGAAGGTAGCTTTAACTCGCAAGTACACACGGCTGACCACTAGACGCGTGCGTCCCGCTCTGCAAACGCGGCCGTCCCGCGTCGTGTAGCAAAGCACAAAGCGCCATTATATAAAGTATGGGTAGCCTCCACCGCGCGGCAGACGCTCTCGCTTCGCAGTCGCTTTGGTCGCGCAGGTGTGAACGAAGCTTAAAAAAAACTTACTTCCTTGTGTTAGTGTTGCATGGATATTTTCTACACATGAGATGAGCTGCAAGGGCAATCTATAAAGCATGATGATACATGTCGATTAATGCTTTCTAGCATTACCTATATAGGCTGCGAGTAAAATGCCTGTGACAGACATACAGAGGAACATGTCGATGATAAAACTATTAAAAAGGATATACTGGGTGAAGAACTAGCTATAAACCTTGAAGTTGTTAGAAATTTTGTCTCCATATTTCAGAAACGTTATTAAGTAAGTAAGTATAGGAAATCTTACAGGCGGTCCATAATAATCATCATCATCAAAAGCCGTCCTTCACCATCACTCAATTGGTTCATTGTGAGGGAGAATGTCTTATTTTCTCTCACCTCATTTAGTTAGAGAAGGTCTTTGCCTAGCAGTAGTTTTAGTTTTACACTGTTTAGTGTAGGTTGATTAATCCATGCCATCCAAAAAGTTGTATAAAAATCATTTAGGATCCAGGTGCATATATATTATATTATACTAGTGTACTTCAACCTCGCGTTAGGTGAATGGTTAAGTTGTTGTGCCACTGAAGCCGGTAGCCTCCGTGTGTCACCATTAAACTATATACATCAACTTCTTAGTCTTATTATTCCTAAACTTTGTTGGGGTCAGCTTCTAATATGTAGCTGAATCTAACTGCTCCCGCAACCCAAAGGGATACGATATTTTAAAGATAGATCAGTTATCAGGAATTATTGATGAGCCGACTCCCTATATCCACTGTCGAAGAACAGCATGACAGCTGGGGCCAACGGTTTATTGTGCTTTCTGAGTTCATAGTCAATGGTCAAAACACTAGGCTATCATTGTCCAATAAAGGTATAATTGTCTTAAAATAAATACATTTCATAAATAATTCAATGTGTTTGTCTTAAATTTCAGCTATTTAAAAAAAAACTGATAAAAATGGGTACACCTGAAGAACCTTTCTTGAAAGAAAAAGAAATACCAAAGAAAAATACTATTAGAGAAAAGATTATACAAATAAAGGAGAATATTACAGTAGAACCTGTTATTACCTCTTATATGATGGCAATTTATTTGTCATTTTTAGCAATGTCTGACCTAAACTTGGACAAAGCATGTCGAGTAAACAAGCAATACAGCGGCAAGATATGCGATGCGCTTATAGCAAGAGAAGAAAATATGTATATGAAAGAAGAATTAACTGTGCAAGAACTTGTAGCTTGGATGGAAACCTGGAATAATATTGTTATATCTGCTGTGCCAAGTTTCTTAGTTCTCTTCATAGGTGCCTGGAGCGACAAGACAGGGAAACGAAAAATATGCATCATACTTCCAATTACTGGAAATCTCCTTGCATCTTGTAGTTGTATTCTTACCACATATTTCTTCTATGAGGTGCCTATGGAAGTGACCATGGTCTTCGAAGTCTTTTTTCCTGCTATCACTGGAGATTGGGTTATTACAGTAATGGGTGTCTATGCTTATATTAGCGATGTTAGTAGTGAGGAGTCTAGGATGTTTAGATTAGGGATAGCAAACATGTGTAGCGTAATCGGGGGTTTCATAGGGTTCGTGCTTAGCGGTATTCTCCTGGAGCTTACAGGATACTACGGAGTTTTCACTATAACTTCTTTGCTATATCTCTTTAGTATTGTTTATGGATTTATCTACATTAAGGATCCAGAGCGGCAGAGAGGCAGGAAATCTATTAAGGTCAGTCCATTTTTAGGCTACCGTAGTAAAACCCTTAGTTTTATCATGTCCGACTATCTGTCTGTCTGCCTGCTCGTCCGGGCAATTTGGCATGAATATAATTATAACGCCGACAGGTTATGAAATAACCTCAGGGGCCTCTTATACCTGTAAATTGGGGGATAATATTTATTTTTCAAATATATACCATTATGGGTATCGTTTAAAAGTGCTAACTATACAGGCAAAGAGAGAATTTTATATAAATATTATATGCGCAAAAAAAATCCGTCTCCGTAGGCTCTATTAAACAAGAAGGAAGGTTTTTTTGATTCGTCGGAATTTTTTATGTTTGTTCCCCGGTTACTCGGAGACGCCTGGACCGATTTGGAAATTTTTTTTTGTGTTTGTTGCTTCGACAACTCAATTAGACTTGAAATAGAGGATATAAGACTTTGTATGAAAGTCCGTCAATTTTAAAGTTAAATGTACGACACTTGGTATTCAGCTTTTTGGTTGATAAATGAAAGACGAGCATTGTTTTTTTTTTTAATCTACCCTTGAGTGAGTAAAAAAGGGGATGAAAGTTTGTATGGGCAAATCGTTATTTTTTAACTTAGAGGTGTAAAATTGGTATTAAGGTTATGCGTTAAAAATTAAGAAAGACCTGTATAAAAAAACATAACCCCTAACCGGATATAAAAGGGGATGAAAGTTTATATAAATATCAGTATTTTTTTAAGTTAAATCAATTGAACTTGGTGTTTAGCCTTTCGGTTAACAAATAAGACGTGTTTTAGCTTTTTGAAAACTCTACCCATATGGGGGGAAAGGGTCAAAGATTTGTATAGGAATTCCGATATTAGTAAGAGACATTAAAGTGGCATAATTTATGAAAGGATATCTCGATATTGTATCACTATGGGGAGAAAATATAGGAGATAAAAGTCTGCCATTTTTAAAGTACAACTGCTGGACTGATTTTCTTAGTTTTTGACTTTTTCGATTTGTCTCCGCCTGAAAAAGCAAAATAAAACAAAAATAATTATAGATGGTACAAGTTTTTACTAAGTAGATAATTTAAAAATAATAATAAATAAGAAGATAATAAAAAAAATATAATAAAAATTTATAAATAAAGTAAAAAACAAAAAAAATAATTTAGAAAGTACTTAGTGATTTCTATTTTTTTAAATTTTAGTTAATTTTAATTCTCGATAATAATACCACAATAGATTGTACACTTAAGGGTTGTATTAATAGTTCTAATATTTTCAGAATAAATCATCCAACGTTCTGGGCTTCCTAAAATCCTTTTTCCATATAAAACACGCTAAAGACACGTTGACTGTGGCACTCAAAAAGGGACCTAATAAGAGGAGGACAAAGTTCATTTTGGTTTTAGCATCCATGATGTTTATATTCGGTCCATATTGCGGTACGTACCTACTTGTTTTTGTCTATGAATTCTATTCTAGTATTTATGCTACTTTTAAAATAATATTCTTATAAATAAAATATACATATTGTCATACTAATTATAATATTTGGCCAATCAAATATTGTCATTGGTATGTAAACAATCATGAAAAGAATATATATTAAGTATACATATTAATACTAACCGGTAAAAGTAATTATTTTTAGAATATTTTTATTAAAATTTACCAAAATATGTTGCAGTTCTTATTCATACTTACCGGTAATTATTACTGCTACTTACTAATAAATTACCCGTATTTATTACTCTGACCGTAACATATACAATTATACATCTAAAAATAATATAAAAGAAAAACTTAATCTAAATTACCGCTACCTGTAGGCAACTTTTCCAAAAAATGGCCTAAATGGCCTCCCTGGATGGCTATTTAGCCTTTGGGCTAGGCAGGAATAGACTAGTTTTGATCACGAGTTACCTGGACCAAACGCGCCGGGAGGCGAGGGGAACCGTTACAAAAAAGATCTACAGGGTTATTTGTAAAACACCAGCATCCTTAAAAGGTGTCATTAAACTCATCATTATGAACAACTCTTACTATGGGATCAACCCTGAAATCGCAAAAAAAAATCAGCTGTTCCATACATTTATGTTCACATGACTCAACAAAATGTACTACTATGATTCTAAACACAAATCTGTAAAAAAAACAAAACAAAGTATTATTTATTATTATTTTTTATATATATTTATATATCTCAGGACCCTGAGGTCCTGGACCTTTTAGAGGCGTACGAGGTTATTATTATTATTATTTAGTGTATTTATAGTAAGTAGATTTAATTTGTAAATAATTTTAATGTAGTTCTTAATTTTATTTGATTTTTAAATGTATAATTGTTAATTCCTGAATAAATATACTCTTATTTTTGCTTATTAAACAAAATGAATATTAATCTATTATTGTATTATAGGAGGGTAGGGAGGCCTTTGCCCTGCAGTGGGACGATAATGGCTGAAAATAATAATAATAATAATATTGTAGTTTAGTAAATTATTGTAATTTCAGCTGAGGAGAGATTATGCTATCTGTTCACACGGTATCGTTTCAGCTGGGACGCCCTCAAGTATAGTATCTACATAACTTACATCATTTGTATGTACTCTATAGGTGAGTATTTAAATGTTCAGCTAAGGTATTTGGATAATTTAACATTCAGTTACACTTTTTGGTCCTATGGAAGTGAATCTATTGCGATTTTTGCATTTATTCATTCTTGATCATTGAAATACGCGTCGCCGACCGACTAGACTGGAGCCGTGTATGTATACCCGATCAGGAACACTAATGCTAATACTGCGACAATGCAATTTTTACCTGTCCATGTTATGTTCCAACTTCCACGCGGACGAAGTCCCGGGCACAACTAGTCGTTTAATATAAACATAATTTATTTTTCAGGTACATTGATTTCATTATGTGTGTTCAGTCGCCGTCTCAAATGGGACGACTCAGCGCTAGGATTAATATCCGCCTGCAGCAAAATTGTCGGAGCCATCATCACTGCCTGCGCTAGAAATACCAGAGACATGTATATTGGTAGATATGAACAGAAAGACATTTACAATTAACTTTACGAAAATGCTTAGTAAAACGAATTTCAAACCCTCTATAATAAAAAAAAAGACAGAAAGAGAGTTCACGTCGCATTGCAAATTTATAGTAATAACTAGGTATTAAATATTAACTAATTATTTCAATAATTTTCAGCTGGAACTGCTGTGATGTTCAACCAGACATCTATGACTGCACTTATATCGATCGCATCCAAATTGGTTACCAGCGATGAACTAGGTGAGCGTTTAGTTAAGAAATTATCATTAGAAGGTGTTATCGATATAAACAAATACTAAAACGATATAAATAAATACCTTCTCCTTTTTGAAGTCGGTTATGAATTCAGCGATGCACGTTTTAACTTTTACTGTACTACTAGTTAATGATGGACTACCAAGTAGAACCATCATACCACTATAGCAGTGGTTCCCAATTAGATTTTCCACGTACCGCTTCAAGAAAGACCTCAAATTTGCGTATCACCTTATTGCAGGAACGTTAAATTTATTTTTAAGGATTTAATATTTTAGTTAAGAGATTGCTGCGCAGGAGGTACGCGTACTACTAATTGGGAATCACTGCACAAGAATAATTCTGCTATAAATAATTCCAGGCAAAGTAACGTCAATAATCAACCTGACGCAGGTGGTGTCCTCCTTGGTGATTGTCCCGATCTACTCCTGGATATACATGATCACGCTACAAGTAGATGTGGGCGTCATATATTATGTTAGCACAATGCTTTCTATCCCACCTATCCTGTTTTTCTTGTGAGTAAATGTATAATATACCTATCTATTTTAGAATAATAATTTTTGAAAACAATATTTAATTGTAAGATACTTCAGGCTTTACTTACAGGTTAATATCGGGATTGTTCGAGTAGTTTCGATTTCTGGATCGGAGTTCATTTTCAAGATCGTGTCCTCGCGATTGCTTCGGCGTTTCACATAACGTTCGGTTCTTGGGTAAAAGTTCACTCTTTTTTAATGGGCTGTTTCGTAAAACTATTAGGGCGACTCGCACCGATGAAATTTTTTATTACGAATTATTTAAAGTACATCCTGATTTGCTTCGCGGTGCGAAACACCCTAACCAAAAAGGTTTGGACAATTTTCACCACGTTGTGAACCGAGTGTGGTGCGAAACAAACATCTTATTTTACGATGTTTTATAGTGGGCATTTCATTTAAATATAAGATTCAAAGCACTTCCTTACAAGAGACACGAGAAAATCTAAAAACCAACCTAAATTAATAATTATAACTCGTCTAATTAATAAATCGAGTCGAAACTTCTACACGGTGTATACCTACTAAATATAATATAACTTTATAGGTGGTTTTTCATTCAAAGCCGGAAAGATGACAAACTTCATGGCAAGACTAAATTCATTGAAGTGAATAAAGAAAATGGAACAGAGTTGGAGACGAAGGAAAATGAAGTGAAGTTGCTCAGCAGCACTGACGTAGAACATGAAGCTATGATTTAGCAATAAATATTTAAGCATAATAAAACTGACCAACTGAGCACTAACCAAATCTAATTGAAATATTAAAAAAATTTTGGAATCAATGTGTGTTTTTCTATTGCATCGTAGCTCCCAAATGGAACCGATTTGGATTTGGTTTTTTAATTGAAAGGTGACTGCAACTAGAGTACCTATAAAAAGCAACGTTTTTGTGTCTGAGGCCGTTCTGCAGTACTGGCCTTTTCAAATAAAAAAAATGTTTTTTGGGTAATAATTCTAATTTCAAATTAATTTTATTATAAAAACATGGAATTCTTTTTTTAATTAGTCATTTGTTTATTGATTAGCGTTATGTTTTCATAGCATTTGAATATTTATCATCGTTTTAATATTCATTCATCATTTCATAATTTTAATATTTGAAACATGACTCCGATTCGCGAAAGTTTAAAAATATAAGCATAATATAAGGGCTAGATCGTTATACATACCTATATCGATTTAACGTGATAAAACGTGTATTGTAAGAAAAGATGGGTAAACTTTTTTTACAATTCATCACTTTTTGAGGAATACTGATGTTGGCCATGGAATATAATTAACAATTATATTCCACTTTAATTCCTAGAGCGTCAATGGCTTCATAAAATTTTAAGGCAAAATAAAGGAACTGCATTAAAGAAGTGCAACAGTACAATGTGCAAAGATCACTAGTGAAAGCTCGATTGTGTATTATTATTTAGCCTATATTATCCCACTGCAGGGCAAAGGCCTCCCTTTCCTCCTTCCACTTGTCTCGGTCTAATGCAATCTGAGACCAATCCTTCAGATATGAGTCGAGTTCATCCCGCCAACTCCTCCTGGGCCAACCTCGATTGTGTATACAAAAAATAAATAGATACTCCTTTACAATAATAATATTATGTTTATTTCGAATTGCAGAGAATGAATATCTGGTAAAAGATGGGCACACTTGAAGAGCGTTTCTTGAAAGAGAGGTTCTTGGAAGAGAAAAAAATACCAAAGAAAAAGACAATTAGAGAAAAGATTAAACAAATAAAGGAGAATATTACAGTAGAACCTGTTATTGCCTCTTTTATGATGGCATTTCATTTGTCAAATTTGGCAACCACTACCCTAAACATGGACAAAGCTTGTCGAGTAAACATGCAATACAACGACCAGATATGCGATGCGCTTATAGCAAGGGAAGATAATACGTACCAGAAAGAAGAAATAGCCGTGCAAAAACTTGTAGCTGGGTTGGAAACCTGGAATAATATTATTTTAGCTGCTGTGCCAAGTTTCTTAATTCTTTTTATAGGAGCCTGGAGCGACAGGACAGGGAAACGAAAAATATGCATCTTACTCCCGATTACTGGATATCTCCTTACTTGTTGTAGCAATATTCTCAACACATATTTCTTCTATGAGTTGCCTATGGAAGTGACCATGTTCTTCGAAGCCTTTTTTCCAGCTATCACTGGGGGTTGGATTACTACATATATGGGTGTCTTTGCTTATATTAGTGATGTTAGTAGTCAGGAGTCTAGGATGTTTAGAGTAGGGATAGCACACTTTAGTAGTACAATCGGGGTTCCCATAGGCGTCGTGCTTAGCGGTATTCTCGTGGAGCTTACGGGTTACTACGGCGTTTTCACTATTAGTTCCTTGCTGTATCTGTTCAGTATCGTTTATGGATTTATGTGCATTAAAGATCCCGAGAGGCCCATTACCGAGAAATCTATTAAGGTCAGTCTATTTTGGTTCATACACGAGAAGAAATAATGTATACCTTGTAGCGGTAGCATCATTACTAACGACATAAATGTGTAATATAATTTTCGAAAACCTCACCACAGCGCCATCCATTATAATTATCATTAAATAACAAGCTAGGTACTCACAAATTATGACTATTCTAATGTTACGCTACAAAAATTTTTCTAAATACTTTCTTTACCGATAGCCATACATGTGGCATGCTTAATAATGTGACTTATAATTCCAGAATGAATCCAACGTACGGGGCTTCCTAAAATCCTTTTTCGATATAAAACAAGCTAAAGATACTTTGAGTGTGGCATTCAAAAAGGGACCTAATAATAGGAAATCAAAGTTAATTTTGATTTTAGCATCCACAATGTTATTATTCGGCTCAAATAACGGTAAGCTTGTGTCTAAAAGTTATGAATTCTAATTTAATTAAAATAAATGTTGAAAAATGTAGATACAATGAGGACCAAAAACTCTCTTGTTCCCTTTAGGAGGTATTTACCCATGAAACTGAAAAACTTGTAGAACATCAGTTTGCGAAATTCGCAAAAGAGAATTGTATGAAAAACCAATAACTTTTTTTTGATTGGCAAGTTTGTATGGAAAGTGAAACTTTTAGAGTATTATGCAAACTGATTTTCTACAACTTGTTAAGTTTCATAGGTAGATTGAACTACCCCTTAAAAATGTAACAAATAATAGACATGAAAAATCCAAAATACATGCCAACGAAGCCACCGGCGAATCGCTAGTTATCCAAACTAATATTATAAATGCGAAAGTAACTCTGTCTGTCTGTCTGTCTGTCTTTGCTTCACGCCTAAACTACTGAACCGATTTGTGTGAAATTTGGTACAGACATAGTTTGGAACTTGAGAAAGGACATAGGATAGTTTTTATTACAAAAAATAAAAAATAAAATAAAATTTATTCCGGACATACAGCGCCATCTATTGGTCAAGAGTCGAAGTCACTATTCCACGCGAACGAAGTCGCGAGCAAAAGCTAGTATATTATATAATTATACTTAATCAGTTGACAAATAACGGCAGTTGACAAGGAATGCCGCAAAACATTTTAATTTAAAAATTATTATAAAGTAAATGATTGTAATTTCAGCCGAAAACAAATTATGCTATCTGGCCACACGGTATCGTTTCAACTGGGACGCCCTCAAGTATAGTATCTTCAAAACTTACTATATTTGCATCCACTCTGTAGGTGAGTATTTAAATGTTCAACTAGTACTAGTAGGTACCAGTAGGTACAGTCGGTTATAGGAGACTCTTGACCCACCCTAAAAACCACTAAAAACAAACGATTTTGAACCGTATGTCTGTAACAAGCTACTCGATGAACAAAATACAATAATCATTACGCAAATTTGATCTTTAAAACATTGGCGTTAGGATATTTGTAACTACTTGTTATGCAAATTTAGTTTTTATGCTGTAAGACTTAAAGTTTATCAGAGTAGGTATTGTAATTTAATTAGTGTCTTAGTGTCATTGCTACTAATTCATTCCTCAAATATAAAATATTTAAATTCTAAATTGGTGGGTAGTTGAAAGACAAAATATATGCGTTGTCATAATAAAACTGGTATTGAATTGAAATGTTAATACCGTCACCGATCTACGCATAATTGCAGTGACAACGCGCGAACATTGTTTACTTTGCCTTACTTAACTAAACGAAAAACAACATCTTAAAGTTTTTAAAGTTTTATTATCATGTCTAATTGAGTGATTATCTAAACTACAAAATAATCTATTTGCATGAGGATGTTGGCTTCAGAATGATTGCTAGGAGACTTGATATAGCAGTAAGTGTATTTTTCTAATTCTATATTTTATACCTAACGTGACGTAAGCAAACATATTATTTATACAGATACTTAAATGTAAAGTGACACCTGTTTTATTTCTTTGTTTCAGAGAAATACAGTCGGATTGTGGTTGAGACTATTCAAAGAAACAGAAAATGTTCAAAAGGATTCTTTAAGACCACAACCTGTAATGTTTTGCTTCCATATTAGGACAGCACCAAGCGATTGTTAGTCGCATACCTATTAAATATCCTTTTACACCTAATTTGTAAGTCATCGGTCGTTCATCAAAATTGTCGGCAAAATTTGGCGCAACAGGGGGAACTCATGAATGGAAGAAATGCTTGATGGAGCATGGTGTGCACTTGCAACAAATTGTTATAGACAGAGATGGTGTTTCACTTCGCTATTAAGATAGCACCACCGCGCGAAGTCAATACGTGTCAGTGTGTGTGTTAAATAAACTGTTATAATCAAAAAAAATCTAAGCAGGACCTTTTTACGACCATAAGTATCTATATTTAAAACTAAAAATAATTATAAAAATTCTATAAAGTAGGTAAAACATCTAAATATTTAGTGCTATTTTCACTTATATTTTATAAGTATGTATGACAGTTAATGTGGTGATGTTATTGTTATAAAATAGAAATATTCTATATATTTCTAAACATATAACATGGTGATTCACTACATTTAACACGTCTTTGTATATAAAATAATATAAAAGATTTACCTACTTAAAAAAATGGATATTTCATAGGCACTAGAAACAAGTGAAATAAAAAAAAACCTGCTTAACATAAGTAGTTTAGTATTCTAACTTCTTTTATATGTTTTAGCTTTGTAGAAACAACTTAATTATTTTTGTAAGTCATAATTTTATGTGTATATTGAATAAAATCGTTACCTATCATAATCAATATTGTTTTTCATTTCTGTTGTTATTTTTGTTATTAAAATTTAATATAAATAATGTTTAGAAAGAAATTTGAAAAAACAACTGATACGGATGGGATACGAACCCACGATCTTCGGCGTTCCGTGCCGACGCTCTAACCGCTGAGCCACCGTATCCCATCAGAATCAGTCGAAATTTCAAATCTCTTTATACGCCTAGGGCGTGTGGTAATATCTATCGGAATACATTACGTATCCGACTCAGTGTTCCAAACTTTGCAGTTTTAGAAGGCACCAATTACCAATTGTCTTAATATTTTTGTGAAATTTTTACATGTAAAAATTTCACAAAAAAAAAAAAATGTTTAGAATTCAAATAACATTATGTGTGTGAAAAAGGTAAGCTACAAAAAGTGGACGGTTAGTTTTGATCTCACAACCATGATGATATAAGTTCACTGATGCAACCACTAGACCAAATCAACTTATTAAACATAGTTGAAATTAACAAGTCCATCATGTTTTAAAACAGTATTCAAAAGGTTACCTACCCTATCGTTACGTGTTAAAGATCAAATTGGTATACATTCTATAATATTTGTCGTTCTTACTCGTTAGCTCGAAATCGAATAGCATAATTGTCTACTGCTAATTGCAGAAGGTTCAAAGTCGTCTAATTTTTAGTGAGTTAACTTACGGTGGGTCCCTAAAGTAATAAGGTAGTAAGTAACCTAAGGTGGGTCAGAAAATAGCTATGACAGACTGTACTAGTAGTATTTACATAATTTACGTACATTCCGTTACGTTTTTGGTCCTATGGATATAGCGATTTTTGCAAAACTGGTGCATCCATAGTACGAAGGCAGTTTGCCTTTTGCGCTTGGAGTTGCGGGTGAGATTTTTCGTGGTTAGATTTCATCACATCACAGGAAAAATATTTGTTTGATCGACAGATATTTTGGATATTGCGATTTGGTGTTTGTGCATTCTGAAGTTTTGAGTATGTAACTGCACCAACGATTATTATTATGTAGAAACTACACTAGCAGCTTAAAAAGCTGATGCGTGTGTGTCTTCAGATTTGTCTATTCTTTAAGGAATTCAATGTGGGTGCCGTCGTTATAACACTTGAGTTTGTTCCAGTCTGTGACTACATAATTATATGATATATGAAAATATTTTTTTCAGGTACATTAATTTCATTATGTGTGCTGAGTCGCCGTCTTAAATGGGACGACTCAGCGCTAGGATTAATGTCCGCCTGCAGCAAAATTGTCGGAGCCATCATCACTGCCTGCGCTACAAATACTAGAGACATGTACATTGGTAGATATGAACAGATAAATATTTACAATTAACTTTTTTTAAATTCTTACTAAAATATTATGAGTTCGCATTGCATGCATGCAAACTTTTGCAAATTTATTGTGATTCCTATCAAATATTAATAAATTTCGATCATTTTCAGCGGAAACTTTTGAATTGTTCAGCCATTCAGCTATGACTGCATTTAGATCGATCTCAACCAAGTTGGTTACCAGTGATGAATTAGGTAAGTACACTTATTTCAATCAAATTTTTATTTTTACAGGACCTTTTTTACCCGACTGCGCCAGAAGGAGTGTTATGTTTTTCGAGTGTACATGTATGTATGTATATTTCTTTGGCACGGCCTACAGCCTAAACTGCTTGTTGCATTTTAACTTGAGCGGTGTCGTTAGATTCGTCTTAATCGTGAGAGTGACAATAATTCTGCTATAAATAATTCCAGGCAAAATAACATCAATATTCAACCTGGCGCAGGTTGTGTCCGACATGGTGTTGGTTTCTGCGTACTCCAGGATCTACATGATGACGCTACAAGTAAATGCGGGCATCATATATTATGTTTCCGCAACGATTACTATCCCACCTACCCTATTTCACCTGTGAGTAATTTGCAAAGGTACATTTATCTATTTTAGAATCATATTTTTTGGAATCACACTATATTATAAGATACTAGCACTTCGCCAACGACTTAGTCCGCGAAGATTTCGAAATTTTAATACTCTATTTTTTTTATTTTACCTTCATAGGGGCAGAATTTTCGTGAACCCTTCCTTTTTGCAATCTTTACGGTACTCAAAGAATATTTTCAATTTCAAGTCTCTAGGACCAACGGTTTAGGCGCGTTGACGTCAGTCAGTCAGTCACGGTACTGTTTTATAAGTATACATTTCAGGCTTTACTTACAAGTTAATTTCGGGGCTGCCCGACTGGTTTGGAATAAATCGGATTCCTTTAACATTTAAGGATGTTAGCTTTTTATAATTTAAGAAAGAAAGAAATTTCTCGTGGTAGATGACGTCCTTGAAAATGGATTCCGTTTTAGTTAGCAACTATAATGGAATATACACATAGATATAGAAAACTAATAAAATTCGGTCATTTAGAAATCGAGTCCGACCAGTTTCTTTTCAAGGTCGTCATCGATCACGAGAAATTCTAAAAAGCTATATAGCAACCTACACCTAAAATTCGTCTCATTTACAAATCGAGTCGCAACCTGTGATCGAAACCCTTGCTCTGTATATGTACAATTGTACACATATCTACCTATACAACTTGTTGTGTTCATCTGCCTTATTAATCTTGATATTATTTTATAGGTGGTATTTCATACAAAGCCGGAAAGATGACAAACTTCATGGCAAGACTAAATCCAGTGAAGTGAACAAAGAAAATGGAACAGAGTTGGAGACGAAGGAAAATGAAGAGAAGTTGCTCAGCAGCACTGACGTAGAACATGAAGCATAGTTTTGGATTTAAAAATTAAAATTTTTAAAAATAAAATGTGTTTCGTAGAAAAGTCATATGAACTCCACAATCTAAGGAGATACAAAATGATTCAAGTACCATATCACTAGCTAGACATTAACGTATGTTGTAAAATAGAAATCATTCGTCAAATTTTAATACTTTCATACACGATGCAGGGAGCTGATTTTTAAATTTCATCAATTTATTGAATGTCTTTTCATATTCATTCCTATACAGAACATTAATTAATAACGACTAGTCATGTTATCTTGTAGGTGCATATTTTGAAACCAGTTTCAAACAATAAAGTGGAAAAAATATCGTATGAAACGTTTTACATTAAACAAATTAAATAAGGTAAGGTGTAAAAGTTCCTAGTCACGTAAGAAATAAAATCTGCCTAGCCTTTTTCCCAGCTCTGTTGGGGTCGGCTTCCAGTCTTACCGGATGCAGCTGAATACCAGTGTTTTACGCGGAGCGACTGCCTATCAGACCTCCACAACCCAGATACTGGGTTACACGATACCCCTTGGTAAGACTGGTTGTCAGACTTTCGGGCTTCTGACTAACCGTAACGACTGTCGAAGATCTACAATTGACAGCCGGGGCCAACAGCTTAACGTGCTATCCGAGGCACGGAGAGTGATAATTAATTTATAAAACGCACATAACTTACGTAAAGTCAGAGATGCGCGCCTTGGGTTCGAACCCGAGACCATTGACTTGCCAGTCAACGGTCACCACCACTAGGCTATCACGACTCTAAATAAGTCAACGATATACATTTGAAAATATAGAAATTAGAAATTCGTATACGAACTAAAAATATTAATAAAAATCGAGCCCCAGGTCGTAACCGTATAATAGTTTTATAGTACACAGGCTAGACACTTTTATTTGCAATACAAGCTATCCACTAATAACCCCTGCCAACCTAATAGCTTTGCTGTGTGTACATATTAAACGATAAGCTTATCTCGCTTCTTTTTAACCTACTTCCAAAAAGGAGGAGGTTCTCAATTCAGTTTAGCCTCGCTCGCTTCCCGCACTAGTGTTTTTTTTTGTTTTATAGTAAAGAGTCGAACTAACGTGAATTATATCCCCTACATTTTAACCCATTTGAATATATGAATATAAACTAAAAATCATGAGACATGTTTTTCTTAATTTTCAACTATTCCGCGAAATGTCAATGTCCATATCTTTAACATCAATATTAGTTCGTTTCTAGTAGACACTTTGATCACTTATTCCTTAAAAATTCTACCCCTAAGGGGTTAGTAGAATTTCCAAAAATCCTTACTTATTGGCTGTCTACATACATCACAAAGTCTACTGTCAAGCTTCAGTGGTTTAGGCTCTATATGTAAATGAATATAGATAAAAATACAGATAGCAAATCAGGCCATTTCTATTTATAAGTATAGATAGAAGATTGTTAAAATAGAAATCAGTGACGTCACGTCAAATAAACATTCCTATCTTGCTCATATCACTTTTCCTACAAATGAACGCCACGCGTGTATATTACTTGCATTGTCTAAACAAGAGGTGTATGATAGCTCAGGGCTATAGACAAGAGATAGTCTATAAAATATGTACACAAAAAGGGAACAAAGGTTACGTATTTGTAATAGAATTAATACTCGAATACTTTTTTGTGCGCTCATTGGAGGTATTTGCCTATATTCGGTACGCTGGGCAAGCGAGTTCGCGATCGCAGTAGCCGATGATTGCTGTTACACAGAAGGATGCTGCTGCCCATCCTCCGAATCTTTCCCTTGCTCGCTTCTTACAACACCCTTGGGATGAGTAGAGTTGGTTCAATTCTTAGACCGGAAACCAAACGGAACAAAATATTCTGTGATAAAAACCATTAAATTGCACTTTCCGGCTATACAAAAAGTCACATCACAGATCTGTTTCAACCACGAAGCAAATACTAAGTTGCTTCGTGGTTTCAACAAATAAAGCATGTATAATATTAGTATCGGCAAATAAGTCACTCTTAATTATGACTATTCATAAGTGCTTAAATTGGTCTAAATGAATACAAATATTTTGATTTTGATATCCTACTTCTTATAATCAGAAAGTGTATTTGTAGCTTAGTCATTAGCACCGGAGCAACGGAACGATGAGATTTAAACGAAAAATTATAATAACTTCTTGTGGTGCATATTCTTTTCTATTTCGGAATGTAAACAAACTAACATTAATTGCTATATGTAAAACTTAATAATTGTAACATATTTGATAGATACAATAAACGATTATTCTATGTATTACGTAATTTTTCCATACAATATTTTAGTGTGTTTTGTCAATTTTGAACAAAACTCACCTCGTATACCAAATATGTAGGTGCAAAGAATCGTGGCCAACAATTCTTCGTACAAAGCAGAAAAATATGTCGGCAGTAAATTAGTGTTAGAAAACAATGGGGACCCGTCACGAGTGTTCCTAACATTTTTCAACAAAGTAGGGTGACCAGCCTCAATGCCCGCTTTCCACTGCACGGAGCGGGCTTTGTCCGAACCGAACCCCGTCTGACTAGCAATGGAATTTCATAGAAATGCTTTAAACGTCAACAAAGGTGTGGAGTGGACTGAACGTGTATAAACCAACGCGCGAAACCTATGGTAATGGAAGACAAAACTCTATGTTACTGGAAGGCACGGTGTGGGTATCAGGAAAAAATAACAACTTTCTTCATCACGCCTCTTCTGCAAAGTGTTGTAAAAGTCGATTAGTGATGGGATAAAGGTCATAACCTAGCAGCGATCAACACCCAAACTGCTTCTGAGAAGAGAAAGCCAGCGAAGCGGTGCTCTGGCGACTAGTGTGAAAGATCGAGCAAAACCAGCTTGTGATTTGGGGCACATTTAATCCTAGAGTACTGTAAGTAAGTACTTTTTCCTTATAAAGTTTAGACGTTCCACAAAATGTGCGGGCCCTACTCGTATATAAAAGTGCATTGACTTAAGTGCAAGCACATTCTGTGGGCAGCATTTACGCAACACATATGAGCGTACAGTCACGAGCAAAAATATGTATAAACTTGCGTTTTTAAGACGCTAACTTTATAACTGATTGGGATAGAAGTCTTCTTCATTGTATTTTTGGTTGGTGTCAGAGTTTATACCACCCGTAGCCCTCTGACATGGCTTTACACTATCGAAAAATGTCTCAGGTGTGCTGGCTTCCTCACGATGTTTTCCTTCACCGTTTTAGCAAAAAAACGCACATGAATCCGAAAAGTCAGAGGAGCGTGTCTGGGTTTCAAACCTTTGGCTTAGCAGTCCAACGTTCATACCTCTAGGCTATCACTGCTATAGATATGGGATGACATGAAATGGAATATAGGATAGAAGTAAAAGGTAAGTAATAAATCTATGACTATATAGTAGGTAAGTAAGTAAGGTCCAATAAATTACGCTGTTTGTTAAAAAGGGTTAAAAGTTTGTGTTTTCGATTATATTTTCAAGTTTGTCAAAAGTGTTTTCATAGGAAAATGAGTAATAGGTATGACTTTTATTTGTATGACTTATAATAAATTGTATGACTTATATTTGTATGACTTATCTTATCTCTCACACATGGAGGAAAAATGTTGCCTTGTATGATACTTCTTCTTAGCACCCACCCCTCAAGCAGTGAGAAGTGAGAAAACGACTTTTTTTTATTATTTTTTCTGATTTATGAAGTACCAAGCAGAATAAACAGGGTTATTTGTAAAACAGCAGCATCCTTAAAAGGGGTCATTAAACTCATCATTATGAACAAATGTTACTATGGGACCAACCCTGAAATCGCAAAAAAAATCAGCAGTTCCATACATTTTGGTTAGTCATGTGAACATAAATGTATAGAACAACTGATTTTTTTTCCGATTTCGGGGTTGGTCCCATAGTAAAAGTTGTTCATAATGATGACCCCTTTTAAGGATGCTGGTGTTTTACAAATAACCCTGTATACGATGAAGGTATTAAGCTGGATGTTATTGAGATTTTCCATCAGTAATTTCTGAGTAGCAACACGGAGTCTGGAAAGGTGCCCGGCAAGTTACATAGAGATAACGAACTGACAATATGTGAGCGTTATCTTCTCCGCTTTAGAGGACAACAGCGCAATATCATCACAGTATAATAGTCATACAGTATGGTAACTACGTAACGCTCGAAAACGGCACACTCACACAAACATGCGCAACGACGCGTCGTTGATACTGCGAGTACTGCGACATTCGCTTAGGAGTCTAGTCGTTACGCAATATTACGCATGTTTGTGTGAATGTGCCGTTTTGAGCGTTTTACTTAGTTACCATACTGTATGATTACTGTATGATACTGTGATATCATGTTATGTTTAGGGACTCTTGAATAACAACAACTTTCAACAACTATTAATCAACCAGGAAACAATACGCGCATTGATACGCACTTTTTAACCCCTAACGCAAAAAGAGGGGTGTTACAAGTTTGACATGTCTGTGTGTCTGGTTGTCTGTCTGTGGCATCGCAGTGCCCAAACGGATGAACCGATTTTGATTTAGGTTTTTTTATTTGAAAGGTAATTTGATCGAAATTGTGCTTACCTAAAAAAAATTGAGAATTTATTGTATCGGGGAATTTTAATTTTTTTAATTTATAGTTATTTCGTATATTTATTGGAATTGGGATAAGGTTCTTTGCAGTTCAAGAATAATCTCCTAGTATTGTGGACATAACGTGAGTTTCAGAAGATCCACGCGTCGCTTGATACTTTGTGTTGCATTTATGTCACTTGAACGCTATGGCGCGCGGCGTTCAAAGTATCAAGTAGGTTTAAAGTAGGTATAGTAAGTATCAAGAATAAGTCTATAAAAGGCTAAAGAGCAGAAACAATATTTACCTTCATTCTTTGCCTACATAACACACAGTACACTACAAACAAGTTTTTTAATTTAAAAACCCCATCTGGCTTTGTGAAACCGCAAATTAAGATCGCCGCGATCTAGATTGCGTAGTTTATTTTTTATAGTGGATAAATTGGATGCGGTATAAAATAGAAAAACGTTCTAACACATTCTAGATTGCTAGGGAAGTAAGTCTATTGAGCGGGGATGTAATAAGTTGAGTACAATACATGAGTTTTATAGAAAATTGTGGTTTAAAATATGCTCCTTACGGTCTTTTAGTCACAGAGACTACCCATATAGATAGAAACAGTGGTGGACTAAATCGGAGCCCGGGGCGAACCGTCCTCCCAAAACCGTTTCGGGGGTTTTTAAATAAAAATGAAAAAAAACCTCGATGCTTCAATTTAAAAGCTAGATAACTAAGAACACTGTTTAAGTCACTTTTCAATTTAAAAAAAACTGGAGCTATATACCTAATGTCACAGTCACACATAAACACACGTTACACTTATAAAATCCCTCTCTTTTGGTCGGTCTTCGGTCGGGGCTTAAAAATCATCATTGCTAGATGCACTCGTGGTGCTGCCGGCTGCGACATTTCGATGGATTACGATCATGGGGGAAATCATACTCTGGATTCAGGTTCTTGGATACCTTCAATACATTCTATTTACAAAACGTAATAACAAAAATAATATCTAAAACAATGCATTGCGTCAAAATAAACATGATGCTCCTATTTAAACAATATTATGTTTGTCTCGATTTGCAACGACTTTGAAAATCTGATAAAATATCTATTATTACATTATGCAGTTAAGACATTGAACTAATATTTGACTGGCAATCAAGATGTCACGGAAAACCTTTTATATTCATTAAACCTTAGTAGCTACCGTGCCGTCGAAAAAGATGGCTTCACCTGAAGAACGTCCCTTGAAAGAAAAAGAATTACCCAAGAAAAAGACTTATAGAGAAAAGATAGCGCAAATAAAAGAGAATATCACAGTAGAACCTGTTTTGGCCTGTTACGTGGTGCCAGGAGTTCTGTCAAGATTGGCAACACAAAACCTTAATTTGGACAAAGCATGTCGAGTAAACATGCAATACAGCGACAAGATATGCGATGCGCTCATAGCAAGACAAGACAATATGTACCTGAAAGAAGAATTAGCTGTGCAAGAACTTATAGCTGGGATGGAAACCTGGAGGAATGTTCTTTTAACTGCTGTGCCAAGTTTTTTGATTCTCTTCTTAGGTGCCTGGAGCGACAGGACAGGGAAACGAAAGATATGCATCCTCCTACCGATCATAGGGGATTTGCTCAGTTGTTGGAGTAATATTCTCAACGCATATTTCTTTTATGAATTGCCAGTTGAAGTGACCATGTTCTTTGAAGCCCTTTTTCCTGCTATCACTGGGGGTTGGATTACTACGTATATGGGTGTATTTGCTTATATAAGTGATATTTCTAGTGAAGAGTCCAGGACGTTCAGAGTAGGGATAGCTAACTTGTGTTTAACAGCTGGGGGCCCCATAGGCTCCGTGCTTAGCGGTATTCTCCTGAAGCTCACAGGGTACTACGGGGTTTTCACTATAAGTTCCTTGCTGTATCTCTTCAGTATCGTTTATGGATTTATCTACATTAAAGATCCAGAGAGGCCCATTCCCAAGAAATCTAATAAGGTTAGTTTCCCGAACAGTTTGATGTCATACTTACTAGGCCGTAACGCAATACTTATGTAGCCAAATCAGCGCAAAGATTTCGGCAGTTTGGATGAAGCCAAAGTCATATTGAGAATTCTATTTATATTTTAGAATTTTCGAGTAGGTAATTACGGGGTGGAGATGGTATCTGTGTTAGAAATAATAATATAAATATTTATTTCTGTAAGCACTACGAAATACAGATGACCGCGTCATCTATTTAGAATTTTATCGTTTGTTATCGCGATGAAACTTCGACCATGACGACGCAACTCCGTGTGTGATCATGCACATTCATTGTAGGCTGAAGGCGAAGATTTCTTGCACGAATGTTTTGGCAATTTGTAAGGCCTCACCATAAGTGAAATAAATAAAGTTAAATTCACTTTTGGAAGCGAGAAGTAACCCTTTCGTCCGTAGGTATCTCAGGAAACCTAACCATACCATCAATTACTAATTAACTAAAATAATTATACAATAACACGCCATAACAATATTTTAACATACTTCCTTTACCGAAAGCCATACATGTGGTATGCCTAATAATGGGATTTATAATTGCAGAATGAATCGTCCAACGTACGGGGCTTCCTAAAATCCTTTTTCGACATAAAACACGTTAAAGACACTTTGACTGTGGCATTCAAAAAGGGACCTAATAAGAGGAGGACAAAGTCCATTTTGGTTTTAGCATCTATAGCGTTTATATACGGCCCATCTCACGGTACGTACTTGTTTTTAGTCTTATATTTTATTCAACGTTAGTACTGGATCCGGACATAAATCCAAATTATCATTGGGAATCTATAGAATTATTTATAAAGGTCTTTAGTAGGTGGAATACTCCGTACATTTGGTGGCACGTTAGGTTTAAAAGTATTATGAAACTATATGTCTTTGGTTTGTTTAAAAATAAACTAGTTTTTTTTATGGAGCCGAATGAATGCAGTTGTGTTGCCGGCTTATCAGGGGGATACACTTTACTAAGCGTATGAAATACAACAGTAAGAATACCATAACTTCACGTCGATATTCCGTGAAAGGGTGGTACTATCCTGATATATGAGTAGTGATAGCCTAGAGGTATGTGTGGTAGTGACCATTGACTGGCAAATCAGAGGTTTCAGGTTCGAACCCAAGGCTCGCTTCTCTCGCCACCTCTGACTTTTCGTAAGTTATGTGCGTTAATAATTTAATTATCCTGCGTCTGATCTCTTTCCGGTCGGATTGCCGTCCCATCAAACTATGAGAGTGAGGGAATAGAGAGTGCACCTGTGTTTGTGAACACATTTGTGCACTAGTGTGTAGTTGGCTTTTTTCCCGTTGAGATTAGCCGCTGTGACTATTCTGATCGAGCCTTAGCATAAAAGTACTAGTTGTTGGTTTGAGGTTACCATGATTTTTACCCGACTACGGCGAAGCAAAAAGGAGGGTTATGATTTTGACCTGTATGTATGTATGTATGTGGGTATGGATGTTCATCTGTTCCCTCATAACTTCTAAACTAGTTATCATAATTGGACAAATGAGACATTATTAGAATAGAAAAAAAAATAGAAAACCCGACTACTTAAACTCTAAAAACAAGCTTCTTAGATTTGAAATAAAATTCTGTAGTCGGAGGCCTAAATGTATTGTAGGTAAATACTATTCTTCCAAGGGTATACTTTGTAAATTTGTGGCCTCCGAATACAGAATTTTTTTTCAAATCTAAGAAGCTTGTTTTTAGATTTTAAGTACCTAGTCGGGTTTTAGTTTTTATAAAGGATTTATTAGTTCATTATTTAATTCGCTTGTTTCATTGTTTTTGCAATGAATTTGAAGTAAATGATTGAGAGTTAATTTCAGGTGAGTACACGGTCCGTTATCTGTTCGCACGGTATCGTTTCAACTGGGACGCCCTCAAGTATAGTTTCTACAGTACTTTCTATATTTGCACACATTCTCTAGGTAAGAATATTATATTATATTTAACCAGTAAGATTTTCGGTTAAATTAATATTGCCTTAAGTTTTTGGTCTAATTTTGGCGATATTTTAATTCGTGAAATGGTTCGAATCCCAGCCGTATCAGTTGTTTTTTAAAATTTTAATTAAATAATTATATTTAATAAGCTAACATGTGTAAGTGTAATATAACATCTCAAAAAATTCTCAAATGAAAATATTTGAATTAATTGTAATTTTTGCAATAAATACGTTTCAGTAGCATCCTGGATATGATTGCAGATAGTAATTAAACCAACTTCAAGACACTAAAAAGATAGAAAAAACATAACACTTACTCGATAGTCGGGTAAAAACAAATACAGCATTTCTGGAGTCGGTGTTTGGATTCCATGGTTTGGAATTGATGCCGCATTGGCCGCATGGAGCCCGCTTGCCCGGCACCGACACAAAAACGAACATTTTTGTCTTATTGCTATCTTTCTAGTGTTTTGATCCAACTTGGTTTTATTTTTTTAACATCAAAATCGGAGGGGAAGAGGAGAAAATTTGTTTTTGCACAATAGATCAACGGCAAAGCTTAATATAATTAAATTAATTATTTAATATTAGTTAATTATTATTTAATAAATAAATTTATTTTTCAGGTGCATTGATCTCTATTAGTGTGTTCAGTCGTCGTTTAAAATGGGACGATTCGACGCTTGGATTAATATCCAACTGTAGTAAAATCGTCGGAGCAATCATCACTGCTTTCGCTAGAAATACCAGAGATATGTACATTGGTAGATATTTATAATACTATTATGTAATTCTGTACTAATATTATAAATCCTGTTATCTTTATTCTTTCGCCTACTCTGGTCCCATGTTATTTGGGGTCGGCGCAAAATGTCTTCTTCTTCCATTCCTCTCTATCAGCCGTCATCTGAGCATTCACTTCTTACACACACTCCTAATTTATTTAAATACTGAAAGGATTCCAACAAATAAATAAATATATAATTTTACCTTTAGTACCTACCATCAACTATTGTTCCAAAATTTAGTTTGCACAGCTCACTGTTTTTGAGCTCTCTGGATTCGATTCAGCTGGCAATCGTTCTCACTTTTCCTTAAAAAAAATTTAATTTTAGCGATCGCTTTGAACGTGTTGATTTTTATAAAAAAATTTTTTTTTTTGAAATCGGTTAAGTTAAAAGGAGGTAAAAGAAACGTAACATAACATTAGCAAAATCATAAATTTATGAAAAACCACTCCTACTCGTCATGTAGGTGTCATAAGAAGCGACAAAGGGAAAGATCCCGAAATGGGCAGCAGCATCCAACAGCAATCATCAGCTATTGCGATCGCCAACCCGCTTCCCCAGCGTAGCGATTATGGGCAAATACCTCCAATGTGCGCACAATGTGGCGCGCTTAAAATATTTCATTTTAATCATCTTGATACCAAATTAAGTATTTGAATAATTTTCAGCGGTAGCCATTGAGATGTTCAACGCCACATCTTTCACTGCACTTAGATCGATCTCTTCCAAGTTGGTTACCAGCGATGAACTGGGTAAGTTTGTTAAGAATATACTAATCGTAGTCAAAAATAAAATCGATCGGCGATTTAACGACTGTATCGCGTATCGATGACTTTCGTTGTTGTACCGGAATAGTACGTTTAAATCTAATGAAATAGGTAATGCTAATCAATTGCTGTGACATGCGTTTGGAAGTTTGCGGTGTGAAACGCACAGTTGCAGCATCTAGCTTCCAAATATCGATCACATCGGCGATCGATGTTAAAAGTATCGTATATGCTTTTAGTTCTGAAAACTACTTATAGTATAGTATAGTTCTGACAACGTTAATACGTCAACTGCTAAGCCAGCGCGCCGGCGCGCGGCGTTACATGGTATGGTTGCTATTCCACGCTTTGAAATAGACGCTACAAAGCAGGCGCTACGAAGCACATGCTACAAACCAGGCGTTACGAAGCAGAAGCTACTAAGCAGACGCTACGAAGCAAGCGCTAGTAAGTATACGCTACGAAATAGAAGCTACAAAGCAGACGCTACGAACCAGATGTTACGAAGCATACGTACTACGTAATAGTCGTTAACATTCTGTGCCTTGACTTTGACACTCACACGTATAACTTAACAAGCTATATGTTGTACCACAACGCTAACATTACTATTAATATTCCAGGCAAAATGACATCATTCTTCAACCTGACGGAGGTAGTGACTGCCATGGTATTTGCTCCGACCTACTCCTGGATATACATGTTCACGCTACAAGTAGATGCAGGCGTCATATATTATGTTAGCACCGTGCTTACTATCCCACCTATCCTGATATTTTTGTAAGTGCATATTTACTTAACAGAACGCGTTAATATAAAATAAGAATAGCCATTGTTAAAAATGTTGATGAAAAATTTACTGCGTCACAAGAAAATAAATGATTTTAACCCTCTTGCGTACTGCAAAATGAAATCTGACTGACGGAAAAGAAGCCAATCAAATTACACAAAATCATTCTTCATTAGTAACTTGAACTAGAATTCGTTAAGACCGAAAACTAAACTTAAATCTAATGAGATTAACGAAGTATTTGTCAATCTTATTACATTTAACTTTGTCGAAACTTGTTAAGCAATTACAAACGTTAATTACAATCTGTTTTAAGAGTTTTATAATTAATGTTCATAGCAAGTTAATGTTGAACACTAAATTAGGTATGTTAATTTGGTAATGCTATTTATTTTCTTTGGATAAATAATGGCGTATTATATTAGAATAACTTTTTAACCATTTTCAGCAACATAAATGAGTCACAATGAATAATTATTGTAGTCAGACCGCGAGCTTACACAGATTGAATTAAGCATTTTTTACGTTAGATTAAGAGATAAAGATATTATATCGGATTTCGAGACGTGAGGCGCTTTACATGTTTTTCGTGTCTCGGAGAGCATGCAAAGCCGTCGAGCCTGCGCCTGATCTCTTTTCGGTCGTGTCGCTTGCCGAAAGATTGCCATCTCTAAAATAAAATAAAAATTCGTTAGTCTTCTTTGAGATTGGGCGCTGTAATTGAAATTCGGTCAGGACTAGTCAGGAGGACAATATTATATATCGGGAAATGTAAGAACATCACACATCACTCAGTTCCTTGTAAAAAGTATCCCAAAAAACAGACAGACAGACAGACAGACAGACACAAAAAACAATTTGCAACTTTCTTTTGTTTGATATACCTAAATCTCTTGCTTGATAGATGTGTTTTCCCAGCCTGTTAAATTTTTAATTATTTTTATAGGTGGTTTTTCATACAAAACAAGAAAGATGACAAGCTTCACAGTGACGATGAACGTAGTAAAGTGACAGGAACAGAATTGGAGACGAAGAAAAAAGACGAGACTTTGCTCAGCAGCATTGATTTAGAACATGCAGCTATAGCTGCTATGATTTTAGACTAAATGTAATACCTTGTTAAAATAATCTTATTAAAATATACCCAAATCATGGATGTAGTACAAAAGGCTGCAAAATAGCATGACAGTATTTAAACAAAGAGATAAGACCACATATATTCTTTAGTACTGAGTATGCACTTTTGCAGTATATTTGTAAATCTTTTTATTTCCAAAATTGAGATTGGTGTGTCACTAGACGTATTTTTTGCCTGTCTTTCCATTTGAAAAGCTATTTACCAAAACTTTTTGAGCTAAGTGTCAAGATTTTATATGGTAAAGCGATGGCACGGATCGCAGGTTTAAGTCCCGCCCGAGTCATTTGTTTTTGCGAGTTTCTTATTAAAGTATAATAATTATTCTTCATATAGGGCTCTCCGTTACCGGAGGTAGACCTCCTCCTGGTTCTACGCCAGACGAAAAAATTCAGCACATTCCTCTCCTTTTACAGATATTCCTTATCCAGGACTTTCTTCTCCATCCTTTTCCTTTCAATATTGCCCATCAGGACTGCTCTACATCTATACTATTACATAGTTAACGATACTAGTTACAACAGTTAACTACTAGGGAATTTAGTAATATTACTAGACATTATTATTCGTTTAAAGAACGTAAAGATGTAACAAAACACTTACGTTTTTTATATAAAACCAAGTAGGAAGTATCGACATTACAAGAATTACAAATATAAGAATACATATTTTTGTGAAATTTTTACATGTTTTAGCACATGTTAGCTTATTAAATATAAATATTTAATAAGAAATTTGAAAAAATAATAATAAGATAATATAATAAGAGAAAAATAAATCGGATACGTAATGTATTCCGATAGATATTACCACACGCCCTAGGCGTATAAAGAGATTTGAAATTTCGACTGATTCTGATGGGATACGGTGGCTCAGCGGTTAGAGCGTCGGCACGGAACGCCGAAGATCGTGGGTTCAAATCCCATCCGTATCAGTTGTTTTTTCAAATTTCTTATTAAATATTTATATAAGAATACATATTTTCTTTGTATGTTTGTATCGTATAAAAACTTAACAATACCTAGCTTATTAACAACGCAACCGGATTTACATTTCGTTATCTTTTATATTAATTTTCGTATTTTTTTCTTTTTATGTATATTTGCAATCGAACAAGGATTCAGGTCTTCACAAATGATTTAGGTACTATCAAATAGCCAGTGTTTCATGAAGCATCCATTTTTTTGTCATCGTACAGGATAAGTCACATTATATGCATACCTGCTTACCTACACAGCTTGCACCAGACTGCTGGACATAGGCTTCTTCTCAAACGCATCCCTTATTCTGTGCGCTTATGAGTGTTTGCCTTTAATCGCCACGCTGGGCAAGCGGGTTGGTGAAATCAGTAGCAGATGGTTGCTATTGGCTGCAGGGTAACCAGTACATACAAATCCTACTTAGTTTCACTACTTCGTCGTCTGTATCGTATTTGTCAAGGTAGGCAGCCTTTTTGCCTATACGAACTGCACGCCCCTGATACATGACATATAGGCAGATGGTTGGTTATACATCCTCCAGATTTTCTGTCTGTGACGACCCAGTTACAGTATTAAAAAAAAAGCACAGGTAGCAAATAAATACAGAGAAAGAGATGGGAGTAGAAATTTCTAAACTTGAGCTCAACCAAGAAAGTAAAATAGAAAAAAAAGTAAAATAAATATCTCTATCTCTATCATTTTTAACCATGGAGCATTAGTATTTACTCTATGTTTTTAACTATCTGTATCGGTATTTTTTTTAGTTTCTTGTCATTCGGAGTTTTTTTTAAATAATTTGTTACTAGGCTAAAATTACACACTGGAAGGTTGCTTTTTGGCCAGAGACGGGGTGGGGACGTTTCAGTAAAAATATTTTGGGAAGCCCACATTGCTGCCTTTGCCACTGGTACGCAAAATCATACTGATTCGTTGCTCCGTTGCAAAGAAGGACAAAATGCATAATATTTTATTATTAAACGGTTTTACTTAGCTTGACATGTTTATTATTTGGTTCAAATTTAGTAATCGATATTTCACCCCCTTCCTATTGACAGATGGATCTGATATTTGGTATACAGCTTTAGTTTTGATGACAAAACCGTTTTACGTAAAAAATTGTTTACTTATATTATTTATGTTGTAATACCAACAAACACAACATTTCGTTATATTTAGAGTAAAGATAAGGAGGGTAAGTTAATGGTATCATGATGATCAAAAAGTCAATGATAATAATGAAACCGAAGTATAATTTTATTTGACATTTGTGTTAGAAGCTAAAGATGGCGCAATATCACAATCTAAAAGTAAATATATTTATAAGACAATTTGATTATTTTATTTGTATTGCTTTATCAAGACATCGGCCCGAAGTAACTGAATAAATATAACAAAGCAAATATTAATAAAATAAATGTATTTAACTTGGTTAATTTGATTTACTACTAGGCTGTTTCATTTATAAATTAACTAGATTAAGCCCGTGGGTACGCTCCTTCGTTCGCGATATAACGAACAAACAGACATTTTGAGATCTACAAAATAAAAGTTTGGAATTTGTTTATAAGATTCAGTGATTTTTTTTTTCAATAAATGATCAAATTGGTGAATTCCTGTTTGCTTTAGCCTACTTATATGTAGCTCGTTAGGTATATTTCAATTTGGTTACGGACCTAAGATATAGCTTTGCTATTTTATACAACTTCCTTAAGGTAAGATAAGAATCTAAGGTAAGACTGTCTCGTTAGTTTAGTGGTAGCAAGCGCGATTGCTGAGTACGAGGTCCTGGGTTAATGGCAATAGGGTCGTGCCCTATTACATGGGACTTATGAACATAGCCGGCGAAACGTGGGTGTAATGCATACACCTCTGCCTACCCCCTACGGGAAATACAAGGGTGAGTCTATGTTATGTTTCTTAAGGTCAAGGGAAATAAAAAAATTCAAAATAAATTATATATTTACGTCTTCGATGTGTTCTGTTATCGATTCTGTTCCATAGAAAAAAAAAGAAAACACATTTTTTACAACCCAATAAATAATGATATTTATAATACAAGGACTTTGTTTAAATTTTGAATATATTCGCTACAAGAATAAGTTCTTTTTTAAACTAAGTATTTCCCATATAAATCATAATAATCATTAGTAAAACATCTAATTTAACACTACTACCTAGTTTTAATTTGATATTTATCTATAATATTTCGCATGTTAATCATAATTATCTACTTTTTTTTAGGTTAGGTACAGTTGATACAAAAGAAGATAAATCTAATGCGTCCACTACTTTGTAGAAACACTAGTGTCCGCCCGCGGCTTCGCCCGATTGTTGATAAAAAAGTAGCCTATGTCCTTCCCCAGGCTTCAGACTATCCACATCAAATTCAGAATGAAAAACCGGTTTATCCACACACAAAATGTATTAGATACTAATGTTAAAATATTATATTAGAAATAGATAAAAGGTTGAACACAATAATAATAACTAACTATATATACACCTAGAAATAAACTATCTATATAATATATATAAACTAATTAAAAAGATAAATACATAGATTCTTAAATTTAAAATTCAACGAATTAAATTAAAAATATGATTGCGCAAACACAAGTGCACTCTCTATTCCTTCACTCTCATAGTCCGATGAGATGGTAATCCGACACGAGAGGAGAGAGATCAGGCACAGGGCCAACAGCTTAACGTGCTTTCCGAGGCACGGAATTAGTGATAATTAATTTTAATAACGCACATAACTTACGAAACGTCAGCGGTGCGTGTTTTGGGTTCGAACCTGAGACCTCTGACTTGGCAGTCAACGGTCATTCTCAAATGTCTTTAAATATTCTTTGTGTACCCTAGAGATCCACTAGGGAAAGGTTTACGGAAATTCCGCCCCTATAAGAGCAAAATAGAAGATGAATACTACAAAACCACAAAATATAATATAACACCTACAAAATTTGATAATACAGATAAATTACACAATTTTCATAATACTTTTGGGTAGGACCATACATAATAACTAGGAAAAATACATAAATAAAAATTATAGCGACAAGTGATGTGATAAATACTTTAATCTTACAAAGCTACTGTTAGTGTAACAAATAGTAGCACTGAGTGAACACAACATGTCGGAGACTGATAAGAAGTTAGAAGAGGAACATCCATTAAAAGAAATTATTGTTGATACCAAAATAAAAGAAAGTTTTATATCAAAACTATGTCGAATCAAGTCAAGTATAACTGTGGAACCTGTACTAGCAGGTCTTATAGTGCCATCAATGTTAGCCAGGCTGGCGATACAGAACCTAAACTTGGACAAAACTTGCCGGGTAAAACTAGACTTCAATGATACCATATGCGATGCCCTTATCGAGAGGAAAGGTAACTTGACAGATTACGAAGCTGATGTTCAAAAAGTCATATCTAATATCGAATCATGGAAAAGTGTAATACAGACTGCAATTCCAACAATTCTCGTATTATTCATGGGAGCTTGGAGCGACAGAACTGGGAACAGAAAAGTGTGTATACTGATGCCAATTTTTGCAGAATTTATGGTTTGCATCAGCAATTTGTTGAGTGTCTACTTCTTCAACCAAATCAGTGTTGAAGTGACGATGTTTCTAGAAGCTTTGTTCCCTGCTATTACAGGCGGTTGGGTCATGGTATATTTAGGAGTCTTTAGCTACATAAGTGACATTACTGATGAAGAATCCAGGACCTTCCGAGTAGGGCTTGTAAACCTTTGTATGACTGCTGGTATACCTATAGGAACAGCGTTGAGTGGAATTCTGTTAAAGTTATGGGGGTACTATGGAATATTTACGATATCTGGAGTCATTTATATGATTACGTTTTCCTATGGATTTTTCTACTTGGAGAGCAATACTAAACCGCATAGTGATAAAAACGAAAAGGTAATACTATCTTATTATAATTAATAAAGCATGGCTTTTTTGCGCGTATTTGTTTTCGTGGTTAAATTTTTTCCAGGAAGTAAGTACCTCATTTCAGTTTGTTGATGGAAGGGGATCTTATGAAGGCGTGTGCATGCTGACTTATGGTGCTCAGACATGTTCTTTGACTATTCAACAGAGGTCCATCGAGGTTTACTAAAGAGCCATGGGACGGACTATTCTGGATATGAAACTTGTAGACTGGGTTAGGAATACATCAATCCGTTCCATCACAAAAGTAACTGATCAAATGATCAATGGGCCCTCGAAATGGCAAGCGTCATCGCGATAGTTGCGTTAATTTCCAAAGCACTAAGATGCACGGTCACCCATCCACACACTGACCTTCTCAACCAAGACTTAACCTTATTGATCACGACAATCAATGGGATACCACAGAGCCACGATCTCCTCGTTTTTAAAAGTTATGGTTTATTTTTTTAGGTAAAACCGGTAACGTGTGGAGATGTGGTGACATTGGTCAAAGATACTGGAGAAGTAGCATTCAAGAAGAGAGCGACGAACAACAGAAAGAAAATACTTTTGACACTCTTTGTGGTCGCTATCGTATATGGGCCAAATCATGGTGAGTGGATTACGCATTACACAATAACACCATCGATGTTCGTCATCGAACAATATAGAATGTGATCAGTTGAATTGATCGATGATTAAATTGATGTAGGTAGAACTGTTGATCAACTTTGATCGTTTGGTGTGGGGACACCTTAAAATTTAAAAACTGTCGAAAGACAAAGCCAGATACTATTTATAGGATACTTTATCTCCAGTGCCCACAATTATACAAGGTGGGAGGGAGATAGTAAGGAAAGCTAAAACCTTTAATTCAGTACATGATTCTAGAAAGGTAGCGTTGAAAATTTTCGTCGATTTTTTCTGTAATGATATTTGGAACAAATACGTGGTTTCTAAAGAGCAATCAAGTCATGACAAATTCTCGAAAAGTGTAGAATTATATCCTGAATCCATGGCTTTTGTTATGATGTTCATTTCACTGTGTATTATTATATTACCGGCTTTTAAATATTGGTAATTATTAAAATTTCAGGTGAACGCATTGTAACTTACTTGTATTTGAGATATAAACTGAAGTGGGACGCTCTTAAGTACAGCTTGTACTCTACGTACAGCATCATCACACATTCGTTGGGTAAGTGTTTTATTATTATATTGTGTGTATTATTTAATTATTGGCCATAATTGCGATTTTATTTAATTGTCTGTTGCTGGTTGTAGACATTTTGAGAGACACTAAGAAAAAAGCTTAGTTTTAAGTAAGGATATTATTAAGGATCCGTACCCCAAGGGTTTTTCCGTTTACTGGGGACGGGACCCTATTACTAAGACCCCGCGTCTATCTGTCTGTCTCTCATGAACCGTGATAATTAGACAGTTGAATTTTTCACAGATGATATATTTCTGTTGCGCTACAATAACAAATAATTAAAATATAATAAAGTTAGTAATTATAGGGGTCTCTATAAGAAAAACCTGTTTTTTTTTTCATTTCTGTACGGAACCCTTTGTGTGCGAGTCCGCACTTGGCCAGTTTTTATTTAAAGTCATTAGAAAAAAAAAAAAAAAAAAAAATAACATATAAAAATTAACTCTGAATTTATATTTTGGTCTTACATTTTCAGGTGCATTATTTTCTCTGAGCGTGTTCAGCAAACGTTGGGGCTTCCACGACTCGATGCTGTGCCTCATATCCATCGTCAGTAAGCTGGCCGGCTCCATACTCATCACCTGCGTGCAGACCGATTTACATATGTTTATGGGTAAGTTCAGCCAGATTTATTAAGAACTTAAACAGGCTTATGTCCCACTTAGACTCTGCGGAAGACTAAGTAGATAAGTAGTATAAATATTTAATAAGAAATTCGAAAAAACAACTGATAAGGATGGGATTCGAACCCACGATCTTCGGCGTACCGTGCCGTATTATCAGACGCCCTAGGCGTATAAAGAGATTTGAAATTTCGACTGATTCTGATGGGACACGGTGGCTCAGCGGTTAGAGCGTCGGCACGGTACGCCGAAGATCGTGGGTTCGAATCCCATCCATATCAGTTGTTTTTTTCAAATTTCTTATTAAATATTTATATTTAATAAGCTAACATGTGCTAAAACATGTAAAATTTCACAAAAAGTATTAAGTAGATAGTAATTTTTTTGGGTGAAATCAAAACAACGAAATCTGAGGTTGATTATACTATATTTTTTACCTCGTTTGTCTTCTTTTTCAGTTCCATTGGTGGAGATTCTAAATGCGACTACTTTTACATCTTTGAGGTCGATGGCATCTAAATTAGTGCCGAGCGAAGAAATGGGTAAGTGATCAATCAATGATTTGACGATTTCATGACACGATTGATGGTTAAGTGCCCTACCGTGCTATGTGTAGCGGGTTTGATCCCCGCACGGGCCAAATATTTGTGCGATCCATAGACATTTATTTCAGTCTTGATACTTCTACGATAGTTAGCACCCTATGTTTATATTGCTTTGCACTTCTCTCAAACAAACTAATTATACACACATTGCGAAATTGTATGTTTGTAAACCGTATAACCGTACAGGATCTAATTATATAAAGAAAAGAGATTAAATTATGTACATAATTCATTTATGTACATAATTTGTGAAGAAAAACATAGTGAGGAAACCTGGACTTAATAGTCTGAAATTGGCAACACGCAGTGAACTAGCGTGGTGATTAATGTTCGATCCTTCTCTGTATAAGAACTTTTGCTTGGCAGTGGGACAGTTACGGGATGATTTTCTAAATTGAATTGGACTCTGTATCGAAAGAGACGGATTTTAAAGAAATCTTTCTACGTTTTCAGGTAAAATGAACTCCCTCTTCAGTCTAGTAGAGACCGTGGCTGCGCTCATGTTTGACCCCACATACTCCAAGCTATATGCTCACACTATAACAGTATTCAGCGGAGCGGTGTTTGTGTTCAGCGCGGGAATGACACTGCCGGCTATCACTATACTCATGTAAGTTCCTGACATACTATCTTGGCTGACTACCATCTTTACCTGATAGATAAATATTTCTTCTGCTTGGACTAACCTGCTCCTATCTACTTTCCTTATGCATACAGCTAGAATGAAATGTTTCCCGGGCTGTACTTCCGGGCTGTAAAAAACTAGCCTATAACTGTCTCACTGTCAGGCAAAGGCCTCTTTCTAAACAGATAAATCAAGCATTAACCGTAATGTTAGCTAGCTGAGTATTGATGAATTCAGACTATTAAGTCTAGGTTTCCCAACGATGTTTCCCTTCACCGTTAGTCACTAGATTATCTAAGAAAGTACATAATTATATGACATTGAAAAAGTCTCATTGGTACAAACCCACCACGACTTCTATTTGGGGATCTTTACATCGATAGTGAATACGTTTCTTAAAAGCAAGTGTGCTCGATTGAAGATACCAATTAATCGAGGGATTATACACTTTTTTTTTTACTATTTTCAGATGGTTTTTCATCCAACACCGACGAGAGACAAGGGAAACGAAACAGATACAATCAAAAGAGGTTGAGGCACAATATGAAAATGTACCTGAAAAAGATTAATAAAGTTGTTTTTATTTTTTTATTTTACCAACTAATGATTTCATAATATCATGTGCCAGTATGACAGCGAATCCTAACCAGTTACCTGAATATTACCATTCATTCAATCAATTAAATTCGATTCAATTCAATTAGTTCATTTCCAAGAACATGGTACATCGAGGTCTTAAATTATTCTAGTTCGTCACACATATTCTACCGTCCATCGGTGTGGAAATGGAATTACCTTACCTTTTTGGTATAGATTTTAGAATAGACAATATTTTATGAGATTAATTAGAGCATATACAAAAAAATGATCCTCAGCTTACTAACCACAAAATAATTGGTATATAAAGTTAAAAAAATCGCATCGAATTGAAAACCTCCTTCGTTTGGAAGTTAGTTAAAATATTATTATTATTAAGTTGTATTCTTCTTCTTCTTCTTCCCTTGGCCTTGTCCCATTATCTGAGGTCAGCTCTCCTTGTCTGCCTTCTTCATTTATGTCGATATTGCGCTGTCGCGGTATCTATATCCTAATATCATTACGTTGTATGTATTAAAACAAGAAGTCCTCGACACGCTTGGGTGAATGTTAATGAGATAATTACACTCGTATAAGAGTTAAAAACTGGCTTACCTAGTGCATATAAATGCATATAGTTTTATTATATTGACTATAACTTACACAGCAGGTACTATACGAAGTAGGTAGCGAGAGATCGAATTTGAAACACCGAAATCCGATGTCGCACAAAAGTCAATGACGTATTGTAAAACGTAAAACTAAAGTGGCGTTGGGCAGGAGATATTGCTCGGTGAAATGAAGGCACGTGGACTAAAACTATATCAGAATGCATATCGAGAGGAACAAAAGCAGTCGGCAGACCATCTGCTAGATAGGTCGACGATATAGTGGCGATTACGGTAAAGACTTGGATGAGATTTGTGCAGTCCAAAGAAGATTGGTACACGGGAGACGAGTCTCATTTCCAACAGAGTGGGTCGATGCGGCTGATGACGATGATGACGTTATGAAGTATTTCTTTTCTTTTGGGGACTCTTATTCTGAACATATAAGCGCCGTTAAGTCGATTATCTACTATAAAATTCCACAATGTCCTCTTTCATTGCTATGGATCAATAACATTTTTGAAACCGACTTCCAAAAATAATAAAGTTTCTTAAAAACCTTATACATGTATTTTGGGTAAGAAGTTGTGACCTAAGTTTTTGGGAAACACAGTTTATTATTGTTTTTTATCCCGGCCTAACTTCTATGCCGGCGAAATTGCGGGCAAATCTAGTATATGTATAAATATAGACTTGATTTGTTTGATATTAATAACTTATATAACACACATAAATAAGGCGCATATTATTGACGCCATGTTGTAACATTTTTTAATGTAATTATTGTCTTTTAATTGGCATTCATTGTAAAATATCTAAGACATAGGTACACGTAGGAATTTAAGTAGATTTGTTGCATCAAAATATTGTGTAAAAAGTATTTATATTTTCCTGTTTTTTCTATCATGATTGATTTGTGATAATTGTTGAAAAAGACTTAAAACATAACATAGACACGCCTGTATTCTCCAGAGGGGATAAGCAGAGTACAAAGAAATGACGTCGTTTTTATTAGTTGATAACTCTGTCTAGCCAATAATTATCAAATCCTTTTATTTTCGCCATAAAAATTTATTGACTAATTTAAATGTTTTTTCAGACTTCAACTTTCTTTAAAGTGATATCAAAATATATAAGTACCTAGTTAATGTATTCATTTTCAACAATTATACTTTATATAACTAACTATACTTTTCAGCCCTTTATATAACACTTAAAAGTTTTCTCCTTCAAGTTTTATGAGATTCTATAACGCATACTTCGATAAATCATCAAATCATCATGAATCAACGTAAAAATAACCCCCTCCTTTCGAAAGTTAGGTTAAAATCAATTTTCTAGGTCTTGACTCTTGTTGAAGGATTGTCAACAGTTCCCACAACACTTCCCAAAAATCAAGTCAACATTGTGGACGACGACGGGGTGTTACCGAACGGGAATGACCGTTATTAACCACTGCTCCTGATATTTTAAATGATTCTTTTTTTCTCTTTTTCTTCTGTTGTTTTGTTTTAATAATTAATTAGTGACCCGCCCCGGCTTCGCACGGGTGCAATATACATATAAACCTTCCTTTTCAATCACTTTATTTATTTTTAAAAATCGTATCAAAATCCGTTGCGTAGTTTTAAAGATTTAAGCATACTCGTACCTAGGGATATAGGGACAGAGAAAGCGACTTTGTTTTATACTATGTAGAGATGATGTTTACTTTGTTATTCTGATAAATACATTCTGAAAATGTAGTTAATCAAATTTATTTATTTACTTTTTTTTGTGCTAAAACAAATCCTTATTTCTTTCTACATTCAACTTGCAAATCTATGAATTGTCCACGTTCATAAAACCTGTTGTAGCAGTTTTAGAAGTATGACCCTAAACGTCTATTCGTGTTCACGTCTACACAAGTAGATAATTGGTAAATAAGGACGAATAGAACGGTCATTCATTGCAGTACTGTATCTCTGTATACAAGTATCAAATTGGTTCTAGTGGTTAAACGGTGTGTATTATGTTTGTCCATAGAGAGTGAAATACCAGTCAAGGTCCGTAAGTTTTTGTTATGTAATATGATTATATTGCTATCTATTTGTATTTGTCCAGTCAGTGTTAATTAAATTAAAATATCAAAAAATATTATTTTTCAAGTGGTGGCAATACTTTTTACAAGGATCGCAAGGATTGTAGCAAGTGGAAATCCGTTGTCTCTGCCTACCCCTCTGGGAAACAGGCATGAGTCTATGTATGTATGTATGTAATACTTTTTACATGTTAGCTTATATCAATTCAAAGGTGATATTAACAGGTCTTTCAAAAGTAACGCTTGTAATGACCCGGGTAGTGAACCCTTAGAAGTTCAAGTTCAGCCAAACTACACTTTTCATCACCATACTGTAATTTATTTTATCATCATTTAATTGCATTATTAATAATATCCTCCTCACTAGGCTAGGCTTTTCTATATTAACGCGAGCGAAGTCGCGGGCAAAAGCTAGTAATAATAATAAGGTAACAAAAAATTTACAGGCCGCTTGATAGTATGGTTAACGTAACCTATAGAGTATCATTAGCGCGTTGTCAACCCTGTGCGGGATTATGGAAGGGGAGCCACGGTATTATAGAAGGGGAGCGGGGGTATTATAGAAGGGGCTTCTGGTACTCTAAGCACAACAACACAACAGTAGAAATACAACAGTACGAATAATATTATTTCACACCGATATCCTGGTGAGGGTCAAGCCGACCCGTTATTGCTGAAACCAGCGTAGCTCTATCACTATAAAACACATTTTTCCTTATCACATGGTTGATGTACAACCTGGCATCAGAGTTTAAGCCTCTATAAGCCTATGACATGGCTTTACACACCGTTGAAAAATCTCTCAGGTGCGCTGGTTTCTTTACCTTTTAGCAAGTGATAATTATTTTTTAACACGCACATAAATCCGTAAGTAGGGGTGCTTGCCTGAGTATCGAACCAACGTGTTTTGACTTGGAAGTCCAACGGTTATACCAATAGGCTACCACTGCTTCGGACAAACATAAAAACACAATCGTAGTATTTTTCCAGTTCATAGCTCTGTGACCGTCGCGTGTTCATAATACGTTGGTAATGATCTTTCATTCACGTGCATTTTATTTTCAGTTTGACAAGTCACTAATTTTAATGTCTATATAAAAGGTTGCAATTTAAAATTGTGATTTTTGTTTTTACTTCTAAGGTGGCAATTTTGAAAATAAGCATACAGCCAGCCTGATGGTAAGCGGTATCACTAGTGCGTTGCCGATTCTGGACGGGGAAATTATGGAAGATGGATTATGGAAGGAGTAGATTCAGCCTTCGGGTCTTCTTTTTCGGTACGGCCAAACGGCCGTATCTACTTGTTTTATTTACTGTATATACTTGTTTTTATTTGTTTGATTGCATAAACATGCCGCAAAAAACGTATATTTCGACACTCTCAAGGGAATCAACATTTATTGGCTACTAATATATTTGCAATTTCACATAATTTATTTAAAATATAATAGGCATGTTACATTTTTTTTTATTATTTGTGATTAAATAGTAATAAGAAATTATAAAAAATATGGTCTTTAATAAAAGTAGGTATATAATCAATCATCGAGGTATGGGTGACCAAAACTTTCAATATAATAATAGAACCTTTAAAAACGTTGTTGAGCTTGTCCTGTTGTTACGTGCTGAGCACGCCACTGTAGGTGCGATTTGAGTTCTCTACGCATGCGTCAATGCGTTTAAAAAATGTAATATATAAATATTTTAAAATATATTTTTTTTATTTATATCTTTATTTTCAAGTAACAATGGCTCAGAGATGCAGTTACATAGATATATTATTAATTTATTGATTAAATTAAATTAAAAGTTTAAATTGTTATTGTTAATTGAATGAAAATAAAATTGAATTAAAAATTATATGTCAATTAAGTAACAAATAATTCTAAATGTTTCATAATTATTATACTAAATTTACAACATTCATACACAGCCGTGACATGTTCATACTCAATTAATTAATTTAGTAATTAATTGTATTATTTGAGAACCTTTAAAAACGCAAATATATACAAAGTACCCTAGACAGCGGATACACATTTGAACTTTTTGGGGTCGGACGCTAGGACTAGGCCGCTAGGCCCATAAAATTTACAAAGATTTATCGGAGCGTCTGGTCAAGGCATTTCGTTACCAAAATGCTGGTCTGTATCTTGTTCAAAGGCTAAATTAGTATAGCCATCCAACGAGGCAACGCAGCCAGCATTTTGGGAACGTTGCCTACAGGTAACGGTCTTTTAGATTAAGTTTATCTTGTTAATTAGTTTATTTCTAGGAGCTTTAAATAATATAATCAGTAGTATTATTGTTGTTTTTTTTTTCAGAAAGCAGTACTGTCTAAAAATAATTTTATGTATGCATTAATTAAACCTAATTTCTACAAGGTTTGTCATAGAACCTCCAGTTCAAATATAATGAATCCTTCAGCAAATAGACACGTGTCTAACTATATCGTATTACTTGATACATTGAGTACTATATATATCAATGAGTTGATATGGTCTGTGTACTCACTTGTTGTAGCTGCAAACAATACTGCTACACACATTAGTCTAACGGAATCATTATTATCGGCAATTAAGTGAGCATGTAGTACTAAATGAGCTTATAATGAGCAAATGTGTTCACATCTATAATCTAGATTAATATAACGAATCCGAAAGTTTGTTTGTTGCATTATTATTATACTAGCTTCCACTCGAGGCTTCGCCCGCGTATGTTGATAAATTTTAGCCAATGTATTATTCTCTCGTATAAGCTATATTTTCGTAAAGTTTAAATTAAAATCCGTTCAGTAATTTCTGCATGAAAGACTAACAAACACCCATCCATCCATCCATCCTCACAAACTTTCACATTTATAATATTCCTAGGGTTTGTAAGATTTATACATTTTCTACATTATAGTATTATTATTTTCATCTTTTTTAAACCAACGCCCCACACTAGCCTTGCTCCTTATATCTCCTGGTACAGAACTACAGATATATGATTTCTCAATGAATAAACACTAAGACTGGAACAAATATTTAATAAGTACGAATGATTTTCGAACGTTCAACTAATCGATCTATTATCCAAGTCCAAAGTGTATCCAACCCATGTTTCCGTATTGAAACAACACACTTGAAAACCAACTTCACCGTAGACCAACGTAACATAACATCCTCTTTTAAATTAACACTGATTTTTCATGCAGATGCCAGTCGTCGTACAACAGTTGACCTGATCGGTCAATAAGAAAAAATAATAAATATTATTTCAAGAAATGACACGCGCTTACCTGATATAATTAACAGTTGCACATACCCTAATCACCAACAACAAAGCACTTTATCTAATTGGAATTCTCTTTATCATTATAAACGGGTAATTGATATCAAAACAAATATATTGGCAACACAAATAATAAGGACTACTCTATCTATTAATGTATCAGACATAATGTGAAATCAAACATCGCAACAGTGACAGACGGTCGTGCTCGAGTGCTGTTTATAAACAATGGACGTGATAGAGTTTAAATAAACCGTGCAGTGAGAAATAATTCAAAAATGGCCGAAGAAAAACCTAAGCCCGTGGACGTGGAAGAAAAGCCTCTTAATAAAGATGTCATCCAAAAATTATATAAAGACAAAACCTTCGGAGAGAAGTTGGGATATATCAAAGACAATATTACTGTCGAACCACTGTTAGCAGGCCTCATTATTCCCAGTGTTATATCCAGGTTTGCTATGAGTAATCTCAATTTAGATAAGGCTTGTCGTGTTAATCTAGGTTTTGGAGACGAAATTTGTGATGCCCTTATACAGAAAACCAGCAAAAACTACTCAGAATATGAGAAACAAGTGCAGCAATTGATTTCTTCTATCGATATTTGGAAAGGAATTTTACAAACAGCTTTACCATGCATCATTATAATGTTCTTGGGAGCTTGGAGTGATAGAACTGGAAAAAGGAAGATATGTATCATGCTGCCAATATATGGAGAAGTTCTGACGTCTCTTAACAATTTGGTCAATGTGTACTTTTTCTACGAGATCCCCGTGCAAGTCACTGTGTTTTTAGAGACGTTGTTTCCTGCGATCACAGGTGGTTGGGTCACTATGTTCCTCGGTGTCTTCAGTTACATCAGTGATATTACTTCTGAAGAATCAAGGACATTCAGAGTTGGTTTGGTGAACTTCTGCATGACAGCTGGTTTGCCAATTGGGATTGGCATGAGCGGTTTCTTGCTGCAGAAATTAGGATACTATGGAATATTCTCGATGACAACAGTAATGTTTGTACTTGTGCTGCTCTATGGCACTTTCTGTTTGAAGGAACCTGATCAATGGTTACGGGAAAAAGGACTACCTCAAGTAAGTAGAGTTCCTTATGTTTTTAGTTAACTATTTTTTAAGAGATATAGCGCTCTTATTGGAAAACATTGTTATTAAATAAAAATGTATTTGTAAATTAGAAGCAAATTCCTTAAGCCACGTTTGACTTTTTAAAAAATAGCAGGTAATAAATAATTACAATAACAGATTAAGATAAGAATCGTAAAATGATGAAATCGCGTTATTATTAGTTACTAACTAGATAAATAGGCTTGGACAAGATAATTTTACATTACAAGTTAATGAGTATATCGTTAAAAAGATTATCTTCATTGAAAACGTAAAATTGTTATATATGCAGTCTAAGTTTGACTATAAGTTATCACGTATTTAATCGTATTTTTCTGCGTGTTGAATATTATCATGAATATCTAATAGGGTGATAATGGGATTTAATGATAGAATTTCAAATAAAATGTGTACCAGGAAATGATTATCATTCTTAGCTCGACATCATATTTCTATCGTTAAGATCACGCAGTATTTTACTATCGCTGACACTTCTGCACATCGGTGGCGAAGGAACCATATAACTCGATTTTTTACGACATCTACTGACTTATTGTTCATTGGGTTTTCACCGGCTTACTTCTTGCAAAAATTGATTCTCCTTTGAGATTCGTACTGCTGCATTATTCTAAACTAAACTGAGTCCCACCAAATAATTTCCTTCAAAAACCAGGTAATCGACAGACAATCAGAACAATCAAATTTATATTCAACAGTCAAAAATAATAAACGTTATATGATTTAACACTATAACGGTTTTACTCACGGATTAATTTCGGAAATATCCAACTAGTTTCGGACTCAAACGGAGTCCATAGTGTGAGTCCAAGTGAGATCCGCGACGCGCGCATAACTGCACTAGCTTTTGAAAATGGACTCAGTTTGAGTTCAAAAGCAGTCGGGCATTATCGTAGTTAATCCGTGAGTCCATTATAGTATTTACTAATATATTATGACTCACAAAGGTTATTATTCTAAAATATTTTACGAAGTCTATATGACTACATACTTCAATAACAAACAAATTCTACTCATCGTCTTTTTATTTATAAACAACTCCAATATCGTAGTTATGGAATCAAAACAGAATACGGGCTTCAAAGCATGTTATTTATTTTTTTGCCATTTCGATAATGATTTATATTAGACCGTGCTGAGGCCTTGTCCATGTCACGGATAGGCTAGAAATTTGCATAAATTTTAAACCGTGCGAATGGCGCGTCCATGTCTGAGATCAGCTAAGGGGTTACTCTTGACTTACAAACTTATCCCAGTTTATATGAGGTTTAAAATGTATTTATTTTAGAAATATAAACATGGCATAGGTTTTGGGCAACAACCTGCTTATCTTTTTGAATGACTGACTTTTAACTTTTAAAATTATTTTATAATAAATTAATAAATATAAATAAATAATAAATTATTTTATTATCCTTTCGTCTACTAATTGAATGCGGCTTGGCCCTAGCACGGTCTAGCATAAATCATTCTGTGGTGGACTTGTCAATACCTAATCAACCTACGTCATTCAGTTACGACACCTGAGTGCCTGTGGTTAGGTGGCCGTTTCTATTTAAGTTTCTATCTGCTTCAGTAATATGATAATTGTTAATACCCAAGTTAGTAAGTTAGGTTAAGACCCAGTTAAGTAAGTTCCAGTTGAAGACTAAATATTTTTAAACAACTAACTTGACTCCATCTCTGCATTTACTAGTTGAAATATAACACAACATATACTCAGTTCTTGTAATCTTCTTCTTATCGTATGGTTGATGAACAACCTGGTGTCAGTTAAAACCGTCCGTAGGCCTCTGACATGGCTTTACACACCATTGAAAAATCTCTCAGGTGTCCTGGTTTCATCACGATGTTTTCCCTTACCGTTTTAACAACTGATTATAAATTTATAATACGCTCATAACCTTACTTCTTGTAATAATAACTATTAATTGTTAATTTAGTGTTTTTTTTTCTTCCTGGATTTCGCTAGATCTATCTAGGTACTATAGACGCCTTAGTTTATACTGCCAAATTCAGAGATTCAGATTAAATGAAGAAGAAGCTTGGTATTGTATTTTACTTTACTCTAATGACTAGCTTCTGAACATGCCTAATCGTAATGATTATTTTTATGGTTAGGCTAAGACGCTAGCGGCCATTGGCCTTAGCCATTTGTGGCTTTGTCCTTCTTTCACGCAAAGACGGAACGAAGGATTGTCGTGGTCTATTCCATAAATATAGCTTAGGGACTGGAGAGTGATATGATATTGAATCTTTTTATCTTCAGAATATCGTATCCTAAGGGATTTCATTCAGGATTGTATTATCAAAATAAAAACGCGAGTTATATCCGTTAAAAAGTAGTTTCATTATAGTGTAGGTAAAGCAGATAAAGTAATCAATACTCATTAACGATTAGTACCATGCGGACTTGCAATATTTGCAATCGTTATTAGAGCCAGACGATGCCTTCGCAATCTACTGGCGCAATCGATGTTTCCATTAGATCGATGAGACAATCCGTGGCTACCTACTTATTAACGTTATTTAAACATTTTCTCTTCTCTTTGTTAATCTTTTTTTTGTGTACTTTTTGTAATTGACCAGCTTAAGTGTTGTCAATAAAAAAAATACGGTTTAATATCGACCAATAGGCGACTTCTTTTAGAGAGTAAAACTAATAAGAGTAATTCTAATCGTCAGTTTTAAGGGCAGCCTACTGTCTGTCATGGAGAAGAAACTCCATGGCTGCTCTTTTTAATAAATGGCTTACAATACAATACAATATGTATATTACAATATGTATAAGATCCACGGAGGAACACCGTGAGGTTTTTAAGCCGTACGAGTAGGACATTGTCCCTTTACTAGCCCTTGGTGATGGGGTACCCACAAAAGGTTTTCCACACGACAAAAAAATACACCACCGTCTTAATAAATGTGTAAGTATATAAGTATAAAATTACAGTCACTCAGACTTTCGGAAATTAATTTTATTGCATTAATGGGATTGTTTCAATAACTTCTATTTTAAATAAAAAACAATTAGTTCTATTATAAACATGTCTAGTCTAGTGGCTAAACGTATAATAGAATGCTTTGTTAAACGATAATATATATAATTATTTTTTGTATAATAATAATATTTTCTATAATCATAAAGTGAACGTAGCAAATAAATTTTGGATGTATGAAAAAAAATCTGGCCAAGTGCAAGAGTCGGACTGGCACATAATAACACGAAATAAGAAACACCTTTTTACAAGAAAGGCGGTATTATGTTGTTTTACAAGAATATATATTTTTAAATTTAATGAAAAAAAATACCCTTACACATAACTACCATTATTATCGTACAGTATCTTTTTGATTACAGTGTGTATTGGATCCGAATGTTCCATAATCTGAATATTACGATAACAACACACTATTTTAGAGTTCCGTGTAAAATAATAGAATATAATATCCTTAATTTTAATCACTAAACTTTCGCTCTAACCGGTGACTTCGAGCGGGACAACGAGCGGCACGGCAAGTGAAGGAACAAATGCATAGAAATGTATTGGGCATGCCACAAGTCCTTAGTGGCAGCAGCGAGTGGTTTTCATAGAAAAAAATTCGCTAACCGCACCGCTTGCCGCCCCGCCCGAAGTCGTGGCCGAGCAGTAAGTGGTATCATCTCAGATGGTTATATTTAGTAGAGAATTTCGATAACACGGGCGGGTTTACGAATACGGCTTTACCCAGTAGGTAGCGGGTTATATCCCGCTTGTGACACGACAATTCTTGGTTTTTAAACTGACGGACTGAAGGAAGAGGTTATTGATTCCGTGCGTGTCTAGCTTTTTAAACTTTGTGTTAGGTAGTTGAAGATTAAGGTAATAAAGAAACCTCCGTTTAAAATCGTACTCACACTTGATAGATTTTTATGGATATCGCTCCTATCTTTTGTATAATTTTTTATTTAGGTGATTATGATAAGTCCGAAGTAAACGTAGATATCATTTGTTTAGTAATTTTAACAGTTTGCTCAATCAAATGCGTAGATACGGTGAAAAATATTTTTTCGGACAGTCTTTTGTTTGTGGAGTCTATTACTATAGATAGGTCTCCGCTGTCCTCCCATCTGTCCATGGCTGTATCTTTTGAACCGTAACAGTAAGACACTTGAAATTTTCACAGAATGTGACTTACTACTATGTCCATTATAACAACACATAATTAAAATTAAATAAAGAAATAAATAAAATAAAGGGGTCACCGTATAAGAAACGTTTATTTGTGCAAAAAGAACAGGAACTTGACCATTTTTTTAACAAATCGTTAATCCATCACGTTTTTTCTCGTTCAGTTAACATTTGCCTTTGGTTAAGGTCAAATGTAGATGGATGTCTAATAGTTCTAAATATAATAATAATTTGCATTTTATTTTAAACTGTATTTTACACGTTGAGGAAAATATTATATCTTCCTTTCTTCGTCATAAATATTTCGCTTAGTATAATGTATTCTTTAGTATATGTATTCTTTAGTATGGGTATCGTGTAACCCAGTCAGTATCTGGGTTGTGGAGGTCTGATAGGCAGTCGCTCCATGTAAAACACTGGTATTCAGCTGCATCCGGTAAAACTGGAAGCCGACCCCAACATAGTTGGGAAAAGGCTAGGCAGACGATGGCAGATGATATGTATTCTTTAGTATGCATATTATATACGCTCAGATAGATTTCCATCTCATTGTCTGTGTCATTTTAAATCACAGTCCTGTGATATCGTATAGGTTATTTCATACAGTCCATGTTGTTTTCATGTCTGTCATATTTTTAAGCTGTTAAAACGTCCCAAGCTCATATTTGCTTGCGTAGATGTCCTGCGCTTTTAGTTCTGAGAGCTGTTAGTCGTCCGACGCTCTTATATCTTAAGCTGTTGGGGTGTCCCATATTTCTATTTCTTAGCTCTGCAGGACGTCGCATGCTCTTATTTCTTTAATTGCTGGGATGATCCATGCTTCTAATTCTTCTATTTCTTAACGCTGTTGGATGTCCAATGCTCCTAGTTCTGAAAGCTGTTGGATGTCCGATGCTCTTATATCTTAAGGTATTTGGGCGTCCTATATTTCTACTTCTTAGCTCTGCTAGACGTCAAATGCTCTTATTTTTTCACTTTCTAGGACGACACATGCTTCTTCTTCTTAAGCTGTTAGGACGTCCCGTTATTCTATTTTTTTGCGCTGTTGTATGTCCCATGCTCCTAGTTTTCAGAACTGCTGTTGCATACTCTACCCTCTTATATGCTGTTGGGGCATCCCATATTTCTATTTCTTAGCTCTGCTGTACATCACATGCTCTTATTTCTTTACTTGCTGGGACGACTCATGCTTCTACTTCTTAATCTGCTGGGAGGTCTCATGTTTCTATTTCTTTGCGCTGCTGGATAGTCCTATTATTTGCAGTAGTTTACTGTGATTCGTACTTGGAACTTATCTCCTAACTGGCAAAATTTGGTAACACAAAGGCGTTCGAGCGGCTAGGCCGAGGCATATCAGTTCGCAGAAATACAGTTGTGGTATTCTATTAAGTGTTTGTTAACAACCAACACGTGCAATTTAACCAACAATGGCCCAAGATTGTAGGAATTAGGCTACATTGATAAACCCACACATATGCACTTGCGCAATGTCACAAATTACTATTATACATAACTTCCTATGTACAGGGTCCAATTCATCAAGCAATTTGCTTCTTCCGTCGATGAACTTAGATTGCTTTTTCGATCTTGGGACGTATGTATATGCAACAATAATGTCCTCCTGACCGAATTTCGGTCATAGCGGAGGCCAATCTCAACGGAGATTAGCCATCGACGCGGGAGATATTATAGTGCACAAGTGTGCGCAAACACAGGTGCACTCTCTATTCCCTCACTCTCATAGTCTGATGGAACGGCAATCCGATGATTATTTATTCCTATAATAGCTAACTTATTTTTAACAATTTACAATCATAACATAATACAGACTCACGCCTCTATTCCTCAGAGGGGGTGGCAGAGGTGTATTCACCCACGTAATAGGGGGCGAGCCTATTGCCATTAATCAGGTAAAATTTCAGACTCCGTGCTGCTATTAAGAATTTCCTGATGGAAAAACCAATAACACTTTGCCCGACCCGGGGACCGAACCCAGGACCTCGTGCCCAGCAATCACGCTTGCTACCTAGGACCAACGAGGCAGTTAGACAATAAAAAAATTGAATTATCAAGTTGTTCTTAATTATGTTAACAATAATTTGATAATGAAGCGATAACATTGAATTTTTTTTCATCGCATTGCTTTGCGAGCGACATTTCAGAAATATAACCCATTTTAATTCATTGGCTTTTATCGACTTTTACGCAAGATTAACATTATCGATCAATACACTATTTTATAAGATAATTTGACTCGCAATATACTCGTTTACTTCTTTGTTCAATCGAATGGATTTGCATAGTCATAGCTGACACATGGTTGAACACGTTTTGTGACAAAAAATGTGTAGTCAGTCAGTAAATACCTACCATGTTTTAAGAAAACATTTTATTTTATTAAGTGAAAATATTATTTTAATATGGCGTTCTATGGGGGAGGCCTTTGTTCAACAGTGGACGTCTTCCGGTGATGATAATGATAATGATTATTATTTGAATGAATATTATTTGATGATGATATCATCAACATCATCATCAGTCAGTATATACTACAGACTGTGCCATTTTTCAATGGTAAATTCGTAGGAATCATCAAAGCAGCCATCAAAGGAGTTGTATGGGGCCTTCGTCACTCTGTGCCATCTACTTTATTCTGAGAAAATCACACGACGACGTCAATAGATACAATTGATTTAATAGATTCAACAAAAAGTTACTAAACGCAACTATTACCTATGTAAAATTATAGTAAAAAACTACATTATCAAAATAATGTTATAGTAATGTCTTAATATCTGGTTTTTCATGCATGAAGCGTGACTAATGTGTTTGTCAAATTTTAACGAGTTGGTGATTTCATAAATTGTTTTTATTAACGACTTTAAACTATGTCTATGGTAAATTATTATTTATGTGATTGAAAGCTGCAATAGCCCAGTGGTTAGACCATTGACTGGCAAATCGAAGGTCTAAATTTTGAACACAAGGTGCGCATCTCTAACTTTTCGTAAGTTACGTGCGTATTTTTCATGAATTATCACTTGTTGCGTGCTTTGGGATGCACGTAAAGGTGTTGGTCTTGCGTCGTATTGGAATGCGCCCGTCCAGAATATGAGAGTGAGGGAATAGGGGAATACCTGTGTTTGCGTACACACTTGTGCACTATAATATATCCTGCGTTGTAGGCTAATCTCGGTTGAGATTGGCCGCCCGAAAACACATTTTTGATGGATATTTCGGACAATAATATAACGCAACTAAAGAGTACGACGTTGCCTTAACATTAATTACTTAAATAGACGACGATTATCGTTAATTAGATAATTATGATACCTACGCCAATTCTGTCCCAATGCTAGTAATTAATTAAGTAATTGATTCAATGAATACTAAACTAACTATACCATTTTTTTTACTCTCATGTCATCGCCAAATGATGACATGAGAATAAAAAAAATGGGGAAACTGCCGTAATTAATATTAATGGAAACGGCAGTTTCTCCATTTTTTAAAACTTAGTATTTACTTTCGTACTTAACTATTTTGTATTTGCCTATATACTTACGTAAATATATATACATAATTAGTTAAGTACCATTTTCTTATCCGTTTGAGTATCGTTTTATTAGTAGCTATTGACAAGCTTAAGCTAAGCTTAAACTTACGCTTTAGCTTAGCTTTTTACCAATAAAAATATTTGAAGAAAGTTAGACTTTACTTTGAAGAAAAAAATATGTATGACGGTCGAATTCCTGACGACTGAATGGACCATTGGTATTAAGAAGATTTTTTTTTATCAAATTAATCCGTTCATTTCTCTGTATGGTGTGTGTGGCTTGAAAGACACATCGTCTCTTTCTTTTTGTCATGGTGATGATGATGATTATATCCTGTTAGACGTATCCATCGAAAGCGACGCTTTGTTAGTTTTCGGATTGTTTTCGGGCATGTACCCCGAAAGTGATTCGTTTTTGTCATACGTGGTAAAGGAAAGAACTACTTTAATTAACGTTTATGTTTTGGCGCCATTATGACATATAACAATAACAATGTTTCTATTATAATAATTCACACTTATCTAACTTAAAGACAATGATGCCCATATCATTTTACGATGCTGTTTACTTGAAAGTATTCTATTTACATGTAAGACTGCGTATTTAACACAACAATAATGATATTTCACTACTTTCATAACGAAGTAAATATTTAAATTTCTATTGTTAAGAGAAAATTAGCACAGCTAGTTTTCACGTGAACGTCTATGTTTAATTAAGATAAATTAATAGAAGAGATTGGTTATATTTAGGTTGTTCTATTTACTTATAAGAGTTTCTTACTAGAGTTTCGATCGCGTTGATTTAGAATTCAAAAAAACAATACATGATTCGAAATACACGTGGCGCCATCTATAATCATAAGAACGATATTGTTGTTTATTTAGTATTACTTTATTCGCCCCTTATATTGACGTCAATCTTCATGACGCACATAACTTACGAAAAGTCAGAGGCCGTTCAAGCCTTGTTGGTTTCAAACCTGAGACTTCCGACTTGCCATTCAACGGTCATATCACTAGGCTATCACTGCTGAGCTGCGGCTATATGCATATATGGATATATGCATATTCTTTAAGCTGGGTACTTACGTATGAGCTGATACGGCAACTGTCACACTTGTTAAGAGATTGTGATATTAGATTCATGCATTGTCTTTATAACAATAATTAAAAGCAATAAATGTATCCGATATGATATCCAAGGTATTTTGTAAATAACTTTATTGATAGGAAACAATCTATTGTCTCCATTAAACATTCATAACTTTTCTGCTATTCTTTAATACAATAGATGGCTGTTACAAATAATAAATACATAAACCACAACGTGTATAAACATATAAAGTATAAGAAAACTTTAATGGATTTGTTGTTAAAACACATTGTATAACTGATGTTACAGTGCACGGGATGTTACAGTGCATTAGCGCATGCGTAAACGCAGGTGTACTCTTAACTCCCCTATTCTGATGAGACGGCAATCTGATACAACCCTAGAAAGATCAGCCACAGAACCGACGACGGCGATGGCTTGACATGCGCTCCGAACAGTATCGTAAATAGCTTTTTATGCGCACCCTAGAAAGATCAGCCGCAGGAGCGACGGCTTTACATGCGCTCTGAGCAGTATCGTAAATAGCTTTTTATGCACCCGGAGAGAGCTTCTGCAACTGCTCGCATACATGACCAAAAACTTGGTCCTGGTCATTTTTACGCCCCTCCAGGATCTGCGACCTGTGTTTTGGCACCTTTAGCGCTCTAGTTACAATACTGGCTCCGAGGCACGGAACAAATGATAGGAATTAATTTAATAGTTGTGATGTGAATGTTTAGAACTGGCTTCCAAAAAAACATAATCATAGTCCTACATAAGTGTTACTTATTTGTAGTCTCTACACAAGCCTAGATCTTAGTGTAGATACGATTGGCAATCGAAATTGTGTTATTTAATTCTTTGAAAATAATAATTGATTCATAGAATACACATATACTTAATTTACGGAAAGACAGAAGAGCGAGTGTTGGGTTTGAACCTAAACTTTTGCAAGGGTTAAACCACAAAGCAATCACTGCTCATAAATAATAAAAGATAATGTTTAATTTAGTTTTTTTTTCTTTCAGATAGAAAGGCCGGACAGTTCCAAAGTGTCGTTTTTCGACATATCTCATGTCCTGGAGACCGTGGCCGTCGCATTTGTACCTCGACCATCGAACAGGAAGATCAAGGTTATTCTCACTCTCTTCATGGTGTTCGTACTCTACGGCCCTACATCATGTAAGTAAATTAAAAAATCGATTACAAACAGTACTTTAAACCAAACAAACCATCCAAAAGTATTTTCTTTCAGTTTTAACGCATACGATAAAAGCGAATCTAATCCATTGCAAAAATGTAAAAATAAACCCCTCCTTTTGAAAGTCAGGTTAAAATCAATTTACTAGGTCATGACTCTTGTACTAGGTGTGAAGGATTAAGACGGATCAGGAACACTTAAAAAATAATCCCACTCATCAACAGTGTGAACGACACCCCTGTCGTTCACACTGTTGATGAGTGTGATTATTTTGTATATATGCTTGTAGGCCTACAAGTTTGCAAATTATTTCCATGTCTTTTGATCCAGAGCCATTGCAGACCAGTCGCTGGCGATTCTATAAATTCCACCTTTATATTTCCAGCTGAACATACTGTTTTCTACCTGTTCGTGAGAAATCGGCTGAACTGGGACATGGTCAAGTATGGCCTCTACATCAGCTACTCCATCATTCTGCATTCTTTTGGTAAGTTGACTGACTTTTTGGAATTTATGTGGTTATTGTAAATTAATTATCACCTGCTCCGTGCTTCGAAAATCATGTTAAGCTGATGTCTAGCTGTCATGAAGATCTTTGACAGTCCGTAAAAAAATCCTGCTGATATAACTTTTGAATATTGTATCCCTTTGGGTTGCAAAGCTAATACTGGGGCTGAAACTAAACTGATATTTAGCTGCATCTAGTTTAGTTAGAAGCCGACCCTAACAAAGTTAGGCTAGGGGGATGAAGTGGAATACAGTCTGGATTTTAAAACAACAGTATGCCCATTTTCAATCCCATAGCAACAATCAATATGTTTTTATTTGCAAAATATATTTTTTTTGGTCCTTCCTAATTTTTTGTGGCAATAGAGTCCACATTTAAACTTTCCTCATGAATACTTCTCACCATTTTAACGTATATAAGCATTATATACCTTTACTATTTAACGAAAAAGAAGTGTCGAAAGCCGACACTGATTTTCAAAGGGACTTAACACCCTTAATCTCATAAACTTCTCGCAACGTCGAATATTTTTAAAGGGAATCCTTCAGTGTCTACATTAAGTAGTAACTTAATGACTTAGATTACGTCACAGTAAAATTGAATAAAGAAAATTGAAATTGAGTAAAAAAATGTTCTATACCTATAACACTGTATCGAGTCTGATTGACTGACTGACAACGCGAAGCCTAAACCAGTGGACCTAGATATGACATAGATTTGGAGAGATATCCAGTGGACCTAGATATACCTTGAATAACTACTATCTATACAATATTTAATAACTAAATGAAACTCCAAAATCAACGTCGACGAAGACATGAGGCAAAGCGCTTGTCGCTAAAACTCTCTACAAAAATGTTAACTTCTTGTTAAGTATTTACAATTCGCCGTGTTTAATTATTTAATAAGAAAAAATTGAAAAAACAACTGATACGAATGGGATTCGAACTCACGATCTTCTACGTACCGTGTCGTCGCTCTGACCTCTAAGCCACCGTATCCTACATTCCTACCAGCATCAGTCAAAATTTCAGCTCGCCAGCGCGGCCCCGGCCTAATAAATACAATATTTATAAATATTTAATAAGAAATTTGAAAAAATTCTCACGGCACGGTACGCCAAAGATTGAGGGCTCGAATCCCATCCTTATCAGTTGTTTTTTCAAATTTCTTAATAAATATTTATATTTAATTAGCAAACATGTGCTAATACCTACATGTAAAAAATTCACAAAAATACAATATTTTCTTCCTCAGGTGCCATGTTTTCAATAACGGTACTAAGCAAACGGATGCAGATTGATGACTCGATGCTGTGTCTCATCTCTGTCATCAGCAAGTTCGGCGGTTCTATATGGACAGCGTTTGTTACTACTGACATCGAAATGTACCTCGGTAAGGATTATAACTGCTGGTTGATCATTTTTATTTTTATTAAAGCTAAGTTCTTACTGATTGCTTGCCTGATTTTTTGAGTATTGAATCTGAACCTGGGAATCCGTGCCTCGGATAACACGTTAAGCTGTTGGCCTCGGCTGTCAATTGTAGATCTTTGACAGTCGTTACGGGTAATCAGAAGCCCGAAAGTCTGACAACCAGTCTTACCAAGCGGTATCGTGTAACCCAGTATCTGGGTTGTGGAGGTCTGATAGGCAGTCGCTCCATGTAAAACACTGGTATTCAGCTGCATCCGGTAAGACTGGAAGCCGACCCCAACATAGTTGGGAAAAGGCTCGCAGATATAAAAATCTGAACCTGGGAAATGCACAATTATAAGTACGTTACCTAGTTATGTATCTGTATTCATTCATACGTAAATAAGGTCTAACTTTATTAATGCTAAATATTTTGAGAAGTTGCTTAGATGTAATAAAATATAACAGATAAAAAATCTATTATATGATATTACATACCTCTCCCTATCGAGAACCAATTCCTTGCTTCTTTTATGTTTTCTGTTTTCCTTTGATTTGTTCTATATACCTAACTTTTCATCTACGATGTTATTTGTGAATGTGTCTTGATGTATAAGGTAGCTTGCCATCTAACTTCTTCTGCCTTTAATACCTTGTATCTTTGTTTGTTTTCGTTCATTTCTAACCTTTTTAATTTTCTGCAACATCATAGTTGTTTCAAAGGCTATCTTTTTATTTTCCTAGAAGTTTAGTGCTGAAAACTAGGTGTAGTCTATTACTTTCAGTTTTGTTTGAATGACTCTTTTGTTATTATTTACATACTTAACTTTTGCAATATCTTGAGCAAATTAAAAATTATACAGTTGGCATACTATAGCCTGTCATCTTTTTTCTTTTTATTCACCATAGCGCTATGACTGAAAACGTACTTATATTTACTTCGATGAAAACTATGAAATGAATAATGAATTAATCACCCCTCCATATACAAAAGCGTCCATCTCCACTTCATATTCCAGTTTATTATGATAATGTGCATTTGAATAATGGTCGGTTCAATGGCGGGTATTAATTTGATTGCGTTCACAATTGCAGTGCCTGTCGCCGAAATACTGAACGCAACCACATTTACGTCACTCCGCTCCATCATATCGAAATTAGTGGAAAAACAGGAAACTGGTTAGTATTTCTTTTACTTTTATAATAGGTATTGAAGGAGAATTCAGAAAGAAAACCACTCACAATTAATAATACATTTATTTTAAAGTACATACCGCACATTTAGAGATAGGCCTGCTGTTCTGTTGGAGTTCGAGGAGTAAGAGAGTCAGCATGCTTTTTTTTCTACGTGGTCTCTCTCAATTATAGCTCTAGGGAGCTCAGACTGATTAACCGGACTTCTAGCGAGACCTAAAAGGCCTCCAGCTAAAGCAATTAAACTTAAAGCAACAGCAGCTAAGGACGCCCCTAATGTGATTCGGGCCTCGGCTTAAGGTGTTGCTTGGGGACATGATAGGGACTAGCTGGATCTGATGTTGATTATTTAGGGACAAACAGACTCAGCCCGGGCTTTAGTTTAGTTTTACCAATCTTTATTATTTTCAAGCTTATCTCGTATCCTTACTTTTCCAGCTAAAGTGAACTCGATGTTTTCATTGACGGAGACGCTAGCATCCTTAGTGTTCCACCCGTTTTATTCCTGGATGTACATGAAGACGCTACATGTGCTGCCTGGAGCTATATTCCTGACCAGCGCGGCGATTGCTATACCACCTTCTATTATACTTATGTAAGTTATAGAAAGTAAAAGAAAGAATACTACAGAAAAATTCCTCCTGACCGAATTCGATCACAGCGGGCAATCTCAATAGACAGTAGGCATCTACGCAGCAGGAGATATCAAAGTGCACAAGTATACAGGTGTGCATTTATTCCCTCTCTCTCATAGTCCGATGGGACGGCAGTCAGTCATGATCGGAGAGAGATCAGGCGCAGGCCGACGACTATACGTACTCTCTCGTATTTTAGATAGAAAAAGCTTTAAGCTATATGTAGATAATTTTTAATTGATGAGAATTTTCAATTTTCTTTACAATTTATACAAATTGCATTGACGATAATTTAGCAAATGAGGAATGATCAAGTACTATTTGTCGATTTTACTACTACTGACTAACGATGAAGGAAAACCTCCTGGAGAAACCTGGACTTAATAGTTTGAAATCGCCAAATCGCAGTGAGCTAGCGCGGTGATCGATCGATGTACGAGAAGACAGTTTCAGGCTGTTTTAATTATTTACTTACTAAATAACGACTTACTTAACACTTTAAATTATTTTTAAGGTTCTTCTACGCACACCACAGAAAAGAGTTGAAGAACACAAGGAAGAAAGCGCTTGAAGCAGAAGAAAAGAAAGATGCCAAAGAGTCCGAAGCTAAAAAGTCCGACCCGTTACAATTTATACCGGCGACGAATGAAATAGAAAAATCTGACTTAGGCATAATCAGTTAGCATTTATCTGAAATCAAGGGGTAATACTAAGTTATTCTCAATAAATATAATTTTAAGATAAAACGAAAATATTTTTAATTTTCCAAATTCGTGGGTGTTATGTTTGTTTCACAACAACCTGTGTTTAAAATAAATTACAAAGGAGATGGTAATGTTTTTATACAATCATGGGCCTGAATGATACCAGATGACAATGAAGAAATAAAAATGTATTACTTATTATTATTTTATGTTACAAAACTATCACACACATCAAAAGATTCAATTTAGTAGATTTTTTTATTTTGAGCACAAAATAATAAAAGATTTGTAATACTGGGCTATGCCGCTATATACCTATTTGCTGAGAGAGAAATTTATTTATACTATATTTTTAATTCATTTTGAATTTTAATTAAAATTTAGATGACTGTGCTTAGGTAGTATATTTAAAAAAAAAATTGTATCTATTGTATTCTCTGCTCTCTTCATAGTGCATCTTTGAATCATTTCACATTTGTCCTTGTGGATCCCGGTGCTTTAATTTTTAAAACTGGTCTGAGCAATTGAGATATCATCCGGGTACAGTTAAATAATAATAAATTATTTGAATTAGCACAAAAAGTATCCATTTACTATTGTTTGTGTGTAATATTTTTAGAATTAGTCTAGTAGCTCATAGCGTCCTACTGCAGGGCCTCGCTGCCCTCCTCCTATTGGTCTCTGGCTACCCCATTTTAACTTTATTTATCAATCATAATTTATGACTAATAATAAATCTTATAATCGATTATAGTAGTGTATAACCTCCTTAGATGTAGGTTATCTAAAGAGGTTAATACATTCAATCGATTTTATAAGATTTATCTTTTTATGTGTGTATTATGTAGAAGATTTTTTTAAATATTTAATTTAATCAATAGTCTTGAATATATTTGTGACCTATTTGTTTAATAACAAACAAAAGATTTAACACACAAATATACCTTTTTTGAGATTATCATATTAAATTAAAATCTTATAATTATGTTACGAATAAAATTATAATAATAGAGATATAAATAATATGTTCCGGTTGCAATTAGGCCCAGTAAACCCCTTCTCCTTTGTATTAAAAAAATACAGCTAAGGTCAAAATCGAGTTATTGTACTATACCTACAATTAATTGTATAAAATAGCAGTTCGAGTATTAGCAACGAAAATATGTGTAGATAAGATTAAAGATTATGAAGTATCAGAATGAATGTGAATATGACAAATTAAGATTGTATAAAGGTCACACCTGTGGTTAACGAAATAAGGTCATTTTTTCATTACTTTATTACCTTATTGACGTTAGTAACTCATTGCTAGCGATAAAGTGTTGTAATATTTATTATCGCGTAATAATATCGTTTGGGGCATTTTTTATAGTATTATATTGATACCAATTACAACAAACTATTATTTTTATTTGAAAGACGCTATGCAGCTTTACAGCCAGCGCCGGCGTTAGGGCCACTGACGCCCTGGGTGTCCACATACGAGTGTTAATTTTTTGCTGGCAATCTCCGGGCTCAAAATATGACCTAATGTCCTAGGAGAGTATTTTCCTTGTGTATGAATGGTTCGCAGTTGCAGGAATTTTACGCACCTAAATTAAAAATAAATACATACGTAAGTACTTACGTGTGTTGCAAAGGTTTTTAAACATGTATGTATGTGGAATAAAGACCACATTATTTAAAGACCACAGAGTGTTTTGGTGCAGATATGCTGTGATTCATGTAGATTAAGAATGTTTGTACCTACAGTGAAATAAAATTGATTATAGTTATGGTTTTATTCTACTAAACTATTTTAATCCCAGTTGATTCTATGGAAAAAAATGGCTTTTATGGCCTACATAGCCCTCAATAGTTCTTTTTTTTATTAATTTCGAGACTTTTAACTTTATAAAAGAAGCTGCACTAGTGACGTCAACAGAAGGCTGGTTCTAATCCTGTTAGCAGTCAATTCTTTATTCATAAAGATTCAACACTAGCCTCTGTAGAAAATAGAGTAAATCTTGTAGAATTTCCTGAAGGAAAGGAAAATTCTCAACACTTTGTGATTGCATGCTTTTAGCACCATCTTTTATGAAGCCGAAGTTACGTTGCATTTTGATAAACTTTTGACAAATAAAACCTGTTCAGATCAGAACATATAAAATAATATTGTTTAGTGTTTTTAAGATGTTTGTGGCAACATTTAAAATTTTAATTGGTTTGTAAAGTGGCAACACTTTTTTCTTCCCTCTATTTCCGGCAGCCATTGCAACTGGTGCTCGCTCGTTATTTCTAAAGTGTTAAAATTGTTTTACCTGGAATAAACGCAAGATTCCTACAAATAAACACGCATTTTTATTGTACAAAACCGCTTTTAACAAAATAATAAGTAATTGGTATCTTAAAATATCCAATATAATTATTTAGCTAAATGAAAATAAATATTTTACCATTTTTAAAATTATTCATCTGCCTAGCCTTTTCCCAATTGTTGGGGTCGGCTTCCAGTCTTACCGGATGCAGCTGAGTACCAGTGTTTTACATGGAGGGACTTCCTCCACAACCCAAATACTGGGTTACACGATACCCCTTGGTAAGACTGGTTGTCAGACTTTCGGGCTTCTGACTACCCGTAACGACTGTCAAAGATCTACAATTGACAGCCGGGGCCAACAGCTTAACGTGCTATCCGAGGCACCGATAGTGATAATTAATTTATATTTCATTTCATTTAATTTTGAAATTATTATCCGTAACAAATAGACAGACGTTTTGGTTTTTCCAACATGCAAATAACCATATCAGCTTACGAAAAGGAAAAATTTTCGAATCATAGTCAGCCACTTAAGTTTATTTATTTATAGACAAATTAATTTAGCCATTTTGAAGTTTATCTCGGACAAACATACAGACTTTTAGATAGATAAAAACAAAAATAAAACAACTAAAAATAGCCACATATCGAATTCATAGCCAGAAACTTTAATTTACTTTTATGTACGGTAGAGAGACGAAAGTCCATTAGCACTACTAACACACACCTGAAATGATGTGTTTCGAAAAGTAACCTATTATAATTATGTTAATATTCCTTTGCTTTTATTATCATGGAATCTAGTTATTGAGTGGTGCAAAGGAACATTAATATAGCGTGCTAATGGTTTATTGTCTCTGAATGTATATATCTAATTTTGTTACTATAGTTATGGAAATTTGATAAATTTTCTTAGTATAAAATAAAGTCAACGGGTACCCTCATCGCGGTTGCACAAAATAGCAGCACATGCTCACAGCACATCATACATTCAGTTAATCGCAAGTTTCTGTGCCGACAGACAATCTATATAAGTCGTGGTTACCCAATTATGTGATGGGAGTAACGAACGGGGAAATAGGCGAAAAAATATTATATTTTCTTTCGATTTTCAGACATTTTCATACCTGATGATGATACATTACATTGCTTGCAATGTACAGGAAAATTTAAAATATACCCGATCTAGTACTAACTTTGTACTATGATCCAAGTTCTACGAATTTGACTGAGCTTAACAAAAAAAAACCACAACAAATCTAATTCCAATAAAGAAAAAGTAAATACAAATAAAGTAAGTAAAAGTAGGCGCTATAACATACAACCAAAGAGCCTAACTAACGTCAATAAAGAGGTTCTTCTGTTAGAAATTAAAAGATATTCTTATAGTATTCTAATCGTTGTATTTCTTAAGACTTCACGTGGGCGGAAGATACGGTACCGCATTCCATGCACAGATCACTATTTTCTCGTAATTAAGATTGCTTCGGACGTCTACCGTCTACGCCACCTCCGCTGCCTCCGCCGCTTCCGCCGCCTCCACTGCCTCCGCCGCTTCCGCCACCTCCACTACCTGCTCCGCTTCCGCCACTTCCACCGCCACCGGCGCCACCGCTACCGCCACCTCCACTGCCTCCCGCGCCACCGCTACCGCCACCTCTTCTGCCTCCCGCGCCACCGCTACCGCCACCTCCACTGCCTCCGGCGCTACCGCCACCTCCACTGCCTCCCGCGCCACCGCTACCGCCACCTCCACTGCCTCCCGCGCCTCCGCCACTTCCACCGCCACCGGCGCCACCGCTACCGCCACCTCCACTGCCTCCCGCGCCTCCGCCACCTCCGCCGCCTCCGGCGCTGCCACCGCCTCCACTGCCTCCGTCGCTTCCACCACCCCCACCGCCTCCACTGCCTCCGGCGCTTCCACCACCTCCGCCACCTCCGCTACCACCGGCGCTTCCACTACCTCCACTGCCTCCGCTTCTTTTGCCGCTTTCGCTGCTTTCTGCGCTTTCGCCACCTCTACCGCTTCCGCTGCCTCCGTCGCTTCCGCCAGTCATTCTTACTAGAGCTCCGTAGGCGGTACTAGATGTCTCTTGACGACAAAAAGCGAAAACTTTTCCCTTCTTTAAGTCAAGTTGTTCAAGTTAATATCAATAATAATTTTGAACAGGTTTGTAGATAATTCCTTACTTTGAATATATATCGAGCTGATAAAACGTATGACATTAAAAAATTAAAACGTTTATATAATATGGCGACATTATGTCATTGAAAACACGTTTCGTTGTACATTTATTTTATCAGCCATAAAGATTATAATTTTATTATAACTATCAGAGCACTTTCATTAAATTATCCTTTGTTACAACAAATTGAAAATTAAACGTGACGCCTTTGTTATTACCTATCACAGAGGTGACAATAATTTATGACTTATTGATATTGAATCATGACACGTCAAAAAATTAGACACAATACAAAAACCTTGTTATATGTCATTGGGATGCAAACGATAACCTTAAGGATATAAAAATTCTAGTTCACTATGGCTGTAATACGTACCTATTGGGATCATTAAAATAAACTTTTGTATTACAACATTTGACTGAACAGTTCCATCAAATTGGTCAAGAACGTTCCTATTTTAAAGTTAAATATCCTATTAAACAAAAAAATATTTGAAGCATGATATGAACTTGCGACCTTTTGGTTATTCCTTAATCAAAAAATAACTGAATTTCGAATCGATATTGTTTTTCTAGCTATAGCTATAGCTCTAAATAGTTTAGACCGATTAACCGGACCTCTAGCGAGACCTAAAAGGCCTCCAGCATCAATTACTCGTATCTAATTTTAAAGCAACAGCAGCTCAGGGCGCCCCCTAATGGGACTCGGTTTAGGGCTCGGCTTGGAGACATACTAGGGCCTTACTGGATCTAATTTTGATTATTTTGGGACATGTTTATGGCCAAAGGCGCGGCGCCCGCGCCGGCCTGAGTGCTTGGTTTTTTGGTTGGTAAGGCATTTTTGTCTTGAAAAATAACAGGATTATAATTATTGGGTTCGTGATCCAAGAGTATGCACAGATTTTGCCATACAATAAATTCATCTTTTCCTTTCTTTTCTTTTTCTTCATTCTTCTTCTTCGATTCTTGCCCTTGACCCATAATTGTCTCAACTAGATTACGTATACCAAATATTTTTTAAGCTTAAACTTTATTTGGTTATCTACTTTTTAAAACCCGTTGTTTTTATATTTTTTTTCTTACTAGTGTGCTAAGATTTACAATTTATGATAATATTATCATAAATTGTTATGATTTATGACAGGTAAGAACAAATATAGTATATCTGCCTTGCCTTACCCTTTGTTCTGTACAGGCGTGACATTACGTTCGCGCAATTTCCTTATCAACAACATAGGTGTATGGGAAATAAACTTAATGACTGCTATTACTAAATTGCCTAGTTAGATAATTATTAATTTACTACCATCAGATAAGTTAGGATTAGTCTACAAAGATATACATGATGTATTATAAGTATTTCTTTATACTCCTTATATTACAATATTATGCATAACTGATAATTGTTTGCATCTATCACAAAGACTATTATCATTCAGTTTGTGTTTACCTACTGTAATATCTACATGTGACAAACTACTGAATTATACTAACATAAATGATTGAAAGACAGTAATTGAAATAATGGCTCCTGAAAATGAAAGACACGATGGCGAAGAAGAATATACAGAAGAAAACCCTCTCAGACAAGATGTTACAAACGACAAAAGTGAAGATAAAACCAGTTTTCGTGAAAAAGTTGCTGATATGTTTATGAATATCACTGTTGAACCCTGTTTATTATTATTTGTGTTAACAATGATGATCAATACCACTGCTTCACAGAATCTTATTCTAGAAAAAGCCTGCCGGGTGAACCTCAACTTTACGGAAGAAATATGCGACTCATTAAAGATGCAAGACGTTTCTAATAAAAATGAATATGAAAAAGAAACCCAAAAATTAATGGCATCAGCTCTATCTTGGAGGACCTATTTAGCCACTACTCTTCCCTGTGTATTAGCTCTTTTTGTTGGATCATTTTCTGACAAAACCGGAAAAAGAAAACTTTTCTTGATCGTGCCTATTTGTGGACAAGTATTCGTCTGCATCAACAATATGTTAAATGTATATTTCTTCTATCAGCTCAGATTAGAAGTTTTTGTCTTTACAGAAGCTATTCTTGAAGGCTTGTCGGGAGGATGGTGTGTTTGCTTCTTGACAGGCTTTGCTTTTATCAGCTCCATTACTTCAGACAAGAATAGAACTTTCAGAATGGGTATAGTAAGTTTTAGTGTAACTGTGGGGTTCCCCATTGGTATGGGAGTTAGTGGTATTTTGTTAAAGAAATTTGGCTACTACGGGTGCTACGGATTAGCAACTGGCATACATATTCTTAACCTTCTATACAACTTCACAGTAATTAAGGATCCTAAAAAAAATAAAGAACAAAAAAAGGTAAGGCTTTAATTATGTGCTTAAGTTTTATAAGTTCGTTATATTATATTAATTAAAGTACAAGACTAAGAAGAAATTTTTCCGTAGTATGAAGATCAAGGCGTTTGTCATATGTTCCGTTTATTCTTCGAGCTGTCTAACGTGAAAGAAACAGTCAGAGTGCTTGTGAAAAAAGCACCCAATAATAGAAGAATACGACTATGCGTTCTGCTTGGAGTCGTCAGCGTACTCTTTGGTCCTATGTTTGGTAAGTAATTTTTTATCTAACGCGTAAGCCACATAGAACAGGCATCTAGCGCTGACGTGGCGCAGACGTCTGGCCGTTTCATTGGAATTTCATGCAAAATATATAATAAATAGGGCGCAATTTAAAACACAGCAAATGGACTGCCGCGTTATATGGCCTCCAAGGCTACTGGCTCTCAATAGGCCGCGATTCGTCATTGCGCGATGTTTTTTCTATATCGCCCGTGCTTGGTCGCAAATAGTCTCGCCTAGTAAGCGGGATAATTTATAAATGCATCCTTGATACAGGCAATAATATTAGGTTGGGCTATGTTTGATAAAAAATGAACTCTAAGTAAGCACTAGTATCTAAGTACACACCACTTACACCATCTTTCTGGTCTTGAAGAGAAATTTAAATAAAAGTATTATTTAAATTTCTCTTTTTAAACCTCTGTCTAGAGAGATAATCTCGAAAAATCTATCTTCTGTCGCCCTGTCATCAGTTCACGCATCCCTAAAATCATTTTTGAGAAATTCTCAATTTGGATTACAGGAGAGGTATCAGTGATGTACATGTCGACGAGGTACAGGTTCAACTGGGACGAGGTGAAGTTCAGCATGTTTCAGACATACAACTTTATTACACACACTTTTGGTAAGTACCTATATTTTTCTTGAACACCTTTTTAAAACTTTCACGGTATTTAATTACACTTAAATTGTCACTTACGGGATTAAAGTTGGGAGTTTGGTACATGGCGCTTGCAACAGTGTCGAAATATCGGTAGCTCATAAGTATAAGTGACACGATATCCCATAAGTGACAATTACAGGAATACTCGGAACCGTATTACTGTTGTATTTACAACTTCCACTGTCGTTTCTTTTGGACCGTTAAAGGTGTTAACTTGAAATTGTCAGAGTTTATATTACTGTGGCCACTATGTTCAAGTTGGAAAATCTTTCTATATAAACCGCACCATTCTCAGTTGCCAAATCGTATGGAAAGGTGGATTTTCCCCTCAAAAAATATTTTGTATAAGATGTTCAATAATTCGCTCTAAAAATTTCTGAGATTATTCGGAATCGGAAAATATTATCTATACATATAATAAAATCGTAACGAAGTATGTATGTAATTGATTGGCGCGAAAACTACTGGACAGATTTAGTTGAAATTCGGCAAATATACTTTTTAAATTCTTAGTCAACTTATAGGGTATAAATTATTACGTTTATAATTATGGGGGATGAGCAGTATTGTAGTAAGCAGCGTATTTCTAGAATTTGCTGCAGAATTGTTGTTGTTGTTGGGAAAAATATTATTAAATTGCAATTTACAAAATATTATCACGCTATATCCACAAGGAGCTAAACATTACATAACATAACATAATAATATCTTTTAGGAACGATTATTTTGTATACATGTCAACGGACTTCATAGCCTTCCGGTCGGGCGAACGCCTTGGAAGTGTAAGGCTTTGGGTTCGATCCCCAGTTCCGCAAACTTTTTGTGGATTCTTTTGTATTTTTTTTTGTCATTGAAATTAATATGTATTTTTGTGGTATTTCATTCTTAATGACTTTTATTACTTACCGGCTGAAACCCGAAGGAAACATGCTTTTTAATAATTTTTCAACTTATAAAAAACGTATATGCAACGAGGTATGCAAGGATCGTAGCAAGTGGAAATCCGTTGTCTCTGCCTACCCCTCTGGGAAACAGGCGTGAGTCTATGTATGTATGTAAAAAACGTCACCACTTTAATTTGAAACATTTATAAAATTTATATTATTTAAAACATAGTGTTCTAGATGGCGTTAGAGTCTATTTAGATCAGCGGAATTCTTTTTTAAATATTTCAATTTGAAACCCGAAGGAAGCAACGCGCATCGTGTGGGATTATACTTTTAAAAATTTCAGCTTATAAAAAAAATCCGCTTTAATTTGAAGCATTAAAATTATTATTATTTAAAACATAATATTTCCTTTTTCTTAACTAGATGGCGTTAGGAGTCGATTTAAATCTGAGGAAAAATAATTTTCTTGGATACTCCTGATGGGACAGGAAAAATATTTATAACCACTGGCATCCTTGCAGCTTGGCAAAATTACAATTGCAGTAGCGTCTTCGGCGATTACTGCCACGTTGTTTTCTGGTGACAAAACAGCGCACACCATGTTTAGGATTCCCATCATTTTACAGAGCAACGAAACACCTGTTTGTGATGTGTCACGAAATAGTGACAAGGCAGGCATTTGCTTAAGAATTGTTCTTTGATCGTATGATGGGATGAATGTATAATGGCAAACAGAAAAGCAGTTGATGCGGTACACAGAACTCTAAAAGACATCCGTAGGAACCAACACATAATGGGTGGTGTCACAGTTATGTTCAGCGGCAATTTCCACTGAACGCTGCCTGTGGTGACGCGAGGAACTGGGGCTGATGAGGTGAATGGTTCTTTGAAACGATTATTTTTATGATCCTGTATTCATAAGTTGAGCTTGACAATAATTATGGGCGGCTGAGTAGGAATCCACATGCTCAAGAATTTTCCAACTCAAAACGCCCAAAAATAATCAAGCTGCAGCAATCAACGAATGCATTCTTTTATAAATGAAAGGGAATGAAGTGTTTTACACATTTATAAACACTGTTGTCAATCAAGATGACGCCACTCATTATCCTGTAAAATTCCTGAATTTCCTCACTGCAAGTGGACTTCCGACGGACGTCATTAAGTTGAAGGTCGGTGTCCCGATTATGCTTCTTCGGAACTTAACGCCTTTGAAATTGTGTAAAGGGACCCAGAAAATGATGGCCTGATGGCTTAATGTAAATTATCTGCAAATCATCAAGGCGCAAATTCTAACGGGTTTCGGTATTGGCGAGACAGTGTTTACACCATGTACCACTAATTCTCCACATTTATCCCTTTCAATTTAAGCGAGTGTAGTTTCCTGTGGGCGTTTGTTTCGCCATGAGAAGTCTGCGAGTGTCGATCTCAGGACCAGCTTCTCCTCACATAGACTGTATGTCGTTTGCTCTCGGGTCACCAGTCCTGACTCTCTGTACATTTTAGCTCCCGAGAGCAAAACTACAAACAAAGTAATCTGTATGTTTTTCTAAATATCCTGGTTCGGATTTGATATTGATACGAAACTTTTGTTCTTTTACATAGGTTTTTCGCTTTATTAGGTCAGAAATTATGCAATAAAATATGCGAAGCGCACTTATAACTTTTTCGTTTGCCCTATACATTAGTAAGACTTAAATATAAAACTAATCTTTGTTGGAATAATTGCTCTCAAATGTGCAAAACATATACAATACAATAGGTATATTTAAAAAAATCTCTCATTCTCTCCTGTGCAATAATTATTCCCACATGATAGTGGGGTCTGCTTTTCGGGTTTTTCGCTACCCCTTCGCTCTATCCATTGCATCGTCCTGGATAATGTTTAATGGCAATATATAATGTTTTCAATAATAAATATTTTGGATAATTTAAATGTTTATGCACATGTTTTGCTTAATAAGAAACTCGCAAAAACAACTGACTTGGGCGGACTTGAACTGTCATATCATAACATTACTAATCTGCACTAATAAAAGTTTGTGAAGATGTTTGTTACCTAAACACTTTTGATTTGAATAGAACTCGGTAAACATAAAAACCATATTTCCTGGATTAACAAAAAATATAAATTTTATCCTGGTTCAACATCCACGCGGGCGAAGCTGCGGGCAAAAGCTAGTTCTATAATAATAAATTCTTAGAGCCAACTATTTATCACCTTATAGTTCTAGCAATTATTTGCTTGTTTATTTTTTACACTAGCGGTCCTGTAAGGTCGAGCACAAGAATAATAACTAACTATATATACACCTAGAAATAAACTATCTATATAAACTAATTAAAAAGATAAACTTAATCCAAAAGACCGCTACCTGTAGGCAACGTTCCCAAAATGCTAGCTGCGTTGCCTCGCTGGATGGCAATACTAAGCCTTTGGGCCAGATACAGACCAGCATTTTCGACCTTTTATCTATTTCATTAATAAACTAAAATACCAATATTAGTGATGAACTGCTAAAAAAAAAACTACAACCATTGTCTATAACGTTTCAGGTACGATATTCTCAATAGTAGTGTTCAGCAAATATCTGCAGTGGCATGATTCCTTACTGGGCATCGTATCAACACTCAGTAAGATTGCTTCATCCTTCGTCTACTGTTTCGCTCCGAATGAGAAAGTATTTTATATTGGTAAGTAGTTTGTTATAATTAAGTAGTTCTTGAATTTATTCGATTTTTTTTACAAGGAAACTGTCGGATCGGGTTCGATTTCGATCAAGATACACTGAACTTTCTACTTTTAAATTGTGCATAGTGAACTAAACTTTATTATTTATTCTATGAACTGTATCTCCATTGAATTTGCCAGCACAGAAAATGAGGCACGAAGTCGCGTACTTGCACGCGTCTTTCACCGACTGTTTCGAGCTTAGACTTGCGCTTAGGCTTTAATTGGTCGCGGAGAATTTGATATTTTAATCTGGGTTAGTGTGCATCTAGCTAGTAAAATACAGATTTAACATTTTATCGCCAAAAAAGTCTAGGCAAAGAATAAAATATTAATTATTTTATACTTTGCGTAGACGTATTTCGAATTCTCTGAAACTTTTCACTTTATGATCTACTACCTACTCAGTAAGGTCTGTCTTTATCTTATCACGTATTGGAATATTCTTTGTATAATATTAAAATAAAAAAGATCACGCGATCATAATACGATAAGCGTTACAGTAGAAATAGGTAGTACAAATAATAATCATAGCAGATTCGTTCGTGTTTCGATAAAGTAGCAGTCTATAATACCGACGCTCACGTTTTGCGCAAAGAATATATTCAAATGTAATTTTAGCCAACTATGCAGGAGATGTTATAGTACACAAGTGTGTGCGCAAACACAGGTGCACTCTCTATTCCCCGCAATCCGACACGACCGGAGAGAGAGTCATGTATCCCAAACTTTGTTGGGGTCGGTTTCAAATCTAACCAGAATATTTCTACCGGATTGCCATTCCCTCGGAGTATAAAAGAGAGAGAATTGAGATTGAATATCTCATAACAAATTTAATGTAGTTAGCAAGTTTAGCTGCTGATATGATAATGAGATTATTTAATGGTATTTATTATTAAAAGCTTTTATGTATGTATGTTTGTCCGGATGGAATCTTGCAATCTGAATTAGAACCACATCTTCTTATCCTATGGAGTTGAATTTTTGCATGATAGTTTGGTTCCGATGACAATGCATTTTTATGGTAAGCATGACTTGAATTGACGGATTAGCTTCAGATAAAGGAACTCTTCAGCTGGTTATACATATATACAATTAGTTTTGATATTCCTATATAAAACTTGGTTAAAAACGTTGTTTATATAAAAACTCATTTATTTTCAGCACCACTAGTTGAAATTCTTAACGGTACGTCATTTTTGGCAATGAGAGCGATGATAACGAAGCTTGTGGAACCTAATGAATTAGGTAAGTGTAACTTAGCTTTATTATTTGATAATCAATTTAGATTTTAAACGCATTACGTTTGGTGATATGGTGAAAAAGGGCTGTTACTTACTCCGTTGGCTCAGCGACCCAAAGTGTGTCTTGGCCTCCGATACGACATTCCTCCACTCCTTGCGATCCTTCAAGGTTTCTCGCCTATTACTGGCTTGAAGTCCACAAAGGTCGCCTTCAACTGCATCACTCCAGCGATATCCAGCAGGACGACCAACCGGCCGTTTACCCGCTGGTCGACCCAGTTAGGCTCTCTTTATCCGCGATCTTCTGTCATCCTTTCGACGGGGCCCAGCCACCGCAGTCTGTGCGAATTTGTTTCCGCTATGATGTTAGTAATTATGTGATGTTATGATGTAAGTCTAGCAAGTCCGTCAGCAAGTCATCAGCAGTTTATTAGCATTCGGCTGTCAATGCAGGGCAAAGGCCTCTTCTCATAGAGAAGGATCGAACATTAATCTCATTAGCTAACGTGGTGATTAATACTCGATCCTGCATTGCAGATATACTATCGAGGACAATGCCGGTGCACCACTTTTAAGGTTAGAATCGCTTGCATCCGGCGTCTGAACGTAGCGCTAGCCCCGGCCCTACGCACGTAGCATCGTTCAAAGTATTTTGACCGCAATGTGGTGCACCGTTCGTGTCCGCGATAGTGCGTCAGGCGTGTTGCCAATTTCATACGTTAAAGTCTGGGTTTTCTTTCAATGTTTCTCTTCACTGTTAAACAGTGGTTAATCTAAGACGTTTACTAAGAAAGTAAAGAAAAATATTAAAAAATAAAATAAATTAATTAAAAATAATTAAAATTAAATAAATTAAAATTAAATAAAATAAATTTAATTATAGGTAAAGTGAATTCCCTGGTGGGTCTGGTGGAGAACCTGATGCCTCTCCTGTACGTACCGTTGTACACTAGAGTGTACGCAGAAACTATGGAGGTCCTACCCGGTTTCGTGTTTCTCTTAGGAGCTGCCATGACTCTGCCTGCTGTCATAGTTCTCTGGTATGTATTTAATGAAGAAAAATTGTGGTTTTAGCACGAATAGTGGCTTCAACGGAGTAATAGAAACCTCTCTCAGAATATCGGCGTCAAGTAGCAATATTCGTACGTTGATTCGTACGGTTAGTGAGAGCGCAGGCGCAAAGTATATTTTATTTTATGTTATTTAACTTATAGCTAGAATGTACATATTGAAACAATTATAATTACAAACTTGAAGGCCATTTAAAAGTTTTCACTGATAGTATTCATTTAGCCAAATAAGGTGTTATTAAAATTTAATCAATTTAGTAAATTTACGTGGATTTCCTAATGGAAAAACCAAATAACATATTGCCCGACCCGGGGATCGAACACAGAACCTCGTGCTCAGCAGTCGCGCATGTTCGTAATAGTCTGATATTTAGGGAAGGAAAAATTGGAAGTTACACAGAAATATACCTAAATATTTAATAAGAAATTTGAAAAAAAAATCAATATTTATATTTAATAAGCTAACATGTGCTAAAACATGTAAAAAATTCACAAAAAATATTAGTTACACAGAAAATTGGACAAATCGAAAAAAAACTAAAAGTGCTTATTTCTATGATTTTGTAGCAGATATGAGTCAACGTCACATTAAAAAACTCTAATATTTTTTCTTTCTTTTTTAGCTGGTTCTTCTACGACCACAGAAAAGAAGTAAGAAAACTGAAAAAGTTATCGAAAATAACTAATATAGTTACTTAGTATTTAAAATCTAGGTATTAGTTATAGCTTACTTTATCACTCTGTATATAGTTTAAATAAAGAAAATAATATACCTACTAATGCTTTTTTAAACGTATTTTATTTATGTAAAGGTTTAAAATGTAGATTTAAAATTTAGGGCAATCTGCTCATAGAACTATTTTGGTCACAACGAAGGTAATACTTTCGGTTCCTAAACCAAAATACTTCACAGAGATCTTCGTGGCTAAGAAATTTCGTTACCGTCGCCTTAGAGTGATAACCCTATTTTTTTTGTGGCTGAGTGGAGTCAAAAATGTCTTCCGCATACCGCACGTCCACACCCACTAAAGACATTTCCCCCCTGCGTATTCTTCGCACTGTATCGGATGGGGCCGTGTACTGCAACCGAGAGTGAAAACCCTGGGAACGCAATTTTGGTTAATTATGTTTTATCATAATGAGTCAATGGAGGCGCCATTGGTGTGGCTAATTCTGGGAGCGTCCGGTTTAGTAAACACCTTACGATAAAATAATCTGTATCATCGTCACAACGAAGAATAAGACCTCTAGGCTATCACGACACTGTCTTTATTATACTACTAAGATAGGAAACAAGCATATTGCATCACCCCTTAAAGTAAGCGGTTACCATCATCTATAGACGCTTGCAACATCAGGGGTATCATGGTACGTTGTGAACCCTGTGCTTAAGGAACTAATTTGACAGCTTTAAAAATATAAAAGCTCAAAAAATCGTCTCTTGATTTCTGTTAAAAATACAGATGGCGGATCTAAATTAGTTTATAGCGTGTGCAAGCAAATAGCAACCTTGTTTAATTGTTCATGAGAAATGCAAAATTTTCGGAATTTAAAAAGGGTAGAAGACAATAATTATAAATAAAATCAAAGCTAGCTTTTCGAGTCAGATGCGCACGAGTCAAGTGGGCTATAGCCCTCGTTATACACACAATCTATCACTCATTCTAAATCACTCAATCAATCAATCTATATCACTCGTTATTCGTACATCATCAGTATCATCGTATGAATAACGGGTGTACACGATATTAAGTGTACACACATCTAACGTACAGTTTTATTTATCTCTTTCAGTATTACGGGTTTATTTACATAATGTTAATATTATTAAAATTAAATCTCATAACCTAATTACGTGTCATTGTGTTTAACGTTATACCTATCTACATAATATTTATTTGGTACATTTACTCTTATCACCAAAAATGTGTCACAATCCAAAATATTTACTAAAAGAATAAATATTGAATGACAAATAACTAAATGTTATTTTCGATTCGACGAAATATGAATTATGATATTCCATTATGTTTACCGGCTTGATAAGTTAAAGTAAGTTGGTATCAAAACAGAATAAAACTTGGTTTACCCAAACGAGTACAAAAACAGTCTAGTACGCGTCACCCCGACTATTATGTTTGTAGAGCCACTTGCCAGCCGTGCCCGCGTTCATTTAGATCTTTCTAAAGAGTCAAGGTGTCGTCTTGCTGAATGTTGTCTCATTAACATGTCTGCTACACCTTTTTATGATGCTCACTACACTACATAATTAAGAAACGCAAATTGTTATACTCCTAAAATAAAATATGTAATCTAAATGTAAAATATCTGTTTACAAGTTACATGTCAATGAGAAATACAAGAACAAAGACTATAAATTGTTTTATTATAGAGCATTAGATTGATAAAAATCAGATGAACGCAATTGGCTCCTGAGATGCTCCTTATCTCAAACACTCGAGAAATAACTCTGTAAATATTGAAACGGATTAAGTAATAATATTACTGGCACTACAATAAACAGTTGTAATACAAACAAACGCATTTCAGGGATACTATTGTTGAATATAATCATTACATTGACTACTGACATCTAAGAAACTTGATAGATATGTAAAGAAAAATCGGCAAAAATGGATCCTACAAAAAGTGAGCCTGAAAATGTTAATGAAGAGCAAATTATCGAACATAAAAATAAAGATGATGATGAATCTTCTCCTTTGAAACCCAATTCTGAAGTAAATGACAAAGTCGAGAAAGATGAAACCAAAGAAAAGCTAACTCTCAAAGAAAGACTTAAATTCATCAAAGAAAACACAACAGTGGAGCCGATAATGGCGTGCTATGTTATGCCTAGTGTTCTCGCATCGTTGGCAATACAAAATTTAAATTTAGAAAAAGCTTGTAGAGTCAATCTGAATTATACTGAAGAAGTATGCGATGCTTTAAATCTAAGACAGACGGAAAATTATACATTCGAAGAAGAAGAAGTACAAAGACTTACAGCAAGCATCTTAATATGGAAGAATATAATTCAAACTGCTATACCTCTACTACTAATCCTCTTTGTTGGAGCTTGGAGCGATAAAACTGGGAAGAGAAAAGCATGCATTCTGTTCCCCATAGTCGGAGAATTATTAAGTTGTCTTGGCTTCATTGTGAACACCTATTTTTTCTACGAGTTGCCCGTGGAAGTCACCGCATTGACTGAGTCCATATTCCCTGCTATCACTGGAGGGTGGTTCACGAACTTTATTGGTGTTTTTAGTTATATTGGTGATATCACGACTACAGAAAACAGGACCTACAGAGTGGGATTGGTGAATATGTTCATGTCATTAGGCTATCCTATAGGAAGCGCTTTGAGTGGTGTGCTGTTATCATGGGTGGGATATTATGGAGTATTTTTAATATCTGGATCTTTGTATTTGTTCAGTTTGATATATGGTTATTATTATTTAGAAGAGCCGAGACAAAGAGCTGAAAAGAAAATTGTAAGTATCGCTTTATTTATAAAGATTGGTTATTTGTAAGTTATTTAGTTTTTCAGTTACTGGGTCCTAAAAACCAGTGTATTCTTAACTGAAATGCAAAAAGCTTGTTTGTGTTGATTATCATTTTTATTGGTAGTATATTATTATAGTATTTTGTTTATTTTAGTTAGTTGAAAATATTTTAGGATTTTAAAATGAATAATAAAATGGCGATTGCGAAGTATTTTCTATAACAAAACCTAAATGATGTTTTTTCAGGCAAATCAGCACAAGAAAAAAAAAGCTTTTATTCGAGAGTTCTTCGATTTTAAATCTGTGATGGACACATTCAAGGTAGCTTTTAAAAAGGGTGCAGGCAATAGAAGGCTGCGAGTTTGTCTGCTGCTTATTGTAGTGTGCGTGGTATTTGGGCCTTTACATGGTAAGTGCCACTCGATGCACCGTACACCTTAACCGTATCTCTCAAGTTCGTTGTAATTTGTCTTTCGAAATGATTAGTGGATATGAGAAATTTCGATATAGGAAAGGTGTCGTGTTAGCGCATTGGTTTCGGACCCGCTTTGAGTTGGAACTTGGCATGTACCAATGCGACTTTTCCAATGTCATATGTACTTTCTTAGTTAATCTAAGACACCACTGACTAACAGTAAAGGAAACATCGCAAGGAAACCTGGACTTAACAGTCTGAAATCGCCAACGCAATCGCCAAGAAGTGAGCTAGCGTGGTGATTAATGCTCAATCCTTCTCGCTATAAGAAGAGGCCTTTGCCCTGAAGTGGAATAGTTATAGGCTGATTAATATAAGAAATTTGAGTCTATTGAGATGAAGACGCTAGGACCGTGTGTGCCGGGAGCCATACAAATTACAAAAGTCTTAACCTGGGCGTCTAGTCACGGCATCTTGTGACCAAAATGCTGGTCTTTCTACCGTAAAGGCTAAGTACAGCCATAGCCAACAATGCATGTTGCCTACAAGTAGCGGTCTTTTAGATTAAATTTTTATTTTTATCCTATTTTTACGAGTTTATTTAGTCAGATAAATGTGTCAAATGCAATGTTTGTTAAGAAATTATTAAATGAAAAATAAAAACTTTAATTTCGTAAATTAATTTACGAAATAATTAATAAGCATTATTATCACTAAAAGTTACCGAGCGAGCAGCCCTGCCCATTACGGCATTGTACAAAGTAATCTCGTCTTCAAACGTACAAATTACTATTTAATTTGTTACTTTCATAGCTTTCCTTGTTTCTTAAAATATTTCCTTTTGAATTTTATCTTTATAAATCTGTATAACATTTAAAAAGACTCCAGCCATTTATCGGCTCCAAATACAAAACGGGACGAGATTGTAACAAACAACTCTAAATTTTAATATTTCCAGTACGACTACGTCATTTTTTCTACCCTCTAATTTAAATAATTTTCCATAATAAAAAGAATTCTTACGATTCCCCCGTGCCTTCTAAAATGTTCAAGGGTAGCGCTCACGAAGAATGGGAACGATAAAAGACGTATATTTATAACAATACACTTAAGTAGGTCAATATAAGTGGTTTCTTTACATTCAGTTAGTCATTTACTGCTGGACTTTAAAAAGCTACAAAAAAGGCTCTCATAAAGGAAATTAAGAAACAAAATACAGCTTTTACTACATCTACTGGTATTGATACTAAAATAAAAAAAGACAAATTATAATTTAAAAGACAAATGCCATTTATTTTTTAGTTTAAGTTTGTTTTTTTTTATATAGGGGCTTATATCCAGAAGTCATGCTAGCCTCATACGAAAAGTTAAACTATATCTTACCTAAATTAAACTTCACATTAAATGTTACTAATAAGATACAATTTACAGGTGAATATTCAATAATGTATCTGTTCGTGAGATACAGATTCAACTGGGATGAAGTGCAGTTTAGCATGTGGTCTACTTATGCTATTGTCACCAATTTGTTAGGTAAGTAAAGCATTTTTTACATTAAAGGGTTGCGCAATGCACAATGACAGACCTATAACACCTATAACATTCCTAACTTGTCCAGTTATTTACTTGTATTACCTTGTAGTCCTTCTATTACATTAAAGGGTTTGGTGAAACGGTATAAACCTTCTTTTTTCGCCTGCCCTGTGGTTCTATCCCCACAATTGAACGTCGATGTTACGAATGAAGAACATCGAACGTAAACCTTACCACCAAATGACTACTGTTTAAGACTTAGTGTACTTAGTGCTTTCGGCAATCCATAAAAAAACAATCGAAAAAAAGGTGATTTAACAAACGAGAATAACTAATAAACGATATCCCATCCGTCAGTCGAAGATTCGTCGTTCGAAATAGGATTGTTCCCCTGGTTGCATTTTACTTGGGACCGGCACAAAATGTCTTCCTTTCTCATTCTCATCTATCAACTGTCATCTGAGCAATAACTCCTTTTACATTCATATCATCCCTCACACAATCTATCCATCTTTGCATTGATCTTCTCCCCTTTTCTTCACAAACATTCATAACTCTTTTATTCATCTTCTAGCCTTTTGTTATAATGTTTTCAGGTACATTTTTCTCGATTACTCTGTTCAGTAATTATATGAAGCTTGACGATACTCTTCTTGGCATCATCTCGAACACCAGCAAGATCATTGCTGCTTTCGCGTACGCCTTCGCTAGAAACGACTTGGAAATCTATTTAGGTAAGTAAGGTACAGAGATTTTTAAGGGACGATTCACACCGATCGGCTGGCTGTGAGTTGGGCCGCGTTGGAGAAGATGCGTACCGTGTCACCAGCTGGCTGTCAGCATCTGCCGACATGCTGCCACGCGTCGCGTCGAGTGCGTAGCTGATAGAACATCTCTGATCGTGGCATACTTTGCCGATCTATAAGTGGGAATGGGTCTCCAGTTCTATTCATTAACGGTAGGACAACAACCGTAAGAATACTGTTATTTTGCACCGATTTTATATTCTGTGATAGAAAGGGTCAAGCTGGTCCTTACGTGCTCAAACCACCAGGCTCTACGAGCACAATATTTGAATTTATTTCATATTCGAATTTGAAAACTTATCAGCGCGATTCAAAAATCGATTCCCAGGTCTCGTACACTTAAACCATAACATACGTATCGTATGGTTTTACGAACAGATTACTACACTAAACTCTCCGTGAAACAGCTGAGTCGTAAACACGCGGTCCTTCAGAACTTTCGAATAGTTGTAACTTATACTACGTTAAGGTTTACGTTTAATTAATTCTAAAACGGCTCCGTAAACGATTCATAGTTTACTATAGTTAGTTTAGTGTTTGGAGCGATTTAAGAGTTGATTGCTTTGTGGGATTGTTTTAAACTTCATATTGTTATGTATTGATTGCTTAATTAATGAATAATACCTTTAATTAATAACCATTAATGGTTAGTCGTATGGCCGTCGACTGGCAAGTAGTCAGAGGTCTTTGGTTTTCTGGCTTTTGGTTATGTGCTTATATTGTGCGTGCGTTATCACTTCGTGCCTCGGAAAACATGTTAAGCCGTTGGCCCCGGCTGTTACGAAGACTTTTAATAACCGATATAGAGAGTCAGTAGTGTCAGTACCCTCATAAAATCTGACAACTGTTCTAACTTAATTACAAAATCAAATACTGACCAGTAAAAGTGTTCCTCAAATCGCAAATTTTAAAAGTTTTTTTTGTTTGTTTGTAAGTATAGATAGCGCTATTTTAGTCATTATTTCTGTTTCTTAGGTGCAGTTACATACCTACACATGATTAAACTATGCATACCCATATTAAACTTAATATTCCGCGAATCCGCGACACATATACGCCGCTAATACGCTCATTCTGTTTAACTGCGCACTGCTCTAGACAAATACAAAGACTTTATCTTGAAAAGCAATAAATAGATCTCCTACGTCAGTACTAAGCAAATATAAATGCATGTATTTTGCTAAACGTATCCATCAATCAATTGCTCCAGACGTTAGCGTTGAACTAGCAATATTCGAAATTACTAGGTGAAGTTAGACCCATTTGTCTTTATTTCAATATTGAAAGAATTGCGTATGAGAAAGCAAGATGGCGGTTCGCGACTGAAGGCTTGGTCTCGGTGTATTAAGCATAGTGATGACTAGATGAGGATTTTTTTAAAGGGTTGACCCCAGATCCAATGAAGGGATACCTTTGCCCTACACTAGGACACAACAGGCTCAAAATAATATCAATCGAATTTCGATCGCAGCGGCCAATGTCAGAACAGATATTAGATATTGACCGGGAATTGGAACACGATAATATATTATACACATATATAGATATTATATTGACCGGGAATTGGAACACGATAATATATTATATATCGTGTGACCGTCTGTTTATATTCGATAGTAAGGGCTTGGATTGGATTGCCTTCAGGTGGCTTATGTACCCTATTTTGACACTACACAAATATGCGATTAATCATAATTCTATTATAAATATTGCTCATATCAGAGCAATATTATGTAGGTATATAAGTATCTTGTAATCGCGTTTCCGAAAACGGCTCTAACGATTTTGATAAAATTTATAATGTATGGATTTACGAGAGCGATATCGTTGGCGTTGGCTGTCCTAAGCAGAGCTCGGTCGCACAGGTTCTATGTTATTAACCGATTAAAAAATAGGAGGACATTCTAAGGGTTTAACCAACAAAGCAATTTTCATTATCCGACATAAATATAAAGAGATTCGTATTTTCAACTGAAGCGGGCAGGACTCAGTAGCTTAATTGGTAATGGTACGGCACGCCAGGGATCACGGGTTCAAGTCCCACCCGAGTGAGTTGTTTTTGCGAGTTTCTTATTAAATAATTGCATTTAATAAGGATAACGTCTTATATCATGAAGGAAGTCTAGCGATACAATTATCTCAGTGTATTGACATTTAGTATTTATCTTGAGATAAGATCTGAAGGTTATCAGCAGAAGCAATAACTTGTATGACAATTAATTTTATTATGGAAAGTTATGGCACATAGTCTGTATGGATTTGTCGTCGGAAGCACGGCTTCTAAGTCTAATGCTATTATAGTTCAGTTCCTAGATACTGTACTAGGTACTAATAGCCTAGTGGTACGGCCGTCGACTGACACGTCAGAGGTCTCGAGTTCGATCCCAAGGTGCGCACTTCTGACTTTTCGTAAGTTATATGCATATTAGGTGTACCTCAATTATGTAATAGTTGCTAAAACGGCGAGGGAAAACACTGTGATGTAATCAGCCCACCTGAGATTTTTCAATGGTGTCTAAAGCCATGTCAGAGGCCTACGGTCGTTAAACTCACAGATTGTTCACAAACCATACGTTAAGAAAAAGTCCCTAGATCCACCAAATCCAGTCTAACCTTCAAAGTCCTCTCTAAGCTTAAGCCTTCAGCATTTTGCACCACAACACCAATACTATAAAATAAAATCTTCAAGCTTTATTGTTCCTAAACATTTTAAAAGCTTGTTTAGAAGTCTGATTTATGTTTTTGACTATTTGTGATCCATTAGTATGTTCTCAATGCACAGTACACCTAGACAATTCATCTCAAAAGTCTGAGACTTAAAGTTGTGTGTATTAAAAATTAATATCTCTTGCCACCTGCTTCGGAAAACACATAAAGCTTGCGGTCCTGCGCGGCGATTTCTCTCCTGTCGTATTGGATTGCCGTCCCATCGAAGTGAGGGAATAGAGAATAGAGAGTGTGTTTGCGCATTAATTGCGCACCATATGGTTGTGAGATTGGCCGCTGTGACCGAAATTTGGTCAGGAGGACATTATTATAATTGATTAATTATATAATTAATTATAATTGATTAATTATATAATTAATTAATTATAATAATGTCCCGTGTAAGGGATTCCTTGCTTATAAATCTTACTCAAAAAGAACAACCCAATTCCTAAATATTATTGTTACTGTTAGCCCATATCATCCCACTGCTGGGCAAGGGCATCTCACTCATCCTATCCTAATATTAGATAATATTTAGGATATAGATTATGGGAGGTAGATTGACCTCCTAAAAGATCCTACACTATTTAATTTACACATTGTATATCTCTATATTATATCTTACTTATCCATGTCACGGACAATATAGCTGGCCTGGAGGGAGTTGACATCCTCCGGATCCAATATGTGGTATCTCATGACGCTGTTTCGCTTGTGAATAAACAGTTCGCTGTAGCAGAGGTGTTTTAGAGTTTCACGCTCCTCTGAAGACATTATGTCATTGTCAAACAAAGCCTAAAAAGTAACTTCTAAAAAGGCCCCTAGTCCTAAATTAGGTTGAAATTGTATTTTAATAATATATTGAGTGGCAAATTTAATAAAAACCTAATAAAGAAAGTTCTTTGCAGACTAAAAGAAAAATATGGAAAACTAAATATCAACTCAAGCATATAATTTAATATTGGATTCGCCGGATTCGTCGGATTGGATATTGTTTACATAATATCTTAAATGGGAAACTTATAAACATAAATAAAATACAATATTTTTTGCGAGGCCGCTCTCGATATAGTGCATGAGCCCGCTAGATGTCATACTTCTACTCAAATTGTTAATTTCTGGTCATACGAAATCAAAGCTTGACGGTTTTAACCTGTAAACATCTAACAATTCTTTCAAGAGTAATTATTTTTCAAGGCTTTTTTAACAAACATAATTATGGACTAAATTCCTTCACACTTGACATAAGCAGAGAGCTTGCTAATAAGCAGAGAGGTCGCTCCTAAAGGTTGATTATACAACAAAAATAAGATTGGAAATAAACTATAAAATTGGAAATTGAATTAAAACGATAGCCAATATAAGCTAATACCCTCTTTTTCTATTTACAGCGCCGCTTCTAGAAATCCTTAATGGCACCTCATTCATAGCTATGCGGTCGATCGCTACTAAACTAGTTGATGGAGAAGATTTTGGTAAGTGAGCTACATTTTAAAAAAAATTATAGAATGCATTTTGATAAAAAATAATTAGTGTAAACAAAATTTTGTAAGAATATGAAAATGTTATAATTGAGAGTAATGGAAACAAAAGTTAATCTCCATTACTTAGAACAGTTTTTGTAAGGGTTTGTAAATTTAAACTGTCGATTAAGCCAATTTTGACTCAAGCCATTTTTTTTATTTTACAGGTAAAGTGAACTCTCTGTTCGGGTTAGCAGAGGCCACTATGCCCTTAGTTTATGGTCCTCTATACTCTAGAGTGTATATGGCCACGCTGGACATCCTGCCAGGAGCCGTGTTCCTGCTAGGAGCTGTCCTGACATTGCCTTCAATTCTGATATTTGGGTAAGAACTTTGTACTATTTTGTATATCCACGCTTCGCCTACTATGTTGAAGTCCCATGTAATAGGGGGCGAGCCTATTGCTATCAATCGGGCACAATTCCAAGCTCCGTGCTGCTACTAAGAATTTCCTATTGAAAAAACCTTTTGAATTAATTTTGAACACGTTTTGTCAGTTTTCCGTTCACTCTATTTTGACCCTAACTGCCATACCCTCACTAATATATACGTTAGTAGAAACGGTCGTGTATTGCGTGAATCGATAAAATGGAGTCTTTTAAGCCTCTTGATTATTAAGTACTTATTTTAGGATTAAAAAAGGATGCTTTAGTACATTAAAATTTTGCAGGTGGCTCTACTTCGAACACAGGAAAGATAAAATGAGAGACGTAGCAACAAAAAGCGACAACGAGAAGCAACAGGGTCGGCAATCAAAATAAATTATAACGGATTTGCTTTTAAAAATAAACTGTACAGAATATATGGAAGGCTTTATTTCAGTGAATTTATTGGTACTTGACTGATTGATCGAGAAATCAATGTGAATGATGGCGTTTCAATTTCTGGAGAAAATAATATCATGTGTTTCCCTGCAGCGGCGTACTTAGTACTTTTTTTTGTTTACGAGGGAAACCTTCAAAAGGGCTCCGGGGGAAGAGACAGGGGATTGTGAGTACCTAACAACAGTACTAGCACAACAAACTTCTTAAAGTTTACATTGAAGTTAAAAAATCTATAACGTATTTAAGGCTTGATTTCGGAAATACCCGATTAGTTTCGGACTCAAACGGAGTCCATTTTCAAGAACGAGTGTAGTTGCGGCGGGCGTCGCGGACCTCACTCAATTTGATATCTAGTAAATTTGATAATTGATGATAATATTCTATTAGAATGAATAACGAATGTTCTTATTCCAAATCCATTACGTAATATTGTTTTATTGTTGCTACGTTTATATGATGGACTTCGGCAAGGCTTTGCAAAAATTTATGTTAGGCAAGCCCCTGCTTCCCTGTCTGTTCCCATGGGTGTCATTAAGGCAACGGAATTAAAATAACTATAAAATAAAAATTTAGAATGCCCCCGACATAAAAAAATCCCAATTTTGTTTAGCTAAAATACTCGATTAAGTGATATTTCAAATATACTAAATTAAAACCAGTTTATACGTTTGGAAGCAATGAGGAGAAGGGCTGGGCTACTTGTTATCCCTAGCCCTGAAAGCCTAGCGGTGTGACCGTTGGACTGCCAAGTCAAAGGCCGTAGGATTGTGGCACGTACCTACTTCTGACTTTTCGAATTCATGTGCGTATTAGAAATTAATGATCACTTGCTGAAACGGTGAGGGAAAATATCGTGAAAATACCAACTCACCCAAGAGATTTTTCAACGGTGTGTAAAGCCGTGTCAGAAAAAAATTTGATACCAGGTTGTTCATCAACCATAAAAGGTAAAGGCTTATTATACCCGAAATAACGCGGGCAAAGTCAGGGCTAGGAGCAAGTTAGTAAGATTAGTGTTGCTACCTCTTTTAATAATTTAGTCGCCTTAATGACACCCACGGGAAAAACCGGCCTATTCTATTAATCCTATTGAAAGTTTGTAAAGATATTTGGATGTCTGTCACTCAATTATGCTTAAACCTTTGAACGGATTTAGATAAAACTTTGTACACTGGTAGAATATGTTTTGGTCATAGGATTTTTATTATCCTGGTTCGATCTCCAGGTTGGGATATCAGGGTAAAAGCTATGGCAACAAATTAATAGCTGCTCAATATCACGTTTTCTGCTGATCAATTAGTTATTTGTTGCGCGCCACTGGCAGCAGCTCAATTTATGCTGATAGGTTACATTTTGGAGATGACCAAAATCTATATTTAGCTGATCGTTTAAATGATAGCCCTTGTTTATTGAGCCTATACCGTCCCACAGCAGAGCAAAGACCTCTGTCCCCTCTTCGTTGTTGTCTCGGTCTAATTCTATAATTCACTCATAACTTGTAATATAAATGCGAAAGTAAGTTCGTTTGTTATTTTTCACGCCTTAACCACTGAACCGATTAACCTAAAATTTTGTACGTATTTTCAAGTGTACAATAAAGGACATAATTGGGTATATGGTGCCTTTCATCTTGAAAAAAAAGTACTGTTCAGACAAAAACCGACAATAACGTTCTTAAGAAAATAGATGGCAGCACGTGTCCCTCGAATCATGATTGAATTTGTCAAATTTTAAACAAACGTGAGTCAAGCTGCGGGCAAAAACTAGTAGAATAATAATATTAGATTAATAAATTTATAAATCCTATGACAAATATTTCGTAGACTGAGTCTAGCTCAAGCTTTACAGAATTGAATACTAATCTGCAATTTAGAATTTATGTTCACTAAATATAATAACTTAGTACTAAATGTACCTAATCCTTTCAAATCCAACATCATTATTTACAACTGAAGGGACAAATATAATGGCAGCGATTAAAGAGAAAATTCTAGTAATTTATCAAAATTTATTATACCTACATAGACAATAGGTTTGAGATTTAATGCATCTAATGCTTTTTTTTTATTAAAAACCTTGCCTCATAGGTATTAAGATTTTTTCATAACATAATATCAGTAAAATAGCCTGTAACTGTCCCATTACAAGGCAAAGGCCTATTTTCATACAGAGAAGGAACGAGCGTTAATCACCACGCGCAGGCTAGCTCAGTGCGTGTTGGCGATTTCAGACTATTAAAGTCTAAATTTCCTCCCGATGTTTTCCTTCACCGGTAGTCAATGATTGAAATAAGAAATTAATCTAAGACATCATTGACTAACGGTAAAGTAATTCCTTAATTAATCTAAGATATTTTCAATTTCGTCAAATCACAAATGTCACATTAGTACTTGCCAGGTTTGAACCCACGTAAAAATTCAAACGACCATCAAAATTTCTGTAATTCTAACCCTCAAATGCGGCTCGCAGTAAGAATTCATACTCCCACAAAAAACTGCCAACTTTGAACGTCGCGTTAACGAGCTGTACGCTTACGACTATTAAACGAATATCAAGCAGCCACTGACTTGCCTGTTATTTTGCATGATATTAATTTCGCCAAGCCGCCGTCATTATCGCCCCCTTTTAATTACATTTAATGAATAAGCGAAAATTACCTTTTGTATTATTTCAAAATCCTTTATGAGGCGGTTGGCCCGTATTTTAATGAGGTTTTCAAATTTTAAATACTGTTTTGAAAATTAATGACGCCAAGGTTGAATGATCGGTTGAGTTTGTCACTCGTAGTGAAAGGGGTTGTTGTCACTAGAGTGACGTTTTGTTGGTGTTTGCAGGTTAATTGAATTCGTTTATGTTGTAAAGGAAGGTGACATTTTCGAGAATAGAGAAGGTAGGTATAGCCAACCAATCGTTCTTTGTGCAGTACACATTAAAAATACAGTTGGTGATGCTTTGTTGCATACCACTACTGCTGGACTTAAATAATGTGTGAGGGTGACAAAACTTTTATCTTCTAAGTTTTAGGGTATGAAAAATATTTGTAAAATTCCTAAACATTTGTTCTATTCTGAATATTATTCAGAAATAAATAAAAAAATACCGGTATTTCTTTATTTATATCTGCATTACTTAGTTCGCTATACAAGGGTTAGGTGTCACTACCGATGTAGTTTTTTTCTACAAAAAATTTAATCAATATAAAGATCAAAAAGATAGCAGTAATAGCCTAGGTATGATCGTTGGACTGCCAGGTCAAAGACCTCTGACTTTTCAAATTCATGTGCGTATTAGAAATTAATTATCACTTCTAAAACCGTGAAGGAACGAGCCCACCTGAGAGATTTTTCAACAGTGTGTAAAGCCATGTCAGAGGCCTACAGGGCGGTTTAAACTCTGACACCAGGTTGTTCATCAACCATACGATGCAGAAGAAGAAGATCAAAAATATTTACATTTTTTAAGGAAAAAAAAGCCTGTTACAGAATTTTAACTCGAGACCCAGTCTGCCAATTTAGCTATACGTAATCTTGGTCATGCTATCGAAAGTCTCTTCTAAATTGAACCATTGGAGGTAGTGACATCTAGGGGTAGAATGGCGAACTAAGAAATGCAGCGATTACAGCTCTTCAAAACAGACTTGGCCAACAATTACCTATAACGTGAGAGATTTAAACAAGGAAGCACAGTTTCTCAGGGGAATATTATGACTGAACTGAACTGAACGATATAAAAACAAAGATCTCTATTGAGTAGGATGGCGTGTGAACAACTAACTAAAGGATTTTGCTATTATGCTTTGAGAAATAAAACACCGAGAAATAAGAAACAAAAGGAAATCAATTGTTACTCGACTCTGGCGCAGGCGTTCTTGCGGCAGTTGAAAGGTCAAAGGCAAAATTGTTCTTGCAATCCAGAAATCCAGCATGACAAGTGACCCAGATGTGATAGACTCCGTTGCGTCAATTCTTCTTTCTGTCCTTCTGTAAACAGCCTTAAACAATTTGTACACCAAATTTAAATTAAGCTTAGACTTTGATCTTAATGAAACGTCATCACTCACCAGTTAACACTTACAATTTTTACTCTTTGTCGGTCACCGGTGACTGCCGTGGCGTTCAAAGGGTTAAAAGGAACAAATCCAATCATATTATATTAATTTTTTAATATACCTAATATATATTATTATGTTACGACAACGTAATGCCTTATACAAAATAAGATGATATTGAAAAAGAGATAGAATTTGCATTAGATCAGTTGGTTAGAGCATTGCCACGGTACGGCAAATGTCGCAAGTTCAAACTCCGGACGTACTTATCTTATCTCTTTTTCAATTTCTTCTACTTTTTTTTCAAATCTAATTTATAATACGCTGCGTAACAGTCGTTATTCAGTATGCTTCTTTCTCTCCTTGATCGTGGTTTGTTGATATGTAGGTACCTATGTGACCACTGTCCACTGACCACTGACCATGTGATCAACAAAGTAGTAATTTATATTACGGTCCCAACTATAACTCTTACTAGAATCACTGCAAACAGTACTAATATTGTTACACAACAAACTCCCAAATCGCCACTCAGAATAACACGGCATGTATCGCCGAGTTGTCCAAAGTTTGTATAATTCGTCGCGCAAAACACTGGGAATATATAATTGTACGTAGTTAGGTACCGCCATTATTTAGATTTAGGCAAATCAGTCCTCACAAAACATTGCTTTTCACTTACACTCGCATCGTTTGTCACGAGTTTTTGGTGTCTTGCGAAGTTAGAAATAGATTGGGTTGGTCCTGTAATGCTGGCTGGGCGATGTTGGGCGATAATAGGCCATGTTGGGCGATAATGAGATTGGAAATCGAGATTGGACTTTACTTTATTTAAAAGGCTAACTATCCATAGACCATTATATATTCTGTAAACAGACTTCGACACTAAGCGTGATTTTTCGTAAGTAAGATTTTTTTATAGACTCTTAACAAAAACATAACTGAAACTTTCTTATGTAGGTACACACGGCTACAGATCAAACTATACATTTCAAGTATAAGCTGATATTTGTTGTACAACGAACCTATATAAAGCGGGGTCAGGTATTAATGGTTTTGCACAGCTTGATGTGTAGCCGTGTGTACACGAAGGTACGCAACCCAAGCCACCTGGACTCTACAGTACGACGCGAAGTCCCATCCCAACATTTAACCTTCCATTGTGTCTCGACGTGTGTCCCGCAAAATATTAAAGAGGTTAAACTAATCTAAAAGATCAAAGGTTCAAGTTTGAGCCATCAACTCAAACAGTTAGTGAGTTATTATTAAATCCAATGGGATTTGGTTAAAAGGGTCAAAAGTTGTAGTCCGCAAGGTAGTTTAAACTTGTACCTTGTTAGTTGAGAATATAGGTTTGGACTAGACTATTTTATAGACTTTGTATATTTATAGAGTCGTGATAGCCTAATGGTATGACCATTTGATTGGCAAGTCAAAGGTCTCAGGTTCGAACCCATGGCGCGCACCTCTGACTTTTCGTAAGTTTTGTGCGTATTATAAATTAATTATCACTCTCCGTGCCTCGGATAGCACGTTAAGCTGTTGGCCCCGGCTGTCAATTGTAGATCTTTGACAGTCGTTACGGGTAGTCAGAAGCCCGAAAGTCTGACAACAAGTCTTACCAAGGGGTATCGTGTAACCCAGTATCTGGGTTGTAGAGGTCTGATAGGCAGTCGCTTCATGTAAAACACTGGTATTCCGCTGCATCTGGTAAGACTGGAAGCCGACCCCAACATAGCCGGGAAAAGGCTAGGCAGATGATGTATATTTATTTTATTACTAGCTGTCACCCGCGACTTTTTTGGTATTGGTATTGGTATGACGGGCTGTTTTCCGCAGGTCCACGTCTTAGCGCGTATTCTGCGTGATGGTGGGAATAAAAAGTCTTTCTTATTCCAGCCACCCTAGCTCCTCGAGAAAGGCCAGCAGCTTTACCCGCGACTTTGTCACCGTGAAATTTTATTTTCTCGTAAATGATGTAGTAAGCCTATAACTAAATATAATAAAAGTGTCATGATCCATCTGGCGAACAACTCTGGACGATACTCTACCCTGTGGTTAACATTAATTGCCTTTTTTAGAATAAAAAAAAAATGGCTTTGATGTCCCCTTAGCGGGGGGATGGGGCATTCTGGTCCCTAACCTGTTTGCCAGGACAATTGAAAAGCCGGACACAGATTCATTATTTAGCCGGACATTTTTACCCTGAAAGCCTACCATGTTCGCATGAGTCGCTCGCGCGCTTTCTTTTCTTTTCTTCAGCATCTTTTAGCGGGGTAGAGTTGACCAAAAGCCTAACAAAAGCCAGACAGGACTTGTAAGTATTTAGCCGGACACGATTGTAAAAAGCCGGACATGTCCGGCTAAAGTCTGACACCTGGCAACCCTAATTCTGGTGCTCTTATTGACTATATCTAGACAAGGCGGCCAAAAGAACTTAAGTCAATCAAAAGTCAAATATTCTACTTATCATTTCAAGTCTTGATATGAAAACTGTTATTTTACGTAGATATTCTGTGAGAGCCTGCCAGCTCATTCGTGTTGTAACCTATCGTATCTATCGCTCGATAATTAAATGCCGATTTCTCAGCGAAATTAAATCTTCGCTTCCACTGTCCTCGCTTCTTAATTCCCCGCGCGATATTTCCATAGCGAGTGTGAGAGAGTTAATTAACGCGAATACCATATCTTCTCTGATTAAGTTTGTCTTTAAACTCGGTTTATATTACGAATAAATTACAACTTCGTGCAATTATTCCGATTTTGGATAACGTGAGTTCACAGTTCAGGTCACTTGTGGTTTGTGGTTTCATGTCTGAGTTAAAGCGTTTTATGTAATAAGGTACCTTGGTACCTCCTAAGCAGGTTGACTTGTTTTTTTTGATGAGTTAATTCACTTTTTAAAGCCATGATAACTGAGATATTTATTGATAGTAACTTAAAATACAAATAAACAATACCAAATAAAACTATCTATATAATGCAAAACGAACTACCTTAAAAATCATCATCATCATCTGCCTGGCCTTTTCCCAACTATGTTGGGGTCGGCTTCCAGTCTTACCGGATGCAGCTGAATACCAGTGTTACTACCTTAAAAATAAATAAAGAAAAATAAAACCCTTAATCTAAAAGAGCGCTACCAGTAGGCATAGTTCCCGAAATGCTGGCATGATAATAAGAATAAGCTAGTTTCAAATCTCAGCTCCTTTTCATTCGTAAGTATAATTTTTCTGAAAATTTATTAAACTATTTTCAGTTTTAATACAAACAAAATCTTTAAATCACTTTGAACACAAACAACTTACGTAACTGACCGTATCAATGTTTCAAAGCAAACTATGTTTCAAAAGACTTAAATTCCATTAAAACTAAATAAAATTAAAACATGTTCGAGTATTGCCCACTATTCGTTTACAAAATAAATAAAAAAAGGAAAATTTTTATTTTTTTATCAAAGCACTCGTTTTTAGGCTGGATTTACATTTACAGACACCGCACGCTGAAAGACACGATACAGTATACATGTCTTTCCACTGACTGGTGTCAGGAAAGAATAGCCCCAACAACGCCTCTTCCTCTGAGTTTCGCAAAATTCGGGGACAAATTATTTGGTAAGAGTCTTTAGACAAGCGACTTAGTCGTGTTCCGGCATGATATTCGGTAAAACTCATCTAGAGGATAGGTCTGGTCGATGGTGTCCTACCTCCATGCTCCTCCACTTGTAAAGGCTTGTGTGTTTCACATGCCTTTTTTGTATACAAATAATAATAATTAATCAATACATGAATAAGATTACAGAAAATGGATGTTTATTTTTATAAAGTTAAATTTTTTATTAGAAATATAATGGATTACAATGTAAAATTTTAGAAGCGGGAATTGAACCTGCGACCTATTGGGTAAAGCCCCCAGTTGCTCTGCCAATAAGCTATTCAAAACCCCAGTACTACTTTCATAATATTTTTATGTCTGACTCATTACGTGTCTGCCACGTACGGCGTCTGTAAATTAAAATCGAGCTTTAGAGTTCTCGATTCAAAATATAAAAATCGTTTTGTACAAGTCGACCGTGACTGTCAAAGGGCCAATTATAGTGAATAGAATTTGTTATACAAATTTACGGCGTGCAAATGTTTTGACTATATTGTAAAGAGCTTTTGATAGCCCCTCAAAGAGAATTCACGTTGCTTGTAATAATAATATCGGTGCTATAAACGTGTTAGTTCCAACGCTTGCTATTACAAACTATTCTCAAGTCAAGACTCGTCTTTGTAATTCAATTTTTAGTTTTTTTTAACATGGTAGAAAGAGAAATCATATTACCGACCGTAAGTGAATTATCGTTACAAGCCTAAACATAAACTTGCAGTAATTACGATCCAACCAAAAATATAGAGCTTTGCACTAATCATAGACTCTAGAATCCATTTAATCACTCTAATATTTTAAATACGTGTAATTATTAAAGTGTTCTTACTGTGTAATTACGTGTTATTATAAATAATTTAAATGTTTTGTTGATTAGTCCTTCTATCACGCAGCAACGGAGTAACGCATCAGCGTGATTTTTTGCGTGACATCGGGTGCTTTTTATCACGTATTTTTTTAGAGAGCATAGCCGCGGAAAAATACTGATAATCTTACAAATCTTAAGGCGATTTTGCGCCTGCGATCTTAGACTTCTAAATTAATGTAGGTATTAAATTACTTATTCTTATTTTAATAACTTTACTTTGAACTTATATTACCTACTACTATAATTCTATTATTTTCGTTGCTAGTATGTAATATAAGGGTCACTAAAAGTTTGAGTAGAAACATTTTTATTTCTACTGTAAACCTACTTATTATTTTTTCTGGCAATAATAATAATCGTCTGGCAACCCTTTGATCAAATCAAATTCTGACTATTTATTAAAGAAATCAATGTGTATTTGATCAAATATACAGTACCTATGCACAATGATGAGCGCACAATAGTGGCGCACATTGGAAGAGGCCTATGTTCAACAGTGGACTAATACAGGCTGATGATGATGAGGATCGTGATCACACAAGTAACGAATAGTCAGAGGTCGTGGGTTCAAATTTGAGACGTCTAACTTATCACGAGGTTATCACTATTAAACCCAAGTAGGTTGTAAAATATTTTCACACTATGATTGTAAATAACATTAAAATGAATAATAATGTGGATATACGAGGTCAAATGTGTTAACTGACGCGATATTCCGGCAAAGTGATATTTATTGTGTGCGTGCATGTACCTGAGTTGCATGTCGCCATGAATTAGAGTCAACAGCATAGATTTATACTCGTGGTTTAGTACAAACTGGACGGTAAATTATTTAACTGACGGATAATGGGCCAAATATTATGTTGTTTACATATAAAATACCGTAGTTAACTACTGTTAAAAATGTATATGTCACTGAAATAACAAATGAATAGTATTTTTTTAACTTGCCCTAATCTAACAAAAAAAAAAAATCACGAAATTATAAACTGCTAGATATATATTCATATAGTAGTAGATTTATAAAAATCGACACCATGCTTGTGACATTCAAATCCTTCTAGTTTTCATACATAAATAGGTATTTTTTGAGAACATTTAAGATACGTAGAGCTGTTTTTTCATTTATCATTTAAGTATTTGATTCATCAACATAACATTTTCAATCAATCAGCCCACAGCTGGGCAAAGGCCTCACAAGCCGAGGTGAGCAGAGAATACGTCACACTACGCTAACCCAATGTATTGGTGGTGGCAGGTTTATCCAACTGTGGTACCACATGAATTTCATGCACCCTAAAGCACGAATATGCTCGAAATTTGTTACCTCAAATGGTAACCCATCCATTAACTGACCGCGACAAGCACCTTACATTAGTGGTCATGATAACCACCGCGGCAGCTATACAAAAAATTTATCATACATACATAGACTCACGCCTGTTTCCCAGAGGAGTAGGCAGAGACAACGGATTTCTACTTGCTACGATCCTCTTCCTAAAAATGTATCAATTACAGGAAATCACAAAAATCTGCAGAGATAAATAAAAATCAGAAGGTAATTTAATAAAATATAATATTTATCAACAGACTTAAAAACTAATAAATTAAAAAAATAATATACCTACTTAATAAAAATTACAATACTGTTGTTCAAACTTAGAGAAAATAGACCCCAGTCCCCACTATATTTAAATAAAAAAATCTGTTGACTTGAGAACATTCCGTTTTCTAAATCGGTTAAAAAGAGTACACAATCTCCTCGAATACAAAAAATACTCTAAAATTACGAACCCAATTCTAATTCTGATATTTTTCTATTCAATAATTTTCCTTATCATACAGAATACCACGCGCCACTTAAATTGGCGCGCCGCAGCCACAGCGCAGCGGGTACTTTGCAATTATTGAATTTACAATTTAAAAAATCTAAGTGATCTCTTTCGTTATAGCTTAGACTGATTAACCGGACTTCTAGCGAGACCTAAAAGGCCTCCAATATTTTTTTTTATCGAGATTGCGTTCGTGTTTATATACTTTAAAAGTTCGTGCTGCGGTGCGCCAATTCAAATGGCGTGTGATAGGGCGCGTGGTTTTCTGGTTGATTAAGGAATGTTTGTGTAGAAAAATGACAGAATTAAAATAAGGTTCGTGATTTAAGTATAAGCACACTGGTCTCTGATCGAGATCCTGAACAAAAGCTTGTGCTTATTAAAGTCAAAATTTACGTTCTCATAGAAAATGCATTTTCCTTAATTATATAAATGTAACTTGTATATAGATTTAAACAATTATTTAGGAATAAATTATTGTTTATGATTTTGAAACTTAGGAGTTTGCATCCTACTAAAAAAAATATAAAATGGTCGCGACCGACAGAGGTGGCCACATATTTTATTGGTACCTATTTCTAACTTTTTTGCAGTCCTCATACAAAATGCATTGTTTTTAGTTGCCAAAATACAATAAATCTGAATTTTCAAACTGATTTACACCTTTAAAAGTTTTTTTTTCACTAGATACTTAAACACTTGTGTTCATCTGGTTAAATAAAAATAAGTGCGTGAAATAAAAAAAAATGGATTATTCTTTTCGAATTGTTAAATTGAAACAATTTTGTAAAAGAACCAGGATCAAAAAAAAAATTGTATACATAGAATTGTAGGTACCTATAAGATACCAATTTTTTTATACATTGATGGTAGCTGCCCCGCACCGGGCTGAAGTTAATAATAATATAATATGCCCTATAATACGCCCATTTGCTTAGAGTATATAAGAAAATATAGAGCAACCCTATAGAACTGTGAGCACGGGTATGAACAACGCGGCAGCGACACGAGCTCCGTTTGCGATCATACCTCGATCAACTGCGGTTCAACAAGCTCCACGAGCAAAAAAGTTACATTTTAGCTTATATCATGGTTAACTGCTGAGTTAAATTTTGAAAAACGTCTAGAAAACATAATTTGAAAAAATGACATTTTAACATTTCTATGGTGAGACCTGCTTTCGCTCCGCACAAGGCAATGTGGTTGACGTTATCACTCTATATTTTCTTGAATACTCTATGCCCATTTGTCTCTCTCCTCTATTTATAGACTCACGCCTGTATTCCCCAGAGGGGGTAGGCAGAGGTGTGCAGTACACCCACGTTTCGCCGGCTATGTTATAAGTCCCATGTAATAGGGGGCGAGCCTATTGCCATTAACCGGGCACAATTCCAGACTCCGTGCTGCTACTGAGAATTTCCTAATGGAAAAACCCAATAACACGTTGCCCGACCCGGGGATCGAACCCAGGACCTCGTGCTCAGCAGTCGCGCTTGCTACCACTAGACCAACGAGGCAGTCCTCTATGCTTCGAAGAATAGCTCTATTTGCTCGTGCTATTGGCTAGGTGCTATTCGAGGAATACATCTCTTACTCTTAGTTATCTTAACGCCTAAGGCTTGTCTTACATGACTATGATCATTAGTTAAATAATTATTTTCTCTACGCTCCTAAAGCAATTGAGTATCGTTAGCTGCGTTACGCTGGAACAACAGGTATGTCTACAGGAAGAGGCGGCGTGTTGGAGGCGTTCAGTCTTTTCTCTTTCTCATCTTTTCTGTGCTGGTGGTAGAACCAACTGGAAAAAAAAGTTATTTAAAGCTTTATTATAGGAGCGACTATAGAGTGACTAGAGAGGCAAAAAGGAGTTTCACAACTGGCGCTATTACTTTCCGTACTGGTGTTTCCGTAGTATCACGCGGTACAATAAAACCGGCCCCGCCCGCCGCCGGTTGCCTGCCAGTCAGATCGTAGAAGATATTTTTAACCTATGTTTCAATAGGTATCAACAATACAGTGCTTTTAAACCAGAGAGTAAAGTCTAAATAAACCGTATTAGCCATACTATATAAATCGCTTTGCTTACTGGATGTGCTTATGTGAGGTGTGAGGATCATTGCAATTGTCTACCACTTAGACCCATTTTCACCATTCACTTTAATAACCGAGTTTAATAAAACTAAGTTCAGCCCTACACAAATTGCAGTTCTGAACTCAGTTAAACGCTTGAACCGAGTTTAACTCGATTGATCGCGTTTAGTGTCAGTGGTGAAATCGGCTCTATACCTAGTTAGCCACCGAAACACTAGGACGTTTTATTAAAACACATTCGGAAATCAACGCAAAAAAGAGCTTTAAATTATATCTACGTCTAACTTATGAGCACGTAACTGAAATATGAAAATTATACTGAATTTAATAATATTACTTCATACGAATGGTAAAATATACCGCAGATGTTAGCGTCAAAGTAATACCTAGGCATTTTAAGGTTCTGTCAACATCTGGATAATGTATTATGAGTTTTCGGTGAATACATTTGCTCATAAGTGAGAAATTCCATTAACTCAGTTTGTGGAGACTTTTTGTTGACATTTGTACAACATAAGCTGTTCTTTTAGGCCTTTTGGAGGGAAATTGTATTTTTTATCCGCTCAGAGGTTTTACTTCAACGTGTTATAGAGAAAAAGATAATAGGAATAAAGTTACAAGATCGTGGGAGTCGAGGTGATGTCGAGTATTAAACAACGTTTCCTGTTTCAGCCACGGACCATTGACATCCTTTTTCTAATAGAAGAAGCACGGCGGTGATACAAATTTAACGTGTGTATCACTAGGTAGGTATAGGTATAGGCATCGTAGCTCCCAAACCAAACGAATAAACAATTTTGATTTCGTGTTTTTATTTGAGAGGTGACTTAATCAAAATTGTTCTTAGCCAAAAAAAAATTGAATTGGAAGTTTTTGAATTTTTTTGTTTTGACCTTTTTGCGATAACAATAAGGCGGAACCTATTCTCAGTTGAAATAGATTGAGTACGTCCTGAAACGCATATAAAATGCGTTTACAGACAAATCGAGTGTTTAGTTACACAAGTTATATATTTTATCAATTGTTTGCTGTAGTTATCAATGAAGCTATCAGAGAACAATAGTCCATAAACCTATGTAACACTAATAGGTAATAACTCATTGTGTTACCTTTTCGCGCGGTGACGATGAATGAGTTGGTCTAAATTGTTCATTTAAATTCCTGGATTCTAAGATTACTTTTTAACGTATTATTATGAAAATGTCGTCAAAGCGTATTAGTTACAGACCCGCTTTGCAAGCACGTGGATGTGGGTTCAAATCTGGCATGTATCTATCTATGTGACTTTTCTTGTCATATACTTTTTTGTTAATCTAAGACACCACTGACTGAAACGGTGAAGGAAAAATTCGCGAAGAATCCCGGACTAAATCCTGGTCTGAAATTTCCAACTCTCTATCTCTCTGCATAAGAAGAAGCCTTTGCCATGCAGGGTCATATTTAGAGGCTGGTTTTATAATGAAAATGGCTAGTGTTTGACGAACCTGACTCATGGTTAGCTGTGTTGTAATCTACGATGGAGAACATCTGCTTGAAGTAGGAGGGCAAAAAATCGCGAGGAATCCTAGACTAGCCTAAAATTGCCAACACGCAGTGAGCTGAGCTAGTGCGGTTATAGCTTGCTCTTTCTCTGCATGCCTTTGCCTTGCAGGGGTACAGTTACAGGCTGGTTTTATTATAAAAATGCTTATTAGCTTTGTTCTGGTCTACAATAGAGAACATCTGCTTGAAGCAGGAGGGCAGAAGTTGATCGATACCGTCTCCACTCACTATCGCGAGCGTGCGTGATCGCCGATAATGTAGAGGAGCCATTAAGTTTTACCGAACATCATGTCTTAAACGACTAGTCGAGTAGGACATGATGATAGCGACCTCGGTCTCCTCGGTCGGAATTTCGATTTCTGAATCATATTCGGTTGCAAACTTTTATTTTTTATATCATTTTTCACGTTTGTTTGTTTGCGTATATCTACAGAGCCTGTCACTAGAAGTAGACCTAGTCGTAGAGTTAGTAGTAGTGAGAAGTAGTGCAAAAATGTAGTTTTCCATCGTAGTGAAAGAAATTTTGTAATCGTATGAGTATTAACAGAGATAACAAACATGCAAACTCACAAACAATTTAATCTTTTTATAATATTAGTCTAGACATCAGGGACGCAGTTCAAGTAACTGCTAAGTGCTTGTTACATATTTTTCTACTTGTTTCTATATTGTGCAAGTTTATAGAGATGTTTGTTACTGCAGCACGCCTAAACTGATTTGATTGAAACCTGGCATTGAGATCATGTTCTAGATCAAGGATGGGGACCACTGAGTGACCCCAGAGAAGACGGTGGCCAAGTGGTCACATGCTACCGTACCATGTACAACGAGGCTCAGGAGAGACCCCTTTACAGTCTCTCCGGGGATGTGCCTAACAGGCGTTGCGCAAGGGATGTTCCGGAGCTGGTCTCTTAAGAGGACCAGGTATCTCCCCCCATGTTCTGGTGGTGATCACCGGGGTGGTTTTAGTGAGGTAAGAATCCCACACTCCCCGGACTCTTACCCTGGAGGCCGGGTGTCTTTTGAAGGTTTTCCCCCGTAAACAAAAAAAAGATCAAGGATGGAGAAATTACGGCGCGCGATTTTTAACAGTCGATATAGGGAGTCAGTACCCTTATAAAATCCTGGTAAGTTGTCTAACTTCAGAATATCATATCCCTTTGGGTTGTAAGGGTTAGATTAGGCAATCGCTCCGTAAAAAAAATGATATTCAGCTGCGTCTGGTTAGATTAGAAGTCACCCCAACAAGTTTGGGAATAATAAGGCTAGAGGGATGTTCCGATCTTGGTGTTTCTGCATTGAGAACTGATTTGTCTGTAATTGCACCTACGACACATGAGAAAATCCTAGTGTGAATAGTAGACGTTTAAAAAACATAGCTTATCAACTTATTATGTACAGAACACACACAAAGATTTTTTCATCAATATACCACGTGAGCGTCTGTGTGGTCTCTCTCAGTTATAGCTCTATTGATCTCAGACTGATTAACTGGACTTCGAACGAAACCTAAAAGGCCTCTAGCTAAAGCAATTTTAACTAAACCTAAAGCAACAGCAGCTAAGGGGACTCAGGCCTCGGGGTTGCTTGGGGATATGCTAAGAACTAGCTGGATCTGATTTTGATTATTTAGGGACATGTTTATGCCTACAAGCTCAGCCCGAGCTGGTATGAGCTAGGTCGGAAAACGAGCATAGTCTCGGTCATTTCTAGTTAAAAACAAATTCTTACCCAAATATACCGAGAGCTGGAACGGTAGCCAGCACACTCATGAGGAACATAGCACCTGGCAGTACAGTCAGCGTGGCGATGTACACCTTGGTGTAAAGAGGAACGAATATAATTGGCATCATTGTCTCTGCCACGCCGAATAGAGAGTACACCTTACCTGTAAAAAAACATGACATCGTACCATCGTATAGACATTCATTTACTACGTATAAAGGTTTACTCGTAGCTCGGTGAAATGTGTAGTAAACCTTTTTGTGTAGTAAATAAAGTTATTTATTGTATGGCAACTCACACACAACACAAATGCGCGCTGCAGCGTGTGCAGTGTGAGCTGAGTGCTGACTCTTACCAAGTATGGATGCATTAAGCTGGGTGTCCGCGTCAGCAACTAGATTGATGGTGACTTGTTGCCTTCAATTATGAACGTAAATGTAGCGAATGTGCGCTAACAATGATGTAATATTGACAAATAAGTACGTCTTTGACATCGTCAGCGAGACGCCGTCGATACGCTGCCGTGGAAACTTAGTTTTAGGCACCGTCCTCCTCACCCGCAAAAATATACTAAGCTACTTAGTTTGAGTTACAACGCACGTTTGAGCTACAGCTCTCGACTAGTCAACATGTTCTAACGATACCGAGGCACGATATGCGAGGCATGATTATTGGTTTGGGGACTTTATCAAACAGGCTCTACGAAGTACGGGCTCAAGAGTAACTGTATTAAATAATAACATCATTTTGTTCATTATATTTAAATTTTAATAATTGGGCGATGTTTAAAAAAAATCCTGTATTAAGTTTTTTAAAAGATGGCCACAACTTACTGGCTTATCAAATCGTAAAAATAACCAACGTATTCAACTCACCCAATTCTTGATACGATACTAGTTTTGATGCAATCGATCTTAGAGCAATTGCTGAAGTGCCGTTTAAGATTTCTAATAATGGAGCTGGAAAAAAAGTAAATTTAGTAATTCAAAATCTATGGTAATAATAATATGTTCAGTACTGTCATTTGGTACTTTTTATATGTATAATTAATATATTAACTTACATAAATACACTTCATAGTCGGTCCTAGCGAAGGCTAACACTAAAGCCCCACAGATCTTGCTGCTGGTAGATATCATGCCCAGGACTGCGTCATCAGCCTTAAGCTTTCTACTGAACACACTAATTGAGAACAATGTACCTGAAAATAATATTGTTAACCCGGTTAATAGTGCTTATTCTCTTGTTCTGGCTTGTTTAGAAGAAGACAGAAGATTTTAAGATCTCTTTCAAATATAGATTTATATTTCTTGACACCTTGGGTGGTATTTGAAAAAGTATATTATCTAGTTTTTATGTAACACAATACTATTGTAACTTAGTTAGTACTTATACATATATTATACAATACGTACATAATATACACATATAAGTTTTAAATTTTCAAATATTAAAGACAGTCAATTTGATTTTTGTCCCTTTGTACGCCTGTAATCTGTGTACTCGTATATATTAAAATGAATTTTTACCTGTAATTTTATTATCCTATAATGTAAAATGTGTATGTTATTGGTACACTAAATAAATAAATAATATCTGTAAAAATAATTCAATTGTGCGTGGTAGTAACGACAATATAAGTTGTCATTCATGTCATAGATTCCGTCTACTTTGTAAATGAGTATGATGTGTGTCTATGAGTTAGGGTGAGTATGTGTAACTATTTATGTGTGCGAGAGAGAGAGAGAGCCTACGGAACTCTATTACAAAGACTATTTCGTTTTCAGATTACAAAGATATCAAATGACTGGATTTATCTTCATGACTTATTAAAGATTACACTGTTAATGTAATTTACATAAGTGTAGTGTTAATTGTCGTTGATAACACTTACCTATGGAGTGTGTGATAACGCTATAAGTTAAGTAGATGCTGTACTTCACTTCATCCCAGTTGAAACGGTACCGAGCAAATATGTACATCATACTTAGTTCACCTGTAAAATTAACGTCAATTATATTATGCCTGTATTTCCAGTAGGATGTTGCTGAGGTGTTTGAATACCAAACGTCATTGGATTCTTTTGGCTGAGGTATATGTATGACACACACATTTGAGTCGTGATAGCCTAGTGGTGTTGACCGTTGACTGGCAAGTCAGGGGTCTCAGGTTCGAACCCAAGGCACGCACCTTTGACTTTTCGTAAGTTATGTGCGTTTTATAAATTAATTATCATTTACTCCGTGCCTCGGAAAGCACGTAAAGCCGTTGGCCCTGCGCCTGATCTCTCTACGGTCGTATCGGTTTGCCGTCCTATCGGACTATGAGAGTGAGGGAATAGAGAGTGCACCTATGTTTGCGCACACGCTTGTGCACTATAATATCTCTCGCGTCGATGGCTAATCTCGGTTGAGATTGGCCGCTGTGACCGTAATTCGGTCAGGAGGACATTATGACACACACGCATTACCGGACGGACATGTTTGACCGATGTGTCGGACACCACGCATGTCCTACATAAATCCATTAATACGCTACCTATGTTTATATAACTTTGCACTACTTACACGCACAAAATTTAGTGTGTGTAAGTGCTTAAGAATATAAACATCATGACATGTTTGATCAAAGTGTCGGATACCAACCAACGCGTGCCATATACATCATCCATTATTAACAAGCTACCTATGTTTATATTATATAACTTTACACAACTTACACGCACAATTATTAGTGTGTGTGTTAGAAAGTGTAAGTATCTACAACAGAACAATATTATAAAAATTCAGCAAAAATGTCAGATTAAAAAAAAATAATTAGAGCTATTTTTATTTATGAAAACTTATTCCGATCAAACTGATAATTTTGCTAAACCTTTGTAATGTAATCTCCTTAACTTTTCTTCAATTTTTCATCAATGTGCGAGCGAGATAGCAGACTATTTTAGGTTAAAGTTTATATGGTTAAAATCATAATCTTTCAGACTTCAGTCCACATCAACAAGAAAAATGAAATATCTGAATCATAAATAAAGGAGACTGATGTACCAGACCTTGTGAGCAAGCCTAGAACGGAGCGTCTAATTTCCCTTGAGGGTCCACAGTCTGTATTGAATGACAACTTCCTTTTGCGGGCACGTCGTTATATTTGCTAATTTAACCTTTAATAACTTCACATAAAAATTTGTGAAAAACTTTAGAATTAATTAACTTGGTTTTGGTTTATGATATTATTTTGGATTAGTAGATAATAATAAATAGTAGTTATAATGTCCTCCCAACCGATAATTGGTCAGAGCGGCCAATCTCTTAGGAGATAACCATCGACATAGGAAATTAAGAGCACATGTGTATGAACACAGGTGCAGTCTCATTAACCTCATTCTCATAGTCTGATGGAATGGAAATCCGAAACGACCGGACAGAGACCAGGTACAGGAGGAGACGATGGCTTCAAGTGCTCTCCGAGGCACGATGCAAGTGATAATTAATTCATAATACACCTTATGATTGAATTGGACTAATCGTTGAGTAAAATTTTAGTCTTTTTGAAGCTACTATCAATCCAACTTGATCAAAACGCCGAAGTTTCAAAAATGATGGATGGTCAAAAATTACCATTCCAAGGAGCCCCGAAGTGGTATATTATGTTGAGCTTCTATGCATTAAGAATTAATTGGAAACCTCACACTTTTTTTACTTTTACTCGCTCTAAACTTTTGGCAGCCCTACTGGTCGAGCGTAGGTGGGCGGAGCTGTGATTTGTAAAAGCCATGAACACATCCTCAAATATCAGGTGTTTTAGGGTTAGCACCTAGTTGGTTTGTTTGAAAATTAAAATATGCCAGTATTTAATAAAAATAAGATATAGGACCGTATGCTTTTGAGACATAACTATCCATTTGAGGTATTTAGTTATTGGTCCTCTTTCAGAGAACCATGTATAAATAAGATTCCAATTCGCAAATGTTAGCATTGTCGGTACAAAATATCATAATCAAACGCGATAAAACAACCACGTAGAGTTATTTAAATTATTTAAAAGAGAGACGATACAACGGTACATTGTATCGAATGATATTAATCATAACCTTTGTTATCGTACATCGCTTAACAAACACCGTACTGTTTACCTATTTCTGCGGTTTGCGATACAAATATTATGACCTAATTATTTATAGTGAATGAATTATTATATAACATGTATTATTACGCTCGTGGCGCCTCAGTAGATTAAACAATGCTTGACATGGTCAGTCCGTTGATGAGTGACCGTTTGTGGCGAAATAAATGAATAATTATGTAAAAAAAAAAATAATTTTGAATGTCTAGTTTCCATGATTTGGAAGGCACGTGAAGCCCGGTGAAGCAGTGGATTGACAATTGGTTGTCGATAAGCCAAATACTATATGATTCAAATAAGATAGAACTGTCAAGTCGGTATGGTGAATAGTATCCTAGCCTCTCCTGATTCCGACGAAGCTAAAAAATTATATGGTGTTGTTAGTTTAGGAATTAGTAGTAAGGAGTTTAGTTGTTTTTATATTTTTGTTTTTGGATGGACTATCCCATCCAAAAACAAAAATATAAAAACTGGTTGTTGGGATAATTATCACTCTCCGTGCCTCGGATAGCACGTTAAGCTGTAGGCCCCGGCTGTCAATTGTAGATCTTTGACAGTCGTTTCGGGTAGTCAGAAGCCCGAAAGTCTGAAACCAGTCTTACCAAGGGGTATCGTGTAACCCAGTATCTGGGTTGTGGAGGTCTGATAGGCAGTCGCTCCATGTAAAACACTGGTATTCAGCTGCATCCGGTAAGACTGGAAGCCGACTCCAACATAGTTGGGAAAAGGCTAGGCAGATAGATGGGATAGTGTTCATGAGTGTCACGATGAGGGTGGCATAGCATTTAAACCCTCTATAATTAATATAGAAAAAAGGAAGATTGTGTATATGTCGCCATCGCCATTTTGTGTCGTCATAGCTGTTGATAGGAACACTAAAGTAATGTAATTTTCAATTATTTTTGTACGGTACCATTCATGGCACGTCAAATTGAAACAAACTCTAGTTGTCGTTCATGAAAATTCAAACAGATTCATTCTAGTAAATTATTTATTTTATAAACATGAATGGTAGACATTTGTAAATCTGAATATAACAATGTGTGTCTGTGTCCGTGTGATTTATTCGTTCGTTCGCTGTGTCAACAGCGCAATGCACCAGCCACGGTGATGGACGACCGTGTACGTGAAATACACGTTTAGTTACGTAGTCATGTTTAAAAAAAAAACGCTACAAATTGTCATGGGCAATTCTTCTTACGGTTTAGTTTATGAACTACCCAGCTTCAGGGTTTAAACTGCAAAACAATAAATCAAATTTTCAAAAGTGGTAGACTTGTGGTGGTTTGCACCAATAGATCGGCACAACGGGGTCGCACAGATTCAAACACTCCTTTTTTTTTCGTTGGGTATTAAAAAGGCTGTGTTTGCCAATCATACGACCAACGTTTGTTGATTTAGTATTCTCATTTAATAGTTTTGATCATAAAAAGCGGTGTGGGTTTATGAATAGTTGCAAAGTCATTAAAATGATTTATTATTATACCTACTGTAATATTGTTTGTACTTAGTAACATTGTGTGAGGTTTTCAACTAATCATTAAGTTTAATGTGAATATTTGAAGCTAGGAAATTGTATAAAAGTGACGTAAGAAAAGAATACCGGTCTATCTATGTAGGTATTATTGTCATCTCATCTGCCTAGCCTTTTACCAACTATGTTGGGGTCGGCTTCCAGTCTTACCGGATGCAGCTGAATACTAGCGTTTTACATGGAGCGACTGCCTATCAGACCTCCACAATGGGTTACACGATACCCCTTGGTAAGACTGGTTGTCAGACTTTCGGGCTTCTGAGTACCCGTAACGACTGTCAAAGATCTACAATTGACAGACACGAGGCACGGAGAGTCATAATTAATTTTATTTATATTATAATTTATATGTAGGTATTATTATCTGGAAGTCATTGGGGGAGGTCTATGTTCAGCAGTGGGTCTTATGGCTGAAATGTTGATGATGATGATGATTATTGTCAAATTAGCTAAAATGATTTACGGTAGCAGATGAATCGTAGGGGACGTAGAGCTCCATGAGATATGGTTGTGCTCTGGATGACTGGTTTATATACTGGATCTATTTAGTTACGGCAAGTTACAATTAATTAAAAATCCATTTGGTTATAGAATAACATAAAATAAAGTATTTTTTGTGGAATTTTTTACATGTTTTAGCACATGTTAGCTTATTAAATAATTATATAAAATAAAGTAATTGCAACGTTGAAACTAATATCGATGAAAATATTGACCTCCTCTATTTGTACAGGAAATAGGTCAGTCAACAGACATTATATCTATAAACATTTTTATTTGTTTTAATATCATGACTGTGGGATTTGCTGTGATGTGGGCCATTGTGTGTGTGACGGATTGTTCGTGATGGGACTGTAGATACAGGCATTATATATATTTATTCATTGTAAGTAAAAAAAAAAATTAATTTAAAATAAAACCGACTTCAAAAGGAACTAAAAAGCTTGAAATAACTTTAAAACGGGTTGGAGTCGGTTCCAAGTCAAGTTCTTAATTAGAAGGTTAAAGACGACGAATTGAGAACCTTCTCCTTTTTTTGAAGTCGGTTAAAAATAATAGATCAAGAATCCCGATCGAGATAACGAGAATGTGTATTTTTAAGATTCAAATTGTTAATGTAATGTTACCTAAATAACCTTCTACTTTCTTTGCAATACTTCATGTTTCTACCTTTGCATCACCCTAAGGTCGACTGGTAGAGAATGTCTATGGCATAAATAATAAATAAGTAGACCCCTAATCCATAATAACATTTGAAGCAAACTTTCTACGCCTAGGTGGCGTGGTAATATCTATCAGAATACATTACGTATCCGACTCAGTGCTCCAAACGTTTCAGTTTAGAAGGCACCGATACCAACTTTTGTTAAATATTGTGAATTATTTAAACCTACCTACATGTTGTAAAGCACATGTTTTTACTTAGGATTTAGTTTTATTGTTTATGTTGATAGTTATATGAAATAATATTTATGTAGCTAATTAATAATCGCCTAATATATACGAAGATATAATATTAAAATAAATAGACGTAATCACAGATACACAAGAACTTTATGTTACTAAAAAAAGTCAAGCTAAAGCCAATATTTCTTTAGTTAAATGTCTGTGAGAAAAACCCAGCGGAAAACTCGATAGTTTTTGTACAAATAAAGTATCTGTGGATAAGTAAACAGTGACATTAGTAGTGTTTATTTTAGTTTTGTGTAAATTTATTATCTCATGGTTAAATTGCTAAGGTAAATCGTGAAATGCATGACTGATATTTCTTGGTAACTATACAGGGTTATTTGTAAAACACCAGCATCCTGAAAAAGGGTAATTAAACTCATAATTATGAATAACTTTTCAACCCTGAAATCGCAAAAAAAATCAGCTGTTCTTTACATTTATGTTCACATGACTCACCAAAATGTATGGAACAGCTGATTTTTTTTGCGATTTCAGGGTTGGTCCCATAGTAAAAGTTGTTCATAATGATGAGTTTAATAACGCCTTTTAAGGATGCTGGTGTTTTACAAATAACCCTGTATAGTATATAGTCCATCATGCTCTTATCTATAGAACGTACCTATATTGACTATGCTTAGACTTAACTTGCAAGATCGGTATTAATGTGTCTGTGGTCTCGACTAAAAAAAGTAACAATAATGAGTAACCTGCTTATTAGATCCTGCATTAAAACTCAAACAACAGAGATTTTTATCCTTAAACACACTTTACCATTACTGTTAATTGTTTAATTAACTATATCTATACACATTGGCATAACATTTATCATTGTTTCTTTACATAACACTAAGTATACATACCTCGCATTGGTCCGAACGTTAAACAAACGACGGTCAATATTAAACATATTCGGAGTCTTCTGTTATTTGGTCCTTTCTTGAAAGCAATTTCTATTGTTTCTTTTAGACTATGAAAGTCGAAAAATTCTAGAAAGAAACCGCTACACCCGGTCCTTTTGACCTAAAAATATTTTATACTTGAAATATACTATCGAATAAAACTAGACAAATTTCAGCTAAGGAAATAGGATTGTAATAACACAGACAAATAGTAAACAAGATAAGAAACAATTGATTAATAAATATTACTACAATAAGAGCTAATAAACAGTACAAACCTTGTCTTTGTTCTCGAGCCAAGTGTGGTCATCAATAACAAACAATACGTAACAGAAATTGATAAACTGTAACAGAGCAGATATAGAAAATACTCCATAATATCCGAGGTACCGCAATAAGACTCCACTTAGTCCCATTCCTATGGGAAATCCTACTGTCATACACAAGTTCAATATTCCCATTCGGAACGTCCTTGTCTCCTTAGAAGTTATATCTCCTAAATAACTGAAAGTTCCGAGGAACATTGTGTACCAGCCGCCAGTCAGGGACGGAAATATCACCTCCATAAACACTGTCCATTCCACCGGGACCTCATAGAAGAAATACGTGTTTATCATGTTTAGTATACAAGTCATAAATTCTCCGAAAATTGGCATCAGCATGCATATCTTTCGCTTTCCAGTTTTATCACTCCAAGCTCCTATGAACAACATAAGCAGCGTCGGCACAGCAGTATGAACGATACTCTTCCAGGATTCTACCGATGCTATGAATTTTTGAACGGCTTCTTCTTCGAATGTACGGTTTTCCCGCTTTCTAAGACTTAAAGCAGTACAAGCCTCATCGCCAAAGCCTAGATTCACCCGGCAAGCTTTCTCTAAATTCAAATTTTGTGTCGCTAACATAGCTAAAACACTTGGCATCACAAATAGAGCTAAAACTGGTTCTACCGTTACATTAGATTTTACGAATTTCATTTTCTCCCAAAAGGTCATATTTTGCACGTCATTTTTAGCCTCCATTTTTAGCGGCAATTCCTCTGTCGTCGATTCCCGAGAAGTTTTCTCGTCAAATTTTTCGGCTTTGTCCATTTTAAAATTTTCGTCCATGATTTTATTTTAAAAATATAAAGTCAATACTCACTGGTGAATGAAATATGGTGTATCTGGAGTATATTCTTCGGCTAAGATCCGAAGTGTATCTTCAAAGTTGGGTCACATTGTTATTATATCAGAGAGCACATCCTCACAGTACCAAGATAAATACAGTATAATATTGAATTACTGGTAAACCTTCGACGTCGGGACGTCGCGTCGCTAGCGCCCTATTGTTCGGCTTTATGTAAGCAAACACTCTTATGTTGCCATATCAGTCTTTAATGCGTCCACAAACACACTCGGAGAAATCGAAAATAAACTTAACACGTCGAAGAACTTAAACAAGTTGCCGTGTCACTATAATTATAAACATTAGATTGTTTCCACATTAAAAAATTCCAATGAAAACCACGGTAAAACTTGTCAGATTTTTATTAAACATTCACACTTAATCAAAACACTCTGTATATTGTCCAATAACACTCACTTATAATAAATGCTTTGAGTTCAATAGTCATTAGCGGATGCAACTACACATCTTTGTTCACATTCTCCATTTCGTCAACTTGTTTGTTGTCCTTCCGTTGTTCGAAATACATCCATCTGAAACGAATGAATGGACGATATTATCGTTTGGAGAGGAAAACGTAAATAGTACACTCGCGACGAATGTAAGGATCGATTGTAAAGTGCTGTAATGGACAATTCGACGCGTAATATAGTTGGATTGTGATGTACAGTCACCGCGAGAAGTTTTTGCACAGACGAGTTTGAAGCATCTGCAGATTGTTTTTTACTTCCTAGTCAAATAAAAAAGATGGTTAGCTAAAAAAAAAAACTTGTTTTCTATGACAAGCTAAGTTTCACATAGTTTTTATATTTTTATTATGTAGAAACTTGCTATTTGGTTCCATCTTATTTAAATAATTATCCATATTATTACATAATTACAAATCGGATTTAATAACACTGTTAACCTAGATTTTTGTTTGTTTTCCTAATAACAGTTTCAATTCAGTAACAGATCTACTTTCTACTTTATCCAGAACGCTAGCAATTACACCATTGTTTCAGTTTGTTAAAAACTTCTATTTTATTTTAATGATCGATCGGATATGCTTCAAAGACTTCACCAGCTTCCGTTGTTTTTTATAATCTATTTTATAAAAAAGAATACAGTAGTTTTAAAAAATATAACGTTTTTTACTTGCATAGTTAGTCAATATTGACGCTAGGAAATACCTAGATTAGTTTCAGTTGTTAGAATTATTGTCGCTTTATAGTTCCTAGTTTATTACGAAATCATAAAATAAAAGGCATAGCTATTAAATTCTGTCTACTACTATTTACAGAATGGACTAGTTACTTGAATAGTGTCCAACTAAAAACTATATTATGTACCTTTTGTTAAGGTTAGTAGGTTATAAACTGTTCTCAAATTTATAAATCATTATTGTATTGTATCGTATCTTTTCTTTACTTCTACTACACAATTTTTAAAACCATCTCTTCCTGACTGTACCAGTTCTCTTGAAGTACCAATGTACTTCTTGTTATTATCACATAATAATCTTCTAAGGGAAATAGCTTAACATAAACAATAGCTCATTCACGTTAACAGAATTTCTAATGATTCATATTAATAATATTTGTTTATGGTCTAATTTATTATCAGATGGGTACTTGAATGGGGACCAAGACGGGTTATACGTCACCGATATTTCGAGACATTGGGAATCGGTAAAAATGATGAATTAACAAATTGTACGTTACCATAATACCTGTTTGTTTGTTGTTTGATACGAGGTAAGCAGAAGGGTTCTTCCCTTCGGTCGTCAACGTTTGTTTAAACAAATCCCTAAATAATCAAACCACCAGAACTTTAAAACTATTACAGATAAATTTCTCTTAATTGTACACCTTAAAAATGATATCAATACTAGTTTAGAAAAGATTACATAATGTGTGGGTTCTCTTACATCTTTGGATGGAAAGAATCGTATGATAAAGGGAAGAATAGTATTACACTACTAGCTCTTCACCCGCGACTTTGTCTGCGTGTATTTTAGACTTTTACCCGCTTATGGGGTGAAATAGGGGTGAAATATACCAGCATAAAGCTGATTGTTTTCTGTCAGTCAGTATTGTTTTGTACATAAGTAGGTACCTATATAATTTATGAAATATTTGTATTTTAAACTGATTAAATCCATACAAGGGTTCGGTGTCGTTAAATACTCAAAAACAAAAAAAAGGTTCATGATAAAAACCTAGTGTCAAAGTCTGGGTCGCTATTAAGACTCGCTCACATTGATCTGATTGTATAAATTGAGTTTTTTGTATTACGATTATGAATTATCCAACAATTTACACAATCTGCATGCTCCCTTTTTTTAGTAATTTCGTGAAATATCTAAACAATGATGTCGTGGTGGCTCTTTGGTTAAGGACCCGCTATGCGAGTCCGTGGGTGTGCGTTCGAACCTGTTATATATAGGGTTAACCCAGGTAATATGGGACCAGAGCAGGCGAGAGATATATAGGGTTAACCTAAGACAACTTTCTATGTTAATCTAAGGCACCACTGATTAACGGTGAAGGAAAACATCGTGAGGAAACCTGGACTACGTAAGTATTATAATATATATGTGGCTGGAATTAATAGTCTGAAATCGCCAACACGCAGTGAGCTAGCTTGGTGACTTATGCTCGATCCTTCTCTGTGTGAGAAGAAGCCTTTGCCCTACAGTGGGACAGCTACAGGCTGATTTATTTATATTTTTATCTAAATATCATTAATAAGTAAGCGAGACAGAACATGTTAGTCCCCACTTTACTAGTCGTTTCTATATGTGCGATTTTTAAAGCCATATTATTTTTTTTATGTATAGAAAGTAGGTAAATGGATCAGTATACAAGTACCTTTAAGCTTTGCCGCTAAAATATAAATCTTATTATATTTTGATCTAGTTTTTGCTAAGAAAAACTAACCTCATCGTCCCCTGTAAACCGGTGACATTGTGACAAAAAACTGTTATAGTTTTTTTGTAATAATGGTCACAATACATCTTAAAGGATCATTGACCGATCCTTTCGATCGACTCGATGTAAGAATTTAGTAATTAACTAGCTGAACCGACCGAGGATGTTCTGTCGAAATTTTGATAAATATGTAAAAAAAGCACATTCAACCTTTATTTAAATTTTATTCATATTATTAAATTACATCTACCCTACCTTACTCTACCCCTCCTACCCTACCCCTACCCTATTTATTCCATTCTGTTTTGTTTTATTCTGCTATTCTAGGCGGAGACAAATCCAAACAATCAAAAAACATGAAAATCGGTCTAACACTTCTCGAAGTGTAAATGGTGTAAATAACCCGAGTTTCTTTTATGTAATAGATTAACAATATCAAGTTTTACTTTATTATATAATATATTTAGCTGTCTTAATAATAGGGTCCCGTTTTTATCCCTTGGGTATAGAACCCTAAAAAAGTCCGTGTCAGTCTCGTGTATTGACACGAGAGAATATTTCCAATTCATCATTAGATACCATCCAACATAAAAAGTTGAAGGTAAATAAAAAAGTTGGTAAGTATTAAGCGAATCACAATGTAAACACGGAACTGTTTTGCAATGTAAATAACTAGAGAAGAGCAATAAGTCTTTTAAATCTTCATAAATACACATTTATGTATAGTTTATTGACCACGAGACTTAAAAACAAGCCGCGCAATAAGACGGTTAATTTTCTGGTAATGTTATTGTAACGTTAATTTACTCTTCCCATCTTAACCTACGGAGCAAAGACTTGGTCTTTGACCAACATCCAGACATCCAGACTCAAGATTTGCCAGCGCGCAATCATATCAAACAGAGTCAGAAACACAATTATACGTTCCAAAACTCAAGTTACTGATGTGGCTCATAAGGCAGCCCAGCTAAAATGGGACCACGAAAGAGATGACGGGACGAAATGGGCAGCTTCCATGAAGATTGGGAAACCGTAGCGCAAAACCGTGACAATTTCACTGCCCTCCTTATTAAAACTACTATAATGTCTGATTATTCTGTTTAAATAACCAGTCTGACAACTTTATCTACTAGATATGAATCTAGCGGGTTGGTGACCCCTGATCTGAGATAGTTAAGGTAGACAGATGTCTTAGTTTTTTGTCGCTGTCCTGAGGTTGCTGTCTAGGTACTTAGAGTTTTTTAGTAATTAATATAAATCGTTTTTAATAAAATAAACAAATTCATTATTTATCAGATTGATTTTAGCACCAAAGGAGGTGCAAAAAGTGCACCTGTGTTTACCTACACTTGTGAAATATATATATCTCTTGCGAAATAGGCCAGTCTATGGAGATGGAGATTTAAAGGTGAAAGAATTTTTCACTAGTTTTATAGAAATACAGTATCGTTATTTCTGTCAGTCATAACCGTTTTACTTGCAGAATATTAATGCTAAATAGCTTAAATTCGTCTTGAATAATACCCATTGATAACACCGACCAAATTATAAAGTAAAATTAAATAATTTGAGAAAGCCTGCCATATGGCGGGCGGCTGAACCCCACTCGCCATTCGCCTTGCCCCACGTTGAGGCGATGTCCAGGAGCCTGGACGCCTGAACATTACCGAGTGCAAATTTAATTTAAAAAATAATCTAATTTAAAAAGGGATAGGAGCAGGGCATGAACCCGCGACCCTTTTCGTACCGTGACAATGCTCTTACCAACAATTTCAAGTTCCCTTTCTATTCCGTTTTGAGGAGAGAGAGTAGAGTCGAATTGACTTTAACTCGTTTTTGCCTAGCCATGAAACATAATGGGATAAATTATGGATATTTCTACTAATCGTATCATAATGGAAATGAGCACTTAATAAATAATGCACACATCCTGTTGCACTCAAATACTCAGAATTAGCACCTATCTACTAATTCAACGTAGTTACACCTAAGTAGGTACTTATCTACTTCCCGATTGATAGGAGTCTATTTTGGACGGTTATTGGTAAATCAGTGTTATGTGATAATTGTAGGATAAACTACCGAATGGAGAATGTTACTAGGTATGCCAAATCGGTTGAAAGTTTGTTACAGTAAAGCTTGTATGTATACAAATACACTAGTTTTTGTTGTAGTCAAAAATACCTGTTAGTTTTGATTTTACAGGCATTTCAACTTACGAGTCCCGCTAACAGTCACGTGACCACGTGACGTCAGTTTACAACGCTCCGTTTAGTAAAAAGCAAATTTTGAATAATTTTATTGGCACCTAAAGCAGTAAGTTAGGAAGAAACTCCTCACACTAGAGACATTTTTGAAATTTTAGTATTATCGGTCGTGAACACGTCATTTATACCTACTAGTTTCTTTTTTTTAAATTGACCCCTAAACCATTTATTGGCACCTTTTGACAAATTGTTGGCATATATTGGGCCTAATAAGTTTTTTGCGTGTTAACAAAAATACATAGTTAAACTGTATAAAATCCAATCTTGGGTAACTACGTAATATTATCATAAAAACAACTAAATAAGTGGTAAATTATAATGGTTCTCGTCAATGTGATCATTATAAAAAGCATATTTACCCAAAAATAGCGACAGCAGGTACAGTCATAGCAGCTCCAAGCAGGAATACAGCGCCCGGCAGTACCGTCAGCGTCGCCATGTAGACCCGGGAGTATAACGGCCCGTACACCAATGGCATCATTGCTTCTGCTAAGCCGAAGAGAGAGTTCACTTTGCCTGGAAGAGAAAATAACGTAATGATTGTGGTAAATAGCAGTGTCGTGTGGTTTCTGGCCTAAGAATAGAACCAAGAATTCGTCCCTCGGGTGTCGTGGTATGTAAATTATCTGCCACGGCTGCAATGGGAGAAAGTATTGGGTATATAGATTACAATAGTGAAGAAATCTCGTACCCCGGAAGAGTAAAAAAAAATGGAGCATGGAGCAGAATTAGACCTACGCAATAAAACGCAGGCAAAAGAAAAAAAATTATGACGATAGATAAAAAAAATTACTTCACTATTGTAATATAAATAACCAATATTATCTCCCATTGCAGCCGTGGCAGATAATTTAGAAGCACCTTATATATTTATAAAAATATATTCATGTCATATATCCCATATTTATTCTTACCCAGAGCTGGTAATAACCCAGCGTTCCCATAAAATCCTACCTACGTCATTAGTTTGTACAAACTGGAGATTCGAACATTATTAGTGACCTTACATGTATTATTACATTCTACAATAATGTTGTGATAATAAATAATATTTTGTGGTATGACCCAATACGAAGGGAATCTCCTATTACTCAGTTTGTACTTGATAATTATAAATATACGCTTAACTCTGTGCTTTTCCTTGCATTAAACTATGTATTATTTCGACATTAGTAATTCATGCCTAACGCTATATTAAATTAGCTTCATTAACACGAAGTAGGTAAATTGCTTTATTTAAATGTAATAATGAATGTATAATAATTTAATTGATAGGTACCTGAAAAGGAACCTTATGTGTATGTACACACAGCAAAGTTATTAGGTTGGCAGAGCCGCTAGTTAAGGATAAAGTTTTTTATAGTTTGCATGTAATTGTAAAAAATTGTTTAGTTTTGTATAGGTTTCAGAAAATATGGTAAAATAAAATTGTATTGATTACATCTTGAAAAAACGCCCCTGCCAACCTAATAACTTTGCTGTGTGTCAGAGGCCTACAGGTTGTTTAAACTCTGGTACCAGGTTGTTCATCAACCATACGATGAATAAGATTCTGTCGGCTTTAACGTTAGTATGGCACTGGCACCTGCAGTAGGAAACTGTTTTGCAGGAGCCAATTCTTACTGGTTACAAGATGCAGATCGTGTTGAGTACAAACTTAAAGATTCTAGTTTATGAGTCACCTATTAAGAAGTACATAGATTGACAAGCTTACCCAACTCTTCACTGGTCACTAATTTAGAGGCTATTGATCGCATTGCGATGAAAGACGTCCCGTTGAAGATTTCTACCAAAGGCGCTGAAACACAAAAATCATGCATTTTAGATTTACCACGCATGCATTTTAGATTTGGGTATATTGTAGCTATTTTAGGTAGCTACACTATTGACTAATAAAACTTTTCTGGCGGAAAATATGGTAGCAATTTGTTTGAAATTCGAAAAAATGTTTCTCTTTGTTATTTTTATTTTTTTTATTTTTTTATAGACTCACGCCTGTATTCCCCAGAGGGGGTAGGTAGAGGTGTGCAGTACACCCACGTTTCGCCGGCTATTTTATAAGTCCCATGTAATAGGGGGCGAGCCTATTGCCATTAACCGGGCACAATTCCAGACTCCGTGCTGCTACTGAGAATTTCCTAAAGGAAAAACCCAATAACACTTTTGCCCGACCCGGGGATCGAACCCAGGACCTCGTGCTCAGCAGTCGCGCTTGCTACCACTAGACCAACGAGGCAGTCTCTTTGTTAAGTTGGCATCAATCAACTCAGCCGATTGCTGTAGCTAGGTAGATATAGGCTGCTCCCAAGCTGAAATAATATACCAATGTATATTTTCCTGGTGGTGGTAGCAAAGGCAAAGATGACTTACCGATGTATATTTCCGTGGTGGTAGTAGCAAAGGCAAAGATGAACGATGCAAGGATCTTGCTGGTGCAGGATATGATGCCCACCAGCGTGTCATCCAGCTTCATAAAGTCACTGAAGATGCTTATGGAGAACAGTGTACCTGTGTGATATTAATATTAATTGAAATGCTTATGCAAATGTATATTTTATACTTTTAATTGGTCTTATATCAGTTCTTTGTCAGCTCAGTGTCTTGAAAGTTTCGGTAAAAATTAAGCGAGACATTATTTTCCAATAAATGAATATTGGTGCTGATTTTCTTAACGCTAAACTAATTTCAGTCTAACTATATCTCTTTCTAATAAACAACATAGCAAAAGGACAGTAAATTGAACTATCAAATTAGAGCTGTCAAATTAGTCTACGTTCTTGCAATTGACGTGAAATTAGACGAGATCTATGACATGCCGACGAAATTCTCGTTGATATCACGCAAATGGACTAGTTTGACAGCTCTAAAAATCTTTTATCCTTTTCTAATGATCTCTGTTAGAAAGAGAGATAGTGAATCTAAATTAGTTTAGAGCGCGAGCAAGAGAATTAGCACCATTATCTTCCACTCTAAATTAAGAATGGAATCAATGTAAGAAAAGAATGTTGTCAGATGATGAGTTTACGTATACTAATTTGGCGATACGGAGTTGACGCCATTGTTGAGCTAGGACTGAACATAAAAATCCATAGCATTTTTAAATAAAGCTTTGAATAATGTAATGTAATACATATCAAACTATGAAATATTTATTTTCTAAATAAATCTTTCAAGCGACCTTAGACATTTTCATCTATAAATTATGTGAAAGTCCGCTCAGCTTAATAAAATAGAAATGTTACAATGGCTTTATTCTTTTGTCAGTCGGGTTTAAAAGGTAGTGAATAAATTAGAAAAATTACCCCAAGTCTCCTAGCAAAAAATGATATCAGTAAAATTTTCGTAAGCTTGTTTCGGAAGTCGCATAAGACTTTGGCTATTTTATGTGGAGTACGAAATGTTACATCACTACTCTACATAATATGGCCTATCGCTTCCGAACATCTTTTAAACAATGGTTCGAAGCAAGACAGCGTGAGATGCCACCGCCACCTTTTATAAGGAGGTAATGTTTACAAAGGAGTCAGCAAAGTAAGAAAGGGAAATATACCTCGTGGGAGTACGGTGAATGTACTTCCAACCAGTAATTCGTGGAAGAACATCGTTTGCTTTTAATCCCCTCACCAGCCCTTGGTGATAGGGCTATCATCAAGGAAAAAAAAGGTTCGTAGACTTCTTCGTAGACCACAAAACTGCTTATACTGCTTTTTTACCATCAGGTGGTACCGTCGTCAAACTTTAATAAAAAAAAATAGTATTGACTTACCCACTAAATTAGTAATAATACTGTAAGTGCAGAACATGCTGAACTGGACCTCGTCCCAGTTGAACCTGTACCTCATGAAGAGGTACAGCACATTCATTTCACCTGTAATAAATAAAAAAAATCGTAATGCCATACAATATTTTATAATGCATTAACGCGTGAGGAGCAAACTCATAGTTAAATATTGAACAAGATTCGAACCTGCAACCTGTGCCACTAAACTATATTCGCAACCCTGCTCACAATATCGATATTGGTAGCGCCATCTATTGTACGACTGACTGACTCATAGCTCATCATTAAATCATAACGGTCAAGCGACTCATTAGTTGAACAGAAGATGGCGCTGATGTCACCCTAAGACGTGTTTCTAGGTAATTTTTTAATGTACATAATATATGATGTGTGAACAACTTTTGATACAAGCATTGTAATACTCGGGCGGGACTTGAATCAGCGATCTCTGGTGTGCTGTGCCATGGCTTTAACAACTAAACTACCGAGTCCTGCACGGTTCAGTTGAAATTAGTAGGTAAGGCGATAGCTAAGTTGGTAAAGCGATGGCATGGCACGCTAGGGATCGCGGGCTTAAGTCCCGCCCGAGTCAGTTGTTTTTGCGAGTTTCTTATTAAATATTTTTTCTTACCATGCAATGGTCCAAATATAACACAGACAACTACGATGAGCAGAGAAACCCTGAGTCTCCGCCGCCTCGGTCCACTCCTGAAAGCGACTGTCAACGTCTCCCGGACGTGACGTGCGTCGAAGAATGAACACACCCAGCCTCGACAACCCACTGGTTGTTCCTGAAATATTAATAGCAATACATGGCCACACTACCCACGCAGTTTGTATACAAGGTGGATAGTAACAATGAATCATATGAGTGGTCCAAATGTTTAATCTCAAGCTTAGTTCCTAGACGAACATAGCAGAATCAACCTATGACAGTTCAGTGCTAGGTGTACTATACTCTTGTTTAATTGCAATACCAGGTTGCTGACCACGTGCATGGAAGAGGGGCTGGGGAGAGAAGATTGTAGAAAGGAGATTCTGTTATTTCAAATTAAAATAGAATTATGTAGCAATTTGAGAAGCAATGATAGCCTAGTGGTATGACCGTTTGACTGACAAGTCAGCGGTCTCAAGTTCGAACCCAAAGCACGCAAAAAATCCTGTGACTTTTCGCAAGTTAGGTATGTGCTTATTATAAACTGATTATCACCTGCTCCGTCTCGCCGTTGGCCCCGGCTATCATGAAGATCTTTGACAGTCGTTAAAGGGAGTCAGTACCCTCATAAAATCCTGACATCTAATCTATCTTCAGAATATCGTATCCCTTTGGGTTGCGGAGGCATTTGGTTAGATTAGAAGCCGATCGAAACAAAGTTTGGGAATAATAAGGCTTGGGACGATGATATGTAGCACTGAGTTCTGTTTAGCTCTGTTAGTTAGGTAGATCGCGGACACGAACGGTGCACCACTTTGCGATCAAAATGCTTTGTGCGTAGAGGTGGGGTGCGCTACATTCGGATGCACCCGGCATCGATTCTAACCACTGCACTGGCTGTGTCCACGATACAGTGGGTGTTACATTATACATTGGTAAATGTTAGATACCTACGCGACGTCATGTATTTTTAAACGTTACAAGGAAAAAACATTTGCGTCATGCAAATAGTTTCACAGGAAAAAGTATCCATTTAAAAAAAATCTTGATCACTTTTAATCGACCATCCAGAGATCATTCTTTCATCATGACTTTCTGAATCACGTCTGTAAAGAGAATGAAGTTATACAAGACGCATTTTTATCATTCAGAAAAACTGATGACTAAAAAAAAGAAATTGGTTTGTCAAAAAGTCAGTCACATTGTAATTACGCCTAACCAATTAAAAGTGATTTGACTTTTATTCCAATTGCGGCATAATATACGTTACGCCTTTCCATTTCTAAGAGGTTTATTGAATATAATCGTAGCTATGCAAAAAACACTCTTGCGCATAAGTGTAACCTTGCCGAGTTTAGACATAATTTAATTTTGTCATGGAATGTGGAACCTAAGATAGAAACACGCATATACGATGCAACTTCATACAGAAAGCTCTATTCCTAGATAGCAAGTTTCGCCGAAAACTGTTTTCTATCTACATAATACATTGTAGATATCCTGGAAAAACAGACCAAGTGCGAATCGGACACGCATCTGAAGGGCGGAACCCTTAATATGCGTGTCCGATTCGCAAATTACAGAAAAAAATCAACTTCTTACATGGGGAACACGCTTTAATAATTAAGTTTATATTATTTTTTGTTATAGCGGCCATAGTAATATTAGTAATACACGTGTCGTCGGGTATCACGTGACTCTCCCGAACACTGCCGAAGGTGGGAATCATGTCGGTACACAACACAATATATTATTAAAAACGAGTCACTACAAGCGTCATTATAACTGACTTTTTTTTATAAAGAATTATATTTGAAAACTATATGTAATTTCGTCATAATCAGCGGTTGGTCAATATGCAGGGTTATTAATTATAAAACCAACGGACCAACCCTGAAATCGCAAAAAAATCTGTTGTTCTATACATTTATATTCACATGACTCAACAAAATTATTTTTTTGCGATTGCAGGGTTGGTCCCATAGTAAAAGTTGTTCATAATGATGTCTTTAATGACCCCTTTTAAGGATGCTGGTGTTTTACAAATAACAGTATATAAGAGTCATAATAAAAGGATTCTACTGTACTTATACTTTGTGAAATACCTATTACGGTCCGTCCGATCGTCTGTCCCAGGGTATCTTTTGACCCTGGGACAGACGATCGGACGGACTAGTACAGAATTGGTGGATACAGAATTGACGGCGCCCTAAAAATATATGTTTTATATGCGTAGGTAGTTATTATTAATAATTTCAATATAGGTACAAGAAAATCATGTAACTTTGTTTCTCTTTATTTTTAATGTACACGTGCCCTCTTTCATGTACATACATCATTCTATCGTTTAAAGGTTTGCTCATTGAAAGCTCAGCTTTGAGTTAAGCTCGCCTTTGTACATGTAGGTACTTTAGTCTACTTGTGCCTGTTACACGTTTTTGCATAATAAAGAATAAATAAATTCAATTTCTAAAGTAAAGACAAATGTTTAATAGTGGGATGCATAGAGTATTCAAGAAAATATAGAGTAATAACGTCAACCACATTGCCTTGTGCGGAGCGAAAGCAGGTCTCGCCATACAAATGTTAAAATGTAATTTTTTCAAATTATGTTTTCTAGACGTTTTTCAAAATTTAACTCAGCAGTTAACCATGATATAAGCTAAAATGTAACTTTTTCGCTGGTGGAGCCTAGTTGAACTGCAGTCGATCGAGGTATGATCGCAAACGGAGCTCGTGTCGCGGCCGCGTTGTTCATACCCGTGCTCACGGTTCATACTTCTATAGGGTTGCTCTATATTTTCTTATATATACTCTAAGGTGGGATTTATAGGCTTATTTATACCTACATATATGATTTATTTAAATTAGTATTTAAAAGAGTCGTGATAGTCTAGTGGTGGTGACCGTTGACTGGCAAGTCAGTAATCTCGGGTTCAAACCTAAGGTTGGGTTTCAACCTTGGGTTTCACCGCGCTTTTGAGTTTTCGTAAGTTATAGGTATGCGTTTTATAAATTAATTATCACTCTTCGTGCCTCGGATAGCACGTTAAGCTGTTGGCCCCGGCTGTCAATTGTAGATCTTTGACAGCCTTTACGGGTAGTCAGAAGCCCAAAAGCCTGACAACCAGTCTTACCAAGGGGTATCATGTAATCCGGTAAGACTGGAACTAGACTACTTCCGCTCTGGTCATGTCAGATTGTCAGTCCCATCCATGGAGCATATACAAATGCTCCATGGTCCCATCGGACTCTAAGAGTAAGGAAATAAAGAGTGCGCCTTGTGTTTGCGGACCACTTGTGTATAATAATATGTCCTATGGGGGCTTACAAGCAGAAAAAGACAAATCTTCGTTAAGACTGACCGCTAGTCATTTTTGTCAGTCAAAAAATCACGTCGATCCGTTGCTCCGTTGTTATGTAAAAAAAGGACAAATCAACAAACACTTTTACATTGTAAGGAATCATTTAAATATTTTTTGATTGACAGCCAGCGACAGATAAAATAAGCTACTTGATTTACATAGACAGCATACTCCACCTCCTAGCCTTATTATTACCACATTAGGGGTCGGCATCTGATCTAATCAGATGCAGCTAAATATTTTATTTTACTGAGCGACTGCCAATCTGACCCCCGCAACCCAAAGGGCTACGATATTTTAAAGTTAGAACAGTTGTCAAGATTTTATTAGGGTATTGACTCCCTATATCGACGGTCAAAGATCATCATGACGGCTGAGGCCAACGGCGACGGCTTTCCGAGGCTTATCAGGTGATAATTTTAGTGATAACTTAGCTTCTGAAAAGTTATTGCAGGTGTGCATGCCTTTTGAACCTGAGACCTTTAACTTACCAGTCAACGGTCATTATGCTAAGCTATCACTGCTTGCAAAGACAGCACATTAAACAGGATAAATTTAAAAATACCTGATACCTTACTTTTATTATGACTCTGAACAAGCTTTGTTCTACAACTTTTCAAAATTAGTTTCTTTTTTCATACAAAAATAAACACTCTGTAGTTTGCATATACCTAAGACGGCCAAGACGAGAGGCCGGGGTCGACGACCGGGATTGCGCGCCTAGTACAAACAGCAAAGCGTGCAGCGCGTAATAAGTAAACGCAAATTTTACACACTTCAAATAGACTAACCTGTTGAGTTTTGGCCAATGTTTGAACAAACGTTGTTCCGAAACAAGACACGAAGTTAATTCTAATTGGAATGTTGGCCAGGCTAATCAAAGAAGATATAGTTTATTCGTGTAAATAAGTTGTACATACTTTGCTAAGTAGTAAGAAGTAGTAGTCGGTAGAAGAAAGTAAGAGAGTAGTCAGTAGAAGTAACTCTTATGCTCCTGTTTCTATCTCTTTTGGATTCTACGGTGCACGGCGTTGACAAAGACAGAAATACAATTAAAAATCAAAATATCACGATTTTCAATGCGTTTTAACGCAGTCGAGCAGAAGCATTCTATAAACTCGAGTAAACAGTAAACGCAATGTATCAAAGTGAAACAAACAAAACAAACAAGTGAAGGAGCTAATTAAATTATTGAATTTTTGTTTAAAAATAATTTCTTTCAAACTCTAATAAACAAAAGTAAGCTCACGTCGCAGAAAAACGACGCTCCTGGACGTTCAAAGAGTACAAAGATGAAATTTTATTTAATTTATTATAAAACGAAGTGAGTTTTAATTTACCCCTGGCTGGGACGAACCAGCGAATAAATGCAATTTCAGGTTTCAAACAAAATCCAACAATAATCCCTACTTTGTTTTTTGTGTTCCTTTTAACGTACAAAATGCATACGGGATTATATTTACATCGTCCGTCCATGGGAAACTGCCAGGGGATTTACAAAATTAAGCAATTTCCAACTTAAGAAGATACAATCAAAACTTTTCGCCGAGTAAAAAGATAAATTTAAAAAGTGTATCTTATTTTTCATAGACAATTATTTCACAAGAAAAAGTAGGTGAGTAAGTTTAAAAAAATGAGAAAAATATTTTTCATAAGGCTCAACAAAACTGCTACCATTAATCACAGTGAAAAAAAAAGAACTATAAAAATATGCTGAAACAATCTAACAATGGATCACATAGTGGATTCTGTAGTAGTATTGACAATGTCAAAGGATCGGAGGGATATAAATCGCAGTTGACACCTATGCGAGCCTCGCGTAAAATCGCTGATTGCGTTACGATGTCCCCCTTCGTTCGAATTTGCGTTGTGGGCGCGGAGCAATTTATCACTTAGACATAGGACTAACCGGGCTGTCGAGCTACTCTGCAAATGATGTATGGCCTCAACGAGACTCACGCCTTATCAAGACATACCGATACTCCATTAGCCCTAGACTTTGATCCAAAATCGAGGCGAATTAATGAGCGAGACTAACCATAATCAATCCTGCTGAAACATAAAAGAGATATCAGAAAGTATCTAAAGTGACATCGTTATTACTTACTCTTTGCCTGTCTGAAGATATGATTGGATCTTTAAGTCGTATATATCCATATATCAAACTCGTCAGGTATAGACAGTTTGATATCATAAATATCCCGTAATAACCGATTTGCTGCAGTAGAATGCCACTTAAAGACATGCCCAGAGGTATTCCGAGGGACATACACAAATTGGCCACCCCTACTCTGAATGTCCTCATTTCTTTGGTCGTTACATCACCGATGTAGCTGAATACACCAACGCACACAGTTATCCATCCTCCAGTTAGTGACGGAAACAGATCAGAGAGGGCCGTTATCTCCAAAGGTAATTCGTAGAAAAAATACGTGTTTAGCATAAAACTTGTACAGCACAACACTTCACCTACGATAGGCAGGAGTATGCACGCTTTCCTTTTTCCTGTTTTGTCGCTCCACGAACCGACAAACAGCACTAAAATACACGGAAATGCTGTCTGGGCGATATTTTTCCACGCCTGGACAGACGCAGTTAACTTTTGGACTTCTGATTCCTGTAACGTATAGTTCTCTGTTTGCCGCCTATTCAGCGCTGAACACACTTCATCATCATACCCTAAATTAACTCTACACGCTTTTTCCAGATTTAAATTCTGCACTGCAAGTCCTGAGAATACATTGGACATGATATAACATGCTATGATAGGTTCCACAGTTATGTTCGACCGGATCTGCATGAGCTTTTCCCTAACGCCCGGTCTCTTGGCTTTAGGTTCATCTTTTAGTGGTGTCTCGACTACGGCCGGCTTCTCAGCCGTCGCGCTTATCCCATTCATGATATCCAATTTGTTATTCCACTTTATTTCAATCAATCATCGTTACTGATATGCTTTGACTTGTTTTACCAAGTTTCCCACACGATATGTTATTGCCGCGTAGCACTACGTTCATTGTTCACAAATTACACATCACTTCATAACAATCACTCTGTTTTTACTGATTCTGGTCCACAGCAATCCGCTAACGATGTGATAGTGTCGGACCGTCGAGCAGACTGAAGGATCCTCTTGTCTTAGAGTTGATTGGACGGATACGCGTTCGAGTGGTGTCATTAGAGGCAATTGGCCGGGCGTAGTGTCAGCTCACGACGGCAGAGTGGCCCGTAGCCCGCAGGACTGCCTGGATCGTCGTCACAACCTTGCAATAAGTAGGCATTTATCCCATTGGAGCGACGTCTGTCATTATATGAAACAGTGGGTACGCGCGCGGCCCTATTAGTGCACGGTCAAGGTACGCTTCATGCGCGGGAGATGTTTTTCATTTCGTTTTCACTGTATGTTTTCTACCTCTTGGTGCATCATGAAAGAAAGTAGATCTGAATAAGATTGATTTTAACAATGAAAACATAAATTAATTATTTAGTAGTTATATTCAGAATGAATAATTACAATTTTCAAGAGAAAAATTGTTGTTTCTGTAAATTTTCTACTTCTGCCTAATTTTTAAACTTAAAGAGTTTAAAAAATCTAATTTTTAAACTCTTTAGTACTCTTAAAATGTTTAACTCCTTAATTTCTAAACTATGTAATTATTTAAAAAAACGGAAAAGTGAAAGTCACGACGTATGCCAAGGAACTGGCTTTTGACAGGTAGAGTTGCAAAAACTACATCAACAAGAGCGTAGCTCTTAAATTAATAATGATTAATGCTTAAAGCATAATCAATGCAAATGCATTTAATTTACAAATCTCTAAGTTTACAAGTTTATTTCGCATTTCACCCGTTTATTTTAGATGTATCTAGGATTAAAAAAGAGTTTTTTCGAACTTTCTTTCTTTTACGTGTGGTTGATGAATAACCTGATGACAGAGTTTAAAACGCCGCGCCCTGACATGACATGGCTTTACACACCGTTGAAAAATGTCTCAGGTGTGCTGGTTTCCTTACGATATTTTCCTTTACCGTATTAGCAAGTATTAAATAATTTCTAATCCGCACATGAAGCCGAACAGTCAGAGGTGCGTGTCTAGATTTTGAACCTCCACCTTTAACACTGCTTGTTTTTTTATTTATGTTTTATAGAATGTGATTTAAGTAATGTTTTAACAAAAAACCATTTCAAATTTATATTATTTATTCCAATAATTGGATATCAAATGAGTGATAGTAAAATGATGACGATAGACAGCTTTCACCTTATATTATATTTTGTTCTGGCAACACCATTCGACCCATCCTTATTTACCAACAAAACTGTGGATGTTACAAAAAATGGCGTCCCAAAGATAATTTTTAGTGTCGAGCGTCGAACCGAAGCTACTTTAGTTACAAATATCTTCCAGTAGGATGGCGGTGCGTAATAAAGGGGCATGGAGGAAACATTACTCAATATGAATGGTTTCCCCTCAGGGTTCCTTGCCAAAACTATTGGCTAACTACTTTTGCTTCGTCGGCTTTTGAGTACAAATTAAAAGGAAACATGCTGCGAGATACGTTCTAAGTGGTTTGTTTGTGTGAAGATTCGAAAAAATAGAACTGACAGTTGATGCTCTTGTTTTAGAATGGAGTATTGTTTGGTTTTTTTTTCTAATGCATGTTTGCGGCATCTTGTTTCTGCTGTGTGGTTCATCATTCCGCGGGTGTTGTAAGAAGTGACAAAGGGAAAAGGATGGGCAGCAGCATCCTACTGTGTAATAGCAACCATCTGCTACTGCGATCGCCAACACGCTTACCCAACGTGGCAATTTTCAACACATAAGTTGAAAGTCTACGACGCGTGGTTCATGCGTTGTTCACCGAAAATTCACTCGTACCTAACACGAAATAAAGCTTACATTTCAATGCCATGCTGTGAGTTAAGTCTACGTTGAATTGGTGTATATGCTATGACCTTAAGTCGTATAACTGTAAAAGTACCGCAAAAGGCAGAACCCTAAACCTTAGAAAATCAGTTAGCGTGATCACTGGACCTGTTTGTTTTTTTGGACCACATAAAGATCGTGATCTTAATGAATGTCAAACAACGATCGCCCACCACCAATTTACTTCATACTCCAAAATGGCGGAAAAACACAGTTATGTAGTTACTGTCTAACTACACCATTAATATAAATTTATGGAGGTAAAACCATGCTATTACATGACACCATGGACGTGACTGCTAAATTCTACAAGTACCTATACTGTACAAGTGTGTGCGCAAGCACAGGCGCATGACCGACTGTTTTACGTGCTCTCTGAGTCATGGAATAGTTGATAATATAGTTTATAATTTATACACACTTAGTTTATGTAAAATCAAAGGCCTTGCCTTGGGACCTGAGACCTCTGACTAGCCAATGTCATATGAATATGGTTATAACATACCACATTAGGTATATACTATTACGTGACGTCATGTTAGTAGATTATACGATAAAAAAAATTGTTCTAGAATTGATTGAATTAACAATATTGGACAGGAACTATATTCAAAGTCCCTATCAGATATTTGTTTCTACTCCTCAAATATAATCAAACTCCTTTTTACATATTGTTGACTGCCTTGTTGGTCTAGTGGTGGTAAGCGCGACTGAGCACGAGGTCCCCGAGTTGGGCAAAGGGTGATTGGATATTTTCAATTAGGAAATTCTAAGCAGCAGCATGGAGTTTGGAACTGTGCCCGATATATAGGCTCGCCCCCTATTACATGGGACTTATGACATAGCCGGTGAAACGTAGGTGTACTACATACCAGTGGCGAAGGCTCCATAAAACTCCATTTCAACATGGGAAGCCGTCCCATTGAAAAATGGCACAGAAAATAATGCCTACTGACTATGCCGTTGGTACTGCATACTCTGCCTACCCTCTCTGGGGAATACAAGCGTCTATGTTTATGTATGTTGTTGACTGTAGCATTTAAATCATAGACAATCCTTTTTGTTTTTATGTAAATCAAATTATTTTGTTGTATTGTTCTCGTATTTACAATCGGAAACGTTTATTGTTCATTATTCAAGCTCGCTTTTATGTGAAGGGTGTTAAAATGTATGCCAATTTATTTCTGTTTGATGTGCTTTCGGTGGAAAATGAAAAGACTTTCTGTAAATAATAGCAATTTTTGATGTTTATTAAGGTTATAAAGTAGGAATATTGATGACGCGTTGCTTATCTATCTATATTTATATTATAGAGAGGTAAAGTTTGTATGTTAGTATGTATGCTAATCATCATCATCATTATCATAAGCCTGTATTAGTCCACTGCTGAATATACACCTCTCCCAATGCGCGCGATTTTTAATAATCGCCACGCTGCAGCGCTGGCTGGGCAAGCGAGTTAGTGATCGCAGTAGCAAATGATTGCTGTTATACAGAAGGATGCTGCTGTCCATCCTCCAAATCATTCCCTTTTTGGCTTCTTACGACACCCGCGGGACGAGAAGGGGTGGTTCTATTCTTAGGCCGGAAACCACACGGCTGCGTACACGAAATTTGAAAATAATGTTTAATTTTTTCCACACTAAACAAATTAGGACTAAGTTTTAAAGTGAACGGTAACAACGTAATGCTTGTTCCCTAGATTCCTAGTTACGGCTAGGAAATGCGCAATGACTCACTACCCTAATTGCGAGTAGTGGAAAAACAACTAATTAATTTAATATACTTAAAGTGCTCGTTTCCTTTGCAGTTTGAAAAAGAACACGCTTTTTAAGTGTCTGGGTCTTTGCGATGGCGATGTCTCAGTGTGGGAATTTGATACCTACTGCGGAAAGTCGTATATTACTTTTTTCGTTGTATGGTTTATATAATATGTAGAGAGTCGGAGAGTCGTGATAGCCTAGGGGTTCGAACCCAAGGCGGCGCACCTCTGACTTTTCGTAAGTTATGTGCGTTTTATAAATTAATTATCACTCTCCGTGCCTCGGATAGCACGTTAAGCTGTTGGCCCCGGCTGTCAATTGTAGATCTTTGACAGTCGTAACGGGTAGTCAGAAGACCGAAATCTGACAACCAGTCTTACCAAGGGGTATCGTGTAACCCAGTATCTGGGTTGTGGAGGTCTGATAGGCAGTCGTTCCATGTAAAGCACTGGTATTCAGCTGCATCCGGTAAGACTGGAAGGCGACCCCAACATAGTTGGGAAAAGGCTAGGCAGATGATGGTTTATATAATATATCTAGCTTAAACTTTAATATATATTACATACCTGCACTATTAATCATCAAAAATGTCTATTCAAAGGTCTTCTTTACCCAGTTTTTCACATTTTACGAGTATATTTATAATATTAGATAATAATTAGAATATCTAGTAGGATTTTGTCCTCCTTACTAAACATCTGATGAATGGATGGATGGATGGATGCAGGTGATATTATCGTGCACAATTGTAGGCGCCAACACAGGTGTACTCTCTTTTCCCTCACTCTAGTACTCCGATGGGACGGCAATGCGACACGATCGGAAAGTGATGAGTCGCAGGGCTAACGCCTTTAGGTACTTACTCTCCCTCCGCACTGCACAAATGTTTTACAATTAAGAATATTGCATCGTATAGTAATTAAATGTCCCCAAGGATACAAAGAATAATGTAATGTCTTCACCCCATAATGTATGTAACAGCGTACAAATGAAAACCGAAAGTAATCTTCAGAGGATCGTAAAAATTAAACTTAACTGCGCCCTTGTGTGTAATTATACTCAAGTGATAAAATTTCAACGCATTTCGACGCGTTGATGTGGCTTGGATTTGACAATTGTAATAAATAAAGGATGGTCGTTCCGTGAAGTAAAACACGTTTTGCATTGTCAAAAAGGTTTAAAATATGAAATTTTTGTAGAAATAATAAATCGATTGCGAGCGGGATTCGATTGCCGATCGTTTGTTTTTTACATGAAAATTTCGAACTTATGTTTTCGCATAGTACCTATGCGATTTTCATATAGTTCGCATAAATACTTTATAAAAATATTAATGCATCAACATTTTCAAATCAGGTGGGTTTTCTTTCACATAACATATCGTGAAAATTAAGACGCTCGTAGCGCCGCAATACCACGTGATTGTCACGTTTAGAAAGGTTAAGAAATTCTCGTCGCGGTTAGTGCATGGATGGGTGATGATTTACGAGTATTTACCACATTTCATTTCGAGCCTTCTGTTAGAAAGAGACAGTAAGTCTATATTAGTTTAGTGTGTAGAAGAAAGAGGGAGCTAGATGAATAACTAGCCTTTTTTCTTCACCAAAACTTTATCTTCAGACACTATTTCATTAAATTAATGTTTAGAAAAACTATTTGGCCGTTCATTGGGGTAGACAAGAAACACGTCCCTACGTTTAAATGCTAGCAATTTTATCGGGACCGGTTCGTTACAGCACAACTTTGTGGGACTCCCTACCTCTGCAAATTGGCTCGACGTGAGCTCACTGGCTTATTAACCTAGTCATATATTGGATGTATCGGTTAATAGTCAGCAAAATCGATTATTTAGGACTTTATTGGAAATAGGCACGTTGAATTACTAGTTTCTTTTTTCAGTTTTCTTTTTAATCGTATGGTTGATCAACAACCTGGTGTCATAGTTTAAACCGCCTGTAAGCCTCTGACATGGCTTTACACACTGTTGAAAAAATTCTCAGGTGTGCTGGTTTCCTCACGGTGTTTTCCCTCACCGTTTTAGTAAGTGATAATAGATTTCTAAAACGCACACAAATTTGGAAAGTCAGAGGTGCATGTCTGGGTTTTTAACCTTTGACTAGGCAGTCGAAAGGTCATACACCAGGCAATTACTGCGTATTTTTAGTTACTAAGCACATGTATTTCTGTGTTTACCTATAGAGTTCCGTATACAGGGTGCCAACGGGACCCTTGGACAAACGGGACCAGATTTTATTTTTTAACACTTTGACTGCTAGACTGCAGACACAATGCAAATTCTATTGTTTGTCGGACACCATGTGTCCCCCATGGCGTTATAGCTGTTAACCGTTTTTAAAACTTAAATTTTCACAGAGTGTGTATTACTATGGCTACTCAACCTCCTCCAAGCTTTATTATTCCCAATATTTGTTGGGGTTGGCTCTAATCTAACCAGATGCAGCTGAAATAAGTTTTCTATGGAGCAACTGCCTATCTGAACCACTTAACGTAAATTTAGATCAGTTGTCTAGATTTTATGAGGGGGTTTCTGTATCGACTGTCAAAGATCTATATGACAAGGCCAAAAACTTAACGTGCTTTTCGAGGCACGGAGTGGGTTATAATTAATTTATATTACGCACATAACTTACGAAAAGTGCTTGCTTGAAAATCTATACATATAAAATGCTTTGTCCTGAATGACTGACTGACGGATCAACGCACAGCCTAAACCGCTGAACGTTGAGACCTGAAACTTGGAGGGTGTGTTCTTTGTATGACGTAGGGATCCGATAAGAAAGGATTTTTCGAAATTCCACCTCTAAGAGGGAGAAAAACGGGGGCAAAGTTTGTATGGGACAACGTGATTCCTTGGTTCAATTTACTTCAAATTTTGCATAAACATTCTTTTACAAAATTGATGGAACACGTGTTTCGTATTTTCTTTAAACTCATCGCCTAACGGGGTTAAAAAGGGGTAGAAAGTTATTTTGGGGGTGATTTGCATCGAAGTTGATATCAAGACTCCTTAGTGCTTTTGATTTAAACTGGCTTGGTGCAATATATTACCCTTTAAAATTGGAATGTCAAATATAAATCGGATTAGAATTCGAAAGGACATTGACAGGGTTTGGACCAAGTGCTGCCCAGGAATGAAAGTACCTCCAGTGGTATCATGGCATTAATATACATCCAAAAAAATTATTTAAAAAAAAATTGTCCCAGAAAAAAAAAGTTTTATTGTTAATAATTACTTTTCATTAAATTATGAGTAAGTATGGGATGTTTTTCTCTCCAAAATACATAAATCTACATCTAATATATCTTAAAACATTGTCCTGTAGCACCAAAAGCGGTACAGGAATGGAAAAATCGGGACGGAAATATGCCTAAGACCCTTTTATTCAAAATCACAGATTTTATTGGGATCAATCTCATTAATACTTAATTAGGGTTGGTTTTTTTTCCAGTAGGGCTGAAAAGCGGGATGTTCCGCAAATAAATTTTGTTCAAAATATTCTATAGTCTACGTGTGCGAAGCCACGCGGGAAAAACTAGTGTTTTATAAAATCTTAGACATGCTTAGTACTTTGCACAAGCGGTATATTATGTAACTCCCATCTGATATTAAATGTAAAAGAAAATGTTGTAAAATAAAAAACAAATACTTAGCTCAGTGGCTTGAGCAGCTGGAAACATTAACTAGTAAGTTGCATGTTCAAATCCCGCTCAAATTTGGAACTTGTCCTTCTCAAACTTTGCGTACTCCTTCTAAAATAATTATGTAATAATTATTTGTATCAAAATCATCTCTCTAATCAACAAGTTTCCCCCCTAAATCCTCAGAGGGATCAATCTTCTCAAACATTAACACTATCGTTCAGAGCAAGCAACGAAACATAACATCAAATTACGAAAATTCTTCCCCGGCCAGTTCACCGAAACTGCGGCAAAATGTTCTATATATCTTCTAAACGGTACATAAACTTGTAACAGCCCAGAAACGCGCCACAGAACTTATACAACAGCTAGCTTACTTTACACAAATCAGTTACACCTAAATTTTTTGAATTGTAAAATTATGTATGTCTGTAATTGTACTCGCAAAACCGGAATAATCCTAGTTCTAGGCTATGTTTAAAATAATATAATATATGTTATTGCTTAGTAAATAGCAACAAAATATTGCTCTAGGCTAACTTACAGAAAAGGTATGTTCTATGGTATGTTTTTATTCATTGCCTTTGGTTGTGTACCAGCTATCTAAGTCCATTGTAATAAAGAAATTATCCGTCCTAAGATTTGTACCTGCATCGTAGGTGGATCGTACGAATTTACATAAAAATAATTTAAAACACGTGGTATCGGCGACCAAAACAAATACCCGTGGGTTACACAAATTTTATCCTGTGCGGTGATCAAACCTACGACACTTAATGCTGAAGGCAGTTTAGCCACTGCGCTAAGTTATTGATCTAATTTAACTCTAAGCTGTGACCATCGTCACTACCTCAAAGTGGTCTCGCTGTTCTCTCCCAACTACGTCCATACCGAACAGTGAACACATATCAGGATTACAAAGGATTTTCCCACAAATGAATCGCTTACCTGCTTCCGACGCGTTTGTGTACGCACAGATATAATCCTCTGTGGCTGTTCTGAGCTGAAACTTGAAAGATCGGAGCCGTTTTATTAAAGATAATCTGATATTTGAGCAGTATTAGTTTAATGGTAGAAGGTTGCACTGGTCAAATCGAACATCAAAGGTTCGAACACAACGGACTCTATGTATCCTACGAACGTATGACCTTTGACTTGCCAGTCTAACAGTCATAGGTACCACTAGGTTATCACTGTGAGCAAAAGAATATGAACAATGAGTGCTGTCAAATTTCTTTAATAGATTTTAAACTTTCTAGCTAAAACATAAGGTTCAAAGTTGATTGGGAAAATTTTACAGTATCGGGTAGTTTGATGTGCTGACATCTGTACCTTCATCACAAGAAACAGGAACAGTGACATATCACTTTGCCAAATGGCCACTTGTCGAATAAATATCTATTAGCTTGGTAGACTTTGATACATTATAAAGAAGGAAGTTAATATGCATCATCTTGTAACGCCGTGAAGTAGTGACGTCAGTGCGTCCGATGTCCGGACTCCAGACTTACGTAGCAGTCACTTTATTATACATGGAGATTTGTAAATGGCGGGCTAACTCTATCATAGAATGACGTTTTAGGGTCAGTCTATATAGGTGCAGTCGGATGGCTATCAAGTCAGGACGAAGCATTGATTTCTCTATCTCTCTCTATCTTTCTGCTAAAAAGAAAATGTTTAAAGTATAGAATCTTGTTAATATGACTACCAGCTTACTAATAAATGTGAAGATTTTTGTTTGCCTTTCAAAGACGACTTAATAGATTTGGTTACGTAGGTAGTTTATGTCAGGAATAAAACATACTTATTAAGGGGTTGCTTGTCGAGAGCAGACAGTTTTCGCCAAGCTGGGCTAAGTTGGCGATTAGTCGTAATAAATAAAAGAAGTATGTTTTTTTGAGTCTCAGAGAGGCATATTATTTTTATCTCGAATTTGTGCGGACGGAGTCGTGGGCAGAAACTAGTTTGCTATATAATAAAGTGTGCATGTTTTCTCTCTCTACCGTTTTTAAAACAATTGGGCAAAAAGGTTAACCTCAACCTGAGGAAGGATACCAATATAATTATGACCTTTTTATCAAAATAAAAAGCTTGACTAGTGTTAAATAACTAAAGCTTAACTTAATGTTATTCTCCATAACTTGGTTTTTAGACATTTTTCATAACTACATTCAGTGTATATCTTCAACGTGCGAGCGAGATAGCGGATCAGCTAGGGTCGGCGCCTATAATTTCGCGCAAGCTTGTTACCCCATAAAGAGTATAACAAGAGTTTTGTTCGACATTTCAAATAAGGGAACCCTCAAACATGTAACGAAACACACGTCATAATAATTCCATAGGGATCTACACTTAATCGCTATATCGAGGACTTAAGCATCCAATCAAGGGAGTTGGGTTGAAGGGACGATGTGATTATCGAAGGTCCTTTCGTACCCTGGGTAGGTACTATGAGTTGTTTTATTTGGGGCCCAGTATAAGACCGCCATCGTTAATCCTACTAAACAGAGGTTTATAGCGTATTTGTACGTGTGTGTGTAATGTTTCCTTGTTGCGTAATTAATTTGTTGATGCTGTAGGATTTTTTATTTGGGTATTGTTTGGGGATCTCTAGTTAAAGTTTAATGTGTTATAGTTAATGTAGAAACGATTATTTTTGGTTTAAATAACAGTAATAATTAGGGATCGTTGAGCTTTAAAAAGCTCGTTGAATAAACATAACCGAAACACCGCAGATTGCTTTATTCAATTATGTGAGTTTTATGTTAGCACCAATTGCCAAACGTCGATTGCGCTTATCAAAATCAAAAATCAAAATCAAAATATTTTTATTCATGTAGACCATTAGGCACTTATGAATAGTCATAATTCTAATATTGTTTATTACAAGAGTGACTCTAGTTATATTATAGTAACGATACGCTATTTGATAGATGTAATTTATATAGCATAAAAAATAGTAGGCGTTTGATGCCTTTGAGGCCTTTAATTAATTTCTAATAAAAAACTTTACACTACTTTACAATATGCTTAGACAATTAAAATCAATTGTTTATGTCAACTATCATCAACCATATAAGTGAAGTGTTTCATTTTCATCCTTAAGAACTTTCTCTAATATTTTCCAAAAAGATAGACGGGAATACTTTTACAGAAAAAGAACAGGAAGAGTTGACAAAACTGAGTGTGTCTTCTCTCTGTACTCTCTATAAGATATATTTCCCGATTTATTTTAGTTCTGTAGCAAATCGTCCATTTCCCCCAAAAGGATAGAGCTGAAATTCATCAAAATTAATTGTCTATAACACGGTAATAGAGAGGAAACAATTAGCGACTTGGACACGATATATTATATGGAGCCGTAACCGCTGGCACGAATAATGTTCGTATGTCCATCACGGCCAGCTCGTAAACCATGTTTATGACCTAGCAAATTGAAGGGGCTTCCTCGTTCCTTCCTCGCGACCCTAGGAGTGTTTCCAGCGTGTGTTATGTTACCCAAAAGGAGTGTGTGGTTATAATTTCGTGGACAGAATGTTTTGAATGTGTTTTGTGTAGATGGATGGAATAATTTTTTTTATTCCGATACCTATCTAATATTAGCAGGCGTCTAAAATGGTAAAGCCCGTAATGAAATATATATGCTCCTAAGTTTTGGGTGTTCAGAATTTGGATAAATGGTTGGAACACATTCCCTAAAATATCGTTTTCAATTATTTTAAAAAAATAATAATATTATTAAAAAAAAGTGTTAAATACACCTTTTTTAAAATACCGTAAAAAGAAGAGCGAACTTTAAATTTGAAATATTTTGTATAAAAAACTCCCAAATTTTTATCTACATCACCCCGAAAAGTAGGGAAACACACTTTCTGGCAACCCATTCCCTACAACGTAACGTTTACTATTGAACTATGGACGAAGGTTGGAACAATTGCGTGATGACCGCGAGATTTGCCCACCCCGAGGGGAAAGACGCGTATTATATAATTTAACTTCGAGTACAGCTACACTAGGAAATTGAATCGTACGTCGACAAAACGTGCGGGCTATTTGACCTATATTACTACCTCAAGATTTACGTGAGAACTTCCAGATTATAATAGTTTTTGTTGATATTCGCTCAATTAAAACAAAACACAGGAGTACTGAGAGCCCGTGGTATGACCGTCTACTGACAAGTCAGACGTCACGAGTTCGATCCTCAGGCTCACATTTCTGACCTTTTATATCAACCAATGCTGGCTATAAACTTCTTTGTGCCAATTTTCTCTGGATAAATTTCTGTTTCCTTCTTATTTTCTTGTCGAAACAGCACTTTCCAGCTTTCCCAACGAGAGCCGATTCTTTGACTTGTAGAATAATCAAAAAATAATTTTGATGATCTAAACGTGGGAGTTTTTTGAATTGAATTATCTAGTTGACCAACTAGAAAGAAGTCAGCACTGATTCACCCAACACACGATTAGTACTGGGTACTTCCTACCTTTAGCTATGCCTGAGACTACGATTGGCCGAGTAGATTGATAGATGCCTGGATGTCCGCCCGCATGACATCTTGCTTAGATGAAAGGTACATTTACTCGTACTTGTGTCAACTATATTAAATTACGCCTACATCCTCTGAAGGGTTATGCGGAGGTATATATTGTCGTGGATAAGAAAGATGTTTATCTCGAGGTGGTATTAGACCACGCCACGTAACAAACACAAAGCTCTTGTTATACAAGATTTCAATTTATTTCAGCTTATCAATTATTGTAAAGATAGGTTACATATTGGTGGTAAGTACCTACACAAACTTTAGATCTTTCTTTATCCCGTCCAATAGGAATATGAAATTTCACGTCCTAAGAAGTAGGTTAAAATTATAACAACTAAATACATAACATTACAAATACATTTTCAAAAATTAACAAAATATAAAAATTGAATAGGGAATTTCATTTAATAAGCAAAACAACATATAAAATATTATATTAATAAGGATGTCCAGTTTTATAATTCTACGTACATGATATTAGAAAGGCTACGTGTATATTCTTTACCTTTTTTAAGTTTATACTTAAAATGTTTATTAGATATTTATAAGTTTCCTTCCGCACTATTTACTGCAGCCTCTGTAAACCACAAAAATAGTACCTGTTTTTTTTGCAAGAAATATATAAAAAACATAACCCTTCCTTGGCAGTCGGGTCAAAATATATATCAAAAAGACTCACTGGCCTATTTCGCCAGTGGAACAGACATAACTTCAAGTCCAATAAAGATTAAAGTCGCAAGAACTCGGAGCCACGTACACCGAAGGCCATTTCAATCATATTTCTAAACTGAGTAGAAACTAAAAAGTCACGCATCAGTTATTACCGCGAAATTCGAAGATAACTTTTACATCGAAAGAACCTTACTTAAGAATATTGCAATATTTTAAATAAGACTTAAAATATCGATATCAGACTAGAATATTTAATATTAGATTTTGTTTATTAGATTCTTTTTATATTTTATAGATTTTTTAGCGTGAGACGCTTTGGGCGCTCTGTAGTACAGCGGTGATAGATTTGACGACTTGACGCGTAAGTCAGTGAATTGCCATTTGTGGTATTGGGTGTCTGAAGGTACTGGTTGCAAAAGTGCATATAAAAAAATACACATAATTATAATCAATGATATGCGATACAATTTGCTAATCTCTATTGCATGTCATTGATTTTATATGAATTTCAACCAAAACATAAGTAACAAGACCAAATACATTCTTTCCTGTACTTTCGCAGCCGACTGTAAGTTCAACAGTGGACTTCGGTTTACTCTGTGGTATTCCAAAAGGGGGTGGCATAAACTATTTGTTAGAAAACACTTTTATCCAACGTTACAATAGGAAAGTATAATCTAATTTAAATATTTAGAACTTGAATTATCAAAATGACTTTTCCACAGACTACAACTACAAGTCGGCAGCTGGATAATTCTGAAAAACTTTTACTCTTTTTCCAGATATTTTTATAATACTATCTCAACACCTAAAAACCGGGTCTAGTTTATGTTTTAATAAAAATAAATAATATAATAAATTCCATTTTTAACTTTGAGTAGAGGATATTTATAAAGTTTTAAAGAAACATCCAGCAGACAATTCAAATTTATAGCTTTTTTAGCCAATACCAATAGGAGCATCCGACATTGTTGTTAATACGAGAGAAATTCCATAAAATGTACTCTATCACGGTATGCCAAACAAGATCAAAAATCAATCCTACAATCCCAATACCAAACAACTTAATCAAAGATCCAATCTGTCGGCCAAAAATCTATATCACTTCCAATCTAGGCTTGGTGGTCCAGACAAGTTTTCAATATCTAAATGGAAAGCGCGGTCTGCATAAAACACTTACCTAAATGGTTCACAGGTTAGTACCGTGTTTTACTGCGAATACAAATATAGGGAGCAGGGTTGATACTTGATAGGTATTTGTAAAATTTGTAAAAGTAATTCTTATAAATAAAAACGAATGGCCAAATGTGTTACTAAGCGCAAAACTCGAGAACGGCTGGATTAGTTCGGTAATTTTAAGGTTCTCATGAATAAAAAAATCAGTTATTTTCGTAGTTAGCTATTTTAATTTTTAGCTTTTCGGTTTCACATTAAGAATTACTGTTTAAATTTTTTGGAAATATCTCCCTTAATGAGGTACTAAGAGGAGTGAAAGTTTGTATTTAGCTCACTCGACTAAAAGTAAAAAAGACATCTCAGGATTTTTAACTTTTATTAGGACTGCCAAGTTAGAGGTATCAGGTTAGAATACAAGGCGCGCACCTCTGCCTTAATCCTTAATGACCGACTTTGTCGACTTCCGGGGAAGAGACCGGGTAGTGTGGGATTCTTACCTCACTAAAACTACCCCGACCCGTCATCAGCACGTGGAGGGGTTACATTATATATAATTATATAATATATAGCTAATTTTGTAGGGATCTCTACAAAAAAAAATACAACCCATATTATTCGTTGATGTAGCTTTCTGGGAAAAGAATTTTTAAAACCTGTTTAGTCGTTTTTGAGTTTTACAATTACAAACATTTAAAAAATATTCTTTTCTCTCTATTAGTTTAGATAAAATATTAAATAGGGAAATTGAAAAAATACTCGGAGCCTCTTAGTACCAACATCGTATAATGATGCTAAACGTTTGTTCTACGACAAATTCACGGCATTTCTTTTTCAAAAGAAATCCGGTTCTTTGGCTTGCCTGGGGACACAGGTTCAATATTCGTATTCCGACAGAGCCCCTTTGACAACTTTATTCTAAAACGGGATGGGGTACCCACCGGAAACTATGCTTAATTTAACATAATAATTTAAAAATATAATAAAGGATTTGTCACTTCACTTTGTAAGTAAACAAAACCGAAATAAAATTATTTGAAATACCTATAGGGAAACCTTTGCTTGTGTTATCAATTCAATCAGCAATCTTCTAAACATTGGCAAAATGCATCGCTAAGGAATAAATAAAATATTAATAGGTACATAAACATTTTTATGCATAGATATTATGCGAAAAATTCTAAGTAGTAGCATAAGTAAGTACTATGCGAACAATGCCTGGCTTTGCAAATAAACTTATTCGCCCGTGTTAAAAAAAAAACCTTAGACTGCTAACAGTACAGTTTAAAATACCTTTAGGAACCTTTGTTTTTGATATTCCAAAAATATAAATTAATTTCAGTTACTCAAATCAATGTGTAGCAGCCCTGAATCAATATCGGCAATGTGCATCGAAACGAAATAAATGAAGCGGACGGACATGGCGTCTATGGCTTACAATTTACATCATCAGAACATCGTGAATTTGGGGAAAATTGTACTCTAACTAACTGGCTTTTTGCTTTATTTTTTGGTGAAGCTAGTTCTGTATCATGTATTTGTTACATCGATTTTGTTGCGGTGCGATTATTATATTGAGTGGTAACTTTAAGGGACTTACTTATAAAACATGTCACTCTTAATCACTGATTCAATTTTACTTGTCCGTCATTTGCTTGCCAATTTATAGCAATAGGCTTGATGACAAAATTTTATTTATTTTGGATTTTTAAAAACAAATTTAAATTGGCTTCAAAAACACTCAAGACTTTGAATGACGTCACGGCGTTGTCCGTTCTGCGAAAATGTCAACAACAAAAACGATGGCGGTCACGATGTGACGTCACACTATCACGTGGTGGACTATCAAATATTGCCAAATTTATTTTCCAAAAATATTATTGAACTTTATTTATTTTAATAAATAACTTCGTTATTTGTAATGTTGTGGCAATTGATTTTTATTTTTACCTAAATCTTTTAATTTTTGCAATTTTTTGATTAAAAATTTATCGTTTTTTAGGCCGATCGGGTCTTGAGTCATCCATAATGATGAGGTCATTCCCTTCAGAGAATATAATAAAAATAATTTAAGCAACACTAAGCGAAAATGGCCAATACGAATATCGATAACGACATTTCCATAACTTGATCTCTCCGCCCTCGAAATTAGTTCAACCCGCAAATAAGTAGGTACCAATAAAACCTAAGCACTATACTTGGGTGATGAAAATTTTGCAAAAAAAAGTAAACAGAGCTATAATTCTTTTCCCTCAGATTTTACGAGCGTCCCGGGAGAGGCAAATGAAACATTTTTATTTTTTTCTTTTTCTCACAAACCAACAAACTGTTGTAACAAGTAATGAGGTGTGTAGGTATTTTCTTTAATTCTTTATGGTTTCTAAGAACTCTATGTAATTAAGTACTAGGGCCGCGGATGGAGCATTTTTTGGTAAATTTATTTAAAAGCAATCGCTTCTTTTCTGCTATTTACTTTACTGTAACTAATAACCATGAAATCAATCTTGAATGGAAACCTATGGACAAAATGTACCTACTGTTAGTACAGTCCCGAGCACATATATTATGATTTTTGAATCGCCCATAGATTGTTATCTGATTTGGATAATAATATGAATGCATGACTATCTTTGGTATTTAATTATCTTATTATTACTACATATTAGTAACATAATCACGATGTCTAAAGGCGAGTGGAGGTGATAGGACGGGGCGTCCCGATGGTGTTGCCAGCGCATAATTATATAATTTTATTTTTGGTATGTTTGTTAAACCTTTGTGTTTACATGTTTGTGTTAAACCAAAATTCTCATAGAAAACCCAATATACTACAATAAACTAAGTAATTTTTCAACCAACAATGTAAGCGTCGAGTTAATTTAGTAGAGAACTTTAAACAGAATATACGGTGAAACTCCAAGCGGTTGGATGGTACAATTTAGTGCGAACCGAAGCTAATCTGCGGCATCTTGCTCATAAAGTAACAGGGGGACACCTTCTGGTAAAGTCTCACCTATACCTTTGAGTTGGGGATGTATGATATAAGCACAATATATAAGGTAAATAAATAAAGTAAATGTAAAGTAAATGTATTTAGTTATTGCTAAATAGATTGCTCGAATATTTTTAGTATAAAAAAGAGGTGCGGGCGTATAGGTCAGTTGGTAAGAGAAGGCGTTTGTATGGTCGCAGATTCAAGACTCGCTCGTATCCTATTTTTTTTTTCTATTTTCTGTATTTTTTTATTGTATCAAAGTGTTATAATTGTTATGATTTTTCCATTAGGAACTTCTTAGTAGCAGCACGGTGTCTGGAATCGTGCCCCGTTAATGGCAATAGGCTCGCCCCCTATTACACGTAAGTTATAATATAGCCGGCGAAATGTGGGTGTACTGCATAAACCTCTGCCAACCCTCTCTGGGGAATATAGGCGTGAGTTTAAGTAATTTTTCTTAGGCAACATTGCCGAAAAATTGCCAATTATTTTTTGTAGGTCATGCTTCTCGTTTTGACAGCTATTTATACTTGGTTAGCCTTCATTGTCACCGATATATTGGCGACGTCTATTGCTTAGTGATTCTTCTTTCTTCTTTTTCGTAAATGGCTGTTGAATAACCAGGTGTCAGAGTTTAAACTGCCCGTAGGCCTCTGACATGGCTTTACACACTGTTGAAAAATCTCTCAAGTGGGCTTCTTCATGATAGCCGGCGGCACTGGCTTAACGTGCTTTTCAAGGTACGGAGCTTGAACACGGAGGCATTTGAATTCTGCACAATGTATACATAATTATGTATGTTTGTTTTATCACATTTTATTATTAACACGTTGACTGCCACGCCGCAGACACAATGCAATTCTTATTGTTCGCGGTCACCGTTGACCGCGGTGGCTGTCAAAGGCTTAAATAATTATATGTATACGTATATTATAATAATTATATGTATAGACAAAATCATATAATTATGTACCTATACATGATTTTTTCCGTGACTGTATTTCTGCTGCAAATTAACAAAATGCTTATTTTAGAATAATAACTTTCGTGAGTCATACTAACATAATCATGAAATATTGAAAATGCTTATTCTGAGGTATCCTGTGTAAATGACAGTATAGTTTAGGAGTTGTATTTCCAATGCACGGGCCGGCCAGCCGTCACTCACTCTAAACACGAGGCTACCGTTATACGCCTGCATTTGATCTTTGAATCTGTTTTCTAGTGGAACTAAATAAACAACGTTTCAATCTTTTGTAATTGATTGAAAATTGATTACGAACTGTCTAAAACCTGGTTGGTTTATTCTGATAGATCATTTTGTTTAAAATGTTTAGAAAATTTGCGTTAAGTTCCAAATTAGAATTCTAACTTTTATAAAATTAGGAAATTAATTTGCAATCAGAAAATTTGGCTTAAGTTCCAAATTTTCTATATGCGAATACTAAGTTCTAAATTTTATACATTTTTTAAAGATTGACTTATAGTTAGAATTAATTTACAGCCACAAAGTAACTTAAAAAAAAATTAAGGCAAACAAACAAAAAAAAACCAATCACTTTAATTTACTTAACACGTGTGCCTGGGTTCGAATCTGCTACCTTTGACTTGCTAGTTCTAAGGTCATACCTACCTATAAGCTGCCACTGCTATCAATAATTAATTCGAAAGAACTGACAATATTTTTAGCTACATGAAAAAAATTGCTAGCAATGTTAAATAATTGGAAATGCATATTCATTCATACAATTTCGAGCATGTACATGTTTAATAAAGTTATTAACCAGAAATCGTAAAATGTATGTATTTTATTATTATGACGTATATTTGATATTCAATATGTTCAATATATGAAATTCGGTCAGGAGAATATTATTATTATTATTCAATATGTCATGTAATCAGAATAATTTCGCAGAATATAATGAATGAATATGCATTTCCAATTATTTAACATTGCTAGCAATTTTTTTCATGTAGCTAAAAATATTGTCAGTTCTTTCGAATTAATTATTGATAGCAGTGGCAGCTTATAGGTAGGTATGACCTTAGAACTAGCAAGTCAAAGGTAGCAGATTCGAACCCAGGCACACGTGTTAAGTAAATTAAAGTGATTGGTTTTTTTTTGTTTGTTTGCCTTAATTTTTTTTTAAGTTACTTTGTGGCTGTAAATTAATTCTAACTATAAGTCAATCTTTAAAAAATGTATAAAATTTAGAACTTAGTATTCGCATATAGAAAATTTGGAACTTAAGCCAAATTTTCTGATTGCAAATTAATTTTCTAATTTTATAAAAATTGGAATTCAAATTTGGAACTTAACGCAAATTTTCTAAACATTTTAAACAAATGATCTATCAAAATAAACCAACCAGGTTTTAGTCGAAGTGGGTGTGGATTGAAGATGAATGAGTTACTTATTAATTGTCTTCTTTACGCCGATGATCAAGTTATGCTTGCATCGTCGGCAGATGAGCTGCAAGAAATGGTAACTATTATGCATGAAGCTTTTGAAAGGAAAGGGATGAAAGTAAATGTTGGAAAGACGAAAGTAATGGTTTTTGAAAAGGATGAATTTATGACGCCGTGTGATATAGTGATTGGGGGGGAGAAAGTTGAACAGGTGAAAGAATTTGTATACTTAGGAACTATGTTTACAAGGGACGGTAAACATGAACAAGATATTGAAAGGAGAGTAAATGCGGGTAACATGGTGAACGGGGCGCTACATGCTTTTATGAGTAGCAGGCAAGTCTCGCAAGAGGCTCGATTGGCCGTGCACGGTGGTGTGTTAGTGCCGACGTTAATGTATGGAAGTGAAAGCTGGGTGTGGCAAAAGAAGGATGAAAGTAGAATAAACGCAGTTGAGATGAGAGCTTTGAGAAGTATGTGCGGTGTAACCTTAAAAGATAAAGTAAGAAACAGTGTGGTAAGAGAACGGTGTGGTGTGAAAGAGGATGTAGTCAGTAAGATAGAGAAAGGAATGCTGAGGTGGTTTGGACATGTAGAAAGGATGGATGAAAGAAGACTAACGAAACAAGTGTACATGGGAAGGGTGAATGGTACAGTTGGAAGGGGAAGACCTAGACGAACATTCTATGACCAAGTCGGGGATGTCCTTGAGAAAGGTCAGGTCAGGAGTACCCTAAACCGACGAGCATGTATGAAGAACGTGATGAGAGTGAATGAGGCAAAAGAGGTATGCAAGGATCGTAGCAAGTGGAAATCCGTTGTCTCTGCCTACCCCTCTGGGAAACAGGCGTGAGTCTATGTATGTATGTATGTAATCTCGAGCATAAAAATATGTTAACACGTAAAATCTTACATAAAACGATAATAAGAAAAAATGGGTATTAGTAAATATAATTATTTAATAAGAAAATTGGAAAAAACTACTGATACGGATGGTATTCGAACCCACGATTTTCGTCGGTGTGTGGGTCGAATCCCATCCGTATCAGTTGTTTTTCAAATTTTCTTATTAAATAATTATATTTAATAAGCTAACATATTGTGCTATAACATGTAAAAAATTTACAAAAAATGTATTAGCAAATATTTTGGTTGTATATTATATTAAAAACTCAAACTGTATTTTAAGAAAATAATCATTGGCATTCCGATATTTGCATGTTTATAAATTTTCTCGCGACTATACTAGTTAATTAAGACCCACAAGTGCAATTAAAATATTCTTACAAACAAAATGGAGGCGTCAATTCAATGGGTGAAACCATTCTCGTTGAAATGAGATTCATGAGAGTTTTCGACTACGTAGGTATTAACTTGTAGGTACTCAAGTTTCGAATAATGAAAAGAGATATGAGATGAAAATACGACTAGATACGTCCAGATAAGGAATACTAAATTTACTCATCTTCTTCATAAAGTGCCTTTTCGCGCTAATCTGCTATCTCGCTTGCACATTGAAGTTGATTGACGATATAAAGTCAATGAATATAGTTATAAAAAATCGTAAACTCTTTTTTTTAGCATATTGTGAGCAGTGGAGCACTTAGGAGTGTAAGATTTGGCATAGTCAAAGTTTATATGGTAACGGAATACAAAAAACTACAATGTATAAATAAAACACGTTTTTTAAATTTATAAAGTGTAATTTATATTTAAAGTAAAATTAAAGTTACCGTAAAATTTTGACCACTGGATCTCCTAATACTTAAATTTTTGTAATCTATATTACTCAAATGAAATTATTTCATAAAAATAAGAAAAACATGTAATGTAAACGAATAAACAAAACATGTGCGTAAACGTGTAAAAAACATTAATAAAAAGAGCATTACTCAATTTAGGAAAAGGATCTAACTGAAAACTGCAGACGAAGTCTATGATATAAAAAAGAAACATAAAAACAAGAGGTTATGAATTATAAATTTATTTAAAGCTCCAACCATCTAGGGATGTACCAATAAACCAAAGAATCCATCATGTTGCCGTAACTTGTTGCTTGCAGGCAACCCTGGGGGATTCTCAGAGCGTAGAGCCTCCCTGCATCTTAAACAGTTTGAGTTCTATAGTATACTCATGAACAAGTTAGGAGAATAAGTTCTGTAAATAATTAATTAATTACAAACTTCCCGCTAGTTAAATTAGAAACTAACTAGTAAATGGTAAAGTATGTTTTTCGTTAAGGTCTTTTAATACAAGCAAAACTCATTCTAATGCCAGAGCACCAAAGATGCAACTATATAATTATAATATATGGTACAGAATCAGAATAGATATTCCTAATATGAGAACCCACTTTACTTAACCGGGAATAGAAGCAATGAGCTTCTAATACTTATTAGGCGCCGAATAAAGAAGTTATTTATGGGCAAACACAGGTGCACTCTTTATTCCAAATTTTCAGTCCAATGGGACGGCAATCCGACACGACTGGAGAGAAATCAGGCGCAGAACCGACGTCGACCATATTAAGTGTTTTCCGAGGCACGGAGCAAGTAATAATCTTAATAAAGCTAAGCAAACAATAAATTCTGTTAAAAAAGAAAGAAAGAAATAAATATTTTTTTATTTAGTATCTATTGACCATAGCTCAACGGATTAGCAAGCTGAAGTGGCAGTGGGCGGGGCACATAGCACGCAGAACTGACAGCCGATGGGGCAGAAAGATTCTGGAAATGGAGGCCACGTACCGGCAAGCGCAGCGTAGGACGTCCACCCACAAGGTGGACAGACGACCTAATAAAGGTCGCAGGAAGCTGCTGGATGCAGGTTGCTTCCAACCGGCCGATCTGGAAGTCATTGGGGGAGGCCTATGTTCAGCAGTGGACGTCTTATGGCTGAAATGATGATGATGATGATCTATTGACAAGCTTTAGTTATTATCAATAATTTTTTTTTAAATAGGTCTAATTTTGACTAATAGGCTACCTCTAGTTAATTTATAATACGCACATAACTTACGAAACCTAGCAAGTATTATTCACCTAGTAGTATTTTACAACATGGCATTAATAAGTAATATTTTACATTACTGTTTGTTACTTAAAACTCAGAACTCAACAAAAGTGCCTTCTCGAAATATTTTACCGTGCTATTGTGAACGCGAAGAATTAAACAAACGCCAAAGTTTGCAACTGCAAATATAGATAAGTACCTAGTTTCACAGGAAAATCACGAACGTAAATTTAACATTGGCCAAAGCTTCTACTGAATTTTAGACAATGGTGCTGATTCTCTAGTTTACATGCTAAACCCATTTTAGTCTAACTATATCTCTTTCTAATAAACACTATAAAAAAAGGACAGCAAATTGAACTATCAAATTAGAGCTGTCAAATTAATCTACGTCCTTGCAATTGACGTATAATAAAATTAGACGAGAGCTACGACATGCCGACTAAATTCTCGATGATATTACGCAAATGGACTAGTTTGACAGCTCTAAAAATCTGCTATCCTTTTCTTATGATCTCTGTTAGAAAGAGAGATGGCGAGTCTAAATTAGTTAAGAGCGTGTTAGAGCGTGAGCACCAATGTCGATTCTGAAGTACGTATGTAAACCTACATTTAAATATACGCTGACCCTTTCTTTAGTATGTCATTAGAAAAGGATAGAACTAGTTAATGACGAGTTTATGCTAGATGCAAAAATTAGATTTTACGTAAGTGCGTGGATCCATTTGATTGCGTATTGGTAAGCGTGGTAGTAGAAAGACTTTGTTACTTGTAGAATTAGAAGCCGTGTGGATGACTTAAAAAAATTCAATAATAATTGACTAATATTATTATCCTGCAATAACTATATAGGTACAATGCCTATTATAAAGAAAAAGAATACAAAAAAGTGTTAAAAACAGCCCGCTTTACGAGTATTATAGAATTTGAAACTTAAAGTGACGCTAATCTACATACTGACCATGCCAAATGATCTTAACGTTGATCTCATCGCGCTATCTCAGCTACACAAACTGTATCAGATTAAGCTAAATATAATCCTATTTCAAAGTATCGAGAACTATATTGGATTAAAAGCGGCCAGCCTAAAAAAGTAATCCGATAGGTTACAAACGCTATCAGGATTCGGGCAATTGCGATAGAAATCGGTCTCTCTCCGTTCCCTTAGGGTAACATAAGCTTACCCTTGGCCTTAGGGTCCGCTTGCGAATTATTAACGAATAATCAGTAGGCTGCATCATTTAGTTATCGATCATAATATCCGAAGTTCATTTATTTTTACTGGCAACCGCTATATTATTATAATTTCCTTTTTTATTTCACCCTTTAAATAATAAACGTGAGACATAATAATTAAACATACTCGTACCTATAGGCAAATGTTCATATTTTTGTAAGCAATAATGGCCTTCTGACCGCGATTGGTCAAATACGCAAGAGAGAGAGAGAGATTATACTACAAGTGTGTCCGCAAATACAGGTGCACTCTCTATTCCCTCATTCTCATAGTCGAATGGGACGGCAATCCGACACGACTGGAGAGAGATCAGGTGCATGGTCAACAGCTTTATCATATGTATTACCACTAGGCTATCACGACACATAAGACGAGTCGTGATAGCCTAGTGCTATGACCGTTGACTTACAAATTAGAGGTTTCGAACCTTTTTTATCGAATTTATATAATAATATCAAAGATGTAATATTATAGTACCTAATAATATATTTGGTATGTAGCTATATCATGTTTATAGCCCCTTGGCTATTAAGTAAAGCGTTTCTGCTATTTAAGTTTTAGAACTTGTGTGGGAAAATGATCAGCTGATACGCGTAAGTAATGTTTAGTTTTGAAACGAATGAGCGCTGTAAGATTTTGGTAATTAGGTATATACTTGAAATATTAAATTACCATAGAATCACCTTAGGTGTCTTGTAACTTGTACGTCATCAACATAGTTATTGATGATGCGTGAGTCAAGACGTGAAAAAATAATGAATAAAGATGGTGCAAACATATGTCTGATCATGTTAATTTAATCTAATCTATTTCTATAGTTTGATATTTATTTATACGTTCTCGTTATAAAAAATTAAAACATAATATTTTTTAAAACTAAAACCTAAATAACTTATAAATAAATAACAATAAGTAATCTAATTCTCTAATTAAAATCATACAATCACTGATTACTTAATTGATTTTGTACCAAAGTATTCATTATCGACTATTTACTTTAATTGTACATAAATTAATAATGATTTGAATTTCAGGGTACAAAATCAATCCGACGACAAATTAAAACTGTCCCAAACTGATGTCAGCCTTTATATAATTTCAGCCGTAAATAGGAGGCACCTGAATATCAAAATTGTCCCCAAACTTATTACATTCATTCCAGTTTTGTTGAATTTCCGTAATCGTTCGTTTCCTATAAACCGATAGATAACTCAGCCTGCCGGGTCTCGGATATGAGCTCTACTATCGACCCGAACCAATTGTACTAGATGTTGTCGTTTAACTTTTTCAATTTCACAGCGAAATTGGTCTGTCCACCTCCGACCCTCACTTATTAAAAACGAAACTGCGATAATGGAATGTTTCCACTTGAAATTAAAAACTTTATTGCCCTGTAAATCATCCGACCGGCTATAGGTTCCGTGTGTACAAGATTTAGCGAGCGGCCAACAGTTCCAAGCCCTAAATTATCAACTCCAACACCGAACTTGCGGAAAAGTTAAAAACAAAAGTGATTCAACCTGTTTCGGAAGATGAAAATTCTCAACGTTTCAGTATATTTTATTGGGCGCCCGAAAATTGCACGCACCAAGCACCATACTGTGTATAAACAATTACAAAAACGGAGTTGTGAACTTTAGGTTGTAAACAACGGTACCTTTATCGAGGTTCTATAATCGTGCAGTTTTTATTCCCAACAGAACACATCAATTAGTTGCAGATGCCACTAGCTTTAGATTTTAGGAGGTGCCGAGGGCAATCCTCGCAAGTTATATAGGCGCCGACCAGGGAACGACCACGGATGTAGAATAAAACTAGAATCTGAATTTATTTTTATTCGTACGGAATATTCCGTGGGGACATCCGATTCGGAAGCGGTATTCGTAGGAAATAGACGTGGCACTGCGGCTCGGTTGTAAAACTCCGTACTTTACAAGACCCGGCCGAATTACGGCGAGTTACAAAACGAGCTCAATGTTATTGGCAGAATATGCGACTCAAATTATTACGTTCCACTGACTTGACCAAAGCAATAGTATTTTTTTAAAGATTCTTTTAAGACCGTATAGATGATGTCTTAGAAACGCAGAAGGTGAGTATGTTATTTTTTTATACTAATATTCTCCTGATCGAATTTCGGTCACAGCGGCCAATCTCAACGGAGACCAGCCAATTACGCAGGAGATATTATAGTGCACAAGTGTGTGCGCAAACACAGGTGCACTCTCTATTCCCTCACTCTCATAGTCATCCTTCCTTCTAGACGGCCTTCCGACACGATCGGAGAGAGATCAAGCGCAGGGCCAACAGCTTTACGTGCTTTCCGAGACACGGAGTAAGTGATAATTAATTTATAAAACGCACATAACTTATGAAAAGTCAGAGGTGCGTGCCTTGGGTTCGAACCCGTTGCCACTGACTTGCCAGTCAACGGTCACCACCACTAGGCTATCACGGCTCTAATTTTTTTATATTTAAAAAAAATAATTATACTACTAAGATGGCAAACACCTTACCGGGTTCCTTAATCAAGGCATTCCCCCTTCCATATGGACGAAGAATTATAGAAAGGGGATTATAGAACCCCTTCCATAATCCGCATCCCCTATAATCCCTTACATAATCCCCCGATTATGTAAAGGATAATAGGGGAGGATTATAGAACTGTGGGGGGGTTGAGCCTCTCCTCGACCGTACAAAACACAACAGTATATTATTTGAAGCCGATATTCTATGAGAGGGTGTACCCGATCAAACCGGCCTATTCTTTTTTTTTAACATTTATATTTTTAGGACTTTGAGTCGTACAACGACTATGCCAGTGCCATAAATACCTTATATTAATATATTACTCTATTAATTAAACATAAATCTATGAAATGAACTAACCCATACAATTCATAGCAGTTTCCAAAATTGGATGAGACAAAAGGCCTATACTTGCTAATTGCTCTACCACTTTGGAAAACTTTTTGTCTCTACTCTTTACTAAACAATTTTCCTTGCAGCCACTTCTATTAAACCGATGGACCCAAAGTGGCAGGTTAAAGGCGACTTATTAAAACAGCCGCTTTAAAATATGTCACGTTAGGGCGCCGGCGGCATATAAATAATGTCTGGTGGTCGTGGCGGGATGAGGTCGAGGTGTTACTGTGGATATACGTACCGTCTTCGTTTACTTTGTATGGATATGCCTTTGACATTCTTTTTGTAGTGGTGAAAAAAAAGGAGTTAGCCAATAAATCTGACTATACAGACACATTGATTAAGGCCAGGGAGTTCATGTTTGCAAAATTTATTTCAGTGTACAGCACTTATTTGTCATATCAAAATTAAAATATTATTACACCATTTAGGCAATTATAATACTATGTGTGGTGTTGCATGGTGCAGATGACAACAGTTATTATCGCTGTTTGCGATTGTTTACTATGTTGTGTGCTGAACCTGCCAGTGTCAGTATAATTATGATGTTATGCAGCAAAATTGACACTGCAGCTACAGCATATGAAGCACAGCTAAAAAGCGCAGACAGCGGTAACAGCCGTCACCCGCACCATGCTACAGATACGTAAAAGATAGAACTCGTTTAAAATCATGATACCGGAGCAGCTAAAGTATTGATTATATCAAATGCGTATTGCTCAGTCAAATATACTTTGAAAAAATATTTATATTATGCTAAATGCGCGGCATAATGGTTGGTAAACAACTTTTGACAGTGCCTTCTGTACATACAAGGACATAATATCATAAGAAATGTTGAAAATACGCTTAAAATATTAGGTAAACATTCAATTTAAGGCACTTTGATGTTACCTGTCTGATGCATAGAAGAATCCATACCTTAAAGTATGCTTAAAGTAATACTTTAACTATACTTAAAGTTATAACGCGCTGCCTCATGGTACGCGGTTATCGAGACGCTAAAAACACTAAGTGTGCGCATTGTTAACCCTGTGCGGGTTATAGAAGAGGAGAGGGGGCTTCCATAATCGCGCTCAGGGTCGACAAGGTGTGATTATAGAAGGGAGGGGGAGATTTGACCTCCAATGGATAATCAAAGACCTGACTGATCGTAAGAATAAAGCAATTTCAGGAATATATTCTGTAAGATCCAATAGCTGTCAAACGAAAGCATTTGAGTCAAATAGGACCTCTGATTGACCAGGATGATTATTACAAATCAAAATACGTCTATTCCATTATGATCTATTAGTTCTATTAATAGAACTAGGCGGAAAAGTTACAGAATTCGTATAATTATATACATTATAATAGGAAAATGCAGATATAGAGTACAGATACTTATTATTTTATAGAATACAATAAATTTTAATAGAAGCCAAAAGAAAAACCTTTGTCTTGGTATGGGCATGTGATGAAAAGGGATGAAACGCATGTGTCTGAAAGAGTGATGCAAATAAGTGTTGATGGATGGAGGTATGTATGTAAAAAGAGTAAATGCTCTGATGACGGCTGATAGAGAGGAATGCAAGAAGAAGACATTTTGCGACAACCACAATAACACGAGACCAGGGCAGGCGAAACAAGAAGAGAGCCAAAATACTGCGTTACTTATTATTAAGAAGAAGACATTTTGCGCCAAAATACTACGTTATTCAATTATCAGTCATATCCTTGCAAATCCAACGCTGTACGAGGTGACGCGAGTGCTTCCAATAGCCACGCGGCGACCGCGCTCTGAATTTACACCGAGCCGCCACTATTACATAAAATTCGATCCCCAACCCGAATTATGAATGATATTATATAAGTTAAGCTATCACGGTGCTTCTAACGAGAGGTATAAATACAACGGTGAAGGGGTAATAGGAGTTCTGATGAAGTATTTACTGAAGTATTATATTAATTTTACTATGATAGTTGATGACTAATTGTGAGCGACGTGTAGTAGCCTAAGCGGTATAACTGTTGATTGGCAAGTCAGAGTCAAAGTTTTTTCGCAAGTTAATAATATGTTTTATTTTTATTTATTTTATGAATATCGCACGACAGTCATCCTATTTAATACCTTCCATTCCGGTTCCGTTCCATCCAAAGTATGACTTGAAAAGATTGCAAAAAGCGATTAGACTCCATTGTAATTTTTCCTACTTTGTATAAATATTAAAATATGTTTGTAATCAAACGTATTGGTATTCTATTGTAGATTATTTTTTTGATTAGGTATTAATGTAATTTAGTAAGGAGGATATTACATAGTTAATTAAATAATACCCTGTAGATATAATTACTGTTCCGATTCAACACACGGACCAATGTTATAAAGTTAGATTTTAAGTAGGCTTGGCAGATTTCATACCGTCATTACGGACTGCCAAGTCAAAGATCGTAGGATCAAAGCCAGGCATGAACCACTGACTTTTCGCAACATTGGAGCATTTTGGAACATTTTAAACTTTTTTATATCTATATTTTTGTTTAGCAAAAAATTCGCGAGCAATCGAGCAAAAAATTCACTATCAAAAACAAATAAATACAAAGTATTCTGAATCCTTTCAGGCGAAGTTTATACTGTCAGATAGACAGGTAGGCAAAGATAAAAAGTTTAATGTTGTTGGTAGGATAGTCGCGAGGCAGTAATGTGCACCGGACTGAAAAACGAGTCGAGTCACTCGGTCTCATGCACCGCGTAGTGCTGTAGGGTTGTCAGTGAGAATTTAAAAATTGATGTGGAACTTTTGATAAAAAAATAAAAGGTGAAGCGGATGTATCCGTTCGTCAACTCTCTATACGTATTAGTCGAGACAAAGTTAGCCCATAGCGTGTACAATACATAAACAATTTTATAAAGTATTTATGCGAAGCTTAGTGGAAGAGTGACTATTAAATCTCGCTCGTAATCGATTTTTCTTTCTACAAAAATTTCGAACTCCAGACTCCGTGTTAGTATCACGAATTTCCATGCCCCGGGGATTGAATCTGAGACTCGTTTAATAATTGCGCTTGCGACTAGTAACTTACTTTTGAATTGCAGTAGTTATGTGAAAAAAAATATTGGTAATACACAAGAAATGTAAGCACCAACCCTAAAATATCTACCTTAAGTGCACAACAGCGGGTCGTATCTCTAAGGCGATACACTGGACTCTCTACCAACGGGAAAAGAATATGCAACACCTCGTAAAGCACTGAGAAACAGCCCATATTTAGTTTCAAATAGAGTCTATAATCCCATTACGATTTTAAGCAAGGCAAGCAATGTTGCTCAGAAGTGGCGGTATCCGCGGCACGCAAGCAAAAATGAATCTTGAAAGCCAGACGGATGAACGACAAAGGGCTTAATTTCCTGTGTAGAATAAATAGCTATAGGTTACGGCTCCTAAAGGAGCGGGAAGGAAACAATTGTGACGTAGGTCGCTGAAGGCCAAGGCCAATTAAAAATAAATCTTAGATTGTGTAGGACGATGGCATGGCATGTCACGTCTGGAAAAATATTAATAAACAGTCTTATTTTTTGTGTAGGTGTTGTAAGAAGTTTGTTGTTTGTAAAAAGTCTTGTAACGTGGGCGGAACGTAGAGACGAACTTACATTGTGAAGACGAGATCACAAACAGCTGATATTTTTCGTAATATAATAATACTACCACATGTATCAAGGTGTGATTTTATAAAAGTAGAGATGGCTAGAACTCGTACCGTATGAACGTATGGCTCAAGGTACCGAACGAACTTCTTAATATTTTGCACAATGAGAAACATTCACAGAGAGGAATGGAAGGAGAAGAGATTTTGCGCTGACCCGAAGTAACATGGGAAAGAATGAAAGAATTTCAATCACGATTCGAAAGACACGTGGCACCACTTTTTACATAAGAACATTATTATTCTTTTACTAGGGAACAGTCCTTTTTTCGGGATGGATGGTACTCACCCTATCCCCGTTTTTGTAAACCTGTATCAGCAAACTTTCAGGATGATCATGTCAGTGGCTTAAGCGTGAAAAGGTTAGAAACAAACAAACTTACTTTCGCATTTATAATATTACCTACCTTAGGATTAGGATATTATTATGATTAATTAAATTAAATATGATTGAAACAAATCACAAATCATTTATTTGCAAACTAAGTGTACTATTTGGTCTTAAACTCTGATATTAAATCCAAATCGCTTTGATATCAGACCGTACAGTCAGCGTCAGATGATTTTGTGCTGCTATTTGAAGAACAAAAAATCAATTTAAAATTCGCAAACACAATGTATTTGAATTGTTTTTGGCATCTACAATGGTCAAATATCTTAGCTGCCAATTTTAAATATTGTGTAAGTTGTATTTGTATTTATAACTATAACGTCTAACGTTTTGTCTATCTATAATAGTGTTGAAGATCCATAATTCTCCGAAGTCCGTAATGTCTGAGTTCCAGTGTCGCGAAAGTGTCTGTTAAATCGTTCGTCGCTTTTAGTCATTCCCGCTGCCCTCGTGGCCTCTTCAGTGATACCAGTTGATGATTGAGGCGGCCTGTGAGGTACGGATTACGTTTAGTTCTTGCTTCACCTCCAGCGTAATTACTCCAAGGACTGAACTGCTAAGTTCAAAGGACTTTTTTATACTCATTAAAATTCTATAGTCCTAATCTCGTTATTTAAATTTTTAAGTGAATCTCGCATTTTTATGAAAATATAGTTTAGAAGTTTGATGTTAACATTTCTTGGGACTTTATGCCCCGTTCACAGCTCATTCGAGTTAAATGTGGAGAAAGAAATAGCTTTTTAATACAAAAAGAAGATCTTTTACGATTTGAAAGCTTATAGATAAAGAGAGATATTAGAGTTAGTACGAAACATTCGGCTTAAAATAGATGCGTAATCTGTAACCAGAAATTTGAAAGTATTAAAAGTAGATTATATAGATAAGTTATAAGATTCCATGTATTTCATAAACAACATAAAAAATTACAATTTTATAAGTCTTGGCTTGGTTTTTAAATAATATTAGGTACTTAATCTAATTTTAAATTCGGTTTAGTTTTAAAGCAAGTTAACAAAGCTGTAACTTTTGTCACATTAATAACACCTAGATACCTATCTGTTTAAGTTATTTAAACAATATAATGTAAAATTGGTCAATTGATCAATGGTCCACAATAGCCTTGGACAGAAAGGTGTGGAAATCATGGGAGGAGGCTATTGCCCAGCAGTGGGATGATATAAGGCTTATAATTAAATAGGTACGTACATATTACCTTAACTTGGCTAAAGGTACAAAAAAAAAACATTTTAAACTTATCGCCACAGATAAGGTTTCCTTAAGAAGGATCAGAAACGTGTTTCGATGAGATAGATTCGAGAATGAGACGATCGCATTAAGAAAACGTGAATAACATTTAAGATGTTCTTCGTCTTGAATTTGATATTTTAGGATCCGTTTGGAATATTTGATGTATTTAATAAATGGAAATCAGAACCTATTTCATATTTAGGATAAGTTAGTAATTTTTGTAAAAAATATTCGTCTTCCAAGGTCTGCCACGAATTCTTTTATTCAAGAAATTAAAAGAAAATAAGTTTTCATAAAAACAGCGTTTTGTTTTTTTGTTAGTTTTTTTTTTGATATTGAAATATCAAACATTTTACGTATACTTATGTAAAAAATTGTATCTGTGCTGTTGACCGTTAAAGAGTTCCTTTATCTGAAGCTAATCCTGGATGTCATTGGAATCAACGTGCAAAAATTCAGCTCCGTAGGATAAGAGGAAGTGGCTCTAATTCAGCTTGCAAGATTCCACCCGGATCATCATCATCAGCAGATATTAAACCTCTCCCAATGCGCGCTACTTTTGTGCGCTCATTGGAGGTATTTGCCCATAATCACCACGCTGGGCAAGCGGATTGGCGATTGCAGTAGCAGATGATTGCTGTTACACAGAAGGATACTGCCGCACATCTTCCAGATCTTTGCCTTTGTCGCTCTTCTTACGACACCCATGGGTCGGTAGGGGTGGTGTTATTCTTTTGCCGGTAACCACACGGCATCCATCCAGATAAAAACGATTTATCAACATACCACGCGGCCAAAGCCGCAGGTCAAAGCTAGTCATGTTTAAAACGTCTCTGCTTTTCAGAAAAAAATTCAAGCGCGATTGTTGTTGTGGAGAATAAGACCGCACGTATGCAGTACGCACACAACACACCAATCAAGTGGTGTCTAGACACACTGTTTGTTAACTTGATCAAATTGATAACTAGCTAGCAGTTGAACCTGTGTGGAATTTAAAAACCTACTCAAATAAAACCATCATACAGGGTTATAAAAAGGTTATAGTATTTTTTTTTCTGAACCAGAATCGATGACAGAACATAATTATTGGTGACGGAAAAACCTTTTTTTTTAGGCACGGAGAAGGTGACACTTAATTTATAATACGCACATAACTTACAAAAAGTTAGAGGAGCTTTGGGTTCGAACTGGCGACCTCTGATTTACCAGTCAACGGGCCTATCACTGCATTTTACAATAAATACCTATAATAAAATTACTATAAATAATATTTTATCACAACACTAGACGTATCGGCAAATCATTAAATTGCTACGTCAATTGAGTTGTTTATAAAAAAAAGATTGTTTTTTTTTTGTTCTTGTTTATGGCAATCTACTGATGTGCCAGTGTCGTGTAGTGGATAGATTTATGTTAAAAAGCTGCTCTGTTGCAGAAACAGGGTACATATAGGTCTAATAACGACAAAAATATAGCCTGCTCTTTGAATTAAAGACAAAGGGACAAAATGTAATAAAACGTCGCTGAACTCAGTTGATCCAGGCTCTAGAACATAATAGTAATTAGAGCACAGCGTCTAGCCTTTAATCTTTTAAGACGGCATGCACTTACGCGGCAAATTAAAACTAACGGCTTGCTCAGACCGTTATTTTTCTTGCAATTGTTGTTGAACAAGCATTATGTAGCTTAAGGTATTTTACTTAAAAATAACGTAAATTCATGCCCGTATTCCACTGGAAAAATATCTGTAAAAACTTAACTTCGACACAATATTAATCGACAGATAATGTGATGTCATAATAGAACTCTGACATTAGAGACTAATCCGACAATTGTAAAGATCCGACACTATTCTACTGGACAATGAATACACAGAACTTTGTTGACACTGTCGTTAAGCTTTACACTATTTTGTCGAAGTTTTACGTATTGTCTCAGTATAACAGAGTCTAAGTTCTATGTTTGTCGGCGTAGCGTAATGTGTAAGTTCCTTATTTGTCGGAGTAGCACAATGTTTAAGTTCCTTATTTGTCGGAGTAGTGAAATGTTTCAGTTCCATATAAACATAACAGTAACTGTTGCTGTAAAGTTTTTGAGCCAAACGTTGGATGTATAATGTATATGGATGGATGTATGTGAATACCCACAGTAACGCTTTTGGGCCCCGCGGCAAAAGAGGCACAAATACCAATTGGCCAGTGTATTGCAGTTTGTCAAAAAAGCCATGGCTCCAACTGCAATATTTGCCATTTGCTATCCCTCGAGAGTTTCGAACTTGTCGTTGAAAACTGGTAATACAATATGTAAAAAAAACCGGGTAAGTGTGAGTCGGATGATAGTATAAATTTAAATCAATGAATAGTATTTTGCATGAATAACTAAGGAGTAAGGCAGAGATAATTGATGATTTTTTTTCATAAGTGTAGCAAGCCAGTTATTATTGAAAATTATCATGTATCTTTGTGTCAAATTGCAGCTTTCTATCACAGATAGTCTGCGAGTAAAGTTATTGAGACAGACAGGTGGACATGACCGAACTATAAGGGTTCCTGGTTTTAATATGGAACCCTAAAAACCTGCTGTTTCTAATAGCTACGTCATCAAAATTGATACAGAAGCAGATACGTAAGAAGATCAAAATCGACATCATAATTAATTACAAGAGCAAATGTGTAATGCTTAAGTACCTACCTAAACTGCACTATGACTAAACTAGCTCCACAAACTCCACGTACTTAGTACAAATAAACTAATTATCCAAAAGTATCAACATGAACTCGATACTAATTGCAGTGGCTCAAAGCAATTTCTGTGCCTTTGCTGCGGTCACGATATTGAAGCGCGCTGTAACTTCACTCATCGGGCTGTCGCAGCCACGTCATGTCATGTGCAATCAATTTCGGGAAAACTCGGTGAAGTCCGGTGAAGCTCGGTATTTTCTAACCAGTCAACGTTTCTAACCGTTCGGTTGTTCGCTTTGCAACGCGGTTGCACGAATGGATCGCTATGGAATTCGCTTGTTGTTGCGAACACAGTGACCCAATAACGTTGTTGTTGTGATTCGATTTGCTTGTGGGTTGGTTTGGGTTTGCAAAAATTTGTCGATTGAAGTTTTAAATTAATGCATAAAAACGAAACTGTTTGATGAGATATTGACTTTTTGATAAGATAGATGTTCAGAATATAATAATATAGTGTAGCAAACAAATAACTTTATCTTCATGAGGGTAGTTGAGCATTGATGATCTAAGCCTGTGTCAACACAGGCGATTACTTATTTTTATTTCTTTAAAAACAAAAGTTGCTTCTCAGAATATCTGTTTATTAATTTTTACAAAGCATTTATTATAATTATTTAATAAGAAAATTTGAAAAAAAAATTGTATTTCGATAGATGTCGCCACACGCCTTAGGCGTGTAAAAGAGATTTGAAATTTCGATTGATGCCGATGGGATACGGTGGCTCAGCGGTTAGAGTATCGACACGGTATGTCGAAGATCGTGGGTTCGAATCCTATCCGTATCAGTTGTTTTTTCAAATTTTCTTATTAAATAATTATATTTAATAAGCTATCATGTGCTATAACATGTAAAAAATTCACAAAAATATAAAGCATTTATTATTTTACTGACATTATTATACATATTATACCTATAAATAATAAAATAAAAAATTGGGATTAACAATGGTGCCATTGAGGGCGCCACCACAGCCTGCAGGCCGCGAGTACCTGTATTTGACTGAGAATAAGGTTTTCTGTTTACGATCTGTATATGTGACAGGGTTTACTTTTTTTTTTAGCCTAAAATTAGTTTAACGCAGTATTTGCTCGGATTCAGACATCTCTAAATTATTTACCGTTCCGTAATACATGTTCCGTCCATTCCATAACAAAATATTTACACTACACTTAAAATGAGTTTTTCATAGCTTATAAAATAGTTTTTTAGGCTGTTCTAATTTATTTACATCTATAATTGAATAAACCAACCGTAAAACTTTGGGAAAAACGTTGTGAATGGATGATTAAAGCTGGGAAATGTATCAGCAATCCTTTATAAAAGTGGTGATTAGTATGTTTCTTTACCTCACTACATATGGGATTATGTCCGACTTGCACGGGTTAATTAATCACACTGTATACAGTCCACTGAATCCCGTATCATCCAGAGGTCCTTCAAGATAACTTGAAAGACCTCTGGATGATACGGGATTCATGTCACCGCACTTCCGCAAGATCTTGACTTGCCAATATTGTCGGCGGGAATCGCCGACGAATCCTTTTGAGATATGCGCGTGGAACACGAATTTCTCGGGTTACTGATCATGCGATGAACAAAATGTAAGTTCAACACCAAATTTTTTAATAAAACCTAGTAAACGTCGCAAAACTAGGGCAAACTGACTTTGATAATTTATCGTCGTTACTTGTTATAGACACATAATTTCATAATGCACAAATTTCCACTAAATTGTACAAAATTTTTAAGAATCAAAACTGCCTATACCTGGATGCCTTGAATATAGGTAATTTGCGACACTTACAGTGTCATCATATAAAAATCTATTAGGAGACAATGTTCAGTAGTATATAAATAGAAAGATACTTATAAGAAATAAAAAACTTTTTCTTTTAAAACCATACTTTAAGTACACAAACACAAACTTTAGACTTAAATAAAATACTCTACAACAAAAACTTATGAACTTAAACGCCAATCTTACTCGAGGCTACGAATACTATGATATCTTGTGACACTTATCGTGTCATTATTTAAAAAACTAATAAATCATGCTCAGTTTTAGTATAAGTAGTTAAATAAAATCATACATACGTACATAAAATGAAAAGCTTAGTTTTTAAGATCACACTTTACGTAAATTGAACTAACACAAACTTGAAGACATATACTCTAAAATATAAACATGTAACGTGTCATCATAAACATCTACTAGATCATGATCAATCTTCTTCTTATCGTATGGTTGATGAACAACCTGGTGTCAGAGTTTTAAACCGCCCGTAGGCCTCTGAAATGGCTTTACACATCATTGAAAAATTTCTCAGGTGTGTTGGTTTCATCACGATGTTTTCCCTTACCGTTTTAGCAACTGATAATTAATTTATAATACGCACATAACTTACGAAAAGTCAGAGGTGCACGCTTTGGGATCGAACTCGAGACCTCTGACTTGTCAGTCGACGGCTATCAGTGCTACAATCATGATCAGTAATGCTTATATATAAATATACGAAAATGTAATGAAAATCATAGCTCTTAAAAACACACTTTAAGTACAACAAACACAAACTTGATGACTTATAGTACTCTAAAACTTAATCTTGTAACTTAAACGCCAATATTAATTTTAGTCTACGGACTTGCAATCTAGCGACATTTATCGTGTTAGCATATAAACATCTACTAGATCATGATCAGTAATGCTGATATATATACAAAATAGGTATACGAAAATGTAATGAAAATCTAAGCTCTTAAGAACACACTTTAAGTACAACAAATACAAACTTAAAGACTTATAGAACTCTAAAACTCAAAACCATGTAAACTTAAACACCGATATTAATAAATTCTAATGATCAGATATGATGCATTCGATATATCTAGTGACATTTATCGTGTCATCATATGTATAAACATCTACTAGATCATATTATCGTAGTATCGTTGTCATAGTATCGTTGTTATTATATTCAAATATTATGTACTTACATGAAATTAAATGCTTTTAAGAATGAATGTTGATATGGATGGTTATAACGATAGAAATAAACCAAATAAAAAGATGGACGGATTGAAGTAACAATGACTTGGATAGAAAGAAAGTAAGCAGTGACGTGACGGCTAATATGGAAAAAATAAAAATAAACTAAAGAAAAGATGGATGGATTGTATCAAAAATGACATGGATAGAAAGAAAGTAAGCAGTGACGTGACGGCTAACATGGAAAAAATAGAAATAAACCAAAGAAAAGATGGATGGATTGTATCAAAAATGACATGGATAGAAAGGGAGCAAGCAGAGACATGACGGATAATAGAGTTGAATGGAAGAAAAAAACCTATTGCGCCGACCCTAAATAAAATATGGACAAGAGAAGGAAGATAATGATAATGATGATGAAATGAAAATTTTTAGCTCTTAAAACCACATTTTAAGTACATCAAACACAAATTTGGACACTTAAAATACTCTAGAACTAAAACTTATAATCTTTAACGCAATCTTAACTTGAGCTTACATGTTCTTAGAAGTCAATAATATAATTCTAAAAACATCCTTAGTTTAGGAACTTGCTTAAATAAATTAATGTAAATCTTAGAGAAATAGTAAAACTCAAAAGACTGGTTTCCTTAACACCAATAATAAGAAACTTCTCTCTATAAATAAGGCTTATTAAAGTAGATATAATTAGAACTAAAAGTTATTCTAAATTCATTTTAGCACGCATTTATAAAGAACCTATGAGCACGTTAATCTACGGAAACATTAGGTACATAAGAAAATATAACACAACTATAAAATCAAATCTTTCCTGGCTGAATTATTAAAATATTGGCAATATATATTCGCAAAATAAATTCTATTGTATTATTTCATTAATTTTAGCTTTACCCATCTAGAGGTTTGCGACAAGGCACCAGGCTGTGTGAGTACGGTCTTGAAAAAAGATTTCGTTTGAATTTGAGACTAGTCGGGCAATCCCGAAATTAATAATAATTTATTAATAAGTATGACTCGTAAAAGTCAAAATTCTAAATGAAATCTATTTAAAAAAGTATTTCATGATTTTTCTCGATCGTTGAACTCTATGACACAAACACAATTATCAATTCTATTAAAATGTAAGGTAAAAAGCGCCAGACCTACTTCTTCTTTACAATCTTTCCCTTTTTCTCAGCAGGCTTTTTCCCATTGGTAGTATTAGGTTTGTCCTTCTTTTCATTAGTATTTTTCTGTTTAGAAACAGTTTGCATTTTATTCTTCGAACCAGTTAGGTCTTTCTTTTCACTATTATCAGATTCAGATTTTTTCTTTTGCAAGCTAGCAGCAGAACTAGCAGGTTCTTTTATTTTAGCACTAGAAGTATCTTTTTTTTTAATGATTATAGAAGATTTCTTCTTTATATCCGATTTCTTCTTAAGAGCTGACGGTGACGGTGACAGTGGGGATGGTGGTGATGGTGGTAGCGGTGGTGGCGTTGGAGGCGATGGCGGTGTCTGTGGAAGCATCTTTTCTGGCCAAAGACGACGTATGTAATCCACCAAAGCTATCAGAAATAATGTATAGGTTGTTGATTTAATTTAGGTATAGAGTCTAATAACAAATGATGTGTGTTATAATCACGCTAAATAAAAACAAATGGAAGGACAATGAGTGTGGATGCCCAAGAACCTAGATGCAAGGACTTCGCCTCCCCCCACCCCCCGAGTGCGAATATGAGCGGGCCTACAGGCAGGTACTGGACAGGGCTGCGAAGCGCGCTATCAGTACCTGGCCCCGTCTGATTGAGTGCGAGGAACACGCAAGGGTGAGATATTTTCAGTGAGTGCGAGCCCCACATAACCGTACTTCCAAAGGGAAAAAATCTTTTCTCCCCCGGCAACAAAAAAAAAGGTTTTTCTTACGAGCAAGTTTGATTGTTTTCTCCCCTTTTTGATTCTTTGGTCCCCGGAAAAGCGTCAAGAGGCCTTCTATTACTTCTGGTTTTACTGGAGAATTATATTCTTTCAGTGTATGACCTAATTCAGACATACTTAAAGTGCTTTGTTTCTTATTTACTTCTTGTAGGTACTTGCTGAAAGAAGAAATTTAGGCTAGTATATTGAAAAGAAATTAAATAACATGTTAACTAAAAGTTACGACAAAAAAAGTCAATGTTTCTGATTCAATCCGACGCGGACGTTAAATTTGAATAGAAATATACCTACGTAAAATACAATTTTCAAGTTTTCTGTTTTAAGCTAAATCACTAACATGATGTCCAGTTTTATCTTGTTTCGTGTTTGAGATGACTTCACAAGCCTTTGCATGGTGATGGTTCTTAGATCAGCCAAAGGTATAGTGTAGTTGTGAATTATGTTACCGTGGGTTATCTTGGTATCTTTCCTGAACTTCAGAGCCTTGACTATGTTTAGTTCCTTTAATAAAAATGTTATTTTAGTCCAACTTTAAGAATCGCTTTCACTATCCTGCATTATTTTCATACACTAGATGATAAAATAGTATATTGTATTACAAGGGCGGCGGAAATTACTATCGAAGGGACATTGAAAGATCGAGCCGCAAGCGAGCGATATTAGTAATTGTCGTATTTGTAAAGAAATAAACAACGTACAATTTTGGAAATAAAAAACAAAATATGTCTTGAAGTTATCTGAATCTTTTTAATGTAAAACTTCATGTTCTTTATCTCGAGTCCTTCTTAAACCTTACCTCAGTTTGTACTTAGCGTATTTATATACGGCCTATGGGTAGTTTATACTTTAATGCTAAGTTGTGTACTTGTCTATCAACCATACGGTACAATAGGTTATTTACGTTCTGCTAGGTTCTGAGAAAGTTTCCGATGTACTATCGTGGAAAAAACCGGTGCCACTCTTAAGGTTAGAATCGCTTGCACCCGGCGTCCGAACGTAGCGCTAGCTCCTCCTCTACGCACGTAATCGTTCATAGCATTTTGATCGCAAAATGGTACAATGTTTGTGTCCGCGATAGTACATCAAAATTAGATCAGTTTCAGCACTTTGACAAGCAGGTAAATCAATAATTTAATTTTACCATTGAATTTGTAAATAATAAAAAAAGAAATGCTAACTTCAGCAAATTCCTTGTCAACTACAATATGGTCCATAAGCAGTTCTTTAATCTTGACCCTCTTTCTCATGCTGTGTAGAATAGATAACGCGTCAGCCGGAGTAAAAGGATTACAAGACAGGTCCAAGATTTCTAACTTCTTTGCATGATATAAGCTCTGAGCTATTGTACTTGCAGCGTCAGAAGATAGCCTATGGAATAGAAAAGTAAAATTAATGTCGATTTAGCCTATGGAATAGAAAAGTAAAATTAATGTTGATTTAGCATATGGAATAGAAAAGTAAAATTAATGTTGATTTAGCCTATGGAATAGAAAAGTAAAATTAATGTTGATTTAGCCTATAGAATAGAAAAGTAAAATTAATGTTGATTTAGCCTATGGAATAGAAAAGTAAAATTAATGTTGATTTAGCATATGGAATAGAAAAGTAAAATTAATGTTGATTTAGCCTATGGAATAGAAAAGTAAAATTAATGTTGATTTAGCCTATGGAATAGAAAAGTAAAATTAATGTTGATTTAGCACGTTGATTGAGAACTAAAAAAAACTTAGTGCCGTTTTGTTGAAAATCGATCGTTTTCAGTTAACTCATGACGTTCAATTGCGTCGATAGTCCCCGGTTTAATACGGCCGTATGCGAAAATCGGCAACCGACCCGTGGTACAACTGCGATGTCCAACTGGTTGTACTACGGAGAAGTAAATTTACCCATGGTACAACTGGTTGTTCTATGGGGAAATATCTTGACCAATGGTTCAACTCGAGTGAGTTGTTCTTTCCTTGGGCCAACTAGTTGTACTTCTGGGAATTGAATGTATCTATGGAACAACTACTGGTAATAGGTTAGAAGGGGATGGCGGGGTCGAATAGACCCCGCCATCTCCTTCGTGGTTATTTTTTTATAAACCACCCAGAAGTAGGAGCCCCGCGAAGCGGGGCTCCGTCGACCAAGCCCACCCTCGACCATGCATAGAATATTTTAAGGTTTGGTTAGATGCCATTTGAAATATTATTGATCCCCGTGGTCCAACCAGTTGGACATAATTCCACCGTTGTACCACGGGTCATAATCATAAATATCAGAAAAAAGAGTTGAACCATGGGTAAATTTACTTCTCCGTAGTACAACCAGTTGGACATCGCAGTTGTACCACGGGTCGGGAGTGCGAAAATCGGAGATAATAATCGGTCATGGGCAAAGAGCGTAATAATTGAGTCGATTTAAGGAGGCAATAATGGTACAAGTGTCGTTACAGTGTCGTTCCTGTGTCGTTATTTCCCAGCACCAGGTAATGAAGTGTCTGGCTCAAAATAGATATAATTGCAACTCATTTCCCTGTAATAAGGAAACGGATCTCGTGACTGTGTTTCCAATGTAACTGTATATGAGAGAGGAATTGAATAAGTAAGGTAATGATGGAGGTCAAACTTTCTCAAAGTTTTTAGTGTCGCGCCCCTAAACATACGTGTTTAGAGTCGCCACTTCCTAAAAAGTAAACAAAAAATTTAAAAAAATGGTATTATTTTTTGCTTTAGGTACTTACCTACTTTTTTTTAAAAAAATTTGCGAGTCTTCGTTTTAATATCACAACGTTAATCAAAATTGGTTCCTACTCATTGATAACGTAATTAATAACATGTAAAAAGCGGCAAGATATAAAAAAAATAAAATAATTAAAAACTTAAATTAAATATTGATAAAATAAGCAATGATTCGTTGATATAATTATTATAAGCTGTCAAGTTCCATCTTATTGATAATAATCTCTTGATATTAAAATATTTTTTTATAAAAGGCTTTAATTTTTGGAAACATTGCGAACCCCCTGGGAGTCGATTAACATGTTGAGAAACGACGATGTAGGTAATGTACAATTGCTGCTTGACAACATATCATTATTCCTATTCCTGTATTTTCCTCAACTGTTAGGCAGAGTTAATTTTGAGGAAATGAAAAAAGAAATAAATACAAACGGAACTTGAACGCGCAACACTTTTCAAACCGTAGTAGCAATACTCTAAACAACTGATCTATCGTTTTGATCTATCTATCCCATTTCGAGTTCCATTTCTATATCGTCTTATAGGACATGACATTAGCCTTTATGACTATGATATCATAAAAAAATTTCAACACTCTTGACCAATTAGACAAGTGTCAAGTTTGAAAGTTATGCATTTAAAAAACAGAACATAGTTTCTGCAAAATTATATATCAGATCCTGTTGATCAAAATAAATATAAATTAAATATTAAAGTATTAAATTAATGCAATAAAATACAATAATGATTGCACAATTTTATTTTGTACTGACAAAAATAATTGCACAATAATATTGACCACGTAGTATGTTGTGCTGAAAGTTGCACAGGATTGAAGGTTGCACAATGATTTTGACAGCACATTATAAAATTGTGCAATAATAATGTAGTGCAAAGACCTTAATAACAAAAGTAGATAAATACGTTACCTATTATTGCTGAGATTCAGAATCTTCAGCGTCGGTATATGTAGCAGGATTCTGAGCCCTACCGAAGTCTTGATGCTAGTCCAGGATAAGTTTAGCTCCACAAGAGCCTTACTGAGACCCAGGCGACGGCATAGGGCAGTTTGACCTAGTAGGGCAAAAATGAATGCAAAAATTTAACAGAAAAATTGATTGCCTTCTTGTCACAAGCGCGACTGTTGTCCTGTAGGATCTTCGGGTCAGGCAGTGTTATTGGTTTTTCTATTAAGAAATTTTCAACATCTGGACAGAGTCTAGAATTGTTCTCGATTACGGAATGGGCTTGATCTTATAACATTCTTCTCATACCTGGCGAAATATGGGTGTACAATGGCACTGCTAACTCACCCTTTGAGTAAAGATGTTGTGTTAAAACTGGAAAAGCATTTAAGGGGAGTTTCCCCCGAGGGCATGGAGCGTGTTAAACGCAAACGAAGTTTGATCATAATTTGAATATTTCCCGATTAAAATCAATGAAATTTTGCAAACAGGATCTTGAGACTAATATCTGTCTGTGGTTTGTCAGATTTTTGTTATAATTTTTTTCCATTAAAATATTATTTTTGTTAGATATTTTGCGTTTTGTCAAAATTAGCGTTTTGGCAGCTTTAGTCTTTTACTGGGCAAGGATGAGCCTTTATTTGTTCTACTGTTAAAAGGCATTATGGTCCAGCATCTGCTCCTTCTTCTTCTTATTGTATGGCTGATGAACAAATGGCGATGCTTAAAATGGCGAACATACAGGACTGTACTGCAATATGTTCGCGTCAACGTAAGGCTTAAGTTCTTTACCTCATATGCCATAAAGGCCAGTTACAGATGCAAACCTACATGCACCAACATTCAGACCAGTATAAATAAGTATCTACAAAATAAGCCTGTCATCATACTTTTTTATAAAACGAGCTGCTATTTTCCAACATAACAGTTTTTTTTTCTTTAGTCACACAACCATCATGTTTAATAAACCTTTTATTAGCCTCAAAATTCCAAGCCATTTTACACAAAACCCAATTTCATCCAATTTGAACAAACGCTCGCTGATTGACATCACCGTTTTTTATCCGCAAATATGCAGATCATATGAGCACGAAATACGCGTCAAATACATGTTCAAAATAAAAGTGTAGCGCTGAACTCGTGTCCTGTTTCATATTTATGAGGCATTCCCTCTCGCGAATGAAATAGCCAGCTGAAACTTTCAGTTCGGAACGTTTCTAAACGGCGATGTGCGCCCGAACTATTTTATTGCCAACTTTCATCGCATTAAACATCATATAATATACACGTTTTATTATACACTCAGTATTTATTGATATTAACTAAGTAGCTCAAATATTTAATCTATTAATTACTTTTTATATAAAACATTAAATCACTCTGTAACGTTCAAATATTCCGAGTATTTAGTTTCCCCATGTAATCTGGCGCCTGTGTTTTATGTCGAGATTATCAAGCCTTTTGTTGTTAGATAACGTAATGCGAACATCAAATTGGTATTTTTATTCTGAACGGTGCTATTTTACGAAATGGAGAAAATATATTGTTTGTTTATTCAGAAGTCGATTAGAGAGAATTCGTTTAAGTAAAAGATAAATTTTAATGTAGGTATAAAAGGCTTCCCTATCCGACTGATCTATTGAAGAATAAGAAGCTATTGAGTTTAGATTTGAAATTTAAGGAGTTGTTATTTCAAATGCCGCACTAAAAGGCTTTTTATTATCAGAATAAAGATAAACTAGTTATTTTTTCTTTTATGGCATCGTTGATGATCAGAAAATTTCGATAGCGCAAGCTGTATTTAGGTCAAAGTTTCAAATCCTGCTCGTAGCAAAATTTTTCATTTTACAAAAGATTATAATTAAGACTGCCTCGTTGGTCTAAAGGTAGCAAGCGCGATTGCTGAGTTAAGGTCCTGGGTTTGATATCCAGTTTGGCATTTTATTGGGTTTTTCCATTAGGTTTTTTTTTGTAGCAGCACGGTGTTTGTAAATATGCCCGGTTGATGGCAATAGGCTCGCATCCTATTACATAGGACTTATAACATAGCCGGCGAAATACAGCTCTGGGAAATACAGGCGTGAGTCTATGCTATGTATGTATAGTAATATTTTCTAAACACTTTTGGCAATGAACGTCCACCATTTGTGATTATTTTTCCATTTTATTTCTTAAAATGAAAACACAATTCAAATTACTGGGCAAGGCCCGACATTTACGTTGCAATTTGTGTTAAAGTCTAAATTCAGTACAACATGGAAATGCCACGAAGCTGTTCTGGCCAGGCTAATCTAACTAACTTTGTAAATGCTAAAGTAAGTTTGTTTGTTTCAGCTGGACTGTTATACCGATTACAGAAACATTCTCTGTAAGTGAAGAATTGTTATTGATTTTATTTCGATTATAATGCCTCGTTGGTCTAGTGGTAGCAAACGCGACTGCTGAGCACGAGGTCCTGGGTTCGATCCCCGGGTCGGGCAAAGTGTTATTGGGTTTTTCCATTAGGAAATTCTCAGAAGGCTCGCCGCCTATTACATGGGACTTATAATATAGCCGGCGAAACGTGGGTGTACTGCACACCTCTGCCTACCCTCTCTGGGAAATACAGGCGTGAGTCTATAAATAAAATAAATATAGCATTTCTTTTTAATTTATTTTCAGGCTTAAGCATTAATCACCATACTACCTCATTGTAGGCGATTTCAGACTATCAAATCCAGGTTTCCTTACGATATTTTTCTTTACCGTTAGGACAGCAGGACCAATTTTTTTTTACGTTGTTCTGTGCTAGGCAAATGGGTTTTTTTAGCCCTGTAGGCCTTGCCTTAAAAAAGGGCTAAAAGACTCGAGTCCCTTTAAACACTAGCATGAGCTAATATACTGATATAGTGCAGATACTGCTGGATTCTTAGCATGACAAAACGATACGTACCTCTAACTGTTATGAATTTATTCCGTGAGAGGTCTAAATGCGTGATAGAGTCATTATAATCTAACGCTTCAGCTAGCAGCAATGCGCTTTCGCTTGTCAAGTCATTGTGGCTTAAGTTTAACCTAAAACAGAAGTGTTAGTATTTTTGTAATTTTTTTTCATAAATATAATTATTTAATAAGAAAATTTGAAAAAAACAACTGATACGGATGGGATTCGAACTCACGATCTTCGACGTACCGTGTCGACGCTCTAACCGCTGAGCTACCGTATCCCACCAGCATCAGCAGTCAGCAGTCTTCGGCGCGTGTCAATAATAATTGAAAGGTTAAAAGTTTGTTGGGCTCACCCTGTTGTTCGGTGTAAGGCGCGCCATTGCTACTCACCTTCTGATGATAGCCCGACGCTTAATCTCATGAGCGAGGTAACTGAAACCTAGATCTTTGATATCATTTCCTGATAGGTCCAAAAGTTGCATTATGCGAGTATGCAGAAATACCACAAGGTTTTTCATGCCTGTTGACCCAATTCTGTAATTTAATTTTTCATGAGATGGCCACTAATGATGCTTCCATGCGTCCAAATGGCATGGCTACATTTCAAAATCTGAATTTACAATTCGACAAAACGTATGCTTTTCTCAAACCGGCGCGGCCGGCATCCTGGCCGTGTATAAAATTCGATCTATTTGGATCTATCGTCAGTGGGGCACCTCGGAAAGAAACTGGAAGCTGTACGCAATCTCTCTGCAAATTTTTATTTGGGAGCGATTGGTAAAACTTTAGTGATATTCGATCGATTTATTATCATCGATTGTTATTGTTCTTTTGTATGATTTGTTAAGCTATGTCTATTAATTATGTAAATGAATGAATATTTACTATGTATGAATTTGAATTTTTAAATATAGAACTTTATAAAACAAGACCTGAATGTTGAGCACTTCTGGCGTGTCATTTTGGCACAAGTGGGGTCAATGACTTGTATTGCCACGTTAAAGCGATTTTACTATAGGCGTAAAGATGAAAAAAGTTTTTTTTTAATGAAACGAATCCTACCTGCATCCAGCCAGCACTAATTCCTTCAAAGCATTTCTATAGCCAAGCAGTTGGCCAAGGTGGTAACTTGCATCGTTGTTTTCCAAAAAGTTACTCGTCAAATCCAAGCGCTGTACTGTCTTATTAAATTTCATGGCTAAACACATCGCTGCTATATTTTTAGGATTTACCCCGTAATACTGAAAGAATAAATAGAAGTATTAAAAAACATTTTTCATCATCATTATCAGCCTGTAATAGTCTAATATTGAACATAGGCCTCTCCTAATGCGCGCTACGCCATAATCGCCACGCTGGGCAAGTGGGTTGGCGATCGCAGTAGCAGATGATTGGTGTTACACAGAAGGATGCTGCTGCCCATCCTACGGATCTTTTCCTTTGCAGTTTTCTACGACACCCTCGGGACGAGTAGGGGTGATTCTATACTTAGGCCAAAAACTACAAGGCAAAATAACATTTTTATAAAGCATTTATGCATGCTATGTGAACAATAAAGTTTTTTTTTGAGAACTTTATATCTCGCCTAGCATGCTTTAATAAATAAAGCAGCCTGTAACTGTCCCACTGCAGGACAAAGGCCTCTTCTCTTACAAAGAAGGATCGAGCATTAATTACCACGCTAGCTCACTGCGAGTTGGCGATTTCAGACTATTAAGTCCAGGTTTCTTCTCGATATTTTCCTTCACCGTTAATCAGTGGTGTCTCAGATCAACTAAAGAACACAGAAAAGTCACATTGGTACGTGCCAGGTTCAAACTCACACCCACGTGTTTGCAAAGAGGGTTCGTAACCAATGCACTAACACGACCTGCATGCTATGCTCTATAAAAATGTATATATTTGTAAACAATAATTATAAGTCACTTTTGTAGGTCAAAGATGCTAGCCCCGTAGTGATGGTAGAATGTAGAAGAGGATTTCGATAGCACGGCAGGGTTACGAATAGGTTAATAGCAAAGCGACTGGGGGCTTTACTCAGTAGGTCGCAGGTTTAAAACCCGCTCATAATCGTTTTCTTCAAAAAGTTTTTATTAATAAAGGATATAATTATAAATACTAGCACTTTTACTCACTCTTAAATTGATTTCTTTGTCCAACAAACTTCTATAAAAGAGCCTCACTGGACACATATTCATTTCCTTACAGAATGCCAAATATACTTCTTGTCCATCAACTTCATATTCCAGCTTTTTCTCTACAAAACAATTTAGTGGTTAACTTTTGTAACTGTACTAATTACAGCAGTGACGTAACGTGCCTTGGTGGGGCCCCGTATAAAAAAATATTTGGGGGACCTTTTTTGTTCTTTATTGATTTAGGGTTTTTTCAATAATGAAAATTCAAGGCCCCTGTAGCCCAGGGGCCCCGTATAATTGATACGGCTGATACGGCGGATAGCTACGCCCCTGAATTACAGATAGTCAGGAGCCAGTAATATTTTGCAGATACAAATCCAGGTCCGCACTAATGACTTTTCAAAATCATGACTATCCCTTGCTTCAAACGGTGAAGAAAAACATCGTGAGGAAACCAACACATTTGAGAGATTTTCCGACTGTTTTAAGCCATATAAGAAGTCTATTAGATTCTCTGAAATCAGATTGATAATTAACTCTACGATTAAGAAAAGACAGACACGGTAGATATCAAAGTCATTCTCTTACAAATTAATATGAGTAAAAATATTCCACACTACAATCCAAGAGAGTGCTTGCGGAGGTTACATCAATACAAGAAGTAAAAAATCTAAAACCCGACTGCAAAAAAGACAAGTTAACAGTAATACAAATACACTAAAAAGACCTAAGTAAGATTAAGAATAGAAAATAAAAATCCTAAGTTAAATACCGGCTTTAAGTTTAGTAGCAACGGGAGACGGGACCCAATTGAAAATTGAGAATTTTAAAGAAAGGCAATTTAAAAATATAATTGCAAATTAGTAACCAAAAGCAAGAAAAATCAAAAAGACAGAACAGTTCGAAGAGTTCGTACGAGGTAATGAAAAAATTGGAGGTCTTTGCCCGGCAGTGGGAGTCTTCCAGCTGAAATGATGATGGTGAATAAAGAAATTTACAAACAAATATGTTTGAAAACCGTATGTTAGGTGGTATTAACCAGTTGGTCATAGGCTCATATCCTGGTCGAACCCAATAGTTTTTCTTTCTACAAAAACTTTATATCCATACCTGGTACCAACAAAGCTGCACGTATTCCAGGATCTTTTATAGAAGGGTACGCATAATACGGATGATTAAACTCTTCACTATCAGACATCGATATATATTCAGCACATATTTCTCCAGCGCCAGGGTCATAAAGTCCCTCTTTATACAGCTTCATCTTAGGACTTTCTTCGTCTACTAATATAGTAAGATTTGAAGGCGTTAATGAGTCTTCAGAATCTGAAGATTTTTCAGAATCTGTTAATGATTCTTCATTAACCTCTTCTTCTGTTTCATCTAATTCTAAAATACTGTCCATTTTTATAAATTATATAATAGCTTAATCAAATTTTAAATCTTAAATTATATAACTTAAACTGTCAACTCAGACGTATGTGATGTGTCTGAAGTGACGTTAGTTTTGGTATGCGTTAGTATCCCTAGTAAGTCTGTGGTTTTGGTCAAATATTTTTTATGGCTTTCATTGTTTGTCTTTGTCAATCATTTTGAATGTTGAATGCCGCAATAAAGGTGCGCTGCACGGTACAAGTGAAAGGAATAATACGTAGGTATATATTTCATAATCTTCTTCGTCATCTTGATTCTCTCTCTCTGCAATCTCGAATGATGATTTCGACGACTACCTACGTAAAACTCGTACAAGATACGAAACCTCTTAAAATACCCAAACTTCATCAACATTCAACATAATACAAATAATTAGTTTTGCGCCCCCCTAACAGCGAAACGCCTAATGTAACCGAACCATTTGAGATGAAAGTTATCTTTGTAAACACGACATGATTTCAAACAGCCGTCGGTGGCGAGAGTGGAGCAAAAAGCGTCATGTGGCGTGCAATATCGAGCCAAGCAAACATTTACTGAAGCCAGTTGGTGTACAAATGCGGGGATGAGTTTTCACAAGTCTCTGTCTGCGTTTGAAACTGTGTGCGTGAAGCAAAAAGTACTAAGTGCCCCTTTCAGAGTTTAGACGACTTTATGAACATTTATGAGTACTGCCTCCTGGTCTGAATGTCACATATCGGTTGCCAATTAAGCTTCAGCAATGGTTTTTGGATCAGGAAATCCGCAGTGGATTTGTACGTACACATACGCATCATCGAAATTCGATAGTATTTCAAAGGACAAAATTGACATGATAATACATTGAACTATTGTTATTTTGAATATTATTTCGATTCTATTCGGGGACAGATAATTCAAAATAATCATTATTGAACTAACCACGACGTTTCCGTCAGTTGCATTAGCCGTGGTCACGAAAATACTTCTGTATATGAGTGTCATCGTCTTGAGCTGCGGGTGTTTTTCTCAACTTTGAAACGTCCAGGATAATTCAATAATAATTATTTTGAATTATCTGTCCGCGAATAGATCCGAAATAATATTTAAAACTTGATTCCAATTAGCGAAAGTTTAAAAACTTCTTTTGAACTATCGAGTTCCCGAATAAGGCCTTATTTGAGCCTAGATTTGTATTTATTATGATGGTCTACATTCACCTTAAATCTTATAGCTTCTGCCTACCCTTTCAAGAATTAGGTACCTACTAACTTTACATTATGAGCACTTATGATCGTCCCAAAACTAACAGGGTTGTAAAACATTTTGACTATCAACGAGGTTATAAATTTTATTCGCTACATATTTACGTATTCAGAATGAATTGACAATAAAGATCATATTGTTATAAATTGTTATTTATCGACGATAGAATTGTATTTTATGGATTCGTAAAAATTTGGTTGCGTTATAAAAATGTTACGGTAAATCTCGTTTTCATATTGCAGATGCTGTATAAGAAGTAGGGAGTGAAATAGGTTTTTGATTATACTTTTGTGTGCTTTGATATCATAATAATAAATCAGCCTGTAACTGTCCCTTTGCAGGGCAAAGGCCTCTTCTCATACTGAGAAATATCAAGCATTAATCACCACGCTAGCTCATTGCGTGTTGGCGATGTCAAACTATAAATGTGTAGATTTCTTCATGATGTTTTCCTTTACCGTTAATCAGCGGTGTCTTAGCTTAACTAAGAAAGTACATACGAGTATGTCATTGAAAAAGTCACATAGGTACATGCCAGGTTCGGACCTACACCCACGTGCTAACGAAGCGGGTACGTAGCCAATGCGCCACCATGTCGTTCGAAGCGGTCCTAGAATACTGGCGCCAAAAAGCAACATTATGTGTTTTGCACGGTAAATAATAATATTATTAGAACTCAATAAGTCATTTGTAAAGAAAAGTAGAATAAAGAGTGTAGTTTGTATTCATTGTAGCGCAATTAGTGTGCGCTATAATACAGGGTTATTTGTAAAACACCAGCATCCTTAAAAGGGGTCATTAAACTCATCATTATGAACAACTTTTACTATAAGAACTTTTATGTTCACATGACTCAACAAAATGTATGGAACAGCTGTTTTCTTTTTGCGATTTCAGGGTTGGTCCCATAGTAAAAGTTGTTCATAATGATGAGTTTAATGACCCCTTTTAAGGATGCTGGTGTTTTACAAATAACCCTGTATATCCGGCGTGGCTAATCTCCGTTAAGATTAGCCGCTGTGATCAAAATTCTTTTGATTTTGCAATTCCAAACTCTAGATTACAATTTACAGCAATACGTTTTACATTACCATGCCATGAAGGCTATTCATTCAATTACCCCCATATCCATAAAGAAGACCTAACACCATAAGTCAGAAAATTAAGCCCCATCGTATCATTCAGGGTTATAAACTGCCATCATTTCACAGGAGCACGCCTCTAAATCCACTTTGGCGCTTCTCTAAACACCTCATACATTTCTGGCGTAAATAAATCACGCAGCGTGAAACAATAGAGCTTTATATAGGCAGTGTTGATGGCGGGGAAAAATCATAAAAACACCATTACATACCCGTTAACAGATCTACCACCGACTCAATGCTTACCGAAAATGATGACGCTCCTGATGCTAAATGTCTTTATCGCGGTGAAGATGGAAAAATAATATTCCATTACTGCTTTAGTGTTTACCGATAACCTATCAGGGTGACGGATTTTTTTATTTGTAAGTCTGTGTGTGATGCTGCTAAATATATTTTGTATGTCACAAGGGCGGTACGACAATTATTAACGTTAGATTTTGTATTTGAAATGTGGCTTGATCGAGTATTCTTAGTTTTTTTGAGTCAAGAGTATTAAACATTTTTAATTTATAGTTATTAATGTTTTAATGCTCAATCCTTCTCTGTATGAGAAGAGGCCTTTGCTCTACATAGGGACAGTTACAGGCTTATTTATATTATAATTTATAGTTATATTGTAAAAGGTTCTACTTTTTCTGTCGTAAGTTTTTTAAAATTATTATGAAAAGGGTAAAAAAAAATCTTTGACCAAGGTTTTTTTTACCCTTTTTTTATACATGAAATTAAGTGGTATTGCAATCTAGATACGTACGCACACCAGCATTTAAAGATGCATTTCTATTAAAGGGAAGACAAACAAAGCAGCGACGTAAACCAAACTTGGTACCCCAGGTAACCCAATTTGGTAAATGAGAATCACAAATCCAGCTTCAGGCAAAACAATGGCCGACTACATAATTAAATAAGGATTATTAGGATATTATATCTTGCTATTCTTAGAAAAATTTATTAATTAACCAAAGCCTGGAGCTTGTTCATAAAATATGTTAAAACAGAAAGGAAATTCTGTTACACGAAGATAATAATATTTGGACTAGCAAAGGAACATGTTACTAATGACCGGACATGATATATGGACATGATCCGAATTAATTTAGCCGTATTAAGTTTTATTAATACTAAAAATCTATTATTATATAAATATATTACAACATTAAATAAAACTATCTATAATTATTATTACAAATCTAACTAGTACCTTAAAAATAAATAAATAAAGAAAAATAAAACCTTTATCTAAAAGACCGCTACAAGTAGGCAACGTTCCCAAAATGCTGGCTGCCTCGCTGAATGGCTATACTCAGCCTTTGGGTCAGGTACAGACTACAATCAAGTCTAATTATCTGGCATTGTCATATAACACTTCTAACTTAAAAAAGATAGTTTGTACTCGCCTTTATTTATTTATTAGCATGGTCCAATTCATACTAATCTCACTCACTCATCATACTAATTTTATAAATGCCAAAATCTGGTTGTTCATCTGTACTTCTTTCACGCAGCAAAAGAGCAACAGATCGTCGAGAATTTTTGCAAAGAAATAAAAGCCAGAGACATAGGGATGTGCTTTTTATCGTGTAAAAATTTTAACCATGGAAGCGAAGTCGTGTGAAAACGCAATAACCATATAAAATTACTTAAATTGAAAGCCTCGCAAACATTTTACTCCTAAGTGAAAATTACCTATCTCTTGAGAAAGAAAAGGTACGAAGCTACTTTTTTGCAGTACATGTAATTCTCAGATACGTAGGAGGTCGTTAATGTGAGTTTTTGTTCCCTAGACCCAAGAACTTTGGCCCAAACTCCCGTATTTCGTTCACTTTCCCGCCGCTGTCCTTATAAATCGTGATACATTGGGCTCTTTGTAATTATTACTTATTGCGTCGCCTTATTTATTAATTGTAAGGTACGGCTTTCCAGTTTGTGACCGAAGAATTAGTATTTAGTTAGTTATGGGGGTGTTGCTTTGGGCTTATTGTGAAATGTGCGCAATACACTGATAAATTTAGTCCTAGCGCTAGTGGAACGAAAATAATACGGATAAATAAAAGAAGAGACAGACAGCTTAAGTTAAGCGAGAAGGTTGTCTGTGATGATCTCTGTTTGATTTTTTCTGACTTCCTAAAAAGTCTTGTAATTCAGCTACGTCGATATATTATGGAACTTCGACACTATTCTCAGACAATAGGTACGAAGCCACTCCATCGATTCACTGTCTTAAAATTGATGATGATTATCAAAGTCTAATGGTGCTGCTACACTGCAGTTATAAAAAATGATTACAAACGATATGAACATTTGTTAGTTAACATTTAGTTACAAATTGTAGCAAACTTTACCAAATGTTTTCATGTTATATAATATTATTTAATATTAATAATAAAGTATAAAAATAGTAATATTTGTTAAACAATATTAACCCGGGTCATAAAATGTTATTCGATGTTATACAACAATGTTACGACGCACGTTGTTAGTAATGTAAGAGCGTTGAAAACATATAACGAATCGTTACAAAAATCATGGCAATGATCTTACTGGCTGAGCTTGTAGTTTTGCTCTTCATACACATCAAATTTAAAGCTTTTTCTATATGCGGCTAAAAGAGACGCCTTGATAATGTCAATTTTCCTCACTAAAACCAAAAGTTAAACAAGCAATTAAAATTCGGCATTTTTTATCGAAAATGTATTCTGGCGTTATTTATTTATGCACACAGTTTGTGCCAAATACACAAACCAATTTTATGAAATTTATGTAATTTATTTTGACGACACAATTCAGATTGTTTATGAACGGCCAATATTTATTTTTTTAAACTCAATTCGCTGTAAAAGCTGTGCAAATTGTTAAAATCAACGCGTTGGTCAATTAAAATTACCTTGTGTTTTACTGGCGCGGTTTGCCGTACAGATTATAAACACTGTGGTGATTTTGTTTTGTTATAACAATATCATAGGTAACAAAGGGTTAGCCGGGAATCGCCAATTTTTTTTATTTGTTTTGAAATAACAGTGGAATGATGACCTAAACCTTCAACTGGGGTCATGGGGCCTAATTAGTTTTTAGTTTAATAAGCATATCTTGGATATGTTTTCATATTATATTTCATTAAAAAAAAATCAAGTTTTTCTCAATCTCTTGGATTAGACAGATACTAAAAAAAGTACCAAGCGAATAATTAATGGGTATACGAGACTCCATGTTCACAGTTATATAATACAATTTCAGGTCCCCAAGTAAAGGTTTGAGAATATACAAAAAGAACATTTCTTTGTCTAAATCCCAAAATTTAAACAGAATTTAAACACAAGATAATAACAGCCTTAACAAATTAGAACGAAACGTTCAAACGCCTAAATCAATTTAAACTTTTTTATCTTTCTTCTGACTATGCTTTATTACACTAACTTTTTAATGAGTTTACCATAGAGTTTACGGGAGAGCCGCGGACAGACACAGTTGTTTGTTTCAACAACGAATCAATGTTTTACGAGTGTACAGAGGTCCCGAAAACTTGCTTGTAACTGCAAAGCGTTCAACATTGTGGTGCATTGTCGTCGAAACACAAATTTAAATTAAAAAACTTTAGCGAGCTGTAAACGTAACAAGAAAACGAGATTCAAAATAAGAACGAATTGTTTGTTTTTTTAATTGATTCACAGATAAACGAGAATGTTCATACTAACCCCTGGAATGGAGGATTAAATTGCTTATTGCCTTTTTAAAGTACTTGTCTTTTTAGAATAAAAGAATAATTTAAATTATTCTTTTATTTTACGTTTTCTCTATTAACTTAAAATATAATATTGCGTTATTACGGATTTTAGGCTTTTTGCGTTGACACCCGAGTCTATATTGTTGATAAATTTTAAAATTCGAACTTTAGTATCCGAATAGCATGTTTATTTCCTATCTGTACTTTCTTCTCTTTCAACTCGTTTTGTGAAAGCCCAGCAGTGCGAGCGGGACAGTGTAGGTTGATTTATTAAACAAAGGCAAGCAGAGCAGCCTTCGTCACTGAAATCGGATAAAGGAGAGGTACAGTACGGTCGTTTTAAATTGGCTTGTTTAAAATAAAGCTTGTCTCTGCTGTCTTCTAAAGTGAGCAGTCCAGTGAACGATTGTAAGTTATAAAGATCGCTCATAACTCACTTCTGACAGCTCTTCTCTTCGCGAGCCATTTATGTTTTGAGCCAGGTTAGTATGATATTTTTATGTAATTTTTAGCTACCATGGAGGTTCTTTTTGGTTAAAGTTGTGATAGCCTAGTGATATGATCGTTGACTGGCGATTCAGAGCTCTCAGGTTCAAACCCAAGGCACGCACCTTTTGGAAGTTATTTGCGTATTATAAATTCATTTATACCTGCTCCGTGCCTCGGAAAGCACGTAAGAAGTGAGTACCCTCATAAAATCCTATCAAATGACCTAACTTTAGAATAGCCCTTTTGGTTGCGAGGTTCAGATAAGCAGTCGCTCCGTAGAAAACTGATATTAAATAAAAGATCAGCATTATCATCATTTCAGCCATAAGACGTCCACTGCTGCACATAGGCCTCCCCCAATGACTTCCGAATTGGCCGGTTGGAAGCAAGCTTCTTGCGACCTGTATTAGGTCGTCTATCCACCTTGTGAGTGAACGTCCTACGCTACGCTTGCCGGTACGTGCCTCCATTCCAAAACTTTTCTGCCCCATCGGCCGTCAGTTTTGCAGATAAAAGATGGTTTTTATTGGTGGTTTTGTTATTTTGAGGTAGCCAATCATTTTCGATACCTATAGCGCAAAGAATGACGCGGCTAAACCAAAACTGCAAAAAAATAACTTTGTTTTTCTCAAGACTAAAACGAAATTCTACCAAAAATATTCCAACTATGAATAATTATTACTATTACTCGTATTTTTCAATAAAAATCTCTGATAAAAAACACCGAGAGTAAATCCGAGCTCCTCATTCAGCTGAGAAGTGTATTTGGCACGAAATAAGATTTTATTGGTTTTGGAGAACCGTGCCGTTCAAGTGGAACGGGCGACCCTAGTCATTACAAGTCACATTAAGAGCTAAGTGTAAACAAGAAAAAAAAAACAAGCTAACTCTTTGTCTTTGAGAGGTTAAAGATTTTTTTTTAATGGAATATGAAAACAATTGTTTTTTTACATCCTTACTTGTTATTTTAGAAAAAAATATAGGTGTTAAAAAAATACTCTTGTCTCCTTATAGTTCTGCCTCGTTGGTCTAGTGGTAGCAGCGTAACTGCTGAGTACGAGGTCTTAGTTTCGATCCCCGGGTTGGGTAAACTGTTATTGGTTTCATTACATACTTAATGTATGGTTTTCCATTAGGAAATTCTCAGTAGCAGCACGGACTCTGGAATTCTGCTCGGCAAAAGGCTCGCCCCCTATTATATGGGACTTATAACATAGCCAGTAAAGCCACCGTGGGTGTACTGCACACACCTCTGCTACTTCCTCTGGGTAATGTCTAATTTGTCTATGTATTTTATTATTTAAAAAAAAACAATACAAAAAAAATTAAAAGACAAATAAACAAACTTTTAAACGAACCCCTATAGTCTGCAAATGTCCCAAAAACGATTTATATAAAGCTAATCTAAATTATCTTCAAAAGGAGACAGTAAAATAAACCGAGTTTAAAAAAGAAAGTACAAAATAGTATTAGTTTCAAGTGCGTAAAAAGACTAAATAAAAATGTATTCTTCATTTGTATTCTCAGCAAGTAGTACTTGTAGAAAAAACGCAATTTCTCTAAAAGCGCCAATTGTTTATTTTTTGTAAGTCACCTTTTCACTTAAATGTGTGAAACTGGATTTTTATGTTCAGCAAAAAGTGTTAGGTACATTTATTTTATTTATGTATTTACATTATAATCTTATTTAAGACTTGGTTTTGTGCTATGAATTCTTGAAAATCTAAAGAAAACAGACCTAATCACAAGCAATTTATGATACTACTAGCTTTTGCACGGGGCTGTGATGTGATAATTTCAATTTCAATCATCTGCCTAGCCTTGATACGAAATCATGATACGAAAAACGTATGGCGCCATCTATTTATCATTAGAACGTTATAGTTGTTTTCTTTGCGAACAGTATTTTTTTCAGACTGAAACATAGAAATATTAATTTCCAATATCTTTGGGCTGAAAGGTACCCTATACACTTTTTCTTCTTTTCTTCGATTCTGCACAGTAGTTTAGGCGTGTAAAGGGAACAAACTTACTTTTGCATTCATAATATTAGTTAGGATATTATATTATGATGTTGTATTATGAAAGAGCAGATCAGTCAGATCAGGACCACGGGCTTTAAGTGCTTTTTGAGGCACATAGCTTACAAAAAGTCAGGGTGCTCGTTTTGGGTTGGAACTCGAGACCTCAGATTTACTAGGTGATCCACTAGACGTATCACGGCTTGTGTCCAGTAAAAGAAAAATATTGGCGATTATTACAAATAATACCTACGAATAACAGAATAAATTCAACTAACAAACAGGTCCATAACTCATGAAATTGAACCGTTAAACTTCGAAACTTTAGAACTCGAGTGCTCTTTCAGGATATTGAAAATCTAGAATTTTCTTTGCATAGATTAGCAATACGCTCTTAAAGGTAAGTTCAAACTAAAATGAGATGCTTTTAAAGTTTTGTTGGAGTTTCTGTAATGAGTTTCAATGGAATGGTTTTTAAGTGAACTTTGTAGTTCTAGATGAATATGGTTTGAGTGGTCTAGAAGCATTGTTGAAATGTGATATAGTTTGGAAATGAATATTCTATGAAAATGAAAGCGGAAAGTTGTGTACGTTGTTTCATTATATTATTGCCTGAACTAGAATATTTTCACGTGAGCTTACTTATAGGTAATGGAGAAGGCATTGAACTAATATTTAACTAATAATTTTTGACATCGCTTCACAAGGAACAATTTTTCTAGTTATTATTATTAGTCTTAGGAAGAAAAAGAAAAATAGAAGGTATATTCTCAGCTGTATTATGTACTCAACTACATTAAGTATGTAATGACCAAAGAAAAACCATTCAAATTGTTAATCAAAAATATGTTTCTCAGGATGTTTCTTTCTAGAACATCTTTTTTAATAATAAATCAGCCTGTAACTGTCCCCACTGCCTCTTCTCGTACATCCTTCTCCTTCCTTCCATCTTTCTTAATATGTTTAAAAAAATATGTAATTAAAACAGCTTCTTTCCGCTATTTTTTGGATTCATAATTTCTTCGTTATCTTTATACAAAACTTGAATCTTGCTGCGTAAAAAAGGGAAAATACTCTTTCACATGTAATATTAGCAAAGTGAAAGGTATACGTGGAAGAAATAAGGTAGCCATAAAAAATTAAAAAATATATGAATACCTACTTTGGGTACTTTTTGAGTTGGTAAACGAACTGAACTTTTCTATCACAGTTTAGTGTGTACGTCGAAATATAATACGAAACACAATCCTAGCATTACTAAATACACAATTTTCCAAAACCAATACCACGTCTCCTTCCTATACCACTAAAACAAGTCCGTTTACATGAACCGAGTAAATCTCACACGAGATGCGAGTAAATAAACTCGGGGGCTGAACACGGATCCTGTCAAACGTAATAAGCCCCTTTGAGTGGCGTTAGTCACGTAACAAATGAACGAATATACGAAAATACGCGAATATTTTCATCCTTCTTTTGCGTGCTTTTGGTGGTAGTTGTCCCGGTAACGACACTGGATTTGATGCTGTATAAAAAATTACAAACTTATAAAAACACTGGATTTTATTTCTGTATTGTCAGTTTAGTTAAAGACAGAGAATTAAACTATGTAGGTATGCGAAAATATAATCTGACAGAAAGTCAATCAAATACCGACACCATCGATTCTAGACATAATGTTTGCTTCGAACAGGATTTGTCATTCGTTCCAATATTATAATATTAATTTCTTCGTGATTGACTCAATGGATATTAGTCAAATAGGCAGGAGATAGTGCACAAGTGTCTGCGCAAACACGGGAGCACTCTCTATTCCCTTATTCTCATTATCCGAAGAAATTGCAATCAAACGCGACAAAAGAAGCTTTCCCACAGTGTATTTGTTTAATTGACATTAATATTCTAGTTATGCCAAGTTGGAGGCCTGGCCGGATACATTCGTCATAGACTTAATTACCTATGTAGCAGAATATAATAACGACATGTTCCTAATATCGATTTGTAAAAAAAGGTCCCGCAAGGGTCAAATATTAGTGTGATCAACAGATATTTGTACTGGGCGTTTGTGCATTGTGACATCATAATATAGGTATTATGTTACTGCACACAAAATCCCAGAGAAAGGATACGTACGAAAATAAAAAACATCCAAGGCTTCTGAAGAAATATATTACGTAGCATAGTCATAATTTTTCGTTAAAATAAGTATCGAAGCCGTTGTCTTCAACGGGAGTGCGAAGCGGGGAGGCACGCGGCATGCCTTGACTCGAGCTACTGTAAACACGTTTACAAGTCGTGATGCGCTCTTCCTCTACAGTGTGCTATTTGAATAGCGGTTTAAGGACAAAATAGAGTTTTTACATAACTGTCTTCATGTCTTGTAATAAAAAATTTGTGCGTCCACCACATATATTTGTCTCTGTATCACTTTATAGTTGACTGGCAGAAAATGCATATGATGGCATTAAGTTTGCCTTTGTACTCTATATTGTGGATAAAGTAATAAAAGAAAAATAAAATAGCCGTGCGATATATCGTAGTGATGGAAATAATTTTGTATGGTTTTAAATTTTTGTGGAAAGTCAAATTCAATTTGAATTTGAAAGCCGAATTTGTACTTGGCCTAAAGTCACTTGAGGTTACCAATTTTTTGAGCTATTCGTGAAGGAGTAAATATTGAAATTCCTTTCTAAATTAAACCCTCTCATGGTGGTGCTACCCCTTGTACGGCGTCTTAGAGGGCACAACCACAGTTTTGCATAAGTATTGTATTTCCAAAGTTTAAATTTTTGTATAGTTAAAAATTCGATTACAATTCAATGAACTTTTTTTTTACTTTGCTTCTCAAGCATTAATTATTTTAAAAATGTGATAAGTAGGTTAATTATAGATAAAGCTGCACATTTAAGTTTATTATACGAGACCTAAAACTTTTTGTGACTGTAATAAAATAATTTGATAGTAAATTCATCAGCACTCTGACGCACTGGGTCGATGAATTAGAGTCTATATGATCAAAGCTAAATAAAAATAATAAGTGAAACAGTTTAATTAATACTTTTTTTTCTTGTCAATATTTTCTTTTAAAACTATTTGATTAAAGAAAACTTTTCTAATTTAAAACTTTGATTTGACAATTTATATAAATCCTTCGAGGTGTTAAATTGAATTTATTTACGTAAAACATAATAATGAGGTTTATGTGTTGCCACCAACTTATCTGATCAGTTGGACAAAATTAAAACTAACAGATTTCCTTAGTAATGACAGTACTTTAATTCACCACTATCGACACCCTCAACTGAATAGATAAGTTGGTTATGTTTTCACCAGCTAAATCGTTCAAGGGTGCGAGGAATTCCCGCTCCCGTCCAGAAGTCCGTCGAAGACTACCGTGTGGTTTTAAGTCCGTCCGGACATAATCCCATTATGTGCCCTTGGTGGTTAAAGGACCTAAAGGAATATTAATACAAAAAAAATATTATACCAATGAAGCAGGAGTAGGAACCGACACCATTGGTGCAGATGGTTAAAAGATTAGCTCTCCAAGTTTCCAGTGTTGTTTGTTCTTCCAAGGACAAATATTTGTATGTAGAAAGAAAAAATCGATTACTTATCATTGCATAGACAAGCCAAATCGATTATTAACATAATAATTATAAAGCATGCGATGCGAACTTTTTGAAACCAAATTTTTTAAATACTATCTATAGACTCACGCCTGTATTCCCCAGAGGGGGTAGGCAGAGGTGTGCAGTACACCCACGTTTCGCCGGCTATGTTATAAGTCCCATGTAATAGGGGGCGAGCCTATTGCCATTAACCGGGCACTATTCCAGACTCCGTGCTGCTACTGAGAATTTCCTAATGGAAAAACCCAATAACACTTTGCCCGACCTGGGGATCGAACCCAGGACCTCGTGCTCAGCAGTCGATTTTTTAAATAATATCTAAAAATCGATTACGCCTACTAAGAGTACCTAGGTACCCTTGATAGTGATATTTATTTATTTTTTCTACTTTCAACCATCTCAGACTAATGGTAGTTACACCCACCCCTTGTACAGAGTAGGTACTTCAGTTTGGCAAAAAAGAGTCTGCAAAACTTAGGGGCACCACTGGCGCACTTTACAGACTACAATTAAAAATTAAGTTATTTTATACTTTTATTATATTTCTACGACATATTTTTTGTTATAAACTTAGTTTTTAAGATTTTTATTTTTAGTTCCAGCTGACACTGTCTTAGACCCTTTTTTTGCCACGCTGTACGTAGCATATAAGATTGCGAATACTACTATGCTTCTTAGCATAAATGCAACATAGCAAGTCAAAAACCGACCACTCAAAACTTCAATTACCACCACCAACTGCAAACATTGTCAACGCAATACTCTAGCGAGTGTATCCATTGTTATAAAATTTGTAATTCCAACTGTAATAACTGTAATTCTGCTTGTAATAACTGTAATTCTGCTTGTAATACCTGTAATTCCACTAGGCGATATTTGCGAGCCGCCGTCTAAGCGTGTAAGATTTTATACGCTGCTATCTTGGAAAGCACTTGTGTTTACTTTTAACTGTACGATAATCCTGTGGAACAAATTTCTGTGGAGTATAAGCTGTTTTGATGCCAGATTTCTGTTGGTCGTCATTTTCAAATCTTGAGAAAGTTTATAATCTCTTTTTACTGTTCAGTAGTGATAGCCTAATGGAGTGTCCGTTAACTGGCAAGTCAGAGGTAACGTTGACCCAAGGCACGCACCTCTGACTTATCGTAAGTTATGTACTTACATATGTGCGTATCACCTTCTTCTTGTCCGTCCTGCACGACTATGTGTACCCAGCAGGACCTTAAGGAGGCGACGGACATGGCTGTTGAGGTTGCCACATATTGGTCTAGTGTTTAAGAAGATTTATAGAATTAAAATTTAAGAGCAGGGTCTTGACTCGATAAGAAAAAGAACCTGCTCCGTGCCTCGGAAAGTACGTACAACCCCCCGTTGCCCCGTGCTCACTAGACATGGGGACACAGAAATGAAATAAGACAAGCAATATTATTTATATAATAATTTATTTAACAGACTTCATCAAATGAAAATACAACATCATTGAGCAAATCAACGGTAGAACTTGAAACTTCATCGTATAAAATTTATTTTAACGAAATAACTATTTCTAATAGCTATATTATAAATTAAAGTTTTATATAAATGAATATTTAGAGTCACGTTTCACTAACATCCTTTATCTTTATCAATGTTTAAGTTTCATAGATTTCTTATACGAATTTAATATTGTCTACATCATTTTAATAGGTACAATATTTTTTATTTATTTAAGGTGACGTTTTGTTGTGCTTCGTAAATATAATTGAGACATTGATGGTTTTTTTCGAGGTTTGCTTTGTGTAGGCCTTATTTATTTTATTATACAAAAAGATAAAATAACTATCATGTTTGCTTCAAAAACAATAGAAAGTATAGCGTAGGTAGGATAATGGATAAATATTTGTATGGCCTCCAGATATTTATTTTAATGATTTTGTTTGCCCTTATTCGCCATCATATAAAAACACATTGTATGCCCTAGACAAATACTATGGTATAAGTTAAAATATTTTTTTTTTATCTTTGAATCAATATTTATTAAACAAATAATATGATAATAATTTTTATCTAATTTTATAATAATACTGCTAGTTCCCAAACAGCTCAGAAGGTTTATAAAAATAATAAAGATTAATAAGCCAAGAAGTTTACCTCAATAACATGTCTCTATTAAATTTACAAAGTAATGTAATACTCAATTGACACCTTAAGATCATCGCCACAAGGTTCAACCAAAAATCGCTTTCATTAAGATTTCAGAAGTGTCAATATATTTAGGTGGCAAAGTGTGTCACCAGCCTAAGACCTCTCACACACTAAACTTCCCATTCACGAAACAATATTTTAAGCGTGAAAACATTTTTCTCAACGTTCAAAAGTTTTTTTGGCATTTTTATGCTAATGTTGAAGTTGGCAGCTTTACAAGTGCTCTTTCGACATATTTTTAGCTTATAAGACATTGCTTACTTGTATTCGTGTTAACTATAAATTAAAAAAGATAATTTGAATCGTATTTTTTACTTTTTGTTACTTTTTTGTTTTCACATTTGGTTGTGTAACTATTTTTCTAAAAGTGCATCTTTACCGCAAATTACTAGTGTTCAGTTTGTCGGTACGTTGAGTCGAGCTTAAGATAGTTTGCATGCGAGCATAAAGTTACTTATTGCAAAGAACAAAGCCCATAAAATCTTAATCTTTTGCTCGAAAACAAATGTTTATTCCGCAATGGAATTCGAATTTGGTAATGCTCGTGGTGGGGATGCACTTTACGATACAAGAGGGGGAGTTTTTAAAATAACCACGCAAGCAATTTCAAATTGCAATTTTGACCGTTTAGGTTTCTTATTAGAATATAGATAATATTATATTACCACCAAGAAAATATAATATACGAATATATATAATATATATATAATTGTGTTTTTTTTTACTTTATGTAGGATTCCATCTTTATTTATGAATGTTTTTCTAAATTTAAAGATAGTTATAAAGTCTAGTACACAAGAATAAACACGAACATCGGGAACACGAACATCGAACACAAAAATATTTTTTTAGTATGGACGATTGTTTGATGTTATGTTCATAAGTAGTACATACACAAGTCCGCGTCGTGTTCGATATTCATATTTGCGATATCTGTGTCCGTTCATGCGTACCCGGCTTAAGGGTATTAATCTAGCACAAATATCTACGAAGACCTTACGAAAGATTTTTTGAAACTTATAAAAAATACAGACTAGAAAAGTTAAGGCCTATTTCGCAGGTTAGTGATTTCGTGTTAATTCTGTTCCATTTTCGAATTTACCTAGTAGTTAGAGTCAACCACGAAGCAAGAGTCAACCATAGTCTATGAAACTAGGCCTTAGTGTCTTTCAAAATTTGACCGTATTAAATTAAATAAAATTTATTCATTCCAAAAAGAATCTCGAAAGGTCTTATTTTCTTTAAAACCGTTTTTACAATAGATGTTTTTAATTCTACTATATGCACGAATTTAAGATTTCCAATTATTATTTTATGTTACAATTTAATATTAGTCTTGGCAATTCACAATTAATTACATTTAATTAGGTAAACTAAACATATCAGTAACTTTTTCTAAGCTCAATGAAGAGTAACAGGGTAGCTACACATATTTTTGTACAAACAAAAATGTTACTTTGAAAAAAAAAGTTGCCCACAATTTAGTTGCAGACTTTTAGTCGCCTGCAGTTGGGTGGTGTGAAACAGAGCTATCAAGTTAATTGGAATAGAAGCAGGTGCTGTAGAATAATAGATATATTGTCTGATAACTGACATTTCATCTATTATTTTGTAAAGGTTCTACTCGACAGCAGTTTAGTGTCTTTTCTTGTCACATTCCAGATAATATATCATGTTTTAAATATTATTTCGGGTCTATTCGCGCACAGATAATTCAAAATAGTCATTATTGAACTTACCTCGACGTGCGTGTCGTGATTGGGACAGTTACGTTTCACAAAATCAAACGCGGGTAGTTGAGAAAACCACCCGCAGCTCAAGACGATGACACCCGCATACAGCAGTCTTCTCGTGACCACGGTCAATGCAACTTGACCGAAACGTCGAGGTTAGTTCAATAATGACTATTTTGAATTATCTGTGCGCGAATAGACCCGAAATAATATTTAAAACATGATTCCAAATTGCGAGAGTTTAAGAACATTCCAGGTAACTTGATAAGACTGTATAAATTGTAGTTGCTCACAAATGGCATATTAACATTATAATTTTGTTCACATTAAGTGATTAATTACATTCGAAAATTTTACTATGACTAATTTTCAGCTACTAAATTCTACAGATCACACAATTTATTACAAGGACATTCATGAATTTATTTTCACTTATATATTACATAACTATATACATTCCATAATTAGGTGCGTGGCTTTTCATATTTTTATTTAAATTAAAATGCTATGTTTTTATAAAATAATGTTCTATGATCTGAAGATATTCGTTGTATATATTATGAAAATAATATATTAAAACATAATATAAATGATTAATATTGTAAAAGTTTAATAATAAAGCGTAATATAAGTAATGGAATAGTTCTACCATAGATGAATAAAGATGTTGTGCGTATTCTAATTTACTTCACAATTTCGTAAATCCTCGCAAATATAAGGGAATTGAAAGGGAAGGAAATATTGTGTATTACTTGTGAATTACTTATTTTTCGTTGATAATAGGAGATATGTGATGTAAAATATAATAATAAAAATATCAACAAACAATTTTAATAGGAATAACGGGTACCTACTACCAATATTAAAACTATTTTAGTATATTAACTTTCATGAGTCATAACTATTATTAATTTTTAAAATTAAATATTCGGGTTTACTAACGTGTTAATTTTGGAGTCCCCCTACTAGTTTCGAACTTGCAAGGAATCCATTTTTAACAGCGTGACACAGCGACTCAGTCGCGGGACTCAAATGGACTCTGATTGGGTACGAAACTAGTCGGGCGATTCCGAAACCAACACGTGAGCGAAGCCAAAATAATGTTAAAAAAATATTCAAACTGTTGAAGGAACTGTTATTATATAACTTTGTATTTATATTGCGTAGTTTTTTTTCATATTATTTGTGCGTAAACTTTTGACCTTTCTATTATCAAACATAATATATTATTGTATTCTCTGGGCCTTTTCAAGCCTATTTTGATAAGGTCTATCGGTCCTTATTAGCTGTCACATGTCGTGTTATTTATAAACATTTATTGTTGGCTTAGAGCATTAAATTGTTGGTGATCAAATATTATACTTTTTTACCAGTTGTCAACTACCAGAACTGTGGTAATTCAAATTAAACCTAGGATTTGCAAATCTAGCCGTATCATTAACAATAATGCTATTGGGTTAGTGTTAATTGCTTCATTTGACCATTATTATAATTATTATTATGTTTAAACCGTTTAGCATTAACCCGGTTGTATGTTAAGATTTCCTTTAACAGTAAGATTTGGCCACGGAGGCTTAAGATAAGCCAATTTCTTAGTTTATGATATTACTGCAGAGACTTTGTGCTAATTCCTTAAAATTCGTCCCAAGAAGCAATTTATAATCGAATTGAGAGAAGAAATTAGTATCTTCTATAGATTCTGAACTGGTCATTTAGAGTCAAATCACATGACACTTTTTGGCATCGGCAATCATCGATTTAGCAACTGCATCGATGCTGCATCGCATCCCTGTGCTGTCTCGGTGTCAGAATCTGTTCAAGCGACACATAAGTATCATTTATCTTTTTTTGATACCCCGAATTGAAAAGAGACTATAATAAGGAAGGTTTTTCAATGCAAAATATTTTAGGAAATAGCTATTAATTATATTAGCAGGTTCAACACTATCAAACAATATTATCAAAAAAAAAATGCACGATATTTATAAATATATACAATATTTATAAAACTATATCTAATAATAAATTCCGTAAGTTGTTTCCGTTTACATAAAACCTTTATTAACGGTCGCCAGGTCATGAACCTTTTTCCGGTCGGTCAGAGCACGTGTACAAAAAATAATAGGTATTACATAAACATAGATTTATCATGCGATTGTGAATGAATTTAATTAATCTATTCATTCTTCGATTTAGATTTACATTTTTTTTATAGACTCACGCCTGTATTCCCCAGAGGGGGTAGGCAGAGGTGTGCAGTACACCCACGTTTCGCCGGCTATTTTATAAGTCCCATGTAATAGGGGGCGAGCCTATTGCTATTAACCGGGCACAATTCCAGACTCCGTGCTGATAATGAGAACTTCCTGATGGAAAAACCCAATAACATTTTTGCCCGACCCGGGGATCGAACCCAGGACCTCGTGCTCAGCAGTCGCGCTTGCTACCACTAGACCAACGAGGCAGTCAACGAGTTAGATTTACATGACTGTACTTTATGCCTTAGAAGTCATAAAGTATAGATAAATCCCAAAATATTTAGCATTTATTTCAAATACTTTATTTATGACTCATGAAAACTATCTTTTACGCTATATAACTTAAGCCTCAAAAATATTTTATTTTACTTTATATAAAACAGAAACACAACCCATATCTACTATCTAGATAGTATATTTATACTCTTTCTTGACGTAGGAGCTGTTCGAGGAATAGAATGGGTGCTATTTGTTCAGGTTCTATTGGGCTGGGTGCGAGGAATACGTCTAAAGAATATCAATGTTATGTCAAAATTAATTTCTTGATCCGGAATTTCTTAAAATGAAATTCTTGAAACGGAAATTTAAAAATTAATCTCTTGCAAAATAATATACAGTTGCAATGTTTGTTCAATTAACATTATAAAATCACCACGTTTATCAGACATATCCGTATACATAACGGTTACCTACATTACAATAATATTATTTTTCATTTATTATTAAAATTCACTCTTATTTACATTTCGGAGGAATCGTGGTAGCCCAGTCGTCCGAAGCCAGACATCATCGCAGGATATTCCTGTAATAAATAAATACATGTTCAATGTTTAAGTACTTAGAAATTAAATAAATCGACACATTTTCCCACAACTTGAAAAAATATAATAGGTATTAAAATCGATATAAGTTCCTACAAATTATAATGTCTGCTAAACTGCATAACAGTTTGTCGGCAGTAGTCCTCGTTTAATAAATATAATGATTTAGATTTTCTTACTTAAATACTACTTTTAACTACATAAAATATTCGTTAAATGATGTTATATTTAAAACCAAACTTAAAAAACGGACTTGTTGATGTTGTTTTATAATTGTTCAATATTGTAATGATGAATTGTAAATATTATTTTTAATAATTATAGCTCCTCAACTTATTATTCTGGTATTTAGTTTTGTGTGCGACAGAAAGACTTACCTAAGTATGACGTCACGCATCACAAAACTAGTGGCGACGAGGGTAAGCAGCACCGATGCTGCCACTGGACCTGTGAACAAAAGAAAATAGGGTATAAATGTATTTTAGTCAAGAATTTTCATTTTTTTAGGTTGCTTTAGGCGTCTCATAATACAACGCGAATGCGCGATCATCGGACGTTCGCGCAAACTTAGTTCATACGAACGCGCGATCAAACATAATTATGTCAAATAGGTGTCCTAATAGACGTTCGCGCGATGATAGGCGTCGTTTTAATACAACGCGAATGCCGAAGAACTGTCAAGTTATCACCATCACACACAACACAACAAAAAACACAAAGATATTACATTTTAAACATAGGCCAGAACTTTTTCACGTACCTACTCTTAATACAAAACAATACCACTATGCCAACCCTTAGTAATTACAGAATTATCCACTCCCCTTTACGTCTCCACGAAGCCAACAAAAAACCTAAATCACAACATTTGGCGACCGCAACCAATCCGAAATGATTTCACAAAAAAATTGCGCGTTAAAATTGGACGAATGCAAAAACTTTATTGTACTGACGACGGCCATCGGCCAGTGGGCAGCGTTATATTACTTTTTCCCAAGCCACATGTTACCAAAAGGATCTTTATTTAATAAACTTGATCAAATGAACAATAGATTTGGGGCTACAAGAAGCGTATTAGGAGAGCGACCCGTCCCCGTGGAATATTGTGAACGTTTAGGGTTGTCACGAATGAAAGATTTCCGTGAATGGTGTTGTGATTTTCTTATTGTCGAAATTGTTGTTTAGTAATAAAGGCACTCGTACGTAATAATGCATATATTATAATAATAATGTCCTCCTGACCTAATTTCGGTCACAGCGGCTAATGTCAACGGAGATTAGCCATGTACGCAGGAGATATTTTAGTCCATAAGTGTTTGCGCAAATATAGCTCCGCTTTCTATTTCCTCACCCTTTATAATCTGATGGAACGGCAATCCGACACAACCCGAGAAATCAGACGCAGAACCAAAGGTTTAACGTGCTTTCTGAGGCACGGAGGAAGTGATAATTAGTTCATAATACGCACATAACATACAATCAGACAAAAGTTAGTGCCTTGGGTTCGAACCTGAGACCTCTGCCTTGTCAGTCAACATTAATACCACTAGGCTATCACAGCACATAATATCATAAATACCTAATATAGGTATGTTGGTTGTTAAAGTATTAGTATCCTTTAGCTCTCTTTCATAATGATGAGACCCAGTCGATTGGAGGGCTTGCGTATGTACACAGCTTTTAATTTTTTTAACACCATGAAAATTCGTTGGTTTTTAACATTATATGATAAATACATAATTATATATAATATAAAACTAACAAAATATGCTTAGATTTGATTAGCTTGACAATCAAGATTTCTTCCCAGGTCGTCGTATACGCAAAAACAGCGGCAATAAGAAAGGCTTATAAAAAAGGCGAGGCCATTGTCCTACAACAGGACGTAAAAAACTTAACCGTGCCACCCCTAAAATGACCTCTGTCGACGTCACAATATCTTTATCGATCAGAGCTCCAAGTTTTTATCAACATCGAAAACAGGATTCGGTATAATAAATGGTCGGTCGTTGGACCCTATTGACACAGCCAATTCGCGGTGTTTAGGTAGACAGAATTTAATGATATTGTCATAACGGCGGTTATCGGTGACTTAGCGGTATTTTTCTTATTGTTTTTCCAGGATATTTAGAAGTCATGATGGTATTATATGAGATTTAATGTCGTCGGGACCGAATTTTGGTTACAAATGCCAATCTAATACCGAATATTGGATTTACTGACATTTTCGTCATCATTCTGTACCTACAAATGAACTAAAAACAAATGACGACTAGGTGTGAAATACGAAAAAGTGAATTAAGATTTATGTAGGTAAGTATTTTTTGCTGGATGCAATGACATCCAGCTGGAAGTCATTGGGGGAGGCCAATGTTCAGCAGTGGACGTCTTATGGCTGAAATGATGATGATGATGATGAAGTATTCTTTTACAACTTTTATTACTTACTGGACCTGTATGTTTATAATATGTATATCTATGTTACCGATCTCAAAACACTTGGATAATGAGACGAATCTAACGATATCTTAAATAAAGAAATCCATCGAGTGGTCGGAAGATATGAGTTTATTCCCTCCCTCCCTAAGATGGATTTCTTTAAATATTACAAACATAAAAATAGGCGCGAAAAACATAACCCTTTCCTTGCAGTCGGGTAATTTATATTTCCTTTAATAAGTTATTGAGTTTACCATTCATTTTCTTTTTTTTTACTTGCAAGAGGTATATATTAATACTTAAAAAAGTAGAAAAAAATGTTCAACAAATAAAATATCAATGGTATTCACAAGAGAAATGAAACTGTTATCTATCAAAAGGTTAATTTAATAAATCATGTTAACGTTTGAAATAGGGTCTTAAATTAACAAACTTTTAAACCCTTGTCAGTCCTTTGGGTAGTCAGGTGAAAGGCGAAGAACTCAGTTTAACTGAAAAATCAACCTCCATCTTTTTTGTACTTAGATTAAAAAATATAGGAAAACCTTTTCTTTGTTATAGTTATGTCATGTCAAACGATCGAAGCCAACACTAAAGTTCATAATTTTTGTAGAAAGAAAATATCAATTACGAGCAGGATTTGAATCCGTGACCTACTAGATAAAGCCACAAGCCACTTTGCCAACTGAGCTATACGTTAGCTTGCCCATGCAATTAACAGAATTCTATAGCCCAACTCTATAAAATAACTAGCCCACAAATAATAAACCATTAAAAAACTGCAAATACGATTCGTATTCACAAACGACTCTTCAAGAAACAGTGTAAATAGAACTCGATCAGCCAACTGAAGCTAAGTATAAACTCAAATATTTCTTCGAGAAAACTTCTCGTAACTTCTTTTCTGCTTAGTAAAGCTTGTGATTAATTAAGGTTTTTTTTTTCACGTTAAACAGCGAGAATTTGCTCCAACTAATTGCTTCACGATCGATTGGTTTCCGGAAGCGTTTGAATTTTGAATTTCTTTGGGAGTTTTTTTTTTGTTGTTGTTTTCGAACGCAGGCGTGGTTGACCATAAAAAACAAGGTTATTCCCTTGTTTCAGGGCCCTGAGATTCATGGGGCCCCGTAGTTCCTGCCAAATCACCAACCATTAACCAATTATTACCGATTGATTGAGTGAGGTCCACGACGCCGTCGCGTATACACTCGCTCTTGAAAATGGACTCCGTTTGAGTTCGAAACTAGTCGGGCATTCCCGAAATTAATCCCTGAGTAAAGCCGTAATCATTATAATATATCGTAATATATTTATGTATGACACACAAAAGTTCTAGTATTCTGAAATTATTACCGATAAAAAGAATCCAAAAATAAAACGCTAATACTTTTAGATTGCGTTAATAAGAAAAAGATTTCTATCATATGTCATAATCATAGGGGCTCCCATTATCCTTAAGGCTTCAATAGGTTAAAGACAGCATTTAATGTTACTCTAAATATTAAAGTTCCATTTATCCGGAAATTCTGGGTCTGGAGATTTTGTAAGCAGCATTTTGTTCAGAGAGTTACTATAGGTAGAGCTCATTATTCACTCTCGTTCACCCACTAAACCGGAATGTTCAGGTATTCCATTCTTTAGCTGTTCTTCCATTCTAATGGAAATTAGATGCCAACCTATTGGTCCGAGCAGAGGTATCAAATACCAGAGATCCTCTGCACGCTTGCCTAGTATGATCACAGATCACAAAAAAATGCTAGAAAAGGAAGCGATGAAAATGTTGCTATATTCATTTTATTTCGTTTTTCATGACATGCAAACCAGTGCTATAAAGTATTACATTTTCAATGATAAACAAAGAAAATATTTATTTAAACACAAATACTTTAAAAAGTTGATGAATTTTTACAATTCTTTCAGATCATGTAGTTTTTTTTTCATTTCATTTGCCTTTGAACTCGACAGAAATACTTTCTGGCTGCTTTCGTTGAACTAATGAATAAATTAATAAGAACATAAATTTGTAAGTTCAGTCAGAACTTTTTGATGTATTATGTAACTCTAATTGTTATTCTTAGAAACCTTTCAAATGTTTTTGTCTTAAAATATCACTCAACTTCGTGTATTCTTCAGTTTTTTTTATTTTGCCTCGAAGCTCTGCTTATCTTAAAAAACACAATTTTTTAATCAGGCATATAAATTATGTAAGCAGCATGCATCAATAGTAAAAAAATCTTTTATCCTTATTTAGGTGGTGACAGCTGGAACTAAAAATAAAAATCTTATATGCTGTTTTTGAATACTAAATCAACTTAAAAGAGAATCATTTGATTATATTTGATGATGTAAGTACCAAATAACTTTTTTTAAATTGTAGTTTGTCAAGTGCGCTAGTGGCGCCCTCAATTTATGCAGATTCTTTTTTGCCAAACTGTACTTACGTAAAACTGAATCCTTCAGTAATCCTTCTAAGTATTAATCAGCTTCCCAGTTTCGTACAAAACTCGTGGACTTGCTTAATCTGACAACTGACATTGTAATTTGTTTCTAACACAATTAAAAACTTGATTATTTACTAAGAAGATCGTAATTTACTTTGACAATGACTTTTTGAAACTTATAAATCTGTGGATGTTTTGTATAATAGGAACAGTTATTCATTTATTGGTGACCTTAATATTAGCCTCGTTAAAATCTTAGATTAGTAACAAATTTTTGTATTGTAAAGAAGTCTTCCATACATGTGAAATCAAAGAGTAACAATATCTACAATGTATAAACAATAAAAAATAAGTAGTTCCATGATAAAGTAATATTTTTAACAAGTCGTTATAGCCTAGTGGTATGATCGTTGACTGGGAAGTCAGTGGTGTCAGGTGCACCTCTGAAATTTTATTAGTTATATGCGTATTTATAAACTAGGTAATTATTACTTACTCCGTGCCTCGGAAAGCCGTTGGCATTGCGCCTGATCTCTCTCGTAAATTTTCAGTAGCAGCACGGAAATGAGTACCCTATACGTTTGTTTAACCCTTCAGAACCATGAACTTGTGCATTAAAGTTCAAAAAGCAGACATCCACTCGGAATAAATCAATCCTAACCCTCTAATACAAACAAGGTAAAAAAATAACAATTGAAATTCATTCCCCAAAAAAATTTAGGGGCAAAATTTCCGTGCGACCGTAACTCCGGCCGTTCATTTTAAACGGGTCTATAAATTAGCCGAACACAATACATGGTGGATAAATCGTTGTCACATAAGAATGTCGGTAAGGGAGGGTAGGTGGGAAGTAATAACAGTGGAACACCGCAGTTAGCTTGGAGACTTGTTATTGCGTTGTATTATTTATGTATAGTAGTGTGATAGCAGTGGTAGTTAGCATGAGAGTGTGGGTTCGAACCTGGCATGTACAGTCATGACCACAGACATGTATTCCTACATTAATTGTAGTTTTTATAGCACTGATAGCCTAGTGGTATGACCGTCGACTGACAAGTCAGAGGTCTCGAGTTCGATCCCAAGGCGCGCACCTCTGAATTTACGTAAGTTATGTGCGTATTATAAATTAATTATTAGTTGCTAAAACGGTGAAGGAAAACATCGTGATGAAACCAGCACACCTGAGATATTTTTCAATGGTGTGTAAAGCCATGTCAGAGGCCTACGGGCGGTTTAAACTCTGACACCAGGTTGTTCATCAACCATACGATAAGAAGAAGAATTGTAGTTTTGAAACTTCATGTTAATAGTTATCTGAATAATATTGAAGTAGGTAGGTACTACTTAGTTTGTCTGGTGTTAGAAAGCGCGACTGCTGAACACGAAGCCCTGAGTTCCATCCCCAGGTCGGGAAGAGTGTTGTTGAGTTTTTCATGACTTTATACACGGTCGAATTAATCTAATTGGATTTTTTCTTATAGGTGTCGTAAATATTTTATAGTTTTGATTTTATACAGCTTTTATGTAATTTCTACTCATCTGTAGTTGTGTACTCACCTGTAGTATTACTACATTTTTTTTAAATTTGAGCAGCAGCCAATACCAATTTTATTAATAAAATAGTATATATAATCCTCTCACACAGCCTCAAGAAAACTTTTTAATTGTATCTCATTAGGTTTTATAATTTATTTGCCAGACGTGGTGCTTATTTTCGTGTAATAATTATACGAACGTATTAACTAAAACAAAAAACAACACAAATAAAATGTATTTTCTCCCAAAATTGTATCTTAAGGCCGGGATTAATTCGAAAAGACGAGAATTTTATTTTTCGTATCTCATATAACAAAGTCTTAATTAATGCTTCTTAGCTGTTAAAGATAATTGTTTTCTATTTGCTTTGCTTAGGTATATATTATCCACATGTTGTCCATGATTGTATCAATAGTGCATTCCAATATCTTTGACTCTTAGAGCAAGAATGAGGCAGAATTTTGCGAGGGAGACATAGTGCTTATAGCCGACAACAGTCTGCCACGAGGTCTTTGGCTTCTGGGAAGAATTTCAAAAACTTTTCCAGGACCTGACGGACTGGTTCGCGTCGCAGACGTCGCGACCAAAGGAGGAATCCTACGCCGACCAGTCCGAAAGCTCCTCCAACTCGTGGCAGACCCCCAGCCAGTTGCCACCAGGTCTTAGTGTTCCACTAGGGGGCCGGAATGTTGGCGACTGGCTGGCAACAGTAATATACCTAAAACTTGGAGATAACCGAAACCACGAGTAAAAGTTAAAAAAATAATAAATTATTTTTTTATATTAATTACTAGCGACCCGCCCCGGCTTCGCACGGTTACGTTAATATGCATGTATTATACATATAAACCTTCTATCTCTTCTATTTAAAAAAACCGCATCAAAATCCGTTGCGTAGTTTTAAAGATCTGAGCATACATAGGGACAGACAGACGCGGGAAGCGACTTTGTTTTATACTATGTAGTGATTTTATAAATTATTTTTTTATAATATTTTTTTATAAATTATTCTATTTTATTTTGTTTCAAATAAAGTTTAGATTTAGTTCAGCTTAACCAAGCAACAGATTTTGATACGGTTTTTACTATTATTTAGAATTTTTTTTTCAAAGATCTCATTGCATATTAGTACCATTATGTTTAAAACTTAATTTTTTAATTTATCATTAGTGGGCAATAAAATTATGAGTTTCTCTTTATTCAGACTTTAATAGTTTTTGACAGTCATTCTGAATTAAATATTCACGAGACTTAAGAATCAAGAAAATATAACTTTGAATAATTTTAGAACCTTAATTTTGCGTGACGAGGCGAAAATTCTATTAAACTTGTCAAATGTAATTAAGATTTGTATAGTTTGATTAAACTCTCTCGCTTTTTAATAGGTATTAAATTAAAAATAAATGTATTTTCGTTTTGGTTTTATAATCAAAGCAGATTTATGAGATTAGAAATTTTAAAGTTATTAACTAAGTTAAAGTAATTTGTCAACTAACCATTACCGCTAAAAAGCTGTTTTTGAAAATTTAATTTAACTACAAGGGTAAAAGTTAATGAAACCCGCCTACCTATTTTTCTCTGTATTACAAAATAGTTATAGTCTTTAACTTCGTCCTCGTAAAATGAATCAACCCGTAAAATTATCAACAAAATAATATTATACGGCTTTACTTAAGTATTGATTTCGGGAATGCCCGACTAGTTTCGAACTCAAACGGAGTCCATTTTCAAGAGCGAGTGTATACGCGGCGGCTCGGTCGCGGGCGCGGGTGTCGCGTATACACTCGTTTCTTATACTTATACGTAACGTTACGTTTTACTTTCGTTTTATGAAATCAAAAACATAGTAAATTATGGAATCAGGTTTTTTTTTTGATAAAACTCTGTTAATGTTCTCCCTTTTAATAACCACCAAAGAGGAGAGGAGGTGTGTTACATGACATACGAACACCGCTCACATTGTCATTTGTATAAAAGCAGATCTCCTTTACGCTTTAGTGGACATCGACCTTGTCTTTCTGGTCGCCTTTTTAAAATATTTGTCGATCTGGTCATGATCACATTGCGCAATTTTCAACTCTATCGCCAATTTTAACGCAGAACCTATTTCTTTTTCTAAAATAATATCATACTTCACCATCCAATCACTTGTTACATTATGACCTAAAACCTCAAATTGAGAGTCTATAACCTTTCACGCTACGTTTGCGATATCGTTCGCCAAACCAAAATACCACTTTTCATAAATTGGTTTTAAAGGAAGTAGGGACGTTGTGTAATATATTTCACTATCCGGGACCCTTACCCATAATTACGGGGGAAGATGAAAGGCTCCTATATAATTATGATCCACCCCCGTCCTGCCACCGAAAAAAAGGGTTCAGAAGGCCAACTGAATACAACGTGTCTATTATTAAATACTTTAATGGTATTACTCACGGATTAATTTCGGGAATGCCCGACTAGTTTCAAACTCAATCGGAGTCCATTTTTAAGAGCAAGTGTAGTCGTGGCGCCGTCGCAGACCTCACTGCTCCCGAAATCAATTCGTGAGTAAAGCTGATAAAGGATTTAATAATATAATTATGTATATTAGTACAGAACTCAGAACAATGTAACCTAAAATATTGTAAGCCATTATATTTAAAAGAGCAAACATGGAGTTTCTTGCCAGATTCTTGTCCATGAAGACTCTTGGAACTGGCAACTAGAGTCACTCTTACAACAAACAATATAAGAATTATGACTGACTGATAAGTGCCTAAGGGTCTATTATTTATTATTATTATTATTTTCAGCCGTTATCGTCCCACTGCAGGGCAAAGGCCTACATGAATAAAAATATTTTGATTTCGATTTAGTATGATTGACGAAAGTTATTATCCGAAAATAGTTCTTTTAGTCGTCTCAAAAACTTTTCCTATGGAACAAATAAATTATCTTACTACTAATTCTTAAATATCAACCAAGATAAACGCAACGTAGTAAACGTTACGTAAACTTTGTATGTGTAAGTACCTAACGTTTGTTTTAGCATTTTATATAGTGTAAGCCTTCTGTGCTTCTGTATTTTGTGGTTCTACCCACCATTTATCTACACGCAGTTTTTATGATAATTACACTTTTATCGTTATGTCTTAATTCAATTTAACATTGTGGAAGTTGAAATTGGGACGTGTTCAGACAAGGATTAAAAGTTTCAGTGACTGAGCTCGTGGATGAGGGCATACTTTTTTATAAGTTAAGCTCGCTCGGATAAGGAAATGTAGTTTTAAGTTTAGGTACGGGATTTTGATTACGATCATATTTATGTAGACATGGTTTCTAACTTTTTGGTGACACGACTGCGGGTAAGCGATTTGCCTTCTAGTCTTGGGGGGCGAGTTTGATTCCTGCATGCAATATGTGTCAAGATGAACAGAAGAAATTCATTGTTTAGGGCTATATTTTGCCACATGTCATATGTTTTGCACTTGGCAAGCCAAGCCCTGCAGTGGGACAGTTATAGGCTGGCTTATTATATTATTTAGGCTAGGCGTCCAAATGACCTAATTTGATATACATACTCGTAGTTATTTTCTAGTATCGTTGACTGATCCTTAGGGTAAACACTGTCAGTAATGAAATAAGCAGCTATATTACATAACAAAAGTAGGGTAGGCTCATCTAATTCTGTGACTTTCGTAATTTGGTAGTATTAACTTTGAGACCTACTATAAATTTCTGTAAGTGGAATTTAAGTAGTAAAAAAGTTAATGCTACTAAATTAAGAGTGTCACGGAATTACATAAGTTTCCTATACCTTTTACTAGTCAACTAAATTGTATCAAACCTCCATATTTCCCCATAACAAACCCCTGAATAGGACAACATGAATGACAAAGCTTTTATTATTTAGAGACATTAGAAGGACCCTGATGATCAAGTCTCATCTAAGACGACAATGTTGAAAGTGTAATAAATTATTTTAATTACCATAAGCTTTTAGCTAATAAGTCTTGGTAAAATCTTAATGTTGCTGCTTTTGTGTTATGGTATTTTTAGAGTACAAAAAGCGTTTAGTTAATCAGCAATAAAATTAAAATCAAAATAATTTTATTTGCAATTTTTTCATTTTTTTTTTATTTACCTACTTACTTATTTGCAACTATAAAATAAAATGCATAATAATTTATAAACAAAGTTTTTATATTCTCATTTATTCAAATACATTACACATAAAATTAAAATTAAAAGAGCTGCCTCGATGCTACGCAGATTCCGTGGCAGTGCCAACAGTGATCTTAGCGTTATAGCGGATAAAATAGACTGTCCAATATTGTGGCATGCAATAGAGACTCATATGAGGGCTAATTAAGTTATAGAATGTTACTAACATAGTCTTAAGTTTCTACTAACAATAATATGGATTTTGTCTGATATAAATAAATTAAATTAAAATACATTTTTAAATATAAACATTTAAAAATATAAAATAATAGTCCACCGGTATCAAAAACAAGGTCCAAGCTACCAGTGATCAGCACTCCAGAGAAAAAAACCGGACCATGCTTGCTGTGTCCAGGAGCACTGCCTTCTGCATCAAGCCTTTGATCCATTATGATATTTTTATTATTAGTTATTTTTAAATAAAGATTAGAAATAAATAAAAAAATTTGCCTTAAATGAGGATTTTCTCACGTAAAATGTCGCTACTATGATCAAGGTTAATAACTTAGTGGCTTTTTGAAGCGTTCATTTTGTCGGCCGCAGGCTTGAATCTTGCTCGTTATTGATTTTTCCCTGTACTATAAATATTTAACTTAGCTATTAGAATAGTGTATTATTTAGCTGTGTTCAATAAATATATCATTTATTATGTACAAGATTTTATAAATTATTAATGAGATAGTCTAATATGACCGTTGACACGCACCTCTGTCTTTTCAGAAGATTTGTACTTCTGAAAAGACAGAGCCAATCTCAACATAGAATATTATAGTGCACAAGTGTGTGCACCAACACAGGTGCACTCTCTATTCTCCACTCTCATAGTCCAATGGGACGGCAATCCGATACGACCGGAGAGAGATCAGGCTCAGGGCCAACGGGTTTACGTGCTTTCCGAGGCACGGAGCAAGTGATAATTAGTTTATAATATGCACATAACTTACGAAAGTCAACGGTCATGCCACTAGGCTGTCACGACTCCAAATATTTTATAAATATTTTATATCTTTTTTTTATTAGCTACAATTTATATTAGCTAAGCTACATTTAATATTAACCTTATTCTGGGAGTGGGCGTATCTGAGGCAGGCTTTATCGCTAGACAGATACTCCCTTCGGCTAAATAATGGAGTTTCAGGTTACAGTTTTATTATAATTTATTACAAAACTTATTTCCTTTTAACGCCGCGGGTGTTTTCCAGTAATTATTCAGTTATTTTGGCGTCTTGAAAACGATATACGATATTGGTGGCACGTAAATCAGGAAAATGAGGGGTGTATAGCCCCGGTGGAGGATTTCATGATAATTTTGATTAATGATTATGAAGTAAGTACTTTTAGAAGTTTCTTTGCGGTTTAGATAACAGCATATTTACGACTTAATACGATGGCTCTCGCGGCGCTGCGGTAACACAGTGATTTTCATGATCCCTAAAGTTAAGCAGTGCTTGACGAGGTCAGGCAATGGATGGGTGACCATTTTTATTTTTGAGTAACTCCGTGTTTTAAAGGCACGTAAAGTAGTAGACTTTGGTTACCATTTCATGTGGTAGTCCCCAAGGTAAGCCGAGTTAAAAGCCTTTAGGAGGCTTGATAAATTCTAACAGCTGGTGACCACAAACTTGCCTCAACCAACACGCATTGTGTCAGCGTGGTGGAGTGTGACTAATGTGACCATTTATTTATTGACTCAAAACGGGACAACGGCCGTTTGTGGGCTTTCTTTCGCGCTCGCAAATTCTAACATTTTCAATGTAAGTAGGCACTACCTAAGTATACTTTTGCCAAATGTTGTCTGTATCGTCCCAAGTGTACTAAGAATATTTTTGACATACTCATACATAGGTTATGACTGAAGAACATGACAATAAAGTTTCATGCCACACCTACATTAATAAAAAACTAGGTGTTGTATAATTATGTACTTATATGGCGCTAGGCCTGCCAATTTACGTGCAGTTCGGGAAAACAGGATTTTTTTGTGTCGATTTGCGTCACGAAGCTTTCTCTGGGGAATACCGGGACGCAGAACCGAAAAAAGAGACGATCTCGTTCAGAACTGGACGTATGGTCATGTAAGTATGACGTAGTCTTTCTAACCTCGATATTAGACTAAGCCTTTGCCCAACTTATCATTATCATTGTGCTATTATCTACTTTGGTACCAAAAATATAAAGTTCAATATTAGGTGACATAAATCAAACACGCTACAATCACGCGATTGGATGACTAGTAATTATAGAAGAGCCGAGCTTACTCGCTTTAAACTAAGATTAACTGTCGTTTAACAGCGACACGTGTTTGACAGTCTTCGGTTGGCGCTTACATATTTAGGATACGCTACGCCAACAAGTCGAAATAGAAAAATATTAAGGAATATTAGAAAACCTCTTAAGAAAACCGATCTGAAAATTTACACAATTTTGACATTTTGTAGATGGTACGTTTATTGGTTGTTACGTATAGGTATTTACATTTACATTTGGTTGTTCTTGAAATAATTACAAATAAATTTGTGATTGCGAACGAATCCTTTTATAATAAGCTTTTGATTCGAATTCTAAAAATAGATACCGGCACTAAGTTAAAATCCAAAGTTTATAAAATTATGTCAAATTTTATATTTAATTTCCTCACTTTGTCCTGCGAAAAAGTTACACTTATTGTTATTGTTAACGAAAAATTTGATAATTATGTTTTTTTTTCTGAATTCTATGAATACCTACTAGCAAAAAATTTGTTACGAACCAATGCTTTATTATAAATTTGACTGGTGTATAACTTTGTTCAACGTGGAACGGGTATGTTCGACGATATTTCGTATGCAACTCTCGTGAAAAATATTATTAGGTTATGTCAGAACTTTTGACAGATTTTATGCTTATACATATAGTATAAAATGTTGAAGTATTGTTGTTTTTAAAGCTGTGTAATAAATAATTTTCCACTGCACTGGTCAGATTTTTGTAAAACCTTAGTTTAGAAAATAATATTTTTATTTCGATCTAAAAAAACTAAACCTTATTTTGAGCGACTTGTCATTTGAAATACGTAAAATGTTTTCAGTAGTTAATTTGCAGACCCTATTAAATAAAATTACTAGTTATACTACGTACGCGACTTTGCCCCCTAGAAATTTATTTTTTATATTATGATGCTATTACACAATAGGATGCTGCTGCCCATTCTCCAGATTTTTCCCTTTGTCGCTTTTTACGACACCCGCGGGAAGAGTAGGGGTGGTTCCATTCTTAGGCCGGAAACCACACGGCACATAACATGTACCTATATAAAAACATTATAGGTATATCTACCCACCTTCATTAATTACCTAGTATTGCCAGCAAAATATCCACCATGTATCAACGTAACCTCAGGCTATCATTTCGGTACCGCTGCAGAGGTAGTAATACTAAGGCTGTGTGCACATTAATCATGAGCCGTTATTGTCCTCAGGTTATGTGGTGACATAAACGTTGGAATCTCCGCTCATTACTCTTACACGTTGGAATCGACTTGGCAGTAAAACTGGGTGGGATTTGATTCAAAATTGTTGTGTACCTTGCTTGGCTACGTATTTTGATAATTACTAAGGCCCAATTTCACCATTCACTTTAAAAACCGTGTTTAATAAATCTAAGTTTAGCCCTACGCAAATTGCAGTTCTGAAGTCAGTTAAATACTTAAACCGAGTTTAACTTGAATTGATCGCGATTAGAGTCAGTGGTGGAATCAGACATGAAATTGAGCATTGCACAAATAACTCGCGAAATAAATAGGTATCTGTGGATCACACAATTTTTTGTCTCGCGCAAGAATAAAACCCGCAACACCTTGCAGGAAAATCGCTTATGCCAAGTGTCTTTTTTTAATTTCTATTATAACATAACATAGACTCATGCCTGTATTTCCCAGAGGGGGTAGGCAGAAGTGTATGCAGTACACCCACGTTTCACCGGCTGTGTTGTAAGTCCCATATAATAGGGGGCGAGCCTATTGCCAGAATCCGTGCGGCTACTGAGAATTTCCTAATAGAAAAACCCAATAACACTTTGCCCGACTCAGGAATCGAAACCAAGACCTCGAGCTCAGCAGTCGCGCTTGCTACCAATACACCAACGAGGAAGTTCTATTATTATCTATCTATTAATTTATCCGTTCGTTTGTTTTTAAAAAGGCTATGGGATATTATTACCCCATGGCGTTTCTAGTAAACGTTGAAGGTTTATTACGTCATTACCAAGCTTCCCAGCTATATTTTCACAATATTCGAGGATACCGTTCTAATATTTCTAATGGGGTAAGGTCGTCCGATGAATAAAAGACTAGCTTCTAACGGCAAAATTATAAGAGTATTATAAGGTTTCTTTTACCCCGGAGTAAACATGGCACTTGGGTTTTTGAGCATTTTGAGCAGGTTTATTAGTGGAAACTGCTTTGAGGAGTAGTAGGTACTACTGCAAGGTAAAAATCTATGTAGGTATGAGTTTGTTTAAGTAAGGTCTGATGCCATGAATGGCGGGGTTGGACTGACTAACCTGCACTTTGCGGAGTATGATAATTCTTCCAAGGTTGATGATGAGATGACGTCATTTGTCAATGTTGAAGTCAAAGAGCTGTCATTTCATACATTCTATCATTTTGCAGAAAAAGGATAGCAGTAATGAATGCTTATAACTCTCGCGACTGATTTCCATATTTTTTTTGACAAAGGAAAAAAAATTCTCCATGGTTCAAACCTTTTTTTTAAATTAGTAATTCTTTAAATATTTAAACTATTTTTTCATTAATTAATTAATTGATTTGAGAAGATTTAAATAAAAAAATATATAGTCAACTTCCCTTTTATAATGTTCATGAAATACCTAAGCTACAAATAATATAACAAAAAAAAGATAAAAAAGGATCAGAACCAGCTAAAACTAATTGACTGGCATAAACTGACTGGCGAGTCATTGCTCAACATAAGAAAAATCCACTTAACGTCCAAGTGGGGGGAAAACGAAAAAAAAACTTGCGAGCCAAAGACAAAAAGGACTGTGCCTAATGGGAGCAAGTTTGGGAACACTTTGGCTAAACATTCGCTAATGGAAATGGAAGGAAGCCAGCGGAGTAACACCGAATCGGTTGTTTTTTATAATACACCCCACTGTTGCCAAATCGAAGTTTTTTTTGGGATGCCATGTTGATTTCTCTCTTACAAAATATCGGCGTGAAATAACAGTATTTGTACTGATGTGTTTTTTATAATCTTTGGTCAGTGACAGTACTCAAGGCGCGACTCCTTCCGTCATCAACAGCCTGTATTAGTTCACTGCTGAACGTCTCTCCCAATGCACGTCACTATTGTACGCTCATTGGAGGTATTTGCCTATAATCGCCACGATGGGCAAGCGGGTTGGCGATCGCAGTAGCAGATGATTGCTGTTACACAGAAGGATGCTGCTGCCCGTCCTCCGGATCTTTCCATTTGTCGCTTCTTACGACACCCGTGGTACGAATAGGAATGGTTCTATTCTTAGGCCGGAAACTGCATGACACATACCCGCCATACCCTTCCCCAACTCATTGTTCCGCTCAGGGTAAGCTATGCCCAAGTGACGAAGTGACCTCTGCAAGCGTCTTTAAGTCACCATCTATAAGTAAGTATTGGCGATTTTAGACTATTTAGGTCCAGGATTTCTTGCGATTTTCCTTCACCGTTAGTGGTGCCTTAGATTAACTAAGAAAATACGTATGACATTGAATATGTCACGTGGTACATGCCAGGTTCGAACACATGACAATAATTGCTTACATAGCGGGTCCGTATTTAATGTTCCTACTCTATACACAGCACACACAGAGATTCTAGACAAGCTGACAACCTAAAAAAAAAAATAGTACAGTATATTTTCATCACTTTAGTTTGGTAGTCAGTAACACGGAACACGGACAACAAAGTGCCAAGTGACAGGTTTCTGTCTCTTCGGAACAACTCATAGGTTTTCGATACAAGTGGGTCCGACAGCTTAAGTGCTTTTTGGGGTATAGAGGGTTAAAACCCTGCATTAAATCGATCTGCTGTGTTGTAGACTAATTTTAGAAACACACACCTATTTCAGCACAACTGATGACACGATAGGGGTAGTAGCTAAGTGATTGGCCAACAGCGTTATGTATTGCGGTTTCATTTCCGCTTAGGGATACAAAAATATCCCTTAGCGTGGATATCTATATCTATATATCTATCTATATCTATATATATATATCTATACTTATAAAACAGTATACCGTGACTGACTAGCAGACACAGCCTAAATCGGTGGACCTAGAGACTTGAAAGTTGGTGATAACATTCCTTGCGTATCCTAGAGGTACACTAAGGAAAGGTTTTCGGAAGTTCCACAACTAAGTTGGAAAATAGACGATGTAAAATCCACACGAACAAAGTCGCGAGCGAAGCACTAGTACATTTATATTTGGGGGACGAGCAGGGGTGGTTCTATTCTTAGGCCGAAAACCAAAACCACACGGCACATTCTCATTTAACATAACAAATAAGAAACTGTTAATTCTTAACACTTAATCAAGTACAAAATCAAAAGTCTAAGTCCAATTTTAACACTTAGCGAGTTCACGAGTGAACCATTTTGAGGGTCGTTACAAACACCTGTACCACAACTGTTGAGTTATAGCTCAAGTTTTTTTTTCACTTACATTATTAAAAGTTCGGGAAAGTTAGCCGGCGATAATCTGAGAAGTTTCCGGATCAAGTTGACACCTTAGATGTCGGAGGTCGTACTTTTGTTGGTAGATGTGATTGGACTTAACATGGTTAAACATGAGGGACTTAAGTGGTTGGACATACCTCAACATCATACATGGTTACATACATCATATTACCTTTCATGTAGGGATCCGTGATAAAATATTTTATTTATTTTACATATCTCTTGCTCTGTAAGTACACCCTTACACCCCTGAATGCCGGGGTGTATGACTATCATTACAGCATAGGTTTTGGAATTTGAAAAAAGAACTGTCATACTCATACTGCACGAAGAATATTTTTAAAAAGTTATTTTTTTTTTTCTTGGTATCGATTAATTACTCGAATCGGAATCTAGACAATTTATTTTATAAAGATTTTATTTTAAATATGGAACTATTTGTTTCCACATCGTATGTTAGATGGAATCGATTTGAAAATCAAACTGGCCAGCAAGATTTGACGCGCTTGCGTGCGTGAAAAAAAAAAGGCAGTCTACTAGATTCCTAAAAAGAACGTGACCATATCTCTTACAAATTGCAATAATTTTACTATTAATTTTAATTAAATACACATTTTTTTCTTCTTAATAAATGTTCATTGAAACCTGCTGTCTTGTTGTTTACTTACCTCACAATCGATATGTAAAGCAGAGTATTTATCTCGGGCGTAAGCATCAATTGCATACTCGGGTTAATTAGCCAAAAACCTCGTATGCAATTGATGTCATACAGCCCTTGGTTAATAATCTACTATTAATTAAATGTTAAGTAGTTCATAGTAATTAAAACGTAGTATGTACCTAATTTTATTTTGTTGTTCTACTGCTATTATAATAGATATATTGTTCAAAGTAAGCCTAAAATTGTATGATCACTGATCACCACTTATAGAAAAAATAAAAATATTACTGTTTATCAAAATTAATGTCGTGGTGTGGGAGCACCTTACGACATTACTACTAATATAATATGTTAAGATGTAAGTGTCAGGCAGGTGGATATTACGACGAGCAAAGATGTCATTATCGAAGGTATAATTGTAAATAATTTCCAAAATAAAGAAGAAAAATTTTGTACGAGATAATGTTTTTGAAAAAATCCATAGGTAGGTAAGGTCCAATTACAAAACTCGCTTCACAAAACAAAGAAACATGGAACACAACTCAAAAAACCAATTTACTGCAATTTTTAATTTACAAAGCAAGTTTCTCTTCGGGTACTGTTGTACCTTGTTTACGATCACAGTTTAACCGATTGCTCTCATTTATTCCCGATAAGTTCAAGCTTTGTTTGCTTAATAAACAAAAGGTTACAATAACTTTGGTAGAAAATTTACGACAGATTTAGGGAAAAATGTTACTTGGGGTTACGTGACTCGAGCCAAATTTGGGTGTTGACATTTTAATACAATGTTTGAATTAAAATTGTATAAGTTTGTACCTTTGCTTTTGTATAAGTTCGATGACGGATTATGAATTTTGTGAATGGCTCTTAATGGATCACAATATAGACTTATTCCTTCTCGAGTTCTCACATCGATTTGTGAGAAAAAGCTTTTGCCCATTCGTGGAACAGCCTAGGCCAATTTTTCATAAGCAATTATTATATCAGTGCATTTAATATGCACTGATATAATAATTGCTTATGAAAAATTAAATTAATTAAACTTACTGTGTGTTTTTGTCTTTACCGTCACATATTATTTACATAAATATTATTATGTACCTAGTGATTTACTACTCTGATCTCAGGATATGTTTAATCTCTGTAAACCTTTGTTAGTTAATTTTTAAATTGTTAAAAATAACATGTTAATTTTATGTAACATATTCTATTTTTGTATATAATTCATATTTTAACCTATGGAAGGCAAGAAGCCCTACTCTAATTGTAATACTTTTGTACGCCATTATTTGACAAAACAAATAGCTACTTTTACATTATTTTTTACACCAACATAATTATGCAGGCGCCTTGTACTTGTTGTATTTTTCATGTTTTACAAAATAAATTTATCTTTATCTTTATATTTTACACACATTTTTCAGAAATCGATAAACTCAATGCCCAGACAATACTGTGACTGGATAATAATCTATATAATAATATTTAAAGCTTTTTGACGTGCCTACACTCATGACCTTTGTATGACGAGTGTAACGGTCAAGCCTGTCACTGATTTTTAGTAAAAAAAAATATTGTACAAAATAAAGAATTATTGAAACATTTCTAGGCTGTCTGGCACAGCTGACGCTCAAACGATGTTTTTCTATGAAGATTGAATAGGTTATTTTATGACACCAGAGGCCGTAATATAACATTTTATTGAAGTAAGAATTAATAGCCGGTGGTATGACCGTTGGATTGCCAAGTCAAAGGTCGCAGGTTTTAAAACCTGGTATGCATCTCTGACCGCCGAAACTACGCACGTGCCGGTCAGCTAATGTTTAATAAACATTTATGAATGAGAAGAGAACACTAAAATACTAGAATGGAGAAGAAAATTTCGATAGCACGGGCAGGATTACAAACAGATGGCCAAGCGGGCAGAAAATATTGTGCGCAAACGCAGGTGCACTCTCTAGGCTTCACTTTCAAAGTCCAATGGGACGGCAATCCGACTCGACCGGAGAGAGATCGCCAACGGCTTTACGTATTTTCCGAAGCACGGAGTAAGTGATAAGTGATCATTAATTTATAATATGAATGACTTGCGCAAAGTCAGAGGTTGCCTTGGGTTCGAGCCTCATATCACTAGGCTATCACGACTAACTTTAACCAGTAGGCCACACAGGTTCAGATCCTGATCGAAATCGATTTTATTTACCTTTAACTTTACAACAACTTTAACTTTACAAACATAATATTTTCAATTATAATTGTATAATTATTTCAGCTTCAGTTTCCTTTACTTCAGTACAAATCGGGTAAACATTAATTTAACTTCAAAAATACCTTTTACTTAAACATAAACATTGAAAAGCCGTACAAACAGCGTGTACAGTTTACTTTTATACTCAAATACTAAACAAAAGCTTGACTAGTAATAAATTGTACAAAGTTGATGACAGCAACGCTTCAGAACTTTGGTACTAATTAGCAATTAACTTATCAAAATTCGTACACAGAATTCAGTGTTGTGGACAGCAATGTTGATATAATAAAATAAACTCTAATAAAATTTGCTGAAAATGTTCTAGCTGAGACTGAATTAAACACGTGCCTGAAATTCAGTGGTGACGGTAATGAACAAATTGCTATTTAATTAACGTTATGAATTATATTGCGACACTAGCTTTGCTCACGGTTTCGTTAGCGTGAAGGTTGGATTAGGATAAAAGTATGTTATGTATAAACATATTAGATTTGGATGTTTCTCGTGACTTTGTCCGCGTGAAGTTTAATTTTCATGTCTGAAAACTGAAATTAAAAAAAGTAAAAAATTTTTTTTTACGTATAATGGTTTTGTCATCAAAACTGGTCAACAAAACATCAGGTGTGTACTAAATATCAGATCAAACAGTCAACAGGAAGCCCCCTTCCTGTTGACAGTTTGATCCTGATGAGTTTTTCTATTAAAGATTTTTAAAATTTTAAAATTTATATTATACGCTAGTAGCTGTAGGATTCATGTAATCACATAAATATAAAGATGTAAAGGTTCAAGCGATTGGTCTCGCTCTGTTTGTGAGTGACAGGTCCTATCCGCGCGCGTGACAAATATTTATATGGGACCAAACTTGGACCAAGTGTTGGTAGTGCATATGACAGATTATATCTGTGAAGCACACTTGATATGGGGAAAGATCCCTTTTAAACCGGAAAATATGGGGTTTCGTTTGTCTCGTTTACACCCACCCGTCACGATATAATTTCAGGGTCTAGTAAGAACGGTTAAGGGCATAAATAAATCATCTGACTAAACAAATGAGTGTTTTAGCACATTTTGAGAAGGGCATGTCCTATGGCTTATGCTATGACCAGTGGACAAAATTGGGTTGAGTTTTTTTTAACATAGCCTTACACTATGATTTTCCCTTGAATCTTTTGGTATAGTGACAGGTATCTAATTTTAAAATTTACAAACACCCGAATTTACAGACCGAAACAAATGCCTGTCTATCATAGTAAATAATATGTGTTCCGTGCGAGAATCGAATCCATGACACAAACAACTAACAGCTTTTAATAAATAGATGGCACCACGTTTCATTCGAATGACATGGTGTTAGTTTAAAATTAATTAAAATTTAATCAGGATTAGAATCTTGATTGAATTTTAAATTAACGCAAGCAAAACCACGGGCAAAAACTAGTATTGAATAAAGTTACTATTTTGTTCAATCCGGTAATCAAACTCGTAGATAAAGGAATCGCCCTATATTTTCCACATCGTCACTCATAATATTATACTTTCACAGGAAAATAATAATCCTTTTGAATCCGTCTTTGTAAATAGGATTTGTTCGCTCCTTGCCAATTCTTTAACCCGTAGAAGGAATAAGTAAAATATGTAAATACAATAAAGCGATGATGTCATACCGAAATACTTTCAAGTTTCTATGGACTTAAGATTATATTTTGCATGCACAATCTTTCAGATCGCGAAAAGGAAGGAAATTTTTCAAAAAATACGCTATGTTCTGAGAATAAATTATAGTTCTGTTTAATGTAATTTTTTTAAATCAAAACATAATATACTTGCTCCAAACCAGTATAATAACAGTTTGAGGATAGTGAAATAGAAAAGGCCAATTTGCTTGAATTGATCAATGATTTAGTTAAGAAATTAATATAAATTAAATAAAAACAATAGGAATGTTTTTGGACATTGCCAAGGCTTTTGATATGGTTTTTGTGAACATTCTCCTAGAGGTAGGTAATTGAGTATTGAAGTTGTGGGAAGTATTGTGCCGAATATTTTCAGAGACTATCTAACGAACTGTACCTAAAGCATGAAATTAGAAAACAAAATTCGTGACAATCTAGATCTTATTTTTGGAGTGCCGTAGGGCACAGATCTAGGTCCTATACTCTTCCTTATAAACGTTATTAAGCTTGCCAAAAAAATCTGACAAAAAAATCAAAGTTCTTGTGCTAACTTTCAAATTATTTCCCAGAAATTGTGTATTTTAAATTAAAATCTGAATTCATGAACTTGTTAAAACATTGATAAAATAAAAATTAAATCAAAATGGAAACATTGAAATATGAAATTGAAACAAGAGCATATTTATCAGAAATTTGTTTGTAAGCGCATTGGTAATTAATGCAACGAATTTCGAACGTCGAACAATTAGGGTCAGAGATATTATATTTATTAATTTAACAATCTACTAGGAACGCATAAAATAAAACATGTCTATAATAAAACATTTCAAACTGACTGACTACAGCTCGTTATACCTTCAAGCGAGCTTCACTAATGAAGTCACTCACAAATTAAATCGGATGTAATATGCAAAACGGTCGTATGGAAATTTGTTTAATAGTCGGTAAAACTGTGATATATTTTTATTAATTGGAAGTTTTCCAGTTGACATTACCGTGACAATGTATGTTTTCTGGGCCTATCTGGGCGTCTGGTCGAGGCAACTCGTGACCGAAATGCTGGTCTGTACCTGGCCCAAAGGCTGAGTATAGCTATTCAGCGAGGCAATGCAGCCAGCATTTTGGGAACGTTGCCTACTGGTAGCGGTCTTTTAGATTAAGGGTTTTGTATATTTTTATTTATTTTTAAGGTTTTAGTTTATAGGTTTGTATAAATAGATAATTTTAATTAGATAATAATTATAATTGATATTTAATATTGTAGTGTACCGTTATTCTTTAAATAAAACGATTTTTGAGTATAACATTGTGTGATTTTTCCTTATATTTCTAATAATCTTCAATTTTCCCTTGAATGTTTTTCAAAATACTATTTTAGGTCCGTTTTTCAATTTTCAAATATAATCCCAGTAAACAAACAAGAAGTTAAAAGCCGACATTTTTTAATGTTAATATTTTTAGCGAAGTCGTGACTTTCATACGGCTTGCAGTATTAACCGCTTAGCAAGATGGCGAGAATTTTAATTATATAGTAGCTTGTTGGTACTAGCGTATCGAGAGTCGTGATAGTCTAGTGGTGGTGAGCGTTGACTGGCAAGTCGGTGGTCTCGGGTTGGAACCCAAGGCACCTCTGACTTTTCGTAAGTTATGTGCGTTTTATAAATTAATTATCACTCTCCGTGCCTCGGATAGCGCGTTAAGCTGTTGGCCCCGGCTGTCAATTGTAGATCTTTGACAGTCGTTACGGGTAGTCAGAAGCCCGAAAGTCTGAATACCAGTCTTTCCAAGGGATATCGTGTAACCCAGTATCTGGGTTGTGAAGGTGTCTGATAGGCAGTCGCTCCATGTAAAACACTGGTATTCAGCTGCATCCGGTAAGACTGGAAGCCGACCCCAACATAGTTGGAAAAAAGCTAGGCAGATGAGTAGCTTATTGGTTTATTTTACGCGATATATGTTTTTATTATACGTAATATTATATTTCATTTAAAATATACCAGGTTAATAATTGAAATCAAATAACTCATACTCATAAAGTGATACCAGATTTTAAAATCATATCATCCCACTGCTGTGCAAAAATTGGCTTGGCAGTTAAGCTATTCGCTTTCTAAGCTGAGTGTCGCGGATTCAATTTTCGCACGTGACAAATATTTGTGTGGTTCACAGATATTTGTTTCGGTCTGGATGTTTGTACATAGTCAAATTATATGTATTTATAATTATTCTTACAAGAAGAGAATCTAGAACATTACTGACTAATACTAATATAATTGAAAAGTACTGCTACCAAGTTCCTTGTGAGAGATATTGTAAAAATATGGTAACCAAAAAAATTTACAGAAAAAAACTTTTTTTTGTAAAGATTTCAAGCATGAAATAATTCATCGGTTTTCTCATACATTCACTCAAAAAACAGGATAACAAAACCAGTTGAGTTAATGTAAAAATAGCTAAACTTTTAATATTCTCAAATAAAATTGGTTTACATGGAAGCCATTTTTTTTGCTACTTGTAGCAGCTAGTATAGTTATGTAGTCACTATGTTTGATTACTTGTAACAAAATTTTTTGTTACATATTACCAGATATTTTTTCCAGTGTTTAAACGAAATTAATATGTTCAGTGAAACAGTTATTTTCTGTAAAAGCGTCTAATCCTTTTTCCTTCTAGGGGTTTTGTGGAGGCTTTCATAAGCGTTCGACGTTTCCCATGTTAAAGGAACCATTCGTCTTTGTCAAGTGTGGCGTATCTATGGGTGCGAAGCAGTTTTTTTTCTGAATAACCTATGTTAGGGTATAATGTCCTGCGTATATAATGCAAAGGGCATTTCTCTACTTTTAATCTACTTTTACTTCTAATTAATCTATACACCTAGCGTTAATTTAGAATTGGGCAGACATATGGCTCCATCTAATATCATAAGAATATTTTTATAGTTTTCCTCGGGAATAGTACTTTTTTTCGAGATTAAAGGTGTTTCTGTACATCTGACAATGTATGTGCAAAATTTCATGATGATCGGTTCAGTGGTGAAAAGGTAACAAACACACAAACTTACTTTCGCATTTATAATATATCATAAAGCATAACAATCATAAATCATACAAGAAGTGTTCTTATGATAATAGATGGCTCGACGTATCTTTCCAATCATGATTAATTCAAATTCTAAATTAACGCAAGCGAAGCCGCGAGCAAAAGCTATTATTATTATAGATTTAGCTCCTTAAATATTTTGCATTAATAATACTAGACCCTATAATATATAATACCTACCTTTGACTGCCACAACTTTAAAGTATCCATTACATTTTTATAACCCCTTTCCATCCAAAGTTAATAAGCCGAAAGCAACGAAACTCCGACCCGTAAGTAAAGCCGGTCTTAACCCTTTCTAAGCTAAGAGGGATATCTTTACCACGTGGGGTCTATGGTTTTAGTTAAATTAATTCACCGAAATGTAAGTTTTGGTAAAACCATCTTACGTAAATAAAAACAAAGAAATAAAGATAATTGTTTTTTTGTAATTATTGTCTGTTCGTGGTGACGGCATTTACGTCAAGCAATCTATTAATTCAGTTTTAACAATAATTAATAATAATTAAATTTTTACAAGTTTGCCATTAAGTCATTGTTTTATAATAAACCTTCAGTAGGTAAGAGCATTATAATAAGCCTAGCGGTATAACCATTAGATTGCCAAGTCAAATGTCATACGTTCAAAACCCAGGCATGCAGACTTTTTGAATTCATGTGTGTGTTTTAGAAATTGATGATCACTTGCTAAAACAGTGAGAGAAAACATCGTGAGAAAACCAGTACATCTGAGAGATTTTTCAACCACGTGTAATGCCTTAATAGAGGCCTACGGGTGGTTTAATCACTTACACCAGGTTGTTCATTTACCATACGATAAAGAAAAAGAGGAAGGTAAAACAAATAAAAGTATATTTTCGTATTTAAAGTTTACAAAATATTTCAGAGACTACAATTTTATTTATGCAAAATGTCTAACAAAATACTAAAGATTAAGTAGGTACTATCTTACCCCTATTCACCGATTCTATTTCACCGAGGGTTAAACCGAATCATATCGAGCCATCAACTAAAAATCGTAAAACGAGAAAAAAGCATCCTTCCCTCGTTTGAGATACGTTATTGCGATACAGCAACGCCATTACGAAGGGAATGTTCTTGAATGTTCTATAATATGGAGAAGAAACAAAAAATAAGCTCAAATTCCCATCCGGGGAAACCCTTGAAGCGTCTAATTCAACAGATTCCGATGCAGTGACAAATGTTAGGTTTTTCTCGGCCTCCGAGTCCGGGTGACAGTATGTGTGGAGCTCCGAAGTAAGCGAGATAAAGGCCCGTTCCAAAATTTAATATCGAATTTCAGTTGGGATTGAATATCAAATGAATTTTTAAAGTTAATAAGATTCTATAAGAATTCTTTATTCGGAGTATTTTTTCAGAAGCAATATTTTTATGAATTTTATTTATTAGAAACAATATAATTTTTTGAAATTGAATACCTTAGACAAAGAATTTTATGTTATGAAATTTGATACGAGCACGATGTATTTTTGATTCTATGTTGGCGCACAACGTGGGACTTTCAACCACCAACGCTTGGGTGATGTACGGACGGAGGAAAATGTACAATTGTACACTAATATTATACCAAAGTAGTAGTATGTATGTTGAATATAATCTTTGAACTACAGAACTGATTAAAAATAATTATCAGTTAATGGAAAGCCTGACTGTCAGTGTTATTAATTTTAATAAAAAAAATCGGTTATAATACGCGTGTTCAAGTCAGTTTAAATTTATTTACTAAATTTTAAGCAATAATCTTTTTGGTTAATAAACTATTTATTTTACATTTAATTCTCTTTTTGGTTACGATTTGATTGAAATTCAACAAAATATAGAATATATATAAAATTTTTACGAATTTCTAAAACCGGTTCTAAACTCCGCTTCTCTCCTGGCCTCTATTAAGGCCACACAAAAAACCGGTCCTAAGCGGAAATTCAAATTGAATGACAATAAGATTGACGGGCCGCAGCTTGATAGCAGACCCGTTTCATTTCGTGAAGGTTTTATATACAGCACGAAGAGACATATTACTTTTTCGTTGTCAAACGATAGAGGATCAAGACTGATGTGTTGAAGTATAGCTGGCTTAGTGCCCTTCGATGTATTGTCAGAAATATCTGTAATCCTAGGTAAAGTCTTATTGGTGTTCTACTGTAGTAGATTTGGGAGGGATTGACAGTTTTCGGATGAGTTTGCTTTAGTATTGGTGTTGGATTGTAACGTTCCAAAAAGTTACACGGTTTTACTTGGATCTTAAGTACAAGTTTTATAAAAAATATTACTATGTGCGTTTCCGTTTTGACTTGTGGAGCTCAAAATTGACCATTGACTACCATTCCATTCCCTTTTAGTTTAATTATTATGTCAATATTTATATGTCACATGCATAGGTACTAAAATAGTTTTTAATTTTATATATTGAAGGAAAATGTAAACGAAACGAAACGTTAAACGATGATTGAACTTCTCATACAAAAGTGAGTCACGTGACCAGTCACTTTGTATGAAAAGTCAATTTTTAGATTTTGACTTGTATTCCTTGGGGAAAGTTAAGTACCGCACGCCCTAGGCGTAGAAAGATTGAAGAAAGGTTTCGATTGACTCTGATGGGATACGGTGGCTCAGCGGTTAGAGCGTCAGCACGGTACGCCGGAGATCGTGGGTTGGAATCCCATCCGTATCAGTTGTTTTTTCAAGTTTCTTATTAAATAATTATATTGGGAAAAGTTGTTCAGTTTCATGGACCTTTTTACCTCTTAAAATTTGGCAGGTTTTTAAAGCAACAAAGTGTAATTATATGAAGCAAAGATTCTTAATAAAATACTAAATATTTCGACTATTATCTTGTTTGTACTGTCCAAGAGTATTTAGAGCATAAAGCTTAAGATTTTAACTATTTAAGGTCTTAAAATATTTGCGCTGTTTAAACAAAAATGTTTAACATTTTAGTGAGTCTGGATTGGATGGAACTTGTTTATAAGAGCAGAACTGAGTTTATTTTTTTTATTTTTTTTTTTATTTTTTTTTATAGACTCACGCCTGTATTCCCCAGAGGGGGTAGGCAGAGGTGTGCAGTACACCCACGTTTCGCCGGCTATTTTATAAGTCCCATGTAATAGGGGGCGAGCCTATTGCCATTAACCGGGCACAATTCCAGACTCCGTGCTGCTACTGAGAATTTCCTAATGGAAAAACCCAATAACACTTTTGCCCGACCCGGGGATCGAACCCAGGACCTCGTGCTCAGCAGTCGCGCTTGCTACCACTAGACCAACGAGGCAGTCTATTTCAAGTTTATTTCAAGTAACTAAATTATATTATACCTACTAGGTAATATAACATATATATTTGTAATTGCATTCTCGTAAACGGCAGTAAAGATTTTGATTTTAATGATTGAATTTCAAATTCTAAATTAACGCAAGCAAAGTTCCAGGCAAAAACTAGTATTTACTAAAAGTATCAAATACGTTTCATAACTTGTTTGTGTATATTATTGTATCAAAAAGCAACAAGCTTCAGTTCTAACTAATGAATACCCAATGTACCAACATTAGGTATGTAAACACCTTAACATAGCAAAACATTATCTTAAACTATTATTCAAACTATCGGCGCAGTGGCGCAGATGTAACGAACGCCGAATTCACAACATAAAGGGCATTGTAATAATACACGATTAATCTGTTTTGTTGTATTTGCTTGTATAGTAAACAAGGTAATAATAATTATTACCTTGTTGGATCGCTTGAGGCTCTTGATATACCTTAAATTACCTACGAATATCAAGAGGCCTTAAGCGATCGCGAAATGCGAATGATAAATGCCTCAAAAGTAGAATTTTTATTCTGACAGCTGCCATCTTTATCATTCGTATCGCAACGTAATAAATAATAATATATTTTTTTACTAATATTACTTAGCCCGCCAACTTTTTTATCTTGGTTTGTTAGAATCTAAGACGGATGAATGATACACGTAACAGAATATTCCTAGTACGGAGACCATTAATCAAATACCTTGTTGTCAAAAAATCATTTTTGTCATTATTATTATGACCCTGTACTTTTCTATGATGAACCTATACATATAAATAAATATTTATTTAAAAAAATATTCATTTTCATTGTGAAAATTCAATGAAAACCTAGTATAGAAGGTATTAGAGGTGTGTAAAGGTAGTATGACCGTTAGATTGCCAAGTCGCAGATTGAAACCCTGGCACGCACTTCTGACTTTATTCAAATCATTAATACTTGCAAAATGGCGAGAAAAAACATCGTAAAGGAAACCAGCGCACTCAAAAAATCTACGTATAAAATTATCATGTTTTTTTGTAAAATATAAACACATACCCAACCTATTAACTAGATATTATATTTAAATTTTTCGGCTTCCAAACTTTGGAGATTAGGAGGAAGGGGAACGGAAATATTTTGCATATTTATGAGCGAGTCAAAAAGTTACACGCGTACAAGTAAATAATGTTTTGAGAAATTAATTTGAGATTTAGGTTTTCATATAATATTATGTTTTAATTTATGATAAAGTTAAATTAATAATAGTTTACATTTTGCACACTAGAATAGAATAGAATATACTTTATTGCACATCAAAAAAATTTTCAAAGATACATAAATAACATGATCGAAAATAATAATTTATGTTTTGATATATCTGTTTACCAAGGAAAAAAAGAAATACAAAAATATTTTTATTAAACGACACAAAAACAGTATCAGAAAAATAAATAAAAACAGCTCGTTCTATAAGAACTAGATATTTTTTAGTAAGAGAAAGATTAATTTAGAAACATAGGTAATGGAAACCGAAACCATAGTGCCCCAATAAATCCCACATCACTAGTGATGCACAGCTTCAAAACGTCACTAAGCTACTAAGAAAACAGCATTATACAAGTGTACAATTCGCTAGCTTTAGCACTAATTTACTTAGATTTAACTTTAAGTGACGTAACGTAAAGTTTAAGATACTTTTTTTAGGTTAATTGAGAAGACTTGAAAGTCGGGATAGCCTAATGGTATGACCGTTTTCACTGGCAAGTCAGAGGTCTCGGGTTCAAACCCAAGGCGCGCAACTCTGACTTGTTGTAATTTGTGTGCGTATTATAAATAAATTATCACTCTCCGTACCCCGGATAGCACGTTATGCTGTTAGCTCCGGCTTCAATTGTACATCTTTGACAGTCGTTACGGGTAGTCAGAAGACTGAAAGACTGACAACCAGTCTTACCAAGGGGTATCGTGTAACCCAGTATCTGGATTGTGGAGGTCTGATAGGCAGTCGCTCCATAAAAAACACTGGTATTCAGCTGCATCCGGTAAGACTGGAAGCCGACCCCAACACAGTTGGGAAAAGGCTAGGCAGATGATAAGGAGACTTGAAAGGTAAACTTACTATAAAATCGCATTGAATAGAAATTGAAAGAAATTCGATGTTGCATTTTCGATCCTGCCGGGACTTCCCCTAGTAAATGATAACATAAACAAAAACAACTAACTCTTTATGACTTTATCTAGCCTCATAAAAGTTGGTTAAACAAAAACTGTAATTGTGTTGTTGGACAACAAGAACGTATAACAAGCCGTTAATGTTTAATTCTCCTAAGTTTTATAGTTGTTTTCTAGAAAATATATATTGCTCGTGACTTTTTATAAGGAGTTAGCTGTTTCAAGAAATTATCGTTAATCGTTGCGTTAAAAGAAACGTTCTCAGCAGAAGATTTAATTTGTTTTAAGAATAAGGGGAGATAAATAAACTATGAGTTTTGTCTACTAATAAAAATAAGAGGGACAGGCCTTTGCCCAGCTGTGGGGTGATATGGGCTGACAGTAACAGTAACTACATGAAAAAGTAATAAAATCTTACTTATATTCTTCTACGTGTATCATTCTAAGAATATAATTAAAATTAAAGTTTGTGATGGCTATTCAGTCCATATCCTGAATTAGATACTTTTTATCCTGCTATGACCTTTACATGGGCGAAACTCTGGCAAAACCTAAACATAAATAAGCAAATGTTTTTTTTTAGTTGACGAATTAATAAAAAAAGTATAAAAGAAAAATCTACAGTCGAAATTAGACCAATCATCATTATAATCAGCCTGTATTAGTCCACTGCTAAACATCGGCCTCTCTCAAGGCACAATAAGACCAATAGGTCTCTATAAAACCTCATATTCTAGACCACAATACCGCTTACAATACGGGTTCAAGGTCAAACACGGATGCCATTTTCAAATTTAAAAAAAAGCTTATAACAAAACTCAATCACTAGGTATAATAATGAAAAATATAACAAAAATTAATCCCTAAAAAGTACCAAATTAGGAAATAAATGTTAATTTCTTTTCATACATTTACGTAATTAGCTAATCAAACAATGTAATTTCTTCTAATTATCAAAGTTACAACGGGAATTAAAATCAAAGACAAAAGCTAAGTGCGAGAGAGTCCTCATTGTTGCAAAAAAAATAATTGTCTTAAAATTTTAGGCGTGAGTAGGGCTTGGTGTGAAGTATACGAGGAAGCGATTGTAAACTATAATAATTATAATATTAACCAAACGGATAGTCGTTGTTCGAAATTCAAACGCAATTTTTTTGGGGGTTTCGTGCCTAAAGAGTAAAAACGGGACCCTATTAGCTGTCCGTCCGTCTGTCACCAGGCTGTATCTTATGAACCGTGATAGCTAGACAGTTGAAATTTTCACAAATAATGTATTTGTGTTGCTTATGCCAGCCCGTAGCCCGTATCCCGTGGCCTGTGAGCTAGTAGTCATAAACATGTCCCTAAATAATTAAAATCAGATCCAGCTTGGCGCAGAAGGCCTTAAGCTGAACATCCAGTTAAAAACCTAAAATTGTCGGTATTTTTATAGTTTTCAAGCTAAAAAGTTTGTATGACATACAAACTTTTGAAAATGAAAACGACGAATTACGAAAATGGAGTTTGTTGGTAAAAAATATTAAGTTTCGATTTGAAACTTAATGAACGTAGCTCTAAATTGTGGACAAATATTTTAATTTGTGATCAAAAAGTTGAATTTGAATTTTCTATTAAATTCAATTGAAAAACAACTCGTTTAAATATGCGATTTCGTAATGTTCTTTACAATATTACTTAGTCTGGACTTACTTAATTGAAAAGCTGTTTAAATATTTATCTGTGAGTTCAGAGTACTGTTTATTCGAATACGGTTCACGATTGATCGATTTAATTTTCACGTCTCGAGTCTCTAAGCCAAATAATTTACTCAGGACGCCCGTTCTTTGGCGGATTAAGTAAAAAAAATCGCCATCCATTTGTATCCAATTTAAAATCAAATTAGAAGTAAATACACTTTCTATTTTATCCAATCACGTGCGATCCCGAGCATCGCTTAAGTTTGCGAGGCGCGGTAAAGGAAAATTCCCCATTTCCCCAGCCGGGTGGGAGATTTACCCCAAATCGAATTCCGTTCCCCATCCGGAATGGCCTTAATTTAACGGACGAATTTGTCTAATTCCAATTCTTATGCTGTGACAAATGTAGTGATTTTTATTCAGGCTTCGTCTTTTTTCCAAGTTTAGAAAAGCAACAACGTTCTTTTTAACCCCGCTTGGGGTTTAAACCCCTAATTCCCACGAAAGATAAAACGTATTTTGAAATACATTGAATATAAATTAATTATAGATTGTAAAGGTTTATGCTATTAAAGTAGAATAAACTAAAGTTTTGACTTAGTAATGAGTTATGAAAATTTATACTTTTAAGCCCAATTTCACCATTTATTTTAAAACAGAGTTTAATAAAACTAAGTTCAGCCCTACTCAAATTGCAATTCTGAACTCAGTAAAACGCTTAAACCGAGTTTAACTTAGGTGATCGCGTTTATTGTCAGTGGTAAAATCAGCTCTTATAAAGCTCGTGTTGCTGCAACATCAGCACCTTCGATAAGCATTCTATTGTGTAACATTTTTGATTGAACCTACATATTAGGTACACCTGGATTTGAAATGAAAATGTACCTGATCTGATACTCTGATTAAAACACATAATATTATATTTTTATTCTTTAATGTGGACGAAACCGTGGGTGTAACCTAGTTAGTTAATGTAGAAAAAGAATAGCAAACTGTTATTGTAAATGAAAAAGTATTTTTTGCTTCATCGATTCAACCTCTGATATTTAACCCTCCACAACAACTGGTAACAACCCCCACGTCGCTCGCAATATAACCGTTAAATGTCACCGACGTAATATTGTGGCCTCATAATAAAATATTATCGGGCATATATGACAATATTTTTCGTAAACATGCGTAGAAGAATATTATTGTATTAGAAAAGTATAAAAGTAGCTGGATTAGTCGTGTTTTTATGGAACAATTAAGGATTAGTTATGTTTTTAAAAGGGTTCTTGTGGGATAGGGTTAGTTATTTAACACCCTTATTTCGTATTTTTTCTAACACAAATAGTACCTTTTTAACCCCAAATGAAAAAAGAGGGGTGTTATAAGGTTAACGTGTGTATCTGTGCATCTATATGTTTGTCTATGGCATCATAGCTCCCAAATGGATGAACCGATTTTAATTTATATTTTTATTAAAAAGGTAACATGATCGAAACTATTCTTAGTTTAAAAATAATTAAGAGGTTTTATGAGTGGTGGATTTTGAAAATTTTAATTTAAAATTATTTATTGGAAATGGGAATAATTCCTTGAGTACCCCAGTACTCAAGGAATAATTCCCATTTTCAATAAATTCCTTTAGTACTCACGGAAAAATTACCTTAAATTTCAAGTCTCTAGGACCAACAGTTTAGGCTGTGTTGTCCAACAGTGTTGTCTGTCTGTCAGTCACGGTACTGTTTTATAAGTTCAGAAGATAATAACATTTTTGCTGCATTATCCTTTCTCTTGAAGTTTTATGTCTCAGAAAATGGTCGGAATGACATCGTAATGCATATTTTGTGTGTTTATGACCTTACATCACGCTGGTTCATGACATTGTAAGGCCTTCATATAATGTAACCAGAGATAATCTAATGTTTATCGGCTAAGATAAAAATCTTTATTTTTATATAACAGCACTATTTTTATTATAAGTATAGTTATAAGTCCAAACTAGGCTAGGAAAAATCAATCTGACTCATAATGATTAACTTAAACAAATGTTTGTTTTTTAATATGACTAATTTGTGTAATTTGCCCGTGAAACTCACGAAACTAAAACTATTACTGCGATTTCCTAATTTTGATGATATTTATTTATTTATAAAACTGCCTCGTTGGTCTAGCGCGACTGCTGAACACGAGGTCATGAGTTCGATCCACGGATCGGGCAAAGTGTTATTGGGTTTTTCCATTAGAAAATTCTCAGTATCAGCACGGAGTCTGGAATTGTGCCCGGTTAATGGCAATAGGCTCGCCCCATATTACATGAGACTTATAACTTAGCCGGCGAAACGTGGGGGTACTGCACACGTCTGCCAACCCCCTCTGAGGAATACAGACGTGAGTCTATGTATGTATTTATTAAACTCTTTATTGTACACAAAAAACTTATAACAAAGAAACATTTAAACATTGAAAGCATTGTAAAATGGGCGGCTTTATCGCTCACGGCGATCTCCTCCAAGCAACCAAAAAAAAAATGTTGGATGGACAGGAATGTTCGGAGAAAGACAACGTTTATCAATAAGCTCAAAAAACTATTCTTAATTTAAATCATTTAAATTTTTACATTATATAATTTTTTTTTTTTTTATAAGGATATGGAGGAGGCCTTTGCTCAGCAATGGGACACAGTAGGCTAAAAAAAAAAGAAAAAAAAAATATACAAATGTACCAAATAACATACTCCTTAATAATTCGAATTGGTTAAAATTGTATTCTAAAAACAGCTATTCGTTTTAATACATTTTAGTTTCAACAAATACGACGACGCGCGACGTGATGATTTGGCGTTAATGACAGTACAAAAAACGCCAGCTTTTTCTTATAAATTATCTTTGAGAAATTATGTTGATTTTCATTGAAAACAAGCGCTTAATATCCGACATTATACAAAATGGGTGACGCATATCAAAGGTGAGGAAGAGGAAATTGAGTTATTATCATTCTTGTGCTTGACATTTTTGAAAGGAGGAAAATTGCGAACTCTGGGATTCCTTTCTGATTTTTTAAATAGCTATTTAGGTGGAGAGGAAGCTGACGATATCTATTTATTATGAATAAGGCACGTGTTTGACCACGAACCTACTTGCCTTGAAAGGAGGACAGAAGTTGCACGGTATCATCCATCTCTCAGACAGTGGCATGCTTAGTTCCTTACAACAGTGCAAGCCCAGGAGGTACGGTATGCGGTAGGAAAATTTACTGCCCAGGGCGACAAAAAAAGGGATAGGAGTTGCACGGTATCGTCCATTTTTCAGACAATGGCGTGCTTAAAACCTAACAACAGTGCCAAATCAACAACCTTTTTAAACGTTACATTGAAGAACACTTTCATAAACATGTTAAAAACATACATAAAATACATTTATATAACGGGTTTCGGCAGGGATTCGGAAAAAGGTCGTCGAAGGTTTCTACCGAACATGATGGGGTCCAGGGTCGAGACGAATACGCTTCGCGGCAAGATTTCCGACCGGTGGGTGACAGCCAGACATGGCTGAAGCCTCCTACTAAAACTAGCTCTCTGTAGGATTAAACAAAGATATTATGGTTTGTATCGTAATCAGAATCTTCAAAATATACGTAGATACTTCTTAAGAAGAGATATATTTTTTAAATAAGTAGTAGATATTTAAAAAAATATCTTTTACTTATTTAAAAAATAAATTAATAGACGAACAAACGAATAAAATAAATGGAATAATAATAATCTGTAACAAACATTCAACTCGAAACACGCATTGCCAGTAATAATACCGAGTAACGTGTCAACCGGTCTTGTAGATCCTGAATAACTAACAGCAGCTAGAGCGTGACATATACACGGCCTACGAGGCTATGACTGTCACTTGTCACGTCAGATAAGATAGCGTGACAAATTGCGACGCTTTGTTGACACTTGCACTTTTATTAGAAAATGTTTTACGTTGGGGTCGTTTTTTGTTTTTTTTTTGCTGTTTGTAGACGGAGAGTGACACATCTGCTTACCCGTCTAGAAAAATATTTATAATAATGTTCTCCTGACCGAATTTTGGTCACAGCGGCCAATCTCAACGGTCAGATATAATGCACAAGTTTTGCTCAAACGCGATTATTAGATATTATTTATTAACTTATTTCTATTTTTGCTACATTATCTATTAGTTTGTATTGCAAAAAAATATTATTATAATTAAATTAGAACTAAAATTAAAATTAATTTAAACTTTGCCCTGCAGTGGGACGATAATGGCTGAAAATAATAATAATAATAAATTAAAACGTCTATGAGTCAGTCACTGCAAGGGGTGAGTATAAGTAATTTATAAGGGTACTAGCGACCCGCCCCGGCTTTGCATGGTTACGCTAATATGCATGTATTATACATATAAACCTTCCTCTTGAATCACTCTATCTATTAAAAAAACCGCATAAAAATCCATTGCGTAGTTTTAAAGATCTAAGCATACATAGGGACAGACAGACGCGGGAAGCGAACCATGCCTTGCAAAGCGGGTCCGTAATCAATGCGCTATAACCACGACTTCATTATCTAATTATGTGCTTTGTAAGTACCTATAATTATTTTGAATCAATGTAATGTAATGTTTGAGCCGTGATGGCCTAGTTGTATAGCCGCTGACCGGCGAGTCAAAGGTCTCAGATTCGAATCCAAGACGCACGCGCCTCTGGCTTTTCTCTCTCTCTCTTTTTGATTGATTTTGATCTCATTGAGATTGAAATTCTGTCACAAGACTCAGGAAGACATTATTATTATTTTGATTCACTTCGCCTTTAATGACAATTTCAAAATGGAAATCATAAACCTTACCCGTTCTTCTGTTACAGAATATCAAATTGATTCGCCTTTTAATGAATCTCTTATTCATTTTCATTCGTATATTCATCATTTCGAGTTGATATATCCGCCTCAACTGATTCAGCAAAAACAAAAATGGCTGCTTGACTTATGAGTACAATTTTATGTAAAAACATCGTGTAGGAAGAAAATGTTTATTATTTCTGCTTTATGTTTCGAGTGTTTCATGTCTGGTCGAAGCCCGGTGCACGTTTTCTCAAGCAGAATGTTCAAACTGCTTTTTTAATGATGCTTCTTAAATTGGCTCTATGGTTGGGTAGGACACGAGTTGAAAAAGAGTTTGTAAGTTGTTTAAAAAGTCGAGATATTTTGTTTTGTTTTTAAACGGTTTTATTTAGCTCGACCTGTTTATTATTAAGTTCAAATTTAGAAATCGATATTTCACCCCCTTCCTGTTGACAGATTGATCTAATATTTGGTTCACAGCTTTAGTTTTGAGGACAAAACCGTTTTACGTAAAAAAAAAACTTATATTATTAAAATAATTGATTTCTGCTTAATTATAAACGTGTAACAACCGTTTAATAGGAGCCAATTTGAGAATTATTGCATCTTAACTCCCAACAAGAAAATTCCATGCGTCAAAATAAATTATTTTGTGTCTCGCTTACTCTTACGACCTTCTTTTACGTCTCCGTCTCATTTTCATTATCATTTTATTGACACTTCTTAAATAGAATAGATTCGGTATATCACTTGGGGATAAACATATACTGAATATATTCTATGAATGATGCAGTTGATGACACATTTTTTGGTAATTTTGTTATTATAAAGTTTATTGACACTTAAGTAAATACTGGAATAATTAAATATTTTTTACGTATTTTTTTAGGAGATTTAGGTAATAATTGAAAAATTGAGCTATTCAACATCCTTTTTGGATCAAACTAAAGAATTACCTACTCTACTTAGATATTCTGTCACTACATGAGCGCTCTCTAATTTACATAAACGAATTTACTCGTATATATATCCCGGGATTGCACGACTGATTTCGAACTCAACCCGTGAGAATATTCGAAATAACCTTTGTAAAAATTCAGTTTTCCCATGTCCGCGTCCGTCAAACTCGAAAAGTACCTAGTGAGATGACTTGAAATTTTTCTACGGAAAAAAAAATAGAAGATTATTTTTTTCTTGATGAATCTAATAAAGAATGTTTGAGTTTAAAAACTAGCCTGTAACTTTCCTACTGCAGGTCAAAGGCCTCTTCTCATACGGAGAAGGTTGAGCGTTAATCACTACGCTAGCTTACTGCGTGTTGGCGATTTCAGAACATTAAGTCCAGATATCCTAGATGTCTTAAATTAGTTAACTAAGAGAGTACAAAATTGTGGCATTAAAAAAGGCAAATTAGTACATGCTAGGTTTGCACCCAATGCGCAACGACAACATAAAACACTTTATAATTATTTTTATTACCTTTTTTAAATTACCTTTTTTAAATTATCTATACATATAATAAAATCGTAACGAAGTATGTATGTAATTGATTGGCGCGAAAACTACTGGACAGATTTAGTTGAAATTCGGCAAATATACTTTTTAAATTCTTAGTCAACTTATAGGGTATAAATTATTACGTTTATAATTATGGGGGATGAGCAGTATTGTAGTAAGCAGCGTATTTCTAGAATTTGCTGCAGAATTGTTGTTGTTGTTGGGAAAAATATTATTAAATTTCAATTTACAAAATATTATCACGCTATATCCACAAGGAGCTAAACATTACATAACATAACATAATAATATCTTTTAGGAACGATTATTTTATCTACATGTCAACAGACTTCATAGCCTTCCGGTCGGGCGAACGCCTTGGAAGTGTAAGGCTTTGGGTTCGATCCCCAGTTCCGCAAACTTTTTGTGGATTCTTTTGTATTTTTTTTTGTCATTGAAATTAATATGTATTTTTGTGGTATTACATTCTTAATGACTTTTATTACTTACCGGCTGAAACCCGAAGGAAACATGCTTTTTAATAATTTTTCAACTTATAAAAAACGTATATGCAACGAGGTATGCAAGGATCGTAGCAAGTGGAAATCCGTTGTCTCTGCCTACCCCTCTGGGAAACAGGCGTGAGTCTATGTATGTATGTAAAAAACTTCACCACTTTAATTTGAAACATTTATAAAATTTATATTATTTAAAACATAGTGTTCTAGATGGCGTTAGAGTCTATTTAGATCAGCGGAATTCTTTTTTAAATATTTCAATTTGAAACCCGAAGGAAGCAACGCGCATCGTGTGGGATTATACTTTTAAAAATTTCAGCTTATAAAAAAAATCCGCTTTAATTTGAAGCATTAAAATTATTATTATTTAAAACATAATGTTTCCTTTTTCTTAACTAGATGGCGTTAGGAGTCGATTTAAATCTGAGGAAAAATAATTTTCTTGGATACTCCTGATGGGACAGGAAAAATATTTATAACCACTGGCATCCTTGCAGGGAGGCAGGGCAAAATTACAATTGCAGTAGCGTCTTCGGCGATTACTGCCACGTTGTTTTCTGGTGACAAAACAGCGCACACCATGTTTAGGATTCCCATCAATTTACAGAGCAACGAAACACCTGTTTGTGATGTGTCACGAAATAGTGACAAGGCAGGCATTTGCTTAAGAATTGTTCTTTGATCGTATGATGGGATGAATGTATAATGACAAACAGAAAAGCAGTTGATGCGGTACACAGAACTCTAAAAGACATCCGTAGGAACCAACACATAATGGGTGGTGTCACAGTTATGTTCAGCGGCAATTTCCACTGAACGCTGCCTGTGGTGACGCGAGGAACTGGGGCTGATGAGGTGAATGGTTTTTTGAAACGATTATTTTTATGATCCTGTATTCATAAGTTGAGCTTGACAATAATTATGGGCGGCTGAGTAGGAATCCACATGCTCAAGAATTTTCCAACTCAAAACGCCCAAAAATAATCAAGCTGCAGCAATCAACGAATGCATTCTTTTATAATTGAAAGGGAATGAAGTGTTTTACACATTTATAAACACTGTTGTCAATCAAGATGACGCCACTCATTATTCTGTAAAATTCCTGAATTCCCTCACTGCAAGTGGACTTCCGACGGACGTCATTAAGTTGAAGGTCGGTGTCCCGATTATGCTTCTTCGGAACTTAACGCCTTTGAAATTGTGTAAAGGGACCCAGAAAATGATGGCCTGATGGCTTAATGTAAATTATCTGCATATCATCAAGGCGCAAATTCTAACGGGTTTCGGTATTGGCGAGACAGTGTTTACACCATGTACCACTAATTCTCCACATTTATCCCTTTCAATTTAAGCGAGTGTAGTTTCCTGTGGGCGTTTGTTTCGCCATGAGAAGTCTGCGAGTGTCGATCTCAGGACCAGCTTCTCCTCACATAGACTGTATGTCGTTTGCTCTCGGGTCACCAGTCCTGACTCTCTGTACATTTTAGCTCCCGAGAGCTAAACTACAAACAAAGTAATCTGTATGTTTTTCTAAATATCCTGGTTCGGATTTGATATTGATACGAAACTTTTTTTCTTTTACATAGGTTTTTCGCTTTATTAGGTCAGAAATTATGCAATAAAATATGCGAAGCGCACTTATAACTTTTTCTTTTGCCCTATACATTAGTAAGACTTAAATATTTAACTAATCTTTGTTGGAATAATTGCTCCCAAATGTGCAAAACATATACAATACAATAGGTATATTTAAAAAAATCTCTCATTCTCTCCTGTGCAATAATTATTCCCACATGATAGTGGGGTCTGCTTTTCGGGTTTTTCGCTTCCCCTTCGCTCTATCCATTGCATCGTCCTGGATAATGTTTAATGGCAATACTTATATAATGTTTTCAATAATAAATATTTTGAATAATTTAAATGTTTATGCACATGTTTTGCTTAATAAGAAACTCGCAAAAACAACTGACTTGGGCGGACTTGAACTGTCATATCATAACATTACTAATCTGCACTAATAAAAGTTTGTGAAGATGTTTGTTACCTAAACACTTTTGATTTGAATAGAACTCGGTAAACATAAAAACCATATTTCCTGGATTAACAAAAAATATAAATTTTATCCTGGTTCAACATCCACGCGGGCGAAGCTGCGGGCAAAAGCTAGTATTTTATAATTATTAACAGACAGTTTTGCTAGTATTTAATAAACAGAAAAGTCAAATTGATTAAAATTGTAATTTAAAAAAAAATTGCTACGTGCCAGCTAGTTCTGATACCTATTCTTAATTCAAAAATAATAAGTACTTAAATCTCCATAAAAATATCTAAAACTGCTAGATCAGAAACTCCGTTCTCATGTTGAAGGGAGCCAGTTGCAGTGTCATGCAATTACCTACGTGTTCAAAATGTGCCCGTCATCTTACGGAGTTCCTTTTACTTAAGAGCTTTGCGAAGGTCGCTTGGTGGTGTACTCCTTGAATCTTTAGAGTTCATGTGCTCTTAGTATCTTTATTTATTTTTAGTTATCATTTTTGTTTTTTTTATTTTTTATTTAATAAAATCTCTTTGAAGTTGGTGTTTCTTTTGTTTGTGACAGGTTTTATTTGCGGATGGTAGGTATGCATAAAACGCATTTCCTCTCTACACAAAAAAAAGGTTTTATTTGTTTACGATTCGTTCACGAAAAATAAACAATTAAATATTTTTTGCTATTGCAGAATGACCAACCAAAAAAATTTTTTTTTTTGCTCTTGTGATGTTTATAAATATTTTTTTTTCTTTTTTATGAGCCATAATAGTGAATCAATCTCTACAATTATTATTCAATAAAATGCGAATTATTTATTGGAAAAAACTATTAAATATGGCTGGAATTTCTAAGAATAATTTGAAAAACATTTTAAAATTTTATTCAAATTCCCATTTTAGAACACTATTCGAATTCGAATACATCGTAAAACTTCCATTAAATGTAATTGCCAGCTACATAGATTGAATGGAGGCTTTGCTGAATCAATCGAACATCAATCACTCACTTTACATGCAAAAAGTAAATACGCCAATGAATTTTACAATGGCAATGCAATATCCGACTCGAAATGGTTTCTACCGGTGTCGTGTTTACTAGAGGTCCACCGATAATATTAAAATGAAATTTCGACGAAGCCTTTTCCCCTTTATTACTGCATTGCAGAATCATATTTTAGTATGTTTTTGTCGTTATAACTACGCATTTACTAAATTTTCCAGCCTTCAATTTAAAAGTAAAGAGAGACTATCGAATACTGAATTAGAAATTTTACATAGAACATTTTACTTGTTTAAGCGGATTAAATTATTAAGTTATGTTAGATTAATAAGTACATTCAATTTGAGATTCAATTTTAAATCATTATTAAACCTTCAAACACTAAAGAATGAGTCACAAAAGGAAATCAATTGTTACACGACGCCCGCGGCGGAAAGGTTGAAATCAAGATATTTCTTGACTCTTCCTCGATGTAAACCGGCCATTACACTGGTATCCCCTCGCAAAATCCTCCAAGGAATCTGACTTTTGCATTCATCAGAATCCCCAATTGCAAGTCTATACAATGAAACCAAAAAGGCCCAAATACCAAAAAAACTTTTCTGAAAACCAAAATGGGGTTAAAAAACCAGAAGGACTCCGATAAATTATCTCATCCGTGAGTTAATTTAGGTCCTGCAAAGAATATACCGGAATAATTGAATATTCGCTACATTAACACAAACATACCCGGGAACGTGTAAAGTCAGGAGGCTTCGGTTCACACTGCACTGGTTTGTACACTGGGGTTGTACGGCAATTTTGCAGGCTCAAACAGCAAATTTGCAATGCGCGCTCATTTCGATGAACGACATCGGTATATCGATGCAAATGACCCGAACTCGGTTCATTATCATCCACATCGGAAATTAATTCTCGGCGGGATTTGTCCAATGTTAGATAAACTGTTTTACATCGGCCGTCTGATTGCGTATGCCATGCTGTCGTTTAGCTGAGAGTTTCCAATTCTGTTTCTGAAAGAATACGTCGCGCTGGTATTTTGTGATAGTGTGGTACGTCCTTATGATTCAGCCTATTTGCGGGTTTAGCATTAGTTTTAGCATTCTGTAACGTTTTAGTAAACGGAAAGTTTTACAGTATTTTATTGTGATAACCTTTTTGAACTCTTTAGACTTTTTTCTTTATATACCTACCTACTTCTTGTAAAGGGTATTTTCTTTTTCAATTATTACGTATCAATTTTCATTTAATCAAGAACCTTTTTATTTTTTCATGTGCCGGTGACATCATTTAAATACGGCTGGTAGACCTTAAAATTATTAGAAGCATTTGTTTAGTTGCATGCATGCTAAATTGCATGGCTACAGGGGGCTTTATTCCAGGTGCAAGACAGACAAATTTGGAGAGCTCTCAGTCAAAGAGGGACAGTTCATAGAAGGCCGAGACCCTCAGTCATGAGGCAATGACAAAGAAAAAGAAAGAAAAAGAAGTTGTACTGCATAAAAGTTGATGCAATTACTACAGGACTAAAGAAGATAGTACCAATAATGTGAGGAGTTTGAAATATTTCAAAAAAGTAAATTCAGGTTGTAGATGATGATAATATTAATGATTCCATTATCTTAAACCAAATGTTACACACATAAGCGACTGTTAAACTTATTAGTAGCAAACCAAACACTACTAAAGTATGCGCTTTCAGACAATCTAGAACTGTCGATTTAGTTCTACGAATTCCATTAAATTTCAATATAATATTAGTCAAGTTTCAAAGTCAAACAGGAATCCATCATGCAATGGAAACAGATCCTACATACTGGGATATGATAATGTAAGAGCTGAATGTGATGTGCGCTTGTCTGTCTATATTTGAAAGGGATCTTGGTAAAGAATGTTTCTACCAAAGAGATTTAATAAGCTACATATAAATTTGAATGTCTTTGGTTTCTACGAAAATGTTGGTAGAGACTAGAAATACTGTGTGATATTTGAATATTATATTGAACCTAAAGAGGTAAAATTTTTGTTATGTTTATAATTTTATTATATTCTGTTCTTTATTCTTTGGCAGTATAATAAAATTCTTTCACAAATAAAAGGCTACACTATTTCTGATCAATAAAGGCTTTATATAAAAGAGATTTTAAGTGTTTTATTTAATAAAGCAGATATAGATTTGTAATAATTTTACACAAACAATTTGTATTTTCTATGTATAGTTGCATCAGTTTGCTTTGTAAGCGGATGGCTGTTCAAATTGACTTCCTACAATATAATAAATTTGTAAATCATTTAGCGGTTGCGTTGCGGTTGACTGTGGTGTGTTCGTTTAAATCAAATGCTTTGTACAATTATTTGACGTGCTCATTTAATTATTTGTATATTAATAAAACGATAGAACTAGAAAATGTGGGACAGTATGTTACTGTTCTAGTTAGCTTGTATCATCCCACTGCTGGGGATAAGCAAAATGCAAAATGAATATCATAAGGGAGCCTATGATTTTTATACCTTTCTGTCCAAGGCTATTGTGGACCATGGATCGTTTGTCTTATCAAATTCGTTACGCCATCTTCTACGTAGTCTGCCGCGACGCTGTCTCGCTGTGTCAGGGCTCCAATTTGTAGTGACTTTAGCCCACAGGTCTACAGATGTATGACAGACGTGGCCAGCCCAATCACACACACACATTTTAGCGGCCTTGTCAGTGAGCTACTTCAGTGAGTTTCGAACACGATCTGTTAATTTAACCCTTTTTTGTGTTAACGGGGGGATCCAACCCGGTGATCACCATCAGCACTTGAGGAGAGATCCCCGGTCCTCTTAAAAGACCAGCTCCGGAACCCCCCGGCGCAACGCTTGTTAGGCACATCCCCGGAGTGACTGTAAAGGGGTCTCTAGCACCTAGAATACGTTCCATTGCATGTTGGCTTGAGTTTGGAGTTTAAAAATTAGTCAATGACCAAGTCTGAGCTGTATGAGTATGACAATATGCAAAATTAGTACCGAACAGACCTACGAGAAAGAAAGTTAATAAAAACGTGCTAATTTAAAATACCTTTACAAAACTCAACGCAACCCATCAAAACCTTTGTATACGAACTATTAATAAAGCAACAGAATGCCGGAGAGCTCCAACAAAAGTTACGGAGTTGCCTTAATGCTTCTGAAATATGCAAAACGGTTCTTATAGACATTATCTTTGAACGTATTATGCAGGCATAACCCTCTCAGCGCCGTAAATAAAAGTAATGCACGTCCTATTAATTATTCAGAGTGCATCGAGCGAGCACTTCGCGAGTGGTTTGAAAAAGTTAATTTTCATGTCTTTACTCTGCTTGTGTGGATTTAGTTTTTCGTTTATTTGTTGGACGTTTTAGATTAAAAGTCTCTTGAGTCTACAGTATAGGTGTGGTTTTGTTACTGTATTTATTTTTAATTTTGTTTCAAGGGTTTTTATTGCTTGTTGACTCTTTACGGTTTTCCTTTGTTGTTGTACAGTGATTTGTGGTTATGTTATTGAAGGGTTCCTTAAATAATATGTTTTTTCTTCTTTGTTTGAGTTTATCGTAATCGCTGTAGCTGCCTTACTATACTTAGAAATTGAGCCTAACGCGTTTCTAGTTAAGCTATTATACAATACATATTATTTACATTTGATATACAGGGTTATTTGTAAAACACCAGCATCCTTAAAACGGGTCATTGAAATCGCAAAAAAAATCAGCTGTTCCATACATTTTTGTTCACGTGACTCAACAAAATGTATGAAACATGCTGATTTTTTAAATATTCATTTCATTATAAATATTATTATTGAAGTAAGTTAATATTAATGGTATTAGTACCTACTTATTATACGTATATAAATAACCCTGTATACCTTTTTTGATATATTGTAAAGTAATTCCGATAATTCTGGTCTGTAGAAAAGGTATACAATGTCTAAAGACATGATATCAAATACGATACCTTTATAAGTCACAAAATTCACCTTCTATTTACACATAAAGAAGGCAGATACTTGGAAAATCATTATTAATTTCTTTTATACATTTCTTAGAATCAAAACGGCAAATTTATTAAAACATGTCAAATACAGCAAAGGTTTATCTTGTGTAACTTTTGAGAATTCTCTAACTTAACTTATAAGTTGAGGTCTTTCTGACACAAGATTTGCTAAACGCAACCTAGAAAAATACTGTTTATTTTAGGGTTGTTTAGTTAGTTTGATAATACCAGTTCGCCAGTCTTACCAAGGGGTATCGTGTAACCCAGTATCTGGGTTGTGGAGGTCTGATAGGCAGTCGCTCCATGTAAAACACTGGTACCTATAAATTCAGCTGCATCCGGTAAGACTAGAAGCTGACCCCAACATAGTTGGGAAAAAGCTAGGCAGATGCTGATAGTTAGTTTGATAATGACATTTCTAGGATATGTTTTTTTAATTTTATTAAGTACATCAACAACATAATTAATACTTATACATAAGACGTTCGAGTTGTACAACCTGAATGTTTAATTATACCAGCCAGATTTTAGCAAGTAATCAGGTCTGTGAAACTGAATAACTTTCCCGAAGGAACATACTCGTAGTTCGAAATCTGAAAATCAAAACGTGACTTAGGTTTGTATGTGAAGTTGAATTTTTGTTTGCAGATTTATTACCTCCTACTGGTGTCTAAAAAATCAGGTTGCATAGCAATTATACAGATTAAAGCACTTGACTATAGTATAATAGCTACATTATTGTGCAGCAGTGAGTAGTGAGTGAGAGGTAGGTACCTATAGGTAAGTTTTATGTGGACGAAGTCGGAATCGACAGTTAGTCTGATACACCCTTTAAAAATAACAACACATTCCCTGATATATTATAATCCCTGTTGAGTGCCTACAACAATAAAACCTCTTATTTAACAACGCAATTTGACAATCAACACATCAGGCGAAGTGTGTACCGAAAAATTCCACAAACAAAAATTGAATAATTTTTATATCTCGCCATGCAAACACTGGTATTATTGCCGTTTTATATGAATAAAATGGCGTAAACGTCCGGACCGTTAGGTTATTGCTTCCGTTTAAGCGCGTCGGTGCTGGTAGAACAAAAATGTATAAAATGTCTGCCTGTATTGTTAATATGGCTCATATATTTCTTGTAACTATTGTCTGGGTTATATACGAGCGGTGCGAGGCAATTGTTAGGCTTTTTTTTTAATTTTTCGTGAGGTTACAATGCTTTGAGCAACTATTACTTTTTTCGTTTTTAATGGCCGTTTGAAATTTGACGTTTGAATTCGAAATTTAGAATTTAGAAATTTAGATTTTGTTGATATGATTCGTGCTTTGATTATTAAATTCGTGTTAATTGGTTTTTGATTGTTGTATTTATGCCTAGTATTTAGCTGTATTTAGGCCTTCATTATTCTGGCTAATAAAGAAAAATCTATTAGTATGTATTATATATACCTAGTTGAATGGAGATACAAAACATTTTTTTCACAACTGATAAACATGTTATGGAAGGCTATCACTCAATAATCCACCTGATGGTCAGTAGTGTTGTAGTGTACAATGAAGCACACCTACCTTTAAATCAAATGAATGAAATTTGGATGTTATTGTCCAGATCCGTCTTCATGTTTCACCGAACATCATGGTCACGACAAATACGCCTCGCGGCAACGCTTTGGCTGGTGGGTGGTAACCAGCCACAGCTAAACCCTCCACCAGAAGTAACTTTGGCGAGATCGCTACTTCTTCTTCATCGTATAGTTTATAAACAACCTGGTGTCAGAGTTTAAACCACCCGTAGACCTTTGACATGGCTTTACACACCGTTGAAAAATCTCTCAGGTGTACTGGTTTCCTCTCGACACTTTCCTTTACTGTTTCAGCAAGTGATAATTAGTTTCTAATACGCACATAAATCCGAAAAGTCAGAGGTGCGTGCCTGGATTTCGAATCTACTACCTTTGATTTGGCAGTCCAACGCTCATACTACTAGGCTATCACTGCTTATCGCTACTACCTACATTGTGACTTTTGTCCCGATATTATTCATCAGAGGAAGAGGCGTATAATTATATTCTTGCCCGCCATCACACATTGTAATCATAAAATAATAAGTACCTAATAGAACTAATTACTCAATCATCGATAAAAAATTAAAACAAAAGTCAAACAGATCGACCCCCAGAAGTGGGCCCTGGACGGTTAAAAGAAATATCTTTATTAAAAAGCTTTGTTTAGTAATTAGGGGGGCGTCCTTCGGCGAATCATTAGCGTAATAGCGTTAATGGGGAGACTGTTAGAGATGGGACAAATAGATAGTATCGACACTTTTTTAGTAACTAGTAGTTAATGACTTTTCATAGGAATAAAATCGTTCTTTGGAAGAATTTGCACCTATTTGGTATAATGTTGTATATATAACTTTTGGATAAACTGTATTCAGCTAGTTTAAATTTATGTTTAGATTTGTAGTTCCAATTATCTACGAATCTTAATTGGCGCAGTAATTTACCGCTAGCTTTCAGCGCAATGAAATGTTTACAATTTAGAATTCATCGACCATAGTGTATTTCAAAGCAATATTGGTATCAATCGAACATCAATTATAACTTGTATAAAGCTAATTAGGTATATTAATATCAAATAATTATTGTTAACCCACAGCCATCACAGCGAACAAGCAGTGTTGGTCAAAACATCGGGTAATAAAATAATAAGGTGTGTGCGCGTTAATTCCCATGTTATATTTGATATGGTGTAGTGCAAGCCTAGTGATATGACCGTAGGCTGGCAAATTTTAGAGACAAGTTCAGAGGTCTCAGGTTCGAACCCAAGCCAAGCACCTCTGACATCTCAAGTTATGTTCGTATTATTAAATAATTAGTAATAGCACCGTGTCTCCGAACACGTAAAGCCAGTCCATGGGCCTGATCTCTCTCAGATCGTGTCCGATTGGGGCCCCATCGGACAATGAGAGTGAGTTATTGAACAGTGCAACTGTATTTTTCTTAAGTTTATACCTAAACATTTTTAAAAAACATTAGACATTTATGTGAAAATTTAGTTCTCTGTACTAAATTTAGGACTTTAGGTGGATGTAACTAACATCAGAGGTGGTTAGGAACTGTAGAACAATTTCGATAGTACGCCCAGGATTACGAATAGCTTAATTGGTAGACTAGTAGGTCACAGATCCTTCTCGTAATTGATTTTTCTGTCTACAAAAAAAATCTTGATATAAATAAATATAGTATTCTTTTAGTTGACAATTCTTCTTTTTCTATTTAAGGTGTCTTTCTAACCAGTGAAGGTTGACAGTCATTTCTACATACTTCCTCTCGTCGTTAGCAAGGTGAAAGACAAGAGGCCAATAAGTCTGCTAAAGTTATTAAAAAAATAAAATACAAAACCATCGACATCGATAAAACTTCACCTGGCTACAGTAATCCAACGTATCTCACTTAACAAAAAAACTGGCACGGCTCTCCGTGAAATTTTGTCGAAAAGAAAGAAAACGCGATAATTCCTCGTAATGAATATTTAATTATTGTTTTTGTTTTTTTTTACGCTTTATCGTAAATTAAATGTAATTATTTCATTGCTTTACACGTTTTTCTACTTCGTTCCAGATTAGCCTACTTTGTTAATGGTTTTTTGTCTTAAACAGGAATTTAGTATTATGCTTGGCTTTCGTAAATTAGAAATTTATGGCACTGATTAAGTTTTACTAGGTTATAAGGTTTTATAGCTAAATTTGTTGGAAATGAAAGTTGTAAGGTCAATTAGACATTAAAATAACTTTTAGCTACCTGATGTTAGAAATGTTAATTTAGAGCTCTTTAGAACTAACAAAATGTTTATTAACTAGGTAAAGGCTTACTTTTTTTTATTACGGGGGGAAATTTTTCAAAGGCTCCCGACAACACCGGGGGAAGAGACCAGGTGGGATCCTTACCTCACTAAGTTATCACCATCTGCACAAGGAGGGAGGTCCTGGGTTCTCTTACGAGGCGGATTCAACGTAATGATGGGATTCGGCGGAATCTACTGAGACCCTTAAAGGCAAATATACCCTGGACATAAAAAAACCAAAAAAGTTTATAATCTATTTAGGCTTCTTTCAGTTTATTTACCGGAAATGCCTTCACAAAAATATACCCGTCTTTACCTCGAGAAAAAAAAAGTTATATTAACCTACCTGCAGCCTACATTTATACTGTTAAACTATCACTAGTTACATAGTATTAAACAAAGTCGCTTTCTCTGTCCCTATATTCCTATGTATGCTTAAATCTTTAAAACTATGCAACGGATTTTGATACGGTTTTTTTTAATAGATAGAGTGATTGAAGAGAAAGGTTTATATGTATAATTGCACCCGTGCGAAACCGGGGCGGGTCGCTAGTAATAACTAAAACAGCATGTCGTTTAGTTACTAGTGTTCGGGCAATAAACCAGTAAATTATCGAAAGCACCTATTACGTATCGATATTGGATAGCTTGATAATGACGGTAAATCGACAACACTAATGCATTTTGTCTAGACACTGGGATCTATGCACCGATTGAATAAATCTGCAATACTATAAAATGAAGTTGCTGAGCAATAGAGGGGGTGGTTGTCTTGAAACGGTAAGCTAATATTTATTACTCAACTTTCTCCTAGCCTCATTATTTCGAGACACAGGTGATAACAGACTGATTAATTTATAATACTCACATAACTTACAAAAAGTCAGAGGTTTGTACCTTGGCTTCGAATCTGAGACCTGTAACTTGCCGGTTAACGATCATACCACTAGGCTATCACTGTTTCAGGGCGGGAGGGCGGTGAATACACAAGTGAACCCCGTTCTCCCGTCCAGAGGTCCGTTGAGGAACACCGTGTGGTTTTTAGTCCGTGCGAGTCGGACATAACTCCATCACTGGCCCTTTGGTGGTGGAGTACCCATAAGGGGTTTTCCACACGAAAAAAAAAAAAAAAAGGCTATCACTGTTTCCATTATATTAATAGTAACAGTGTATTTCATGTGCTCTGGATTGGTTCATTATGAGACACTAAATGGATGTACATAAGTCAAACAAATACACTCTTAATTTGTGTGTATGTTTAAAATATAAATACTGACATTAGAATTTAAGCCTATTATTATCACTGAATGAATGTTATTCGCAATATTAGACTAAAAAATAAATAAATAAAAATTTCGTAGTGGCGTATTGGTTAAGGACCCGATTTTGAAGCTCGTGGGTATGGGTTTAAACCTGGAAATGTGACTTTTTCTATGTCATATGAACATTCTTAGTTAATCTAAGATACCACTGACTAACGGTGAAGAAAAACAGAACCTGAACTTAATAGTCTGAAATCGCCAACCCGCAGTGGGCTAGCGTGGTGATTAATGCTCAATCCTTCTCTGTATGAGAAGAGGCCTTTGTCCTGTAGTGGGACAGTTATAGGCTAATTTATTTTAATTTATGGAGAACTATGAGAGAGTGGCTCTTGGTTTATTAAAAAGCAGATTAATACAAAGCTTCGTTCTATTCGTGTCTAGACGTCAACCATTTTGCATTTTGTTGACAATGAAACGAGACATAAATTTTAATGAAGGGTGTAAACACATTAGAATTTAAATGCATTATTCTTCTTTTTAGGGTTCCGTATTTCAGAAAGAAAATAGAAACTCATAAACACGTTGACTGCCACGCCGCAGACACAATGCAATTCTTATTGTTCGCGGTCACCGTTGACCGCGGTGGCAGTCAAAGGTTCATCATTTTGTTGTCAGTTAGTCAGTTAAGAACCATTTTTTCAGATACCAGTAGGTATAAAGTTAAAATTAATATCAAATACTCAAGTCTGCAACCCCTCAGAGCTGTGAAAAAATCAAACATCTACATCAACGCTATCAAAAGATAGTACCCGTTTATACTGCATATTTTGTCACTCGTAAGGGAATCAAAGCCTACTCTATAGGCTAGTTACTTATTATTCATAGAACCCAAAATTTCTTTGGCTTTGAACCTGCCAACGGCTTCGGGTTAAATCCTGCGACATAGACATACTTAGTACACCTGACGATATTAATACTTCACTTTCCTTCTAAGAGCAAGCCAGACAATTTCAGCTATACGAAACCTGAAAAAAATCAATAAGATTCAAAAGCCGTGAAGTTTATCGAAATTGATAGGTATATTTGGGTGTTTATTTCGAGAAAAATCCAAAGTTGAAAGAAATGGAGAAACGAGGCGATGAATTAGCGATTTGTGAGTCTTTTGTCTGTTATATCGAGTTCTAAAAGTGTTTTAAGTGTACTAAAAAGGTATCAGACATTTATTTTAAACTTAAAAATTTTAATGTTTTGTTCATGTTAGCCTAAAGTTACAAAATGAGTCGTGGTAGCCTAGTGGTGTTGACCGTTGGCTGGTAAGTCAGAGGTCTCAGGTTCAAACCCAAGGCCGCACCTCTGACTTTTCTTAAGTTATGTGCGTTTTATAAATTAATTATCACTCTCCGTGCCTCGGATAGCACGTTAAGCTGTTGGCCCCTGCTGTCATTTGTAGATCTTTCACAGTCGTTACTGGTAGTCAGAAGCCCGAAAGTCTGACAACCAGTCTTAGTAGTCTTAGTTCGTAGTCAGTATCGTGTAACCCAGTATCTGGGTTGTGGAGGTCTGATAGGCAATCGCTCCATGTAAAACACTGGTATTCAGCTGCATCCGGTAAGACTGGAAGCCGACCCCAACATAGTTGGGAAAAGGCTAGGTAGATGATGAGCCTAAAGTTACAAAAGTTTTGTAGAAAGAAACATGGGTATAATATATTAAACCCGATTTCACTTTCACTTTTAAAATCAAGTTTAAAAAAACTAAGTTCAGTCCTACGCAAATTGCAGTTCTGAACAGTTAAACGCTTGTACCAAGTTCAACTTGATTGATCAATCGAGTTAATCTCAGTTCAAGCGTTTAACTGAGCTCAGAGCTGCAGTTTGTGTATGGCTGAACTTAGTTTAATTAAACTCGGTTATTAAAGTGAATGGTGAAATCAGCTCTTAATCATGCAACGTAAAAGTTTAAAGTAAATCTTAAAATATTCCCACAAATTTTCCACAACGAAATCAACTCCATTTACACCTATTTTTAAACAAACATACAAAACCAATTACCCAGTAAATTAGTAATGAAACCGTGCGATAACAAAGTTTACAGTTAGTAAACTATTGCGAGCGGCTAAACAATTTAATTAGTCGCCCGGGGCGCGCGGGCGCCGCAACTCGTCGATGCTCACTACGTCGCCGCGTCGTCACGTAACTATCAACTTTGTTTACTAAACGTGTTTAAAAAGTATATAATAGAAGTTACAGCTTTTTTTTTCTTCTTACAAAGTATAAAGTTTATAATTTCACAACATCTTAATATGACATGACTTTTAGAAAAATGTTATTATTTACTGCAAAATTCCGTCGACATCTTAGCCGATAGTGTGGTTTTTTTGATAACCCATCATCCTTGGAGGATATACAGGGTTATTTGTAAAACACCAGCATCCTTAAAAGGGGTCATTAAACTCATCATTATGAACAACTTTTTCTACGGGACCAACCCTGAAATCGCAAAAAAAAATCAGCTGTTCCATACATTTTGTTGAGTCATGTTAACACAAATGTATGGAACAGCTGATATTTTTCCCTAACTTGGTTGAGATCGGCTTCTAATCTAACCAGATGCAGCTGAATATCACATTTCTAAGGCTTATATTATGATCCCTGCTTAATTTTTTAAATTTAAAATTGTAATGAACGTCCCTGCAATTCACTGACTAATTACTGACCGATTTTCTTCCGATAAGTAATTAAAATTGCTATCCAACGTGCAATGTAAGCCAATCTTCTCGGGACTTAGCTCGATGTCACTTTGGTTACTTCGTGGTTAAACAGTTACTAAATGTAAAAAAAAAATCTAGCTTTACAACTAAAAATTAAAATTAAAATCTTAATTTTAAATATGAAAGGTTCTTTACATCCCGGCAATCAGTTACGAATCTAATGCCTTGATCTTTAATAAATTAAGATTTAATCTACGCAAGACCGTGGTTGAATAATAATAATTTTTATAAAGTTATAACAACACGGCTGTGCGTTGTTTAAAGAACAGCCTTGTAGTTCCTAGAGTCTTGAAAATTGGAGTAAATATTCTTTGAGTACCCTAAAGGTGCACTAAGGAATTTTGGAATTTCATTCCTCATCGGGGAAAAATAGGGTACCTATAATAAATTGCGTACAAAGTCACGGGCGAAGCGCTAGTTAAGTATAAACAACAAATATCCACGTTCGCAAACTATTCTGTACAACTAAAGTTTTTACAACACCAAATCTCTCTTTTTGTCCACGCCATTCTCTCCTTCTAGTAATATACCTCACAACTTCAATACACACATGCAAATACGCGATAATCCGGCGACGCTGGAACTATTTGCTCACAAACAGTAGACTACAACGCAGGCTTCGCTAAACATTACCTTTGCTTAGTGGACCGGAACGCTCCTAGTCAACAAACAGGCTAGAAGCCAACAGAGGCAAATATTTGACTGATTGCCTACATATAGAAGGATTTGCCGATTCTGCCTTTCACATGCTGTTAATACGAGGATTGACGAACACCAATAAAGTTCATGTTTTGAGTGAATACGCGATGGATATTCGAGGTTGTTTTGTCAGTTTTTTCGTTTAGAATGTTCAATGATTACTTTGGTCGATGGTAGTTGGTATCAAATATCCAGAGAGACATTTCAAACATTTTTATAAAGCATACTATGTGAACATTGAAGTTTTAAATTTAGTAGCAAAGAAAAAAAATATTACGAGCGGTAGGTATTTGAAAGCGGGTCGCGAGTTCAAATTCGCATTTTTAAGGTACCTAATCGATTTTTCTTTCTAATAAAATTTCGTATTTTAATATCTAATGAAATATAGGGTAGGTATTTAAATGATGGTGTGTTTTAGTATAACCGATAATAATTTAAAAAAAATGTGTAGCTATTAAGGTTCTTTTCTTTTAGTTGACTAGCTGTCCGCCGCGATTTCGCCCGCGTTACAATTGATAAAACGTCTGAAGGTCCACGTTGAGGAAGCAGCCAGATTGCCTGTTTTTTTCTGACTTGAATCACAGAAGTTGTTATTTCCTACTGAAACATCAACTTTTTCAAAACAAAAAAGCGCCTGTAGCTTTGAAGGATAATGTAGCTTAATGAAAGAATTTTTAGCATCGTATATCATATATTCGAACCTTGGTGACCTTGGCGACCTTTAAGTTGGTAATCCGATGGTAATACCACTAGGCTATTATTTATAGTCCTGACAATTATTAATGTAACTTCAGTACAATCGTATTCCTTTGGGTTGTGGAGGTCAGATAGCAGAAACTGATATTCAGCTGCATCTGGTTAGATTAGAAGCTGACTTTTACAAACTTTTAGAATTTTGGGCTAAGAGGATGATGAGTGCAAAAAAAGTGGGCGTAAACAAATTTGAACTCTCTATTCTCTTACTTTCATAGTCCGCTGGGACGGCAATCCGACACCACAGAGAGAATTTAGGCATTAGACTACAAATTGACGTGTTCTCCGAGGCACTGAACCATTGATCATTAATTAATTTTGGATTGATAGACGTGGAAATTGGGATACAACTTTTGATTTTTCAGGGATTTGAATTTGAGCTGTCTCTGCGATTCAAAATCAAAATATTTTTATTCATGTAGACCATTTTAGACACTTATGAATAGTCATAATTCTAATATTGTTATAAGAGTGACTCTAGTTGCCAGTTCCAAGGGCAGCCTACCCCTCATGGAGAAGAATCTGGCAAGAAACTCCATGGTTGCTCTTTTAAATAATGGCTTACAATATTTTTGGATATATACGTTTTACCAAATGTTCTGTTGAAATATTGTTTGAAAAGTAGCACATTATTAGTCGCATATTTTGTCTCCATCTATTCAACTATTGTAACGTAAACTAAAACAATATGAGGTACCACATCGTTTCAAACACAAAGCCAAACTATTCTAACAAGATGAAGCTAATAGAAACAATTTGAAGCGCTTCAAATAAGTGCTTGGCTAATATTGGGCGCTATTGGGAATCATCGTGGTAAACCGTTCGTATGTTCCGCAGTAAATAGTTTCCTATCAGCAAAATAATTATGTTTACAATGTATTTTTAACATTTTTCATATATTTGCCAAGATGCAGCGTTCTGGAAAATTTCCTGTGGCAAATTGCAGCGCGAGTTGGCTACTGCAAATATTTGAATAGTAGAGTGGGATTGGTTCGCTTTCTACGTATTCAGACGTTGTGTTTACATCGAGCAATAAAAATTCTTTGTGATTCGAAACTTAGCCGAGATCCCGAGTCTAGACTGTGGCTGTCAAAGTTTTCTCATGTTTATTGCCGCGGTTGGCGTTGAATGAGACCAATTTTCTAGTACCTATATTTCCAGTTGCTGAACTCAGGTACTGCATAATGTTGTTTATTGGGCCGTGACGACCCGTGAAAGCTTTCGATCCATTCCTGATTAATGTCGGAATACGCTTTAAAAGCCGCGATAAAAGCGATGATTTATATCCGAATGGGAGTATTTCCACCTACTCGTAATCATAGAATTAATTTTATTTACTGTTTATTTCGTTTTTATTGCTTTTTGTAATATTGGGCGTGGATTAACTTTTATGAGTAACCTGTGAACGAAATGGTTATTACTATTTCGTGATGAATTTATACTTTTATTATATTTTTGTTCATTGTTTTTTCTTTAACTGTTTGGTATTATTGCTAACGTAAATCATTCAACGGCTGTTAAAACAATACAAATATTTCTTGTTTTGTTTTTTAGTTTGGATATGACAACAACATGACTTGAATTAGTTTTTCTGCAAGTTTTTGAAATCAAATAGTGATTTCCATTGGTGGATTAATTTTTTTTACGCGAATCGAAAGAGTTTGTCTATCTATCAAATATAATCATTACCATCGTCATCTTAAAATGAAATAAATAATTTAATCCATATTATATTCTATGAAATATATTATAGGTATTATTTTCTTAAATAACTTAAAGTCAATCCTACCTCCAGCCGCGTCCCTCGTTCCTAAAACGGAGGCTATCTGCGGCCGCTCCTCGTTGATGACCAGTTCAGCTTGCTCGCTGTACACTGAGTGTACAGTGGAGATGCAGGTCAGCCTTAACTGGCCACGCTCGAAACTGTCAGGCCTCACCATGAAGGATAGCTGGCTTATTGATGCCACCTGAAAAATAATAAATATTAGTATTTTTGGTTTTTGAATAAGGTATGTATGTGACTAATATTTATAATAAGGATTCTCTTCTAACGTTCTTTTATTTTATACCTACCTCATTCAAAAGAATTCTGTAACTCCCCCCTGAAGTTATGGGTGATAATTATTACCAAAAAACATTATTGGTCACCTTATTTGAAGTTTCTGGAGTTGGCATTGGATCCGTGGCATCCTCATCTATAGAAATGTCGTGATGCCTCGGCGATGGCAGCACTACTGTGTCTTGACTTGGCAATAATTCGCCATCCTGCAACGATTAAAATATATATATATTTTTAATTTTTGAGTGGTACAGTCGGCAAAAGAGTAACGGTTATGAACTGAGATGGATGTTTAAAATTTGGTAAGACTGAGGCATGACTTTAGAACTTAGCCATAATGGGTGTAATGCTGCCTTGGAGAATAGCACCTATGCCTCCTCTGCGTATCGTAAAAGTCAACTATCGATGAAAAAAAAACCACAAACTGGCAGCTTCTCATGAAAAGTTTTAGCCGTACCTGATTACCTACCGAATTAGGCAATCATATTTTCAGCAATGTGCCTAAGTAGTTGAGCTATTTTAGTTACCCAAGAAGCTAAACCAACTACTTTTATTCCTACTCCAAGAGGGCCTGCCAAAAAACAACCACTTCACCCTCCATAATGAATATGTTCACGACAGCGAAACGATTGGGGAACAAACACAGTGCTCGGCTTCACATCATTAATCAACGTCAAAAACCAATTAGAGAGTAATATTTGTTCGGAGAAAATTCGTGGGTCTATTTACTATTGAAAATATCAATTTGAGTTCAATTAAGCCGATTGTACTTTGAAGTTTAGTTGTTTTAGAAGATTAGTGGTGTTGAATTCTAGATCTTAATTTGGAACTTGATTAGGTGTTATTATAGTAAGCTTTTGCTAGGAGAAGTTTTCCGTCCCGGATTGTTAATTGATCATCATAGTAAGTTTTCAAATTTTATATGGTTATAAAAACTCTATGGTTGCTCTTTTAATATTTTTAAAACATTTATTTAAAAGGAATGAATGTTCAAGTTAAAAGTATCTTCACTCAACCATTAAAACTTTTTTTTACAAATTTATTACTTAACTAGTATTTAATAATAGAAAGAAGAGTCCTACTTGTTACGGTTGAAGATTGATAATTAAGAAGTAGATAGTAACGAGTGTAAGATGTAAAACTCTTTACTTATACAGCAATGATAAAATTTACTATTCACAAGAACAGATAGGTACATAAGTAAGGTTTGGTGATTCTCACACACGTCTATTTCGCGTGTTAGTTAAAGTACACACTGAGTAAAGTTACAACAATTAGCACGACACAAATGTATAGACCAATTTACTTCTTCAGTTAAAATACTTGAGTGTACGTATCCCGTACTAGCTGTTCCCCGCGACTTTGTCCGCATTAAATAAAATTTTCCCGTAAACAGACGTTGATAAAGCAGCCAGATTGGGGGTTTTTTTAGCATAAAAAATAGGCTATAGCACTTATGGATAAAGTAGCTTCCTATTGGTAAAAGAATTTTTAAGATGGGATCGGTAGCTTCAGAGATTACCCCTGACAAACATACATACATACCTACAGATAAAGTTTACCTCTTTATAATATTAGTATAGATATAGAAGTATAAACTAGTAACTAGAACATAAATATTTAAATAGGAGGCTGCCAACCTCCTTTTTGAAGATCTACAGTCAACGTAATTATTTTCTTTTGAGAATATAGGTACTTGTATACTTAATATAAATTTTGTTCTTGAATAATATAAAACTAATCTTGTTGATCAGAAAATATATAAAAAATACCTTCAAAGTAAGTAAGTATTAGAAAAACTAACCATTTATAAACATAACAAAACAGTAAGCCTGTTTTTAACATTTAAGACATAAAGACTTACTATGAAGCCTAAAAATGTTTCTAAAATATTAATTCTCATTTTCTTATTCATCTTTTCATTACTTAAGACATTTCAAGTATTTCTTAATGAGCCTTCACGAGCATAAAAGATTTTTTGGCAATTCAACAGCGGACGTTAATTATGTAGATCTTATGATACTCTTAAAAATAATTATGCATATCGTTTGCCCAAGTGGGACATAATAATGGCAGTTTTCAGCTAGACAGATTAAGGAGATTACTATAGGAACTTCTTGAAGTGAATCATAATAGTTTATGTCATGAACACTCAATTTGTTTTGTGATTAAACATTATCATCACTATCAGCATATTGTATTAGTCCATACTTTAAACATAGGCCTCTCCCAAGCGCGTTACTATTCTGCTCTCATTGGAGGTATTTGCCCATTATCACCACGTAGGGCAAGCGGGTTGGCAATCGCAATAGCAGATGATTGCTGTTACACAGAAGAATGCTGCTGCCCGTCCTAATGATCTTTCCTTTTGTCGCTTCTTAGGACACCCTCGGGACGAATAGGGGTAGTTCTATTCTTAAGCCGAAAACCACACGGCAGATTTGATTAAACAGCTAGAAAAAATATCGCCAATGTATCTGTCTTCTAATGTCATAACAGAAGTTGCAATTCAACTCTTATAAGCCAGGATCTATTTCATGTCTTTTTTGTCTTACAACAAAATTAATCAGAAAAAAAAGAAGGAATAGGAAAAAGTATAATTAACAAGTGTCGTGATGGTGCATTAGTTACTGATTTTGAATGACAGTTATGGATTTTGATTAAAAAGTAATCAGTTAATTATTATCTTCACTTGAAACTGCAATACAAATTGAATGAAAAAGTGCTTCTGATCAGCTGTTTCGCTATTAAAATGCGCGCAGGATCATCCCCATACTGCTTACAGCACCACAACTTTATTATTCTTTTGCTGCCTAATAGAAATCACGTATCTTTGAGTGCCAAAATAGCAATACACAAAAAACCGACGAAAATTTTCAACCCTGGGGATTCTAGAATTGTGTACTGAATTCATGATTTAGGTTTTCGTTACCATGTCCTAAGAAAAACTTTGTATAAATTTGGGGACAGGATGGTTTAGTTAGGTTCAAGAAATTTCGAACTTTAATCTTTGCGTAGTTTGCATACCTAAATCTATTTATGTATATAGAAATGAATTGCTGTTCATTAGTCTCGCTAAAACTCGAGAATGGCTTGACCGATTTGGATAATTTTGGTTTTGAAATAGGTATGTGTGAAAGTCCAGGGAAGGTTTAAAAGGTGAGATAAAGGGGTAGGGTAGGGTCGTAGAGTAGGGTAGGTGTATAACAGGCGTTGAAGTAGGATAATCACGCGTACGAAGTCGCGCGGGACAGCTAGTACAAAAATAATTAAATTATTCATTTAATTAAAGGAAATCAAAGCAATTAAAACTAAACTTTGTATGTACGTAACAAAGTTCTTTTTCTAAATCATCTTACCTGTATAGTATCAACAAAAGGTCCGAACGCCTTCCACGGACTGAATATGATGTTGTTGTGCTCATCGCCAGGAGTTGCAGTACTCCGGGCGTGGTAGTGGGGCGCGTCAATCGACACCACTGGACTAGGCAGAATCCTCTGCTGAATTATAGGCTTGCCTTGGATCTGTGGAAGGATAGTGTAAGCTAAAATAGGCTTGTTGACTAAATTTAAAAAATTGGTTAATAGTGTAGGCACATTCATATCTGCTTTATCGATAAAATGTATTTTTTTTTTCAATTGCAAAAGCAATTGCTTGGGTTCAACTATGTTTTATTGGTTTCTAAAAGGTACCAACAGTGCCCTATTACTAAAGCCACTGTCTGTTTACCATCTATCTGTCCCAGATCAGTATTGTATTACATTTGAACCGGAAAAGGTATCCTATAATATTATACCCTTAAAAATCTTTATCTTTCTCTATAGGTACAACGGTTTAGGCTCTGAGTTGACTAGTACGTCAATCACGGTACTTATAATTATAGATTGGCTATCTGCGATTTTTATTCAGGTATCAATTTAATCATAGATTTAACCACAACTCTATTATGGCTTTACAATTCAGATATTTTCTGTCGTAGCTTGGTTGGTATTTACCCCACACAAATGCTAATAGGTACCCTAATTACATGGCGTGATACGTGCCTGGCAAACTGTGGATGCATACCTCTGCACACACAAATTATCTCCATTTGTGAATTCCTATGTCGAATTTCACATGTTATGTGACAAAGGATTCAGTTTAAACGGTATATTAGAAAATATTCTCTTTATTTAGCATGATTAAAATGGACACAATAAACATTGCTGTACAAATGTAAGTTATCAAAGTTCTTTTTTAGCCTTATCGTATGGTTGATGAACAACCTGGTGTCAGAGTTTAAACTCCAGTAGGTCTTTGTTATGTCTTTAAACACCGTTGAAAAATCACTCAGGTGTGCTGGTTTCCTCACGATGTCTTCCTCCTTTAATATAAAATTATAACTTTTGCGAGTGAAAGCACAATTTAAATCGGTTTAAGAAATTTCTAATGAATAGAACCGCGGCTTACAACAAAAAATATCAAAGGAAACTTTTCTAGTTTTAATTAACTATCAAGTTTACCTAACGGCCGAATACTCCGCCGACAGTCCTTTGCGTAGTTTTAAATTAAAACTTCATCCAATAAGTAGTTACAGAAGAATTAATTGGCACAAACTCGTACTAATATACTACAGGGTTCAGTCAGACAATGTTAATGACTTGGTTTTATAACTGTGAAGCCTTTTTGACATAAAATTAGAAGGGTTTTGGTTTGAATTAATTCTGAATTCATACTGGTTAAAGTAAGGACATTTTTAAGTAATGTCATGACATTGTAACAACTTTAGTCTGATCCGTTTGAAGCTTTTAAATAAAAAAAATAATAATATAACGAATAAGCCTGTAACTGTACCCTTGCAGGGCAAATAGGCCTCTTATCGAATTTCACATATTATGTTTTAAATATTATTTCGGGTCTATTCGCGCACAGATAATTCAAAATAGTCATTATTGAAAAAAAATTCAATCGGGAAGATGGATACAGGTTGTCTCCAGCATGGAATCCAGTTATTAGTAGGTGTTCGGGTCAGAATTTTTCTTCCTGTGAGTCTAAAGAAACTGTTAGCATTGTGTGTCGTAATTGGGACAGTTACGTTTCACAAAATCAACGCGGGTAGTTGAGAAAACCATCCAGCTCAAGACGATGACACCCGCATACAGCAGTCTTCTCGTGACCACGGTCAATGCCACTTGACCGAAACGTCGAGTTTAGTTCAATAATGACTATTTTGAATTATCTGTGCGCGAATAGACCCGAAATAATATTTAAAATATGATTCCAATTCGCGAAAGTTTAAGAACTTCTTTCACATATTATGTGACAAAAGATTCAGTTGGAACGGTATATTTTAAAATATTCTCTTTATTAACCACGATTAACCTCGTAAGGCCCAAGATTTATTTAGTATTCTGAACTTATGACCAGATTACCTTTATATAGGATTAATAAAATAATGTTTGCCGGGCCCAAACTTTGTTAAACATTTTTTTATAAGTATTTAAGTAATTGTAGGTTTATAATGTAAGCAAGGAGTCTTAATTATCACTCTCCCACCTCAGATAGCACGTTACGCTGTTGGCCCCGGCTGTCAATTGTAGATCTTTGACAGTCATTCGTCAGAAACCCGATAGTCTGACAACCAGTCTTACCAAGGGGTATCGTGTAACCCAGTATCTGGGTTGTGGAGGTCTGATATGCAGTCGCTCCATGTAAAACACAGGTATTCAGCTGCATCCGGTAAGACTGGAAGCCGACCCCAACATTTGGGAAAAGGCTTGGCAGATGATAAGGGAGTCTATATAAACCTAAATACTGGTTATAATAGATGTATAAACAATGCTTTACAGAAATTATTGTAGGTCTTCTTCTTCTTTATCGTATGGTTGATAAACAACCTGGTGTAAGAGTTTAAACCACCGGTAGGCCACTGATAGTGCTTTACATACCGTTGAAAAATCCCTCAGATGAGCTGGTTTCCTTACGACGTTTTCATTCACCATTTTTAGCAAGTGATAATTAGTTTCTAATGCGCACATAAATCCGAAAGCCTGGATTTCGAAGCTACAACCTTTGACTTGGCAGACCAACGGTCATGGCACTAGGCTATCAGTGCTTGGGATAAAAACCCTTTACAACGAAATGTCGTAGACGGTGATCAGTCACCGTAATATAGAGTCCAGGCTTCTAGCAACGATAGAGACGCGGCGATGATTGAGTGTAACATCGCTCATTGCGGACAGAACGCTTTACTAGTGATGTGCTTGTAGTATCGATAATTGGTTTCTTGGTTGACAGATTATGCGAACGAGAGATTGTTTTTTTATAGTCAATTGTCTTCAGTAGCCTAATACGAGTAGGGTAGAGGTTGATACGGCAAGACACTTTTCTATGGTTTAGTTTTTTTTCTAAATATTTGGTTTTTATGGTATGTTTTTGCTTAGGAAATTGCACGAGAAGGAGAAACTATTAGTTACAATCTGAATAGGGCCAATAGGGAAACAGGTTACTATTATTTGGTTATTAACAAAACGATATTACTCAGTATCTAAATATTTAGACTCATTAAAAATAATTGGGTAGTTATCCCTCACTCACATTCAACAATTCTCAAATGACTGCTATGAAGTAAATATTAACGCAAAACTTTTCCAAAGAAAACGGGCGTTAAAACATTATTATCCGCTATCAAAATACACAATAATCCCAATTTTATATCAGCTCATTAAAGCTCTGACAGTTACATTATTGGGTATGATTTATTTATCGACATATTTCTATCGATAGCTACTAAATCAATCCTTACTTATCAGGCGAGCAATGTGGGGGGTTTATTATGAACGGAACTGTCATCGGATGCCTATTACGCTCAATTGCCTCATAAATTTAAGTTTCAAGAGCCTACTGTGGTATGAAACATTGTTATATCATCCATTGCGGTATAACTATGAAAGTATTTATATAACTTCCTTCCTGAACTGTAATGAACATCGTTATGGAGAATGAATTGGTTGTTTGCTGGCTGTTGTTCATTTCGATAATAGTTTTCCGTATTGCTAATTTAATATGTATTTAATAAAATGTAATGTACTGAAACTTTTTTACTTAGTGTATAAATGATTTTGGGAAGAGTTAAAAAATTATGTAAATTCTTTTTAACGCTAATTTGTAAGCAAGGGTTTACATAGTGGGACAGCGAAAAAGTGTGAATATATTAAAAAGAAACAAAAATACTTTTGCTATGTTTATATTTTCCTATTCCGAGAAACCTTACAAAATTTTGAAGCTTTATTTACTTAACCTTTTTTTTTCAAATCGTTAACCGTATGTTATAACGGTATGTTATTTATTAACGAAAAATCAGATAATTTAACGTTAATATTATTTTAAAAGAGGTTAAAAGGTTGAATGTTGGAAAATGTTAAAATAGCTAAGATATAATATATTATAACGAAAAGCAACGAGGTGGTACACCATTCAAATTCTATTGACATTCCCAAGTCCTTCTTAAATACGATTTTATCTCTATTAAACCTACGTAAAAAACCTTTTATACAGTTTGGTCTAGACTTAATCCTTGGATAGGATAAAAATAGTCTAAAAACAATTCCTAACGGTAATCTCTTTAAGCTTGTCCAATTTATTCGGGATTAATCAGATTGTTACGTATATTACGGGTAGAAGTAGATAAATACTAGTAACACACACTGGTATATAATAAGTATTGAGTCGTGATAGCCTAGTGGTTGTGACCGTTGACTGGCAAGTCAGAGGTATCGGGTTCGAACCCAAGGCGCGCCACCTCTGACTTTTCGTAAGTTATGTGCGTTTTATAAATTAATTATCACTTACTCCGTGCCTCGGAAAGCACGTAAAGCCGTAAAGGGTTTTCTTACAACCAGCACACTTGAGAGATTTTTCAACGGTGTGTAAAGCTTCTAAAGTTTAAAATATTTCAAAAAAGAAAAATCAATTACGAGAATTGAATGAATCTACTAACCTGGTAAAAGTCACAAGTTAATTGTGAAACTGTTGATATGGAAGAAAATAGTACAAGCAGAATAATTACTAACTATAATCTCGTGGACTTTTACACACGAAAAATGTGTAAGTAATCAAAAAATAATAGGAAAACATTTTTTACGTAAAACGGTTTTGTCATTAAAACTTAAACTGTGTACCAAATATCAGTTCAATATGTCAACAGGAAGGAGGGTAAAATATCGATTACTCAATTTGAACCAAATAATAAACAGGTCAAGCTAAATAAAACCGTTTAAAACATAAGAAAGTTGTGGACGTGAATGTATCACCACGTCCACAAGATCACATTTCAAACAAATGTCACGCTATATTTGCCGGACAGTTTGGCCGTGACATAAATTATACTAATGTGTCACTCCGCTACTGCTCAGCAAATAGAGCGTGACAATGGGAGAATCGCCTATACAAATAAATAAAATTCTGTTGGTATTAGGTATCAAATAACAACAGTTTTCTAAGTTCACATAGTTGAGTGGTATTTTTTTACATTTTTTTTTGTTCACATGATAGCTTACTAAATTTGCTAGTAAAAAGTCTGTCCGTCTTTGTTATCCTCTAAACAGCTGAACTGATTTTTATGGGATTTTCGTTTGACTTTATAAAGCCTAATTTACGCTACCTTTAATTTCGAAAATACTTTGCATAACACGCAAAAAAACCTTTAAAATTAGGGTCAAACGCCGAATTCAGGGATACTTTTATAGTGCCTATAAGTACCCTTCAAATCAGATGTTGTATAATACAGCCCGCAGCAAAAAAAAAACTATTTTTTTTAAATTATAGAAAACTTACACTGCTACACTAATTTATACTGGCAATATTTTTACAGGATACCTAACCGGGATCATTAAATTACACGCTGGTGACAGCTAGTTACTAATAATAATAAAGAAGAAGGTTGCTGCCAGACAAGCTAACTAACTAACAAACTTGGGTTTTTGTGAATTTTATGTCTGTCGTTAAATTTTCAAAAACCAAAAGTTTCATATTTTTTTGTGAAACCAATTCTCTTAAACCAAAACGTTAGTTATAAAATAACCTTTAACTTAGGCTTCTTCTGGCTTAAAATTGATACTTTCGAATGGTATTTAGTTATCAAAAATCGTTCACCGGACGACCGGACCCAGCAAAAAATATCACTAAACCGTATTTTAACAATTTCCCCACGTCCGTCGCGGTCGCTGGTACAATAGTTTTGTATCGTCGTGCACCGTTTAATTCACCGCGCGTCTGACGTTACGGGTTGCTCCGAGTATCGTAAACTGCTTCTGACACGCTGTTGCTGCCCCGTCACGCGTGATGCTGTCAGCGTGATAGTGGTACATGGTTATACGCTTCTATAATATGTTTATGTATACATTTTTAGGATGCTAGGATTGACCACTTTAGAAACTTTTAGATAAGACTCACTGTCAAAAGATGTGTCTTGTCAGCGACAACAAATGAAACTGATAAGTGGAATTTTAAGGCCACAAACATTTTTTGAGAAATTTTAACATGTTTTAGCACATGTTAGCTTATTAAATATAAATATTTAATATTTCAGACGCCCTAGGCGTATAAAGAGATTTGAAATTTCGACTGATTCTGATGGGATACGGTGGCTCAGTGGTTAGAGCGTCGGCACGGTACGCCGAAGATCGTGGGTTCGAATCCCATCCGTATCAGTTGTTTTTTCAAATTTCTTATTAAATATTTATACACAAACATTTTTTCATATAGATAGTACTACGAAGACAGCGTTACCTATTTTGTTTATTTTTTCTCTTGACACAATAAATCTCTCAAACCACACATTGTCAATTTCCCCACGTGCTGCCGAATTTTTATTTTATGCAACGCAACGTTTAAAACGAAGCTTCCTTTATCGTTAACTGCCACTGACACGCTATCACGCATGGCGCGGTCAACGTGACACCACCCCTACGTGTATTAGATGGGAAACGCTATTGTATTTTAAATGGAAATGATCTTCTAGAGAATAATTTTCGTTTAGAGAAAATATCTGCTGATGGGCAAGGAAGTTAAGTATCAATGTTAAAATAATTTGTGTTTTTATTTTTATTTTGAGTTGATTACAGAAAATATCTACTGATAGAGAAGTTAAGTTTGTATACATAATATAATTTGTTTGATTATTTTTGAATTAATTTACCGTGTAATTTAAAAAAACTGACTTTCAAACGTCAATAACAACATTCAAAAAGTTCGTATCTAGATTCACTGTCGACATTAAAAAACTCCAAATGTTTTCAAACAAACTTAAATTGAGAAAATATTGACCGATGTTCGTATTGTCCAAACTGCGATTCAATAAACACGCTGTCAATTTTTACAAGAAAGAAAAAATCCCCAACATTTTTTTCCGTTCATCGGAAAATATCGGACAGCTGAAGAAGTGTTCAGTTATTATTTTGTTTGAAAATATAATGTTTATTTGCTTTGATGTTGGGGACGAAATATTTTATTGTCCGATGTTCGAACGAGTTTGACTTGCGAAACAAATAAGACGATTATTTTTGCAAAACTTTTGATGTACACATTGTTGTTTTGCTGTAGGTGTTACGATGAACAAAACAATTTTTAATATTTCAAAAGTACTTATTTGAAAGTTTGCATAAAAAACAATTTGACGTTTTTTCATTTGTTATTGTAAGCTTATTAACGTTGTTTTGTTTGTTTTTGTAATTTAATAGTAGGTATATCACACAGTATTATAATGTTATAAGTATAACATCGAAAAACAATCTTAACACTCTCTAGGATACATCCCGCGTTTCGACGTGATAACAATTAAAGTCCTGTTATATTTCATAATGTGTCCCGCAAAGTGTTAATTTACTAAAACCTAAAAAAAATAAGCAAACCAGGCTCTAAAAAACTCAGCTACATCGTCAATTTTTTTCTTTTACCTAAAATCCAAAAAAAAGGACACAACTTCTTAAACACAATTAACACCATAAAAAGGGGCCATTTATCAAAAAGAAAAAAGATTACCACACCAGGATTTTACCAAGATCCCGTTGAATATTATAACGACGTGCCCCCGAGGTAAATGACATCAGAATAGAAAAGAATAAAATGGAATTAGCAACACAAAGAGGCGGTGTGGACGAGACCTGAATATATTTCTCATACATGACTTTTGTACCTCCGCCAAAGAGAAATTAGTAGAAGCAAAGCCACAGAGTAGTAAAAACGGGAAGCGTAACCCGTGTCCACCCAACGCCGGCCGGTGTGCAATTAATTTATCACCAGGACTGTTAGGAATTTTCATGTTATCATACCCGTGTCTCGTATATCATTAGAAGTTTCTTGAATATCTTTAAAAACGGAATATAATTCTGTATTTTTTGACAATATTTTTTTCAGTATGTCATATTAAGGCGCCTCTTTGAGCTAATCTGCTTTCTAGGTCGCACATTGAAGTTGATTGAAGATATATTATAAAATCAATGAATATAGTTGTGAAAAATCGAACTAAACCATTTGAAAGAGAACAACATTACAAAGTTTTAGCAAAAATTTTCGCTTCATCGAAACATGTTCTTTTTTTAAAACATGTTTCGATCAAACTAAACTTTCTATACTAGATATCATATTTCCCTTCTTTTTTGCTCTGTCTAGTACATTTTAGTTATTCATCCTTTCCATCTAGGTGATTGCCTTCATTTTCGTTGTACAAAATATATTTCATAATTATAAAAACCGAGTATTTTACTACTAAAAGTACAAAAAGCATTACGCTAAATCATAACCTTAAAAGCGTTGTCTTACTCAAAAGTTTACTCTATAACAGCCAACCAAAACTCTTCGTATACATTTAAAATTTATTACCTAGACCTAGATAAGTCTAAAAAATGTGACACGGGTTACGAATAAATTTTAATGAACGCGAGGTTTAAAATGAAAGAGAAATAGTACATTGGTTATTTAGAAGCCGAGGTTAGTTGGGGATTATTTAAGCTAGTTTGTAAAAATGTTATTTAAGACAAAAGAATAAATAAAATAGTCGTGTATTTTTTTAAATGAGAGTTGGATTTGAGATATTGAATTTTGAGAGAATTCGCAATGTGATTTAATGATGTTTCTTTTTTAATTATTTAAATAAGAACTGTTATAATTATTTAAATGGTATATCGATATTTAATAAGTTAACATGTAAAAAATTACAAAAATATATAGAACTGTTATATGTGTGTGCTGCAAAGTACTCGAAACGTCAGGATTGTATTAATCAAAATAAAAACGCGAACTATATCCGTTAAAAAGTTGTTTCATTATGTTGAGTGTTCGCGAAAGTTTAAGACTATATTATGTTATATAGAACTGGGAGGCCTATGTTCAGCAGTGGACGTCTTATGGCTGAAATGATGATGATGATATGTTATGCGAAAATGTTATAAAATTAAAGAAGGTAACTTATGTATTTCATTTTTCACATTTAAATTATTTTTTTTACTGTTTGCAACATACAAAGCTAAAAATATTTTAAATTTTAAAAGTAATACTTGGTGTAATCGTATCAGCCTGCAACTGTCCCACAACTAGGCCAAGGCCTCTTCTCATACAGAACGGTGTTTTCCTTCACTGTAAGTCAGAGGTGTTTTTAAATAACAAGTCAACTGCTATATGCCAGGTCCGTAACTATATCGCGTCCTTCTGCGAGGAGGTCATCTCGCAGAAGGAAGCGGCGGAGCGGGTCAGGGAGCGCGATGCGCGGGCTGATCCGATCCGTCGCGCGCGAAGGGGCAGGCGCAGGCGGCAGTATGCCGCCTTGCACCCACCCTGACAAGAGCTGGCGGGCGGCTGATTCCGGTATGCCGCCCGCCTTGCCCGATGTAGGGGCGAAGGCCTTTGAGGGTGTTGGGGCGATATCCTGGACCTGGATGCCAGGGACATTGCCCCCCCCGAGTGCATTTCTGAGCCGGCCTACAGGCAGGCACTGGACGGGGCTGCGAGGCGCGTTTGCGGTACCCGGACCCGTCCGATACAGTGCTAGGAACACGCAGGGGGGAGACGTTTTTAGTGGGTGCGAGCCCCACATAACCGTATGTCCTCGGACGTGCGGTATGCGGAAGGCATTTTTTACTCCCCCCGGCCACAAAAAAAAAAAAAAAAGGTCCGTAACTATAAGTCACTTCGACAATATTTCACAAGATACTAAAAAAACGCTATAAAATAATCAATTCGACTCTATTTCTATTTTTGCCTGATGCAATATATAATAACGTGATTAATATCATTGATATTCATGAAAAACCCACTCTAATCAATTTTCTTCGTATCACCCCTTCCCTTTTCAATACCTGTGGTCTAGGGTTGGCATTCTTGCGGTACTCAAGATTTTGCTGGAATTTGCGTTTCTATTACTTTGCTTTTTTATGCAATTGAATAGACAACGTTTATTTCGAAAAATGCATTATATTATGTCTGAAAATGTTAATGACAAAAAAAACTAATTATTTTCTAAAAAGAAAAAAAGAAATTTTTTTACGTTAGGTACATTGCTTCTTAGTAGGTAATGGTAAATAACATAAATATTGATTTAACAAATATTTTTGAGGAATTTGTTAAGAATGTCGTGGTGGCGCGTTGGTTACGGACCCGCTTTGCAAGCTCGTGGGTGTGGGTTCGAACCTGGCATGTACCAATGTGACTTTTTCAATGTCTTAGTACTTTCTTAGTTAATCTAAGACACCACTGACTAACGGTAAAGGAAAACATCGTGAGGAAACCTGGACTTTAATTGTCTGAAATCGCCAACCCGCAGTGAGCTAGCGTGGTGATTAATGCTCAATCCTTCTCTGTATGAGAAGAGGCCTTTGCCCTACATTGGGACAGTTACAGGCTGATTTATTTATATTTTTTTAGTTTTTTATCTAATCATTCTGACTAAACAGAACACAAAATAATTACTTTAAAAAAATAAAAAAAAACCCTAGATGTCTTGATAACAGCAGCCCTGAAGTAAACAAGACAATAATTCACGCTCCATTCCACGACACATATCGAATAAGTAATTCTATAAAGTCAGACATAAACCTGAAGGCACGGAATAATGCAACACGTTGTACCGCTAGGGAATACAAAAGGAGGTTACATAGGTTTTTATACAAAGAAGTCTGGTGTCGTCTTTACTTTGAGGTTTTTGTAGTCTTTGAGGTCAGGTCTTGTAGAAATTGATTGCCTTTCAGTGAGTGGTGTATTGGGACATGTTGAGGTTTTATTGTTGGTAGTGTCTTTGTAATTAGCGTTTATATATTTATCCAGGTTCATCCTCTATGCGTTTCTAAACTATTGAACTAATTGTGATAAAACTTCGTGGGTTGTTTTGCGTACGCTCTCGTGAAATTCTGACCCAAAAAAGGCATTGCAGCCAAGAAGAAGCATTGCAACGCGTGCTGGGCACAGTTATTTATAATAACTATGATTTTTTTTTAAATCCCCGATAGAAAAAAACCTTATTTTTAAACGATTTCATTTAGCTTGCACTGTTTGTTATTTATTTGATTCAAATTTAGTAATTGAAATTTTACTTCTTTCCTGTTCACAAATTAATCTGATATTTGATACATACTTTAAGTTCTGATGACAAAACCATTTTATGTAAAAAAAATACTTTTATTGTTTAACTAAAATCACTCTCGATCAAGTTATCTTTCAAACAAAATCTCGCTATAACAATCGTTATATTGTAGCTAATTCAACGTTCAGAAACATAGTTACCTCAAACTACACAAAGAAAAGTAATATAATTTAAAGTGAACAATCAAAACGACTTTAAAAGCGTTTGTTGTTACAACACTAAGACAAAAGAACAGTGTTTTAAAACTGGCAACTTTTATTTGCCTAACAAAGTTTCTAAAAGCTGCTATTTAACGATAAAGAAGTTTTATTGTCTGAGCACTTTTGTACACATAGCTACACATCAAATTGTACAACCAGTATAAACTGAACTCGCATTGTTTAGGCTCTTCTTACAGGCGGGCAGCTGATCCCAGTTGCCGCCCGCCTTGCCCGATGCAGAGGCGAAGGCTATGGAGCGTGTTGGAGCGATGTCTAGGAACCTGGATGCCAGGACATGGCCCCTCCGAGTGCATTTTTTTCAGCGGGCCTACAGGCAGTGGACGGGGCTGCGAGGCGCGTTTGCGGTGCCCGGACCCGTCCGATACAGTGCGACACGCAGGGGGAGACGTTTTTAGTGGCTGCGAGCCCCACATAACCGTACGTCCTCGGACGTGCGGTATGCGGAAGGCATTTAAAAGAAAAAATAAGGCTCTTCCTACAACAAGATGTCAGCTTATACTGGAGTTATAGCTTGATGTGCAGCAGTGTGTACATTTCGAGTACTATGTATGGAGATATCTTGCAACTAGCTTAAACTGTCTCCAGTTTATTTTGATACGAATTTAATGAAACACAAATCTTCAGTACTTCTTAGCGTGTCGATGACAATCTAAATGAAAATAATATAAGTAAATTTTTTTTTTACAAAAAACGGTTTTGTCATCAAAACTAAAGCTGTGTACCAAATATCAGATCAATCTGTCAACAGGAAGGGGGTGAAATATCGATTACTAAATTTGAAACAAATAATAAACAAGTCAAGCTAAGTAAAACCGTTTTAAAAAGTTAAAGAGGTACCCCATACAAGAAACGTTTTTTTTGTCGGCGTTTTTTGCTCACCTGTTCCAAGGCTGTATGTTTTCGCCGCTACATAGACGATAGAAGTACATCGCTTGCGCAGGATGGCGTAAAAATCGTCTAGTGTTGCTTCGGCAAACATGTCAGATGCACTGCAAAACCGAGGCAGTCCCAACAGCATTCTAAGCGCATTATTATACTATATTATGTTTAAGTTTTGATAAATCTGGAAAGCCAGCGTTTGTTTCGAACCTGCAACCTTTGTCTTGACAGTCCCACTATAAAGTAGTGTAAAATCAACCAAAATAGTATTTCAAATGCCAATTTCCTACAATTTACTCCACTTAACCCTAAAATTCTCATAATTAACACATCACACGTACCGTTTTTGCGTCACACATATGGTTAACAAGTTCGTCTCCAAAATGTGCGTGAGCCGGTAATGGGTTCACTAAGCCTTTGATCCTGGCAAAACCTGACATTTAATTACATTTCCGCCATTATGTTGGCTTGGATCATAACAGGGTTCGTTTTAGACAGGTGGAAGAAGCGTTATTGAGTGTGTGAAGCGGATGATGGATTTTGAGGTTCAATTTAACCGGTAGCGCGGTGAGGGTTAGGTAAATTTAGTGACACAACTAGTCATCTACGGTCGTAGGTATATTGTTCCATTACTAGAATTATTAGCGCTATTTATTCTGTCTATCTTACATCTCCTTTGCTCATATAAAACAATCCCCTACCGAAGTTTTCTTAACATACTACAGTATTCGGTTCTTCAAAAAGGGCATATTTTGACAGGGTCCACAACGTGCAAGTGGATTTGCAAGCGTTAATAGGTTACGGCAACCATTTAATATCAGACGAGATGTATGCGTTGTTAATAAATTAACCCTCTCGTTCAAGATTCGCAGAATGACCGGCCAAAATGGAGAGATTCAGATTGTTTTTTTTTTTCAAATATTAATTTTGATTCTTTTTGTACAACCTCAAACTTTTTTTACCATTTTTATTCAATTGACTGTTCAATCGTAATCAATTCTGTTTCATAACGAAGAAAATGTGTCAATTTTCAACAACTATTCTAGATTTAAAATTGTTTCCGTTGATGTTGTTGTTTGTTATTAACATATTTTCTCCAGAAAAAAATTAGTCAGCAGTAAAAAGTTCGCAACCTTACAAACTACACAAAATATCATTTCGAGCCCCACAGAGCCCAGGCGCCTAAAATTTGCAACAAACATTTATCATAACGCGTCAGAATACGACCTAAATCGTGGAAGGTTGTCAAACAAAGTGACATAAACGGCACAAAGGACCCGCGATGGGACTTCATACTCCCCGAGCGATGAAGGGTTGAAGGGTTTATTTAATATCGGGTTATCGGCCGAGAGTGTCCGAAGGTTCCCGAATTAAAATACAATTATGTGTTTGTAACAATAATTTCGGACGTCCGTTTTCATTTGAGAGTTGATGAGGGCGCTTTTAATTATATTTTTATGCTGTTGTGTCAAAGTGGGATAATGGAGGGATGATGGAGGTATATCTACGTAAATTTATCAGCAATGTTTGAGCTCACAATTAACATACATTTATCTAGCTATAAAAATAACAAAGGTACCTATATTTTACTATAAGCTTTGCCCGCAGCTTCACTCGCGTGGTACTTAAATTTGAAATTCAATCATGATTCGAGACGTTATTATTGTTTTTCTCGGAAAAAGTATCTGTGCTGTTGACCGTTAAAGAGTTTTTTTATCTGGAGCTAATTCTGGATGTCGATTTATGTCATGCTTACCATAAAAATGCATTGTCATCGGAACGGAACCAACATGTAAAAATTCAACTCCGTAGGTTACGATGATGTGGTTCTAATTCAGCTTGCAAGATTCCATTCGAACAAACATAGTTACATATGAGTAGGTACATACATCATCCTCCTAGCCTTATTATTCCCAAACTTTGTTGGGGCCGGCTTCTAATCTATAAATATAAATATCAGTTTTCTACGGAGCGGCTGCCTATCTGACCCCCGCAACTCAAAGGAATACAATATTCTAAGGTTAGATTAATTGTCAGAACTTTATGAGGGCATTGACTCCCTATATAGACTGTTAAAGATCTTCATGACAACGGGGGCCAACGGCTTAACGTGCTTTCCGAGGCACGGAGCAGGTGATAATTAATTTATAATACGCATATAACTTACGAAAAGTCAGAGGTGCGCACCTTGGATTCGAACTTGAGATCTTTGACTTGGCAGTCCAACGATCATACCACTAGGCTATGAATACATACATTGCAAGTTAAATAAAAGCTTTTAATAAAAATAAGAGCAATTCTCTGTCCAATACCACTAACTAATAATAATCCTTGTAACTTTCCCTCATTATTGGTTTTAAACGGAGTATTCGAAGAATTATAGCCCGTACCGCGGTACTGGGAGCCCGGGATTATAAAAATGGCCAATTAGTGTAGAATTGTAGAAATACACTCATTTTCCAAAATGGTTTATAACACACGTATTACGTACGTATAATAAGTAGTGTGATGGATTGACTAGGAAAGTCTTTAGTTCGAACTTAAAGCAACAAATGTCAGGGGAGACTGATTTTTGTTAATCTCGTAGGTTTTTAAAAATAAATTATTACTTTTCAGGTTTCCGCTCCGTTTTAGATACGTACCTACTGAAGCGGACCTATAGGACTCGATTATAAGCCTTACTCAATACTCGATACGCCTTCTTTGTATCCGTCCGTCAGTCCCAGGGCTGGTTTTGGAACCGTAAAAGATAGACAATGAAATGTTTATAAAGTGTGTACTACTATGACTGTTATGAGCACAAATTAAAAAAAAATAGAGGCGGTATACAAGAAATCTTTTCTGATACGGAATCCTTTTGTGCATACGACCCGTCTAATGATAAACGATACCGTCACTTACAGACGCTTGCAACACCAGAGGCATAATTTGCGGGTTGCCAACCCTGTGTGTGATTATAAAAAGGGGAAACAAATTATGAAAGGGGGAGAACAGATTATGGAAGGGGGAGAAGTTGGGCATATGGTAAGTTGGCATTTTCTGTTGTTGTGGGCTCAATCATCATATAATTCACTTCCTCCTTCATTCAACGGTTGCCATGAAAATAATTTCCAATCAATTTAAAGAGATTTCTCTTAATAAATGTTAAAACCAATATAATCGTATCGCATTGAAAACTGATATTCAGCTGCATCGGCTTAGATTAGAAGTGGACCTCAACACGTTCGGGAATATTAACGCTTAGAGGATATCAATTGGAATTGAAACGTTCGAGTTTCTAGTCGGATTCTCGCTTAGCATTAATATTTTAATGGTCACTTTTCGTTAAAATTTCTTAGAATATAGATGAAAATGTGCATTGTTTAAATTTATGCAGCTAAGAATGAGTTATAGCCTAGTAATATGAATACTAAACTTCCAAGCCTAAGTATAATTATTTAATAAGAAAATTTGAAAAAACAACTGATACGGATGGGATGTTGATGAGTTGTTTTTTCAAATTTTCTTATTAAATAATTATATTTAATAAGCTATCATGTGCTATAACATGTAAAAAAATTCACAAAAAATTCCAAGCCTAAGGTTTCATTATGGTAGTAGAGTCATCTCGGTTTCAGAACAAAGGACCTCGCTCGACCTGGTAGACCCACTTATTATAATATCGGCGTTAAATAACTATTTTAAATTTAAATATTAATTATATTAAGTAAAATCGGACGACACCACTGGCTAGTTAAGCTATTCTACTTTTGGAGTAGATTCGATTCCCGCACGGAACAAGTATTTGTGCCACAGAATATTATTTCGGTCTGAGCGTGCATTGTGAAATCTATGTCTGTAAATTTAGCAAACGATACAGGGGAAAAAATCTTAGTGTGGGACAAAGTTTCATTTTTTACCTCACCGTACCTTTTTCTGCATTCAAAGTTTCTCTTAAGAATAAAAGGTTTAAGCACACAATAGTCCTATCCTAAGTATATACTTTAAGTAGTAAGTATAATATCAAAAACACGATGGCTATAACTTTTCTAGATTCCACAAACTAGGGGACGTATTTGTGCAAAGGCTGGATCGCTTTATCGGAAACTCGGACGACGCTTAAGCTTGTTTTTCTCATGCTCCAAGCAAAGTTCTTTGTGTACCAACCGTTTGTAATACCGTTTAAAATTCGTACTAAAATATTATACGTTTAGTTCAGTATTTTGTAATCGATCGAATTTTGTGGGTTTGTTAATCGTTAAGATAAAGTATAAATCAAGGCTGTGTGCCATGTGGTTTCCGGTCTAAGAATAGAACCACCCTTACTCGTCCCGCGGGTGTCGTAAGAAAGAATTCGTAGGAATCGTAGGATCGTAGGAAAGATTTTGTATAACAGCAATCATCTGCTACTGCGATCATCAACTCGCTTGCCCACAATTTGCTGTGCTGTGGATACAATTTGGTCAGGAAGAAATAATTGACATTGAAAATTCGCAATTTTTATGTATTTCTAATTAATTTGGACTTTGCTGTCAATGATAGTCTACAGGCCTAGGCGGCACATAACTTCAGAAAAGTCTGAGGTGTGTAACTTTGGTTCGAACCTGAAAACTTATCAGTCTACGATAGTACTACTAGGCTATTACTGTTTCATGTTCGATTTTACACTTTGAACATCATTTACTAGGCTAATAATGCTGTCAATCACATACAGCTAATGGTTTTGACTTCAAATATTAAATTGTACATTGAACTGACATGCAGATACAAATATTTCAGTAGTGAATTCCCATTGTGGTGCTAAAAGCTCTCAATATTTTGCTCTGTTCAATTTATCTCTATACCATATTGTTAAACGTGAAAAGCCTCTATTTTATAAACCTATACAACCTCTATTTTGTAAACCAATTTCAAACAGTTTGCACAAAACGATAACATAGTAAAACTATTAAAAAAAACAAACAGATATAAATATTTAAAAAAAACCGGCCAAGTGCGAGTCGGAATCGTGCACGAAGGGTTCCGTAACATTATCTATACAACATTAGACACTCAAACGTCTACCTGTTGCCGTTATTAATATCGAGCAAAAAACGGCAAAAAAAATCACGTATGTTGTATGGGAGCCTCACATAAATATTAATTTTATAGCGGCAATATGTAAATCATCTGTGAAAATTTCAACTGTCTAGCTATCACGGTTCATGAGATACAGCCTGGTGACAGAAAGACAGACGGTCAGCTAGCGGAGTTTTAGTAATAGGGTCCCGTTTTTCTCCTTTGGGTATGGAACCCTTAAAAAAGAGCTCAATTTTAATAATGGGCTTACATTTTTGACATTGATTACTATCACACCTAATGAAAACATCAAATCTCAAACATTAATCCCATTGAGTGACATTCAATTAAGACTTCTTTTCACCCGCAAAAATTTAATCTTGATTATAACTTTTCACATTTTCTTTTGAAAAATATCTGTCTAATATTATTGTAGATTTTTTATATCTAGGTATTACTGAGCGCACACGAAATCACGAAGCATATTATATGTTCACATATTTCGCATATTCAGATACATCGAACTATGTTAACCACATTGCCACAACCGATCAATTTACCACTCAACAAAAATTGTTGCAAAAATAAAAAATTAAGTTCGAAATTTTTTTGACTGAAAAATTTGAAAAAAAATTGACAGAAAAAACGAGCGGAGTTTAAACCCACGACCTTTAGAGTAAAGCTATCGCTCTGCTACTAAGCTATTCGTAACCTCACCCGTATTAAAGTGCCTCTTTGCGCTAATCTGCTATCTCCCTTAGGCGCCTTAACGAAATTCTCTTTTACATGTAACCATCTCAGTAGTAAAAACTTTGAATTGGATTCCAAAGACATTTTTCAGTACTTAGTCGCTTTTCCTAATAAACAATAGACATTTAAACTGGTACGAGATAAAACAACGAAGATAGTGGTTCGGAGTCATTTATCAAGCGGCACGGAGTGACGTCAAAGCGACGACCAGTGACGTAGCAGTACAACACAAATTGATTTCATTTTTGTTGCGAGTTTTTTTGTTTAAGTATTTGTGTTCAAAGTGATTAAATTTGTTTGAATTTGAAATCGACTTTTTGGGATAACCTATTAAATCTCTAAGTGTCAGGAATTAGTGCTACTTCTTCTGGGCATCGTATTAAACAAATCTGAATCTATAGAAATATTTTTAATTATTTAACAACGCCGTGATGACCAAACAAAGACCAGTGACGTGCCAGTACACACGGTAACATTTCCAGCTGTACATTTCCAGTATAAACTGACATCTTGTTGTACGAAGAGCCTATGTACCTATAGCTTGATTTGTTGCCGTGTGTACAACTAAAATAGATTTAATTTTTGTTGCGACGCAGTAGATGATTGAGTTTAACTTTCAGTACTGGCTTAAATGATATAAATCACAACACGCAATCACCACTTATTCTGAAATAGAAGATATCCTATCTAGATGCACTATCTAGCTGTGTTATTTAGTTATGCGTGGCGCTATACTTTTCTCAGCTAGTGGTAACTATCGGTAGTGTTTAGTTTAATTTCGTAATAATTCCTACTGAAACCATATTAAAGTGGAAACATCCTTTAACAATTTTTTTTTAGTTTTCAAAAAAACGTATGTGCAGTTGTCATGATGGACCTTTTAATGTACGAGGAGTTATGTAGCCTATGTAAGTCACCCGGACTCTCCAGTATTTAGGTAGGTATATCTCTTGACGTAGATAGAATCAAAGCTAATATATTTTTCATACGCGCCTCCATTATCTAGCCAAAGGCTGTTAATATCTATGGTACTCACATCTCTTCCATTGAGCAGCCACGTCAGGTTAGCCGGGGGGTCGGCTGGTGGTGACGAGCATTGTGCCCTTAGGGAGTCCCCTGAGGCATACCATCCCTTCTCAGCCTTTATTGTCGGCTTATCTGGAGGTAGTTCTGTGGACAAGAAAATTGAGATTTAGGTAATTGTTAATAGAATAGAATAACTGAAAGAGAACTTTGCAGCACGAGTTATATTATGAATTGCTCAGTTGTTAGAGCAGCTAGTACATTTAGCACAGAGTCATAAGTTGTAGTTTAAAAAAAATGTTTTTTTTTCAGTTTTGTTATTTAAAATCTAATTATTATCGAATTAAACCTTAAATTTAAAAACAAACATGATTAAAAAAATTGTGGCTTATGAACTGACGACTACCGCTGCCCACAGCTTTATTTTTTGTAATAAAAAAAACAATTTTTGCCTCGAAGCCTCCAATTATAAAGATCCACAATTATTATAAGTAGGATGAAATACAGTAGACCCTCAGGGAATTATTTAGATGGTCAGCACTGAATGTGACAGGAATACTCGTATTTTTTCGGAGAAACTTTATGAAATTAGGTAATTTTGAGATTAGTTCGTTAAGAGATTAGCAAGGTTCAGTTATCTTTATGTGATTACTGCGGTCTAATTCGATTGCGATAATAAGACAACGAATGTGTTTATTTAGTTAATCTTGTAATATAATTAAGGTTAGGATTATTTTTCTAATAAAACTGCTTCATGCAACTGAACATGTAACTTTATGTTTCTTAGCGAAAACTTTTCGTTTTATTCTAAGGTAATACCTATATTTTTAAGCTTAAACGACACCCACACACTTGCGAAACAATCCCTACAAATAAGCCCCAAGTAAGATAAATAAATAAACTCTAAACAAAACAACAGTACATTTATATCTTAAACGAAAATCCACAGCGATTGTTGTTTTTCTCAAAGTATAAGACCTAAATCTACCCATTTGGTACATAATCTGCCGTCTCATACAGCAATTAGGTCCAAACTTGTGAAGTAAATCTACAAACAAACGTGCTCTCAGCTAAGGTCGAAGTATTAGCGACGTGTGCCTGTACCCGAAAGTGTTATGAGTGTTGCGTTGCGTGTTGCATTACACAGTGTTGTAAACCTGTTTATTAAAACCTATATGTTTTTTTTTGTATAATAGCCGGTAATGACGGATTATGAGAGTGAGGGAATAGAGAGTGTACCTGTGGATATTGGCCACTGTGACCGAAATTCGGTCAGAAGGGCATTATTATTATAACCTTTACAGCAGTGGCGATGGCTTGATACTTACTTACTTACTTCTCATCTAAAAATTACACAGTAATGCAATACTAGTCGTATGTTCCTCAAAGGCATTCACTAAGAGAAGATTTTGAAGAATCTAGTGGGAAATAAGTAAATTTCATTCTACGCAGAAGAGTCCTCGCGTTTGCTTGAATTCTCCTCTGGATGTTACATTAGTACCTATATGATATTACGATACTATCAATCTAAAACTAACGTGCTTGCACCGAATGCTTTGTGCCCAAACATAGCTAAGTCGCGTCGCACGAATTAATATAATATTATATTAATAATTTTACACCCATTTCATAAAGGTTTTTGATGGTATTCTGAGTCTTACAACTTATGCCATGGTATCCTGTAAACTTTGCCTCTCTTCTGAATTCAAATGACATCATAAATTCTATCATAAAACATTATCTTGCTGCCATTAAAATTAAGCAAAACCTTTTCAAATTACTTAACAATATTTCGCCCAAATTTAAGTACCGCGATACCTGGATAAGATAGGCCACACGGTAATTGGAATTCATTAACTTAGATTCAAATGTAACAGCTGCTATAAAGTGTTAATTTACTTATAAAATTAATATACGTATTTTGTAATGTTTAAGCTAGCTTTACAGATAAACGTAAAATCCAGATCGATATAAATATCTATGGATCACACATAATTTATATATATCGTCTCGTATAGGCACGAAAGTCTTGATACTTAGCATGGCGACCAATCGCTTAGCCACTAAGCAAAAATGTGGGTAAAAATATAATTTATAATAATAATAGATTGCATTAGCAGCTTGTTTTTACTATCTCTATTCATTTATTTAAGAGCATCTTGTCGATGCATCTTCTTCCAGCTCTCCCTATTATATCAAGAGCCAATTCCCTGACCTTCTTATACGTCTCGACTTTTACTTTCTCTTTGATCTGCGCTACATAACTTTGTCTTGACCTACCTCTGCCTCTCTTTCCATTGACTTTTCCTTCTATAATATTATTTATAAATGTGTCGTGGCGTATAAGGTGGCCTACAAAATTCGTTTCTACCAAATAATTTATTTTTAGGTGAAGGCTTCTTCTGTCAGAAGCCTCGTTGTGATACTAAAAGTGCTAATAAGTTCATAAAAAATTAAAACGTCATTTGGCAGAAAATCTATTTTTTTTTATTTGAGCAAATCAAATCGAATTATTCTTTGCCTTCTCCACTTAATTCTGGGAGTGGCAGAGTTGTTGAATATACCGCTCGAGCGCCTCGATTTATTTGATTTGATGAAGAGTGACGTTTTAAACTTCCATAATCATTATACGAAGACGAAAGTAAACCTCAATGAGTTTATCATGTCTTCAATTAACATCTAAGATAAGAAAAACCAACCTGTAACAGTAACAAGGCCTCTTCACACAGAGAAGGATCAAGCTTCCTCACCTCTGCGGTTATAATAAGCGTCACAGTTGTTACATCATCAACATATTATTTGAAATAAGTCCCCTCACGTACTCGCATAGACCCCTCCGTCTAAGATGATTGCTTATGGCGTATAAGGAAAACCAACTGGGGTCCCTAAAAGCAAGCCCGTGATGTTTCAAAAACAAAGATAAAAGAATAAAACATTGAATACTTTTGAGATTTTCACGGGGATAACAATGGGATATTATTATGGGAATTACTTTTTTTTTGTATAGGAATTCTTAAAAAAGACCAGTTTTATGAGTGTCTAGATAGATAGATAGATCCATCCTCCTTTCTTATCATATGGTTAATGAACAACCTGGTGTCAGAGACAAATCGCCAGTAGGCCTCTGACATGACTTTATTACACACCATTGAAAAATATCTCAGGTGTGCTGGTTTCATCAATATGTTTTCCTTCACCGTTTTAGCAACTGATAATGAATTATTTATAATACGCACATAACTTACGAAAAGTCAGAGGTGCGCGCCTTGGGATCGAACTCGAGACCACTGACTTGTCAGTCGACAGTCATACCACTAGGCTATCAGTGCTTATGTATATATTATAGATAGATAGATTATACTTTTAGTCAAAGTCTTATCGCTTATAGCAATTTCTTCTAGACAACCAGTAGGAATGAAATTGGTAAAACAGGCGCTTATCTTGCTAAAACGCTCATTGAAGATATAAAATTACTGTATATGGATATGAAAAAATCATAATATATAAAAATACCTAAAACGAGTAATTTCGAGTAAGACAGCGGTTTAGCGAGACAGGCGCTTTAACCGGTACGTATATATATAAACCCACTGTCTTAGATTTTTATGACGTCGACGGCTTTCTATGCCTTTCGAAGCAAATGATATAATATGCATTTATGTATATATCACTGCTTTAAGAACTCAAGTTATGGAGCAACATCTGTAGCCGTACTAAAATGGTAGTGATTAATAATGATGACCTCAAACAAAACGAAATCAATCCACCCAAATGGACTTCGCATATTGCAAACGAAAAATATTAAGGAAAAAGATTCATTCAGAATTCCTTGAATGTAAAAACTCCTTTGATGTTTGAAGAAAATTTTGATTTTTGTTGTAAAAATCTTTAGAGTAATCGTCGATCCGCTCTCTCAAGAATTCAATTAGATTTTGCGAAGTTTCCAATCAAGGGCCTGTTGTTCAACGTCTTTTAGTGTCACTTGCAGATTTTGATGTTTCACGATGAAAAATAAATAACTTTAGCCGATGAGAGTGGTTTTAAGTCTGTGGTGAAGTATGATAAATATTTGAGTTGTTTTAAAGTATAGAATTAGGCAGTAAGGCCCTGATAATACCCCACTTAAATGTATAGCTGTGATAGATTGACAGCTAGATCTGTGGATAAATTTTAATTAAAACTGAAAATCAAAATAAACACTCAAACATTATTTAATGTAATTGATTTAAGAACTATTAAAATGTCTTAATATAATAAGTTTTAAATTAATTTTAATTGGCTTAGAACTATTAAAATGTCTTAATATAATAAGTTTTAAATTAATTTAAATTGTCTTTAACCTTTTTATATTATATGAGGCGAAACTTTTGCCCTGTAGTGGGACAGTAAACAAGTTTATTTATTATTATTTTTTTAAAATCCTACTTATAGCTCAGACATTTTTAATAATGACTATAAATTCTTTTTCATAGCAGAGTAGAGTACCTATATCAGAAAATACCTAAAAGGATTAGTTACTTTTGAATCCTAAAATGTAATAATTAATGTTATTTTCTGGAAATTTCAACTCGTCTAGACTCAGATTAAGTTGAAAATCTATAAATCTTATTATCAAAGTTGGGATCAGATTGTAACTAACAACAGATGTTTTAGGTACAGAATGAATGTTCAGAAAATACAATTATGTAGCTCTTACTAATATCTCAAGGCTGAGTCTAATAATTTAGGTGCAAATAGATTGCAAAGGTTAGATACATAATATATTTTTGTGTCAAAGCTTAACACAATATGATTACTATACTTAAACTATACTTATTTCATTTAAAGTTTATTTATTTATTTTATTTATAGACTCACGCCTGTATTCCCCAGAGGGGGTAGGCAGAGGTGTGCAGTACACCCACGTTTCGCCGGTTATTTTATAAGTCCCATGTAATAGGGGGCGAGTTAAAAGTTAAAAGTCTATATTCTTCAGAAACTTTAATTTTTAATTTTATATATATATATTATGTAAATATGAATTTATTCTGTGTCTCAGTAGGTGCCCTCAAAACATTTATTAGTTTTCAGTTGTACGAAATATAATACCTGTATTTTCACATATCAGTTGATTTGAAATTTAATTCCTTTGAGTCTCATTTCTAGGGATTTAGAGGTTATAATATTGAATATGCCTTTACTAGTTATATGAAATACAAAGGTAAAGTTTATAAGTGAATATGAATGTGGTTTGTATTGACGAGAAACTTTGTCATTGTAAAGTATATCATGTCTTTGAAGTCAGAAGGTCGTAATTCCACCATCGAAATAATTTAAAGATTAATTAGAAATCAGACAAAGCTTCATGTATTCTTCACCTTCACATTTAGCAAACAGTAGAGGACATTAGGACATTTATAAGTAATCATCGATACTAAAATAAAATTAAAAATGGTGGAGTGCGAGCAAACGCTGAAAAAAATACGTTTCTTGATTTTTATTTTTATTTATTATTTATTGTTATAGCTGTAGCCATTAATGTGACAATTCAAATACTTACATTTATTGTTCAAATGATACATCCCTGGGATAGACGGATAAAAAGCATCTGTCCTTAACGTAGTACTTGATTTTTTTTGGGACGGGGCAAAAACTAAAAAATGCTGCCCCTGCCCACTAATATTTTTGCCTTTATCGTCATCTACATTTCAGTCATAAGACGTTTACTGTTGGCATAGGTCTCCCGCAAAGAACACTACAGCTGAGTACAATTTAAGTAGTAAATAAATAGCGAATAAATGATTTTTTCTCTTTCTTTCTTTCGTTCTTAGTGAATTTTCCAAGATTTTAATTTGCCGCCTTCTGAATATGTTGCCCGTGACCAGGGGCGGGACTACCATATAAGCCGAAAAGCCTGGCATGCCCTAGAAAATAACCAACAAAAGTATCACGTCATAATAAATTACGTATCATTATATGAATAATATGACATTTTAAATCTCGCGCCACTTTTCAATTAATTATGCAGAGTGCGCGATCTCGTTTAAACTTTAAATCTATGGAAAGTGTTCCGTGCGTGGCACGGAACGTATCGCACGTTTTGACAATCCCTTCAATCGCTTCACTCACTGTCATTTTGCCTACACGGTTAAAGGTACGGTGCGCAGCCTGCTATATTGCTCTCGCTCGCACTTGTTAAATGTAAATGAGGGATGTGGTGGATTTTTTCTTGAATGTAAGTGCATTGGAATCATAGATGTCATTTGAGTACTAAAATCATGAAATGTACCGACAAAATAAGCCTGGATTAGCTGCTTTTTTTAAATGTTTGTTGCGTGCGGTGACGTTTATGTTTAAATGTATGAATGAAGTATACAATGTAAATAAACAAGATTTTTAGTTTGCGCGGAATACTGAATGGAGTGCTTTTTTTAATAATTTGACTTTGTTGTTTAGAGAAATTGTAATGGTTATAATAGTAGTGCAGTATGATGTGTATAGTGGAAATACAATCTTGAAAAGCGTTTAATAGTTGAGTTTGTTTAAGTTAATATTCATTACATATAAATAATGAATTTCAATTGGCGTAAAACGACGCTTTATAAGTATGTGCAAGTTTTATTAGATCGCAGAAAGGTAAATACTTTGAATTTTGCTAAAAAGAAATTTGTGGATTGTCGGTTGTTCTCATTTGAACAAATTATTTTGTTGGTGTTGCATTTTTATCGAGAATGACAAGAAAATACTTCAGACTAGTTGCCATAAAACGACACCACACAGGCATCTCAATATGTAAAAAAATTTAGCCGCTCTTATTACTTTTTCCAATTCTCGTTAGTTATGTATGTGATAGGATCTCAAAGAAGGTATGTACCTATAATGTTTACGTTGACCATAACATTGCATTGTAGTAATAGTATGATAATTCAAACATACTTAAAATCAAGTCAAATGCAACAACATCTATTTAAGGTAATTTTTATCAAAGAAATTGTAGTTAATAATTCCTATAGAATATCGATGAGAGATGGAGTGGAGTGGAGTGGAACCTTACTGGGTGCCAGGTGGTATTAAATTTCTGCATAATTTCAAGAGATGGCGCTTTTTACAAATTATTTACTTTTCAGTGCTTTTTTACTTTGGTTGTGTTTTTTAATACTTCATTCATAAGTACCTAAACCTTGAAAAAAATGATGGGCATGCCTTGCTATTTGGGCCTAGGCACGCCACTGCCCGTGACACGGTCTCCGGCTTGACCCCTTAGATCCCCTTAGATCCGGAGCTGTTTAGTAATAGGGTCCCGTTTGGTACCCTTTAAGTACTGAAACCTAAATGAAACCGACTTCTGACTATCTCCTCTGGAATTGAGACTAAAAATGTTCTAAAAGAATACAAAAACCTAAAATACATTCAAGTTTTTCAATCTACGCCGTCTCGGCATAATATTTGCCTTGACTCCCTGGCGATGGTCTCGTTAGCTTAGCTTTCCACTCGTGTCGAGTATTGACTTTGCCAGTTCGTTGGCTTCAAGAGGCAATGTTTTACTTTTTGCGGAGTATGACGGGTGATGCGGAACGAAGCTACCTTATTTTTTGTGTGCGACCAAATTTGGTAAAGGGCTCGTTCGTTATAGCTGTGGTGTTTCGCAAATTATTTGACTTGATGTAGAATTTGAAACCAATTTTTCAATTGTAACTTAATTTTTGGCGCAGTGGTAGGCGCATGTGCGCAAGCATGTGTGTGATTGATAGATAATACCACACTGCATTGTGGCCTTGTGGGTCACATTATGTGACAGATCGGGAGATAATATTTTTATTTAAAGCCTAGAGTGTGGCAACTGTAAAAAAATCAATTTATTTTCCCGCAACGTTCTAGCAAGTGATAATTAATTTCTTATAACTACGCAGATGAGTTCGATAAATCAGAGGTGCGTTCCTGGGTTTCCTTTGACTTGACAAGCCAACGGTCATACCTACCACTGGGCTGTCTTGTTTAATATAGTTCTAAACAATTGAATGTCGAATCAAATCATCACTGCGACATATTTTCTTACACATTATTTTTTTAATTCAATATTTCGTTCGTAGCTTTAAAACAGGTTTCATAATCTATTTAATCCTAGATAAGTGTACATAAAACACTAATGTCTTTACAACTTTTTAATGACATTAAATCCATGTTATCTTAGTTGTTTACTGGATCATAACGAGACCAATTAAAACTTCCATAGTTATTTAAATCTTCAAAATAATGCACATTTTGTGAACAAGTTAAAAAGACCCAGAGGGATTGACGACGCGGACCCTTTTAATTGCGAAAAATTTCACACCCATAGGGACCAATTTGTGTCAGCATAAATTAGATTTTAAAAATATTTATAAAATGGGGCTCCAACACCGCTACGTGAAGAACTCATGAATAAGGCTGCTTTCCACTAGCGGTGTGAAAAAATCCACCAATGAGATTTCTTCATGAAATTATTTGAGTTTAGCTGTTTAGTATGAGATCACGTCGTCCAAATTTTTTTTTCAATCTATTAAACTTTAGTGCCGTGTGGTTTCTGGCCTAAGAATAGAACCACCTCAACTCGTCCAACGGGTGTCGTCAGAAGCGACAAAAGGAAAGATCTGGAGGATGGGCAGCAGCATCTTTGTGTCAGCGATCATCTGCTACTGCGATCGCCAACCCGCTTGCTCAGCGTGGCGATTATGGGCTAATACCTCCATTCTCCAATGACCACATAATAGTGGCGCGCATTGAAAGAGGCCTATGTTCAGCACTGGACATACAAGCTGATGATGATAATGATGATGAAATAAACTTTAGTGATCGGGCCAATCACAAGGACAATCATTACGTTACAAATCGAGCGTTAAAAATATATGAAAACAAAATGTATAACGTGCAAGTACCTCTATTAACTTGATTGTTAGAATCAATAATCCCAGAAAAATATAAATGTATTCCAAATTCAAAATAAAACAACAAAATGACATATCAAGCAAGGTACACTCGCGCACATTGTTCACGACTCTCGACAAGGGTATTCGCGTACAGACAAACGAAAACAATCCAAAATAATACCAGCATTACGATCTGCTACACACTCGAAACATGTAAAAAAGGTTCCTTTAAGAAAACAAATTCACCCGGATGCAAGGACTTACAATGAATGTATTATGTAAGAGGTAACCGGGTAGATGTCGGATTGGGTAAAAATGGTTTATAGATACGGCGAAAATCCTCAATGTCTTAGATGTAAAAATATTGGTTTACGATCGCGAGTACGTTCCGTTTTATTTTTGTATTTACGTTGTACAGTCACGAGAAAAAATCATATTTTTTTTAACTTCAAAAATCTTCTTTTTTAGGTGATCTTAGAATTCTTCTGTGTATTTTTTTCGTCTTTGTTCGGGCATAACTCTTCTGGATGATATTTTTTATTAAAAACGATTTCATCCGAAATAGTCTCATTTAAATACTGTGAACATCTGATTCGGAAATAGACAAAAGAACTCCTAAAACATATTGTAGCAGAAATCGCGTAACGTAACGTCTCTCGGTTTCATTTATTTGTTAAAATGTTATAACAAATCAATTTACCTATGTATTGTACTCCCTTCATTGTAGACTTCACTCTTCACTCAGATCTTGACACACGTTTTTACAAATAGTTATATCTATATCTTTATTTTTTGTAAACGCATATATTATTAAAAATGTAAAATATTGCATTTATGGTAGTAATTTAGGTTGTTAAATTTTCATTATGAGAAAATCATTTGAATTCCGCTTTAAGAAAGTACCTACATAATGTTTTGCTCGTGACTGTAACAGGTATGTAGCGTTACTGGGGAGCATAACATGAGACTTATCTTCCTGATATTATGTCTGATAATGTTCTTATGAAAAGTTCTTTATTGGGTACTTATATGATATATTGGGATCCAAATTAGCTATTGAACTACCTTTGTCTTATAAAAAAGTAGTTTATTACTTTGAGTACCGCGTTCGTGAAATATATTTTTTTTACTGAGGAAAATTTTATTATGCTAGTTTGTTTATGGCACGGGACCTCAATATGTAGGATTGCGGATAGTATTTTTGTTTAACTAGCCAGTACTGTGTCAAGGTACAATTACACCACTCCTCCCGGCCACAAAAAAGGGTACAATCACACCCAATCGTCTTTGGCCAACATTGTCCGATACACCTGACAATATGTACAGCCGTGTAGTCAGCCGACGATGTCCGAACATACTTACTTTTGGGCCGATAACGCACGATGATGGATTAGGCTATGGGTAAATGTTGGCACATACATTCAGTTTCACAAAAGTATTTTTTTAAATATTTTTATTAGAATCTTCTAAATAATTTAAATACCTATTCCAAAAATTACTAAGTCAAAAGGATTATAACATTCTCTATAAAACACGTTTTTCGTAATGAAAAAGACCGTATTATAACTGTAATAAGGACCAAAATAATCTCACAAGACCAGAATTGTTCTTTAATTTTAGATTCCATTTTATTTCATTAAGTTACATTATTACATAGTTTTTTTGTAAACATGAACAACTTATGTTAATCAACCATCAGTGCTGACCGTACTCCTATTAAGTCAAAATGCCTCTTAAAATCAGCATCAAAATAAAATCCATTAAAGTTAAGGATATTCGTCGCATGATCCCAACATCACTTCCATTTTGCGAGGGTCCTATCAGGTAAGGTCCCACGTCCACTCGTGGCCGCAAATATCTTCCATATTTCACACTCATATTCGTGGTTTGAAATTCAAATAGAAAACCTGTTTATATTAGCCTTGGTAATAGACAGGTTTGTAATGTTTAATTTCAGAAAAAGTGGAATTAGAATATTTAAATAAGGGAAAAACCGTAGACTGAGAAAAACACATTATATTGTTATTCTGTGGTTGCTTTTTAGTCTGTTCTAACTAAATACGTTGCTGTTTTTATTTACTGATCTCAATTCAAATTTTGTCATGCTTTTTGAAGCTTTAAATGATCATAGTTTTTAACACTTTTTTTTTATTAGAACCTTACAATATTTATACTTTTCAAGTTATCATAATAAATAAATGTGCTCCTGACCGAATTTCGGTCACAGTGGCCCATTTCAACGGAGATTAGCCAACTACGCAGGAGAATTATAGTGCACAACTGTGTGCACAGGTGCACTCTCTATTCCCTCACTTTCTGACACGGAGAGAAATCAGGTACAAGGCCAACGGCTTTACGTGCTTTCTGAGGCACGGAGTAAATGATAATTAATTAATTTATAATAGGTATATAACTTACGAAAAGTCAGAGGTTCGAACCTGAGACATATACCATTAGGCTATCACGACTTCAACTTTTCAAGTCATCATAATAATTGTTAATTGATCCCATGGTCCTTGTCCGCCACGACAGAAAATACCACTTCATTATTCAGTATCACCGTAAAAATTTAATTTGAATTGCCAAAAGTCTCCGCACAAAAGTCAAGTTGTTGATGAAAATAAGACGTTTGCCTTAAAATCCACTTTATTACCATATAATGAGCCACTCAGTTTTTCATAGCTAGCAATTTAACGAGCAAAGCTGAATACTTATTTTGCAGCAATTCATTTATTCTTATATATTTAAATTAAGTCGACTTATTCTGTTATTCATTACTTTAGAGGCTGAAGGTTTTTAAGTGTGAATTGTTAATGATAATTCTATTAACTGTTAAAGACATTAGTGATGAACTATTATTTAATTTAGATACTTTTTTGGTAACTATATTTATTATAATTAGGTACACTAAACTTATAAATATTTTAATAAGAAAAGCTTAGCGGTTAGAGCGTCGGCACGGCACGCCAAAGATCGTGGGTTCGAATCCTATCCGTATCAGTTGGTTTTAAAATTTCTTATTAAAATATTTATATTTAATAAGCTAATATGTGCTAAAACATGTAAAAATTTGACAAAAAAAAATATTTAAAAAAAAACACTAAACTTTTCTAGAAAAAAATTAAACCTAACTTTCATCCAATTATGATGAGTCTAAAAGTATTGACGTCATAATCCGGAGTAACTGAATGGAAATAATAAATCTACTATTAAGTTAAAACTAAGCTAACCTAAACCTTATCTAAAATCCATAAATCGAGTTAACAAAAACGCCGACAGAACTAGGAACAAAAACATTGGGAGGCCACTAATACCCAAAAGAGATACATTATTCTGCCTCTGCTTATTTGGCAATAATACGTAGTTCATCCGTTTTACTCAGACCTTCAGTGACATATGTCCTTCGTTTAGAAGACACTAAGTCGAGTTGATAAGTGGGCACTGTTCTTTAGTTACGGGTTGCTAAGGACCAAAATTTGGGGAGAAGGACCAGGTTTTTGTTTGGGCTACTTATTCGTCTCATTTTTGTACGCATTTACTGGAAATAATGAGATTATCATTTGCTTGTTGTGTTGTGATTAGTAAAAAGTATTTCAAATATATTCGGAAACAAATAGTTACACATAAACATACTTAGGAAATGTTGTGAGAAAGGTTTTAAGTATGAATAATGTGATATGCTGTACTATCTGTTATGCTATGACGTTGCTGTGGATGCGTTTGATATCCACCAATCCTATTCATTGGTGCAAATAGCTTAGCACTGGTGGAAACGTATTCAACTAAGATTATTATGTTTTATATGAAACGATGCGTGCTATGGATGCGTGCTATATAGATGCGTGTTATGGATGGTCGCGAGTGGTGTAACTACGTGTAGAGTAGACTACCTACAGTAGGCTGTGTTACTCGCGCAGCTACTTTACGCCGACGCATTTTTATAGCACATCTTCCTCACACCTCTATATAGCTTAGTATCAGTGGAAACAGTCAAATAATAATAATAATAATATTCGTTTATTGCGTCAAATATGGTAGATACAAAGTTGTTACAGTTATTTAGTTTCACATATTTGGCCGTTACACAGCATTCAACAATATAAATGTACTAGACGAACCATAAACAATGCAAAACAACAATCATCAACAAGACTAATCATTTATGTCTATACCTCAATGAACGTTCGAAATTATAAAATTTACAAGGATTCTTTTTTAAAAATTCCTCAATCGAATAAAAACATTCCTGCAACAACCACTTTCGCAATGCAATGCAAAATTTTTTATAAGGAAGAATGGTAGTTTTACAGCTTAGCTATTACATCCTCGCAGCATAACTAGCATAGCACATCTCTGGTGGAAACGCACCTTATTCCCGGTATCAAAATTGTCTTTCACGCTATCCATCTTATAGCTTTAAGTACTTTAATTCTAAAATCTTAATTTAAAAAAAAACTTAATTCACATCATTAATAATTATGCTTCGTATACTCTCCAGTAATGCATATAGATGGAAGGTTGGAATTGATTGAATGAGATTGATAAATTGAATGTTAAATATTGATTGATTGGAGCGGAGAGAATCTGTTAATTAATTGGATATCAGCTGTGGAACATACGAGGCTGAATATGCTTTTAAACATGTATTTTACGTTTTATGATAATTCAGCAAGCTTGCAGCAGAAAAAATATAATTGCGATTATTTATTTCTGGACTTATACAAGTAAAGAAAAGATTATAGGTACTATACATATCTATTTCTGTTTGTAAATTTTAAGATTTTATAAATTCATAGGTTCCTATTAGCATGGGTACAAATAACCAAAAAGCAGTTTTTAAAACTTTTTGTATGTCTGTGTTTCTATCTGTTAGGTATGTTCCGGGTAATCTTCGTACGGCTAGACTGATTTTGATGGAACTTTTACTCTCAGTAGCTGACTTTTTAAAGTAATTTAGGCTACTTTTACCTTCGAAAAGTTTCGAGTCAGTTTTATAAAAAGTATTAATAAGTTACAGCAGTTTGGTTTTAATTTTATTTCTCTTTATAATAAAGAGCATTCAAATGGTAAACCAAATTACAATTACATTTATACATCGCAAACAACTAAGGGTTTAAACCCTTAGGAATAAATCCAAAAACCCCTGTCCGTTACTAAATAATATAATCTAGTTCACAGGCCGCAAACAACCCTAGGTATTAGAAACTCATTTAATAAACCAGCAGTTTATCCCTCAGGAAACTATTATAAAATTAACTTGTAACTATCACTGACTGCTTCGTTGGTCTAGTGGTAGCAAGTGCGACTGCTGAGCTCGAGGGCCTGGGTTTGATACCCGAGTAAGGCAAAGTGTTATTGACTTTTTCCATTAGGAAATTTTCAGTAGTAACAGAGTCTAAAATTGTACCTGGTTAATGGCAGTAGACTCGCCCCCTATTACATACTTTTATAGGAACTTATAACATGGCCGGCGAAACGTGGGTGTACTGCATACACCTCTGCCTACCCCCTCTGGGGAATACAGGCGTCAGTCTATGTTATTTTCTTTTGAAACGGGAGTTTTTGAAACTGGATCGTTAGAGCGGTGAGCGAGGTCAGCTGTTGAGCTTTGTAAAGCTACTTTTGATATTATAAGCAAGAATTAATTGGGGCAGTTTAATTTTGAAACCACCTTTCACGTCATTTTTCGCTGAAATTATCGACGGACTAACTGGATTTGATTTTGATTGGCTTAATATTAATGTCCTTCAGACTGATTTTCAAATTTTCAATTTTCGACAGGACCGGAGAGAGATTAGGCGCAGGACCAAAAGCTTTACGTGCTTTCCGAGGTACCGAATATTATAATATTACAGAATACTTAAACGCCGTATGTTTTAACAAAATTCCAATTTTGAATATAAAACATTTGTTTTATGCAAAGACATTCAAATTATTCCTTTGAGTCTCTTTCGTTTTATAATTAAATTAAAACTTACTTATTAAGACTTCAATAGTTATAGCCTCTTTAACCTTGTTATTAAGAACTTGACTTGGAACCGACTCCAAATAGTCTTAAAGATATTTCAAGCTTTTTAGTTGTATGCCTTGCTAGTGAATGGTCATTCCACTAGGTTGCATCATTGCTCTGAATAGACCCACCAAACATATTCATAGGAATTCGATAACATACCTTTTATGTTTACACTAATTAGTCTGATAACATGTCTCTTTTTTTACCGAATTTCGAAAAGGAGGTGGTACTCAATTCAATGCGTATTTTTTATGTTTTTTTACACTATGATTTATAAGTACTCCGTATTCGTGGGCCGATTTAAGTAATACTGTTCTTGTATAAAAAGTGTCAGTGTCAAGTATCATGATTTATTATAAACCTCAGAGAGAGAAACAGAACGGAACTCCTCATCGCACGATAGCCAACCTCTCTTCACAACTAATTTTACTTTGTTTGTATGTGTTGTTGATAACCGACTTAAAAAAAAGTGGGATTTTACCTTTTTAAGTTAATGTTCCATATTAAATCGAAAAAAAAATTAGTCGGTTTTACTTTTTTGTTAAAAGTTTTCTTTATTGATTTAGCGGATTTTTTCAACATGATCACATAAATGACACCTCGGTATCATATAAGTGACCATGTTGAAAAAATCCACAAAATGTAGAGACATACTATTAAAACAAAATTGTTTCAATTGACCCCAGCCTGCCCTACCTACATAATGTCGTCACCAAACTGGACAAGTCAATATATTACTAGATTGTCGAAAATACAAGGGACTTTTTTGAGCTAAGGGATATAATGAAGGATCGGTTCACATTTCGAATATGTGACCTTAATTTAACAAAAAAATGGTAAAGAAAGCGTCACCTCAATCCATTTTTTTTACTTTTTTGTGTCAAAATTTGTGCCAAATGATCATTACTTTAATATTTTATGTCACTCTTAATGTATTAGGTAAAGGTATGTTACGAAAATATTTTTTAATTTTGAATATAGATTTCGAAGAGATATCGGAAATTTCTATGAAACATACGAATTATCCGAAATATTTTTTAGGCACTATACACACTATTCGTTAACTTTGACTTTGAGTTTGGGTCATTGTGGTGAGGAGATTAGTCAGCCTAGACTCTGCGTTACCGAGACTAGCTGCTTCAGGGGTGCGCCACGTGGAGGCTCTCTTCATGCAACCCCAAAGGTGTACCCAGCAGGACCTTAAGGAGGCGACGGACAGGGCTATTGAGGTTGCTACTTGTTGGTCGAGTAAAACTTGAGTAGGGTCTTGACTCGATAAGAAGAAGAAGAATTTGTTAACTTCGTTCATTACACTTGCTAGTGAACAAAGAACAGCCATCATAATCGGAATCGGTGAAACTGAATGAACTGGTAAACTCGGCTTTAGTCAACTTTAGCCAAGCGAGGTTCACATGGGGTTCTCTATATTACTTCGTAATTACGTATAAGTCGGTAAGGTATCCATAACAACCGTTGCCACGCCAGGATTGTTACGTGTGTCACTTGACTTTTTATATACCTATGTATTAGGCTTTGGTCAAAATTCAACGTTTTTATCCTTTTTTTTTGTCAATGGCTAATAAACAAAAAAAAAAAACAAGAAGAGAAAATGGTACTGAACAATTTTTATAAATACACTTTAGAATAAAAAAATCGTATTAGTTTTCATTCCTATTTACTTTTCCTTCACCGCTTAAACTAAAATCCAAATACGAATACTTCGTATTCGAATCTCACCTACCTAGAGTACCAAGTAGATTATAGAGTAGATTATAAATGTATTATTAATACATTTATAATCTTGGTACTTTATATAGGTGTCTTTACATTTGCATTAAGGCACAATAGGTACATTAGGGTACATTCTACAAACAAATAATCCGTACCCAAACTAAAACATACACAAAGCGCTATAATTTCCTGTTTATCTGGATTTAAAGGCGTTATAAGACGCGTTATTAAGCCATAGCCGCACTCAAAGGCAGCAGCCACTTTAGTTAGCAAACCTCATATTTCGAGGTAGCGACACGGGAAGGCGTCGGTCGACTTTGTAATTCAAATCCGGCAGACGCGTAAATATAAATGCTACTCCAGCAGAATCTGCTGGCGGTGAAATCAGTTATTGTTTTTGTAATGTTATACTCAGCTATTTTGTTTGTGTAGAAGTTTTATAAATAGACTAATAGTAGATAAAATAGAATTGTCTTTGCCTACTCAATAAAATAATTATTCACAGCCAAAATATTATTATTTATATTTAAAATGCAATTTCTTTTATACTAAGACTACCAAAGGATTTATTAAAACGATTATTTAATGAAAACTTGACGTTGCTATCAAATATTTGTACAAAATATAAAATTGCTCTCTGATTCTAATAAGATCTAGAGAGTTAAATCAACCCACAAAAAAAATTAATCAGTCGCAAAATTAATTAAGAGATTTCATGTGGATTTTTGTAACCCAAAATTTTGACCAAGAGGACCACAGGAGACCACAGATTATAAATGTTATTCCCAGCCTACGTACAAAATTTTAGTTTCAAGATGTTAAAAATAACCATAATATATTTTTGATGACTATAATTATAATTATGTCAGTGACAAATCAGCGACTATTGTTTAAAAATTTAATCAAATTAAATAAAGAGAACCTATCAAATTTTATTTTAATTTTAAATAACCAGATCGTCATTTCAGACTATCCTGAATATATTAGGTCTCAGGTAGTCATTTGGCCGAAGTTATGAGCGCTCTAAAATTCGCTGAAATGCTTTTAGGAAAGATAGGTTAGCCGAGTTATCTGGGCTCGTCTTAGCCGGGGCACTTCCGTGTCCTCAGATATTCCGTAATATGCGACCGGTGCAGGCGCTAAAGCGAAGCAATATTTAAATTGCTGAATATGAGATTGAAGTAATGCTTTTGACTTAAAACGAGTTGCTTTTTGCATATTTTTGTTTAATTTCTTTATTTTGTTTTTAAAATTTGCTTTGAATTTAGTTAGGTAATCAGTTATTAACTTTTGAAGAAATATTTTTAGGTTTTTTTAATGTTCTGCAGTTTTCTTGCACAATATAGTTTTTTTCTGATCACATTTGTTTCGATGTTGATCTAGTATAAGTTATCGTTATCTGATTAAGAACTTTTTAGTCATTTCAAAATAATTGAAACAAAAAATCAAATATTGTGTCAAAAGACTTCCAAAAATAAACAATATATTAAAAGTAGCTCATGGTTTGAGTGATTGCGTCTGTAAAATATTTTTAGAATTATTCTTCTTTGATGTACAAACGTAATAGTCTCCATTTATAAGTTTTTGTATCTTTGCTTAGACATCAAAAGGAAATTCTTTAACATAATTCCTAATAAAATATACACACATTTCCCTATACGGTACACCTGGTATGAATATCAAAGTAAAGCAATTTACCTGAAAACATGATTACACAATTATAATTACACAAAGTAATCTCTGTAATGTCAAAATTTCAAGAAAATCACTCGGAGGTAAACCCTCTATGAGTATGAACGATCCCGTTAAGATTATCGTATGGAGAATGTAGAGCATCTTAAGTAGGAAGTTTTAGGTTTATTTTGAACATTTGCTGGTGATGGTGATTTCGATGTGACTTTTCAATGGCACTGGAACGTAGTATTTTAGGAGTGAAACTTAGTGACCGCATTAGGAACTCTATACTGCGTTCCAAAACACAAATCACTGGCCTACATTCATACAGCAGCTGCTGCTACGCTATAGTCTTCTTCTTAAGGTTGATGAACAACCTGGTGTCAGAGTTTAAACTGCCAGTAGGCCTCTGACATGGCTTTACACACCATTGAAAAATATCTCAGGTGTGTTGGTTTCATCACGATGTTTTCCGTCACCGTTTTAGCAACTGATAATTAATTTATAATACGCACATAACTTTCGAAAAGGCAGAGGTGCACGTTTTGGGATCGAACTCGAGACCTCTGACTTGTCAGTCAACGGCCATACCACTAGGCTATCAGTGCTATAACGCTATAGTGGAACTGGGCTGGTCATATCTGCCGCATGACGGATGAGCTATAGGCAAAAACAACCATGCAATTGATCCCAAATAGCAGTAAACGTCTTCGCGGCATACCCAGGAGATGGCGTGGCAAATCACAAAAAATTAAATAGGTACATGAAGTACCAAGACAGACAAGTTAAGAGCTTTTTGAAAATCTTAATATTTACGAAGAAAATTTACAAAATTTCAAGTATTTTATTGGCATGCCTTAGGTACAATAAAAGTATTTATAATTTTTTTAGACCTCAGCTATTCCAATAAAGCTTGAATATAATAGCTAAAATATTCTAATAGTAGTTATGTATATTTTAGAAAAATCAAATCCAATCTCATGAACATTGGAAAGTACAAAAATGTAATAAAATCTCCTTAAATTTTCAACGCAAACATTTTTATCCAATTTGTGTGCAAAAATTTTCATTTTAAACAACTAAAAATGTTTACATAAATCCGATGTTAAATCCATGTGGCGATGTTGTAATATTGCTTTTACTTGGCGGTTGGATGACATTTTAAAATAGGTGAAAAGTAAAGTTAAACTATAGGATTACATACATACATACACACACAGCCTGTATGTCCACTGCTGGACATAGGCCTCTTCTCATACACGTTACCTATTTTGTGTGCTCAGAAGGTTTTGCCCTTAATCGCCACGCTGGAAAAGCGTGTTGGCGATCACAGTAGCAGATGGTTGCTATTACACAGTAGGATGCTGCTGCCTATCCGCCAGATTTTTCCCTTTGTCGCTCCTTTTGACACCCGCGGGATGAGTAGGGGTTTTATACTTATGCCGGAAACCACACGGCAAGCTGTAGGATTACGTCTGTATTATAATATGTGGCTTTGTTTATTTGTATAATACCTATGTTACATGGAGAATCAAAATACGTTTAGTTTTGATATTCCAATATTAAAACTTGGTTTATATAACGTTGAATTAATTCAAACATATTAATATTAATATAGTATTTAATAAGAAATCTCATTCACAGGAACCAGTCCATAAGTCACTTGATCACTTTATAAAACCGAGCGTCGCGTCACCGCGTCGCTGAGACAGACGACACTCGTCATTCCAACACCAGCCAGAATGCCGGGACATGGATAAATCATTGTCAAACATGCAGTCAATCTCTGTGTTTTACGTAAGCGTTTTAGAACTCTGTGGTTTTAAAGATAAGGTTTAAAAAAAACGAACTAAAAAATAGTGAAGATGGTTTTTAAAGTGAAAACTCCGAAGATAAGCCGTCACGCTTGAGATTGGTGACGCTGAATCGGGTAACCTCGGCTTTTGTCGAGTTCAGCCAAACGAACTTTACTTATAATTAATTATAATGAAGTAACCTTCAGACGTCGTGGTGGCGCATTGGTTACGGACCCGCTTTGCAAGCGCGTGGGTGTGAGTTCGAAGCTGGCATGCACCAATGTGAATTTTTCAATGTCATATGTACGTTCTTAGTTAATCTAAGACACCACTGACTAACGGTGAAGGAAAACATCGTAAGGAAACCTGGACTTTAAAAGTCTGAAATCGCCAACCCGCAGTGAGCTAGCGTGGTGATTAATGCTCAATCCTTCTCTGTATGAGAAGAGGTCTTTGCCTTATATTGGGACAGTTACAGGCTGATTTATTATTATTATTATAACCTTCATGAGTTTTATAATTTATATAAATTAATTGTCACTTACACCGTGCCACGGAAAGCACAAGGGGTTGGCCCTGCGCCTAATCTCCCTCCGGTCGTGTTGGATTGCCGTCCCAACGAACTATGAGAGTGAGGGAATAGACAGTGCACCTATGTTTGCGCACACACTTGTGCACTATAATATCTCCTGCGTAGTTAGGAGATTGGCTGCTGTGAGCGAAATTCGGTCAGGAGAGCATTATTATTATTATAAATATGTTTTAGAATTTGAAAATCGCTTTTCTATCGTTTTGTCATAAGCATACACATTAATTTTATTGTTTTTACGAGAAAAATAAGCTATGGTAACAGAGTTCGTGATCACATACTTTTTTAAATTAAATTAATTAAAAAACACACACATTTTACACAAAGCTCTAAACCTAAATCATAGCCTTACTAAGCCGTAACAAGAAAAACACATTTGAGGTTGACGAAAACTTTCTCTTAGGCCGGAGAATTCAAAAGGCCTGATGTCGAAAGGTTTATGTCCCGAATTTGATGGCCCGATCTGTGACGTTATTGAGTCCGACCCTGGATTAATTTAATTTGTAACTTGGTACGCAAGGTTGGGTATTAAGAAATCTGCTGTCGAAAATGAAATAAAATTTTTACAATGAATTTTTAGAGGCGATAGGTAAAATTTGTTGAAAGATTTGTAGTTATGAAACGTGTCGCCTGTGATTATGAAGGCTTCGTCATGAAATTGTAATTAGTAACGACCTAGAATTCAATTCGAAAATTAAAAAGTTTTAGACAACTTTTTTAAATCAAATCAAAATCGTTTTATTTGCATGAAGTGTGGTAATGATTCTTTAACGAGATCTTACAGGTGAATATAGCGATACCTTTGATTGGATTAATGATTTCAGTTATGTAAAATGATATTGTGCAATTTTATCCGCATGGCTATCCATGTGTCACAGATGTAACAATTACTTTTAACTATAATTTTGAATATTTTGAAAAAGAATACTTAACTAGTTTAGTTTAGTTACTTGCTTAGTTTCATAGAGTACTCAAGAAAATATAGAGTGATAACGTCAACCACATTGCCTTGTGCGGAGCGAAAGCAGGTCTCGCCATATAAATGTTTAAATGTCATTTTTTCAAATTAAGTTTTCTAGACGTTTTTCAAAATTTTACTCAGCAGTTAACCATGATATAAGCTAAAATGTAACTTTTTCGCTCGTGGAGCCTAGTTGAACCGCAGTCGATCGAGGTATGATCGCAAACGGAGCTCGTGTCGCGGCCGCGTTGTTCATACCCGTGCTCACGGTTCATACTTCTATAGGGTTGCTCTATTTTTTTCTTATATACTCTAAGCTTAGTTTATTCAAATATCTAAATGAAAAAAACTATTGCAATAGAGAGCCGAATGAGGGCTTGAAACTTGTCAGATTACTAGGTCAAGTGGGATATTATATTTACAGAAGGATAAGAAAATTAAAATGTCTATAACTAGCATAGCGAAATCTGCAGAATGGTCCATAACTTTATCCTAAAAGACACAGGCTTGATGGAATTTTGCTGTAAATAACTATTTACTTTCTCAATTAATTTTTTTCAAGATTTTCCTCTAAGAAGGCAATGTGGAGAATGAAAATCAAAAGTTCACGCTGATGTAGTTGCGAAAAAAATGCTAGTATTTTTTAAAGCATAAAATTAAACCAATACGTTATAATAATTATATAATAATTCCCCAGTAACGTTCGCAATTCGATTTAATTCGAATATTCAGATTCAGCGGGAACCGAGACGATGACAGCTGTGATTATGTCACTTAGCTGTCATCATGATAACTGGACGCGCTTTATCTGGACTATAGTGTTGGAAGTTGGGACTCTAGCACTTTTGTGAAGCAAAACTTTGTAGTAAGCCAAGCGGCTCTACTATTGTCTTTGTTTGAATTTAATTGTTTTTATGACCTGAAATTCGAGTTTGTCAAATAAATTATTTATGAATTGATTAAAAATTCGATAGTGTTATTTTCTTTAAACTTTAAATATTATTGCTTCAGAGTATTTAGTTATGAGCTCTGAGACAACATTTGGCTCGAGCCTGGAGAAGGGTAAACGCGGGCATTATAAAAAATATTTATGCAAGTAACACCGAGAAATGAGACACAAAAGAAAATCAATTGTTTCATGACATCGGCGTCCTTGCGGGCGTCAAAACTCAAAAGTTTAATTAAGTTTCAAGATCGATCGATAGACTGATCGTCTCCAAAAAACAATACAAAAAATACAAGAAAATACTAAAAATTCTTAACAAACTCGTGTCTTTTTTTTTTTTTTTATTCTTTATTAATTATAGAGGGTTTTTTTTTAAAAAAAAAATGCCACCCTCATCGTGACACTCCCAAATACTCACCCTTACAAAAAAAAAAAAAAAACAACTAAACTACCTTACTACTAATTCCTAAACTAACTATACTATATAATTTTTTTGCATCGTCGGAATCAGGAGAGGCCAGGATACTGTTCACCATACCGACTTGACAGTTCCATCGGAAGAGTTGACGGCGCAGAGCATCGTTCCTTCCACATTCCATTGTAATATGGTAAACATCTTCTATTACATTACAATCGTGACAATTAGGTGAAGTAATTTTGCGCATCATAAATCCAAACTTGTTCAATGGAATGTGGCCAGAACGGAGTCGCAATGCCATCACCACTTCCGATCGACACATCGCACTAGAAAAAAACCACGGAGCTCGAGGAAGCGTAGGTTGGATGGTCTTGTACCAAATACCTTTTGTAAGAGATCGTTCATCAAAATACTCCGACCAAAATTCTAAACATTTTTCTTTAACCTTATGAAAGACATCAGTGAACCATGGAATATAATTAAATAAACTACCGTCTGACACAGCCTCTTTCGCTAGTCGATCTACCTCCTCGTTCCCCGTGATGCCGATATGAGAAGGTATCCATTGGATGATAACCTTTTTACCAGCTGAATTAAGTTTCCTCATCAACTTAATGACATCATAAGCCAATGGAATGCCCCGAAATATATAAGTACAACGTTTTAAATGCTGAATAGTACTTTTGGAATCTGTAAAGATAACAAAGTTGATCGAATTAATACTCTCAATGTATGACAACGCCTCCAACTCGTGTCTTTCTATCATATCAAAATATTTACCAATAAACTACTCAATCAATCTTCCTAAGTCCGCGGACACAAGAACGCATCAGCACGCGATCATTTATCGATAGCATATTCGATTCGGTATGAGCCGAGTGATTTATCGGAGCGATTGCAGCGATCGCCTCGGTTCGGCGATCGCGATAATCGATATCTCTCGCTTCACTTTTATTACGGCTACGGAGGCGGTCCGTGACGATTGCGTTGCACGTTTTACGTTGTGAATATCTTAGGGATTATTTTTTGTTCATCGTTTTTATTTCTTATGACTGGAAAGTGCCTTTAAGCTAGCAGTGGGTTATGAGTTCACTTTTAGTTCTCATTTAAAACTTAGTCTACAGACTATAATAAAATCTTGACCATCTATTAATATTGAAGCTTTCTTCCTGTTTAGTCACGGCAAAAGTAGGAGCTCTACTACTCCTACCTATACCAGGTCCGCTATGATCTCATCGATTAAACCTACTTATTTAACTAACCTAATATCAATTGTGGAATGCAAGAAATATTTGTTTATTGACTTTTAACAGTACAAAAATTCCATATTTAACCAGAAAACTACGCGCCCTGGCCATGCAATGCTCAAATTTGCGCGCCGCAGAACAAACGTAATCACGAACACCAAGTCGATCCCAAATTCAGACATTGCAAAGTTCGTGCTGCGTTGCGCCAATTTGAGCAATGCATGCCATGGTATAATTGGGTTCATGATTCAAGAGTAAGCACCTAGTTACGGAAATGTATAAAAAAGAATAACACGTCATAATATAATCATATTATATGTATTTATAATAATAACTTTCGTGAGTCATAGTTATTTATTATTAGGTATATATTATTACGGCTTTACTCACGGATTGATTTCGGGACACCCGACTAAGTAGTCGTAGTCTAGAAACTACTCGAGAGAAAGTCGTACTAGAAACTAGTTGGGCATTCCCGAAATTAATTCGTGAGTACACCCGTAATAATATTTAATAATAGGTATACCTTATACGTGTTATAATATAACTGTGTACATTATGTTCGATACTACTACGCTCGTTGTTGAATTTTCCTTAAGAAATATCAGCACAGGATTTGTAAACGACTGACTATTTATGAAGGGTCGACTTCCGTAATTTTTTCACGACCGTTTATTATAGATAGCCGGTAAGTGTTTATGGTGTCCCTCCTCTATCTCTTATACGGTTACACTCACCCATAACGATTAAACGATACGTGTTCCATCAAATAAGGAAGGGTTTATATTTAAGGAAAATGTTCTGGTAAATTAGTGTTACTTAGTTATATTTACAAGATTGGAAGGGTCAAAAAATTTGGAAATAATGTTAACATTGCAAATTGAATGTGAGCTTTAAAAAATCTTATTATAAATATTTTAAATCTATATAATTTTTGGCCGTGTTTTTAATTTACAAAAATTTGATGAAATTGAAAAAGAAATAGGATAGGAGCGAGATTAGAACCTGCGACTCTTATCCTGGCAATGCTCTAACCAACTAAGCTATCATCGCTGCCCGCACCTAACAAAGTATTCAATCATAGAAATTTGAAAGGAAATTTTAACCTCACTCGTATCCTATCTCCTTATCAGTGTCCTCTAAAATTATAAAAACTTCAGCTCAATTGGCCCATTAGCTAAACTATTTAAAAAGTAGGAAGATTTGACCCTATCACTCTATATATTTATATTTATTTATGTCTGTATGTATTATTAGGTATAGTATAAATATTATAGTAAATGTATATAATTATGATTTATGTACTGTGTATGTATTTTTATGTAGGTACACCTAAGACTACCCTTTATATTTATATTTAAAGTACATTCCATCCTAAGGTTGTCTGTAAGAAATTGCCATGTGCGATAAGACCGCCCATTGTAAAAGTCCATTGTTCAATTTGTATAAAAATCGTTATTGTAATATTGTGTTTATATTAAGTGGTGTACAATAAAGAATATAATAAATAAATAAATAATAAGCTTATAATACAGTCACTGATCTATCCACAAATTCCACATTTTCCAATCGCTGTAATATTTTAATCCATATTTGAAACAATTCTTATAATCTGCGGTACCATTTCGGTTAGTTCCTGTGAAATGAAGCGCACGAACTGAGCTCTCGGGAAATAACAGCGATGTAGTTGTCGTGGTTCTTTTAATAATTGATATTGTTTTGCTGACTGTACCACGATGTTGTGAGAACTTTTTTCTTATAGTTTTGTGTATTGTACCGTCGGCAGAAGTGGGAAATTGAAATTATATAAGAAGTTTTGTTTTAGCGAATGAAATTTTCAAAAATAAAAAATAATAATAGAAAAATTCTTACTAACCGAGCCGTTTGTAATGTGTTTCAATTTATGTATTTGTAAGAATGAAACTCTTATAAGTTTTGGTAACTAATTAGGTTTAAATTTACTAGATTTTAGGGATAAGAAGCTTAAGGACTACATCTCGATAAGACTAGATAGCAGGTATGACTAGTTCGCTAGAATAATCAGTACCTATATTTATAGAATGACAAACTATAGCTTCCACTCGCAGCGTAGCTTGTAAGCTTATATCACTGTAAAGTTTCATCAAAATCAGTTCTGTGGTTATTGCAGGAAAGAGTTACAAACATCCATCTATCTATACATCCTCACAAACTTACACATTTATAATTTTACTAACGACCCGCCCCGGCTTTGCACGGGTGTGTTCCTCTTCAATCACTCTATCAATTAAAAAAGTTAGTTTTAAAGATTTAAGCATACATAGGGATATAGGGACAGAGAAAGCGACTTTGTTTTATACATGTAGTGATGAAGTAAAATACTACAGTTCTCGGCTCTCTATAAAATACTACAAGCATTGTACTAGGAGAACAAAATAAAATTGAATTCCAACAACAGTTGACATTTCCGCATATTCGATAAATCTGTCGATCGTGTTCGCTCGCACAACGCGAAACGAAATAACCTCTGAAGTCACACGCGCGTCAAAAACGTCGCGCGTGTGCAGCCCTCCTTATGAGATTAATGGCATTTCTCTTCGCGCCATTTGCTTGCAATTTTTGTAAAAGTCTAGATAGACAATACAAGCTTTTGGTAGCTTCTTTTATAAGCATTATTTAGTTTTCTTTCTGCAATTTTTTAATGAAAATAATAAAAACTTTTGGAGATAAGATATTAAATACAATAATTTATTATTTAATATTTTTTCAAGTAACCACCGTCTTCTACAAGGGGAATCACAGAAGGATTAAAAAATAAATACTTACATAAATAGATATTATTAATAAAAACTTTTTCTTCTTCTGTAATTGATATTTTGTCAACAATCCGAATTATAATTGCTAAAGAATTAATATTCAGAAGGTAAAAAGTTTCAGAGCCAGTTTTCTTAAAACCTACTTACATTAAAATAATTAAATTTCTTATTTTCCTCCTAGCTGTCTTATTCAGCCCACATTGCCACTAAATATAGTCTTTAATTTACTCAACTTTTTATATATAGGTACCCATAATACCCACTTAAAATTAAAGTAAAATAAGTTCTTTATATTCAAATTTCAACTTAATTTTCACTTAGCTAGATGTCATTTTACACCAATCCAGAAATAGACCGCCCGCTATTACCATTATTACAAGTTCTTATTTAAATACGTATTAAAATGAGACCCACTCACTTATCTCTGTTCAAACTTCTAATTTGTCGTCTGTCGTTTCTGTGTACATCAATCAAGCGATTCCTAACCGTAAGCCTTTCGAATCAAAGTAGAATTTCGCTTATCAACCAGTCAATCAGTATCACAAAGAAGAATCACCGACTTTGCGTCAAGCGGGCGATGTGTTGACGCACTGACAGACAAACAGATTACCCTCACACTGACAAATGTTTGTTTCATCAATCTGCCTCGTTTTTCAAATGGAACTTTATGTTGTGTTACTAAAGTATAAAATTGAATCACCAGTTTTAGAATTTGTAGCAAAAATCTACGGAAAATTTATCTTATGCAAGGCTGTTTCTTTTCGAGCTAGGAAACAGTAGAGACTAGTACTTTAATATAATAGACCGTATTTTTCTATGATTGTAGAGAAATGTTCTCAGATTTATTTCCAAGTATCTAAGTCCTACAAGGTTTTTATGTAGGAATTTAATATTTTTCCTTATAACAATTATCATCTTAATAATTCAAATGGCAAGTAATTTAATTTCAGCCTCTTAGTTTTAGAAATGATTATCCAATTTCCAGAAAATAAATTATCTACTTAGGTAAAAAATTGCCCTGGTAATGTTAGAAGCTGAGCGTTTTCTTAGACATCGAGGACTACTGCCCTCATTAGCACAGTATTTTCTGTGTCCTATACAATTGTACTACATTTCAATGTACTTCAGTGTAGTGTCACCCATTATTTTTGGCTATGAGGGAAACCTTAAAAAAGAAAAGACAGCAAGCAGCATTGAAAGAGACACCAAAGAGTGCGGGATTCTTATCCCGTTAAAACTCGTGTTACAAATATACGTAGTCATAATTATAAAACAATATTAAGAAAAAAAAAATCCAACCTTACAAGAACAGAAAAAAATTATATAAACAAGATAGCTCTGAATGTGTGAGGACTGAATCTGATAGATCTTGATACTTTAAAGAATGACTGTTGGGGGACTCCCAAGGAAATATTTGGGAAGACCTTTGCCCAGCAGTACGACAATGTAGGTTAAAAAAATAACCATACTAAAAACTGTCTGTCGCCGATATATTTTCCTGTCCGGCTAAAACCTATAACACGTAAATACTTAAAAGCATGTTGCAACTAAACTGCCCTCGCCATAACATATGGGTTCCTTTTTTAAGTGATTCCGAACACGTTTTTGCAATTTAAATCCGAAATATCACTTAGATACTTTACATGCGGGGGCCGGATCTTTCTGGGGACAGTCCCTGAATTTGCAATGGTAATCACTGGCTTCCGAATCGTCGTACGTTTTTGTACCCTTGTGTCTTGGCGTGAACGATGGGCGGTCAGAAAGATTTGGAAACGATTAGAAAGATTAGCTAAGTACCTATGTTTTAAAAGGTTTTATATTGATTGTGATTAAATTAAGAAAGTTGAAAAAAGGTACTCTAGATTAGTTTAAAAAATAAACAAGGAAATTTAAAAAGAGATTTAAAACGAGCGGGACTTCAACCCGCGACACTTGCCTAAGTATTTAATTTTTAAATTCCTCTCATTTTTCTAAAGCTTAACGTGGCCGTTAAACCTATTAAAAATAAAAGTAAAAAAAAATATTTTAAACATTTTCAGTCAATAAATACTTTTTTCTTTTTATTAAAAATCAATATTAGGTAGTTTAAATCGAAAAACATCATTTTGAGTTTAAATATTGATTCAATAAATTATGTTTTTATTATGTATTTTGATTTTTTAAATGTTTTTCCTGAAACCTGAGTAACAAAATTACACGTGCAAAAACTCCAGCACCCGGAAATAATAATGACAATTTCATGCGCGGTAAAAATATTTCCTCAAAATACGTTCAGAAACATAAATAGCAAAACAAAACGACAAAAACACTGAACAATTTGCTTTCCACAAACAAACCTGTTTGAAGCCTTTAAGGGTCGATGAATCAGTGAAAATTTGCCGAAAAATACTTATTTCACATGCATTAGCCTACGAAATTGTTGGTACCATAAAAAAACGACCGCCATAACGTGTGGGGGTGGAATTATTATAAATCTTCATAATATTACCATAGACCAACTTAGGGAACTTTGCTCTTCGCCGAAATTCGCTTGGTAAGTGGGTTGTAAGTCATCCGGGCCTATATGGTAGCTGTTGCCTACTACTTTTTGTTTACGATTACCTATCGCCCGATTGCTAATGTTTTTTTGGAAGTTAGGGAGTTTTTCGAGAGTTTCTTGCTCACATAAATATATTACTTGGCGTCTGACACTTATATTCAACTAAATTATTGCACTGTCTGTGGAGATGTAGAAGAAAAAACAAAGTACTCGCTCCATTTTTCTATTAAATATTTTTTTTTGTCGAGAATTTGTGTTCAACAATACTTACGTTTTCGTTATTAAACTAGGCTTTACAACAATTTGGTTGGTGAACCTAGAAATTGCAACCAAGACTACTAAACGAGAAATCATAGAAACATCCGATTTTATATCTAAACCGAATAGATTTTAACTGCAACGTCATTTGACTTTCAAATTGAGACTTATAGGAGCGAAAACATTATGGTTACAAATATTAAAAACTAACTTCGCCTTCGCCACCGCTGTATGTAACATGTACTTTAACGTGATGTATATCACGTAGCTTACAAAACAATAATAATGACTAGCTCATATAATTTATAACAAAACGCAACAACAAACAAAATAGAGTTGTTGGTATAAATCACGGAAGTTTAAAACCCTAAAGGATTTGTAGGCGTTCAATTTTATCACAGGACAACAGACTGCGATTTTTACAGCCCTTTCGATATTATTTATTTAATAATTTTAATAAAAGCGTCAGCGACTATGTGGGGTAATGTAATGCTATGGTAATGTAAGACGATAGTTCAATGAGTTCCTTTAGTAGGGGCGGTGGAACGTGGAACGCTCGTCGCCAACTATTTTTGTTACAACTGAGTTATAACACAAATGTCCCCGCTGAAAGGTAACGACGAGGTAAAAGTATGTTATTTCTATATTTACACCAAAATAACCTTTATGAAAGCGCGTTGTTCTGGCTTTTTATGTACTGTGGTCTCGCATTTCTATCTAAAAAAACATTATTAGTTTTGTATAATCGGCTGTGTCGCGAAATGAAACATTGACCTAAATCATCTTAACAACATGATTCAGGGCATTTTGACGTCATGATTGGTGTAGATTAGCGGGGAACTTGCTTTGACCCAAGATCTATTGATCACAGACTAAACTGTGTGAGCTGTGTATTTTTTACAAATAAATATTATTACTAAGTTTGTTAAACATATTTTTGGTCTTGCCATGATCGATTGGACTAATGGCCGCGATCAACCGGTTGGTACCTGTGCAGCGGTGTAAACGATTAAATTATTGACTTTTTGCGATCCGTAAATCCTACATTCGATACACACCAGTATCTTTATAAAAATCTATCCCCGGTATAATTTATACTTTACAATGCATAAAAAGATTTTGAGTAAGTAAAGTAAGAGTAAAATATATTTCTGTAAATTTTACCCACATCTATTCGAAGCAAATCCATACTTTTTGATTAAAGTAAGAAAAAATTAATTAAACAATTGTTTTACCGCAATATAATTGTAATAAAAACCAAACCTTTTAACCAAAGTTGTAAAAACCCGACATTGTCGAAGGTCGTGAGTTCATTGACTTACATTGCCTAACCTCTGCGTATTTCAGACCAATTTCTAGATGACAAATTATCTTAGAACTGGATACGACATAAATCACTGTTACACTGACTTTGACTTAAATTAAGATTTTAAATCTTGTTTAAATTGCAATAAAATTGTGATTAAACTGTGGTATGGGTTGCTACCACGACATTGGTTACGGACCCGCATTGCAAGAACGCGGGTGTGTGTTCAAACATGGCATGTACCAATGTGACATTTTTAATGTCTTATGTACTTTCTTAGTTAATCTAAGACACCACTAACGGTGAAGGAAAATATCGTAATGAAACCTGGACTTAATAGTCTGAAATTGCCAACCCGCAGTGAACTAGCGTGGTGATTAATGCTCAATCCTTCTCTGTATGAGAAGAGGCCTTTGTCCTACAGTGGGACAGTTTTTTTGTGGTGTGGTTATATTCTAAGCTATCTCGTTAATGTGTAGCGTCAAGTACATAACCGTAGCTTTAAAAAACAACTCTTTGTGGGTGCCCCATCACCACCAAGGGCTACTGAAGGGGTTATGTCCGACCCGTACGTACTAAAAAATCACACGGTGTTTCTCCATGAACCTCTGGATGGAAGTATGGGTTTCCCTTGTGCACTAACATTGGATTTTTATATAGAAATTTTCATAGTCAGTTATTATTTTTCAAGTCTAGCCTAGCTGATTGCCAGGTATTGACCGTTGACTGACTAGTTAGATGTATCAGGTTAGAATCTAAGGCACGCCTCTGACTTTTTGTGAGTTATATGCGTATTCTAAATTAATTCTGTTTTCTGTTCGGTCATCGGTCCTCAACATGATATCTCTTTTTCGTGTCAGGTTCAGACTATGAAATTATTTGCGCATTCGCGTACGCATTATAAGATCTCTTATCTAACTGTCTAACCTAACCTAACCTAACCGGTAAGAAGGTTATCTTAAAAGTGAGAGTATTCAGGGCTGTCAATTTTTTGATAGTTTTTCTAGAGTGATAGTGTCTGAGAATTGTCTGAGAAAGCTTGACCCGGAAATCGTATTCAGGAGCTCGTCCTCATTAAACTAACAACCACTTCACTAGCAAGGTAGTATTAAATTACAATTGGGGAATACATCATAAATCACGTTTGATATAATATTATATGTTAAATGTTCGGCACATTATGAGTCATCGATCAAAATGAAGTTGGAAATTATACTGTCACTCCTTGCGTTAGTGTTTAAATTTATTTGTATGTGTGTAATTATTGTGGAGTTTCCAATTATTGCAAAACAGAGGTATATTATGTACAAAAGGAGGTAGGTACAGTAATATGAGCTAGAACTACTGTCGACTAATTTAGTCATTGTCGAATTTCGTCGAATAGTAATTGGCTAATTGATATAATAGTGTGATTGTATTAAATTAGCTGAAATACAAGTCGTGATAGCCTAGTGGTGGTGACCGTTGACTGACAAGTCAGAGGTCTCGGGTTCGAACCCACGGCACCTCTGACTTTTCGTAAGTTATGTGCGTTTTATAAGTTAATTATCACTTACTACGTGCCTCGGAAAGCACGTAAAGCTGTTGGCCCCGCGCCTGATCTCTCTCCGATCGTGTCGGAAGGCCACCCCATCGGACTACGAGAGTGAGGGAATAGAGAGTGCACCTGTGTTTGCGCACACACTTGTGCACTATAATATCTCCTGCGTAATTGGCTAGTCTCCGTTGAGATTGGCCGCTGTGACCGAAATTCGGTCAGGAGAAATATTATTAAATTAGCTGAAAAAACTTCTGATTTATAATATTAATAAAAATACGTAAGGAAACCAGCTTCCTTGGACTCTTATCTCGTCACTACCACATGCCAGCCCGGGCAGAGCCTGTAGCCCTAGTTTGAGATTTAAATCATGTGAATAGGTACTTTCAGTTTTAGTGACACGTAATATACCTATCTCTATCCTTCTAAATAAATAAATAACATAGACTCACGCCTGTATTCCCCAGAGGGGGTAGACAGAGGTGTATGCAATACACCCACAATTTTCACCAGCTATTTTATAAGTCTCAGAACCTGAGGCCCGAGTCCCAGAGTTTCATTGCTTTACTAGAGCAATTAAACTTTAGCTGAAGGCCTTTAGGTCTCAACAGAAGTCCGGTTAATGAGTTACCTAGTGCTATAACTTACAGAGACTACGTAAAAAACCTCATAGGATTTTTCAACGATGTACAACCATGATAAGGACCTAAGAGTGATCTAAACTCTGACACTAAGTTGTTCATCCTTTCAATAATAAATAAATAAATAAATTAGCCTGTAACTGTCCCTATGTAGGGCAATGGCCTCTTCTCATACAGAGAAGGATTGAGCATTAATCACCGCGCTAGCTCACTGCGTGTTGGCAATTTCAGACTATTAAGTCCAGGTTTCCTTACGATGTTTTCCTTCACCGTTAGTCAGTGGTGTCTTAGAATATCTAAAAAAGTACATATGACATTGAAAAAGTCACATTGGTACATGCCAGGTTCGAACCTACACCCACTCGTTTGTATAGCGGGTCCGTAACCAATGCGCCACCACGACATTTTCAATAAAAAGAGAAAAAAATAATATAATAGTATCTACTTTAAATGAAATTTTTTAATAAGAAACTCGCAAAAACAACTGACCCGGGCGTCTTAAAGGCGTGTGGTGACATCTACGCCCAAGTCAGTTGTTTTTGCGTATTTCTTATTAAATAATTTCATTTAATAAGCAAATCATGTGCATAAACATGTAAAAAACATACATCAAAGTATCTACTTTATTTTGAACAACTACTCCGAGTGACAAAGCAACAAATCTTCAAAGAAAACAAACACATTGTTCGATCGTAAGATCAAAGACGGAGCCGCAAAGTGTAGACGCAAATAAACCACAAGAATAGAGGATTATTTATAAATAAAAGGAGACTAAACCACACTCATCACTGATTCCAAATAATGCAGCTAATAAAACCCACCCTTTCTTAGGCTGTCTGCAGAAGTACGACTTTCTTGATAGAGAAACGATAAAATAAAATGTCTTGTATAACTTTTGTATAGAGATATTTTAGGGAACATGAGTATCATAGAACATTAAATTTTTGTAAGGTATAATTTTATTCTAAGAAAAAATTTAACAGTGGAAGCGATGCCGCAAAAAAAAGCTAGTTTTTAATAAATAGTTTTTAAACAGTTGACCGGCGCCCGATCAGCCAGGAAAAAATATTGTTCCCGCAATGTGAAAGTTCAAAAAAAAAACCTTTGAATTGTCAATCCGATTGGCGCTAATGAGAGTCTACACCTTTTTAAACATGACAATTTTGAATAGACAAATAGAAGAAAGATAAACCAACAAAAAAAATTGCATTCATATTAAGTAATAGAAAAAAAACATTTTTTGAATAATCACGATACCAAATTCCATTTTCAAAATGTCGACATGACGTCAACTTCAAACGACTACCAAGTTTTTTGTTCTATTGTATTTCATCTGTAAGCGTCCTTAGGGCCATATAATATTTCGTATACCAATATTTCTGTGACTGATATTCCGTTCCAATAAAGTAACCGGGGTGAATGCTCACAAATCTGTCGTCAGTATTTGTGTATTTATTTTCCCCATAATACAGTGGCAACAAAGGTCTGTAGTGTATATTTACTATATGTTTGTGTTCTTTGTTACTGTTATAACAATAAGAATTTACTGGAGTAACTCTTATGGTATTCACACAGTTATTATTAGGTTTTTTCAATCTTGAAAATGCTTATTAGCAGTGCGTGTAACGTTATTTTGTTAACGGTTTATTAAATAAATAGATTAAAACAAAAAGTCCTCCTGACTGCTCACAGCAGCCATTCCCAACGGAGATTAGCCAACTACACAGGAGATACATAATTATATTGCATAAGTGTGTGCGCAAACACACATGCACTCTGTGTTCCCTCACTCTCATAGTCCGATGGGACGGCAATCCTACACGACCGAAGAGAAATCATGCGCAGGGCCAACGGCTTTACGTGCTTTCCGAGGCACGGAGTAAGTGATAATTAATTTATATTACACACGTATCTTACGAAAAGCCAGAGGTGCGCGTCTTGGGTTCGAACCTGAGACCTCTGACTTGCCAGTCAACGGTTACCACTAGGCTATCACGACTCAAATCGTCGAAGTCACGTGAAGGTCAGCTACATTATATTATATAACATCAGCTATCAGCTATATTATATAACATACATATAAAGTAGTGATATAATTGTTGGGCAGGTTCGAACCTAGGCAAGCACACTGACTTTTCTAACTTATGAGCAAACCTAACCTACCAGATCTTCTATCTATTCTTTAATAATTCCTCTGAATTCAAATTGAAATCTGTCTGCCAAGAAATATAAAACAGATCTTTTAACCAAATCTAATGAGATGGTAATGAAAAAATACCATTTCGTCGAAATGTAAAAGTAAGAAGTTAGCTATTTGAATGTAGATCAAAACGTGTATTGAATTAATATTGTGATGATATTAACTTAAAGAATATTTATATATTAAAAAAAATACTGGTTAAATGCGAGTCGTGATAGCCTAGTGGTAGTGACCGTTGACTGCCAAGTCAGAGGTCTCGGGTTCGAACCTCTGACTTTTCGTAAGTTATGTGCGTTTTATAAATTAATTATCAATCTCGGATAGCACGTTAAGCTGTTGGCCCCGGCTGTCAATTGTAAATCTTTGACAGTCGTTACGGGTAGTCAGAAACCCGAAAGTCTGACAACCAGTCTCACCAAGGGGTATCATGTATCCCAGTATCTGGGTTGTGGAGGTCTGATAGGCAGTCGCTCCATGTAAAACACTGGAATTCAGATGCATCTGGTAAGACTGGAAGCCGACCCCAAAACAGTTGGGAAAAGGCTAGGCAGATGATGACTGGTTAAATGCGATTCAGACTATCGTCTATAGACGACACACTACACAGTACTACAATTTTGGGATCTTCGATCGAGGAAAATAAAAAAAAAACCGATGTACTCCTCCAAAATATCGCTTACAATCGGGGGTTTACTCTTACATCACGAATCCAATCCTGTTTTTACAATAAGAAATTTAAAATAAATAAATTAATGGTATAAAATTATTGATGCTCGCAATAGCAGATGATTGCTATGTTACACAGAAGAATGCTACCATCCTCCGGATCAGCGTGGCGATTATGGGCAAATACCTCAAATGAGCACACAATAGTCGCGCGCATTGGAAGAGGTCTAAGTTCAGCAGTGGACTAATCCAGGCTGACGATGAACTGATGATAATAATGATTTAATTACATATTTATTATAGAGGTGTCACAGAAATCAAGTTCTTTTAATAATCTTGAGATAGTTAATCTAATCAATACAAAAGAGTCCGCAGATAATATTAAAAAGCAACTGTATAAAAAAAAATAACATGCCGCAGGTTCGACCAGGTTATCAATGCCGATATTGCTTAGATTTTGCCAACAAATATTACACTTCAATTATACTTTAGATTTGTGTGTTTAATTCGACTACGGTGAAATGAGTTCGTTCTATTAAGCCTTTGACTGCCACCGCGGTCAACGGTGACTGCGAACAATAAGAATTGCATTGTGTCTGCGGCGTGGCAGTCAACGTGTTAAACAATGTAATTCGGCCGAGATTATTCTTAGCATAAACTTGCTGTACTCGCACAAATCGTATTGCTGTTTAGGCCAAAAAAATGTTCATTCAACTATAAAAATTCCTACGACATCTACATATTTAAAAACCCAACGACGCGAAATGGTCGCCCATAAAATATTGCAATAATGCATTCAGAACATTTACTGACCCTAATAATCGTAAAACTTTATATGAATCCTCATACCTGGGAAGCTGTGACATCGGAAATTCACTATTGAAACTATAAAATCATGCTATCTCTTTCTTTCATGTGTAATCGAGATTTAATAAGTTTTTGTCTCGCTCTTTCTCTTACAAAGAGGATGCAATATGGTCGTATAGCACCTAGCTGTGGATTTGATCTAGCTTCTAGGTACAACGTAATGGTGTTGATACAGAATATGAAGCGTAGAGACCGAAGTTCCACTCCATGCAAGGCATGGTGATGATAATCATATAGTCGGCAATGATAGTTAGTTAGGTATTACATATTTAATATTCCCAAGACCAGAATAACCAGAACAAAATTGTGTTAACTCTCAGTATTTAGAGACTGATTTAGTCTGTACTCTACTGAATACAAATCGGTGGCTTTGTTATACAACCGCAAAGAAGTTAGTTCTAAAACTTGAATGAAGTATACATATACATAGTTGCAAAAAAGCGCAGTATTTAGTTACTTACGTATTTTAAGAAGGTATTTTCGAGACAAGTCAATGAAGTATGTAAACAAAACAGTGTGGCTTTAATCATGTCTTAGGTTATCGCGAGCAGTGTTATAACAAAATAAAACAATTTGAATGGGTGACATTCGTTTTATTGATACCCTCAAGTGACGTTTCGAAAAATTTGCAGCTTCCGTAGTCAACGGGTAAAGTCAGGGAAAACATTATTTTAAGCCTTTGAACGCCACGGAGGTCATCGGTGACCGGCAAACAATAGAATTTGCATTGTGTCTGCTGTCTGGCAGTCAAAGTGTTAATTAAACGCTACTTTTATCCGTTTGAAAGGTATATTATTGAGTGTAGCTTTATAAATATAAAATACTGAACTGTGGACAGAAACTGATAATAATAAGTAGTCCTTCTGAGTTTCCTGCGCTGTGTCATTAGGGTAAGAGCTACAATAGTCTGTACGCTTGTGAGTGATTGCTACTGTCAGGTTTGCTCCTCTCTGAATATTAATTTTGTTAGCCATATATTTGGAAAGGTTTCGTGGAAACACTAATTGTGTTTTCAAAAGCCGAGTACACAGTACTACCGTAAAAATTACACATGGTTTCCTAATAAACAAAGCTTTGAAGTTTTTTTTTTGTTATTTTAATATAAAACCCGTTTTCAATTTAAATTATTATATTAAATTGGCCTACGGGCGGTTTAAAAGGCCTACGGGCGGTTTAAAACTCTGACACCAGGTTGTTCATCAACCAAACGATAAGAAGAAGAATTTAAATTAACAATTCGATATCATGCGGAATAAAAAAAATACATAAGTAAGTATATCAAAGTCATTAATTAGTTCAAGATTTTTTATCATTCTTAAACATATCATTTAGCTTACCATTTCTGTAACGAGACATTTCAATAGTTCTTTGGCAAAAAAATCAACATTGGCATTCAATTTAACATAAAAGAATCAATCAATCAATCAATTTATTTATTTGTATAAAATGTGGTACAAAAGGTGGTACATAAAATTTATAAATATATAAGTGCTAAACACAGTTCGCCAAGTGTACTTGGCATACAAATATTAATTATAGTTAAAAAAGCCTCAATTGGTATGTAGATACAAAGTAGTTAAGAAAGTAAAATAATTATTACTACAGGCTTGTAAACAGTTTTATCAATAAACATGTAAATAAAACTTTTGAAAGAACGTAATATATAAAATAGCCGACTTCTCTATTTCTGTAACAGCTAGAGATTTCAAATTCTCAACTTTACGTTCCGTAGTGACTTCACCAAGGAAAGTTCAACAAGTAATAAGTAGTTCTTGGCGCATGTTTCAAAAAGGATTTTATCTTGAAAGTGTCAGGCGTAGTAGCATGAAGGAGCACTATAAAATAAAATCTATTTCCTGCCCATATTCTAATTTAATTTAAGGTCAGAACAATTGATTTATCTTCTTCATCTCTATAGCATCTCTGCTTAGATTTTTAAACTTGTCATTTTTTAAATCTGGATTATTATAATTTTGATAACCCTGAATACAAAATTAAATTGAAAATTATTACAAAATTATGTGAAATGTAATGAGCAATGCAATTTTGGGTGTTTTCCTGGAATAAATGATTTATTATTATATAATATTATATTATTATAATTTCAAACACTTATTTCTGTATAAATATGCATAACTTCAGTTATTATTAATCCTCGTGATTTTTTTATTAAACTTTACATCAAGTACAAGTACTTTGAACAGTAGAACTAATATTTATAGTTTTCATTCAAAGGAAAACTGGTTTTGGTCATTTTTTTATAAGCTTTTATTTAACTTGCAATGTCAATTTGGGTCAAATCTTACAAGCTGAATTAGAACCACTTCCTCGGAGTTCAATTTTTCATGTTTTTTTTTATTGTAAGCATGACCTGAATCGACTTCCAGGATTAGCTCCAGATAAAGGAACTCTTCAACGGTCAACAGCACAGATACTAAATTTTGATAAACGTTTAGTTTTGGTATTCCAATATAAAAGCTTAATTAAAAATGTTGTTTTTTTATAAAATCTTATTTTTCTCTACTCTTCACATACAAGACTACGAGCTATCAAACACAATTATCCGGCAAAATTATCTCCTATTCCATTGTTATCAACGCTCCGAACTCCTATCTCCGAACATAACACCAAAGAATTTCATCAGTCAAACAAGGAACTAATTACAACAACCCTCCGGCGGTTTCAGTGAACCAAAATGGCGGTCAAATCGTAGGGATTACTCAAGGGTCCGCCCGCATTTCTCCGAGTTTCCTAACCCAATGACAGGTGATGTGGCTATCGCTATCCGGGATCTTTTCTTCACAACTTCGGAGATTTATTGGCGACGTAGATTGTTGAAAAATATTAGTTTGTCCATGTGTAAAGATGTTATTATTGTACTAACAAAATAGTGTCGCGCAAAATATTTTTATAACTATGCCAATATTAATGTTAGAAATTTTTGTATAAAGAAAGAATCGATTACGAACGGGATTTGATCCTGCAACGCACTGGTTAGGTAAACCTTTTTTTTTTTTGTCGTGTGGAAAACTCTTTATGAGTACCCCACCGCTAAGGGCTGGCGATGGGGTTAAGTCCGACTCGCACGGACTAAAAACCACACGGTGTTCCTCCATGAACCTCTAGGCGGAAATACGGCTTTCGCTTGCGCATTCACCGTACCCCCGCCAGGTTAGGTAAACCTTATGTTTAATATAATACTTATAATGTAAGATAATTTTGATAACACGATTACTTTACGAATAATATAAAGGCAAAGAGATTGGGGGCCCACTCTAGCTGCCACTAAGCTATTCACAACCCCGCCCGTGTTTTCGAAATTCTGTTACACATTCAACCATCTCAAATGGTAGTGACATCTGTTTGTAACGAGGTCTTGGGTTCTATCCCCAGGTCGGGCAAAGTGTCATTGGATTTCTCCGTTAGGAAATTCTAAGTAGACAGAGTCTGGAATTTTCCCGGTAAATATTAAAGGCTCGTATTACGTGGGACTTATGATATAGCCGGCAAAACGTGGGTGTACTGCATACACCTTTGCTTACCCCCTCAGGGGAATACAGGCGAGTCTAGTTATGTTATGTTTTAGAAAAAAGACTCTTTTTTGACCCTCTCTGGGGAATACAGGCATGAGTCTATGTATAGAAAAAAAATCTCCTTTTTGCCCCTAAAAAGATTAAATTTAAATTGTGCATGTTTTTATTTTAGTGTTTCTATAAAGACAAAACAATTCTACACAAAATGAGCAGGGTAGCAACTCTCTGTGCATTCGGATGGCAAGTGGACATTTGTCGCCGTCACCGCTAATGCACCGGAGCTATTTGCCCTAATAGATTTTACTTTGTAAGCTATATGGTTCTGCTATTGTTGTATGCTATTGGTGTGAGCTACGTGATTGGCTTACGAGATGAAGATGAAAGTGGGTATGTTGTTAAAGAATTATTGTCAGCTAGAATAAGATACAGTCTACTACCATAGTCTAAATATCATATAGTCAGTCGACGCGTTTGATGTTTTCGGAAATGCCGACAACGTCTAGACATTCGTCGCGACGTAAAAGGTGTTAGGGTTGACACAGGACTAAAAACAAAAAAATGATTTTATAGTGTTTTTTTTTGTAAGTATGTATCGTTATCAAAATTGGAAAAGGTGGCCGCCATTTTGAAATTTTTATTTACTGGACCGATTGCTTTCAAAATCGATATCTGAGAGTCCGCATGGTCTCCGAGTACATAACCATTGTCAGAATTGAAAAAGGTGGCCGCCATTTTGAACTTTTTATTTACTGGACCGATTGCTTTCAAAATCGATATCTGAGAGTCCGCATGGTCTCCGAGTACATAACCATTGTCAGAATTGAAAAAGGTGGCCGCCATTTTGAAATTTTTATTTACTGGACCGATTGCTTTCAAAATCGATATCTGAGAGTCCGCATGGTCTCGAAGTACATAACCGTTGTCAGAATTGGAAAAGGTGGCCGCCATTTTGAAATTTTTATTTACTGGACCGATTGCTTTCAAAATTGATATCTGAGAGACCGCATGGTCTCCAAGTAAAAAGCCACCCCTGAAAACCTAGAAAACGATACCCATATTGATTTTTACTCAAAATTAGCGTTCGCCATCTTGGATCGCAAAATTAATGTCATATTCGTTATCACCGCCCCCGAAAACTTATAAAACGATACCCATATTGATTTTTACTCAAAATTCACATCCGCCATCTTGGATCTCAAAATTAATGTCATATTCGTTATCACCACCCCTGAAAACTTAGAAAACGATACCCATATTCATTTTTTCTCAAAATTCGCGTCCGCCATCTTGGATCTCAAAATTAATGTCATATTCGTTATCACCGCCCCCGAAAACCTAGAAAACGATACCCATATTGATTTTTACTAAAAACTTGCGTTCGCCATCTTGGATCTCAAAATTTATGTCATATTCGTTATCACCGCCCCCGAAAACCTAGAAAACGATACCCATATTGAGATTTACTAAAAACTTGCGTCCGCCATCTTGGAACTCAAAATTAATGTCATATTCGTAATCACCGCCCCCGAAAACTTATAAAACGATACCCATATTGATTTTTACTCAAAATTCACATCCGCCATCTTGGATCTCAAAATTAATGTCATATTCGTTATCGCTACCCCTGAAAACCTAGAAAACGATACCCATATTCATTTTTTCTCAAAATTCGCGTCCGCCATCTTGGATCTCAAAATTAATGTCATATTCGTTATCACCGCCCCCGAAAACCTAAAAAACGATACCCATATTGATTTTTACTAAAAACTCGCGTCCGCCATCTTGGATCTCAAAATAAATGTCATAATCGTTATCACCGCCCCCGAAAACCTAGAAAACGATACCCATATTGATTTTTACTAAAAACTCGCGTCCGCCATCTTGGATCTCAAAATAAATATCATATTCGTTATCACCGCCCCCAAAAACCTATAAAACGATACCCATATTGATTTTTACCAAAAACTCGCGTCCGCCATCTTGGATCTCAAAATAAAGGTTATAATCGTAACCACCTTCCCTGAAAACCTCAAAACAATACCCATATTGATGTTTTTCAAAAACTCGCGTCCGCCATGTTGGATCTCTAAATTAATGTCATAAGTATTCATAATCAACACACCCGTTGAAAAATTGAATCAACATTTAAAATTCAAATAAATAAAATGCGACACCCGCTAATTCCTAGGACCCAACAATTCTATACAACCTACGGTGCGCCCCCCCCTCCGTCCCCCGCTCCACACACCCCGCACGATTGCTCTGTCTAGACGTGTTCGTTGGACTACTGTAGGGAAAGAGAAGACCTCTTTATACTGTGCTACTACTTACATCTTCCTTTAAACTGGGACAAACTTGAGATAATAATAATAAAAAAATTGAAATCAAATTCAAAACACTGAAAAGTTAGAAATGACACATAAAGGTTCGTCTTGGAGTCGGTGCCAAGCGGGGTCCAGATTATACCACCTATTTTTTGTGGTCGGGGGAGTTATAGCCGGGAGATTATTTCACCTCAATCTTATGGCACCGACTCAAAACGAACTTTTTTGTGATTGAAGTTTTTGAGTGATTGAAGTTAATTTTTTTAGAGTTTTAATTTTTTGGTAAATTTTTTTTTTTGAATTGAGAACCGTATCCTTTTTGGAAATTGGTTTAAAATAGTCTATACCTAATCGAGATTAAATCTGATAATTTAATATTGCAAAAAAGTATTAGCCCGTAATCCATCTTTAAAATATTATTTTTTTATTACTCACCAAACCTTGTACGACGTATTCTTTTTATGACTATTTGGAATAGTAGATAGCTATGATAATGTTGATTTCAAACTAGACCTTTCCACATAATTAAATCAACTTCAAAATAAACTTGAACCTACATTACCATTCCGTCAAACCGCATCCTTATATCCAACAAATCCAATTAAGCTTAATGACTTAACTTTAAAAGATTTAGATGACGTCACGAATCAGTTCTTCGCAGAAAAGAATTAAAGTGAAATCTCTTTGGAACAAATTATGTTAAATCAGACTCCAAGACGTCTTTAGTACTGCGACAGTGATTTTATTTGATTACGTCAAACGTTTGGGATGATTTTAAACGTTTTTAACATCTATTCTTAATAAGTAATATAACGTTTTATAGCACGAACATCTTGACTTTATTATAAGGTTTATAGGTATTGGACCTTGAATGATACAGGCTGCCAGTCGTTTGAAAATTAAAATTAGAATCTTAAGTTCGAAAATTTAATTTGGTACCTACAAGTATTTAGGCACAATTTCACCGAATTCTTAATTTGAATTAAACATGTATATTATGACTTGCAAATAACAATTTGTTCTGTTTCAATTTAAATAATATTATATAAATCAGCCTGTAACAGTCCCACTGCAGGGCGAAGGCCTCTTCTCATACAGAAAAGTATCGAGCATTAATCACCACGCTAGCTCGTTGCATATTGGCGGTTAAAGACTAGGTTTCTTTACGATTTTTCCTTAACTGTAAGTCAGTGGTGTCTTACATTAACTAAGAAAGTACATGTAACATATATACACACCCACGTGCTTGCCAAACGGGTCTTACTACTTTAATATCTACTTATATAATAATAAATATTTATACATTGCTAAGTTTGAGATCTCGACATCAAGGTTGGCAGCACAACCGTTTCGTCCGTCTACTACTAAACCAATGATATTTATAACGCACCCTGTTCATCATGTTTCCTTTACAGAAACCCGATAACCTTTCGATACATTATATATTTTTCCTTTTACAAATCAAAGAGGAAGATCACGTACATTATTGTATAAAGGGCCCATTAACTAGGTAGAGGGGACGAAAATGATGTCAAAGTTATCTCTGATGTTAACACCAAACTACTAAATCTTATTACTGTACTTCTGTATTTGTTCCTTTTAATAAATTTGCCGTGTCTGTCCGAGTTAGTAACTCTATTTCCGAGTGAAAGTCGGAAGAATTGTTCGTTGCACGCGATCATCTCGAGGGGGTTAAAGTCGTTTGCAGTGTACAGGTTAAAAATGTTTGTAGATACACTCGTACGTCTATGTTTGTAGTGAAACTGTTGATGAGGTTCTGAATTTAAATTTTAGAAAAGAAAAAAGTGAAAGATTGAGCCACAGCTCGATGCTATTGTAGAAAAAAGTTTCTATTAATTTTTTTAGATGAAAATATAGTATATTTATTTTGTGTAGTGTGCTTCTTTTGCGTCACATGGTATGAACTTCTAGCTGACCGTCAAGCCGACTTAGCCCCCGTAGTTTTAATTTAAGCCGATCGAGCGCCACCTACTGGGTCCAATTGTAAAAATAAACCAAGCAAATAAAACAGAAAATCAGCGTCAAATAACAGTTTTCGTACTGTTGTCCAAATCAAAGGCCGGCAACGAATTTGCAAGGTTTTTGGTGTTGGTAATCAATTGCTATCAGATGAGTTACCTGTTCATTTTCCCCGTTATCCCTAAAAAAAGTAGAGCGTAATGAAATCGGGTCTAGTTCATAATATCGACAGTCGACATCGACGCAACGGTTGCTGTATCGAAAATGTTCTATTGACGGGTTAATGATTCGTCAGTACCCCAAATCGATGGTACGCTACATCGACGGTACGCTACATTGCAAGTACACTAAATCGACGATACGCTACATCGTGTTCTTTTGCACCGAGTGCCGCTGGTAAGTGGTACAGTCAACCGCACATCAGTGGTAACAATTTGACATTGACAGCACCCTTATTACGTAGCACTAAAGGCTATTTTTGTAGTTCAGTGTCACTACTGTCATGCGGTTGACTGTACGATTATGACAAAAAAACAAATCAGATATATTTTTTTATTAAAAATAACACAGAACGCTCCAGTATTAAGTATAATTAAAAGTTTTAGGTACTCCTACGTAGGAAATATCAAAGTTTATATTTGAAATTTAATTTATTCAAAACTTTTCTCATAGGATCCGTCTTTTCAAGAAACATTGTTTGACAGTTTATGTTAAATATGTGAATATCAAAGACATTTTTAATAATATTCTATTTTATTTTTGTTGTATGGCAAACGTGCTGCCTTGACATTAATTTGACATCTCTGCTAATGTCAAGAGTAATGGAGAAGCGTGTGTTAATTTTTTTTTAATGAATTTGGATTTTTTAAATATAGTATGTAGCTTTACGTTTTTTTGGCCATACAGTCGGATGGTTTTGGTTAAAATAGGTACATAAAAATAAAACCAATAATGTGCAAAAAAAAAAATAGCAGATGGTATCGCATAATATTAGTTTTAATTGTATTTACTTAATTTAAATCAAAACACAAATGATGAGTCAAGACCAAATACATTTTTTCCTATTTTTAACCTCTGATGCAAAAAGAGTGATGTCATACGTTTGACAAGTCTGTGTGTCTGTCTGTGGCATCGTTGAGCCGATTTTGATTTTGTTTTTTTTTTATTTGAAAGGTGACTTGATCGAGAGTGTTCTTAGCTAAAAATATTTAGGTTTATGTGTTAAGGGTTTTTTATTTTTAAATTTTTTTATGCACTTTTGCATCTTATATGTTTTCTTCTTCCATTCATCTCTATTAGCCATCATGTCACTGCTTATTCCCAATAACATTTTTCTGTTACTATAATATCCACACACTCTCAATAACATTTTATCCCAATCAAAAAAGCGAACTCAGCACTCAGCAGCTACACTTACCAACAGCAAACCGACGATTCCAAAAATAAAATTAATATCAAAAGGTGCCGCGGTTTCATAAAACAAATTCATTTCTCTTCTTTACTCAGAACTCTGCTCACCTTAAAAGAGCAAAACCTTTGTTGAAATCACAAACAGCGGTACTGTTATGTAACTTATGAATATTTATCCAAGGGAAAATTTTTCCATTATCTTTTGCTATGAGGAACCGTCGTGAATACATTAGTAGAAGTTCTAAGTGATATAGTACTTACCTTTCATAACGGTGATAGATATCTTTTTTGTTGATGACGATTGTTATTATGTTATGATTTTGTTTGCTTGTTATTTTATTAGAGAAAGAGTTCTCATTAGGGTTGTAAATAATGAGAAAGTGTGTGGTAGGGTTAGAACTGGTGATTTGTATCTATTTGTCACAGTTGAGCAATGATATTTTGAGCATAAATGGGCTGGCTGTTGAGTCATGTGAACATAAATGTAAGGAACAGCTGATTTTTTTTTGCGATTTTAGGGTTGGTCCCATAGTAAAAGTTGTTCAAAATGATGAGTTTAATGACCCCTTTTCAGGTTACGAGTGTTTTACTAATAACCCTGTATAATTAGTTGAAAATGTACTTTCCCATACAAACCACATTTCTATTTACCGAATTATTATCACACTATTCTTAAGAAGCTATTAAATAATTATTGTTTTATGGTTTTTCAAAAATAACCTTTAAAAACTATGTAAGAAGGTTTAAACTTGTTCAAGTAAAACGTCTTAGGAAAGTAATAAGCGGCTATTGAGGTTTAGTCCCAAGGGAGTTATTATAGAATGGACGAAAATAATTGGATGCCAAGAATTTTATTAAAGAAAAGTGATCTATTCATAATTTAGAATTATGAGTCCTTAAGCTGGTCAAGTGCGAGTCGGACTTGAGCACTAAAGGTTTTGTACCTTGAAAAGAAATGTATAAATAAATATTTAGTTTAAGTGTACGACTGCATAATGAAAATTTTTCATAAATTACATGTTTTCCGTGGATTTTAAAAAAAGTTCATGAAATTTTACATGTGAACATGTGAGGTCCTCTTTTTTTTTTAGCCCCAAACTTTTCAAAGATAAGGGAAGAATGTTCTCTTAGACGTGACATAATTATGCAACTAAAAAAGCCTCTAATTTACGACCCAAAATTAATTCGTTTATCAATTTACGCTGTATATTCGTAGTTCGGTCACTAACCAAGTCTGAATCCAACTTCATCTAATAGTTTTAGGGAAAATAGGTTGTATCAGTCGGACAGACAGTAAGTCACAAGAGCGTATCTGAAAAGATGTGCTGAACCTTAAAAAAAGTGTGCTTTATGATAAAAAAAACTAGAGCGCCTTTATGAATAGACTTTTATATGTAAACTAATTAAATGGAAGGTACTTACCTATTTTTTATAGACTTTAGTAAAAAGATACCATAAATACTACCTTCTATTAATAATTATGTAAAAATCTTGTACCTACCTAATAAATAAATAAAGGTTCGTCCTAAAAAAATAAGATTCTTCAATTACTTGTGACTACAAAGAACTTAGGCTCGTAAGTAAGAAATAATTGACAAAATATATCACCAATTCTTTCATTCTCGAACGACGAAGAAAAATTCCGACACTAACAAACCAAATATCAACCTTATGACTTCATATTAAAGTCAACTTTATAGTAACTCGTGAACTAATAAATGAGTACAGCCGGGATTACAACTAAATATCAAGTACCCTATCTTTGTTGTCGCTTATATTCCGCTAGGGGTCTCCACTTAACCTTTTCAAGCTTTACCTTGCGGGCCATGAAGTACTTACCCTTCCTTATCTAGGTAAAGTCGGTAATAATGTCTCTTCTTGTACTTAACTTGATGTTAATGAACTTCAGTGAAAATGTGAATGAGTTTAATTGAATTCTTAGTTTAAACTAGACGTGTTGTTTAAGATTCGAGTCTTTTAGTCTTTTTCGTTTTAGTTTGTTTCGAGTCTCGACTCGATTTTCAAAACCTAGCGACTATTCATTAGTCTCATGAGTCTTGAGTCTTTTTGAGCTAAATTGTCCCATGTGTGTGCCCCACTCGGCGCAGCAGACCAAATGCTAAGTCTCTTTGCCAGCATGCCGTCAATTGTTACTGAAGAAAGATATTTTTTTTTGACTCAGTATGTACAATATAGAGACTTTATTCCATTAGCATGTTATATTCATATTTCGTTGCGCTTATAACACATACTAATTTAATGTGCGTCATTATTGACGCTAATGTTATGATATGATAAGTGCTAATGTAATACTATTATTAGTAATAGCACGCTATATTCATATTCCTTTGCGCTTAAACGCACAAACTAATTAGTGCGCGTCGATAATAGTAATCCTTTAATGTCTCTTACAGTATATCTGTATCTAATCCCTTTATTTTTAGTTTCTATCTCACTAAAATAGAAGATTTATAGAAGATTCTTTGCCAGCCGTATGTAACCCAAGAACCATCTAGGTCAACTCATGCTTAAGTACGTCAATCAAGGGATTTATGTGCGCGGCCAAATCCCTTCGCTAGGTCTCTTTGCAACGTCACAAACTACACAAATGTACGAGTATACATACTACAAACATAAGACACCTATAACACTCTATTTCTAACTGGTTTATATTTGGGTGGCTAATCAACTTTCAGCTGTGCTGCGCTGAGCTGTGCTTTAGCTAAGCACAGCTCAGCGCAGCTAACTTTTTCGGGCTATGTGTGCTGGTAAGTTTTCCAAGTACAGATAGTTTGCTAAGTGTTAGCGAATCAGACGGACAACCGATTGGGTGGGCAGTAGTGGGTAGTGCCTTGTGTTTTGAACAAAGTGTACCCACACAAAACACAGAACAAAAAGTTTAGCGAAATGCCTAAATAGAGCAAACCTTAGCTCAGCACAGCACAGCACAATAAAGTTATGCCTGATTTTACCAATTGTAGCCGATGTGATATTGCTATACTATCCATATTTTGCAAGTTATGTTACAAGTTTGATGTTGAAGCTTGCCTGTTTTCATATACCAAGCAAAACTCTTAACTCAGTGTACAGTTACAGGTATAAAATTTCCAGATACTCAAAAAACTAACGCTATACTAATCCGGGAATTTCATTGAAATTGCCATAAACAAATTTTGTTGAACTTTTTTCATTCAAAATAACGTATTAAATTAACAGCTAGCTTTAGCTTTTAAATTGCAACACAAAATTGATCGCTGAGATCACCTTCACAAAAAGCATCTTTATTTATTCTCTAAAACCTTTTACACTTGAAATACTTTCACCAAAATATCGTTTTTCGATCTTTGCCCTCAACCCGATTAAGTGGAGCTATTTGGTGAGCTGGTCTTAAGAGAAACTCGCACGCTCCCATCGAACTCGCGACCGCACTCAAATGGGGTGTTCTTTTATGTATAAGGCTATTCTCACACGCTGCTTAGCGGACAAAGCCCGTTTTACTCTTAGAAAAGTTGAAAAGAGAAAGTGCGTTCTATTTTTAAAAGATTTCTTTTTATAATATTTGTGGTTTTTTTTATGCCTGTGTTGCATTAAGTAAAAGAAAATGTTTTACTTAAGCATTATCTGGTCATTGAACTACATATTTATATACCAAAAAGTTTTTTTGAACATCCAACTATGTACCACCATTTTAAAATCAATCTTCTTAACTTTTCTATTTTAAGCATTGTTCATACCATAAAAAGTATAATAGATAAATTGATAAACTTAGCAGAGATGTAACCAAAAAGTTTTCGCTGCTTACCTGAAACAAAGACAAAATGTAATTAGCATAATTTGAGACTAAAATTAAAAGATTTGATAAATCTAACTAGCCGTCCAGGTAGTAAAGATTTTATTTTAATAGCAGGAATACCTACAACAAACTTTTTAAATAGGATACCGAAAATTCTTTAAAATTTTAGGTAGTTTATTCTTTGGTATTCTTCTTCCCTTCTTACATAGTTATATACGAGATTATACATAATCCCATTAAAACTGCTGCAATCAAAACATCTCACAATCTTGCCAGCCACGTCGAAAGAGTTAAACCTACAAATTTCACTCAACTTTTTCATTATAAATCCTTCCTCTTCATCCCACTTCCTCGTATTTGGGCGGAAATTAAAGGGGCTTCAACAAAAACTGTTGAAAACTTTCTTTGTCTCCAAGCTATAAAACGTTGCTTTCGTTTCTTGTTACCCTAAAAACTTTCCACTATGCAAATGTTTTTACATTCGAATCGATTGTGATGGGTTTCGTGACAGCCTACAGTTAGCAGCCAATTTTATTATGGACTGCGACGATAAGAATCGGACTTAATGTACCGTGTCGCTTGCATAGGGTTAAGGTTTTTTGTTCCAATTTATTTGCGTTTTCTATTGATTAGCTTTCCGTTCCCACTAAGTATTTTTAGTTCGTTATCACTTTGATTGGATGGTTTGAACTTTGATTAGAAAGTTGGTTAAGTAACTTTAAATTAGTTCATCAATCACTCTCAGTGACAGAAGACTACTACGACGAAGGCAACTATGTCGGGGTCTCAAGTTTAATCCAAAGGCGCTCACTGAATTTTCTAAGTCTAAGAGTAGATTATATAACACCTATTAGGAATGAAAAAAAATTACCAAACAACTGGCAGTTATAAAAAAGGAACTTTCCCGTCTATCGATATCGACTAGTCAATATTCATTGCCTCTAAACATCTAGCATCTCATCGATGATCGATCGATTATGATGGACATGATTCTAATTCACAATGTCGAATACAAGGCAACGTCAATCGTTTTGAACATGGTTGCAACGTATTATAATATTAACTCAATTTCAGGCCAAAACTGTCTGAACTGTCTTACGTTAGCTGAGCTGTCCACTCAGCGACCTCAAGGCAGTCGAAACCAGCGCAGCGTTCACTAGTTGTCAACGCGATGTCAACGAGTGCATAACGCGTCATCAACTAAGTTACATAGTTTGGCGTCAACTATCAGATCTACTGCAACGTATTTTTTTTATTGCGCCTGGACAGATTTTATCCGTGAATCATTAGCATGCAGTCAGCAACGCATGGCCGATTGGCCACGTGACAACGTGACGTTTACGTGACATAAAACTCTCCTTTTAATGCACTACTTTTAGTCGAATTGGTATTGCGTTTTACGATCTTACTATACTGATTACATTACATTATAATTAGTTATACTTATAACATTATATTATTATTACATTATACTTATTATATAGGTATATTATACCTATATTATACTTATTATATATCCAGTTGCGCTTAAGTTCTTTTTATCTACTTATTTATCTGAGGCTTTTACCCACAAGGTGACTATGTTAGCTTCATACACACACTTGAAAAATTATTCAGTTTGAAAACAATGATAAAATCATTTTTTTAAATCTTCTTCATGAAGGAAAACCCCCAACCCGTTTTCTTTAGTGTCAAACACTATTCATAAATATCAGGTCTACGTGAATTTATACATACATTCGGAATGCAGCCTCTTTAATTGGTTCTAACCATGCCAGAGAACCATAAAGCCGCCGCAGAAATATTGCCGCGCAATAGATTCTGACATTCGCTTCCAATCAGTCGAAGCTTCAGAGGAAATTGATTATCCACCTTTAAGTCACAAAATCTAGGCGAAGTCAGTCGCAATCAATAACCAGCTTTGACACTAACATTTTAAAGCCGGTTATAGGTAGGCCAGTGGGAAGAGTAAGTTTAAGTATACCGAAAATGGATTTTGTCAATGTTTGAAATGTACTGATGGTGATCACCATTCAAACAAAACAATAAATATCAAAATCGGTTGGCTAGATTTTAAGATATTATTAAGTTTTGAAGGGCGTTTCTGTCGTTTCATGAGGAGTTTCTTTCTGTATCTCCGAAATGCATCATCAGATCATGTTAACATTAATATGGCACCCCCTTTAAAAAGTCTCCCTCCTAATCAGAAACAAAACAAAAAAACGCTCGCATATAATAGAATAATTCTATTATAACTGCAAATTTGCTCAAAAAGAACTTTTATGAGGTCACAAAAGTTCTTTTGAGGCGCGATTGCGCGCACAGTTACTGCAGTCGTGCCGTGCGTTCTATTTAGTTTTTATGTTAATAATAATTACATAATGTATTTTGTTATATCTTTATCTTGCAGCGTAAGATGGAATCAAATTCAAAATCAGATAAACATTATTAGCCTACAACCGAAACGAAAACGTGCCTCTCTAAAGCTGTATTAAAAACCCTTGCTTGTTGTGACTGCACAGGAAACTGACAGTTATGCTTGATATATCACGGAAGACATTGCCGTAACGTTATGGGGGTAAAGATAAGAGTAAATTGCGCATAAGCGGTGACAGATTGCCAGCTCATCCCTTGGAAGCACCACAACAATTCATTTTACTCGGTTGACTGTGGCGGTACTCTTTCACGCAGAAATTACAAGATCGAGTTTTATAGGGTACAACAGTTTGGTTGATGGAAATTATTAGGGATTATTATTGGAGCTAGTATTGGTAACACTGCCATACTCATTATTATACCAGTCAATATCAGTACCATTTGCACTATCTACGTGGCACCGTATCTTGATAGAAATATTCTTCAATTTATTAGTAGGTATGTAAGATACTTTGGCTAAAATATAATAAATATTTGTTGGAGGTGTCGGAAAAAATAAGCCGAGTTGCGTAAGAGATCAAAATTTCATGATTACTTTTGGTCGCGATAACCGTCATCCACGCGGGCGAAGCCGCGGGCATCAGTTAGTAATTATTTAAAAATTACTAATTAGTAATTGCTAATTAGTTTCTTTTATAATATGACCAATTAGAAGGAGTAACAAACTTTTTCTTAAATAAACAAATACTGAAGATTGATAATGAATCCATACAACAGTTCATATTTCCATTCACTCTCTTTTTCCCTAAACACATATCTTCGTTTATCACGATTGATTTCTATCAGGAACTGTCATGACGAAGCGCTTAAGTTTTTTTGATTGCTGTAATATTCCCAGAAACTTACCAAATACATGATACTAAATGACACCCGCGGCTTTGCTCACGAAGTGTATAATATGGATGAAAACTATTTCGGCAATACTGTGGCTTTGCCCTTCATAGATGATTTGCTGAAAATGGTGAAGGAAAACATCGTGAGGAAAACAGCAAAGCTGACAGAAGTTGTCTATTATGAGATTAAAATTTTGACGTTTTGGTTTTTCACCAATCATATGATTAGAAAAAGAATCTCATAATAATATTTTAGGTAATAATATTTAAGGTAGAACAATATTATTCGTTCAAAAACGTTAAAGTGTTATAATAGAGATGATGACTATAATAAAATTCTAAAAATGATTTGTTTGAACATTCTTTGTTAGACAGAAATGACACTCGGAACATATGACGTCATATGTTTTAATGTCAAAAAGAGCTATCACTCCCCTCCACCCCTCAAGAATATTCTTTTTAATTAGACTTATGTACCTAATTCCGATGTGATGATTAACGAAATTGGTCTAAACTCGTTTTGTTTCATACTAAACACACAAATACAGATAAAACCTTAGAGTATAACTATAAGAAAGTATAGAGCAACTTTACAGGAGTATAAACCGTGAGCTCGGGTATGAACAACGCGGCCGCGACACGAGTTCCGACCGCGATCATACCTCGATCGACTGCGGTTCAATTAAGCTCCACGAGCGAAAAAGTTTCAATTTAGTTTATAACATGGTTTACTGTTGTCTTCAATTTTGCAAAAATGATTAGAAGACATCATTTAAAAAATGATATTATAACATTTCAATAGTGAAACCTGCTCACGCTCCGCAGAGGGCAATGTAGATGACGTTATCAATCTATATTTTCTTATATACTCTAATACATAAAACATTTGCCCAATATACCAGAAGCTAACACAAAACAATCTATCAAATACATTATCTATACATTTTGGCCAAACAGACAATCTTTTTTGCGCACAGATATAAATATATTGGGGCCACATATATCTCAGTCTACGATTTGCGACTCGGCGACAGTTCACTTATGATTCATACACACGCGAACCGTTTTGTTCAAGTCTTTTGTAAGTTTTTTTTTATTTCAAATAAGATTAGACACGCAAATTGTGGTAAAGCGATTTTGTGAAGCGCAGAATTGTGGTTGAAAAAAAAAGAGTTTTGAAGTATTCATTAGTGGAGACTAGTGTTTATGCTTTATGTAGCCGCTTGAAGGCTTAAAAAGATGTTTACTTTTTAAATTGTAGCTGTTAGTCGTAGTTTTATTTATCGTCTACTAGATGTCGCCCGTGACTTTGTTCGCAAGTAATTTAATGATCCTGTATATACAGGGTCATTCATATTATTGGGATATACATATGTATAAAAATATAACCCCCAATCGTTAACACGAATTTGAATAATGACTTCAGCACATCAAATCTCAGCCCCTCAGCACATCAACAGTGATTGAGAATCCCCGCCTTGTTATATTCCCCCTCCCCTCGTTTTAAATCAACTTAGATTCAGATTTCAGTAGCTATCACAATATTAGGGTGGGGATTGAGCGTTATTTTTCTAAAGTTTCCGCAGCTTTTAAGTAGAAATAATATATAACGAATGTAACGAGGGTATCGTGTAACCCAATAACTGGATTGTGGAGGTCTGATAGGCAGTCGCTCCATGTAAAACACTGGTATTCAGCTGCATCCGGTAAGGCTGGAAGCTGACTCCAACATAGTTGGGAAAAGGCTAGGCAGATGAGATGGTAAACAGCGACGTGGGCATTCGTTTACCACATGGGAACGGGTCTGGTAAGGTGCTCCGCAATCTCATTGTGGTGAATCGTTGGAATGTCGGACGTCCACGAACTCACACCTGCCGCCGCAGGCTGGCTGAAAAACTTACATATAGAGATTTGATCCACGCAGGATGAATGCCATTCGCAGTGATGATAATGATGGTATAGTGCCATGGCTGATGTGGTGTGTATCGACACCTCTCCCTTTGAGTGTTGTAAAAGTCGACTAAACATGGGATAAAGGTCGCAAATTATCAGCTATCTACACTCAAGCTGCTTCTGGTGGAAGTCTTCAATCTCTCCGGGGGACGGGTCTGGTAATGTCTACCATCTTTCCGGCTGTTTTTAAGGCAGGGTTGCTTCATTGGAACCCGTCAGCTCGTGCTAAAACGCTTTTGTGTCATAATAAAAAAGAAGCTGGCCATTTTGATCCAAAACAAAATAAATAGAAGGTAATAGTAATACCTATATGTTGGCAAACTCTTAAAATATATAAAAGAGCAAATTAAACAATCAATGTAATTTATATCTGGGCAATATACATATTAAGACCTTATTCTTCTACGAAACGATACCCGAAAAAGAGGTTCCCTAAAATGTACGAGGTTATGAAAGAGGCTATGTAAAAAACAAAATTTCATATACATAAACAGAAACCGAATTCAAAAACACCAGTCCATACGTGAAATGGAAAAAAAAATAAACAGAATTCACCTCATCGAGCCAGTCAAACTATCAACGATAACCGATAAAGTTGGTTACCAACTCCCATGGTTGCTGCGCCATCGTCTATTGGTTTTTATTGAAATTTCGTGTATCGTCGCTTCGTAATGGGCAATCGGGCTGCCGAAATACTCGTCTCAGCGAGCTGGGGTGTTAAATTGTGCGTTTCAGGTTTAGGTGACGTGTTTCGTGTTTCCGCCATACGTTTTAGTATTCAAATCGCACATTTTTGAAGCCCAGGTAGATTTTTGCATTATGATACCATTGCAAAAATTTATCAGGAAAGCTGGTTTCCTTATAGATAACGTCAGACATCTATGTGGCTTTAAACACTAGGCTGGTAAGTAAATAAGAAAAAAATACTGTCTTACTACATGTCGTGGGTCTTTAGGTTCCCTGTAATGTACCGGTGTAGGTTTTTATATGTATCATATTATTATATTATGTACTTTCTTAGGTAATCTCAGACACTGCTGACAAACTGTAAAGGATAAACGTAAGGAAACCTGATTTAATACAAGGAGATTAATTTTGAGACATGCAGGAAGAGAATAGAATATAGAATAGTAAATTTTATTAAAAATAATAATTTTAATTTCTACTATTAGATATTATTATTGATATTTAAATAAAACCAATGTATGAAACGACGAACGAAAGCAACCATCTTAAAAAACGATTTCGCATTGCAATCTTTTAGCTATTTCAATGTCTGGTGTATTTTGGTTCGGATTAGAGGTTGCCAGTCTTATTTGGGGGTTCAGAAAATTTTCGAAATGGAAAAGGGATCGCATTAGCTGATTGGGTTATGATGAGACGATTTTTTGATGATTACAGACAATTTCTGAGCTGAGGGGAAGTGGGAAGTGTTTTTCTTTCCTACTCATATTTTTTTTTCGTAGTATCAACATTTCAATCAATGCCCTAGGCGTAGAAACAGATTAGAAATTTAGACTGATTCTGATGTGATACGGTGGCTTAGCGGTTAGAGCGTCGGCACAGTACGCCGAAGATCGTGGGTTAGAATCCCATCCGTATCAATTGTTTTTTCAAATTTCTTATTAAATATTTATATTTAATAAGCTAACATTTTTTTTTTCAAATTTCTTATTAAATACTTATAACTATATTTTGATCGCTTTTTTCTGTAATATAACAATTATGTTGTTCTAAACATTTTATACCGATAGTCACTGTCCCAGATTTGATCAATTTATTTGTTAATCCTAAAAAAACTTCACACTTCAAATAAAGGAAAAAAAATGTTTTTATATAAGCAGTTTTGATCAAAGCGAAACCAATGATGTTCAGGACCATGATACAAAAATAGTGCTATTTTTTCAATTTCTCTAAATGACATTGGAACTTTAAACTTTGGTAAAATACCTAGACTGGCCTTGTACTCACGAAATACGAGTGTAACCGTACGTACACCGCTAAACCTTCAGGGAAATATAAGGTGTATGCTATCTAAAGTAAATAAAATTCAGCAGAACCACACAAGCACTCGCTTACAGCTCAATCGTACAGCAGGTATTCGGCCACATTCGGCCACATTTCGGCCGGAGCGGTGAATGTTATTTAGGTCGGTAAACCTGCGATGCCTAACTGGATTGCTATTTGAGTGGACATATTCTGAGGACCGGTGTCGTATCGATAAAGTTACTCTTTAGTACGATTTTATAGACTTAAAAGAATCCGTTTTTTTTTTCACGAAGGAGAAGCAGTGCTTGCCGCGGTCGATCTTTAGATGGGTGACTATTAATGAAATTTAATTTTTAAATAACAGAATACTGTATTATGTATTCTGTTTCAAATTGTAAATTGTGCATTCTGAATACACAATTTACAATTTGAAACGAAACGAAACGTCGAAATTAGTTCTAGAACAATTTTACTTCGTGAAAGTATAAAAAATGTAATCAACCATTTTTGATAAATTCGGAAACCTTTTCTAATATGAATACAATTTAAACTTTTTTTTGGATGTTTCAAAAATCTTTAATTCAAATTTCATTCTTATTTAAACAATGTCCTGACATACACAAAAAAACAGCCAAATCGGTCAAACCATTCTAAAGTTTTTCATCGAAACATTCTTTTACACGTGAGTTATATAATAGCACGTAACTTATACACCACATATCGTTTCGACACCGTTTCAATTTCGTCCACCAAATATCTACCATATTGAATTTCGTCCACCTATTTGCCGGGCGTTTCGCCAAAGGATTACGTGGCCAATTTGATGCGCGGGTTCGGATCAACACTGCAATGGTTTATAAACCCATACTTGTGCTATTAACTGTGGGATTTGCAGTACAATTGGATCATTAACCTACTACGCGAAGTCAGAGGCTTATTTGCGAACTAATTAACTTTGTCGAGGTCAGTCAGTAGTGATACGAAATCCAACTTCTGTGTGACAGCTTCTAAATTAGGTGGTGTAGTCACTTCTAAATTTCCAAGAAGTTTCCGGTTGACTGTCACAAAATCGTTACAAACGTTAGGTTTGTACAGACGCCAGCACATTAAACTACTACAATCTGTCAAATTTTCTTCAAATCTGTCCAATTTTAACTTTCATTCGGTTTAAAGTTGATTATTGGGAAAATTTGACCGTTTCGGGGAGCTTGGTGTCTGTACGCTAATGAACATTAAAATGATGTCAATGATATTAAGAAGTAGGTAAACGTTATGTTTTCCCATCGGTCCAAACAATAACGTTGTCTGTGAGGTTATCAATATCTCAGCACGAATTTCGGCTAAACAAATATTTGTCTTATCAGAAATGCATGTTGCACTGCATATCTAGTACGTGTTAGCCTTTTCCTAACTATGTTTGGTTTTGAGAGAGAAAGTGGAATCTGGCTCTACTAGTAAATATATATCATATATATATATCCGATTAGCTATGCAATAAAATATCCTAAGAGGCCGCTTTTATAATTAGTTAGACAAAAAATAACTTTAGGTAAATACGCATCATCCGATCTCTAGTAATCATTGTTAATATTCTTTGCCACCGCCACCCGCTCAACTGACGGTAGTAAAACTGTGCAATTTGTATTAAAAAAGACATTATTCTTTTTAGAACATGAACTTTGACTAGATTATGAACATAATAAATATATAAATATATTTTGATGTAGAGGGCGGTACTCCTGGACACGGCTCGCCCTGACCACCGGTAGCTTGGACCGTGTTCCCGATACCGGTGGGCTACTATATTTTATATTTTTGTTTTATATATATTTAAAAATATTTTTTATATGTATTGTAAATGAATAAATAATATAATAATATTATTAAAAATAACTTCAGATCCTAATTCAAATTGTCTTTGATTTTTATTGAACAAAATAAAACATTCCTTCCTCAAATAATGTTCACACCTACAAAATTCTACTATATTTTTGTTTAAAATGTTGCCTAGAATATGCGATGTTCGTATCTTCGCTGTTATGCGAGTATTAGTTATGTTAGGTAACTTAAGCTGGGTATGGCAACAATTTGCCAGCTCGCTCTCAGTGTGCGACAGCTTAATTTGAATACGGACACTTCGTAGTATTGTGTCTGAGTTACTTTTGGAGGTATTAGATTTCCTTTATAATTATTGCATATCTATTTACCTAAGAGGGTAAATGTTAACACCAAAATTTTAACTCTGGTGCAATGATGGTCATTCTCGCCGAATTTTGACCACAGCAGCCAATCTCAACTAAACATAACGAGATTATATTTATATAAATAATCTCGTAAATAGTAAAATGCTCAATGGTCAATAAATAGTAGATAAAGATAAGAACTTCCTAGTATGTGTGTGTTGTATAATATTCGACATACTACACACACACACACACTAGGGAGAGCCTATCCGTAGCCTGTCTTCTTCTTTATCGTATGGTTGATAACCAACCTGGTGTCAGGGTTTAAACCGCTCGTAGGCCTCTGACATGGCTTTACACACCGTTGAATTTTTTTTCAAGTATGCTGATTTCCTCACGATGATTTCTTTCATCGTTTTAGTAAGTGAAAATTAATTTCTAATTCGCACATAAATCTGAAAAGTCAGAGGAGCATTCCTGGGTTGACCTTTGAGGCAGTCCAACGGACACACCACTAAGTTATCAATGTTTTTAACACCGTATCCTGTGAAAATGGGTGTTAATGTGATTTTCGTGAATATTTCAGATATTAAGCTGTCAGATTTAATGGCATACATACGTAAAGTATGAAAAGGAGCTATAGATTTGAACAAAACATAGTGGTAGCCTTCGTAGGTACCTAAGGATAGCAACTCAGAGACAGTTACCAGTCTTACGACTTAGGTAACAACTGCATTCAAATATCTAATCTCTATCTACGTACTAAATACATTTACCCACATACGAGAGATTTCGTTACATTACCTTCGTCTTCAGTATACTACATAAATTAAATTGTGAGCCTCAAAACCCGCTTTTGTTCATGTAACGAAACACAAACATGAATTCACATTATTATAAATTTAATGTTACAATTCTCTTGCATTTGGTAAACTAACCAAAATTCTGGAATCAAAAACTATATTTTCTGATTATTTTGTACGCTCAAAACATACAATATTTCCTTAAAAAGTTTAACATACATTTATGTTGTATCATGTATAATAATTATATTATTATATATTGGTTTATAATTTATTCTATCTCTAATATTGACTAGTAATAATTATAGAATAAATATAAATATTTTATAAGAAATTAGAAAAAACAACTGATACGGATGGGATTCGAACCCACGATCTTCGGCTTACCGTGCCGACGCTCTAACCGCTGAGCCACCGTAACCCATCAGAATCAGTCGAAATTTCAAATCTCTTTATACGCCTAGGGCGTGAGTGTTATATTTAATAAGCTAACATGTGCTAAAACATGTAAAAATTTCACAAAAATATTATAGAATAAATTTATATATTCAAACTTATAAACTACTATACATCTGTAGAGTGTCTTGGACTAATTACGATATATTATGTTCAGGAATAGTCCCAAAATTAAGAATTACTACTAAATTAGGAAATATTTTTTTGCTCTAGCAACATTAATCTAAACGCCCCCGCTCGATCTTGTCTAGAATAATGTTAGCATAGCAAAAATGTTGAGTAGTAATTTTTATTTTCGAAATATTTCCGAACATATATATCGTAATTAGCTCCAGGCAACTTATATTATTTGTGTAGGAGGTGGTAGAAATCCTGAACACGACTTGGAAATTCGCCTTTTCATAGAATTCATAGAAAAAATATAATAGATGCAGTTTCTACGCGAAAGTTTTTCAACTTGGTTTTTGATAAGATTGAAATAGGAAGCATAAGTGATAGTTCAGAATCACGTGTAAAGATAAAGTTTAAAAAACTAGTTTATTATTTGATCTACTAAATAGAAGCTTAAATAGTAACTAGTAGTAGTAGAAAGTTCCAAACTCACATCAAATGCATGACAAAAACATTCGCAACAAAATATAAAAACTCTACAACTTTGACGTTCTACAAAGCTCCAAAATGTTATACAAATTCTATTCCAGTACCTCCCTTGTTCTCATTCAAAAGTATAAGAATAGAAAATTCGAATACCCATTCTTTTCAAATCCAATGTGTGGTTTGTACGAATTTAGAAGCAGCATTACGTTTGGGTGAAACAGTTCCGAAAGAACTACCAGAACGAACTTAGCCCATGAAAAGTTTTAAGGGTGCTCCTTTAAGAATTTTAGTTTTCAAAGTGAAGAAATTTTTCGAACATTCACTAGCTATTGAATTTTTGATAAGTTTCCTTACTTTGCGTTGTTAAGAGTACTGTTGTACTAAAATAGAACAGCACTACAATTTAGAATATAAACAAAAATACAGAAGGTACAGCTAGGCAAAAATAGTCTGAAGCGGTGACAGCTGGAACTAAAAATAAAAATCTTAAAAACCAAGTTTGTGAGTACCAAAAATAACTTTAAAGTGATTTATTTCATAATATTTGATGACAAAAAATTCGTCATGGAAATATGTAAGTACCAAATAACTTGTAATTTTGAATTGTAGTATGAGAAGTGCGCCAGTGGCGCCCTCAACTTTTGCAGGCTCTTTTTTCCAAACTGTACCAGGCTGTTTAAGGTTCCGGAGTAGGAACCCTCGATGTCGCTGTAGTAACGGGTTCAGAATCGCGCTATTATTACGGTTTCATTCGAGTATCTATAGAAGTCACAAACGAACTTTGTATAGTGATAACGGGCTACTAAGAATCCCTGCACTGCCCGTGGCCCGATACTCACTTGGCCGGTTTTTCTAATCTTTAATTGATGTATAGCAATGTAGTGTAGTGAGCAATTATTTAGTATATGAGGCTGCTATACTATGAGACTGACTTATTCACCAAGTGGACAAAAGCCTCAACAAATAAATACATAAAAATAATACTACACACAAAACACAACGTCTAAAAAAACTTTTACGTTTCTATCTAACGCAAACTTTTGCGTTCCCACACTCTATAGTTTCACTCGGTTAGCCAGTTAAAATGTTAATTAACTAAAATCCAGTAATTTGGACTTTAGATTTATCATAATCAGATCCACCGCATACTAGAAACTTGGCAAGAGCATGATTTTGTTAGATTTATGTTGTTGGAGTACACTTGCATTACGTTTTGGAGTCTCTGATAAACATTTTGTATTTGTGGCCATGTGCAAAAACAACTGGTCTAATTTGTTTCCCTGGCTAGAAAGTTCTTATTATTCCCACATGTAATGTATTGTATGTACTAATTAGTGTGTGTTGTTCACCGAAATTAGGATGCATTCTACTTTTACGTAGGTAAATAACTAAAATTATTTGGGATGTCAGGTAACAAGGGAATGCTACTTTTATTTACCGTAAAACAGTCATAGCCTAGTGGTCGTAAAGGTCGTAGATTCGAAACCCACCTCTGACTTTTCGTATTCTACTTTTACTTTTTAGGAATTAATTATCACTTGCTATAAGGGTATGGGAAAATATCGTGAGAAAATCAGCTTAAGAGATTTTTCTACGTGTGTAAGACCATGTACGAGGCCCATGGGTGGTTTAAACTCTGATACCAGTTCATCAACAATACGATAAAATTTAAGTAAAAAGTAAATTTAAGAAAAATGCGCTAGCTTGATCACACAATACGGACTTAAAAATCCTGCTGTGTTTCATATAGTCAGTAAGAGATGGGAGCCCCCTCTACTTCCTTAATCTCTTCTCTTCTTGTCTCCATTTATATCAAAGTTTTTTATTTATTGTACAGTCAGAAGCATAAATATGTTTACACAATACATTGATATCTGTTTTGAATCGAAGTACCTCTTATCTAAGTTTACTAAAATAATATGCTAATTTAACTTTTCCTTCCTCATTTTAATCATTAATTCGAAAACTTATAAATTCGAAATCACAAAAATGTGATATACTTGAAAATATAAAGTCAGATACGAGTTATTTGTCGTTGTTGGTTAAAAAATCGCATTTACATGTTTGTGCTTTCGACTGTACATCACATTTTCCCTTTACTACGCCATTGACTTCTTTCGCTGTATCCATGGATATTGTTAGGGACTATTCTGGACATTTTCCATGTACTATCCCTATTTCCAATCACTTTTATTAAAGACTACTGAAGCGATTTAAAAGCGTAATGGATATTTCATAGAAACATTAATATTCAGTCGTTCATTCCAAGTTTGAAAACCTTGGAATTCAATAAAACATTAAAGATGTAAAATGAAAAGAAAATAGGGCACATTTAATAATTTATAGCAGTAAAGAGAGTTTTGTTGGCCATCTTATTCTCAAAAATGTTGCTACTTTTATTCGTCATTTTTATTAATAATTATATAAAGTTTATTAGGGTGTAAGTCTTTGTAGAATTGCTTCGAAGTTTTCCAAGTGATGTTGTTGTTAAAGGTTTTAGAGATTTTTCTTGTGACAAGTCTAGTTGAGAACAAGCCGCGGGAGGTCGGCGCGGCGGCGCTCGCCCAACTTTGTTCTTACAACGCTTTTTGAGGATAGTTAGCTACGAATAAGAGTTTCACGAGTGATTTCCTTGAATTTAAAACTTGTGAGAGATGCTTTGGCAGCAAATCGGACTTTTAAGTCTATTTGAACGCAAAATAAATTCTTGAGGGATTTCGGAATCAGAAGAACGCCCGCAGATTCTTTATTGAAAACTCAAATAGCAGTTTGTATAGATTTATTTTATAGAGTAACGTAAAGGTCACTAAACGCCCGCGAAGCGACCTATCAAACGAAGTTAAAAGCAAATTCTCGAGTCTCAAATGCGACTTAACTTTGAATTTTATTCCGACTCCGGGGCGCTAATGGCGTCCGCTCTGAACAAAAACTCGCTTGATTAAAATCGTTTGTCGTAATAAAAGGAGCACTAAAAAGTTACAACCGTACGAAACGCGAGACCGGTAGGCCCGTAAAATCGATCACCCGCCGATACTGATCACGGGGACAAAAATTTAACGGCACAGCTCGAGATTACGGGCCAGTGCTTAATTTAGTGCTCGGAATTAAAGGCGAAATATTAAATTGTCGCCGAGCTTCTTGCCGGTGCGGGCGTCTCGTGCTAAATGAGCCGTGAACTGTGCCGAGTATATTTTATTAGCACCCCTCCCCTCCCCGGCCCGCCCCGCCGGTGACGCGCTCCACTCACGTCCTCGCGCCTACCCTATTTACATTCACGAGTGAACCAACGGCGTGTGAAATTTTATTTCTTCGACAATCTGAGATGAGATTAGCTGTAAATTGAGTTTATGACGGAATCAAATATGCATGTACCCCTCCCCCCTCAGCCGTCGTCACTACTCTCACGGTTCATTGCATTCATAAATTCAGTATTCGCTCTTTTATTCTGTCTCATCTAAATGTACCTACTGATCGGCGTTCGAATGAAATATTATTTCTTACGGTTCGCTTTATTCAGATTCACTCAATTTTATTCATATTTTTCGTAGTAAAGTATGATTTATTACTCTATCAAGAAAATCAGAGAAAGTTAGATGAGAATCGGTTGGGTAGTTTTTAAAAGAATTTTAATGTTTATTTGTTAAGTAAAAATGTTATTAAGGTGTTGTCAGTCCCAGGGTGTTTCATCGGCACGTAGGAGGTAATTGTATCGTGACGTTGCCACTTCGACCCCTCTTCCCGTTAAAGCTCTCGGGCGTAAAACGGTATATTATTTTGTACTAACATTTCTTTCCTTTAAAAATACTTACTCCCCTTTCTTTATGAATATTTATGTACCGAAATATAGGAGGAGAATCTATGAGGCTTAAGTAGACGTTATCCATCTTCAGAGGAGTCTGTCAGAGAAAGCCCTTAAGAGTGATGTGTTTGTAATTGTAGAAGTATCTACTTACGAGTAATTTCAGTTATTTTATTACCACAGTAAATATTAGGCCTGTGTTTTATAAGCTACAAAATGTAATACTTTGTTAAAACAATTTCTCTTTTAAAAGATTATAAATATTTAATTGTTACTTTCTTTTGTACTAACTACATATTAATTGGATATTTTAAAAGAAAATTAGATTATTAACAAGAAAAAATAGCAGTAAGTTAAGTACTAATGTTTTAAGTAAATTGTCAATTCAAACAGGCAAGTTCTACACAAACCTAATAACACCGTTGCTTTGTCTCAAAATAGCCGTATTTATGAATTCTAATACAATATTATACCACTGGTGACCGGAGGGCTGGCAGTTACCTCGGTAAACGCCTCAGTCTGGCTATACAACGGGGTAACGCCGCTAGCATCCTCGGCACGATTTCCCCGGGCAGCAACCTAAATTCAGTTTTTTATTTATAGGTTAGTCGTTATTTTATTTCTAAGTTATTTAGGTTTTTCGTTTTATCATTAATATGTAAATCATTTTATGCTTTAAATAAATAATAATTTCTAACTAGTATAAATATATAAGGTGCATCTAAATTATCTGCCACGGCTGCAATGGGAGATAATATTGGTTATTTATATTACAATAGTGAAGTAATTTTTTTATCTATCGTCATTTTTTTTTCTTTTGCCTGCCTTTTATTGCGTTGGTCTAATTCTGCTCCATGCTCCAATTTTTTTTTACTGTTCCGGGGTACGAAATTTCTTCACTATTGTAATCTATATACCGAATACTTTCTCCCATTGCTACCGTGGCAGATAATTTAGAAGCACATTATATATATTCGTTAATACAAACCATAAAATAACTAAAGCGCGCATAAATAAAACCAGTTACAATAAACTATTCAAAGTAGCAATAACAGTAACAGTTCTCGGATATACGGATATAACACCATGTATGCGGATACATGGATATAACAGGTGATTAGCGCGGCCAATTAACACGTCCCAGTTAATGACGGCGAACTGTTTAACTGTTTTATGGAGCGAGGAATTAAAAATATACTCTCTGTGGGAAACTGTTAATATAAAGCGATGGATAATATATTTTTGTTTTGTTTTTGAACTCATGTTGACTTAACTAAGGTCGTGGTGGAAAATAGGTTACGAACTCGCTTTGCACACACGTTAGTGTGAGTTCGAAGCTAGCATGTATCATTGTGACTTTTCCAAAGTCATAATACATATAAAATTTTCTTAGTTACTCTAAGACACCACTGACTGATTGGGCAAGAATTAATTATATTTTAATTCTAGCTATTAATCTAATATCATGAATATTAAAATTCCTCCATTTTTTTATAGCTCGAGAACCCTAGATCAAGTCATCTTTCAAAAAAAAAATCAAAGCCATTGTGAATTACGATGCTACAAATACACTCGTTAAAACACCCGGTTTTTTTCGAGGGGATTTTTTGGCGGGGTTTTTTTTGCGGGGTTTTTTTGACAGGGTTTTTTTTCGTCGGAGGTTAAGTCACCGACCTCGATTCTTTTTACACACAAAACTTCAAAATTCAAACCGTAACACAATACTAATCAACAAAGTTTTTACAACATTTTATCTGTTGATCTCTCAACTACCAACACAAACGATCGGTTTCTCGTAAAATCAAATCAAAACTTTTTCATGGCTTAACATTAATAATTTGCTCTATAAAACTTTTTGATGACCTCACTTATTATGTCTGACGTATATTTTATTATACGTAAGTAGATTACTTACGGCATTAAGTGAAGCGTGGTTTTAGTGTCATAAAACGTACGATTCGCTGCGATAATAAGTAATTCTTATTCCATATATTCACTGAAGATATGACTCCTTTGCCGAAGAAATTCGTAACTTTAGCTCATATTAAGTTAGGTTTACTGCTTGGGTTTATAGTGTTTTCTATATTTATTGTTGTAAGTCAGCACGGTCTCTGCTTTTTGCTATTCCAATATTGTATTTTCTTCACACCAAAACTTCTGAGTGAAAAATTCTGAGTGGTTCGATTGCAGCTCTTACGCCAAGTTAGAGAACTTTAAACTATTTGAACATGTACACATGTGTACATAATTATTTCCATATATTATTTCTTAGAGCCAGTATTATCGATTTCATAGATAGTCAAGAGAGCGGCGGCCGCACAATTTTTAAACCCATTGTTTAATATAATTATTCAAACTCATTATGCACAATAACTAATTTAATAAGTAATAACAAATTATTATGCAGAATTAGGTGAAACAAACTGACGTTTCCTGTGTTGTCAGTTTTTTGAGAAAAATAAACAAGTTAAAGAAATTATATGCATCTCAATTCTCAATTCTCAATTCTTTATTGCGTTCCATAATGTTACATAACAGTTGGTATACATAAGATAAGGTATCAATTATGGACCCTGTCGGGCACAGCATAGCTAGTTAGGAGAGAGGAGGAAGAGCGCTATATGTTTACAATGCAATTTTTCAGTTATATTTAATTATTTCAATTCAATTTTAACAATATTCCTGTTAAAATTATATGTCTATATCAGCATTATGTGAATGTAATTAAAATAGTGTTTTAAAGAGTACCTAAGTGTAAAATTATTAAGATATCTTTATATTAATAATTAATCATTACCTATTATAATTTTTAACCGACTTTAAGAAGTTATTGTATTTATTAATTATTAGGATTGTAATTATGTATATAATTATTAATATTGCACTTTTTTATTATGTAATTATTATATATTCATTAAGTACATTTTTCATAGTTTTTATATTTATTAAATTATTAGGATTATATTATGTTGATATTTATATTATTATTGCACTTTTACTTATGTAGTGGTATGTTAAAATAGTATTAGTGTCTATCTATAAATAATTATGTTAAGTTAACTATTTATTATTTATTAGCTCTATCAATTTATTAATACAATAATAATTATTATTATTTTATCAATTATTATTAAAATTTTAGGTATAAAATAATTATCATACTCACGTCACTAACAATATAAAATAAAGCATAATTTTTTTGCAGTTTGACATTAGCTATTATCGTAGCTTCGGCTTTATAGGCCTAATAATCTTTATTCCATAAAAAAAAACTCTGTAAAAGGAAACAATAAATAATAAAAAAACACAATGAATCAAATCCACACTTAAAAAAACATTACCGGGCAAAATTGCACGAAAAAAATAACACTAATTCGTTTTTTATACTATTTCCGTGCAGAAAAAACATGGTGACAGCAGTTTCCTCACGAATTGGGGTACTTGCAATACGAATTTTAATTTATTTGACCAAGCGTAAAAACTGTACCGTTGACAACAAAAAAATACCAGAACTCTTATACATATAGTATTGAAAATTTGTGACTAAACTCTAGAGAACATAATATTACCCATCAATTAAGATAATTTTGGTCATCACTCTGCAAAAAAATGCAAACAAAATCGTCATAATTGTGTTTAATAATTTTGCAAAACTTGTGTCAACCGACTTTTGTTACTGATTATACATTCGTTTACATTCGGGTTCTTTTGGGCTCGCTCGTGACTCGCATACTATTACGAATTTTATGATAATTCCTTGAAAATGCACAGTGGTTCTGACATCTTGGGTCGAGTAATATGAACGAAGGAAAGTTTTTGGTTGGTTATGGTTTTGGAATTAGTTTTGTTTTGAATTATTGTCTAGTATATTCTGAGTTTATGCGAACGCTATATCGAGCATCTGTGGCATAATTTTCTGCGCTATTGTCGCAGGTTCGATTCCTGTACAGGGCAAACTTGCCAAAATTGCAAATATACCTATCAGGCGTCTTCTTAAGACGATGTAGAAAGGGAATTTAAAATTTGATAGGTGTGGGCAACGATATAATAAAGCAGTTGGTTAAAACATTGCCACGGTACGGCAAGTGTCACAGGTTCAAACCCCGCTCGTATATCGAGATTTTTTAACGGTGTATAATGCCAAAGGCCTATGGGCGGCTTAAACTTTGACATCAGGTTGTTTTATAAATATTTAATAAGAAATTTGAAAAAACAACTGATACGGATGGGATTCGAACCCACGATCTTCGGCTTACCGTGCCATCCGTATCAGTTGTTTTTTCAAATTTCTTATTAAATATTTATATTTAATAAGCTAACATGTGCTAAAACATGTAAAAATTTCACAAAAATATCAGGTTGTTTATTAACTATAACAAAAAAAAAATCCCCAAACGTTTAGTATGTGAGTGAAATGCTGTCCCATTTGAAGATCAATCGTTGTATTTAAATCTTAAACATCAAGCTCACTCAAGTATTCATTCAGAATCCAATAAAACTATTTCAAGTGAAACTAACCTAGTCTTTATGACGCATATCGAGTCGAAAGTATCCGATAAATTGAATTGATATGCAGCGACGTTTACCTCAGGTATAAAACAATATTATGTGCGAGCAGCTCAGGTTATGCATGAACCAATATTTATTACGAGAAAACTCTCAGTGAATACTCAAATGATTTTTAAATTTATTTTTAACCCTCGATAGAAAAAAGAGGAGTGTTATAATTTTCAACGTGTATGTCTATACAGGGTTATTTGTAAAACACCAGCATCCTTAAAAAGGGTCATTAAACTCATCATTGTGAACAACTTTTACTATGGGACCAACCCTGAAATCGCAAAAAAAATCAGCTGTTCCATACATTTTGTTGTCATGTGATCATAATTCAATTCAATTCAATCAATTTTTTTGAATATTTCTTTTTATAAAAAAAAGGTTTATAGGAGTAGCTGGGTCCTTTACCTATTAGGTCGCAGGTATAAATCCTACTCGTAATATTATTTTTTTTAAGTGTGACTAGATTTTTGTATTGTTCTTAAAGTTTCTTTATGTTATGAGGAGGGATAGAAATATTCTAGAAAATTTTGGAGCTTATTTTTTTGGACACCATAAGTAAGTTAAAATGTTGATCCAAGCAGGAAACCAACAGGCAGAAGGTTTAATAAGGGATAAAATCAATTTGTTTGTGACGTAATAGCGGCATAGTGACTACGTCTCAGTAATCCACGTAGCAGTGACGTCACGTAGCAGTGACGTCATTTAAGCCGTAGCACTATTACGTGCATTATATCAAATGGTTAGAGAATAACATCGCTTGCCAACAACCCTTACAATACATGACTATTCAGAAACACACCACTCAAGAATATAAGCGTAGCAGATTACGTAGCGTGGCGTAAGCGTAGCTCGCGTCGTCTACGACGTAGCAAATACGTAGCTGATTTGTTTTGTGAGGATTTTGATCAAAGTTGGTCACATATTGCTTGGTCATGAGCATAATAATATATTATAATAGATCGTCATCTAAATATTTATTTAAACTCAATGAATTAAGTAACTATATCCTCCTTTTTGGTAGTTGGAAAAAAAGTGTGACCATTTTCCCCGAAGGGTTAGGCAGATAGTATTATGTGGCTTATAAGTAACAGGAAATGAGCCTTTTGACGAGATGTACTTAATATTAAGAATTTCCGTAAGGTAACATAAACTCACGCCTATATTCCCCAGAGAGGGTAGACAGAGGTGTATGCAGTACACTCACGTTTCGCAAGCTATGTTATAAGTCTCATGTAATAGGGGACCTATTGCCATAACTGAGCATAACTGCAGACTCCGTGCTACTGAGAATTTCATAATAGAAAAACCCAATATCAATTTGCCCGACCCGGGAATCGAACCCAGCAACTCGTGCTCAGCAGTCGCGCGTGCTACCACTAGACCAGGCAGTCACAAAATATAACCAAAATAAATTACAAATAACGTTAGCAAAGCGATCCCTACACACTATTTGCGTACCACACTCCCGTACGCCTAATTTGTTATAATAAGCGGTTTAGATCAATCGTCACGACCTCCGACCACATTTGGAATGTGGTCGACAATTATCGAGTCTAAATCCGAGGCATTAATAATGGAGATACGTTTGCGCTTGACTTGTGGTTGGCGATTGCATAATACTGTCCCGTGCAAGCAAACGCTTCTGTTTATTTATAATACTAGTAAGTAAGTAGTAGTAGTGAAACAACTTTTTAACGGATATAATTCGGATACTTTGCAGCACTCGTGGTCGCAGGCAGACTGTACTCGAAACGTCAGGATTGTAATACCAAAATAAAAACGAGAATTATATCCGTTAAAAAGTTGTTTCATTATGTTGAGTGTTCGCGAAGGTTTGAGACTATATTAAGTAGTAGTAGTATTATAAATGTGAAAGTAAGTTTATTAGCTTGCTTTTTACGACTAAAATCGAAATCAAAATATTTTTATTCATGTAGACCATTTTAGGCACTTATGAATAGTCTTAAGTCTTTTATTATAAGAGTGACTCTACTTGCCAGTTCGAAAGGCAGCCTACCCCTCATGGAGAAGAATCTGCAAGAAACTCCATGTTTGCTCTTTTAAATAATGGCTGACAATATTTTTGTACTGAAGCAATCGTCCTGAAATTTTGCATATACATTGTCAGGTGTACAGAAACGGACATAGGGTACCTTTTATCCCGAAAAAAAGTACTGTTTCCGAGAAAAACAACAATTACGCTTATAGATGGCGCCACGTGTCTTTCGAATCAATATTGAATTTTAGATTTAATTGATGTGATTTTAATTAATGATGAAATTTGATGTAGATAGTCTGAAACCTGGGGAAGGATTTAGGCTACTTTTTTATCAAACCACGCGGGGGTGGATAGTATTTAAGTAAGTTACATTTGTTAGTTATATCATCATCATAATTATATTAGCCGGAAGACCACTGCTGGGCACAGTCTTCCCCCAAGGTTGTTGGTCCTGCGTTGTTCTCATCCAGCGACTTCCCGCGACTGTCTCGAGATCATCCGTCCATCTTGCAGGAGGTCGGCCAACACTGCGTCTTCCAGTATGCGGTCACCACTCTTGGACCTGTGCCTCATCGTTCGTCAACTCTCTCTCGTCAATCAACGAAATCCATACGAATTGGGATTGTCTTTTCGCGGGAATAGGATAGCGATTACTTTTCTCCAGAAAGTTAAATACATTAATTACTAATGATGATAATGTTAACTACTACTTAATTTTATTAACCAATATCATTTTTTTTTTCAGATATTGTATTAATTTTAAAGTACTATATATGTTGCAGTCAAAACTCTTAGCCGGTCAAAAGTACTTTTGACTGGCAAAATCAGGCAAAAGTACTTTTGACTGCACAGGTTGGTCAATAGTAGTTTTGCCGGTAAATCATTGGTTAATAGTGCTTTTAACTGTAAGTTTGCGGTTAAAAGTGGATTTGACTGACGCTCCTGGTCAAAACTACTTTTAACCGCTAGATAGTCAGTCAAAATTACTTTTAATCGTTAGGAGTGGAAATTAAAGGGCACTCATTTAAAGAGGCAGTACAAAATATTGAATGAGCAGTTACGTGTGGTAAAATAGTTTTTGTGATAGGCTATCATTTAAACGATAATTTTGGTAAGCTATAAAATTGATTTTATTTGCTAATAATCTAAATAAATAAAATAATAAAAATAATCTTTATCATATAATTGACGGAGCCCCGCTTCGCGGGGCTCCTACTTCTGGGTGGTTTAAAAAAAAATAACAACGAAGGGGAAGGCGAGGTCTATTCGCTCGCTTCGCTCGCTCACACGACCCCGCCATCCCCTTCTAACCTAACCTGTCCGATTCGGGGTGCCCTAAAGTCCATACACAGAATTGTAATCTGCCGAACTATTTATCGAACTGCTCATTCCATCATTTTTACCACTCAATCAGTTATTGGACTGCTCAATTATTTTTAGAATTGACTTTGTATGATAAAATAACCGACTGACACGACTGACTGACACGACCAGTCAAAACTACTTTTGACGGAATCAGTTGGTCAAAAGTACTTTTGACCAGCTTCATTGGGCAATAGCACTTTTGACTGTTATTTCAGTCAAAAGTACTATTGACAAAAGCCTGTGGTCAAAAGTACTTTTGACTGATTTTGCCAGACAAAAGTAGTTTTGACCGGTTAAGGGTTTTGACTGTAACATATATACATTTTGTACAATAATCATATACCCTATTAATCTTTACACATCCGTGTATTTAGGTCAATTCAACTCGACAGTGTGTACTCAATATGTGCCGGTCAACTGTTAGTGGCATTATGCCAACTAGCCTAATCTTCGAACATGGCAGGACTTGCCAATTGTCAACAGTTTAGAAAGCAAAGAAATGTGTGTTTCACTGCCAACTCGACAGATGTCGCTTGTAATTTAGAGAGTTTAATTACAGTTTTGTATGGCGCCTTTTTTTGGCGTGTGGAAAACTCTTTATGTGCCCCATTACTGGCTGATGAGAGGGTTATGTCCGACTGCACGGACTAAAAACCACACGGTGTTCCTCCATGAACCTCTGGGCAGAAGTACGGGTTACTGCCTGAAAGTCGTGGTGGCACATTGGTCTTTCTTTATCGTATGGTTGATGAGCAACTTCAGAGTATAAACCGCCCCGCCCGTAGACCTCTGTCATGGCTTTACACACCGTTGAAAATCTCTCAGGTGTGTTGATTTTCTCATTATGTTTTTCCTTCACTGTTTTTTTTTTTATTTTTATTTATTTATAGACTCACGCCTGTATTCCCCAGAGGGGGTAGGCAGAGGTGTGCAGTACACCCACGTTTCGCCGGCTTTATTATAAGTCCCATGTAATAGGGGGCGAGCCTATTGCCATTAACCGGGCACAATGCCAGACTCCGTGCTGCTACTGAGAATTTCCTAACGAAAAAACCCAATAACACTTTGCCCGACCCGGGGATCGAACCCAGGACCTCGTGCTCAGCAGTCGCGCTTGTTACCACTAGACCAACGAGGCAGTCACTTCACTGTTTTTGCAAGTAATAATTAATTTCCAATACGCATATGAATCCAAAGAGTCTAAGGACGCTTGGGTTTCGAACCTACGACCTTTGTCTTGGCAGTCCAACGCACATACCACTAGGCTATCATATTTTGCAATTATATAAACTAAAGTGACATATAAAAGTGAAACAAATAAAACATCTACACACCTAGTCATCAATAATACGCTACTAACAGAGTTGCAATACAAAGCAAGCCATTCAACGAATTACGATAATGCTTCTCCATTCCCATCAATACGCTTATTAATTCAGTCAGTTAAATATATACTAAGCACACACTAAAATCCTCTAAACTGTCCAAATTGCGGTCAATTTAAATGCGAAATTATAGCGATTTTGAATGAACTAATGCTCGATGCAAATTATTGCGCATGTTCATTCTAAATTTCATGCCAAATAGCTTTATCAATATAAGTCATTTAATTGCATTGTGATGCTTAGGGCATTTCATTTATTCTTTGTTAGGTTTTTAGTGCCGTGTGGTTTTCGGGTGCCGTGTGGTTTCCGGCCTAAGAATAGAACCACAAGGAAGCGACAAAGGGAAAAAGCTGGAGGATGGGCAGCAGGAGAATTTGTCCACAAAGTGACCATATAAGCGTCATAGATAGTCATCAAAGGAGTAACATGGGCAGAGCCGATATATAGTTAAGGTTGTAATTTATTCAAGATGTCATCTATAATTTAATTATACCATATTTTCTGAAAAGGTATGATTGAACCCTATACAAAACACAACCGCACACAAACTTCTACAAAAAATTAAGTTCTTAAATACGAGTAATGTCTTGACAACCACCTCCTTTGCCGAACTAAAACACTACACACACTACTACACACACACTTACTAAAATTTACTTACACCAGTTAAAGATTTTACAAATTTATAAAGCCAATTAAAGGTCATATGATACCACTAGGTTAATAGCCTAGTGGTCTGGCCTTAATACTTATTCATAGCATTATAATGACAACCCTTTGACTTGTTAATTGAGAAAAATATACCTACTTAATTAAAACATTAAAAAATATATTCGACTAGATACAACCTTACAAGCGTTAGTTTTTAAAAAATATAATATGTTTTCTCTGTCGTATAAAAACAAGGTAAAATAGAAAAATAAACCTAGTACCTACATATTCTCAAAATTTATTCTTTGATACAAAGTAATTATTGACAAATATTAGGAATAGAAAGTGTGTGTGTAAAGTGTGCAGGATGTAGACAATTTATAAAATATTCAATTTATTTTACCGTTTTATTACATTAGTTACTTTATATGAGTTATTCAATTATAACAGCGAGGTAAAATTAATAATTATATTATTTCATGAAACATTATCACCATAAGTTTTAGACACACAATGAACTACCAAACAAACATTTAATACAACGACTCCATTCATTCCCGATTTTAGGGTGAGACGCCCAATTGTCGGGCGGTCACAACTTAAATAGAGCGGACCACAATCAAGACGGAACACAAAATCCTATTTCGTAAACAGCGAAGCAGGTGGCCGTAGCAGGCAATCTCGTTTGTCTTGACTCCGAAGCGACGACCCACCGAAACACTAATTGGACCATTTACCCTGGTAATCCAAGTAGCCGATTTAATTTGTGTTGCGTTGTGAGCCGTGCGTCGGAACTGTCTCTGTATGGAGACAATATATACTCAGATGTAGACACTATTTAAAGCACACAGACCAAACTTTGTACGTATATATACAGGAACCTTATAAAGACCATTTTAGGCTTAGAATACAGAAACAACCAGAAACACCATGAATCACTACAAAATAGTGTGATTTCACGTTTTGACGGTTAGTGTACTACTTTGCGCATATAGTATCGAGTATGTCACGCTATTCAATTTTGCCGTCGTGTGTCGTTCCCACCAGTAAAAATGCCGTCGGGCTTACTAAGAAACATAATGGAATTACATTTCGTTTTTGTTTGCGTTTAGTTTTAAAATATCGTAAGCAATTAAATTCGATTTGAACGCGAGTTCTGGTTTGTTCTGTATTCTGAAACTTTAAATTTGTATAAAAAAGGAAATAGAATCCATATTTTTTTCTGGCTGTATCGATAAAATAAACTTGACTGTATTTTAATAATTTTTCTCAAAAAGTTTTGATAAAAAAGTTCATGTTAAATGTATATTTTTACTGGGCCTAGGAAAAAATTATCTAAGAAATGATAAATCCAAATACGGTTTACCAAAAAATTTCTTAAAAATTTTGAAGGTTGATTTACTTTCTACAAAAGTTAATTTCGTTTTTATTTTAAATGTTCTTCTGCTAAGCTATTTATAGCTCTTTGTTGTAACAAAAACAAGATTGTTATCATTTCATTGCGTACACAGGGTGCCGCAAAAATTCAATTTAATTACCATTAGCTAAGGCAAGTAGGGAGAGCTCATAGTGGGGCAAGCGTTCAATTATTTTCTTGAATAAAAATTAATTTTTCGTCACCGCCTTTGCTGTATAAACAAAAAGTAATTAACTTCTATGCATCCAATATTCTACACATAGGTAGTTAACTTTAACGACAGTTTTAGAAAAAAGAAGTATAATTATTTTTCAAGCTAGAAATATTTTAAAAATGGAATCTCCTCTTCAATGGGGATCGTGAGAAAACAGAATCTAATGAAAGCAAAAACTTGGTAGTATGGAAATTAAAAAAATAATAATAATAAGGAATATTTTATACAATATACTGTTGAAATGTCAAACTATAATAGTAGGGCATTATTTACGTTCAAAACAAAAAAAACAACAAAATTAAAATTGAATTGAAAATATATTGAATTGTATTAAATTGTGCATGGTATTGAAATTGCTTTTTTAAAAAACTTTTAACAAACTAAATTGAAAAAATAATAAAAGAATAAAACGCTTGTATGAAGAATGATAGTTCTTTTTTAACATTTTTTTTTTCAGTTTAATGGTATTAAAACAATTCCTTGAAACTAAGAATGAAATCGTTTAATAACAAATGTCACAATTCATAATTTAATCATATCAATTTCATTTTATATTTTCATCATTTCACAAATCGCTCTGTCCGCCACTCTGTCACTAGCTTTTATTTTTTCGTTCGGCCGTACTAGAGGGACAAAAAATTCGGCCATTTAGGTTAATGTGCTCTGCCGAAAATGTATCGTCTAATTACAGGAGACATGATTCGCACATAGGCCTCCATTTTTTCTCTGGCCCATATGAGTAAAGGAAACCTTTTTGCTTGAATCTCGTGAAGTCAAGCCAATTTTCTTCTACGAGTATATAACCGTCGGAATTCTTAATAGATTTCGTGTTGGCGATAAGAAAAAAGATTGGCCGGTTTCAGTTAGAAAAAATCTTATATGTTTAGTCACTATGTCATCGATCGCGACCCGTCTTGTTATAAGCGATGTATGTTTCAAGGGCATAGACTACCAGTATTTTATTATCTGTGGCATAGACTGATAAGACAGCTCTAATTTGACAGTTGAAGAATATCTGTCCTTTTTATAATGCTGTTTATTTTATTTTTTTGATTTTGTAAAAAGAAATATTTGTTTGACCACGAACCCACCTGATGGTAAGCAGCAGTGGTCTACGATAGCACACTTACCTCTAAAACAGGAAGACGGAAGTTGGAATTTTTCTGAATATCATGCCGGAGAACAACGCTTGGTGGCAAGGCTTTATCTGGTGGTAACCAACCACGGCCGAAGCCTCTCACCAGAAGCAACTTGGGTGTTAATCGCAGGTTGGGTGTTAATCGCAGCTTGGATGTTAATCGCAGCTAGTTTGAGACCTTTGTCCCATCATGATTTTTACAAACAGAGGAAGAAGCGTTGTTGTTATTCGTCGTAAAAAAAACAGCTGTTACATACATTTCTGTTTACATAACTCAACAAAATGTATGAAACAGTAGATTTTTTTTCGCGATTTCAGGGGTGGTCCCATAGTAAAAGTTGTTCATAATGATGAGTTTAATGACCCCCTTATATGGATGCTCATGACTTAAATTTCATCCTGTATATTGTTGTTTACCATACATAATTTCATGTATTTGCTAAAACTATCACGTACCCCTGATTCATTACAACAGCTTGCATTTAGTTGGCGACGCACGCATTAAACTTAGCGAAATGTTACAAGTTGCAAGTTACGTTACACAGCATGTTGCGTGCCAGCTGGTATTTGTGCAACTTTAAGTTAGATTTTAAAATGTATTTAGGTTAATGTTTTAGATTAGCTATTAATTAAGTGGTTTCTTTTTTTATTTGATTGATGTTTTATGTTTGTATAAATAAGTAAGCACAAAATAGTTCAGTACTATTTTCTCTTCTATTTGTAAATCGTTTTTTTTTTGTTTAATTTATTGAAAAGATTTAGGCCTGGTTTCACAGTCTACTGACAGGCACTAACTACTAGGTAATTTAAAAATGGAACAGAATTGCATAAAGTGATCTGTCAGCGGTAGAATACGGCCTTAATGTTATCAATTTAAATATAATTGGGACGAATTTTAAACAAAAGGCGACCTCTTGTGTTCTTAATTTGAATGTTCAGCTGCATAATGCTTCCCCCCTAACATAGCAAAGAAGTGAAGTGATATGAAGCTTTTAACACGCCCATCATCATAGTCTAGTGGTATGACCGTTGTATTGCTGTTATATAAGCCACATCAGAGGCCTACGGGTGGTTTAAACACTAACACCAGGCTGTTCATCAACCATACGTAAAAAAAAGAAGTATTCAATAAATATAATACATATGACAGTCTATTGTAAGGATAATAATAGTTTCTTTTGTTAAGAAAACATCATTATCACTTGGCGTGTACCGGCTAATAAGTCAGACACGTGAGCCGTATAACAAGTTTGTTATTACGACAGTTTTTGTACGCCACCAAACTCTGATCTTTTCTGTGCAATTATAGGGGGAGAACGTTAGGACGATATATAGGAAATGAAAGAGAAATTGACACGTGTACTAATAATTAAGTAGATCTAAACTGTGTTAAGGAAGTGATGGACGCTATCGTTAATATGATCAAAATATAAGCACTAGTATTATTAAATTTAATAAAGTATAATTATAAAATCACTCACTTAATTATATTAAATATTTACTTTAATTTTTTTAAATTTTATTTTATGTAACTGTCCGTGCTTTCTCAATTTACCTAACCTAAAAGCTAGTTAAGCTTTCTGTTTATAAACAAATACAATATAAGCGAGACGCACATAAACTTTTACGATTGTGCGATTTTTTGTCAACATCATATTTTTGTGAGGGTCAACATAATATCATCTGCCTAGCCTTTCCCCAACTATGTTGGGGTCGGCTTCCAGTCTTACCGGATGCAGCTGAATACCAGTGTTTTACATGGAGCGACAGCCTATCAGACCTCCACAACCCAGATACTGGGTTACACGATACCCCTTGGTAAGACTGGTTGTGAGACTTTCGGGCTTCTGACTACCCGTAACGACTGTCAAAGATCTACAATTGACAGCCGGGGCCAACAGCTTAACGTGCTATCCGAGGCACGGCACGTTGTGAGTGTCAACAATTTATACTAAATAAATAATTTTGTTGGTTTGCTGGTTTGGAAGCCAGCATTTTTTGCTAATGCAAAGGTTTGTACAACTTTATCAGAAATTTTTACTTTTTTCTATCCTGATTTTTCAAGCATCGTGTCCATCAGAATCGTTGAACAGCAACGAAATTGCATTGTGAAGTAGTAAATTGTTTCCCGTAGCCCACAAGCACCGTAATCATTCTCATGGTACCTTCTTATTTTTTTTAAAAGACGTTTTCGAAGCAGTCTCTACATAATGGCCGTTTTCTAAAGAGGTTTTAGAGATTGATGGACCTTTTTAAATCCCTCATTGATACTCTGTGCTTTGGATGAAGGGTCGTATTTTAGAAGTCTTAGGGTCTGTTTCACAGTCATTAACTACTAGGTAAATTGAAAAATTTAACAGAATTTATTAAAGCTATAATACTAGGTTATACTTAGAAAAAAAAGAGGGCCTAAAATGTGAAAACTATGCAATATAAGGTAAGTATATAAGTTTTAACATTAATAATACAAAATCTAAATTTAAATTCAATTATATACCTACCTACACCAAATGAATGTTTGTTTGTGCGCAATTGGCTAGAGCAAAGTACTATACAAACTAAAAACTAAAAAAAATAAATATGCACAAGCTGTGTAACCGCAACCGTAAGTAATAAATAAATAAACTTAACTTTGTTTAAATTTATTCAAATTTAGATAAATCCTTAACTTTAGCCGTTAGGTCTCGCTGTCAAAAGTTTATGATCGCTCACCCATAATTCGTAAACTAATAATAATTTTATGTAACATAACCAAAAAAATATTTGAATTAAGTACCTACTTTGAAAGTTACAAAAATTGTTTGGTTTTTTAATGTTTTTTCTGTTACAGAACCTCTTGATGACATAGGTTTACCTCCTAAAATATTTCGCATTATTAACATAAGACCTTATATAAAAAAAAGTTATAGTAAGCACCTCAAATACCTTTTGACTCCAAATAGAAATTTCTTTCAAACAATTAAAATACCAGCACAATTGTAACGCGTAGGTGCCAATAAAAAGCTTTCTCGAATACTTAGCGTATGAAAAGTTATTCTTTAAAACTGTTCCCGAACTAAACTTCACACTACGTGTTCAAATTGACGGAGTGTGAACGCGGAGCGTAGAGAAACGCTTATTTGAAAGTTTATGAAGAATTTTCGATTGAAATTTTGCATTTTGCGGTGAACTATGAATGGTGCTCGTTATAACTATTGTTTTTAACTTAGGTTTCTTTCCTTTTTTAAACAAGGTTTTATTTAACTTGCAATAAGTATTTGTATGAATAACATAACATAGACTCACGCCTGTATTCCCAAGAGGGGTGGGCAGAGTTGTATGCAGTACACTCACGTTTCGACGGTAAGTTATAAGTTCCATGTAGGCGAGCCTATTGCCATTATCCGGGCACAATTCCAGACTCTGTGCTGCTACTGAGAATTTCCTAATGGAAAATCCAATAACACTGCCCGACCCAGGGATCGGACGTCATGCTCAGCAATTGCGTTCGCTACCACTAGATACACAAGGCAATCGTAAAAATTATGAAAAGAAAACCTTAATCTTAAAGTCGTAAAACGGCATTTTTACCACGTACTATGTATATATATATATGTAAGTATAAACAATCTATAATATCAATCTCATCTCTGAACTAAAGAAAACTCATCACAACTACACTTTTAACCTAAAACATAAAGCTGTCAAAAGGTCGTTAAACTTTGTCAAGTTGAGGGTTCTAAATCATTTGCACATCTGCATATTAATTATTAACGTCTGCCCTGAGTGTGACTAAGATTTAGGCTGAACTTTGACCCGTTGAAAGGTTGAATGGGTTCAGCCCGCTGTGGAATATGGAGCTAAATTCAGCATATTGTGTTGTTGTGTGGCGCTTTATATTATACTAGGTTTAAATTAGAATATAAAATTCAATCAAACGACACGTGGCGCCATCTATTATCACAAAAAACGTTATTGTTGTTTTCTTGGAAACAGTTCTTTTTTCGGAATGAAAAATGACTATGGACCATTTATGTACTATTTATTATAATAGGACTATTTATGTACCTACTTAGGTGTACACCTAACATCGTATAGCCAAAATTTTACGATAATTAGTCTAGTGGTTTAGGAGTAAAAAGCTAACAAACAAACTTACCTGTGAACAATAAACATAAATAATAAAAATAATTTTGTAAGTCGTGATAGCCTAGTGGTAGTGGCCGTTAACTGGCTAGTCAGAGATCTCAGGTTAGAACCCAAGGCGCGCACCTCTGACTTTTCGGAAGTTATGTCTGTATTATAATTTAATTATCACTTTCTCCGTGCCTCGGAAAACACGTAAAAGCCGTTGGTCCTGCGCTTGACTCCTCTCCGGTCGTGTCGGATTGGATTGCCGTCCCATCGGACTATGAGAGTGAGAGAACAGATAGTGCACCTGTGTTTGCGCACACACTTGTGCACTACAATATCTCCTGCGTAGCTGGCTAATCACCTTGACATTGGCTGCTGTGACCGAAATTAGGACATCAAACATAAATAATAATATGAATAAGGATATGTAGTGTAATACTAGCAAATAATATTAATTTTACATAATACCATTACCGCACTAACAAATTCATCGCACACCTTACTCCGTAAACAACGTTACTGTTACGTCATTAGCATTATTTGAAAGCAAAACAAAAGAGATTTAATTCCCATGTAGTACCAACATAACAAGGTGTGAGCCCGAGGCGTCGACGTGCCGGAAGTAGGCCGTTACCGCCACTTCCGGCAACGCCGGAGGCGCCACCTGCCTGAAACTTGTCGAGTTAAAACGCCAGTTTGTCCGAACTGAAAGATTTGTACATTGTTTGAAAATATATGAGCTTATTTTCAGCTTGAAAATAGTTTTTCACGGAGTACTTTGTTTGAATTTTTCCGCTTGGTAAGTGTTTGTTTTTCAGTTAATTTAGGGCCAAATGCAGACTAGCTACTTTCGACAATATCGCGACTACAACAACGCTAAAGCGCGTTTTGCGACTTTCTAACTTTCGATTGCTGTATACAAATGGCGCGTTTTGGCCACTTTCTCCAATCGATTCCTGTAAATAAATCAATTATTTTTCTAATAAAAAGGTGAAGTAATGATATTAAATTACTGTCTGGGTAGGATCGGGTGTCGCCGAAAAACGATTAAATCACCGATCACCGATGCTACTCAATACTGAAATATTTACTGTATTGTACAATGTGATTCTTATGTGGTAAGTAATTAAAACTATGAAACCATCATGGACCCTGTCGGGTACAGTAAAAAGTAGGTTGCTAAAAGTAGTTAGTACGCTTCAGCTCTTAGTTCAAGTTTTTTTTAGTAACCGGTGTTTTTGTTTCACTCAGAAAAACATTCTTAAACTTTTGTGATGGTATTTGATCCTCGTGTATCCGTTTCGTTTTTCAAAATCAGTGTAGGTGTGTGTGTGTGTAGATGTAAGGGTGTGGATTTACGTCATTAACCCTTAGTCTTCTATTTAGCATTGTTAATAGGGATAATACTTCAGCAGGTGTAGTAGTGATTATGCAAATGGCACTTGTGATCTCCACCCGGGCCGCCTTGGGGTTTATATTGTTGAATATCTTTGTACTATATTAAGTACTCAAGGCCTTTACCCGAGATATCTTCTGTATTAAAAATAATATCATTTAATCAACTACTGTCCCTATGCAGGATATGACCAGTTTTAATTCATACATTAACCTATAGTTTACAATTAATGTAGAGTGAAAAATGACTAACTACCATCTGAGATGGTTGAATGTAGAAGAGATTTTTGATAGCACAGGCAGCGTTATTGTTGGTTTAGTTGGCAGAGCAGCTGGGGCCTTTACCCAGGGTCGCGGATTCGAATCACTATACCTGCATCGTGCACACTTGTGCACTATGCAGGTATAATCTAAGCACGCTAATCTACGGTAAGATTGTACATTATTTATTTTCATTACTCTGCTTGTAAGCCTTTCTTATATTTTTAGTCTTTTGTATAGGTATTTATTTATATCCACCAAACCAACAACAACATTCATTTCATATACAAACACAACAAACATAAAAGCTTATTAATTTTAATACGAAAATTATCATTCACATCATACGTAATTTCAAAAACGATAATGTAAACATCGATTCTCATTAAACATGAAATCGAATATTCGTGTCATCGGAATCGATGTTCGAATCGTATGTACAAAGCTCACGTATCGGGGGACTAATGAATAGTCGCCATTTTGGATTCGCTATCAATAATAGATTTCAATCGGGGTTGGGGAGTCAATTGGATTTTCACGAGCCGCGAACCTACGGGACTTATTTCGCATAAATTACAAGAAATTTAAATGTTAAATATTACAAATTATCACTTAACATATTTTTCGTTTCGGAACGGCGTTTTGTTATTGAATAATTATAATTCGGGTATTTTCAGGTTTCAGATTGTAATGCTTTAGAATCTGATTTATGATTCTGAATTGTTTACTGAAACATAAAAATGTTATGCTATTTCCTTTGTTGATTTTACTTTTTCTTATCTTATTACAATCTTGCCTTATAATGAGCAGTTAAGCAATTATTTTTAACTTAAAATATAAAAAGGAAATTAATTTTACGCTCAAAAACAAACAGTATGTGCTTTGTTTGTTAAAAAGTAAATGACATTTACATACACGGAGCAAATGCAAAAATATTTTATTATTTTTGCTGCGAAACAAATAATAAATTCCCAGCATTGGCAAGTTCACAACATTTCAGGAAAAGGAGAAATGAAAAATAAAAAATCTCCATAGACACACGTATTTCACACGTTCCTTAATAATAAATCTTTCCTACGACGTGCATTTTATATGCGTGCCTAAATTCCCTTGCGTATCGATGATTTGACATCGAGAGATCATTTGTATCGATTGGAAAACGATTAGCGCACTCGTGCTGCTTGGATTCCACTTTCGAATTAAATTTTCATGATGGCGTCGGAGTGCGTTCACGGGTGACTTGACAATGACAGTAACAAATACGCTGTCATTGTATCGCGCTACATTTGATACCACAAAAATTTTCAAGCAGTATTTACCTTAGAGGAAAAATTTTTTGTTTGTCCATTATTCTTCCAAGGTATTTACAGTGTAGTGTCGTGGTGGCATTGGTTACAGACCCGCTTTGTAAGTATTCAAGGCTAGCTGTTAGCTACAGCGAGTACCTCATTACTTGTTTTATTGAATTTTTATTAAGCTTTAACCAAAGAAAAACAGAAAATTTTCCTCCCATAATTATAATATAAAACGTATACAACAATATTTGTTTATTTTTTGCGTCTTGAAGTATCTCGTAATAATTAATGTTCATCGTATATAAGTTGTTCTCTTATGGATGGAAGAAATAATTAACTTAAGACAAACAAGGGAAGCAATGTTGTTTCTCGTGCCTTTTGTAAATACGTTAGAAGGTTTCACGCGCTAATATACTTTGTTTATCTTCAGCATTTGGGTTGCAAGCGGGCTGGAAATGGAGTTTTACTTACGATTTTCGGCCGGATCAGTCTTAATAAAGTATTACTATATTATTATGAGTAAAATAGACAAATATTTATGTTAGTTCTATACATAGTATTAACATTATATAGATAGTTAGTTTTTAAAGAATATTGTACAATTATTGTTAACCTATAAGCTACTATATCTAACATATTTCAAGTATTTACAAACTAAATATAACTACTATAAATAGTTTATGCATGAAGCAATGTTAAACGTTCGCGAAAGTTTGAGACTATATTAAAATAGACATTTTCATAATTCCTTTTTCTTTCATCATTCCTTTCTCTCTCTCACACACACGCACAGACACAAGGATTACGTAGGATTACGATTATGATAATTTGAATAAAAGATTGATTAAATAATTATCAATTTATTACAAGAGAAAGCACAACCTAATCTAATAAAATCGAATATAAAGTGAAGTTACCTTTTATAAATAAAATAAATAAATAATGATAAAGATATGAGTTTGACCTAAGGACATACGGACAAGGACAAGGACATATGTAACCTGTTGCCATATACCGGGCCCAGTTTTAAACTATGTGTTACTGGGAATACTTGAATTATAAAAGAAAGAAATGATTATTCAGCAAATGGGCCTAATATATTGAGCACAGAAAGTAATATAAAATAAAAAGTACAACTTAAACGCCACTGCCGAATAAGTCACCAATATTAATCAACCCCAATATCATTTTGTTTAAACTGGGAATTGATGCTTTAAGCTCGTGCTTAAAGGAGATTCACGAAGCATAAAGTCAAAATTGAAGAAAACTTTATCTTTAATTGAGTCTCAAATTGGACACGAAAATTTATTAGAGCCATCCGAACGGTACCAACTGACCATGTAACAGTGCCGTGTTTGATACTAGCTTCCACCCACATCTACGCCCGCGTGGTATCTTGATAAATTGTAGGTATATGATATGTTATAGTCGCTTATGTATTATTCTGATATATAAGCTATATTACTGTACAATTTCATCAGTATCCATTCAGTAGTTTTTGCAAAAGAGTACGAAACATTCATCCTGGATATGATATGGTGGTATTTATTCTATATGGTATGGTGCGGTATATTAGTGTGGTAAGCAAACGACTTAAGTTACAGGGCTAGGAGCAAATTACCCTTGAAATTGAGTATAAAAATCAGGCAGGCTCCAAAATATATATAATACAAACACATAAACAAAAGTCATACTTTCAGAATAATATTGGATTTAGCCATCAGAACTTACAACACAAGAGAATCAATAACAAGACTTCTTCCCTTATAATCAGGATCGTAAATGGAAATTGGACGAATAAAACGAGTTAATAATAAGGCTTACAGTCTCCCCATATAACGAACGAAACGCATACGCAACCATAAATCACGAGGAAGTAAAAGAAATCCTAACAAAAGTAGATTCCATGGATTTCATGACAGACAGTAACAAAAGTTTTCGTGTTTTATTAGAAATGTGTTGTGAACGATTTCCACTGGAGCTTCGGTTGTTCGTAGCGAAACTTGTGTGGGCATTCGTCACATAATTTGTGAATTTGGCATGAATACGAGACTTGAGAATTTTAGTTTTATGCGGATATAAAAACTGCGGAAAGAAATTGCAAGTTGAACTGCTAAAAAAGTTTATTTACACAGTAATCTGAAATTTATTTGTTCTGTGCGATTGTCAGAAGTATAAGTAGGTATTTTTATTCATTTTCTGTGTTCTCGCCTACGTACCAACACGTGCTAACGGGCTGACGGTCGAACTGAAACTGAGATATCTCTCAACCCACATCTTATGACCTATGCGCCTACGACAAATTAATAATAAGTGTACCCACATAAATATTTATTATTATTATTTTTATTTTTTTTTATAGACTCACGCCTGTATTCCCCAGATGGTAGGCAGAGGTGTGCAGTACACCCACGTTTCGCCGGCTATGTTATAAGTCCCATGTAATAGGGGGCGAGCCTATTGCCATTAACCGGGCACAATTCCAGACTCCGTGCTGCTACTGAGAATATCGTAATGGAAAAACCCAATAACACTTTGCCCGACCTGGGGATCGAACCCAGGACCTCGTGCTCAGCAGTCGCGCTTGCTACCACTAGACCAACGAGGCAGTCAATAAATATTTATTTTCTTCAGAATTTAATACTGCCCGATTATGACATGATTGTTAACATTAGGTTGTTGTAAACATTCGGTGAATATTTATTTAATCAGTAATGTAATAATAATAATTTTAATAACTTAAATAATTATTTATTTCTAAACTTTAACAGGAGAATACCTATTTTTGCAGTAGTGTAAAGTAGTACAAAAATTAATTATTAGTGGTTAATATATCTAAGAAAACTGTTGTATGGTATGAAAGCTAATATCATTATACCATAAGCATAATTATACATTTTACACTACAGGAAATTGATACAACCAACAGCACAACCCTTAGTGAGCCGAAGCGTGATGATTTTATAATATTAAATTCAGAGCATACCTCGACCGGTTTAATAACAAACTTAAGTCTGTATAAACAGACTAAATCCTCTCAAAATCTGTTTACATCGCTCCCAGGAATCGATCGGACTTATATCGGTACAAATATTATCTAAAACTAAATGCCAGTGGTCCGATTCAAAGTCTGGAATATACAAATCGGATTTTCCGACCGCTTGCATGTAGAGTAAGAAAGGAGAAAAAAAAAGCTTAAGAATAAAAGCTCAAGCTGGGCAAGCCGGTTGTAATGTGGTCAGTAGCTGTTTATTTTCTTATAAGAATATTTTACCGTTTTTCTTTTGCCTTGATAGAATAATGGTGCCTGACTCAACATTAATACCCTCATATAAAAAACTCTGCCTCGTTGGTCTAGTGGTAGCAAGCGCGACTGCTGAGCACGAGGTCCTGGGTTCGATCCCCGGGTCGGGCAAAGTGTTATTGGGTTTTTCCATTAGGAAATTCTCAGTAGCAGCACGGAGTCTGGAATTGTGCCCGTTTAATGGCAATAGGCTCGCCCCCTATAACATGGGACTTATTACATAGCCGGCGAAACGTGGGTGTACTACACACCTCTGCCTACCCCCTCTGGGGAATACAGGCGTGAGTCTATGAATGAATGAATGATGATAAAAAACTTGTCTTTCTTAATCCTGTATTCTTGAAAGATAATTCTAAATAAAATAATAATTGATTTTTATTAGAATAAGATTAGGTAATTAATTTTTTATATACCTATTCGATTTATTTATTCAGCTTTTATAATATTATATTTAAATAAAATAATTTAACTCAAATCGACCTACTAATTATGGAATAATTATAGGTGTACCCTCTTTGTTTTTGGAAGTCGGTTAAAATTGATGAAGGACAGCATAAATTTCTGCTTATCTTTTACTTCACAGAACCTCATAAACTGAAGGAAGATCATAATTTACCCCAGCACCTTAACTTTTTCCACCTGGATAGACACACCTTAAGAATAGTTCTAATAAAATTTTCACTGCTTAAAGATTCACACGCTTCTTGAACCCATAAGATAAATTGTGATCGGAAATTATTACTTTTGGAAAGTATCGATTTTAATGTTATTGTTTTTTATTCATTAACCGACTTTCAAAAAGGAGAAAGTTCTCAATTCGTATTATTAATATTTTTTTAAATTTATGTAAACTGATTACTCTGTGATAAGACGGCCAATTCAAGTATTATTTTTTGTTCGAAAAAAAAAAGTTAAAGTAGGTATAATATACTCTTTGATGGGTCCCATATAAGCATTTTCATTATTTGATGATACACTTCACAGATACAAACTGAAACTCCTCATCTGACGATAGCAACTAATTTTACTTTGTTTGTAAGTGTTGTTGATTACTGACTTCCGAAAAAGTGGAAGTTAAAGTGCCACTCAAAGTTTTAAAAAAATGTAACAAAATATACTACCGACTTTAAAGCTAGAAATTATCACAAAAAACGAACTGCGATTTCTGGTATTGCAAGTACTTATGGGCGACAGTGATCAGTCTTCTAAAAAAAAATCTATTACGAATTATTACCCGATTTTATACATCGAGGTTTTGATTTTAAAATTACTGGATTCCATGTATTATATTTGTGTATTATTCATGCTACGCGAAAATTAAAAAGTATAAGCTAATATTTTATATATGTTTTTTACATGTTTATGCACATAATGCTTACTTCATGAAAATGTTTAATAAGAAACCCGCCCGTCAGTTGTTTTTGAGAGTTTCTTATTAAATATTTTCATTTATATAAAGCTAAACTGTTCAAAACAGCTACCTACCACCAAGCGTCCACAACACGTACAAACAAAGCTGTCCCGATTGTGAACAGTTCACGGGCAACCAAGCGGCTTATTTTGCTCGCTCTCAACTTATTTTAGCATGAACTTGACGTACAAACAAACAAAATAATAAAGGCTATTTAATTGTGTAGTTTTCTGCTGCATTGTTTAAATATGAATAGGTATTTCAATTTTCCCAAATGTTTTGTTAATATTGTAGAAGCAAAGCACACTAGCAACTGTATATCTGATGCGTGTGTATCTGATTTAGTCGCGATAGCCTAGTGGTGGTGACAGTTGACTGGCAAGTCAGAGGTCTCGGGTTCGAACCCAAGGCGCGCACCTCTGACTTTTCGTAAGTTATATTCGTTTTATAAATTAATTATCACTTACTCCGTGCCTCGGAAAGCACGTAAAGTCCCTGCGCCTGATCTCTCTCCGATCGTGTCGGAAGACCGTCCCATCGGACTATGAGAGTGAGGGAATAGAGAGTGCACATGTGTTTGCGCACACACTTGTGCGTATATCTCCTGCGTAGTTGGCTAGTCTCCGTTGAGATTGGCCGCTGTGACCGAAATTCGGTCAGGAGAATATTATATCTGATTGCTTGAAGATATCATCTTAATCCTGACTAATATTAGGTATAAATGCGAAATAAGTTTGTTTTTGATATTTTCACGCCTTTTCACTGAACCAATCAACCTGAAACTTTGTCAGGTATACCTACAGAATCAGACCGGATGGGTACGAAACAGTGGGTACGAACATAGTTTAAAAACAATGGAAGGTTTCAGATGCGCATTAGTATCTACGTGGCTGGCCATTAGTGCAAGCTGCACACCCTTAGAAGAAATACCTACTCACAAAGCAGCTTGTAATTTAGCACACAAGAGATTCTTAAGAATTCATGATTATAGAAACGCAAAAAATGAATGAAAAATTAATAATAGGTATTTGCCAGAGTATTCTTTTCAGCGATATTTTTTTTTGTTATCATTAACTTAAAATTTCATCCCAATATACTTTTCCGCGTAAACAACAACTTTAATTATACCATTTCAAATTTTCACGTAATATTGAGCCTAAATCTATTCGAACGATTCCTTTCACTTCAAATTGGCAACCCTGAAACCAATATTAAAAACAATAAATAAAACCTAGCACACACTTTTGGCTCAAATAGAACCCTAAAAATTTACGAACATCCCTTTTCATTCGGCGAATTCAACTTTACGCTGTATAGGATATGAAAATTTTCGCCTGTACCCAAATTGTCAGAGGCCGGCTGCAGTATTTTTCGGGATTATGTTTGCCCTGTTTTTATTTTTGCCTTTTGAAGTTTTCTGAGTAATTCTGAATCGTGTGTTTGCAGTTAATTGCTTTACCAACTTTTGCTAGAATTTTTTTAAACGTTTATTTTTTTAATAAAATATTCTCTGCATGCGTTTGAAGTTATTTAGAATAATTTTCAATCCTATACAACTTTATTTATTTAAGCACACACACAAAAATACATTAAAAAAATGTATGGTAAATATATGTACAAAGGTACTGCTATTTCTAAGGAAATTTCTGTCAGCAGACCTGCGATGGGAGAGATGATTAGAAAAATATTCTAGACCGAATTTCTGTTACAGCGGCCAATCTCAACGGCAAACACAGGTTCACTTTCTATTCCTTCATTCTCATTGTCCGATGGGTCGGCAATCGAAAGAGGCGAGAAGTGCTCTCCGAGGCACGGAGCCGGTGATAATTAATTTATAGTACGCACATAGCTTATAAAAAGTCAGAGCTGTATGGAGTCACTTGGAGTCGAACCCAAATCTTAATCAAAAACATTTTTTCACACAAATCTAAAAGAAAAAGACTATGATAAAAGCAAGTTTTCCCTTACGGAACTCCCATATCGCACAGCAACAAGCTAATTTACTTTACCGCCCGCAGGCGGTCAAATAACGCAATAAAATACCTATACGTGATTGCGCTCCCGGGCTTTCTCGTTTACTCCTATAATAATCGAGTATACACTCCGTGGTCAAATATTCATAAACGTCGTACGAAGATTGGTTCATAATATATTTTTAAAGGCAAACATTTTTGGGTATACTCGACTATATTGGTTAGTGGAAATGTTTTACTTTATTTGGGTTCTTTTCGTGATGGTAAATAGTAGGTACTATATTATTTATATTTAAAATAAAAAAATTATGGAGCATTAATTTGTACGTGCTATAAAAACATTAAGATAGAAAAAAATGATTATATAAAAAACTTTATTGTTGTGTTTAATCTATACTAATATTATAAAGAGGTGAAGTTTGTATGTATGTCAGGGGTAATCTCTGAAACTACCCATCCGATCCTAAGAATTATTTCACAAATAGGAAGCTACTTTATTCCTATTTTTATAGGCTATTTTTTTAACTGGCTGCTTTATCAACGTGGTTTTACGGGAAAATTTAATTTAACGCGGACAAAGTCGAGGGGAACAGCTAGTTAACTATGTTAGTGTGCACTCATAGCTTACAGTTACGCAAAAAAATCTTTAACTACTAATATTAGTACCTGCTTTGTACATGAAGTATAAATAAATAAATAATTAAATTAGGTAAAAGTTTGTAAGAACTTTTCATACATTATGTTATAATTTTTTACATGATAACTAGAAAAAATATATTATAAAAGGTGGGTGATGGGATTTCTCACACAATAAGAAACTAAAGTACAAATAGAATTATTTCACACTGATATCCTGTGCGAGATTTACCACCAATATATAAATATCCATGTTTTAAATGTCACGTGACATGCTTTCGGTAGCTAACAGAAGTACCTCTAACTCTTTCGAGCACTATAGGAAGATATTAAAAAACTCATTTTCATTAAAAACCAGCAGAGTAAAGGACTTATAAAAGTCTGCCTTAAAAGGTAGCTACAAAATTTATAGGATCATCAATCCCGCCATTTTATAAAGCTGCAAACAGAATATTACAAATAAAATTTTCTTTAAAATCTCTTATTAAAATATAAATATGCATAAACATGTAAAAAACATACATAAAATAAAAATTGAATACAATAACTATAGATATTTAATTTGAGCCATTTTATTTTAAAACACATCGTGTTTTAATTTCATCCTTATTAATAAGTTTAAATAATATATTTTTTTTTATTTGAACAATTTCTTATATTATATTATAGTACCTATACTGTTAAAGTTAATTTTCGAAATAAGTTATTATGCGCATTAACTAGTTAATCTGAAGATAAACGGGAAATGCCAGTTAAAGTGAGGAAATTTACTTAATGTAACAGGTATCTGCATTTTGCCTAGTTAAGTTGCATAATAATAAACTTTGAATCACGAAAAACAACTATATCAAACTGTTATTCGACAGACACTGTTGCGACACAATGGATTATTCATAGATATTACGGTTCTCTGACAATATGGAACTTCGACATTATTTACTCAGACAATACGTAATGTCGAGAGTTTCGATCTATTTCTATGTCCATGCTCTAAAAGAACCAAACATAAACGGACTTAAATCAGATTATTTGCAGATTAACAAATTAATCTACACTCGTTAACGGTGACACAATAATACATTATACCGTCCTTTTTAAAACAAAACCGGGACCACTACATTCGCATCAGTATAGTAGGACCACTATTCATCTCTCTATTCATCAAAAATTACCATAATATTCCACCCGTACTAGCCATTTTATTTTCGTAACTTTTATAGATAAAACTTTAGGAAAACCCCATCCGCTTGCGAGTCCACTAAATTAGCTATATTCAAAATGAGACGTTTCAATTTGTACGGAGCGAGTTTGTCAGAAAAAGTAGGCAAAATGGCTGACCGCTGTGCCGGACGAAAAAATGCTAAAGGATCTCGGCCGCTACGTTACAAAAAGTCTGATATAAGTTCATGTTATAATAATTTTGTTCGTGACGTAATGATAAATGGAACAAACGTTCTCCTTCTAAACGTTTACAAACTTGATGTTTTATAAATGTCAAAAGTGTAATTTAATGACTTTTTTATGAAAAAAGGGGGTAAATGAACAGTCACCTGGCACCCGCAACACCAGTAGCATTGAAGATGTGTTCCCGGCGTTTGAGGGTATCAGACCTTAGGTTCTTTTTACTGACCGTATGAAACCGTATATGTATACCGTAAACCGTCGTATATTAGAGCGTCGGCACGGTATGCCCGAGATCGTGAGTTTTCATCCCATCCGTATCAGTTGTTTTTTCAAATTTCTTATTTAATATTTAAATCTTTATTCTTATTAAATATTTAAACGTTTACTAAGTTTATTTCTTACTTCTAAACGCCTAAACCAACAGTACACACAGGTAAAATATTCAGGTCAACCAGAATCAATGCTTTTACGTAACAACTAATGCACAATATTAGTTTTCAAGCTCCAATATTCTTACATTAAACAAACTTAAAAGCTCTTTAATACCATTTTAAAATGTTAGTTTTCCATTACTTGTATCTGAAATGGTGCCAAGAATACGTATTCTAGATAATTTACAAATGTTTTTTTTCTCCTACAGTGAATATTGTTTGAGATTTCATGATCGTGTAAACTTGAGTATGAACATTTGAAACCGATCTAAAATTATGTATTTGGAAAATGAATTTTTCCAATAGCTTCTGCCAAGTTTGTGGCATTGTGCTTGTAGTAGTTTATTTTTGTGATTTTTTTACATGTTATAGCACATGATAGTTTATTAAATATAATTTTATTTAATAAGAAAATTATATTGTAGGAGTTTGTTCGGCTAAAATATCGTTATTGAGTACTTTTAGTGTTACTATAGGTACATACTGAATTTATTAAGAACCTTCCTTCTATAATGTACAGTCTTTTTAGCCAGATTTTGGATGCCATTTTCAGAAAAAAAGACTAACAAAAGTTTTATACAGGTATTTTTTTACCCGACTGCCAAGGAAGGGTTATTTTTTTCGCGCGTATCCTATATGTTTGTAAATTTATTCGTATTTTTTTATGCACTTAACTTGGGTATGAGATGGCTTAAATATAATTATACCTCATAAAAACATTACCTGTAACAAAACTGATCGATAACTTTACACCCTAAGACATTGATGCTAATTCTCTTGCATACGCTCTAAACTAACATAGACTCACCATCTCTCTTTTTAACAGAGATCATTAGAAAAGAATAGAAGATTTTTAGAGATGTCAAACTAGTCCATTTGCGTGATATCAACGAGAATTTAGTGGGCATGTCATAGAGGTCTCGTCAATTTCACGTCAATTGCAAGTACGTAGACTAATTTGACAGCTCTAATTTGATAGTTCAATTTGCTGTCCTTTATCGATGGTGTTTATTAGAAAGAGATAAAGATAGACTAAAATTAGTTTAGCGGGATGTATGTACAGTCACGAGCGAAAACATGTAAACATATAGAGTTTATCAAAAGCCATTCTAGAAAAACGCGTACCTATTTAAAATGTAAAAATATTGCAGTAAGCATCAGTAGATATTTACCAATACTTAGGTTATATATTTTTTAACAAATTAATACTGTACTTGAAAAAATAATCATTTGAATTCCTCTACATGTGTACATAATTTTACTCTTGACTGTACAAGAGAATCAGCACCATTATCTATAACATTTAAAGATACTTCCATTTATTAAAAACTCTTAGAAAAACCTCAATACTCATAAACGCACCCCAACACAAAACACTGACACAAATATTAAACACAATTTCCTACACAAAAATATTTTGGTTAAACACCTGACCGCGTTTTTAACATCGGGAACTTTCATACTATTTTTTGCTTCCCAATATGTACTTTGAATATTGAAGAGTTTCTATAAAGGACATTGGCCGCGGATAAAACGTTATACCAACTTGTTTACGTTATGCTATGAAAGTGGAAAGTCTTTGTTTTTGTAACACAGAAAGACAACTTTATTTTTGTGTTTTTACAAATAGGGGTGTAAGTAATTGGTGTAAATACCAGTTTAAAAAAATAACCTTAAACCTTAAAGAAGGTGTTTGTTGAAACGTAACGTAAATGTAATCTATGAACAATAGGTACTTTACATCCATCGTTCCATCGTTTATATTAGTACTAGCGACCCACCCCGGCTTTGCACGGTTACGCTGATATGCATGTATTATACATATAAACCTTCTTCTTGAATGACTCTATCTATAAAAAACAACCGCATCAAAATCCGTTGCGTAGTTTTAAAGATCTAAGCATACATAGGGACAGACAGACGCGGGAAGCGACTTTGTTTTATACTATATAGTGATTGTTTGAATAAAAACAACAGAAATAGCCTACTTTTTGCTCTGAAATTATTGATATTTTAGTACCGAAAATTGCGATTTTATATTTTTTTAAATTAAATAACGCTGTACTATAATGTACTGAAATAATATAAACCTTATTTCTACATTGAAGCTTCAGTGTTGAATATTGGTTTTATATAATAACATACCTACTAAAATAAACGCCTACAATAAACGCCTACATCGTTGTAGGCATTTAGCTTGGTGAAAGGTTGAAATTGTAATAATTTCAAAGAATATTTTTGTGGTTGTAATCCTCAAAACATGAGTGTATAAGGAATCTTTTGATATTAGACCACGATATTATCATTAATCATTTAAAGCTTTAGATTGAAGATAATTAATTTTGATGATGTTTCAAATCGATACAACAATTACAAGTAGTTTAAATAGGTAGTACATGATACAAAAAATCAAGACATTTAATTTCGACTTTAGTTATTTTATTTTATATTCATGTTGTTGCGACAGATTTCACGTTTACCACTTCTGCATTTCGTTTCAGATCAAAATTACAACTTTGTTCATCTTACCTAATCATAAGTTATCATTATGAGAAGTTGATATTTCGAGAACTTGGCATTTCGAGAAGTTGGCATTTCGAAAAGAAACGAAATTTACTTCCAAATTTATTGACATAGTGTCAAGTGAAACTAATAATAAAATTGTGTAAAGTAATTAACCACTTATTTGGAAATTATTACCTATACACATATTCTTATCAGCGGTATTTTCTTCGTATTCATAAAATTTGTAGATTTTCCAGTATATTGAATTGAAAAAACTCTTAAGTCCTTAAATATTGAGCTTACTGTGTTTTCCTACTTATGCAGTAAGGGTAGCCGGATCGATGGCCACCCATTCCTCCATGCAAATAGGTCCCCAACAATGGGTTTGTGTATATGATTACACTAGAGTACGGCAACGCGAGATTTACTCACGAATGTAGGCGATTACCTATATTGTGTTGAGATTTACACAATTTATACCTTAGACTTTGTTGGAATAAATTGTGTACGTCACAATATGGTTGCTCAAGTATTTTGTGATGTACCTACGTATTTTATCTGGGTTATCCGAACTGGTATTGGATGAATAAAAACTGCACTTTTAGCAGCGTATTGAAAGTTAAAAATCTGGCTTAAAACAAAAGACTGAAAATAAGAAATGTAAAACGATCAAGAATATAAAAAAGTTACTATTCATGATACTCGGGTAAAAAAATGGTCGAATCATTATTCGACCATTTTTTGATTTTTTAATGAAATTTGATTTGACTGATTAATAACTTAATTGATAAATAAAATACTATCTAGAATTTAATTAGAGTTAATTTAGAGTAATTTCTAAATCGAACTTACGATCATATCTTTGCGATACATCGTTATTACAATTACAGCAATAATTTTAGTCACCATGTCATGGAACAGTGATAAGATTCAATTATAATCAAAAGAAAGAGAGAGACATTTTGGGACTAAGTTTAGTTTAAAGCGATGTGCAACAGAAAAGGAACTTAGATTCCTCATAACTTTAATAATAAAAAGACGAAAGGCAGAGGACGATGACATTTACATCAATTGATGAACATAAAACAAAAAACATAAACCAGAATAAATGACAATTCAATTTTTTTTATCTAAAAGTTTTTTTTTTTCATTTATCTGCGATCAGTTCTCAAACTTTAAGCAGATGGGTTAGGCGTTCAAAATCCTGTGGGAGGAGCGGTTCATTAACCTTTCCTCTCCTTACTTAAAATCCAATTCGGTGATGTGTTTTCGTTTCAGCCTCTTTGGATGGTTAGTCATCAGCAATTCTGTTGCTAGGGGGTTTGGATGGTTTGCTAATCTTTTTTGTAGTTAATCGAGTGCTGTTTGATCTCGTTGACAACTGTGTTGTTAGAAAAGTAATGAAGAATACCTATACTAAAAACTAGGGCCACTACAAAACGGTTACCATCTCAGCATTACCTAGTATTACTTAGTAACTACGTACAAACGCTCGAAACGGCACAATCACACAAACATGCGTAATAATGCGTAACAACGAGACTCCTAAGCAAACGTCGCGGTACTCGCAGTATCAACGATGCGTTTTTGCGCATGTTTATGTTAGTGTGCCGTTTTCGAGCGTTTGTGCGTAGTTTCCATACTGTATGATTATTATACTGTGGCATTACGCTGGGCATAATATCATCCATGGATGTTTAAAGTATCAGCAACACAGACTACTGACTACATCAATTATGAGGTTCATACTACGAAATTGCGGGCAAAAGATAGTTATCAATAACTGTATTAACATCATCAAATAACGTTATTGTCATATCAATAAACGATAATATCAATTTGTTTAAACATTCACACTTCAGCATGGTATCTAATGACCTAAGTAATATTCATGTCATACCAATAATATTATTTGAGTTGAGCGCTATCGTTTTGCGTTGTGAATTTGATATCAAATTGAGTGCGTCGCGCGATATCACGTTACCTCTTATTTGCTGAGTTATCAGGTGTACGATTTTTGATTTAACTAGTTTAATAGATACTCCGAAATGTATTAATTTTGTAAATCGAACCTTGATAATCTTTATTAATTATTAATTTGATTAAGATATTACTTAAACTTAGATTATTTAAAATTATGCTATACACATGTACAATTGAAAATAAATTAAATATAAGCAGTTTTCATTTTTATTTCAAAAGAAAAAAGTAAAAAAAATCTGGAAAGGGGTAAATATTATGCGTCGGAGTACTCTTCTGCATAACTGTCACCCGGCAAAGCGCCCAAAAGACTGGCAGTATTGCCACATTGAATAGCAATGTAAATTCTTTGACCAAGAATAATCTAATAGAAGTTCTTAACCCTAGATAGCTAACGTTCGTCAAAATGACGAGCATCCAATAAATATTTCTCTCTCTTTTTCTAATTGTTTTACTTTCTCACTCGTGCTTTCGCGCCAACTTAGTAACCGCCGGACTTCGTCGCGTGGTGGTCGCGTTTAGCCGGTAAGTACTTTTATTTTTGAAATACCTACTGCATACTCGTCGTTTTGACGAATGGTTAGCTTATGCGTAACTTTTACATCTGTACTTTGTGTTAATTTTTGCTTTGTTTTTTTAGTTATTACGTTGATGGTGAAGAATGGCTGCGAGGTTGATTATCACAGATGACGATATAGTTCGTGCACTAGACGATGAAGATTATGTGACCACAAATGATGGTCTTTCTGATAGTGAGAATGAGGACGGTTTTACTGATTGAAGACGTGGAGAGCGATATTCACGACGAACCCTCGGACATTGAAGACACACAATTACTTTGTCCACCTTTACACATTGAAGAGGAACAAGGAATGCCGCCTTCTGAAGATCTTTCGCTCGGTGATAATTCTTCATCACCTTCTAATTGTATTGTCAACTTGACTCAAGCTAATATTCGAGGCAAAAATCGTCACGTGTGGGCTACTCACAAAGGACATGTTAGTTCCCGAACTTCTGCAATAAATATCGTTCGCACGGCTAGAGGGCCAGCCCGTTCAGTCAAAAATATAACAGCTCCTCTCGTTTTATTTGGTTCCTTTATGACTGATGAAATTTGTGAGGAAATTTTGAAGTGGACTAATGTTGAAATAGCCATAAAGAAACAAAGCTCAAGGGTCAAGGTCAAATTCCTGGGCCATCTGGTTTTGGAAGTCCTTTGATATCTGAAAATACCTCAACGAAGAAAAGAAAAAGCTGCAGTTTGTGTTCCTACAAAAAAGGCGCATGACAAAGAATTACTGCCATAGTTGCAAAGTTCCTATTTGCGGCGAACATACAGTTGACTTTTGCCCAACTTGCGCCAAAATAATCTAAGTCATTTGATAATTATCGTTGATTTTGAAGTTTTTTTTTTTAATTCACAAATAAAATACCAAGTTTTCTCAATAATAGTTGCTAATTTAGATATTTTAAGTTTTAGTGCCTTATTGATCTCAAAAAAATAAGTGCCATTTAAATTCTGTGATTTAGTACTTAAAATTTAAATAAATACTATTTTTTGTAATAATTATCTTTCATTTATATCCCATATTTCCTATAAATACAATAAACCTATTTAAAACATAAATATATTTTATTTAAAAAGTAATAAAAAAAAAGACGTCAAAAAGTCGAATGGTTAGCTTATCATGGTAGTTCAGGAACGTTAGCTATCTAGGGTTAAACTTTCGCGAATTGGAATCATGTTTTAAATATTATTTCGGGTCTATTCGCGCACAGATAATTCAAAATAGTCATTATTGATCTATCGGTCAATGCAACTTGACCGAAACGTCGAGGTTAGTTCAATAATGACTATTTTGAATTATCCGACCCGAAATAATATTTAAAACAAGAATAATCCAGCCCTCTGGTACGTGAAGCGTCAACAAGGCGCTTTGCGATACCTATCTCGGAAAAGAACACATGATTATGAGAGATTATCATCATTAATTTTAGAGCTACGACCTTCAGTTTGTTCAGCAACTTGTCTATTTCTGTCTAAAGATAATACCTAATTATGTACATGGGCCTACCGGATATTGAGCTTTATTTTGTGGTTTACGGTGATAACCGACGGATTTTTATTCATAATTATATAATGTAGGTATCCAGCGGTATAATTGTGGTCAAAGCTGAATAACGGACGTTGTTTTATTCACATAATGTACAGACGCCTGCACATTAAGCTACTACAATCTGTCAAAATTCGTTAATAGATTTTCAACTTTCTTGTTAAAACATTAGGTTCAATGTTGATTGGGAAAATTTGACAGTTTCGGTTAGCTTGATGTGCGTACGTAGACAAAGCTTAGTTTATCACTTACCAACAACGTGTATGTAAGCCGACCGCACTTGTGTGTGGAAGGACGGTGCGTCGGCTGACACCTCACATCGGTATCTACCGGCTAGTGCGCGCGTCGCTTCGCGTAGCACCACTTGCTGAGACGTCGATCTTGATACCTAGAAAACATATTTAGTTTATTCAGGGACAAAATCATCAAACAAAATATTTTTTAGAATAAAAGGCACTGCTTATTTCTTTAAAAATTCGGAATTCTTAATTTAAGGTGAAAAGAATAATTTGACAGTTGAGGATGTAATTGTTACTTGAATGCTATTATTTGTAGATTAAAAAGTTCACCGATTCTAAAACGAAAATTTATTGTATTTCTAGCTTTGTAGTGTTTTGTAGTAGGTTTTATTTTTTTGCCAAAAAGTTTTGAATTTTTCCATTTTGAGGGGTCAGACAGCCTTCCCCCTCCCTCCTAGTTTTTTGCATCTTAGTTATCAACAACACACAAGTTATATTAGTTGTTACGAGAGGTTTCCTATCTTCCGATGAGGAATTCCGTTCTGTATCTAAAGTTCATCATTAGATTATAACAATATTTATATAGGACCAATCAGTGAGTCCCTTAAACAAAAACAAAGTTACTCAAATCGGATCACTTATTACGGAGTAATCGGTTTACAAACAAAAAAAAATGCATCGAAATGAAGACCTCCTTTTTTGGAAGTTGGTTAAATACACACAAACTCAATTTATTAACAAAACCAAATAATGGAACAAGCCATCGAAAAACGATTCGCAATAATGTCATCCAATTAATTAAATAATTTCTAGTAATTTTAAATGGAATGTATCCATGACCTTTCGCATATTTAACAGTTAAAATTAAACTGGTATCATGTTACAAAACTAGTATTTGAAACCGTGCATTTTGTGATGCTGAATTAAATTTAACTGTACTAGTTTATATTTAAGTTACCAATTAACCTAAATAAAGTTTACAAAACAAGTTAATGAACGAAAATTAAAACATAATGTTTCTGTTTTTACAGTTACTACAAGATAATTTAATTGACCCAACATTAAACAAACTCCTTCAAGAAACTGTAGACTGCAAAGATATAAAAAAAAAACATAAAAAACAAATGCATCAGTATCTTTTAAAAAAGTGTCCAATAAACGCTTGAATGGTTACAACGCAAGTTCAACAACTAGCTGTTCTCAAAGCGACGCGACGGGGACGTAATTAAAATGCTTTTTTTTCCATTTCAATGGCCAGCAATATCCTGTGTCCCACTTCTTCTTATTGATCCGACATTGGAAAATAAAATTGCCAACCCCCCACCCTTGTTTACTGACCAAGCGCCGAGCTCATTTTAATTTCTCACGATATTTTCCCCTTTATTATCTTTGAGGACAGGAAGAGTTGAACGCCCCATTGTTCGAACGTTGCTCGCTTCATAATCCCTCCTTCCGAACAGCGGAATAAAATTTTCTATTGTATCAAAATCAGTGAGATTACTACGATTTTTGTTGCTTTTTATTTTGCCGGTTGTTGCGACTAGGGAATGCTCGGAATGAGACCTCCGTTTTTGGATTGTCGATATTTGTACTAAACTCGAACACTCCATTTTTATAGCGCAATAAAATTTTACTACGTTAGTTGGGAATACTGATTTTTATTAGGAAATTTTCTTATTGGTATAATTGTACGTTGCTTTAGAAATAAAAGGATTATTTTTTGAAAAAAAGTACATACTAAAATATTGTTGATAGTTATTATAGAAAGTTCGAGTGACACGGAGAGAAGAAGGAACATTAAAATTAAAATTAACTAACCGTTTATAATAATAATAACTTATTAATGCCCTCTAGACCGAATTTCGGTCACAGCGGTCAATGTCAACGGAGATTAGCCATCTACGCAGGAGATATTATAGTGCACATGTGTGTACGCTAATACAGGTGCACTCCCTATTCTTTCACTCTCATAATTCAATGGGAAGGCAATCCGACATGACCGGGGAGAGATCAGGCGCAGAACCAACGGCTTTACGTGCTTTCTGAGGCGCTGAGTAAGTGATAATTAATTTATAATACGCACATAATTTACGAAGTCAGAGGTGCGCTCTTGAGTTCGAACCTGAGACCTCTAACATGCCAGTCGACGGTCATACCACTAAGCTATCACGACTTTCTACAACTTATTATAAGTACTGTAAAAATCCATTAGTTCAATTTAATTTTTTTTACTACGAAAATGTTCAATTAAATTTTCTTATCAAAATTTTGTTGTTTAAAACCTATGCCTGGTTTATGGTAACATTAAACGCTCGCCTTTAACAAGAGTTTAAAAACAAAACTCGCAAATCTAACATTTCTGCTTATTTCTTTTTACTTCGTGCAAAAAGTCGAGTGTTTAGCTAATTCACTTACATTTTTCATTCTTTCCCCTACTGACCCAAACTTGATTAAATTCCTTAGGCTAACACAATTTGCTAAGAGTTGCTTTAGGATATTTACAATAATGGGCCGAAAAATATCATCGTTCTTCCTGCTTGATGAACAATTTAGTGTCACATTTTAAACCACCCATAGGACTGCGACGTGGTTCGTTGAAAAATCTCTCAGGCTACTGATATCCTCACGATGCTTTTTGTGAATTATTTTTTTTACATGTTTTAGCACATGTTAGCTTATTAAATATAAATATTTAATAAGAAATTTGAAAAAACAACTGATACGGATGGGATTCGAACCCACGAATTTCGGCAAATTTCGGTACGGTACGCCGAAGATCGTGGGTTCGAATCCCATCCGTATCAGTTGTTTTTTTCAAATTTCTTATTAAATATTTATATCCTCACGATGTTTACCTTCATCGTTTAAGCAAGGGAACAATCCTTTTAAAAACGTACATGAATTCGAAAGTCAGAGGTGCGTGCCTGGAATTCGAAGCTACGACCTTTGACTTCACAGTCCAACGGTCATACTACTAGGCTATGACTGTTTTGACTATAAAACTCACTTGCATTTATACATATAGAACTTTAAATAATATTGAGATAAATATTTCAGTCGAATGAAATAACAAAATTTTCCACGAAATATTTTATTTAAAAACTCAATATTACTCTGACAACCAAACTAATCAAACTGCATGAATACTAAAAAATAAAATATTGGTACGATAAATCCATGCAACATAACTTTAAACGGATCCCAACTTTATCTGTGAGGCTTTAAGATTCAATTCAGGTTGCGAGTTAAACGGCGAGTTAAGAAGTCCTTTATATCGCCGACACCCTACACTTTGGAACAACAACAGGAAACTTTTAAAACGCTTCAAGTAAAGGTTCTTATTTTTAACTTTGTTATACTTGACGTATTTACGAAAACAAAACTTCTTGCCTGTTTAAAGAATATATAATGTCAAAATTCTTCGTGTCATTGTCATGGCAATGTTCTTTTAATAGAAAAACGAATATTGTTTACGCTTAGTATTTTTTTTAACTTAATCACAAAGAAATAAGTCTGTAATTTTGATGTGTATCGGAAGCTGATGATGACTCTTAATTGCGACTACAAGGCTGTTAAAAAGAGTTACAATAAATAAAATAAATAAATATAAATAAATCAGCCTGTAACTGTCCCACTGCAGGGCAAAGGTCTCTTGTCATACAGAGAAGAATTAGGCATTAATCACCACGCTAGCTCACTGCGGGTTGGCGATTTAAGACAATTAAGTCCAGGTTTCCTTACGATATGTTTTCTTTCACCGTTAGTCAGTGGTGTCTTAAATTACGTTTTAATTACTTTCAGTTGTTGTAATTTATGTTTCGTGGTGGTGCATTGGTTGCGGACCCACTTTTCAAGCCCGTAGGTTTGGGTTTGAACCTGGTATGTATTACTTTTACATATGACATAAAAGCATTCAAATTGCATCAATTTTAAAATACTTCCCTTCAACGATTTTACGACACCAACAAAGAACTCGTAGGACCACAGTATATGCAAATAAGTAAGTATTGGATTTTTTCTCCGGCGATTCGCATCATATCTTAAAACCTAGACTGCAGTTTGGATGAGAACCAGTCAGTGACTTGCCAAATCGCCTAATATCGCAGAATGGCATCCGATTTGTATACTTCGTTGCAACGTACAGCGCGAAAAAAGATGTCGAAAACGAATTCCTATCAACGTAGTGCAGAAATGATGTATAAAAAATATAGTATAAAAACTAAAACCCGACTACTTAAAACTAAAAACAAGCTTTTTCTTAGCTTCGATAAAGTTCCCTAAAAGCAAGTTGCTTTGTTCTGCCAAATCAAAGATCTTAGGTTCGGGACCCAGCTAACCTAAATTCAGTTAAGACATAGAATACCTATGCTGTACTAGAAAAGAAATTTTTGTGTCACCGTCCTAAGGGTACAGCAACCAATTAAGGCATGTCTTATCACGCCGCTTCTAAAGGTCTGAGCAATAAAATTTCGTCTGATCCCAAGGGACTGGCGAACAAAGCCGCTAAAAAGATGGAAAAGTTAAGATATAATTATATAAGGATCAATGACCGTTGAACAAAGAAAAATATATGGTAGAAATAAATATTTTGAGAATAGTAAAGAGAGAGGGAAGGAAAAGGATTTTAGTTGATTGGATAAACAGAAAATCGTCATTGTAAATAAAATATAGTAGAGCAAAAAAAAACTACAATATGATTGCAGGCCAGTCAGTCTTCGAAATTCGATCGTAATTAATGTTTTTTTGTAAATTTTAGCTTTCTGCACTTCTTCTCCCTTTTTTTTGTGGCAGGGGGGAGTGAATAAATTCCTACCGCATACTGTAGTCCGAAGACGTACGGTTATGTGGGGCTCGCACCCACTAAAAACATCTGCCCTACGTGTTCCTCGCACTGTATCGGACGGGGCCGGGTACTGGTATCGCGTTTCGAAGCCCCGTCCTGTGCCTGCCTGTAGGCCCGTTCACTTCTACATATACCTAAACTATGCCAAATCTTATGTACACTCCTTTGTGCCCGCAATATTCTCGGTTAATGTGGTTCTTTTATAGTTATTTAATTAATTATGTTCGTATTTAAATCGCTGGACCTATATATACCAAATAAATACCGTCGTATTAAAATACATATATGTTTTTAATGTTCACTTAAAAATTTAAAAAATCATTTCATTTTCATTCATTGCCCCTGCAGCGTTTCACCCTGTAAATTTTATCGGAATCAAAGCGTTCCAAAGCTATATTCATCAGAATAATATAAGGCCAAACGATATAACTAGCTTCTTATTTTTTATGACGTCATCTATTCGCTTCTAACTTGGAAAACGGTCAAGGACGCTATTTTTCCCGAATCACCTTGACGTAACCTTCGAAAAACTTTTGTACAATCAACTTTCATGACAAGATAAGTGGATAATGTATCATCCCCCCTCGTTCCATTCCATATCAGCATAACAATTCCGGGATTATCTAAGTCCGAGTTCCATGTACAGTTAACAACGAAAGTTCTGAACGCGAATTTTATTAATCTCTTAAAACTCGTCGATAGAAATTTTTCGATACAGTGATCATCGATGGAATGACTGTCGATATTTAGAATCAGACCTCATAATAACACACAGGTATTGTCACATTTTTTTAAAGCTTCCAGTAACCGAAGCTGACAATGAAATATTTTTTTTGTAAAAATCGATTTTGATCAGGGTTTGAATTTCTATACGCAATTTCGCACGGGCAGGATTACGAAAAGCTTAGTTGGTAGAGAGGCTAGTTTATACCAGTAGGTCGGAGGTTCAAATTCTGCTAGTGACTAATCGATATTTTCTTTGGACAAAAATTTTGAACCAATATAATTACATGATTGTTTATTTTACCTAATTGTTAATTGTGTATTAATTCGAATACCTATTCATATTACCAAAAACAACTCTTCCAGTAATCAGTAGGTATATTGATATTTCGATAGAAAGAATATGTGATGCGTTGAACGTTCGATAAAACCAGCATTCGATATTTTAAACACTCGATATATTGAGTGTAAGCGATATTGAATATTCGATTTATTAACTATTCGATATTACGAACATTCGGATATTTAGACGTTCGATTTATAGTGGTCGATCAACTGATATTCGATAATTTGGCATTCGATTTGGTATAGTATGGGTGTAATAAGTATGGGTAGGTATACTTATTTAGAGTCCAGTGGTCATTATGATTCATAGTTGTAATTATGATTGCGTTAATCAACTTTGTTGCCAACAGTACGTAAGATAGAGCTGAGAGAATACTTTGGAAGACAATTATTTATGCAGGCCAACGAAACCTTTGTATTATCAGCCACTTCTCTGGAGGCTAATTGTTTGAAGTTGTGATGATTTTAAACTTACTTTATTATCTTTGTACTTGAGTTTTTTGGTGAGATTAGCTACGAAGAGTACTTAAGCATTTAAATTAAGTTAAGAAAAACATTTAAGAGCAAGGTAAAATAAGATGCTTTTTCTTTTATGGGGTCACTGACATAAAAGTAAATAAAGCAGAAATACATCTGTAGTTTAAGTTAAATTGCATAAGATTTGAATAATTAAAGACTCCTACGTAATAATTGCTATAAAAAGTTTTGGTCCAGACTCCAGAGGGTAATCCAAGCTAATCATTATTTTTTCAAACATCAGACAGAAAAACTTTAAATCAAATTTTACATTTTTTTAAATATGTGTTAAATTAGGAACCTCCTTTTTACGTCGTTACCCTGTAGTGCGATCACGGATCTCTTTATCGACGTTATGAAAAACGGTAATCTACTTTAAACTTTAAATTTGACAGAAATTGTAAAATTGAAAAAAAACTGTATTTGGTAAAATTTTAAGTTTTAAATTTGTCTCAGAGGTATAACATTGATAACATTCGTTCCCATATCCGGAGCTGACAAGGTTCGCCGTTGACGGATACGTCAAGGCGGCCATCATCATAACATTGAAAATAAAAAAAATAATGCACTTAAACCCCTGTATGAATCTCTTTAAAGACTTTTTAACAAATATTTAACTATTTTAAACGTAAAATTTGACACAAATTTACTTTATTCGATCACAATCAGAGAAATCTTCTTAATTTGACCTACTCTTTAAAAAATATCCTGTATTAAACAGATAAAGGCTTGCAGTGCAGCACTTCGCAAGATAACTTCGCCTAATAAGTAGATAAAGTTGCCAACTATTGCCGAAACTTTGCAAATTTAATATAGGAGCTCATTGAGCCGAAAAACAGGCCGTGGCTTTATGCTGGCCGAATACGAAGGTAAGCAAAATATTTTCAACGTAAGTGGAAACCAGGAACTCGCCTTTACCGATATTGGGGATTTTTATTTAAAAAGTGCGCTTTCATGAGGTAATTTGTAGTAGGTATAACTACTAAAGCTACAGTATCATCATCATCACTGAACCTAGGCCACTAGGTCCACTGCTGAACATAAGCCTCTCCCAATGCGCGCCACTATTGTAGATTTTTTTTTAAATATTACAGCATAATATTTGAAAATACAGAAAGAATATTTGCTGTAGCCAGTTTTATTTCTATCAAAATCACTAAAGGTATTTAAATATTTTCCAAAGCAAAATATTCGAATAATTTGATTGACAAAATACGAGTACAACCGAAACGAAAATAAAACGAATTATTACGGCAAAGAGATCAAGTTACGTCACAAAAATGACATTAAACAAAACACAATCACAAACATCGCTAACAAAACGTATCAACATTACACCAATCAATCGAATGATCATACGATCATATTGGATCACATCGTAAACATAATAGGCGCGCAAACCGATTGTAAATCGAATTCGATTCGATTAAAACGATTACTGTTACACCTCCATCGTTGTTATTGCGTGTTTATTAGATTTGGGTACGTTTTTGCGAAGGTAGTGAGATGTAATAACCCCGTATAATGGGGTACCCGTGTAGTGGACGAGTCATTATCTTTATCGTAACGTCTCGTCGGGTATGACACGGGCGGTAAGTGGCGCAATTAGATTAGGTTTTCTTGTACCACTTAATTTGGGTTGAGTCGGTTATTATGACACTGTTTTTGTAGTTAGTTGCCGAGAGATTTGAGACACTTTAATTGCGTAGTCACTGTTCTTTGATAAACAATTTTGATTAATTATTATTGGGAATTAAGTCTGTATTTTTTGGGAAATTGAAAGGTAATATTTTATTTTTTATCAGAGCAAAATTTAATTTTTTAATTTTGATATTTGGTAAATGCTTGTCAAAAAGCTATGCTTGCAGTGACATATTGTTTGGACTTCATAAAAATGTTTTTTTAAATAGTACCTACCTCACGGGATACGCGTCTTTTAGGAATCGGTAATCAATAACACATTCACTTAAATAAAGTGAAATTAATTGTTACGAAGGATTTACTAACATCTGACGAGGAGTTCCGTTCTGTATCTACTTCAAAGGATCTTCCGTTCTGTCATCTGCATGATTAAATCTTAACACCAATAGAAAACATTAATTCTCCTTTAAACAAAAAAAAAGTCATTCTACGCGTGACCACGAGCAGTGTTGCCTACATGAGAGTAGTCATGAGTCGGGATAATAAAATATTAAGGTTATTCCCCATTTTTCAAATTACCAAATTTATTATTAATGAAAAAAAGAATTACCTATTCATATCTACTCAGTAATCGCAAATAAATTGTTGTAGCTAATAGCATGCAAGTAACAAAAAAAAATACGACACAGATGTTTACTACTACGAGATATTGGGGAAGAAAAGCACTAACGCCTTCCGCTATGTGTCGTAAAAGGCAAACTAAGGGTTGAAAAACAACCTAGTATCAGAGTTTAAGCCGCATATAGGCTTCTTATATAGCTTTCCACCTTTAGAAAATCTCTCAGGTCAGTTTAATTTTCTCACGATGTTTTCCTTCACCATTTTAGGAAGTAATAATAATTCCATATACGCACATGGTCTCTGAAAAGACATATAAAGTGCCTGGGTTTGAACCTAAGACCTTTTACTAGCCAGTCTAAAGATCATGCCACTAGGTTATCGCTGCTATAAGATCAGTATTGTATAAATGATCGTAGTTTCCGATATCAACGCCCTTGACCTCATCGCCAATCTGGTCAATATTATCTCTACAGTTTCCCCCTTCTAGGAACTTCGCCGACATTATAATATTTTGTGACGATTTAATAATAATCGTCTTTGTCCAGCTACTAGGTAAAGCCTATTTTTAAATCAACCTATTTGAAAGATTAAATGTTATGAGAAAATAAGCGCATGAGCAAAACAGGCGGACTCTCTATTATTTTACACAATTCCCATGTGCCAAAATGAGCCAATTTACTGACGACTTTACACGGAGTAGGTGATAATTACCTAATTTATAATACGGATATATCTTAAAAAATCGTAGTAGGCGTAGTTGAAGATAGTTCGCGCAGGTTCACGACTAAACAACCAATCGCACCTGCGCAGTAGCAATTTTCTCGGTCCTCTTTTGGTCCACCAAAGACACCAAAAATTATATAAACTATTTCGTAAACAAGGTCACATAATATCAAGATAACTGCCAGAATTGTACATATTGACCATTAAACTACATACTCGTAACATAACATAGACTCACGCTTGTATTCCCCAGAGGGGGTAGGCAAAGGTGTATGCAATACACCCACGTTTCACCGGCTATGTTTTAAGCCCCATGTAATACGGAGCGAGCCTTTTGTCACTAACCAGGCACAAATCCAGTCTCTGTGCTGCTACTGAAAATTTTCTAATGGAAAAGCCAATAACACTTTGATCACACCCGGAGACTGAACCAAGGACCTCGTGCTCAACAGTCCCGCTACCACTAGACCAACGAAGAAGTCAATCAGACCCTTAAACTAATTGCGCCTAAACCTGTCCTAATTCCTCATTGTAAAATCTTAGTATCACACCTAAGATCTCACTTTACAAACATAACATTAGCTACACAAGTAACCCCGTCCGGTAACATATAGATACCGGAGCACTCTAACCAAGGATGCTATTCAAAGACCTTAATCGGCTCACGATGGTTCACTACACCTGACCAAAGGCGTTAAACCAAATTAACAATGTATATACGCCCTAATTATGCGTAGGGTTGTTCTATATGGGATACTATTATTTTGGAATGGAATCATCTGAGAGTATTAAGGGTTTTGGACTGATTTCGTTAATCTTTAGAACATTTTTACTTAGTGATTATTGGTAATTGGTATTAGTCAAGATTAATATTATTGTGTGTGGTGTGTTCCTGATTTAAAAGCAGTTGTGTTCCATCTTAGATAGCATCATCGCTTTTTTATGATAAAAAATTGACATAACATAACGGTGACTCACGCCTGTATTCTCCAGAGGGGGTAGGCAAACTGCCTACGTATGCAGTAGACCCATAGCAATTAGTAATTTAAAAGATAAGAAATCTTTTTCTTCAGCCTCACTATTTATAAACTGACTTCTCTTAATTGACTTTTAGTCTTACTTAATGTAATTTGCGGATATGAAATAGAAAGCTACCGCAGAAATCTGATATGTAGCACTGAATATCAGTTTTCTACTCAGCAACTGCTGATATTTGCAGTCTAAAGGGATATGATATCCTAGGCTTGCACACGTCAGATAATTAGTGACCGTCATACTATATTGTATGAGAGAATTAGAACACTTGAATGCCATACTACGAATGCACCAGTCCTACAAAGTCGGTAATATAAAGGCATATGTCGATCTGACTTTCTAACAAAAAGCTGGCCCCTTGTCTGGCGTCTCTCTTAAAGATAAAAATAAAATTAATAAAACTATTGACTTTAAGAATATATAGGGTTAATTTGATTTTTATCCTAAGTCCCTAAAAGACTGCCTCGTTGGTCTAGTGGTAGCAAGCGCGACTGCTGAGCACGAGGTCCTGGGTTCGATCCCCGGGTCGGGCAAAGTGTTATTGGGTTTTTCCATTAGGAAATTCTCAGTAGCAGCACGGAGTCTGGAATTGTGCCCGGTTAATGGCAATAGGCTCGCCCCCTATTACATGGGACTTATAACATAGCCGGCGAAACGTGGGTGTACTGCACACCTCTGCCTACCCCCTCTGGGGAATAGAGGCGTGAGTCTATAAAAAAAAAAGTCCCTAAAAGTGAGTAGTGAAGAAGCTATCTACTCTAATAAGCTACATAATGTTCATTAGAACTATTTATTATCTGTAATTTTTATTATCCTATAATGTTAAATGTGAATGCTGTTGTACTAATTAAATAAATAAATATTTTGACTATAAATAAGCAACTTTAGGTAATGAGTTTTCTATACAGGGTGGGCGGAGAATAGAGGTTCAAAAATTTTTTTTAGATGCCCCTCTCCAATAGTTATTCGAATGACCCCCATGTATGTTCTGCGATTATTTATAGTTTAAGAGCTAGATTTTTATTACCAATTTTTGGGAAAGTATCACCTGACTTTAGATTTTATTTTTTTTCTTCTTCTGCATTGTAATTCTTGAAAATATTTTATGTTATATTAAGTCCTTATAGTATGTTCTATGATCCATAAAAAAACTGTCTGTCTAATCATCTCATAAAGTGCCTCAAACTTTGCTCAAAAGGAAAAAAAGTGCAAAATAAAATTTGCTCCAGATTTTCATTAACTCAAAAAAAAAATAAAAAAATGGTGGCAATGACCTCAAAGTAGTTTTAAAAACTTCCTCAGACTTTCAGCATTTCAAAACAATCAAAATATTTCCTACTTTTCGGGACATTATTTTGTACAATCGTAGTTCAAAGATGGTAAAGAGAAATAATCTCAATTAATTTAATTATTTTCTTCCCAAATTTTTATTATTTGATAGCTCTTAATTCTAATGGAATACAGTTTACATTAGATATAATACAATAATAATACAAAATTTTAGCAAAATCCGTGCTTAAAAAAAATTCTGAACTTTTAAATAGAACTTTATTTAAATGGTTGTAATGTAACGGGTTGTATCTTTTTGATTGCAATAATGTAGCTAGTTAAAATGCCAAAATTTATAGATTCCGATTTATATGGCGCCAATTAAAAAAAAAACAAAGCCAAAATTAAAAAAATAATAATAATATCCTCCGGAACGATTTTGGTCACAGTGGCCAATCTCAACGGAGACTAGCCAGGAGATATTATAGTGCACAAGTGTGTGCGCAAGGGTACTTTCTATTCCCTTACTCTCATACACCGATGGGACGGCAATCCGACACGAGACCGCAGAGAGATCAGGCTCAGGGCCAACGGCTTTATGTGCCTTCCGAGGCACGGAGTAAGTGATAATTAATTTATGGCACATAACTTACGAAAACTCAGAGGTGCGCGCCTTGGGTTTGAACCTGAGACCTTTGACTTGCCAGTCAACGATTACTACCACTAAGCTATCACAACTCAATGAACTTTTCATGATAAAAATGTATTAAAACAATTTTTTGAACTATCAAGTAAATGAAAAAAATAATTGAGATTTTTCTCTTTACCATCTTTGAACTATGATTGCACAAAATAATGTCCCGAAAAGTAGGAAATATTTTTATTATTTTGAAATGCTGAAAGTCCGAGGGAGTTTTTAAAACTACTTTGGGGTCATTGCCACCATTTTTTGATTTTTTTTTGAATTAATGAAAATCTGGACCAAATTTTATTTTGCCCTTTTTTCATTTTGAGCAAAGTTTTAGGCACCTTATGAGATGATTAGACAGACAGATTTTTTATGGATCATAGAACATACTATAAGGACTTAATATAACAAAAAATATTTTCAAGAATTACAATGCAGAAGAAGAAAAAAAATAAAATCTAAAGTCAGGTGATACTTTCCCAAAAATTGATTAAAAAAATCTAGCTCTAAAACTATAAATAATCGCTGAACATACATGGGGGTTATTCGAATAGCTATTGGAGCGGGGCATCTAAAAAAAATTTTTGAACCTCTATTCTCCGCCCACCCTGTATAAGTAATTTTTTCATTTTTAATAAAAAACTAAAATCAATCTTCTGGTTATGTCAAGTGACTAAAAATTCATCCACATACACCATAGACCCTATCGACCGAAGCGGTCACAGTGAAATGAAGACATCTGAAATATTTATATACGATCCCTAAACGCAATTTGTAAAGGTTCGGTCAGTATTGAAACGTAACTTTCTCTGAAGTTATTGACGCCCGGTTCGCCGGTCCTTATTTACGCGAATAAAGATACTCATTTTCATTTTATTTGAAGTGGAAGAACTGTTTTATATTTAGACTGTGATCAAAGATATATTATATAAATTCAGTGCCTTAATGAGCCTTTTATGGGCGGCGCGAGGTTCTAATTGCGCTCATGCTTGACCCAAAATATGGTTCTAATCTGTTCATTTTTGCACCCTGTGCTTGAGCACCGCTTGGCACCGCCCTAGCTACGACACTATATCGGCAGAGGCTCCATACAACTCAATTCCTACCGGCTTCCCAATGAAAAAAAAACAATCAATAATTCCTGCTTTCTGTGCCGTTAGTTTTTCTCCGGGTTGACTCCGACTTAGGTACCTCTTGGAAAAACCCTGAAATCGCAAAAAAAAATCAGCTGTTCTATACATTTACGAGTATGTTCACATGACGCAACAAAATATATGGAACAGCTTTTTTTTTGCGATTTCAAGGTTGGTCCCATAGTAAAAGTCGTTCATAATGATGAGTTTAATAACCCCTTTTAAGGATGCTGGTGTTTTAAAAATAACCCTGTATAATGTATGAGTATAAATACCTACCTTAAATATAGTATAGACGTTTAGGGCAAAATAAATAAGACTATGCCACTATACAAATTCAACTCGTTATCTCAGCCGTTGTTTATATTCCGTCCTTTATCAAGAAAGGCCTTCAGCGGCGAATTTGAAATCAAATCACGACTCACTAAGAGAATACTTATCTAAAACGTAAAATCATGAACTGTAAATAAGGACAAAAATCTTTTATGTCTCTTTTTAGTGTTTTGGCTTTTGAAGCTCGTTTTTGAAATGTTATCAAGTTAAATTATGAATTGAGTTTTCTTCCCTCTTTCTTTAAAAAAGTGACTATATTTGTCATGCCTATATTTCTTTGGAGGGTTAAGCAAATTTTTAATAATAATTATAACGGCAACTGGCAAGATTTTATGCTGTTTTGAATTAAAAATTTAAATAACCTTTTACTTGGGTGTCAAACCCAGAACTTCGAGCTTAGACAACGATTAAAAATGACACTGACATGAAAATTTGTGAAAAATTTCATGGAAAATTCATATTCATATAAATTCAACATACAAAAAATATATTTGATCAACAAAACTTTGCTTGGCAATTATGCGATTGCTGACATACACATACCTATTGACAACACGATTAGCAAGGCAGTTAAAGTATAGTACACCTTCTGCGCTAGGTGTAACGGGTTCGAATTTCGCTTGACACAAATATTCGGGTCTTCTTCTTTATCGTATGGTTGATGAACAACCTGGTGTCAGAGTTTAAACCGCCAGTATAGTAGGCCTCTGACATGGTTTTACACACCTTTGAAAACACAGGTAGCACATGGGTAGCACACCTGTAGTTTCCTCGCGATGTTTTTTCTTCACCGTTTTAGCAAGTGATAATTAATTTCTAAACGCACGTGAATCCAAAAAGTCGGAGGTATGTGCCTGGGTTTCGAACTTCCAACCTTTAACTTGGCAGTCCAACGGTCATACCACTAGGCTATCACTGCTTAATATTTGGTGACAGTTATTTGATCTGGTCTGGATTGTACATACATATAATTATGTTGCACAACACAGTAGAGATATTCTAGTAAGGGAATTGTTTAAAAAAATATATTAATCCAGCACCAAACCGAAATAAATCTAACCATTTTGCATAAAAAGTTCTCGTTTTACGTATTGTCACACTGAAATTCAATTTCGCAAATACCGTACGTAAAAATAATGTCGTAAAACCAAACGTTTATCTGATTGGATACGATAATATCTAGCTATTACGGTAACATTGCTTTTTATTAGCGATGTCTTTATTTGGAATTACCTACTAATGCGGCAATGTACAAGGGTCTAGTCGTTAAAATCATAAGAACTGATTGGGCTTGATCGCGAGGTAATTGGAGCGATGAAAACATTGAAACGAACATTTGTATTTCACGTTCTTTCATTTTGATTTTTGTTTTATTTTGTTTATCTGTCGGACAATTTAGTAGAATGCTTTTCAGCTTTTTATGAATTCGCTAAAAGACATTTTATGAATTAATTTATGTATTAGACAGATTTATGAATGACTATAGCTTCTGTCCGCGGTCCCACTCGCGTGGTATGTTGAAAAATTGAAGCCTATTACTGATGTATAAGCTATATTACTGAGTGCAGTAGTTTTTGTGTGAAAGAGCAACAAACACCCATCCATCCTCAGAAACTTTCATATTTATATTGTACTACCTATAACAAAATCGCCTAAGTACTTTTGTTATAATTATATTATTAAGGCGCTTTGCAAGGCTCGGTTAATAAATTAGTAAGACTAGAGAAAATTCAAAACTTTAAATTTTATCATAATTTAAAATACACACTGTATTTTACGTGACGAAACATTTAATATCATTTAAATTAAAATACCTATAGCAGATAATTTACAACGTCTTCCTGACCAAATTTCGGTCACAGAGCCTAATGTCAACGGAGATTAACCAACTATGCAGGAGATGTTATAGTGCACAAGTGTGTGCGGGCGAAGCCGCGAACAGAAGCTATTATCATATAAGGCGCTCTACAGGCAACAGATTTTTTCTTCGACTCTACAGGCAACAGATGAATCAGACAACAGACTTAACAATTAGCTGAATGTCAGTAAAAAACCAACTTTTTGCTTAAAAAATATTGCAACGTGTGTGAAAATTCCTTGTTTCCCTCCGACAAAAATCGGACAATCTAACGTATGGGAACAACAAAAAAAACAGCGTAAAAATATAACAAACAAATAAAGCATAGATCAGCAGTTACTTATTTATATGAAACGCTAAGGTTTTTAGTGGCAGTCGTAAAGCGAATCTTCTTAACAATGGTTGACAATAAAACATGAAAACTGCGTTAACGGCCTATAAAAGCTGTTTATTGGTAGTAGTTAAACAAAATCGGATGGCGAATAGGTCAGGCTGGAGCACCTTGATGGTGGAACAATAAATATTATTATTGTTTGGGCCAACACTGTTTTGTTTATTAGATTCCTATGTAAGCATAATATACACACACCACGGTACACCCTCACACACACATTTCCATATCTTTACTGACACACACACATACTGACACTCGCGCATACACGCATAAAAGTGTTGTTGTGTGTGTTTATTATTAAATATTTGACACGCGGCGCACGTGGGTGTGGGTCCAAACCTGGCATATACCAATGTGACTTTTTCATTGTCATATGTAATTTCTTAGTAATAGACACCAGCGACTAACGGTAAAGGAAAGAATCGTAAGGAAACATTAATAGCCTGAAATCGCAAACACGCAGTGAGCTACATGGTAATTAATGCTCGATTCTTTTCTGTATGAGAAGACGTTGTTGCCTTACAGTAGTAAGTTACAGGCTAAATTATTATTTATTATTTGACACGAATTTAATTAGTCTTTAAGCCGTTAAAATAACACGTTGTATACGAAATCCAAAACCTTCAAGATTTTTAACTGCTTTATATTGTTATACTTATTCACTAATTTAGGTTTAGAAATTAGGCTTTTAACATTCAACTAGTTTGGTTACTACTACACCAAAGAGGCCAAATTATGCACAAAGTATTTAATTAACATTCTTGGCAAGTTCGTGAAACAATCTACGCTCCACATGGTTTTATAAGAATCTGTGTGCTAAACACGTAGCGAACGTAGAAGCTGCTACGATTATCTGTAGAAGAGCTACGAGTACTACGGTTCTATTAAAATGTTGATATTCGGTCGTATTTTGTTTGATAGTAAACTGATGACTAGGGATCTAATAATCAGACTCTTATTTATCTACAGTTCACTTTTTTTGCTTAAAAAATAAACTGTTTTTTCCAAAGTTAAAAAAATAGACATCCTTTTCTGAGAAATATCTAAGTTATTATTCTTTTTCTTATTCCTTTTTAGGTCCAAAAATTGCAAAAAATAAAACAGGTATTGTTTGCAAAAAAAGTGAAGGTTAGATATATCTAACCTTCACTCTATTTTATTAGCACCTAATCCAGTCAGTACTGTACTAAAAATCCAGTCCAATACACTCAATAATCTTAATAGAAAAATGGTAATAATGTAGTTATAGTACCAATTCATTCTAATAGATAATTGACTAGTCTCTCTTGAGATTGGCTGCTGTAACCGAAATTCAGTTAAAAATATATTCTTTACAAAACTAAGTTATAAAAAAAACTATTTTGAAGTTATTGTATTCAAACTACAAAAGCTAACAAACAAGTGAACAAAAAACCTAGATTTCATCAACTCATGTTTCAAAAAGCCTTTATATTTTCTAAAAACCTTTCCACACGACTGTACACGTTTTCTAAACACTCCAACCACCGTGAAATAAATAAAAATAAACTCAAGTTGATAATTCAAAACATTTTCTAAGCCTCTCGTTTCACAAAATATATTTGCCGTGTACGTTGATCTAATACATCGCATCGCTTACCCTGTAACTCTCCTGAGGTATTTTTGGTTGTGTACACTCACCCACAAAGTCCCTTTTACTTAGTAAGATGGTTGGTATCGCTTAGCCAAGTAAACGGACGAAGATTGCATAATAAATTAGCGTGGGAAAGTTAACGATATAGGTTCATTTATTAGATAATAGCTGATACCTTTAAATTGTTATAATCAATCTAATTTTAATTTCTTGCAACACGTCATAGCCTTCTTAACGTACCTATTAATAGTTAATATTTTTTGTAACAAATAGTATGTATTTTTAATTAATTATAATTGTAAGCAGTGATAGCCTAGTGGTATGACCGTTGGACTGTCAAGTCAAAGGTCTCAGGTTCGAACCCAAGTTGCGCACTTCTGACTTTTCATAAGTTACGTGCGTAATATAAATTAATTATCACCTGCTCCGTGCCTAGGAAAGTACATTAAGCCGTTGGCCTCGGTTGTCATGAAACCCATGTCAGATGATTCTCATAAAATCCTGACAACTGATCTAACCTAAGAATATCGTATCCCTTTAGGTTGCAGGGGTCAGATAGGCAGTTGCTTCGTAGAAAACTGATGTTCAGCTGCATCTGATTAGATTAGAAGCCAAATTTAACAAAATTTGGGAATAATAAGGCTAGGAAGATTAATTATAATTGTAATAGTATTTGTAAGGTAACGTACCTAATTTATAATGTAATCAATACATTTTGATACTCGACTTGGCATCGATAATGTTCTTGATACTTAGAAGTGTTGAAGAACTTTGCATAACAATACTATCATTGTGTCTTTGATAACCAATCAGGCTATGTTACATTGTTTCATACCATAATAGACTGTTACCAGATACCCGTTACTCGATACCCGTTACTTGACACCCGTTAATATCACAATATTGGTACGCTGTCCTTAATGATGACTTGAAAGCTTGTAATGGATACGATCCCCATGAATGTATGCTTGGTCATACATAATTTGGTCGCATAAGGGTTGAAATCTAAATTCTAATTATAATTTTGCATTGAATCGATATCTCTGGTGGTGCAAGTGAGTCTATGGTTACCGTTCAATTAGAGCCGTTCTATTGTTTGCCAATACAAAAAAAAATATATGTAATTTTTTTTTTTTACGTGAAACGATTTTGTCATCAGAACTAAATGTATGTACCAAATATCAGACCAATCTTTCAACACGAAGGGGGTAAAATTTCAATTAATAAATTTGAAACAAATAATAAACAGGGCAAGCTCAGTAAAACCGTTTAAAAAATGTAGACAGCATTTTTATAAAAAAGTTGTTCAAATCAATTTGATACATAAACTCTTTTGATTTTCAACCCAGTTGCAGTGGGGCAATTTGGCAATTGTGAAGCAAGAATATGTTTAATTGTGCAATGCATCCAGCGGTTTGGGGATGTTGCCCACTAAATTAAAATTTTATTTTTTATTTTAATTGTATTATGAACCTTGACTTCATCGAAATAAGTGACAATATCAGATAAAACTCCATAATTTCTATCATCTTTATTGTTCATTATCTTTTCATTCGATCAAATTTTACCAAAATTCTTCCCATATAACGACTGTATGGTTTTTCATAATGAAATATTTTTTACATAGCTGAAACAATTTCTTAATGATGTAATACAATCTTGGTTAACCCAAAATCTCGAGAATTTCATATATTTTTTAAAGATTTTGTTTTTTATGTAATAACCTCTCGTGTGGGACTTATTATTGAAACGCTTTTTTTAAATAATTGACTTTATTTTTGGTTATTCAAAATAATGCCCGGGTTTAACACTTTTGATTCTTGTATCCTGGTCCGAGTTCAAGTTTTTTATTAAATATCGTTGATTTTTTTTGTGGATTTTTTTACATGTTTTAGCACATGTTAGCTTATTAAATAATAATAAATTTCTTATTAAATAATTAAATCGTTGAATTGTATTGTTAATTATAACTAGTAAGTTTTTTTTTCTTTATTTAATTAATATTATTATGTATTATTAGAACTATAATAAACGATACAATTTTACGATTTTTTTTAAAAAAAGCTAATTATTTAAACTTGCGACAGACAGGATAAAAGGCACCAGTCCCTGTCGAAACAAAACCTGTTTTAATTTAGGAATTAAGTATTTATGGGATTTCCGTCTAAATACGGTCAGCCATTTAGTCGTGATTAACAACTATAAAAACACACAAACATTAACATTTATGTTATTACGAAGAAAATAACAAAACGCTATTGTTTCGTGACTCACAGCAACTAGCTTAAACGAAAAAAAAAACAAAATCGTACTTAACATAACTCAAAAACTTGAAAGTTTTTCACTACGACGATAAAACCCGACTTGAAACGGGTTATTCATTAAAATAACTAAAAGTAGATTCAGCAAAATAACACAATTTTAAAAATTATTATACCCGACCGACGCGGCGCCCGTAGCTAACTTGAAGTTAAGACTTGACTGCTTAAAAGTTCCTCGGTCTCAGATAAGGTACCATCGAATTATGTTTGGGTAGTAAGAATTTTGTAAACGAAGGATTAAATCTTTGAATTCGTTTTATGGTACAGAGCCAGAATAGGCCGGCTCGACACAGAATATCGGCGCGAAATAATACCTAGTATTCGTACTGATGTGTTTCATACAGTTAGTAAAAGCACCGTATGACTAATACTCCCCTTCAATAAGCTAAATGACTAAATTTTAATAGTACATTTGTATTTACTTTATCTATAAAATTACTTTTATTGTAAAAATAACATTAATTATATTCTCGAACTTTCGCGAACGTATAACATAATGAAACAACTTTTAACGGATAACTTGCATAAATGTTTATTCTTCAAAAAGCCTGACGTTTCGAGTGATTTGCAGCTCTCGTGGTCTGTCTTCTGCCTGCCTACCTTCAATTCAATTGTCACGCTATCTTCTTGTACCCCTCCCCCCCTTCTATAATCCCGTATGCGGTCGAGAATACGTAAGTAAAACTTTTGAAAACCCGTTTTGGTCTAAGACAAACTAATTTGACCGGTTAAAATCGGTTTTAACCGGTTACTTACAGACACAATTTTTCCTCCGAGCTTACCACCTCACTAAACGCTAACAGCCGTGCAGGGTTAAGTTAAATGAGTTAAGTGTTTCGGCTAGTTTGGGACTAAAATAACTTTGTGGATCGCATATTTATAAGAGAAAATTATGCAAGCGCTTTCCACATTGTTTCTGATGTTTCTCTCTGCAAGGTGTTATATTTTATATAGTTATTTATTTAAATATAATATAATATATATTATGAGTGTTATTTATTTATGTAGGTCACATTTTGATATGAAAAATATAATATAGTAAAAAATTTAAAAATCAAAACTAAAAGTTGACATCCTTATTTATTCTAGTATTGTTGCAGATAAAAACTTATTTAAAATACAATTTACTTACATCGACGTCAATCCCAGGCTGTGCAAAGATCCTTGTAAACGGGTACTCTTTTGGCAGGTAACTAAAAAATTCTTGCCTTCCTCTGTACCACTTTACACTGTATAAAGTTTCATTGCCTTCTAGTGTCCATTTGCAGCCGAGAAGCACTGTGTCACCGAGTTTCACGGCAGATGGGGCTATTAGTTGGACATCTCGGAGAGCTAAGGCGTCTGAAACAAAGAGAAAAAATATATATTATCAGTCTCAGATCTTACATTGGAAAGCATGTAAAGCCGTTGACCTCGGCTAGAGCTGTCATGAAGATCTTTAGTATTTTTAAACTTTCGCGACTCGAACTCATGATTAAATTAGCCGTGATCAGTCACCCCGAGACCACAGCTGATGCAACTCAGCTAAAACGTTGGGAAAATATGATTACAAGGTGAAAACGCGATTTGTACCCATTTTAATTTAATTTAATCATGAAGATCTTTGTCAACTGATCTAACTTTAGAATATCGTATCCCTTTGGGTTGCGGGGCTCAGATAACCAGTCGCTCCGAAAAAAACTGATATTCAGCTAGATCTGGTTAGATTAAGAGTCGACCCCAACAAAGTTTGAGAATAATAAGGCAAGGAGAATGGGCTTGTATCAGCTAACGGCAAACCATCCGGATTTCTCAAGATATTTTTCTTTTTTTTTAGCAAGCGTTTTAGCTATGTCGTTTTTGAAATGTCAGTACAGCATGACTTGGTTTTGAACCTAGAATCGTTGACTGGCCAGTTCACTAGAAATACTTATTCTAACTAATATTATAAATGCAAAAGTATCTCTATCTGTCTATCTGTTTGTTACTTCATAGCGCCTAAACTATTGAATGGATTGGAACGAAATTTGGCAGGGATATAGCCTGGAACAGGAGAAATGACATAGTCTACTTTAATGAAACAACTTTTTAACGGATATAACTCAAGTTTGAGACTATATTATAGCCTATTTTTTTAGGCGATACCCGACATCTATGCGGAGTCGCGGACAAATTAAAGATAGTAAAATATAATACTAATTAAAGTCTTCTAATCAGTGACGCATTATGCTACAATAGTAACTAAATTATCTCTATTCAAAGACCAACCAAAAAGAGCATTTTCCCCCATTTCTTTGTAAATAACATTTGATTCAATATGGTGGTCGGACCCAATCTAACCACTGATACACCAACGGTAAATCAATTTAGCGAAGTAATGTACAGAAACATTTGTTCGGATGTCCTATTTTCTTTTTCCTTGCCATCGTGCGGTATATTGGAGACGTGTGGCCTGACTTTAAGCAGATTGCAGTCTGTTTTTACTTAGTAAATTAAAATTAAAAAAAAAAACCACGATACAATAAACCAAAATTTTCTTTTTAGCGATCTTTTTTTCAAATAAAAATAACTAAATCAAAATTGATTCCTCCGTTTGAGAGCTGAAAGGCAGACACACAGATGCACGTGTAAAACTTATAAAATCCCTCTTTTTTCATCAGGAATTAAAATAGCCAACACGGCAGGCACAGATTAAGATGGCGGAATGAACTGGACTTTTTTCAAGAATTGGCTTGTTTGCATGGCGTTGCAAGCTTCCATAGGTTTTTGGTAACCACTTGCCATTGGCCAAGGCGCCATTTGCCATCTTACGAGTAAAAAAAAAAGCATTGAGAAGGAAAGCCATGCTTTAGAAATATTTTGTTAACAATAGTGATGTAGATGTGGATTAAAATTACGTAACAGTTTTTTACTTCCTTTAAGCTCAAATACCTAAGCGTGAAGTAACACCCCACCTCAACCCTAACGCGCCACTAGTTCGCCGCAAACAATTACATTACATCAAACGACGCCTGTTACCTAATACAATTAAAAGACAGACGCCCGATTTATTTATCATTACACGCACGGCACAGATGTGTTGTTAATGTGACTGGTCTATGTCTGAAATAACTGTTGTTTAACGGCACTTGATGATGTCCTGTTATTTGATAGGATTGTCCGATGCAGAGTACAGATATACGAGTATATATATCACAATGCACAAACATCTAGATCAGAATAAATAAATGACCTCCGGCCTCTATGAGTTGCCGGCCTGTGGGCTCCGAGTTTAGGGACAGTATGTCGCCCGATCAGCAAAAGGCCTGAGACGGTGGCGCGACGTGTTCTGAGCGCGCCTCTCCAAAAGATTTGACCGCCAAACGAGGCGGGTTGATTGACTCACGACTCGAATTGGTTAACGATGAATAATTTGTAAAGCTATGTATACCAGCAAATTGTCTTTGGACAGGCATATCAGATGCTTAAACTGACACTTAATTCACCAACCAAAAATGAACAAAATAAAATAAATACATAAACATTAATATAAAATATTTATACGAACACTAAAGTTCGAAATGTTTTGTAGAAAGAAGTTCTTGTAAAAATAAAATAACCTCTGACGAAAAATTACACAAATTTCCCTCAAGGGAGTTCGACAATACATTTATATTAAAGAAAGCCAATACCACATAAAACACTAACATCATGGGAATAAAAAGGAACATTTGACAGAAGGTATGAGTGATCGTATGCGCGTGTCGGCGCGCAATACATCAACCACGCAACTTTCTGTCGGGGGAAGTTCGGTAAAAAATCGGTCAAACCCAACCGCAAACTAACGCTAAAATATTGGGCTTTCAAATAAATTTTGTTGGAAAATATTATATCCATCTACGCTGTATACATGCCTATATATCAAACAAGTAATTTAGGTAAAGATATAGCTTTAGGCAAAAGGTATCTAAGAGCTGATTTCACCACGCAATCAATTTAAGTTAAACTCGGTTCGAGCATTTAATTGAGTTCAAAACTGCAATTTGGGTAGGTCTGAACTTAGTTTTATTAAACTCGGTTTTTAAAGTGAATGGTGAAATTGGGCCTTAGTAAGTGTAGGTGTCAATACACTATATAATTAATAACAGTAACGCTAAAAGCAGTGATAGCCGATAAGACCGTTAATTGGCAAGTCAGAGGTTTCAGGTTTGAACTTAAGGCGCGCACCTCTAACTTTTCGTAAGTTATGTGCAAATTACAAATTAATTATCACTTCCTTCGTGCCTCGGAAAGCACGTAAAGTCGCTGGCCCTGCGCCTGATCTCTTGCCGGTCGTGTCGGATTGCCGTCCCATCGGACTATGAGAGTTAGGGAATAGAGAGCACACCTGTGTTTGTGCACACACTTGTGCACTATAATATCTTCAGCGTCAATTATTTCTTTATAAGTAGCAAAACTTTAATTTAAGTTGTATTAAATAAATATATTTAAAGTCATTAAAACTAATGCAATATAATTCTTTAAGATTTGATCCGATTTTATCTGACTAAACCTTCCGTTTTCTACTGATAGATCTCGGGTTACTTATCAAATACTTAATTCGAATAATTACGCTTTAAGTGTTCTCTGACAAATTAAAGGAATTTGATCCAGTCAACTCGGTTTAAATTGAAGAGCGTAGGCTTAAGATTCTTAAGATAAACCTATTTTAATGGTAACAAGAAACTTGAAACTAGGAAGTTACTGATAAACTAGCTGTCAACCGAGACTTCGTCCGCATTAAAATGTATTTACTTAATAATTCAGTACATGTGGTCTTTTTAAACGGCTTTACTTAGCTTGACCTGTTTATTATTCGGTTCAAATTTAGTAATCGATATTTTACCCCCTTCCTGTTGACAGATTGATCTAATTATTACACAGCTTTAGTTTTGATGACGTAACCGTTTCCCGTAAAAAATTCGGTTGATGAACAACCTGAAGTCAGAGATCAAACTGCCCATAGGCCTCTGCCATGGCTTTACGCACTGTTGAAAATCTATCAGGTGTGTGGGTTTCCTCACGAAGTTTTCCTTTACAGTTTAATGAGCTATTTGCTCTATTATAATTAATTTCTAAAACGCATTTAAATCAGAAAAGTCAGAGCCTTTTTTTGTGGCCGGGGGAGTCAAAAATGCCCTCCACATACCGCACGTCCGAGGACGAACAGTTATGTGGGGCTCGCACCCACTAAAAACATATCCCCCTGCGTGTTCTTCAGCCGCCGGCCAAAAAGTCAGAGCCTGGGTTTGGAACCTAAGACTTTTAACTTGGCAGTTCAACGATCACACTACAAAGCTATCACTGGTTAATAATTATTGTTGTTACCAAGTTTCCGTTAAGATTGGTTGGTGTTGAAATTCGGTTAGAAGGACATCATTAATGTACACATATCGATATTTGTCACGTCGTCACTACATTCTTCTTCTTATCGTATGGTTGATTAACAACCTGGTGTCAGAGTTTAAACCGCCCGTAGGCCTCTGACATGGCTTTACACACCATTGCAAAATCTTTCAGGTTTGCTGGTTTCATCACGATGTTTTCCTTCACCGTTTTAGCAACAGATAATTAATTTATAATACGCACATAACTTACGAAAAGTCAGAGGAGCGCGCCTGGGATCGAACTCGAGACCACTGACTTATCAGTCGACGGTCATACCACTAGGCTATCAGTCACTACATTGAATTGTCAAAAAACTGGTTTTACAGTAGCCCAACTATAAAATACAATTCTAGCAAGTTTACATTTATCAGCACAATTCCAGACTGCTCTAGACTCAATGAGTACAGACTTTCAACGTTAACTGGAGATTTATATAAAACATAATTGGTTTCGTATCGGCCCGAGTAGGCCATTTAAGTAATGGACCGAGGTCTTCTGATCTCGGCATTACACGTTTGCCCTGTTCGCTCACAATTTGCCAAACTCGGGGCCAAATGTGTTTCCCTTACAAAGTGATTTTGGATTAAGGTAGCTATTGAGTATGAGTGCTTATTTGAGATGGGATAGCCGTTCTTAGAAATCCTTTTTTTTTGTTTTGGATACTTTTGAAATTTGAAGTGCGTTTTGGACGTGAGCTAAGGTTTTAGACGATGGATTGTCAAGATTTGAATATCATGTTAATAGCAGATTCGCTATTAGAAGTTTTCAAACAGAAGTCACAAACGTCATCGATGTTATAAAACTCGTCGCAGAGCGTGTGCCGGCCCTATTTGATCGACGTATGCTCTATCGACAACATCTCTGTACCATAAAATCCATCAACCTATCCTATACTAAAAATATCAGTTTGATTGAAATAAGTTTTAAAAATAGCCTAAACAAAAATTATAAGCAACCATTATTGTTCCGAACAATCTAATATTTTTGCCGAAACTTTGTAATGTTTATTAGCCATAACTTATTTTTTTCCGATTTTTCACGATTTTGTATCTTCAATGTGTGAGCGAGACAGCGGTTTACCGAGATAATCCTGCTCGTCATAATTTTGTATCTTATTTAAAATATTCTAAATTTTGGCATGCATAAATGCTTTATAAAAATGTTACAGTATTTGAAGATTGCAATTATTAATAGATTTAGATGGGGAGCAATTTTTTGACAATTTCGTATGAGTTTTGTATACAACTCTTTAATTTTTACTTTTATTAAATATTTAGTTTAGTGTAAATATTATGTAGGATAAATAATTGTAATTTCTACGATATAATTATTTAATAAGAAAATTTGAAAAAACAATTGATACGGATGGGATTGTTTTTTCAAATTTTCTTATTAAATAATTATATTTAATAAGCTATCATGTGCTATAACATGTAAAAAATTCACAAAAAAAAAAAAAAAATCTACGATGTTAATAAAGTATAATAGATATTAATTGTGTTATTATTTTGTCAGCTTGAATATAACAGAACATCGCAAAACTTTATCTGAATGCAAACAGAAATTTAACTCAAAAGATTTTATTTACTTCCTAAAAATTTACAGAATAAAATTCTTCCCACAAATTGCATGCTTTTACGTAAGTTACATGCACTTTTTTAAAAAGCTTTAAAATTAGTGATGCATAACCAACTTTTCTCGTTAGCCGCGAACTAAGTTAATATGCTTATACTCAAAGCAGCGCACTAGTTTTTGCTGGATTCAAACTCTGGACCGTGCAGTCGTAATTTGGATTCAATATGATTGAAAATTGGAGGAGTTTGTGCAGTGAGTTAGGTATAGCGAACTTCATGTCAGATCTTTATGGAGGATATTTCATCTTATAGAAGTTTTGTCATTTTTTTGAGTTTTGTGTATTACAGACGAACATAATATCTGTCTTTAAAATGTCTTAGATGCACTTAGAATAAAACAGTACATTACACTCCAAAACTCAATCATTCGCTGACGTTGGTCGAAAAGCCGCAAGCTTGAAGTGGAACTGGGCTGACCACATCTGCCTCATGTCGGACGAGCTGAGCAGAACTCACTACCCAGTGGAGCCCACACAACATTAGATGACGTCGTGGCAGGCGCAGAAGGAGATGCGGGATGAACTTGATTCACATCCGAGGGACTGGTCTCAAATAGCATTAGAAGGAGACAAGTAGAAGAAGGGAAGGGAGACCTTTGTTCTTCTTCTTCTTCTTTTCGTTTCGATGGTACGTCTATCTTAAATAGTTTGCGCCCAGTAGGTGGCCACTTTGATCGCGGCTTCAGTGGCAGTCATCAGGTCGTACAAAGTGCAGGCATTTGGACAGTTGGGGCACTCCAGCAAGTGGGACATAGTTACATACCTTTGTTCTGCAGTGGGACGGTATAAGCTAAAAATAAATAATTTGTAATATGCTCGTAACTTACAAAAAGTCACAGGTATGTCTCTTGGATTGGAACCCAAGATCTCTGACTTGAAACTACTTTGGTTATAATACTGCATCGCCAATATTAAAAATATAGTATAAATATCAAAGTATTTTACCAAATACTGAAATTATGCAATCCGAAAGCTTCTGATTTCAGGCCACACAATATTTACAAAACGTACACTGAATACTCGGGAAAATTCAGATAAATTGCAAATATTGAACAGTAATCTTTCAACAAAAATATTTATATTACAAGCCGAAAACCGGAACACTACTACTTATAAATTATAATCTGGTAAAATAATAAATATCAGATAACGATATTTCAGCTTAAATAATATTATTAGTGTTATGTTATTAATAATATTTAAGTCGAAATTTCGTTCACCGCAATGCAATGCGGTTGCGATTATTTCAACGGAAACCTCGATACATTGCGTTTTATGTACGTTATTTGTAGTTCCTTGTTTGATTTCAACGTTCAATGGATCCGGTGTTATGATTCTTGGTATAGTTTGTATTACAAAAAGTTGTTTTATTAAAATTTTGAGAATCGTGATAGCTTAGTAGTATGACCGTTGATTGGCAAGTCAGAGGTGTCAAGTTATTAGCCTATTATAAATTAATTATCACTTTACTCCATGCCTCGGACAGCACGTTAAGCTGTTGGCCCTGCCTAATCTCTCTACGGTCGTGTCGAATTTCCGTCCCATCGGACTATGAGAGTCAGAGCTAGAGAGTGCACCTGTGCCTTCTGCACTATAATATCTCCTACTTAGTTGGCTGATCTTTATTGAGACTGGCTGCTGTGGCAGAAATTCGGTCAGGAGGATATTATTTATTATTTAAACGAAGAAATCTCTCATTTCTCATTTTAATTAGGCACAAAACTGTAACTTAACACAAAGTTACCTTAAATACTTCAACATTGCATGTATTTAATCAACTATAACAAGCTCAAAGCTGCATTCTACTGCGTTTTCCAACGAATTAATATTTAAATAAAGGTTGTAAGTCTTTGAAGCAAACCTTTTCATCCCTTGGCTTCTCTTTCATTGGTAAGGATATAAATTAAATTCTAGGAATTAAAGTGTTGAGTCCAGTAAGCGCTACAGATCTCCAAGTCTGTTAAGATAATTGTATTGTATCCTAACTAATATTATAAATGCGAAAGTTTGTTTGTTACATTTTCAAGCCTAAACCACTGAATTGATAATCCTGAAATTTGGCATATAGAATAGGTATATAGAAACGAACATAGGGTATTTTTTATCCCAAAAAAAAGTACTGTTCCCGAGGAAAACAACTCTAGTCTTTGCTTTTCTTGCATTTAAGTTTCATGCATCTTACCATTGATAGCCTAGTGGTATGAGTTGGAGCCATCTGGAGCCAATCCTAGATGTCGGTCCAGGTAGATTCCACTCGGACAAATATACATACATTGCAATTTAAATAAAATCTTGTTATAATAAATATTCAAGCTTCAAGCCTATACAAGATTTTCTATTTAAAGCATCTATTCCCCGTAGGACCCAAAGATATCGCACACCATCTCACAAATTACTAGATCATGACGTCATAAGGGACGGATGAAATTTCAATATCGTCTAGCGGCAAAAATATAGGTACATAGATCATATAGTACATCACAAATAAGATTCGCATGGAATAATAAAATACTATTGAAATTACGATAATTTCATAAGATTGTTTTTGACTATTGGTTAAGTTAATTGGTTATTTTAATACTCAAATCGTGTTCAGTCTTTTTGACCCCCGACGAAAATAAAGGGATGTTATAAGTTTAACATTTGTATCTGTGTGTCTATCTGTGGCAACAAAGCTCCCAAAAGAAAGAATCGATTATGATTTAGTTTTCTGTTTGAATGTGACTTGATCATGAGTGTTGTTAGCTGAAAAAATCTAGAGATGTTTTTGTGTCCGATGTTTTTTTTTAAAATTTATAGTTACCATCTAGTTTAAGCGTCCTATTCCTTAGTCTAGAATATAAAATTATTTAATATAGAAAAATATATCTAGTTTAATTACTTATCATATTTTATTTACCTACTATTACGTTTTAATAACCATTTTACATTGATTTATTTCTTAATGTTATATAATTCTATCTATTTTTTTATGATAATTTTCTTCCATTTGTAAACAAAGTAATTATACTGAAGTTATAGAGTACCTATAGTTAAACCAATTTATAATATTATATAGTAGCTTTTCCAGCTCATTATCGAAGGCTATAAATTATGTTTTTTTATAGATACATTTATAAACTTTAATAGATAGTACCCGCAAAAATATTTCAAATACCTATCGAAAACAATTTTAATCTAAACTAAAAAATGGTAAGGTTAAGAAAACTATTTTTAATTTCGAGCAGCGAAAGACTTCGGCATTTAATATCTTGTGAACTAAAATGTATTTACCACAGATTAAATTGAAATTGCATAGATTGTTGGTAAAAGGAAATGAGGTCAGCCTTTTAGTGTATTTATTGAGTTTCTGCTAAATGTCTGAATTGTCGACTACTCAGAGGGATATTGCACTCGCAGAGATTTTAACAGTAAAGACAGTGCTTTGGGTGGAAAAATGCACAAAAATAATATTTTTTAGACGCACAGAAGATATAATGATTCTCTTCTGTGTGGCTAAAAATTGAGATTTTATGATTTTATGCAATTAAACATGCGTTTAAATTGTAGTGTAAAGATAAAATTCTGTGAATGTGAGGTGAATTATTTTCATAAGTTCTTTAAATGACTTTTAAATCGATATATTTTAAAAATACCACTCGATTATTATATTGAAAAAAAAAAATGAAATGTTACAATTGATAGTAATTTTAATAGCGCTGAATTTGAATAGTCCTGGGTTAAATCCCCGGTTCGTGCAAAGTGTTATTGGATTTTTCTATTAGGAAATTCTCAGTAGCAGCACTGAGTCTGAAATTGTGCCCGGTAAATGGTAATAGACTCACCCCCTATTACATGGGACTTATAACATAGCCGGCGAAAAACAAACACCTCTGCCTACCCCATCTGGGAAATACAGGCGTAAGTCAATGTATGTTATAACTAATTATTCTGGTTTAAACCATTCTGGTTTGAAAGCCTCAAGGTCTTAGAGATTGAATATTGGACCACAAGCAATCAAGCGAAGGAGATCTAATTAGGCCAATTATGTGAATGACTAAAAACAATGTTTCTGGGATTGGGTGAGAATCGAATTCGTAAGATGTATAGCTTAGTGAGTACGTTGACTTGTTTTAATTGGATTTTGGTTGCTGAACGTATTTGTATAGGTATTGTTATCTTTTGTTACCGCCCTCTTGGATTCTTGGTCTTAGATTCATCACTCATCGTCATTTTCTTGGATTCTAGAAAAGTTGGCTGAAGTTAATTTGCATAAAGTCCGATTGGTCTAAGAATATATTATACTATAACTTTTATACATTTACATAACAATTACTATAACAGATAAATAGTAATTGTTGGTGAGTTTTTTGGTGTTATGTAAAATATGTGGACTTAGATCAAGCTATCGGGCTATAAAAAAAACCAATAATGATTGCCTCAGAAACTAAATTGGCACACTTAAAAGTTAATACAGTTGTTGAAACACATAAAAAAAGGTTTATAAGGTCTAGTTTCGTCTAAAATAAAAAATGTTTATCAAACAACAAACCACAAAACTGTATACATTTTTTATAAAAAAAACAATGCTAAATTTTAAAACATTGAAACCAATAGCATTCCAAATAATAAACGGTGTGTCATGTTGTTCTATATTTAAAAATAAAAACAAATCCTAGCGTATAAATTGGACAAACACATAGCTAACACAAAACGTTACAAAAAACGTGTCAATATCATACACGGTTCTATTTTTTGTCTATGATTCATTCCGAATATCAAATGAAAGGTGGTTCTGTGCTGACCGATTGTACTGACCGGATAGGGTGGCCATCTATAAAGTTAGTATTACAAGGACAAGTAAAATAGATGAGCGATAAATTAAAGCCATAAATTATGGGCTAATTCAAAAGGATATTGAATATAATTTAATTTAAACAAGGATGAAATTAAAACAGACGAGATGATAACTAAGAAATTCTATAATAACTTTAATTTTCGTAATTTTATTTTGATCATTTTGTAGAATGTATTCATATTCATATTAATGTAAAGGAAAATATAATCCATTTATTAAATAAATTATTAATAAGTCGCTAAATACTAGATAAGTAAATACCTATTAATACAATATAATAAATAGTCAGAAAAGGGTTGTTTTGCGCTTGTTTGATATGATGATTTGCTCTTGGTACGAAATTCAAAAAACTTCATCGCCTTCCAATATGAAAAATACATTTTTTCCAAACATGCTCTGACATACATTCTGGCTATATCTAGATAAACTTCCATAAAAAATCACCTAAACTACATCCAGTATAAACTGACCTACCCTTCTTCCCTCAGCCATTGGAACTACGTACTTTTAGAGGGAACCCATGTTATACCGAGAGGTTTAGTTATGCTGGTAGTTTTCGGACGTGGACTCACTCTGTCATCGTTCTTCAGCTTGGTTTTTAAAATGCAAATTGAATTCTATGTTAGGTCCACAGTATGTTGAGACTAACTTGATAACATATTAGATAGAATTTGGTTCTCAAACATCGCGTTCTGAAAGTAAAATATGAATGACAAGTCGTTGTAGCTTGTTGTGGGTTACGATTAAGTTTTGGAAGCATAATTATGAATAATGGGTTCAATCTTGGCATGAAAAATTCATATAAGTTTTTCTAGGTATGTCATTATTTTCTCTAAAGTAAAAGGACACCGCTGAATAACAAAGGAAAACTTTGTGACGATACCTAGACTTAATGATCTGATGATCAATGGTGAAAATAACCAAATCTATCGAGCCATCACGTCATGGTGGTGTTCTTTCATACATGCGCCAATTACTTTTTAAATTATACAGATGCGACAGTTTATAAAAACGTTTGTTACTCAATCGCACGTAAACCATTGAACAAATTTGGACAAAACTCGGCACACAACATGTAGACAAAAGAAGAATAAAGTATTTTTTTAATCCTATTTTGACCTCCACCTGGACGAAGCCGTAGCCAAAAATTAGTGTAATATACCCTCTACCTTAGTAGGTACCTCCCACACTATTTTGTAATGTGGGTGGGTACCTTTTTTCAACTAAATCTCTTTAGTAGGGTAGGTTTACAAATAAGTCTCCCAGCCAGGATTATATTTGCTTTTTGCTCTATACGAAGGTGGGTATCCTTATTTTCGTAAAAAGCAAACACTTGCCCGATCAATCGTATTTTCATTATTATGACTAGATTTTGCGTAAGATTTATCACTAGTATACCACAGTTATTTACACCAACGCACATTAGTTCAATGCTCCTTAATATTGACGAAACATAAGTTTGACAAAACACAATTTCAACGAAAATTGTTTCGACGAAACACTAATTTGACAGATAACTGATTTGGAGCATCCCGAGTTAGTTTAGGCTTAAAGAAGATGTCAATCATTGCTTCAGTGTTAGGCTTTTTAAATTACAAATATAAATATGTAACGAGTAATTCATGAACCACAATCTGTCGTAGTAGTGTTCTAACAAAGAAATGACGTAACAAAATAGTGTTATGACAAAGCAGTGTTTTGTGGAAATATCGCGTCGATGTTGGATATCATCTACGAGTACCTAGCATACCAAATTTTAATATGACAATCACTCTAAAATGTAATCAACTAAAAACTAGTTGTATCATAAACAAATGTGACCGTCTAACTTTAACAAATAAGTAACTAAATATCTATGACAAACAAACTGTAAACATATATTACTTAAAACACTCACTAACTCAAAACACCACTTATCTCGTACATTCAATCTAAGATGATCCTGAGAATACCTAAAATAGAATTCAGCCTTAGGGCTACACAAGCTAATCCCGTCTGTAGTGGTCTGTTCGCCCCAGCGGACATCAACTGGAATATTATACTCCCGGGTTTTGGTGACGCAAAATAAATTGGGGAATTTGGGCCTCTTATTTATACACGTTAGCGTCGGAACTGAGGTTGTATTACTGTTATACGAGACGAGAATAAAACCGAAAAAAAAAACAATTGTTACGCGTTGCTAGTGTCCTTGCAGTAGTTAAGCCCTAATGTGTGGATGCCATGCTTTACATGACATCTGTTGATGTATTGACAATAAAATAGTTCGGTCATAATAGTTCCTCTATACACATATATGTTCATATGACTCAACAAAATGTATAAAAAATGTATAGTGTAGCAATTTATGTATCAATGCAATTTCGTTCTTGTCAAAGTTTCATTTATTTAGACTAATATAAGTTCTTTTCGATTGTAATTTTTTCTTACCAGCATTTATAATACGCTCGGAAAACCTATAAAATGAAGAAATGGCACAATAAAGTGCTAGTGTCAAAGTTTGCGACATAAAAGCTATTATACAACTATGTCAGAAGTGATGGAGAAGCAAGAAATGACTCTAAGGTTCACTCTGACACTGAATGGCTTTGTCAACATTCGCAAATTTCATGTTTTAAATAATGTTTCGGGTCTAGAAAATTGAAAATAATGTTTAAAACATTGAATAGCTTGTCAAATTGAAAAATTCTATGTTTTACTATTCATCTGTCACGTATAAGAGTAATACAATTATTAAGAATTTGAGTGTGTGCAGTGCAGTCCACAATTAATGTCAATAAAAAATAATTCATTATTGTTTATTCCTTGTTGTTTCTTAAAAAAAACATTATATAGGTACTTTTTTTATCATACCATTGAGGTGGCAACAGCCAGCTTGATGGTAAGAGCTTACCGTTTATCACTCGTCTCGCAGGATGAGAATGACATCCCGTTACGCCAGTTGGGTTCCTTTTCTAGAAGCTTGTGTGTGTAGTTATTTTATTGAGGCATCCTTTTTCTTGATGGGGTATCAACTAGTGATGAATACGTGATCGATTTGAGGATTTTGGTTCTTACTGTTATAGTGATTGATTTCGCCGTTTAGGAAGCTTGATGCTTTCTGAATCAATGAACCTATGTCACTATAGATGGGCTTTGTTTACACACAAAATTCTTAAATAATGTAGGAGACATTATATGACGCATTACAAGGTCATTGATGTTAAATGATGTAGTTTTAAATTGTAGAAATGAAATCCGTTAGTTTAAGGAAAATTTTTTTGTTTTACGTAAAACGGTTATGTCAGATATCAGATCAATCTGTCGATTGATCTGATATTTGGTACACTGCTTTAGTTTTGAAGACAAAACCAATATCAATATTTCACTATATCAATATCAATATACACATATGTCAACAGGAAGGAGGTGAAATATTGATAACTTAATTTGAACCAAATAATAAACAGGTCAAGCTAAATAAAACCGTTTAAAAATGTATCGTTTTCTTACTATTGAAGAAAATATGTAGTTACGACGTATTTTAATTAGAAAGGCGAAAGTGGGCGATGAAAAGAAAATAGCTACGATAGTACGGTAGGAATGTACGGGTAGAAAGAATATTATGGTCAAACATTGCTCGCTGGTTATTGCAGGTTAAGGAAAATGGTGAAAAAAAAATAAAACAGCAAGTAATTTCGGTAACTTAGGCGTCATGAACTCTTTTAATACTCGTAATAATCAGACCTTATGATGGGAGGTTGACGGGGGTAGTTGTAACCCCAAACGATTAAGAAGCTTGGGGTTACTGCAACAGCCATGTTACTCTTCTCTGCGTAATCCTTTGAGCAGTCAATTCGTGAAAGCATTCAAAATCTTTTGTTTTCTGGCAATAGGGCCAATAGGGCAATATATGTGTATATACGAGAATATTCTACAGAAACTTATGTACAAAGCGGACTTAATACCTTAGGCATTATTTGCCAGTCGACCCTTGGGTAATGTAGACATAACACGGTAAATGCACTGCAATATCATTGAAATAATTATAAACTACACAAATACCTTCTACATAAACATTCAAATGCTGAGACTAATCTGGATCTGGATGGGTAGGTGCATCGTGGATCTTATACGATTATCTACTGGTGGCCATCCTGATTTCCCGATTACTATATAATTATTATTATCAATTGTATTTATTTCAACTTGATAAGAATTTATTTCAACACAAATTATCACCACAATAATTGTAGCAAACTTAAGTGAATTTTATTATTACATGGCAAAACCAAGTAGTCTATATAACCAACCAAGTAGTCAACATACCGAAACCAGTGTAGCTCAACTAGGTGGCCCGACGGCATGCTGGCGACTTTACAACTTGCAAGCTGGGTAACTTTGCCGGCGGTAACAGAGCCGCGACATCTGCTGGCAGGCAACTAGGCGCACATATTATCCCCCGCTTGTTCTTATATCTATTGTATCTAATGATTGGCAAGTCTCAGGTTTGAAACTAAGACTTTTCTCCACTTTACTCCATGCCTCGAAAAGCACGTAAAGCCGTAGGCCCTGCCCCTGACCTTTCTTCGTGTCAAATTCTCATCCCAATGGACTATGAGAGTGAGAGAATAGAGAGTGCACCTGTGCACACACACTAGTGCACTATAATATCTCCCGATTAGTTAATCTCCGTTGAGATTGACATCTCTGTGGTCGAAATTCGGTCAGGAGGACGTTATTTAATAAAATTATAACCCTTCTTTTTTCGTAGGGTTAAAATGCACTGCAAACTTTGTTTAAAAACTAAAATAAATCTTAGAAAACGACTTAATAACCAAGAATATTCCGTTAACCCTACACCTCCACTTCTTGGCAACATCCAGCAAATTCAACTTTCCAAGTTACACCTTGTTAGCGACATTTGTACAAATTGCAAGTGAGAATTGGAGTAAACCAAATATTTCTGTGTCATATTTATCGTGTTGGAACAAGAAATTCTAGAGGAACAACTAGTTTCTTTGTTATTTTAAGAACAGAAGTTTGGTAGATTGTCTTGAGTTCATTATAGAAGATTTTGTGAGTACAGCGCAAACTTGGAGCGATGACTCTGTTCTTGATCCCGTAGATTTAAAGGTAGAAACGGAGTTTAACAGTTTCTGTTGTGTAGGGTCCTGAGAAGGACGGTTTTGTTCGGTCATCGTGGTGAAGGGATTGGTCACCTAGACTCTGCGTTACCGAGTGCTAGGTGTCCAGGGTGCGCCGGACTATATTAAAAAACGTCGCTCGTGGAGGCTCCCTTCATACACCCCCGCATTTCATTATTTTTATTGTTTGATGGTATATGGTTAATGAAAAACCTGATATCAGAGTTTAAAACGTCTCCCCCGTGCGTGTTCCTCGCACTTTATCGGACGAGGCCGGGTACTGCAACCGCGCCTCGCAGCCTCATTCAGTGCCTGCGTGTAGGACCGCTCGCCTCAGCTCCGCCTCGATGTGAACTGTTATGTGAGCGATGCGCCTTAAACTTAAAGTTTCATCTCGATGCTGTCTTTTAGGTTCAGACTAATTTTCTCTATCTCCGTTGTCTTTAAGTCGGAAAAAATAAACTAAAGTTTTGATTCAATTCAATTGATTTATTTGAATTGAATCAAAATTGAATTGATCTAGGTTTTAATTGATGAAGTACTATAATGCTAGTAATATTCTGTTACGAGAAAGTGCAATTTTTATAGATAAGTCTTTTATCTTACTTTTACGACAATTGCGGGTAGTATAAGTTTAGTTATTTTACTACTTAGATCATAATCTTGACGTTTACTGAGAAATTAGTAATTGCTAGACGATACGGGGAGCTTTTTATTAAATTATGCAGAGCTAAGCATGGTAGTTAAGTTCAGATTAATATCCCTGGAACTCAGGAAATGGCCGCAGACGCCACTTGGGTGATTTGCCAGTTTGAATAATCTAGACTGTCTTCTATCATTGGCTAGATCAATATATTTAGTACAGCCAATAACATTAAGTAGGTTTAAATTACAGAACTTTGCGGACCTGTGTTCAGTGGACTCACATTGTTCTCACAGAACACTTCAAAACAATGTATCCAAAAATATTGTAAGCCATTATTTAAAAGAGTCACCATGAAGTTTCTTGTCAGATTCTTCTCCATGAGGTAGGCTGCCTTGGAACTGTCAACTAGAGTCACTCTAAATATTTTGATTTTGAGAATTTCTGTATTAATTTGTCACGAAATCAAAAAATCTATAATTGACTTGTTTTAATTTTGATATTTTTAATTTTATTGTTGACTGACGAATGTCATACATTTAAGGTGAAATTTAGGTGTTAAATACCTTGTTTACGTTTATATGACTTTAATAATTACCTATGTGTTTAATAAATCCTAAAAGATCATTAGTCCTCTACTGTCCGCGACGGCCAGTAAGCCATCACAATTAAGTTCTCCAAAGAAAACGTCCCGACTGGCTGAAAACCCTCCTAAACCCTCAGTAAACAGCAGACTAACCAAGGTTTACTCCTGCTATATTTTCTCATATTTCCTCTTCTTAATCCATATTTATACTGCTGACCTCTTAAACGGCTGCTTCGTGCCGATAAGACCAACCTTTTTATATGAGCGCTACTAATACATTTGATGGGCAACTTGATCGAGTGCTGTCAATTTTATTGGCAAGCTATCTAGTTTCACAGCATTCTGCAAATAAAGATGTGACTAGTGTTTATTAAATACTAACTACCACCCTCGGTTTTCTCTGTATATTCTTCTTGGTATGTTGATAATTGTAGACTAAAAAATATCCATCCATCCTCACAAATATTCACATATATTATTAGTAGGACGTTTGAATTTTGAACCTGTATTTCTATCCTCTTTCCACAAAATAATTTAAGTATGTACGAAGTGTTGCAGCGCTTTGAGTTCGACATTAGAGCAAGCGACGTCATCTGTTTGCATTAAGACTAGTAAAGAATGTTCTAATCTTTTTTTTAGAATATTTAAAATATATTTTTTAGAAATGGTCCACATGCCTTTAGTAACCTATAATAGCAATTAGAAGCACTCAACTGTAATATTGTTAAATGAAAATACATCAAAGATAGAGAAGCCAAGCCAAGTACCTACGTTCCAGTTTACAAAAAAAACTAATCATAAGCTTTGGCACTGACTTTGGAGTCGGTCCCAAAGCTTATGACGCCTGGGCGTTATTTCTTAACAAAATTAGTTACAAGAGGATTGCTATCTTCCAATGAGGAGTTACGTTTGTTATATCTAAATTGCATAATCAGATTACAATAATAAATTAATGAATGATAAGATTCTATGCGACTAATTGTTGAAAAATATATTTTAAACAAAAAAAATAGCCAAAACGATCCTTTAATCTATTTTATGTATGTTTTTTACATGTTTTGATTGATATATGATATTATTTAATAAGAAACTCGGAAAAACAACGACCCTTTAATCATTAAGAAATCTATGTACAACGATGATGATGATAAATGATTCGAATTGAGAAATTGTCGGTTTAAAAGTAGTTGGAGTTTCATGTTTAGTTTCGAAAACAATGCTTTGACACAACTTTGTAAATAGGTTAGTATGACATTCTCGTAAATTATAGAGAAATTGAAGTGGTTGGACTCACGAGCGCGTGATTTATGTATTTTCGACGAAATGCAATGAGTTTTGAGTTAGTGAGATTAAAGTTACTTTAAGTTAGAAGAGTTAAGTTGTAGAAGTAATTACTCGTCTTTACTATACTATATTTTATGCTTATGCTTACGGTTATACTTTAGCATGTACTCGTTTGTAGACTCATATGATTTTATGCTAAAAACATAAATATTTATTTTATTTTGTTTCGTTGTAGGTATGTTAGTTTTCAAGTGTGTAAAATCTTGTCAGAGACCTTGTGAGTGGTTTAAACTCTGATTTTGAACAGATAATTTTCTGAAAGATAGATTTTGTAAAATTAAAATTCTATTCTAAAAATAATAGGTCTCAGTATTTGTAAAAATGTCAAAACTGTAGGTAAGGATCTGCTCATCAGGGTTTGTCTTGGCCGGGGCACTCCCTAATCCCCAAATTGTGGTATTTAAATAAAAACCAATATATCTTTGCCGGCCTAAAAGTTGAATCCAAAACCTTGTAAACAAACATAACCTACTGAACAAAATTTGCAAATCAATCAGATGCGTTCGAAAAAAAATTATAAGTACAGTCGGCAAAGAAGTTGGGTTGGCAGGGGCGCTAGTTAACGGTTGTAATTTTTTCAAAATGTCATCAACATAACTAAATTTTACCACATTTTCTGAAAAGGTATGATTAAAACCTATACATAACTAAACAATTTTACACAACCACATGCAAGCATCCTTAAAAAACTTCATCCTTAACTAGTGGACCTGCCAACTTAACTCCTTTGCCGACTGTACCTTCAAATTGTTCAACATCCAAGTTCAAATAATTTTAACTTTGATCAAACTGAATGTTGTTCAAATGAACAGGAATTATGCAAACACATTATATAATTACATGCATTATGGGGCTTACAGGCATTATGACAATTTAGAGCAATTAGCCTGGAGCACTTAGGTTGTCCACCATGATTATATTAGTGGGAAATATTAATTGCTGTACAGCGGCACAAGAATCAAAATAATTTGGTAGGTTTTCAATATTAATTAAATCAAAATAGTGAAGAAATGTGAAGAAAAAGAAGAGAATTCCGATAATATGGGCGGGATTAATAATAACTTAGTGGTAGAGCGACTGGGGGCTTTACCTAGTAGGTTGCCGTTTGAAATCTTTATTATAACACTCTTTTAAGACCCATCTATTAATTTATACTTAAGTTAAAACAAAATAATAAATGACTTATGACTTAAACCTACCTGGTGTACAATAAAAAGTAAAAAAAAAAGATAAATAAAGCTTCTAAAGTTAAAGCTAAACAAAAAATCATAAGTTGTTTTTATTAAAGCGTCTATCGAATCTACCTTTTCACGATACCCACAACACCGGAGAAGGTTTCCCATCACTTTACACTAAAGAATGGTCTACCTAAGTAACTAAGGTATACATAAACAATAAATTGTTAGCGTACTAGGGTAGAGGGGACAGTTACCGCCACCTGCTACATCGGACACCCGAGACATATGTTCAGTGCTTTAGAACTACCATGTGTCTATACTAGAAAGTGGGTAAGCGGAGACAATATTGAATTACGGTTATGTAGCTTTTGAGGTATATTTTGTTTTGTTATGTGCGCTAATACATTGAGAAAATTGATTTCTATGACCACCTGTAAAGAGAGGAATCGTTAGGGCAAAAATGATAGTGTATTAAATAAAAAACTAATTTTAGTGTTTACGCGCATAAATATTTAAAAGAAATGTTTATCTATTTGTATTATTAAATTCTAACTGCAAAATTAGACATGCTAGCCTTTCAAGTACTCCGTACAAGGGGTGGATGTAGCTGCCATTGATATGGTTGAACGTAGAAGAGAATTAATATAACACGTGCGAGTATAGCTAAGTAACAATAAGATATTGGGCTTTACCCAATAGGTCGGTTCTTTCTTATTGATTTTTTCTTTATACGAATATTCAAATATTTATTATATAATATAACTTAGTGTTCGCATACTTTATAAAAATGTTGATGTTATGTAAAAATAATTTAATGATTTAAAGAGCAACCATAAGAGGTATCAAGGTTATAGGGTTATAGGGAGATGTAGGGTTTTTCTGTATCGGGGTTTTTTATATTTAGTGTTTGCATACCGTATAAATATTTAAAAGCAATATTTATCTATTTGTGTAGCATTTATTCTAATTGCAAAACATGCTAGCCCTCCAAGTACTCCGTACAAGGGGTGGATGTAGCTACCATCCCCAATGGTAGCTACAATTTAGAATAATTTTATAAAATTTGCTGTATCTTCAAGTTCAATTAGTAGCATGTTTTCAATTTCAACTTACTATACTTTGTTTCTATAGATTTTCTAGTTTCTATTAGGTACATTTACCGCAAACAAATCTTGATCGAACCATTGTATTGGTCGCCAATCAGTTGATTCGGTACTATTGACAGAGGTACTATGTACTATCATCGCTCCGTGTGACTGCGTCAAAAGCATTGACAGGTTGATATCCAATAAATTGAAGTGCCTGCGAATGTAGCCGAACAGTTCCAAGTGTTGGGATCTCGGTTCGGATATATCTCTTTGATGTTTAACCCTTCACAACTGTCGTTTTATTTGTTCGATGTAGAAGTTTGTTTAGAACTACGGGGTAGCCATTTGAAATATTGGATTGTGTTTGTTTTGAATTAAAATTATGGAACGTTTTGTAGCGTGCGGTTGAAATTTGTTTTTTTTTGTTTAATAATGTTAAGTTTATACACAACAACTACTTATAAATTTATTTGTATAGATACTTTGAGCAGTTTTACAAATAAACGTATATTTTTTTATGTCAAAAAAATTAAGCTAACAAAATTCGCAGAATAGCTACGATTACGATACTAGGATAGCGATAAGTCTACTTAAAAGAACGAAGGCGCAGATTTTAATCTGTCCTTTTTTTGAAAGTTTAAGGTTCCTTGTATATGCTTTGGTGCATAATGAAAATATTAAGAACACTGTCAATATAAAAAGGCGAACTACGGAGGGAGGCGATATTTTAAAAATTCATATGAAGATACCGTTTACATACCTATGTAAACCTATTGGTTCATCCACTATTTAGAAAGTTAAAGTTGGTAACAAATTGTGTTGGTTTGACTTTTTATATACGTGTGGAAACCCCTTTATGGGTACCTTGCCTCCAGGAGCAGGTGAGAGGGTTATGTCCGACTTGCACTGGCTAAAAATCATACCGTGTTTATGGCGCATTCACTGTTCTTCCGCCAGGTTATGATCCAACAATGCACGGTCGGCGTCCTGGCCACCGCCGAATCCTTTGTGAGAGGCGCGCACAAAAAATGTCGCCACTATGTCAGGCCTGTGTTCTTGATCAAGGGACGGACTATTGTTATTGATTTGCCCTTATTTCACGCAACAAAAGACCGACATGATTATCTACATAGAAATAGTTTATGAGTACTTTTTAGCCTGTAAAAACTAGTAGTAAAACAAAATTGTCGTGGTGGCGCATTGGTTACGGACCCACTTTGCAAACGCGTGGGTGTGAGTTCGAACCTGGCATGTACCAATGTGACTTTTTCAATGTCATATGTACTTTCTTAGTTAATCTAAGACACCACTGACTAACGGTGAAGGAAAACATCGTAAGGAAACCTGGACTTTAATTGTCTGAAATCACCAACCCGCAGTGAGCTAGCGTGGTGATTAATGCTCAATCCTTCTCTGTATGAGAAGAGGCCTTTGCCCTATATTGGGACAGTTACAGGCTGATTTATTTATTTATTTAAAACAAAACTACAATGTGAATCAAAGTCGCGGGAAAGCTAGTATTTATCTAACTCCAAATTCCAATGACCGTAATTTCTCAAGGTAGTAAAGCATTATTTGGTTCTCTACCTAATACGATGTTGCTACACGGCTAGACTAGCCTAGACTAAGGCAATTGGTCACATGGCAAGACGTGTTGTTCGAGATTAACTCCGCTGAAGTCCACTGACAAACGTTTATAACAAAGGGGGTAATGCAAGCCGACGTGTACGAAGCCTTAGTTCGGCGTACGTTTCAGTAAGGCCCGGCTTTAGACTTAGTCCGACAAAATTGAATTTACAGACGGCGTTCGTAATTAAGATTTGGGATAAAGCGAGATATTAGAATTTGATCGTAAAATATGAGAATGAAGGTAGATTTAAAGTCGGCTTTTATCGTTTGTGTTTTAATAATTACCGCTGTGACTCGTTGTGACTGTTGATTGGCAAGTCAGTGGTCTCGAGTTCGAACTCAAGGCGCGTACTTTTGACTTTTCGTAAGTTATGTGCGTTTTATAAATTAATTATCACTTACACCGTGCTTCGGAAAGCATGTAAAGCTGTTGGCGCTGCGCCTGATCTTTCTTCGGTCGTGTCGGATTGCCGTCCCATCGGATTATAAGAGTGAGGGAATAGAGAGTGCACCTGTGTTTGCGCACCCACTTGTTCACTATAATATATCCTGCGTAATTGGCTAATCTCCGTCAAAATTGGCCACTGTGACCGAAATTCGGTCAGGAGGACATTACTCCTACCGGGCTACCTTTAAAGACTATTCAAAGGTCGTCTAAGAGATATTTTTAGCAATAAAGACGCCATTGTATTACCTAATTTTCATTCACGAGCACAAAGGACTTGCGTTTAGTTTCATTTTCTTATGTTTAATAGTAGGTACTAGTAGATAATAGTTCTGTTCTCTAAATGACAGCCATAATCTCCATCATCTGCCTAGCCTTTTCCCAACTATGTTGGGGTCGGCTTCCAGTCTTACCGGATGTAACTGAACGCGCCTTGGGTTTGAACCCGAGACCTCTGACTTGCCAGTCAACGGTCACCACCACAAGACTATCACGGCTCCACGGCTCACGACAGCCATAATCTCCATTTTTAATAATAAAACTAAAAAATAATTATCTTAAAGAGTCTTGTAGTCCTTCACAATGATAGATATAGCCCGTTTGATTATATTTCCTCATTGTAAGTGACAGGGTACCAGCCTAACTGCAGTACCCATAACGATCAATCCCCATTACTGTACGGTTGCCAAGGAAAATAAGTAGGTAACTCTTTGGATTTATTGATGGGTTCTGAGATCTTGTTTAATGTGGGAAACAAAATACAGGCATGTAACTACTATCAGAGATAATAAAAATAATAAAATATATATTCAGAAAAATAAAGTCACATAGATTACAATGGTATTCTTATACTTAACTCCTGACCACAGTCACAGCGGCCAATCTCAACGGAGACTAGCCAACTACGCAGGAGATAATTATTATAGTGCACAAGTGTGTACGCAAACACAGGTGCACTCTCTATTCCCTCACTCTCATAGTCCGATGGGATGGCCTTTCGACACGATCGGAGAGAGATCAGGCGCAAGGCCAACGGCTTTACGTGCTTTCCGAGGCACGGAGTAAGTGATAATTAATTTATAAAACGCACATAACTTACGAAAAGTCAGAGGTGCGCACCTTGGGTTCGAAGCCGAGACCTCTGACTTGCCGGTCAAGGGTCACTACCACTAGGCTTTCACGACTTAACATAGTGTAGGTTACAATTGTACATTTGCCTGAACTAGGTTGGACCTGTGTCTCAGGCTAGAAAACGCAAACAATGAATGAGAGATGGTTGAATATGGAAGGGAATTTGGATAACATAGGCGGAATCACAAATAGCTTAGTGGGTGAGCGGCTTGGGGCTTTTACTTAGTTGGTTGCGGCTTCGAATCCCGCTCGTGATCGATTTTTTCTGTCCACAAATTTCGAACATTATTGTTTGCATAGTATGCTATAGTTTATAAAATGTTTATGTATTTTTTTTTTCAACAAAACAACTTTTTTATTAACTTAATTTTTTATGGTGGCAAAGAGGGGGTCAATTATCGTAATCAAAACTGTAATGATATCGTAACTTTGGGTTGCGGAGGTCAGATAGGCAGTCGGTAGAATACTAACATTCAGCGACATCTGGTTAGAGTAAAAGCCAACCCCGACTTAGTTTGGGAATAAAAAGCTAGGAGGATGATGACCTCAGTTGCAGTTAAAGATAAAAATTTCACAATGAACATACACCCAGGAACTGAACTTTCGACACTAAGCGCAGGAAGCGTATTGCTCAACCTCTACGCCAACCATGCCATCGAATTTAAAGACATATTTTATTTATACTTTTTAAGCTTTACTTTACTTTGACGGGTTCCGCCCGTCTATCATTTCAATAAAGGTTTGATAGGTACTAAATCATTCACACTTTAATTAAAAACATAGCATTCGACGTCAGTTAAACAGGAATTCAATATCATTTTCCATTTATTGTAACGATTTTTTTCGGCTTCAAAATATCAGGAAATGTCAATCTGACAGACTCTGACATCATCAGGAAAAATGGTAAAAAAAAACAACTCAAGAAATCAATTTAAGACAAAATTTTTACGCCCAGTGTTTACGTTAGATAATTTCTGTAGTCGAAATGTTAGAAAAATAGTATAATAAATTACGTTTTGTGACAGTGAATTTTCAATCTAGTGTTAATACGCTTAAGGTACATTTTTCGGAGGTAGATAATGGAAGAATATAGCTAAACTACGTGGGTTGACCACTGGACACGTTCAAAGATTTATTGAAAGCATAATTGGTTTTGTTTCGGTCAAGGGCGGGATTAACGATAGTTTTATACGTCTAATGGGTGCAGTAAGCAAGAACAACGTTTTCTTAATGGTTCTATGTTATTCGAAGGACTATGCGGAAACTATGTTATGTATCTTTTGTTTATTCTTGTTTGGATGGTTTTGAATACACATGAGATTACCGTAAAGTTTGGAGGGGAAATTAGGTTTGGTTCTAGTTTCTAGGAAGCTGGAGGAGTAACTAACATAACTTACATTGTTAGATTGTTGTATTACGCGTGTATAATAATTTGTGAGTCGTTGCTGTACTCTCTTGGATAAAGGAACTACCAAGGACATAATTGTATCGTATTGCGTTTTGAAAGATTGTTTTTTGAAATATTTAATTCAGTTAGAGGTAAAAATTCTTCATCCAGAAATTAATCTACGATGACGAGATAGTTAGTTTCAGCAGACAAAATAAAATATTAGTTTTTCAGAAATGCCATTATTACCTATGTCACTAGTAAAAATATTTTAAAACTGTGTAAACAAAATACATTAAGTTATTATATAATAATAACGTACATTTACACAATAAAATATAAACAACCTCATTAAAAAACAAAAATTCTACAATTCACAGGAAGACGGTACGAAAATTTTAATATACCGACATTTTTCGAAGCTCCCTGCCGTGTCGCATTTTGTCCCGGGGAATTTTCCCTAAACCACTGTGTGGTATCTGTTGACATTTACGGCGCTGTTTCAAAAGTCTTTTTTGTTCAAAATACTCGACAACTCTATTTCGATGCACAGTGGGGTAACGAGGGCCTAAGGATGTGGTTATAAACAGTTTCAAATACACTAGAGAGCATTCATGACTCTGTGTTGTATAGTTGAAATACGTCATTACGGATTTTGAAGAGAATTTTTAACGAATGTTGCGCATTTTTGACATACAGATAAAGCAGTTTGTGAATGTTATTGCTGGCCTTTTTCTGACATAACTATAATGAGATCTTAGTCAAGAAAGAGCAACTGATTCGTTATGAGATTTTGAGATTTTATTATTCTAAAAAATGATAATGTCTATCGACGGACAAAAGGTACATTAGCCATTTTAAACTTATGTAAATTCTCTAAGATTATGCATGATCACTAACACCATTGATTAAATGTAAGCAATTTAATTAGGTTGAGTTGAAACCATTGTCAAATATTAACATGTGAATGCGCAAGCGAAAACTGTATTTTCACCCAGAGGTTCGTGGAGGAACACCGAATGGTTTTTAGTCCGTGCGAGTCGGACATAGCCCCATCGCCAGCCCTTAGTGGTGGGGTACTCATAAGGAGTTTTACTCACGACAAAAAAAAAGTTACCATCTTCTATATTGAAATTTAAATGTTTTAATAATTTCAAAAGGCTCATGAAGCATTCTAGCTGGTAGGTTATCTTTGCGAGGATTTGTGGACGATTTAAACTACGCTTTGTTTCACTTTGTGCCACCAGAGCAAAAGGACACATCACTAACGTTAAGAATAGACGCTCAATAAAGTCTGCAGTACGTGAAAATACCTTGAACAATCATCTGCCTAGCCTTTTCCCAACTATGTTGGGGTCAGCTTCCAGTCTTACCGGATGCAGCTGAATACCAGTGTTTTACATGGAGCGACTGCCTATCAGACCTCCACAACCCAGTTACTGGGTTACACGATACCCCTTGGCAAGACTGGTTGTCAGACTTTCGGGTTTCTGACTACCCGTAACGACTGTCAAAGATCTACAATTGACAGCCGGGGCCAACAGCTTAACGTGCTATCCGAGGCAAGGAGAGTGATAATTAATTTATAAAACGCACATAACTCACGAAAAGTCATAGATGCGCGCCTTGGGTTCGAACCCGAGACCTCTGACTTGCCAGTCAACGGTCACCACCACTAGGCTATCACGACTCCTCCAAGGTGAACATACCTTGAACAATACCAACCATTATTTATATAACATAAATTATAAAAATATTGTATGTCACTCGGGCAGTACGACATACTACCTGACCTGATGGACGCTACTCAAGGTGCCAATCTCGTAGCCCAGTTCTGGGCTGACACAATTTAGACTGCCATCGACACGCTAAGAAGAAGTACGACATTATCTAACTTTGGGCCGTTATCCCACGCCTGCGGCTAGCTTTGAATGTCCCTTCGATATTTACCAAAAAATCACGTCAATAATTTGCTTTTTTAGTGCATGAAAAAACAACCAACCATTATACACACTTACAAGTACTATAATTTAATAAAACTTATCGTGAAAAATACTAAAATAATCCTAAAATATATTGGCAACCCTACTGTCGTAATATCTACAACAAAACAGTAACATACTCAATAACTCAGTTCACAAAACAATGAGCAGACAATACAACATATTACATTCCTTTCATCCCTCCATACAACCGCTTGTACATAAAACGCATTGGATAACAAAATATCAGTCAATCAATCAATCCAACTGCCTTATTTGTGTGACAAAGATTGGAAGAAAAACAAGCAAAAATCCGTGTACATCAATGGAATGGGTCTATGAGCTCTATTGACGGTAGGCAAAGGGTCACAGAGCTAGTTTTCCATAAAGCGACGCTTTCGTAATATTATGCGGGGAAAAACGTAAAATAGACGGTCTACGCACACATAGATATCATCGTCACCTCCATGGTTTTAGGGGTGCCGCTAGTCTAAAAAAGAGGTGCCTAAAAATCCTTGCTCCGAATATTTATTGTTTTTAAGTATCTTAAAATCTTGAGGGCTTTTAAAAGAGCCGATTGGAGACGTATATTACCAACTACTTACGATGAGTGGCTACTTTTGGTGCCAAATGCTAGGTTCAGTTGGGGTTCCTGCTAATGCTTTCATGAATTTTTATATTTATCCATACATTTTTGAGTATCTGTTTACGAACAGATCAAAAGAGAACTCAAAATATAATTCGTAACGTAATTCTAACTAAATAATACTAAAACTTGTAATGTCAGTTAGTAAAACAGACACGGTTATAAATTAAAATACATTTAGCAATCATACATGAGAACCACAGACCTAAACCAAAATACTTCTCAAATAAGTTACAAAATACAATCCCCTTTCCCATTACAATTTTCCCAGGTCTAATTCCCAGCTGTGTGTCAACCCTACGTTCCCTCGTGTTCAGTGAAACAGCGTGCGGTTTATAAAATCACTCTTTCTATGTTAATGTTGTTTCGTTGTGTTTTTGTTTTGTTGACAGTGTGCAACAGCCTTTAACTGCGCCCTGCGGATAAATTGACAGACATGATTTTAGGTTAAGTAGAAATGAAAGGTCTATTTGTGCAATGTGGTAAAGAAACAATTCTCTAAAGGGTTTTCATGTAGTTACGAAACTATTATTAACATTGTTCGAGGCTACACACAGCATAGATGTTATATAAGTGGTGTTATATGAGTTGTATTAGCCTAGTGGTGGTGACCGTTGACTGGCAAGTCAGAGGTCAGTTACTCCGTGCCTCGGAAAGCATGTAAAGCCGTTGACCCTGCGCCTGATATCTCCCATGTCGTGTTGGATTGCCGTTCCGACGGATTATGAGAGTGACGAGTGCACCTGTGTGCACACACTTGTGCACTATAATATCTCTTGCGTAGTTGGCTAATCTCTGTTGAGATCGGTCGTTGTGACCGAAATTCTATATTATTTTATATTTTAAATATATAATTATTTTTTATATATTTAATATTTTTTGCTTATGTTGTTAACTTGGGGAAATTACTTATAGATTTATTTATTTTATCTTTTATTTCGTTTTTATAGGTGTGGTTTTGTTAAAGTCTAATAAATGTTACTTTTTCTTTCTATAAGCTACAATTTATCAACATACTACGCCAGCGAAGCCACGAGTGGAAACTAGAGTTTTAATAAAAATAAAACCTCTTCATTTTCTCAGAACACGTGTCCAACATACAATAAGTCCACATCATTTCCACTCGACCGAGCTCTCATTTAAATTGGCATTTACTCTGTGATTTTTATGTTAATTTACTGCGGTGAACGCGGTCGTCTCGGCGTTTACCGCTATAGCCGCGGGAACGCCGGTCTCCACGCGATTGCTTTCCAACATTTGTTTTATTTAATTTATTCACATTTTTTCGGTTTTAAATGAGAAAAAATGTCGTATTGGTGTAATTTATTTGTGTGTGTTTAGCTGTGTCCTTACGGGAGCGCTTTTAACCTAAAGAAATTGACTGAAAGAAAAAAGAAATGGAGTGTGACGTTGCGTTTTTTTTACGTACCAGTAATGGCTCTTGCAAAGGATTCAAACTTTTTTATTTATTTAACAGTGATATTTTGTAAGAGGATTAAATTGTACTCCACTGGTAAAAGCCAAACTATTATTCCGATGCCGATGGATTTACATCAAAATAATATAAAGTATATATATATATATATATAAGTAATGTTTTTTTTACGCTAAAGATAATTTTTAAAACTTATTTTCCTAGTGGCCAGATTGAAAACCCAAATTCAAAAACTTTGAATTGTACACTGTTTTAATTTTAACCTTTATCTTATTTGATTAAATGTTATCTGTACGTTGTTTAAATAAAACTGTAAATAGTTTAAATTTAAACAACGTACAATATGATGCAAGCTAGGTTTACTAGAGATTTAAACTTCGTGCGAACTTTAAACCAAGTTTAAATCTACCACCAGAGAAATGTTCTTGATCATTCCCTTCCACCATAAAGTATCAAGAATATTTCCAGCATCTAGTTTTCGCACAGTTTTCATTTATACCCGCTCACACGTCACCCGCACCACTACAGCGAGAAACTGCGATCAGATAGATTGAACGCAGTTTTATTTCTTTTTTCGCCAGCCTTTTTTATTTCGTTTCTTTCTGTATTCTTTTTTCAAACTGACAACAAACATATAGCCAGTGTGAACTGAAAATCACAGAACATGGAGGTTTTATCACTTTTATTTTTAGGGGCCTTTTGAAGGCCCAACTTGTAACTTGAATTGAATTTAACCAACACTTCGTCGAAAATAAAGTCTCAAAAAACGCTTAATATTTAACAGCTAAAACCAAAAATGTTTAAAATTTATCTCGAAAAAACAACACGGGCAAACAAGGGCAAAATCTTCAAAACATTTTTTATTATTATATAAGCAGTGACAGCCCAGTGGTATAACCGTTAGACTGTCAAGTCAAAGGTCGTAGGTTCGACAGTCAGGCGCGTACCTCTGACTTTTCGGATCCATCCATAATATGTTGTATAATAATATCACTATCACTACATATTATAAAACAAAGTCCTCCGCCGCGTCTGTATGTCTGTTCTCAATAAGCTTAAAAAATACTGCAACCTATTTTCATATTGTTTTCACTAATAGATAGAGTGGTTCTCGGGGAAGGTATATTTAGGTATATTTAGTATAATAATTTGTTAAATTTTTGAATACATTGCCTAAAATATAATGATAGTTGTTAGAGAGTAAAAAAAAATAAGCCGGGTTGCGGGAAGAGGATTAAAATTTCATGATTACTTTAATCGATATCCACGTGGGTAGAGCCGCGGGCATCAGCTAGTATTGTTTAAAGACAATTTGTAAGAAGGTGTAAAAGTGCTACATTGTCTGTATAATTTCCTGCAATGCTGGGACACAATTACTTCAAAGTGTCTATTTCATAATGTAGCATTATATAAAATGCTATGGCGCGAACATGTTAAAACGTGTTTCAGTTTTCGTTTTAAATTGCTTTGACATTGTAGATATTATATTATATCTGGTTATAATAACGTCCTGAAGTAGAAAGGGTATCTACTCTTTAGACACGCTGAAATTTTAATGGTTGTTTTCTTACAGCGAAATGATTTAGTTTTCGTAGTACAATCGAGTAATATTATTTTTTAATAGAATTAAAAAATGGTAGAACTTATGAAACTAAAAAGTTTGATGAGTGCCTTACATAACAAAATACTATATTAATTTCTCACGTTTTCGAGTTGATGAATATTTTTAAAAATAAAAACGTTTTTGTTTTTTAGATTTTAAACTCTGTTTCGATAGGATAAATCTGTCTGCGGAAAACATTCATAAAATAAATTTTAACCTGTAATGTACTTATATTCACAAATAAATTATTTTTAATTTGTATTTGAATTTTAACCTTCTTTAAGGTAATATTAAATGTGTTTTAATTTAAAACAATAGACAATAGTATACAAAAGTCCGCTAGATAAGAAAACAGTCTTCTCCCCGACATACAGATGCTTAGTTGTATATTTTACCTGGATGGGATCGTTAAAATGTGAGTTTACCCGGAATTAACGGGAACTCCACAAAGAGCGTGTAATTTTCTTTGCATTCCTTCTACCCATAGTTCATTTAATTTATAGCTTGAGCTGCAAGCGCTTTATTTTCAACCGTGTGTTGTGTTTTAATAGCTCTATAAGTGTATATGAAACGGTAGGAAATATAAGGTGTAAGGGACATGGCAACGAAATTCAGTAGGTACAGTACCTAAGTGAAAACTTAGTAGGCCGGGATAAAATCAGTCATAAATGGCGTCGCAGTTTACACACGACTAAATGGTGACGAGAGGCGAGGTGGGTAAGGGGTTGTAACTGAGAGTATGGAGGAAAGAGATGCAAATACGTATATAGGTATTGCTCAAACAATCCGAGAGCCAAACCTGTCAGTAATTAGCGCTTACTATCAGTATTCTAGACTACAACGTCAAAATTTCCGTCGGTTTTATCTGTTTTTTTGCACAAAGTAACCAATATGTGATTTCTTTAAGCAAGCGGAGGAGCAATAAAGTGGCGCAAGCGCTGACTGCTGTACGGAGATGACCCTACGTTTCCTTCATTATCAAAACAGCTCAGAAGTACTTTTTGACTCAATTTGCTTTGAAATTTCATGTTAGTTAAAATAAAAAACCAGCTTAAATTTGCCCCACTGGGTGTTGGCGATTTCAGGCTATTAAATCCAGGTTTCCTCACGATTTTTTTCTTTGCAGTAAGTTAGTGGTGTCTTAGATTAACTAAGAAAATAAATGTTACTTAGAAAAAGTCACATTGGCACGCCAGTTTCGAACCCACACTCATGTGCGTAAACACGTCTATAACCGATGCGCCACCATAATCGACAATATTTTTTTATTAAAAATTCCATTGAGCAAATAGCAATAATGCTTTATTTAACCTATTTTTGCGATCTTAACAAAACGTACACCTCTAGTAGAGTAAGCGTACACCTCTTTAAAAAAGTCACCCCTCTAGTTTTTACTCGAGAAAACCGCAACTAAGAACCAATAAAAACAGAAATGGCCCGATAAAATATCCTAAACAAACCTCTTTCTAGCCTTCAAAAAGGTCACTCCCATGTGAGCTATCACAGTTTTTCTCCCCGTGCATTCTCTGGAAGCAATTTATATGTAAAACCTTTGTAAATGTACAACGCTTGAGATAAGGCCACAGAAACCGTAGGCCCTGAAAGAAAGAGATTCGGCAAGTTTAAATATCAGTCCCTTGAGAATGTTAAGCAGGGTACTCTCTTATAGTTGTATCTCGTAATGTCTCTAATAATGTTACAAGTGAGTAGGTACTATCGCGGACATGAACGGTGCACCACTTTGCGATCAAAATGCTTTGAACGATGCTACGTGCGTAGAAGCGGGGCTAGCGCTACGTTCGAACGCCTAGTGCAAGCGATTCAAACCTTAAGAGTGGTGCACCGGCTTTGTCCACGATAGTACGTTAGCGCGAGAGTCTTGTCAGTAGAGCGCATCAAACTCGCAGCGACCTGATCTGGTGGCTCTGCAACCAGCCAGGCCTTCAGTTCACTCTAAAATAAACAATCCAATCATCGTTGAAGTTTTTAGAGTCGATCGATTGAAATCCTACCTAAATATAATACGATAGGACCTCAACGCAAAATAATTGTGATCATAACTAAATGGTTACTCAGCGAGTTATTGCCTTTTCCATTTTTCTGCAATGTACTAAGTTGGGGTCGGTTTATGTAAAAACAAACAATTCAATTACCGCTAAAGTTTGGGTAGAACTTCTTTTATACGACGTGTTCTTTGATCTTCGTCCTATGACTTCAACTCAATAGAAACATAATCAAACGGTTACTACAGATTTATATGTAGTGACCGTGAAATACGTCAAAAAACATTTTTCGCTCGACCTCGTCTCAAGCACTACAGAATCGGTTCGGCTAGTAGTTGGATACGCAATGACAACAGACGTGGTGTAATCTCTCGTTGGTTAATACTGTATTAGATCTATTTCATGATACACCTCTTTTCTTGATACACCTTTTTTCATGATACATCTTTTTCAGCCATTTCCAGTGTTAGCTATTTTCAGCATAGCTACGGCGCAGCTTAGTTAAAGAAAATATTACTTCCTCCTTTTTTTTTAAGGTTCCTGTTGTTTGTTTCTTTTTTTTTTGTCATGATACACCTCTAAGGGAGTATTCTGCTTTAAGAGTTAGCTCCGATGATATTACAACCTCATCAAGATATATATATAACCGGGGAAGGTTTTCTATTAAAGAATTGAATACCTAAACTGATCGGTTGGCGGAAGATATGCTATCTGCAAAATACCGCGTTCCCGTCACTATGCGGATGAGAGGTGACACAGAGAAGTTCTAGTTAGTATGCCGGTCGCCCACCATCTCTAGGCCGGAGAGCATCCCCGAGCGGGACAGTATGCATAAGGCGCATTTCTGCCTGGCGCCTTCTGCGAAAAATAAAGGTACTTGACGCTAATTAGCTTGATAGCTTGATGTGTAGCCGTGTGTACGACCCTATCGTAAAATATCGTGCGATATTAGAACTTTGTTTGTCGCAATATTTATTTTTATTGCTTTACTATCACCATCTATCAGATACCAAGCAATAAATGTCGTATTAACTTCAAATATAATCAAACCAATTTTATTCTGATTCAATTTGAAGATATCGAATTTTATTTTAATTTGTGTTAGCATAAACATTTGAAACGGATTTTTTATGGAAATTTTCTTTCATTATTACTGTTCTGTACCTACAGATTTGCATTTAACGAAAGTATTTACGTTACCATGACAACTAAACATAAAAAATACTAAAAATATACAATTATGCATAGACCAATGAAGTGACAAAATATTCATAAAAAAAACATGTACACTCGCGTGCAAAAAAACTACTCCAAAAACGTATCCCAGAATCGGCGAGTAAATAAAACCCGTACATCATCCGCTTTAACCGATACTGCATGTAAATTGCTAATATCGCAGATTTATTGAACTATCTCTCTTCGCAGTTAAATTTACACATTCGCACCACATATTAAACTGGTTCGCTCGACCTACCCTCCATTGTTTGTGTCACAATAAGTTTTCAACTTCTCCGATAATGTGTAATGAAAATAGTTCGTATTTATATTGATGGTGTAAGCTTCATTGTGACGACGAAAAGCTAAAGATTACAGATGCTTAGTTTAAATAAATAAACTTACATAAACATTTTTACGAAATATACTATGCAATCGAAATTTCAAATCCCGGTAGTAACGATTTTTCTATCTCTATAAAATGTCTAAGTATAATAAATGAACAATTTCAAGTCTTGTCATTTTTACATCTGAAATAATAGGCCTACAAGAAAAATATATTCAGTATTCTACTAAAACAGCGCAAACTTCAGTAGGTGGGTGGAAAAGGTATGACTCAATTTTCTTTGATTTAAGAATACATTTTTTTCTCTCGACAAGGCCTTTCAAACATGGATGAACACAAATAATAAGAAATTCACCATTACTTTAAATAGAAATACATCGATTCCACTCGATTTGAGCCATTGGAAACAATCGAAGGCAACTTACTGGACGAGCGATTGGCAAAGCGCAGCTCTGTGCAGACAATATGTCTTTTGTCGCTAACTGTACACAGTCGAGCGCCCCATTGTAATGGTAAACTGTGCGAGATTGCGATGCAGACCGACATTGCCCCCTGGGATTATACACCTACTGCGCTTGACTGTACCGCACAGATAGGTGTACTGAGGATACAGGAGTCTGATTCTGTACAAAACTCACAATTGCTTCTTGATTCTCACCTCATTGTACAACTGATTCACTAACACACTTCGCTGATCGTTTGTATGCTTGGTTGTTCTCAACTTCTAACCAAGAAGCGATATACGCTGCAGCAGGAGTGAAATTCGAAGATCTATATTTTAATTTCATTATTTTTACAATTTTCATTTGCCAAGTCGTATAAAGTTGAATATTTTTTATTCCTACAAAATTCCAGAAAGTGCGTAATTACCTAAATCTGGCTTTTTTTTTAAAGGAAAGTAATTTGGTAATCATGGGCGCAAATTTTCTTGCATGCCGCACTGAACTATTTTAAATCTTTATATCCCTTTCAGCGCCATTGAAAACGGCCAGAAATTAAACCGTCAAAAGCTCAACAGCTCTAAGCTGTCAAATAAGTAACGTGATCTAAAATTAGACAGTAGCACATAACGCAAATGGATTAACTTGACAGCTGTCAAAATCTTTCTCTCTTTTTCATTTTTTCTGTTAAAAAGAGAGAAGGCGTGTCTAAATTAGTTTGCAAGAGCGTGTGTAAATCAATTGTTTATTTGTGACATACCTATATAAAATACAGTTATCAGATTTCAGGACCTCAAAGCGATTTTAAAGTCAAAAATGTCTATAATCAATTAAACTAAATTAATAAGTTCCAAATATTTAATAAAAAATTCACAAAAAATATTAATAAGTTCTTATAAATCGTCAACTTTTCATGAGACATACCACAATAATTTGACTTAAAAAAAAACCTTACAATAGTATAGGTACAGAATAGTGCACCTTGTTGATCGAACGACGTGTAACTGTGCTTCAAGTGATAATGTATTTAGACGGATGAAGGCTTCGCTTGATGTGACAGAACAGAAACACTTGAATTAAATCAAAGAGAACTTGAAATAAGGTTAGTATTGGATGGTTAGAATGTAGGAGTAGAGGAGCTTGAATTTCTAGTATTACATTTGACTGCCTCGTTGGTCTAGCGGCAGCAAGCGCGACTGCTGAGCACGAGGTCCTGGGTTCGATCCCCGGGTCGGGCAAAGTGTTATTGGGTTTTTCCATTAGGAAATTCTCAGTAGCAGCACGGAGTCTGGAATTGTGCCCGGTTAATGGCAATAGGCTCGCCCCCTATTACATGGGACTTATTACACAGCCGGCGAAACGTGGGTGTACTACACACCTCTGCCTACCCCCTCTGGGGAATACAGGCGTGAGTCTATAAAAAAAAAATACATTTGGTATAAGATAGATGATCAACCTAGTTACGATTGAATAGTAATTATTTTATTTCAGGCATGTAAGTTGTAGTGTTAGTCAGTGGTTTCTTGAAATAATTCAGAAAGTACTTATGACATACCTAGAAATAGTCGCATTGTTACATGCCAGGTTCGTACCCCACACCCACGTGTTTAAAAAGCGGGTCCGTAACCAATGCACCACGACATAATCGGGCGCGACCCGTGGTACAACTGCGATGTCCAACTAGTTGTACTATGGAGAAGTAAAGTTACCCTTGGTTCAACTGGTTGTTCTATGGGGGAATATTTTTACCAAAGGTTCAACTCGAGTTAGTTGTTCTTTCCTTGGTCCAACTAGTTGTACTACTGGGAATTAAATGTATCTATGGAACAACTACTGGTAATAAACAGGAAAAGGTTATCTATCAATGCTGAAGTGCAATGCAATTACTACCTCTTTTGATTAATTGTCTATGATGATTAAAACGTTGATATTGACGCGTGAATATTTCTCGTTTTCACACGATACCAAAGTAAAATGTCGGAAAATTGTGAGATTAAAATAATTGAAAGAAAAGGCGGTAATGTTCTATTATCAAAAGGTCGACAATTTTACAAAGTGAAAGCTTTTAAAGATGAGTCGCGTGGAACTTATTGGCGGTGCTCTATGTACAAAAAATTCAAATGTTGTGGATCTGTTACAGTTAAGGTACGGCTGTATGTATGAGTATTAGCTGTGGAGAATTAGAATAGAATTGTATGGAGTGCAGAGGAGTGGACCGTAAATTGGTCAATCATGTTGCTCGTAATCTCCCTCTGTTTCTGTACGATGTATTTTAAGAATCAAAATCAAAATAAAAAATGTATTGTTTCATTATTACACGATTACACTTAGACTGCTAGTTGTACTGCTACTGTGTCTTCTTTTAAGCATATAAATGCCTGTGCCAGAAGACATCGCTCCATCACATTTGGAGCGTGTAAACATTTAAAACAAATTATGTTAAAACTAAATTAAATAAGTAGGTATACAAACCTAACTAAAATTTCTTATATAATTGTTTATATTATTTTTTATCAGGACATGCAAATAATTAAAGAAAAAGAGCACTCTTGCCAACCTAACTACGGTAAAAACGAAATAGCCGAAACAGTTGTAAGTTTAAAAAATGAGGCAGCAAACACAGATGTTCCGATGCCACAATTATACAAGAGACACGAGGCAAAGTTGAGAGACAAAGGTTACGACCTAATAGACAGTATACCGAGTTTCGATAATCTAAAGCACTCCCTTTATAACGCGAGGCATAAAGCAGCGGGAGTATCGAGAACAACTTTTTCATCTGTGGACGAAGTTGATGTGCCTGACCAGTTTCTTGATTTTCTGCTGGGTTGCGACACAGAAAAAAGAATACTTATATTCTGTACCTCCCAAGCAAGAGAAATTATTGACCAAATTGACGAATTTTTTGGAGATGGCACTTTCAAATGTAGCCCGCACCCGTACGTACAGCTGTTTACTTTGCACGGTGATATTGGGAGTGATAACAAAAGTACTAATGTTGTTCCACTAATTTATGCCCTACTCTTGGACAAAAAAAAAGGAGACATACGTCACAATGCTTCGTATAATCAAAGCGCAATTGCCAAAATGGAAGCCTAAAAAGTACCATTGCGACTATGAAACAGCAGCAATCAACGCAATGTTGGAAGTATTCCCACGCGTAGAGATAAAAGGCTGTTACATGCATTTTTCTAAAAATATTTGGAAGGAGGCAAAGATATTGGGACATATAAAGTCCAAACCTGAGAAAAGAGTAGTCGGAATGTGTTCTGTATTACCCTTAATACCAGCCGGGATAATCAATGAGGCATGGACATATATAAAGAATGAAGTAAAAACATTGGGTTTTCTGAAAATGGGTAAATTCTTGAAGTACATAAGTCGCGTTTGGTTAAATAAGAAAATCAAAAGGTACATAACTGTCTTCGGAGAACGACATAGGACGAATAATGTGGCAGAGTCCTTTCATGGCGAATTAAACAAAGCAGTTAACAAGAATAATGTAAATTTAATCAGATTGTTAAATGCACTTCGTGAAATAGGTAACTTATCCAAGGGTCCTATGCCGAAGAAGCGTAAGGTCGGTAATAAAAGAATGGCACAATATATAATGAACGATGATTTTGTAAGACATGTACAACTGCAGTTACTGGATGGACACATTACTATTGGGCATGCAATCGACAAATTGCGTTAGGCACATGCCTACGAGTATATAAAGATGATGAATTATATTTTTTTTATTTATTTTATTTATTTATTTATGGCTCATCAACAATGGGTACACTGTTACATGATAAAAATAAAATATAAAGATAATTTAACTTAAGTCTAAGTGCAAAATTAATTTAAAATTCAATAAATAAATCAATTGTTGTCAGATCACTTATCGATAGTCATTTGTTTTGTAGACGTTCATTTGTTTTACACAATCCACGCCCGACCCGTGGTACAACCAGTTGGACATAATTCCTCCGTTGTACCACGGGTCATAATTATAAATACAAAAAAAAAGAGTTGAACCAAGGGTACCTTTACTTCTCCATAGTACAACTAGTTGGACATCGCAGTTGTACCACGGGTCGCGCCCGGACATAATAATAAATTATAAAAATTTTATTTATTTAAAAGAGTTAATTAATTGAATGATATTATGTTATGAAATATTTATCTTATTTCATTCTAAATAATATTGTAAAATTGTAAAAGTATTTTTTTTTGTGTGATTTCTTGGTGCAGACTATTAAAAAGTTGTACGTGTAAGTGTATTCAGGCCTCGGTGCGGTTATTAATACGGTAGAAATACAAAAAAAGGCATAATATGATGAGTTATTTATTTAACCCTCTGATTAGGTATCTCATTTTCAGACAGAAATAAATTCCATTCTTTTCCTGGAGAAAGTAATGTGAACTTTCTTAATCTAATTGAAAGTTATTGAAGTAGAAAGAAAGTATATAAAAATATTTGCTGGGAAATCAAATGGGTTCTCGCTGTTGAAGTCCTATCTTTTCTAAGTAAAACGGGAAATCAACAGAATAGAATTTTCCGTAATACCAAAACTAAGTTAAGTTTCGCTTAGGGGAGGTTTAAAGACGTTTGGAGAGCAGTGTTGGGGCAGGTTTGAATTGAGTTAGTCGAATTCGTGTCTTAATAAGATATTCTGCCTGTAACTGTACTTTTAGAGCTGTCAATTACCTATTATGAACAAGTTGTTGCCCGCGTTTTGACTCGTGTGGAGGTCAGACCAGGATAAATTTTGAACGGGGTAGATAAAACCTTCTCAGAATAATCCTTATCCTATCCTTAAAAAACCCTCGACTGAAATTCAATTCAATCAATCACTCAATTGAAACTCAATTTTTTTAGCTAAGAACTCTCGATGAAGTCACCTTTCAAATTAAAAAACTAAATTAAAATCGATTCATCGTTTGGGCTGTTAAATCTCTGACACCAGATTATTCATCAACTATATGAGACAGAAAGAAGTGAGACGTAATATTCCCGTCCCTGTCCTTCCCAAGGAATAAAAGCGAGACATTGTAGTTAGAAGAAAGAAAAAGATGAAGAAGAAAGCAAACCATTTATCGCTTTTGGGCAGAATCACAAAAAAACCAAAAACACAAAACAACGACAATAATTAAAAAGAAAAGAAGCAAATTATAAAATAAAATTAAAAACAATATTTAATTTTTATTTATTATTTATTTATTATATTTAATATTTAGTGCGGCAAAGTTAGCAAAACTCGTTCTATCGGATACAAAAACCAGCATAAATAGGCCACCACCACTTAATGGTCCTTTTTTAATATCTGTTACCATCTTCTTTTACCATATGAATAAATATTCTACCATAAGTCCAATCAAGCCTATCAGCTCATACCGCAGTCAAACGGTTGGAACGGATTACAACAGGTGGTTTCATTAACTCGCCCACTTAGAACTAATTATGGAGGAAGTGTTAGAATTGTAACGTCTGTTACTCGTTGGAAGAATGCGCCTTAATGTTTGCTAATTGAAGTTTGAAGCGGCAAACGGTTGCAATTTTCCAGATATTTAAATTTAATGTAATTGTAACTTTTGACAGGAATTATTGGTAGCTTGAGTCGCCTTACATTGATGACTTTCTATTTTTTTTTCAAAGTTAAAGCTAGACAAATGTCTTCAGAAATAAGGGGAAAAAAGAGGTTTTTGTTACTTAAATTACTTTACAAAATAGGTACTTACTAAATTAATTTGTAAAAAACTAATTTAACTTGTAAAAAACTAATTGAATTTATAAAAAACCTAATTTAACCTGTAAAAATTAATTAAATTTGGGAAACTAAATTAATTTGTAAAAAAAACTAATTTGTAAAAAAAAAACTAATTTAATTTGTGAAATACTAATTTACAAAAAAAAATTAACTTAGCGCATCGCATGCATAAATGCTTTATGTAAATGTTGTATGTAGTATGTCCTACTGTAAAGTTAGATATGCTAGCCCTAGTACTTCGTACAAGGAGTGTATGTAACTTCCATTTGAAAAATTCCTCAGGTGTGCTGGTTTCCCACGATATTTTCCTTCACCGTTTTAGCAAGTGATAATTAATTTCTAATACGCACATGAATCCGAAAATTCAGAGGTGCGTGCCTGGGTTTCAAACCTACAACCTTGACTTTGCAGTCCAACGGTCACACCAATAGGCTATCACTGCTAATAAAAGCCATAAAGGTATATAATGCTATCAACCAATCTCCTATCCAATTAACAAATAGAATTTTATGTTTATGTCCCTCTCTTTCTTATCTATATTTGCATCTCTTTCTACCTGCACGTCACATGTCTCTTCGTTCGGGAGTAATGTATGGGTGATTTATCGGTGGGGTCTGCTCAATGGCTCGGAACCCTTTATGGCCGAGGACTACCGGTGAAATAACAGTTGTAATTATGGGAACGTTCGTTAGAGGCACTCTTATTGGCATTTTGAGGGGGTGGGTTAATTGATGGGATTTTTTGGTGATTACGCTGGTGTTGTTTGAAGTCTGTTCTGTTTTGGGATGTATCTTAAGCTAAATTGGGGTTAAATCCTTACTTATTTTCTAATTTATTATAATTTCGAATGTAAGTTTTTGTTTGTTTCCTTTTTACGCCTAAACTACTGAATCGATCATCCTGAAATTTTGCATGTGCATTGTCAGGTGAACAGAAACGAATAGGGTAATTTTCATCCCAAAAAAAGTACTGTTCCCGAGTAAAACAACAGTAACGTTGTTCAACATACCACGCGGGCGAAGCCACAAGCGGAGGCTTGTAAATAATAAATTGAAAATAAAAAATTTAACAAAACAAAATTTTAAAGCATGCTAACACTTTTCAAGTAGGTATTTGTAGAAAAAAAAAATCGAGCGGGATTTGTAACCTTAGGGTAACTTAGGGTAGGAACCTTAGGGTAACCCGCAACTGGGTGCTTAAAATGCCAGGGGGTTCAAATCCCACTCGTAATCCATTTTTTGATATTGGTTAAAGGGTCACCACTCATTTCTTCGGAAGTTGGTTTCTAACAACACAAAGTGAAATAGGTGTTCCTAAAGGTTTGTTGTCATCCCATGAAGAGGTCCGTTCTTTATCTCCAAAGTTCTTTAGCAGATCACTCAATATCATCATTATTTTATGGGACCAATAGGACACCATAATTAAAAACAAGGGTACTTTTATCAAATCGGACCACTAATCGCAAAGTAATGTAATAATTGATGACTTCCTTCTATTTTGGGACTGGTTAAAGAAGAAAATATACGGGGGAAAAGAATAACAGCTGAACAAAGGATATTACATCAAGACGTTATGTCAATCACACTTCATTTAAATTCATCAGTGAGCTTTGAGGCTCCTGACGCATGCCTCTTGTTACGCCCGTATTTGCCTAGCGGACATGTTGTTGAGAAAAAATATCTCGCCGCAAAAACAAGTGAAGATGACAAACATTTTTTTTTTGTTTTGTTCGCAAAATATTTTCCGCTTTGTCACGTAGGTATAGTTTATTGGGTTACATTTGGGAATGTGTTGTTTTTTTTTAGCGTGTGAAAACTAAATATGTCAAAACTTATTACCCCTGACCTATTTTATCAACACAATTTGTCAAGGGAAGTTTCAGGAGAGTTATGTTTTTACACAATGCAGCTAACGGCTGGTTTGGATGTCACCAGTTAAGCAGATAAACTAACTGTCAGATAAAATTTTATAATGTTTTTAGTGGGTGCGAGCCCCACATAACCGTACAGTCCCGGACTACGGTATGCAGTAAGAACATTTTTTACTCCCCCCGGCCACAAAAAATACACATACAAAACATTAATCTAAGACTCTGATGACCAATGACCGATCAAATATAAGTTCCGTAATTAACAATAATAATAATATTCTCCTGACCGGATTTCGGTCACAGCGGCCAATCTCAACGGAGACTAGCCAAATACGCAGGAGATATTATAGTGCACAAGTGTGTGCGCAAACACAGGTGCACTCTCTATTCCCTCACTCTCATTGTTCGATGGGACGGCCTTCCGACACGATCGGAGAGAGATCAGGCGCAGGGCCAACAGCTTTACGTGCTTTCCAAGGCACGGATTACTCCGTGCCTTGGAAAGTCGTCGTGTCGGGTTGGGTTCGAACCCGAGACCACTGACTTGCCAGTCAACGGTCACCACCACTAGGCTATCACGACTCACAAGTCCATAATCTAGACACGCGGCAGCGTGTCAAGCCAAGTTCAAGCATTGGCTAGCCAGCGCCGAGTGTAATATTACACGAACCATTTGGTGCCACTTTTGACCCTTCTATAACTCAAAACCTCTTTAACGTAAACACATAAAACTACGTGAGTTTAATTATATCCATAAGGACATGTAGAAGCCCAAATTTCATAAAGCTAGCTCCAACGGTTACAAAAATATGAAGGTCCAAAAATCGTAAATTTTAGTAATGACTGACTTATAGTACCTAATTATAACCTACTTCCAGATGACCTAGAAGGATGAAATTTGGAATCCAGCTTGGAAATTGCGTGTAAGCGAAGGAAAAAATCAAAAAATAGAAAAAAAAAACAAAAAAAAAATAAGTGGTGTCCCCATACAAAAAACTTGTAATACGGGCAAAACAACAATTATACACAGAACAGAAGTAAATCTATATAAAAACTTTCCCGAGCAACACATAATAAACATAGGCAACGCTTACGAATACCGATTCAGTGTAGTATTTATTGTTTTATTATATTTATATTCATCATGCTTCTTTCTCAACGATGAATTAAGTGTAGTTTTCTTTACAAAAAGTTATGATATCCCATCAAAAACATAAATGTAAAATGAGAGCCAAGTTCAATAAATGCCTTGGTTGATGACTTCAACGACAAAAGGAGTGATATCTAAATGGTTGCCAAGTTCAATGGTCAGTCCTGAAATTTATTTACAACATAAAATATTTTATAATAACTTAAAATAATATGGCTTCTTATAACTTAGGATAATATATTGTAGCTTAAAGTCTGACTTGGCTAGTTTTCATATACGATTTTTTGTTAAACTACTCTTGGGGGTTAAAGTTCGGAAAACCCTTTCTTAAACTAATTCTACCTTATAAGTTTAACAACATTTCAAAATTTCAACTTTCTAGCTTAAGTGGTTTGGGCTGGGCGGTGAAGCTGATGAGTCAGGCAGTTAGTCGGAACATTGCAGAACATATAGATACAGATAGATATATAGTAGAATATATTATATAGAAAAAATCGTATATGAAAACTAGTCAGGTCAGACTTTAAGCTACAATATATTATCCTAAGTTATAAGAAGCCATATTATTTTAAGTTATTATAAAATATTTTATGTTGTAAATAAATTTCAGGACTGACCATTGAACTTGGCAACCATTTAGATATCACTCCTTTTGTCGTTGAAGTCATCAACCAAGGCATTTATTGAACTTGGCTCTCATTTTACATTTATGTTTTTGATGGGATTATAATATACATATAACAGGTTATACTTAGGTAACAAGCCACTATGTGACATTTGCGCATGTGCTAACGCTCAACATCAAAGTTTTGTATGAAAATTTTCATGCCTGATTTGCAGACCATTCAAAATTAATTTTTGCACAAGTATTGTTAAAGCTTTTCAATAATACTTGTGCATAAACATTTTTTGTAGGTAATACTAAAGTTGTAAACAAGCATACGGTCCTACCCTACCTCTCTTTTTCGGAAGTCGGTTATTAACAACATAACCAAAGTAAAATTAGTTGTTATAAGTTTTAATTGTCTGATTAGGAGTTCTATTGTGTATCTCCGAAGTTTGTCATCAGATCATAACATTCCAATATTCCCTTATAAATATTGTCAATATTTATAAGAGACTATTGGAAGAGTATGCTCTTTCTAAAAAAAAATAGTTAAAGCGGCCAACTAATCATGAAGTAATGGTTGTAAAAACATTTAAAACTTCCTCCTTCTTAGAAATTGGTTAAAAAGGAATTCAGTCGTCGTAATAAATAACTCAAATCTACGTCGTTACGTGATAATGCTTCGATATTGAATGTAGGCCTATATGAAAGAGCTTTTGTTAGACATTAAGTGGTTCAGCTTTTGTCCTGAAATATCTCCGCGGCTTAAGTAATACTGGCTTTTATATCAAAAGAAAACGCAAAATATCTTAAATTTCTAAAATCTTAGGTGCAAAAGCTGGTGCTCATTCTGATACACATCTCGCTAAACTAATTATAGTATAACTATATCTCTTTCTAATAAACACCATCGAAAAAGGACAGCAAATAGAACTGTCAAATTAGTCTACCACACACAACTGTAATTCATGAAAATCAACTTTCACTTTCTTAACAGTGGCTATAGAAAAATCGACCTTATTAGTATTGTGTTCAGATACTACATCTACCGTAAATTATACGAACGCGCACAAATAGTTCCATAAACTATAGAGAGAGAATCACGAAATAGTTGCACCTCTTAATCGCCTTCAACTTCGATATCGGATTTATCTACAACCGCGGTATCGGCCGATTCTGTTCTAGGTATTCCTATTTAAGATTATTCTGGAAGTTTCTGAAAGCAACCGATTTTGAGCTTGGCGTTTAGAAAGTGAAACTGACACTGTCACATGAGAAACCGGGTGGTTATGAGAATGATAACTTTTCTGAAGCAATTCAAATAATTCTGTATAAAATTCTAACGTGTGTGGCCGAAATTAAAGATTTTTGTCAACAAAAACACTAGTAATTTGAATAAATTTTGGCATTATAAAGTACCTATTTATACATACTATGCGAACTCTAAAGTTCGAAATTTTTGTAGAAAGAAAAAAAACTATTACGAGCGGGATATAAACCCACGACCTACTGGGTAAAGCAGCTTAACCCAGTAGGTCTGGAGCTGCTTCAGTCGCTTTACCAATTAGCTGATGAGAGAGTTGGCAGGTTATATGTATTAGTTGAATGTAGAAAAGAATTTCGAAAACATGGGCGGAGTACGAGCGTAGATGCAAAGCGACTGAGGTTTTACCCAGTAGATAGCGGGTTCCAATCCCGCTTGCAATCGAGTTTTTTCTTTCTACAAAAATTTCAACCTTTTAATTTTAGCTAATTAAAAAAAAGTAGTAGTTTAATTTTTTTTTATTACAAAGCATCTTAATAACCTACCTCGTAAAATATTTCGCAATAATAAAGTTAGATCTTATATATGTCGCTCCACACTGTCTGTTTTTCCTACACAACACGCGAACATAACAAAAACAAGGTTCATATCCCGCTTACTATGTGGAGCGTGCTTTAATGTAATTTTAGAAGCGTGACGGGTGACGGGAAGGATGTATCGAGTGACACGCATTCATACCAAAGCTCAGAGGAAACGAGTTTACTGCGGTACTCGGGTAGAATGCCTATACGCGACTGAAAATTATTCAGCTGATATATTTTCTCAAAGAATTTTTTTTGCAGGGATATTTTTTTCAAATCCTTTCGTAATTCTGTTTAAATCTGTTACAATTTCTTGTCTTTGTCAATTAAATACTCTTCGTCTTATCGTATGGTTGATAAACAACCTGGTGTCAGAGTTTAAACCGCCCGTAGGCCTCTGACAAGGCTTTACACACCATTGAAAAATCTCTCAGGTGTGCTGGTTTTATCACGATGTTTTTCCTCACCGTTTTAGCAACTGATAATTAATTTATAATACGCACATAACTTTCGAAAAATCATAGGTGCGCGCCTTGAGATCGAATTCGAGACCTCTGACTTGTCGGTCGACAGTCATACGTCTAGGCTATCAGTGCTATATTATATCATAGCACTGATTAAATACTCTTAAAAGTATTTTATTTTATTTATTTATTTTTATTTAAAATACTTTTAAGATAGATAGAATAGATAGATAAAGATACTTTTTAGTATTTAACAAAGAACATAAAATATATCTGTATATAATATCTGTTAGTCTTACGAACTACGCGACTTATTGATAAAGCTAAATAAGTAATTAAAAATGTATTAACTATTACAATTAGCTTTTGCCCACGGCTTCCGCTCTATGTTATTTAGAATTTAATATTCAACCATAATTCTAATGCAGGTAGCGCCATCTATTTTCATGAGAATGTTATTGTAGTTTTCCTCGGGAACAGTACTGTTTTTGGGGATGGAAGGTCCATTTACTTAAGTAGAAGGTAGTTTAATCCTACTAATATTATAAATGTGAAAGTTTGTGAGGATAGATGGATGTTTGTAACTCTTTCACGCTAAAACTAATGAACGGATTTTGATAAAACTTTACAGTAATGTAGCTTATACATTAGAATAACATATAAGCTACAATTTATCAACATACTTCGCGGGCGACGCCGTGGGCGGAAGCTGATATACTTGTATATTATATTAGGTTTTTTTTTATTACATGACAAACTATCCTGAATTAGATTAACGTATACATTGTATACACCTACATATACCCAAGATGTTTATTTGAGTTCTATAAATAAATGAATATGAACAAACTGATCCAGCTACTTTTTTGCATTTAATCTAAATCTCGGCTTCGCTAGAGGTCGAATTCGCTAAAATTCTTTCGAAATACAAATAAACAAAGAAAACAGTAGGATTTTTCCCTTTCGGGAAAGCCTTCAAAGAGTCCTTCCCATCAAAAAGAATCTTTATCGGGCTCAAATGCCAAAAAAGTAATTTTGATAAGACGAAGTGTTTGTAGCTAAAAATATTTTTTTAGATATATACATAACATATTATAATATGTTATATTATAACATAACATTTATGTTTTTATTAGAACAAAATCTTATTAGAATCTAGCTGTGTTTAAAAATATTTTAGTTTTTGAAACTAGTAAGCGATATTAGTGAGAGCTTTTATCCTGCTTTTTTACCTTAAATAATTATTTTGATAAAAATAAATATTAAGAAAGAGACAAAGAGAGCGATGGGTGGCTTTATGATGAAATCGATATGTCACGTTTAGTTTTCTACGCTCCGTAGCTCGTAGTGAGCTGGCAACACAAACATATTTTTATTTTTAACTTTTTTTTTAATATTCACCTACTCCGTACCTTGGAGAACGCACCTGATTTATCTCCAGTCATGTCGATTTGCCGTCCCATTGAACTATGAGAAGGAGGCAATAGAGTGTTCATGCGCATGTTTAGATTTTATATACTTAGTGCATAAAAGTGCCATGTATAAAATCGCCAAAGGGAAATTGCTTATTATAAAATAGTAATATAATATAATAATGAGAGATCGATTATATATTATCGCCTGAGTCTGGCCACTAACAAAAATTTGGATAATTTTTGTTAGTAACATAGGTAAGCATATATGTCTATATTTTTTAATGTTTGTCATGAATTTCGTCTCTGGCCAGCCTTATTTTGTCTACTATAAACTTTGGCGAAGTTGGTCGTCCCAAACAAATTTGGCAGCAAACGGCAACAAACGACACTAACCTACTTATGTAATAACACAACATAGCGTCACGTCTGAGTCCCCCGGAGGGTTAGGCAAAGATTTAGCTACATTTACACTGAAATTTTACGGTCCCATATCAACGGCGAGTTGGTTTCCATGTATTATAAGCATTAGCTCAAATATCCCTTTTCTTTCCTTCGATATTTCTCCCAATATTCGAAGAGTCCGGGTCATCCTGCATCTCTGAGTCCAGGCAGGTATATGCCATTTCTATCTCGTTTTTCTCATGGGGCTGGCATAATCACTATGTGTAATTGAAGCTCCGTTAAAAAATATAGATAAAAAAATCTTGTTCTTCCCCATCCCACTCAACTTTTCAAGGGGACCTGCGCATTTTCTTCGGAGCCTAAATGGTTAATTTGTGCCTGGGCTACACACTAAAGAATACCAACGGATATATTTTCTTACTTGCGGAGGCAGATTAAAAGATATACCCCAACCCCCTAACCTAACCCAACTAACCACAGGTAAGATATCAGTTGCCCAAATCGTTATCTCTTAAAATATTTTCTACTCTTTAGGACTCTCATACTGTACTTCGGTTAATGACATAAGTTTAAACACACTCTTAATTGTTTTATTGTCACAACGACAAGTAACCTGATATCACAGCACCACAAGTGCTCCTTATGAAAATCTTTAAAATAATAGTAAAGAAAAAATTACTCATAAACGATATTATTTAATAAGAAACTCGCAAAAACAACTGACTCGTGTGGGACTTGAACCCGTGACCCCTGGCGTGCCGTGCCAGCTGTCTGTTGTTTTAGCGAGGTTCTTATTAAATAATATCATTTAAAAAGCAAAACATGTAAAAAACACATACATAAAATAAATTACTCTACAAAAAGTAGAGGATTGCCACGCTTAATTTTTTACCGAAATTTTCAAATAGTCCAAAACCTTTTAGTGCGAATCGTGAATGAAAACTACCAGCTTTGTTGTATCTGTAACCTACATTCTGATTTAATCCTGTACCGTGGGTACTAATAAACACCTTAATCTCTTCTAAGCCCAGATCAAACAACAGATTAGCCAATATATTTCCATTCAACTATTTTGAACATACCTAATAATAGTATTATTATTATATAATCCAGGGATAAGTCTGATCTATCAATATTAATTCGTGATATTAATTTTAACAAGGCTGCCAGTTTCTATAAACGTTTTAATTATTGATTTGAACGTTTATATTCATGTATAGTATTTATAAAGTCATAATCTATAAAGTCTATTTTTATTTCTTTCTACAAAAATTTAGAACATCACATCATAAGCATAATGTTTCATAATAATATTTGCGAAATAATTAAAAAGGTTTAGGAAAAAAGACAAGATACAGCAAGATGGTGTCGCGGCAGACTATGCACGAGATGGCGGGATGAATTCAACAAAACCAATAGTGACTGGTCCACACTGGCTCTGGATCGAAAGACGTGGAAAACAACGGAAGAGGCCTTTGCCCAGCGTGGGATGATATGGGCTAACAGAAACAGTAAGAAGAAAGATCTAGATTTGTAAAGGTGTTTGTTAGATAACAAACTATTTTTTTCTGAAAATTCGTTAAACTTACTTTTAATCAAGATAAGTTAATAAGATAAGATCTAGCAACCAAAGAAAAGTAGATACCTAAATGAAGGAACAATTAATAACAGAATAGTATATAAAACAAACTCTCATCACCAAAGGTAATGTATGGGACTAGTCAAAACAAATCAAATGTCCCCAAACTTGATCAATTTAGTAATCTGGTTCCATCGTCAGAACAGCTTGATGGTGCCAAATTTTCAAATTGTCATCCGGATTAATATTTGCAAAGTTTCAAATCAATACAACAATACGAAGTTAAAATCAACTTCCAAGAATTATAATAATAATAATAATAAAGAAGTAAAGTATCTTGACTTGGCACGTGAGATTGTCGACATGTGGGATATTGACTCTGCAATCATTGTGCCGATAGTTATATCGGCCCATGGCTTGATAGCCAAGAGCCTCGACAAACATCTGAAGAGGCTCTCGTTAGGCAGCTGGATTGGGAACCTGGCGCAAAAGGCAGTATTGCTGGACACGGCGCGAATAGTGAGGAGGTTTCTCTCTCTGGACCCCTAACCACCGGTAGCTTGGACCCTGTTCCCGATACCGGTGGGCTACTATATTTTATATTTTTAAATGTATATTTTTTTTTTTTTATATATATTTAAAAATGTATTTTATATGTATAGAAAATAAATGAATGGAATAATAATAAGTAAAAGGCAGTATTGCTGGACACGGCGCGAATAGTGAGGAGGTTTCTCTCTCTGGACCCCTAACCACCGGTAGCTTGGACCCTGTTCCCGATACCGGTGGGCTACTATATTTTATATTTTTAAATGTATATTTTTATTTTTTTTTATATATATTTAAAAATGTATTTTATATGTATAGAAAATAAATGAATGGAATAATAATAATAATAATAATAAATCTTTATTTTCAAGCAACTATGGCTCATAGATACATACCTTACAGACTAACATATATATTATAATTATACAGTTTGTGTTAGTATACAAAACTTAAACCTATGTTAGTAAAACACTTCACTTCACTGAATTGTTGAGATTGACCGCCCTGACGGAAATTCGGTCAGGAGAATATTATTATGTGCGCTTTGGTCAAATTCACCCTCATAAGTAAGAATCACATAAACCGTCCCTCAAACTTACATCATGGCTTTAGACACACTATGGACCCCACATCATTACCGTATATCATAACGACAACGTCGAAACACATCGTCTATTCGATACAGTAATACAAAACAGCAAATAAAGTTTCGTCATAACAAAATAAATTATCATGAGAGAGATATATAACAGAAACGGCATAGTAACAGAAAAATAGCCCACATATCGACACCTAAGAATATATTTTATGTTTTATGTATATGGTAATACGTAAAGAATATATATACACTAGGGAACAAAGACTTTGTTAGTATCAAAACAATCGCAGAGACACTCATGCATCACTTTGTTGGTCACGACTTGTCAACAGGATAATAATACTCTATGAGTACTGAATATACTGGAAGGGACGCAAATAAGTACGAAAAGAATTGGATGTTTTTGCCTTCATGTCTCTATAATTTGGGTAATAGATTGTCGTGAAATATACTTAATGGTGGCTCAGTCTATAAACATAGTCTGTGTGGTGCTTTTGAAGGTCAAATATTGGGTACCTACCTACTGCCTAATCAGAAGATTCTGCGTTAGTAAGGTTGAGTTTTGAGTTCAAACCAATTCTTTAGGTTACAATATATTTTACTAACTGATCCAATAGACTTGTACAAATCTATATAAAAATAAGCAAAGACAAAAAAGTTTCGTACCATTTTATTTTCATTCGTTTAGTAGCTATTGATGCAGTCTTTTGACTTGGCGGTTCATCGGTCATACCACTATGCTATCACTGCTCAATATAAGTTTGACGTGACTGTATGTCTATGTATCTATCTGTGGCATCGTAGCTCCTAAACTATTTGATCAATTTTGATTTAGTTTTTTTTTTATTTGAAAGGTGACTTGGTTTGAAAAAAATTGAGGTATTTGTCTCAAAGGTATTTATAGTTATCAGCGAATGGACCGCACTGACTCTGGATCGAAAGACAATCAGGGGTGAGAGGGCTGTTGATAAATAATATAAGCTGACAGTAGTAGCAGTAGCAGTTATCAGTTATGTTGTGAAAATAGAACCATGACTCCGAAGCTTCAAATATATAACAAATATCTATACATATAATAAAATCGTAACAAATTATGTATGTAATTGATTGGCGCGAAAACTACTGGACAGATTTAGTTGAAATTCGGCAAATATACTTTTTAAATTCTTGGTCAACTTATAGGGTATAAATTATTACGTTTATAATTATGGGGGATGAGCAGTATTGTAGTAAGCAGCGTATTTCTAGAATTTGCTGCAGAATTGTTGTTGTTGTTGGGAAAAATATTATTAAATTTCAATTTACAAAATATTATCACGCTATATCCACAAGGAGCTAAACATTACATAACATAACATAATAATATCTTTTAGGAACGATTATTTTGTCTACATGTCAACAGACTTCATAGCCTTCCGGTCGGGCGAATGCCTTGGAAGTGTAAAGCTTTGGGTTCGATCCCCAGTTCCGCAAACTTTTTGTGGATTCTTTTGTATTTTTTTTTGTCATTGAAATTAATATGTATTTTTGTGGTATTTCATTCTTAATGACTTTTATTACTTACCGGCTGAAACCCGAAGGAAACATGCTTTTTAATAATTTTTCAACTTATAAAAAACGTATATGCAACGAGGTATGCAAGGATCGTAGCAAGTGGAAATCCGTTGTCTCTGCCTACCCCTCTGGGAAACAGGCGTGAGTCTATGTATGTATGTAAAAAACGTCACCACTTTAATTTGAAACATTTATAAAATTTATATTATTTAAAACATAGTGTTCTAGATGGCGTTAGAGTCTATTTAGATCAGCGGAATTCTTTTTTAAATATTTCAATTTGAAACCCGAAGGAAGCAACGCGCATCGTGTGGGATTATACTTTTAAAAATTTCAGCTTATAAAAAAAATCCGCTTTAATTTGAAGCATTAAAATTATTATTATTTAAAACATAATGTTTCCTTTTTCTTAACTAGATGGCGTTAGGAGTCGATTTAAATCTGAGGAAAAATATTTTTCTTGGATACTCCTGATGGGACAGGAAAAATATTTATAACCACTGGCATCCTTGCAGGGAGGCAGGGCAAAATTACAATTGCAGTAGCGTCTTCGGCGATTACTGCCACGTTGTTTTCTGGTGACAAAACAGCGCACACCATGTTTAGGATTCCCATCAATTTACAGAGCAACGAAACACCTGTTTGTGATGAGTCACGAAATAGTGACAAGGCAGGCATTTGCTTAAGAATTGTTCTTTGATCGTATGATGGGATGAATGTATAATGGCAAACAGAAAAGCAGTTGATGCGGTACACAGAACTCTAAAAGACATCCGTAGGAACCAACACATAATGGGTGGTGTCACAGTTATGTTCAGCGGCAATTTCCACTGAACGCTGCCTGTGGTGACGCGAGGAACTGGGGCTGATGAGGTGAATGGTTCTTTGAAACGATTATTTTTATGATCCTGTATTCATAAGTTGAGCTTGACAATAATTATGGGCGGCTGAGTAGGAATCCACATGCTCAAGAATTTTCCAACTCAAAACGCCCAAAAATAATCAAGCTGCAGCAATCAACGAATGCATTCTTTTATAAATGAAAGGGAATGAAGTGTTTTACACATTTATAAACACTGTTGTCAATCAAGATGACGCCACTCATTATTCTGTAAAATTCCTGAATTCCCTCACTGCAAGTGGACTTCCGACGGACGTCATTAAGCTGAAGGTCGGTGTCCCGATTATGCTTCTTCGGAACTTAACGCCTTTGAAATTGTGTAAAGGGACCCAGAAAATGATGGACTGATGGCTTAATGTAAATTATCTGCAAATCATCAAGGCGCAAATTCTAACGGGTTTCGGTATTGGCGAGACAGTGTTTACACCATGTACCACTAATTCTCCACATTTATCCCTTTCAATTTAAGCGAGTGTAGTTTCCTGTGGGCGTTTGTTTCGCCATGAGAAGTCTGCGAGTGTCGATCTCAGGACCAGCTTCTCCTCACATAGACTGTATGTCGCTTGCTCTCGGGTCACCAGTCCTGACTCTCTGTACATTTTAGCTCCCGAGAGCAAAACTACAAACAAAGTAATCTGTATGTTTTTCTACATATCCTGGTTCGGATTTGATATTGATACGAAACTTTTGTTCTTTTACATAGGTTTTTCGCTTTATTAGGTCAGAAATTATGCAATAAAATATGCGAAGCGCACTTATAACTTTTTCTTTTGCCCTATACATTAGTAAGACTTAAATATAAAACTAATCTTTGTTGGAATAATTGCTCTCAAATGTGCAAAACATATACAATAGGTATATTTAAAAAAATCTCTCATTCTCTCCTGTGCAATAATTATTCCCACATGATAGTGGGGTCTGCTTTTCGGGTTTTTCGCTTCCCCTTCGCTCTATCCATTGCATCGTCCTGGATAATGTTTAATGGCAATATTATAATGTTTTCAATAATAAATATTTTGGATAATTTAAATGTTTATGCACATGTTTTGCTTAATAAGAAACTCGCAAAAACAACTGACTTGGGCGGACTTGAACTGTCATATCATAACATTACTAATCTGCACTAATAAAAGTTTGTGAAGATGTTTGTTACCTAAACACTTTTGATTTGAATAGAACTCGGTAAACATAAAAACCATATTTCCTGGATTAACAAAAAATATAAATTTTATCCTGGTTCAACATCCACGCGGGCGAAGCTGCGGGCAAAAGCTAGTTATAGTAATAATCCATGAAATATTGATACGGCTTTACTCACGTATTGTTTTCGGGGAATGCCCGACTAGTTTCGAACTCAAACGGAGTCCATTTTCAAGAGCAAGTGAATACGCGGCGGCGTCGCGGCCGCAATACGTGAGTAAAGCCGTATCAATACTTCATATATTAGTATGACTCACGAAAGTTATTATTTTTAAGTAATAATCCAAGTATTTCTAGTATAAATTTAGATCCGCCTATGGGCAGCGAGCGGATACAACGTCAGGCGATCCGTCGCAGGGTTGTATAATAGTGAAGGGAAACAAATAGGTCGAGAAATTGCCATTTACATACATAAATAACTAGTAAACTGTACCGTGTGCGGTTTTATTTTCTTATGGCCGCTCAAATAAGTTTGGAAACGAATTATGGTGATGTATTTGGCGGAATATATTTTGTGCGTACGAGTATGTATAGTTTTGAGTAATCGCAAACGTGTTTTTGTATTATCATAATATATGGACAGTTTTGAGGAAGTTTTATAGAAATACTGTTAATATACCTACACAGCCTGTATCAGTCCACTGCTGGACAGGACTAGGCCTCTTCTCATATGCATCACTTATTTATTTTGTGTGCTCATTAGAAGGGTTTGCCCTTAATCGCCACGCTGGGCAAGCGGGTTAGTGATCGCAGTAGCAGATGGTTGCTATTACACAATAGGATGCTGCTGCCCATCCTCCAGATTTTTCCCTTAGTCGCTGCTTACGACACCCACTGGATGAGTGGGTGTGGTTCTATCCTGGTTCTATTCTTAGGCTGGAAACCACACGGCACAATATTAACATGTTTATGAGATAATTATACAAATGTTTTTATTTTTTGTTTCAAGAAACTAGTTTCACCAATTACAGGACACTCCTTAATGTTATTATTATCAGGCTAATTTGTTATAAGGCTTATTAACAACAGTTATAATTACTATCTAAAAAATGAGTCTAGTTTGTCTCGCCATCTCAATCTGTGCTTGCCACTAATGACATTCCTTGCAAAATAAAAAATAAATAAAATAAAACTCAAATAAAATAAATCAAACATTAAAACAGAGCTCACATTTATAAAAAAGAACCTCCCAATTAAGAGCGCACACAATAAATTTTAAAGTCTATAAAAATCACTTTTATTTTAGGCACAAAAAGAGTAATGGCGTAGCGTCATTTAACAAAATAGCCCCTAAATAAATGCAATGAAAGACACAATAGGCATATAGGAAACAATTGGTCCCATAATTTACGTTGCCACAACGAACTGGATATGGGTCACGCTGACTGGACGCACACAACTGGGAAAAACACTTCATTCTTCACTCATTCACTCACACATCCAATCGACTACTTGCGTGACATACGCATGCACACAAAGATAAAATCTATGCGCCAGTTGACTGTGGTTGTAAGTGAAAATTTTGCAGTGTGCGTGTGTGAGCGAGTTGTACGAGACCGATTGTAGGGAATGAACGTTTGGATTGGTTATCTGTACTGTGGCTATTTGCATGGATCATTTTCTGTTGTAGTCAGCTCCGGGGTTGCGACTAATGTAATGACGGGAGGATAGCGTGGCTAGCCTCCGATATGCAAAGTCAGCCGTCGACACAATTCTATAGCTATATTTTAGTAGTTTTATTCATATAATTGGCGACTAGTATAGAAATAAAATTCCTAGAATATAGTTTGTATATAAATATGGTCTATTTATCGTCTATAAAAAGAAACAAAATATAGAAGTACAAACGTTAATACCTTTGCTGAATCATTGGCGGAGCGATAGCGATCGCAAGCGCAACTGCTGAACGAAAAGTCCTAAGTTCGATACCTGGGTCGAGCAAAGTGCAATTGGGTTTTTCCATAAAATTCTTTGTTGCAGTACAAAAACTAGAATTGGACTCCGTTAATAAGAAGTATTTTATTACATGGAAAGAAAAAAATTATGCTAATCTTATACTCCTTCCTGTGCACAATATTCTTAAAAAATAAACAAATATTTGATACGTGCAAAAAATATAACCTTTCCTTGGCAGTCGGGTAAAAAGGGATCCGTAGGTGTTGCTTTATAAATTATAATAGATGTATTTTTACCGTAACATTAAAACTGACAATAACTTAGTAATTAATAACAATTTAAATTTAAATGTCCTTTTTTTTATTTCTTTTAAACCCTTGGAATAAGCAGAAAATTTTTTAAGCAGGCTAGGTAAACCAATGGCATAAATAAAACTACGTATCTTCATATACAAAACCACATTATTTTGAACTAAATTTACATGCTCACAAATCACAAACTAAAGCAATGCTAAAAATCTCTCGCCACTTTCACGAAACACTCTCAAAGTGAGAAATTTAGCTGGCGTAAATTATCCACCGAAAATGCAATCCTCTATAATACATGAGTAACAGAGGTTGCAGGCTTTCAACTAAATCTGGCAGTGTTTCAACAACTGGACGAGGAAGCAATTCATAGAAGATTTATGTACGACGTCTTGAAGGACGGCCGTGTTTGCCTAGCGATCGAATTGTGATTGAGGTACCGAAGGAAATTTTAAATAACCTGGTCGAGTATGACCTACATCATTACGAACAACTTTTCCTATGGGACCAACCCTCAAATCGCAAAAAAAAAACAGCTGTTCCATACATTTATGTTCACATATTTCAACAAAATGTATGGAACAGATATTTTTGCGATTTCAGGATTGGTCCCGTAAGAAAAGTTGTTCATAATGATGAGTTTAATGACCCTTTTTCAGGTTGCGGGTGTTTTACAAATAACCCTGTAGATAGAAGGGTTTTGTTTATTAACTTTAACATGTGTTAATAATTTTAACATTTTGTAAGTATCTATAAAATGTAAGTGTTTTGGCTATATCTGTAAACTTTCATTTAAATAAAAAATAAGACTGGAACACGATAAGGCTGTGATGAAGATCATAACGATCGATAGTACTAGTCAAGTCTATATTTAGCAGTAGTCTAAGTAGGTAGATAGTTTGATAGATTAAAGCAATCGCTACCTTAAAGTACCTATTTAAAATTGTGAAAATCCTCAAGATTTTCAACAACACTGGCCGAGGAAGCAATTCCTAGAAGATTTATATACGACGTCTTGAAGGACGGTCGTGTTTGCCTAGCGATCGAATTGTGATTGAAAAGGAATTATAAAGAATATTGCAAGCTTCTTTTCAGATTCGAATCTTTAGATCAAATATTTTTATATTACTGGGGTAGAGGGTCCCCAGCTTTCTGCGCAGTCGTGAGTTTCCGGAAATACTTTTTATGGTTTGAATGAAGAATGGCGCTAAGCACTTATTACAACATTCTAAATGCAGTCGACCTAACTAGGATGCTCAGTGATTCAGTACTGAATACAGTTATTGAATGATTGAAATACTGAATTATGTAACTAAATCATGTAGGATGACTGAATTAATACTTGTTATAAGTGCTTGACTTGAAAGTAGCTTACGGCTCCGTTCACAAGCACTACCAGCAGTGGATCATAAAAATGATTCATCTTATCGTGTATATCTTGTATATCTTTATCGTGTAATTGATAAACCTAATATTAGGTTTAATTTCATCCATAGGCTTCTAACATGGCTTTTTCCTTCAACTTTAAGCGGATTATAATTAATTTATAATTTGAAAACTTAGTGCCTAGTTTCCTGTAACTTTTAACTTAAGCGTACTCATATCACTAGGCTAAATATGATCAAAATTTGAAATTAATAATTAATTTGATAAATTATAATTATTATTGATTTTTATACATATAATTTACCTAAGATATAAGGATAGTGGTAATGTATGTGAATATATAAACATTTTCTCAAATTAAAATCTATATTATATTTGATTTTCAAAAGTTCTACACTGTGCCTCAACTAAATTCAAGGACAAAAAAATAAAAGGCTCAAAATGTATAAAATATACATCAATACACCATTTACATAATAAAACTGTTGTAAGTTAGTCTTTTATTGAAACGTCTTTGAATAAAAACTTACATCCGAGAGCTCAGAGTGCGATTGAAGTGAATAATATTATCTTAAGTAGGTACAGCAAGATTATCGGGGGTAGATTTTAATAGTATAATATTGAGATACAAAGATAAAATAAAATACATTTAAATGTCTTATAAATAGTAAATGCTAGTTGCGATTTTGAACTAAATATGTAGGGCTGGGAATTCGCAGGGCTTCATTTATAGTTAAAAATTTGTAAACCGCGGGAAAAATTTAACCGGGGATAAATCTTTATAAGAAAAAAAAATTGTTCCATAAACAATTAAAGTTTTTCTGGGTGATATTTATATCTTATTTTTTATTCTTAATTTTTAATGACAGCCAGGTCCAACGACTTAACATGCTTTCCGATGCACGGAGCAAGAAATGATTGATTTATAATATGCAGAGAACTTCCGAAATGTCAGAGGTACCTGTCTTGCATTTGAACTTGAGACCTCCTTGAGTCCTGTTGAGTTCCTATATTTATATCCTTCATTTATCCATAGATATTTGTATAATTCGTGTGTAACACTTCATAAAGTATGTCTCAGACTCGTATATTGTATATCAAAGAATGCGACCTTTTTATTCATTTAAAAAAGCCAAATTTTTTGCAACGCACAAATTAAAATGGAAAAAAAATAATCGTAAAATGTTTTTTGTTGTAAGATAGAGTTGTATAAAATTTATCAACTGCTAAAGCGCTACAAAGCGCTTTAAAGTTAGAAAAACCCAAAAAGTTCTAAAAAGTTTTAAGCACACGTGATCACTGGATCGCGTTTTACATGTTAAAGGGAAAAGTCTGGAAATAAAAGTGTAGGATAGAATGCAAAACAGTGCATCACCCACTTCGCACTCGCTATTCAGTGTAGAGGCAGAGCCAAGTGAAACAATTTGCCTGTCAACGAGGCAGCAATCTGGTTTTACAGTGTCGCAGAATTTTAACTAAACTACTGCACAATTGGGTTTGATAAGGAGTAGTGTATGTAGCACCTCCTTTTTACAAATGTATATAAGCATGTAGGCTTTAGATAAGACATTATACATTTATACTCTTGCCTGAAGACGTCTTTTATTTTTATATATAGATCTTAGTATATTTATTTAATAAAATGTTGTACACATAATATTCAAATATGTAGATGTTACCTCCTCTATCGTGGGTGTACAATGTATAGTTTCACAATGAATACCCTAACTGGAAAAAATATTTGTCGATTATAAATAAATATTTGTCCCATCCGGGTATCGAACCCGCGACACTAAACACAGAAGGTGAATGTGTAGTTAAAGCTTCTTGTATTAATGTGAATTTTGAGGATAGATGTTTGTTTGTTACATACTTTTTTACGCAAAAACTACTGAACGGATTTTAATCAAACTTTGCAGTAATATAGCTTATAAAACAGAATAACATAAAAACTACAATTTATCAACATACCATTTATAATAAATGGTTACCGTTACTATATTTTGGTGTGTATATTATTATATTTCATTTTGATATTCTTACTGTTTTTAAATGACTTAATAAAATTTCGACCCCTACAGTAATCATTCAGTCAAATGAATGATGTTCAACTCGTTCATTAGTTCAATTAAGCGTTCACTAGACCGAACATTGTTCACTCGTGCTTTTAAAGGTATTTCTTTTATTAAACTTGGGATTCACATAAAGAGGGTACAAGGCAATCGCACCCGGGCTGGCTGAAATGCTGTAGATAATTTTAAGCAAGTAATTTCCTTGCTATATCTTCTCTTAAACTTCACAATTATTATGTAACAACTAGCTTTGTCCGCGGCTTCGCTTGTGTTAATTTAGAATTTAAAACTGAATCACGATTCGAAAGATACGTGGCGCCATCTATTATCATAAGAACGTTATTGTTATTTTTGTGAATTTTTTACATGTTATAGCACATGATAGCTTATTAAATATAATTATTTAATAAGAAAATTTGAAAAAACAACTGATACGGATGGGATTCGAACCCACGATCTTCGACATACCGTGTCGACGCTCTAACCGCTGAGCCACCGTATCCCATCGGCATCAATCGAAATTTCAAATCTCTTTTACACGCCTAAGGCGTGTGGCGACATCTATCGAAATACATTACGTATCCCGACCCAGTGCTCTAAACTTTGCAGTTTTAGTAGACACCGATGCGATATCACCAATTTTCTTAATATTTTTGTGAATTTTTTACATGTTATAGCACATGATAGCTTATTAAATATAATTATTTAATAAGAAAATTTGAAAAAACAACTGATACGGATGGGATTCGAACCCACGATCTTCGACATACCGTGTCGACGCTCTAACCGCTGAGCCACCGTATCCCATCGGCATCAATCGAAATTTCAAATCTCTTTTACACGCCTAAGGCGTGTGGCGACATCTATCGAAATACATTACGTATCCCGACCCAGTGCTCTAAACTTTGCAGTTAAAATATTAAGAAAATTGGTGATATCGCATCGGTGTCTACTAAAACTGCAAAGTTTAGAGCACTGGGTCGGGATACGTAATGTATTTCGATAGATGTCGCCACACGCCTTAGGCGTGTAAAAGAGATTTGAAATTTCGATTGATGCCGATGGGATACGGTGGCTCAGCGGTTAGAGCGTCGACACGGTATGTCGAAGATCGTGGGTTCGAATCCCATCCGTATCAGTTGTTTTTTCAAATTTTCTTATTAAATAATTATAACGTTATTGTTGCTTTCCAGGGAACAGTAGTTTTTTTTTTGTATGAAAGGTAATGTGATGTCCGTTTCTGTGCACCTATCAACGTATATGCAAAATTTCAGGATAATCAGGTCAGTGGTTTAGGCGTGAAAAGGTAGCAAACAAACTTACTTTCACATTTTAGTATTATAGTTAAAATTTCAATTCGTTAATTAAGATTCTGTTGTGATTTTATTAAATAAAATGCTTAGTCTAATAGAAAGGTATGAAAATAAAACATTTTTGACATTATACACAAACAAAAAGGCTGTTTTAAAAAAAATACGGCAGTCATAGTCATCGTCTAGCTCATACCAAAAATCCAAATCTAAAATTCATGTCACTTTAAGTACAATTATTACACAGAAATAAAAAACTAAACTACATTACTGTAAAGTTTCATCAAAATCCATTCAGTACCTAGCTTTTGCTTGAAAAAGTAACAAATGTCCATTCATCCATCCTGATAAATTTTCGCATTTATAATGTACTAGCTGTTCCCGGCGACTTTATCCGCATTAAAAAAATGAGTGCTGTAGGCGAAAAATTGCCTACAGCACTCAGGGATAAAGTAGCTTCTTATTGGTGAAAGAATTTTTAGGATCGGATCGGTAGTTCCAGAGAATACCCCTGACATTGAAACTTTACCTCTTTATAATATTAGTATAGATATAGAAGGGTATGCCAACTTTAATATACCTTTTTACCGCCAAACAAACAGTACATAGAATTGATATTTAGGCACGAATACCAATCGTGATATTGGGAACGAAGAAAAATACTAATAATGGCTGCAGCTGGGTGAAAAGAAAATCATATTGAAATGGTAACTCAGTAAGAAAGAAACTTTCTTCAATATAACGAATTATTGGATTCTCCCAAGACGAATAATCATATCGTCCTCCAGAATATATTTTTGGGTCCCGAAATCTCAGTTCCGGTGTGATTTGATTTTTTCCAAATTGAATGATATGCTTTGGATATAATGTTAACGTATATTGAAATTTATTTGACCGATGTTTCTGTTTAGTCGTTTGAGTGCACTTTCGGGTCGGTGGGTCTTTTCTCGGAAATTATGTATTAAAGACGCGTGGATGAACAATTGACAATAGTGTTAGTTTCAATGGTATATTTAGTATACTGCTTTTTATTTGAACTAAAGGTTTATTTTTTGTTGATAATAAACCTGAATCTCGGCTACAGCTAATAAACAAAAAACGGTCACCACTACTAGGCTATCACGACGACGTACGTTATGTTTCGTACGGTTACGTGGGGCTCGCACTCACTAAACATCTCCCCTTGCGTGTTCCTCGCACTATATAGGATGCAGCCGGGTACTGCTAGCTTCGCAGCACCTAGAGTTAACCCTAGGGCTCCAGTGAACTTTATCCGAGAGCCTAAACATTAACGCTCTACTCTCCTGTAGCTATTCAAACAAAAATGAATGAGTACCAAATAGCAACAGACATCTTCAAGCCTTAAATACATCCAGATGAGCGCAAAGCTTTTCCGAGCAATTACCGAGCATCAAATTAGGGAAGTAGGTTACCTACTACTTTCCGAAGCACTGAGTACCTGGGATATTGCGCGTTCAAATAAATTAGTGCTACGGGGATTAAATACCGTCTTAATTTGTCAAACGAGTTTTAGGTGTAAACGGTTGAGCAGATAATTCTTTTTGAGGTATGATTGTATAAAATTGATTGTGATTGGGACAAAAATGTGTGGTTGAAACATAATTATCTTGCGCCGCATAATTATGCAGTGAAATTACATTTTTAAAAATATTACAATTATAAAATTACAATTGTAACAATGCAATTACATTTATTACAATGATAAAAAAATACACATTTGCCAACAAGGAATTAAACTTATAATATACTCGTAAGGCGAAAAGTAATAACCCTTTAAATATTTTCTTAATAGTTACATAAAGCCCTTTTAAATTACACCTATCACACACATGTATAAGGTCTAACAGAGATAATGCGTTATATTATCAAAAAAATATGTATCCCACTTTATTTATATGAGAGGAACCCTAGGTGTTCTTTTTTATATCAGTTGTTTTTTTTTATAAATTTTTATTTCATAACTTTGTCGACGATCTAAATTTATTATTATTTATTCATCTATTCATACAACTATAATTACAGGCTTTACCCAATGCAATATGCATATTCATGCCAAATTACAGCTTTCTAACGTTGATAATCTGCGAGTAAAATGGCTGTGACATACAGACATGATGAAATTATAAGGGTTTCTGGTTTTACATAGACTCACGCCTGTATTCCCCAGAGGGCGTAGGCAGAGGTGTATGCAGTAGACCCACGGTTTGCCGGCTATGTTATAAGTCCTATTGTCATTAAACGGGCATAATTCCAGACTCCGTGTTGCTACTGAGAATTGGATAGATATAATGGAAAAATTCAATAACACTTTGCTCTTGGCCGGGGATCGAACCCAGGATCTCGTGCTCAGCAGTTGCGTTTGCTTCCATTAGACCAGCGAGACAGTCTTAAAAATATAAAACAAAAAATAACATAACATCGACTCACGCCACTCAGTTAAAAATATATAAATTAAAAATATGTCAAAAGATCTGCATAATTAACGACCTCTAAAAACAGTAAAGTATCGGAGAAACCTTACATTAGACACATTAAAATCTAAGCGGCAAATTTAATTACAACAAACCAAACAATATTAAGGCACCCTTTAAAACTACAGCAACAAAGGCCGCCAGTAAAGGGCACGCAGGTAATTCTCTAAGAAACCGTACTAATGACGCGCGATCAAAACTCTGACGTAATACGATCGCATAAGTCACATGTTACCTTATTGTAATGTGTGACTTATGTGAATGTATTTTAAAGGTTTGAAAGCAATAAATTTGCTGAAAGTCATAATTACGGTATGAGGGCCAACTGGTTGTTCTTCACTGTAGTGAGGCGTTTAGAGCAATTTTTATATTGATTCCATGCCCCAAAAGTGGCAACGGGATCCTACTAGACCCTTACTCACCGACTGCCAGCCTGGCTTTTGAAGGGTTCTATCTTTTAACCCTATTAGGTAGCTAGCTGGTGAAAACAACAGACAAGTATGACGGATATTGTAACAAATAATAAAAATAAAACAAAAGTTAAAAATTAAGCGGATCCCCTTACAAGTAACATGTATTTGTGAAATTTTAATATGTCTGCAAATGCTGATTTTCTGCGTGCTAAATCTTTTTGGATACTACATAACTAAGGATGTTATGAGGTTACGTCGTCGTCCACCTCGCACTGACTAAAACCCACATGGCGACCCCTCGACGAACCTCACGGCGGGGTCTATGATTCACTTGCACCACCACCTTTTACATAAAATAAAACCTAATAATATATATTCTAAACTTAATTTAAAAAATCCACCCATTAAAAAAAAATTTGCGTTTTTTTTTACTTTAGGCCTCAAAATTTGAACAGAATTTTTTCAAATTTTGTGTAGATGTGTGCGTTTACTATTACTAAAATAGTTTTAAATTCTTCTTATTCTGCTGACAGCAGCCCGAAACAAAAAACATCGCGTATTTAATCAAACATTAACTGTAATTGCATTATAGCTGATTTATGTTCTTGGAGAACCTCCAGTGCCCGATGAAAAGTTAATCAACTAAAAGGCTTTTTTACTTCCAGAATTAAGAAACCGGTTAATTTATGGCGATTTGAACAAGCTTTTTTATACCTTAATTAAGGTAGTCTTTCTTTAATTTCGGATTTAGAGTTTAAAATTCAATTACAAGATTTATTAATTATTATGCTTATTTTTTATTTTGTAGCGTAAAACGGATTAATGATGAAAAACAATTCTGAAATTGCCAAAATACTCATCGCAAAACACGTATTGGATACCACTGTATAATAAAGATGACATAATCAAGATGGCGGCAACGACTGGCTTAAGAAGCCCGAAATAGATCTAAATGGAGATTGTTAAAAGAGGCCCATACCAACTTGATAGAGAATGGCATTATATTCCCTTGATCTTTCTACTAAATTGTTCTACTAAAGTTTTGTATGTAAAAAGGTCGGTAAAGATTTATAATATTTTTAAAAATAAAACTTACCAGATATCCAACAAACCAGCATCAAAACTCCACACAACGTCCCCATCTTCACATTAAAGTCTCTCACTCCGTGACATCACAACACTTCAAATTCAAAAGATTCGTTCACTTCAACACGATTTCCATGACGTCACAGCATCCAGAAGGTTCTCACACCTGGAACAAAGAACATAGATTTAATTAACGAAGGGTACCCTCACATAAATTACTTCAAATATCTTCCAAAAAGCCGCAACTGCTTTGAATAAATATTTTAAGGTCATAAAATGTTTGTTTGCAATAGTTTATTAGTTATAAAAGGGGTCTAGAATGTTTGTTTTATAACCGAACGAGGTCGTGGGTTAGAAGGGATACGTGTATCACGCATTTACTACATAGACGATATAAGTTATTGTGTGTGAGCAGTTTGACGACATGTATCCAAATATTTCAGTATCATGAATACAAATCCTAGAATAAAAATGAAATGCTAAAGCTGAGTACAAACCTTTTCTTACAAATTGAGAGGTACGCAGCTTAACGTGCCTTTTAAAAGAAGGAGGCAGTTTTTGGCCTCTCTTTGCTATATATACTTTCTATTCTCTGACTCTGTTTATCCGATAAGACGACAATCCGACTCGAGCGATAAGAAATCAAGCTGGACTTACAGCTTTACGTGCTCTTCAAGTCACGAATCAGATGATAATTAATTTATAATAAGCTATGTAGCTTACAAAACGTCAGAAATGCGTGCCTTGACTTCGAACCTGATACTGAAATTGTCAGACAAGGCTTACCGTCACTAAGAGCGCAAAGTAACAACAATACCCATTAAGGCTGTCGTTTTAGCTTTGCGTAATTTACAAGTACATAAAAGCAACTTGTACAAGGAAATATTAAGTAATTTGTATTTGCATACAACGAGTCGTATGCAAATTCTAATGGTTAGCGCAAATTACTTTGTAAAAAGGTTTCATACTACCCTCAATGACTTAAGCACTGATAGCCTAGTGGTAGACCGTTGACTGTCAAGTCAGAGGTCTCGAGTTCGATCCCAAGGCGCGCACTTCTGACTTTAAGTAATTATGTGCGTATTAAAAATGAATTATCAGTTGCTTAAACGGTGAGGGAAAACATCGAAAGTAACCAGCACACCTGAGAGATTTTTCAACGGTGTGTAAAGCCATGTTGGAGGCCTATGGGCGGTTTAAACTCTGACACCAGTTTGTTTATTGACCACACGATAAGAAGAAGACTAGGTGTTTGTTCATTGTAAATGCGCCTACGATACAGGATAAAATCCTAGGGATAGGGTAATCCTAGGATGCTGCGATAAAAAAAACGATCTATCGATTTTTTGTACAGCCTAAAGGTATAACCGTTGCCTGGTGAGTCAGAGGTCTTAGGTTCGAACCCAATGCGTGCACAACTTTTCGTGACTTATGTGCTAAGTACCTTGGAAAGCACGTAAAGATCGTGCCGGATTGCCATCCCATCGGATAAGAAAAATGAGGAAATAGATATAGCACCTGTGTTTGCGCACAACTTGTGCACTATAATATCTCTTGCGTAGTTGGCTAATCTCCGTTGAGGTAGGCCGCTGTGACCGAAAATTTACTTTAAACGTAAACGTAAACCGAAACGTTACTTTATTTTTTATCAAACTAATTAGTGATTCCTGGTCTACAGGTTCTTATTTATCATCAGGCAAGTATTATGCTCGTATTGTACCTTAGAACTACTTAGAAGTATAAACAATATGGTACCTAGTTAAAATCGTAACACAGCAAACCTTGAAGTATTTAAAATTAGAACCGAACGGTATCTGTAGCGTAGCAAATCAACGTCACGTAGCTCCGTAGCCCGTAGACCTTGCTACGGCGTAGACGTTGATTGTAAACGCCAAAGTTGAGATATCACACACAGTTCATTGAACTAATTTTGGTTCATATTTGACCAAATGTTTGTAAAAAGCTTAATTATTTCCGAATAATAAACCGGGTCAAGATTTAAAGCATTGATTAAACACGGCCGGTAAATGTGACGGCATGAGCTAGACTCTCACTGCTATAACGTTATTTTTAAAGCGGCGTTATATTTGTAGCGTAAAGTTAGAGCGTTGTTAAAAATAGCGCGCATTGTCTTGACCCTTTTTTTTGTTCTATGTTTTGTTATATGGGGCTCGCACCCGCTAAAAACATCTCCCCTCTTTGTGATCCTCGCACTGTATCAGACGGGGCCGGGTACTGATAGCGCGCTTCGCAGCCCCGTCCAGTGCCTGCCTGGCCCGCTCAAATTTGGCCCTATATGTTATATTTACAACCACAAATTACAGTAAAAATTTACTGGATATTAGTAGAATAAAATATTACTATGATTGGAGCTGTCAAAACCATATAAATCTTCAAAGTTCATCATCATCCTATACTACAAAAACTTTTTATTAAAAATCAGTAAAAATTCTTCAGACCGACATAACGATAGACGGCCCATAAATGATTGATCACCGCTCCGCTCGAACAAGTGATAAAAAGTGTACCCACACAAACCCAGGGAAAATGTTTAAGTGATAGAAACGCTTTCAATTTAATGGTCATAGATTATCGATGTCCGTGGATCGGAAAGATTGAAAACAATCGTATTGATTATCGTTTTATTATTCACTGAGAGTCGTGATAGCCAATGGTATGACCGTTTGACTGGCAAGTCAGAGATCTCGGGTTCAAACCCAAGGCGCGCACCTCTGACTTTTCGTAAGTTATGTGCGTATTATAAATTAATTGTCACTCTCCGTGCCTCTGATAGCACGTTAAGCTGTTGGCCCCGGCTGTCAATTGTAGATTTTTGACAGTCATTATGGGTAGTCAGAAGCCCGAAAGTCTAACAAAAAAGTAAAGTAAAGTAAAGAAAGTCTTACTAAGAGGTATCGTGTAACCCAGTATCTGGGTTATTGAGGTCTGATAGGCAGTCGAGTTGTATCTATTATATTTTAAAGAATCCTTTTGCAACGCTTGAAAAAGGCAGCTAAGTTTAAAAGAGCTATCTTTACTTATCACCATACTATAGTACATTTAGTTAGCAAAAAAAACATCTTGTATCTAGAATCTTTTTCCCATGCACTTTTGTACAATTTACTGAAATATCAAATTCGTAACAATCAAACTAAAACACAAGTATTTCCGCCACACAAAAATCACATACAACCTCAATATGACGTCACTCAATAAAGATAATAAGTACTAAACCTCAACATCTCAATCCACATAAAACCTATTGTTTACCTCAAATAATCGAACGGTTAGCTGGCAATAAACGACAACTACCCTTCCCATCTACATTCCGTTAATAGCTATCTACCGAACCTTATAATGTTAGGAACCTACTTGACAAAGAATCCAACTGCGACTCGAACTGTCGACAATAAACCAACCGATATTGAGTTCACACAATGCACGGGTCGGGCATAAAAACCGGGTATAAACCGGTCATGATGCCGGGAAAGTTAATTAAATAGGTCCGTAAGCTACCACGACATTTTTCAATCGTTCACTGAGTGACGCCTGAATGGAACGTTTCTGTATGAATTGTGAAAACCTTTGCCATTTCTTTAGATAATTGGACGCGTTTCCATTTAGCGTTTGTATTTTATTTGGAAATGGAAGTTTTTTTTTTCAATTGCTACTTGAGATTTATCGCAAAATGATGAGCACGCATTTTTTTAAGATTTAACCTAGTGTGTAGGTGTGTAGTAAATCTGGAATCTTTAAAGTTTCGTCTTGTTGACATAACGACGGTGGAAATTTCAAATGTCGTAAAGGATATTTTTGTCTTACGACAAACGACATTTTTGTCGGTCGCGTCGATGTAAGTATGTTACAACTATAATTTCTTAATTGATAGTGCTAGATTAATTATTGATATTGATATTGCAGACATAACAAAAGTTAGGCTACCTTCTTCTAAAATGGGGGTAATATTTTTTAATAAAAGCTTTAATTCTAACTAACAAACAAACTAAGTAACAATCTATGTAAACAAATCCTCAAAGTCAATTCTGACCTATTTTTAAGTGTCGTATCGATTTGAAACTTTGCTAGTATACGTAATCCAGGTGACAATTAACTTAGTGTTATCAAGCTGATCTGATGAAGAAGCTAGATATTAAAGAGTTCTGCTAGTACCTATATGTAATATAATCCAACGTGCCATTGAGCTGATTTGATAAAAAGATTCAATAACCACCTCCAAATGATAATGGTGGTAACTGGTGGCATTGGCTAGTAGATCACAGGTTCAAATCCTGCTAAAAATTGTTTTTTTCTTTCTACAAAAAAATTGGACCTTTAAACAGTCAAACACCGAGAAATGAGACACAAAAGGGAATCAACTGTTATGCGTCATCAACATCCTTGCGGTAGTTTAGCCCTTATAAAGGCTTGCCAGAGTAAACTCTGACACCAGGATGTTTATCAACCACACAAAAAAAAAAGAAGTCTGCGTCCAGAGTCACAAGCGCCTTAGGCATAATTAAAACCAATAAAATTTATTTGACTCCGACCCAGCTCGGCTCCAATTCATCTGAAGTATGGGATCAATATTTTTTATCAGAAATTTTCAACTTTATTGGACAGATTAAAAGCTTTTGAGTTCCTCGAGTCTCGCTTGACCGAACATCGGGGTTTAATAACAGCATTAGATTTTACAATTTGTGGGATGTTTGTGGTATAGTATTTTATGTTATTGGAAAGAGATTATGTTGAAGTTATTATTGTTATTAAGATCTTGCCGCATTGGAAGTTTAGGATTCGTTTTTGACCGACTAAAAAAAAAGGAGGTGGTTATCAATTTGACTGTATTCTTTTTAAGTTTTTTATGTGAAAAGGTAATCTCGTGGTGCGATTTTGTGCGTCTATTTGTCTGTCACAATTTGTTTAAGACAAAAAATTGTGCATCAATTATATTACATTTAAACTATAATCACTTTTATTGAAGTTGACTATCATCAACACATTATATATATAAAGTAATACTATTATATGTATTTAAAAAAAATAAAAACCTTCGATACTAAAAACCTCTATTTTGTAGCTCTCTACCAAATCATCTTTTGAATAAAAAAAAACTAAATGAAAATCCGTTCATCCGTTTAGAAGCTATGATGCCACAGATACACATATGTTGAACTTAAAACACTATTGAAGAGTTCTGTTTTATAACTCCGAAGTTTACCCTATCATGACAATGTTTATAAGAAACCATTTTGAAACCAGAATAATGTACTAAAATAAATAATATGTATAGAACGAATAACTTTCTCCTTTTGAAAATAGGTTAAAAAGTACCCACTAGAATAAATAAAAAATCTCAGCCATATTTCATAGCAGCACTTTTAAATGTCCATATTCCTGAAACCGGGGTAAGCGGGGACTTTTCCCTCTCAACAAAAAATTCTACATTTCCAAAAACTGACTTTCGAGACCTTTTAACGCCTTCAAAGCTTTGCTGCAAGTTCATTTAGAGGCTCCTTAATTAGAGTAAATTGGTAGAGAGCATTCCTGTACGTTCTAGAACTGAAAAACTTCCATGTCGGTCATCCCTACTATGGACCGAGTCTCGTTAGAACTTTATTATATCATTCTCTTTAGAATCTTTAAAGAATGCAGTAGTAACTTATGTAGGTAGTTGGCGAGGTTTTTAATTAAAATGCGAGTTCTAGTTTTTGTTCCACGATGTCTGTCGATGTCGAATGAGTGTTTTATCGAAGTAATGTAGCATCGAATTACGTGAAAGTGAAGAATGACTGTTTAAAAAAAATAGTTTTGGCTTTAGTATTGAGCATAAAATACCTCTTAGTTATTATTTTTGTGCTCGACCATTTATCTTTTTCTTAATAATTGCCTAACGTCTCAGAGATTTCAGGATTACAATTTATTATACATAAAAAAAATACATCTTATTACATAAATATAGGTGTAACAGTTTCATATACGAGTAGCTATGTTGATAGATATGTAGCTATGTCTGGTGGCTCAGTTATGGACCCGCTTTGAAAACACGTGGGTGTGGGTTCGAGAGTAGGATGTATTGAACAGTCAGCAAAGGAGTTAAGTTACCAGATGAAGTTTTTTGTAGAAGTTTGCATGTGGTTTTGTCAAATTGTATAAGTTTCGGTCATACTTTTTCAGAAAATGTGGTAAAATTAAATTGTATTGATGACATCTTGTAAAAATTACAACCTTAACTAGCGTCTCTGGTAATTTGACTCCTTTGGTGACCGTACCAATGTGACTTTTTCAATGTCATATTTATGTACTTTCTTAGTTAATCCAAGACACCACTGACGAACGGTAAAGGTAAACATCGTAAGGAAACCTGGGATGCAAGCATGAATCTTTTTATCGAATCCTTATCGAAAATATATCAATATTAAACAACGTTTAGAATCGATAAGCGTTCGATAAAAAGTCGACCAAAAGATCCATGCTCGCACCCCTTGACTTAAAAGTCTGAAATCGCCAACATGCAGTGAGCTAGCTTGGTACATTCGATCCTTACACTGCTAAAAAACCTAATGATTATAATTATCAAAATAGACTGAATTTGCCGGCAATATTAAAAGGTCCCATCTTTATTAGATTTAATGATTTACGGTAATGCAGACATAATTTTAGGGGTTATTTAGTACTTAGTACTAACACAACCCCTTCGTGTGTCATAAAACCGGTTTTCCTTATGTTCACGTGCGGTAACACACCTGCGCCATGTTGTTTATAGATATACTTTTATGTAGAACGAAAAGAATTACAAATTTTGCCCAGTAGCGTGCACTATACGGAGTAGGCTAATCATAAATTAGTTTTATAATTAGCCTACTATGCAAGAGATATTATACATAGTACACAAGTGTGCGTAAACACATGACAGGGTCTTTATTTTTAAATTCTCATAGTCCAATGAAACGCGATCCAAGTCGATTGGAGAGAAATTAAAAGGCAGTGCGCTGAAAACTAGTTTTTTAATGCATTATTGTATACATCCGTGCAAAAAAACCAGACAGAATCAAATATGGAAACCGTATCTTACCAAACAAACAATATCGGCTGATGTGTACGAACCATATTGTAACATCTACCTACGCGCAAAATACACAAATATTTTACTTTACCATTCAACGCTATTTTCTACTATTTCTTCAGAAATGTTCTCTTTATATAATTTGATATCTCCGCGGGCAAGGCCAAAGGTCCTTCACATTACATAAAACTACGCACACTGGTAATAGTATTTGGTGTTTCTTATATTTATATGTTACTGTGAACGTGACAGACCTCGAAATGGCATGTTAAGAACAATAACGCCTATTTTTCCGACACAATTCGACGAATAAAGACTAAACGAATAAATATAAACGTTGAAAGTTGGTAGTCTAATCACCGGCCCCTAAAGACTCTCTTTTGAAGAAGTCTGAATGTTCCGTAATACTATCTCAACTTCGATTATCTTGATTATGAATAATATAGAAGAAAATTTCGCAACAATGTTCCCTTATTAAATGAAACGCGATTGCACACTACACTTCATTACAAAAGAACAATGTACATGTATAAAAATAAAACAACGAAAATTGTTCCCAGACGTCAGCGGCGGACAATCGGACGGGGCGTTATCGCGGCGAAATTCGCACAAAATTCTCGCCTCAATTCGCTGTTTTCCGCTTTCTATGTGTATAATTCGGTGTGCACCTGCGAGCTGAACGCTCTGGGCTACACGATTGCTACTGACACTATCTACCTGTGTTCAGTTTAAATGCACCGCCCGAATTGTTCTTGATTCTTTTGCATATATTTTTATTTTGTGTGACGTTAATGTGGCCGTAAGTGTACAGCTTTGTACGTTAAAAATTTTGTATTATGTTAGTTTAAGTTTTTAAAGCGATTTATGTTCAAATCTTTCGCTTTGGGGATAGAGAGCAAAGGATTTGAGAATTTATCTTTAAGAATTTGTCTGTTTATGAAATAGATTTTTGTGCTTAAAATACGAGTGTTTGTAGTTGGAATACATTCAAAATCTTTACTGTCTGCTATTGGAAATTGGTGGAGGTCGATTTATGGTAGACCTACTGTTGAAACTTATCAATCCACCAATCTACCTGCAGCGTCCAATTTGACTTAAAATCTACCAGATCAGGGGGTTACTTTGAACAGCGAACCCTATTCTAATTTATTATACGTTGTTGCAAAAGCGTGCGTGTATTTGCCAATGGGCGCAGTTTCCTGGTTAGCTCAGGAATATGCAACTTCTTTATAGTAAAAATAAAAAAGTGCCTATTTTTATCGGTATCTTTATAACTTATGGATTATTTAAATATTTTTATTACAATTTGTTTTATATATTTAAGCAGATTTTAGTGCAATAGATATCTACGTAGTCATTTTTAAGGTTATGGAATATTTAAGTCTTTGTTTCACTATTTATTTTTAAATATGTTGTACAGTCAAATAATTTTTAAAACTGTATAAGTGAGTTTATGAAATACTTTTTTTTTTCGATTTTTTTTTTCACTTTTATCTTTTCAAGATAATGTTACGCAAATTCTTATATAGAAAATAATTTTAAACCCTTATAACTTTCTCAGTTTATGGAATATTTAAACTTTTTTTTTACTAATTCTTAAGAAGATGAAGAGAAGATTTAAAATTGAATATTTTAAGAATTTAAGCAACATCCCTATTACAATAAAAGCACTCCCTCCAAACGAACAAAGGGCTCAATAAATCAAAACTATACAGGCCATATATTTTATTAGAAGGGCATTTGAAACAAATAATACGTCACTTGTACACGATAACACGGTACCTGCTCCGATTCACAAGATCGCATCTAAAATTGCCAGCAAGATTTATAGTCCATTGTTTGTACCGTGTTTTGATTTGTTTCTATGTCGTAAATTCATGAATGGGTAAAATTGGCTCGACATTTTCGCAAAGATAACTTTGTAAGAATAGAAAGAGTCGTTGATTTGGTGATTGATGGCGAAAACTGGTTTTAGTTTGTTTGGTGAGTTGGCAAGAGATTGTATTGGCACATTCGGGTACTAGTTGTAATTGATTATGTGGGTTGTATGTTTGTTTAATGTTAGTACCTTGGTAGTGAAGGGTTACGTTTCTTGCGAGTCCTGTAGGTTATTTTCTAAAGTAATTTAACCGGATTCTAAATGGTCTAAAAATATTTCTCTTAATTCTAACCGGCCGAATAAACTGAAGCATTTTTATATAAATATTTAATAAGAAATTTGAAAAATTTATAAGCTAAAGTGTGCGATAACATGTAAAAAAATATATTTTAATGAGAACAAATTCTTTAATGTATTTTATTTTTATAATTATTTTGATACCGAATTAATTATAGGCTTTCACATATTTTGTCATTAGCTTCCGCCCGCATCGAGCGCGTGAAATGTTGACAAATTATAGCCTAAGTATTATTCTAATGTATAAGCTATATTTTTGTAAAGTTTCATAAAAATTCGTTTTGTTATTTTTGCGTGAATAAGTGACATAAGTAACATCCATCCATCTATACATCCTCACAAACTTCCACATTTACAATATCAGTAGGAGTAAGATAATAAACAATCGCGTTTGGTTTTTTTTTAAAGAGAAATGTTTGACTGAGATTTGCATTCCGATAAAATGACTTTCGGAAACATGGTACCTATAAAGAATTGAGAACACGCTCACAATTCCCAATTACCATCGTAACAAACTGGAAAACGACAAAGGGGAAATGTAGCAGAACATCACACTAGCTCTGTCGATGAGTTCATAAATCGATTGATTTTAGCGAAACTGCGAACTACAAATTGCGTACGAACATCGATCGTAATTTGCAGTTCAGTTTATGAGCAAAACCTTTTACACAGCAATGGAAGCCACGCTGTAGGTGTTTTAACGTCACCGTTGACGTCGACTTTATGAATCCTTCCTCAAAATGTATATCATTTTACCTGCAGAAAGTACGAAAATAATAAACTTGCAGTACTAAAGCCGTAAGAGAATATAAACTTAAAGGCAGGTCTTATAAACACGAGTTCTTGAGACAGAGTCAAAGTAAGCGCCAAACGTCTCGAGATAAAATGTGAGATGAAATATGTCTGGCACTACTGGAAAATTTGTTGAATTATTGCCGCAGAAGCCGTGTTTTTCCTATTGTTACACTTAATGGAGAAGTTTTAGAACAAAATTTTGTAATAAGTACAAGTACTTGAATTCGTGATATTGCTTTTTATCAGCTGAAGACTTTTATTCGTGTTTTATGTGGTTTTTTCGGTCATGAATTAAAAAGTAGAGTGAAATCTCGAATCTGACTTCCCTGTATAGTATTAAAATACCAATATTTCAGTTAATGAATTCAACGTATCTTACGAGAAATAGAGGCCTCTTATATACAGAATAAAAGACCGACCTTATATTTTGTCTCTATAGATTTTTGTAACTATATTTCATGAACAAATAGCTATAATATTAATATTGTAGTCGTTTGTGTATAAAAAAACGTTTATTATATAGTTCACAAACAATAATATACACAATTAACACGAACAACAATAAAATAGATTTAAACAACGACGGTTACAACAGTTAGTGGCTATGATGCGTGGTCGGCGCACATACAATAGAAACGCAGCTTACGTGGCGGCGGACCGAGCCGGACTGATTGCGCGGGCGCGCGGTGAGGTACGCTTCGGCGCGGCGCGTGATCCTCGCGCGGTTTGGTCGATCGCGTAAAGTATTAACAACAAGACACGAAACGAAAACTCTCCTACAATATATATTTAACGCACTGCATAGTCAGAAATTGTTGATTTATGATTTATCTTCCGCATGCGGCTTCACCCGCATCGTATGTTGATAAATTGTGGCCTATGTGTTATTCTGATGTATAAGCTATACTACTGTAAACTTTTAACAAAATCCGTTCAGTATTTTTTGCGTGAAAGGGTAACAAATATCCATCCATCCATCTTCACAAACTTTTAGATTTATAATATTAGTTGGATTTCAACCTTCTTTTTACTAGTATCTTTGAAAATTAGCTTTTATATTACTATAATAAAATAATTGTGTTCATATTTTAATACATAATAGAATTTTATTTATTTCATATTTTAATTAGATATCGTAAATTTATTTTTACTTCCGTAATAATGTGATTAAGACCAGAAAAAAGACCGTAGACAACTAAAGTGTCGTGTATCGTGTTGTTTTTTGTGTCTTTTAATAAAATACTATTTCTTTCTTTCTTTCAAAAGTTGAGCAAAGTAATTACACAAACAATGTTATACAATTCCATAGCAGTCGCATAGTCGAAGATATTATAGACATATAAATCCCCATAGCATGGGACAATAAGCCTAATAAATTGATAGGGGTTATCCCCACATTAACACCCTGCTATACGGAGCTGTTATACGAATCCAAATGGTCGCATTTCATTTGTTTAGTAATTGATCCTGTGCTATCTTCACGCTAATAATGTTTAGGGGAGTTAATAAGGATGATTCTATCAAATAAACGTGATGTATTTTAATAAGAACAGGGATAGATATTGGAGCTTTTTTTGGGATATCAGTTTGTCTTATATGTATATAAAAAAAATGTTTGTTTGTTCGTCTTCTATGCGTTTCCGTTCCTATAGCATTCGTCTACTTAATTAGGATAAAACTTTGGTGGTTTTTACTATGCGCGCCCGCAAAGATTTCAGACAATAAAAGGGTATTGCAAAACATTCTAAGCACAGCTAGTAAGATAATAAACATGAGACTGTTACATACAACGAAATAGAGAGAGAGAGAGAGAGAGCCTGTATTTTTTTATATGTATTTTTAGTTATGAAAAATAATTTCATTGTACATAAGTGTGTATGTACAATAAAGAGACATTAATCCATTGCCATACCATGTTCATATTCCCTTGGTGCATACACCAATTAGTGTGCGTGTCAAAATGCAAACTCAAAAGAACACAGACACAGCATGCCAATGGATTAATAACAACCGACTTGGGTGGAACTTAAACCCGCGATCCCAGGCATTCCGTGTAATCGCCAATGCCATTAATAAGCAAAACATGTGCATAAACATAAATAAAATATGTCTCTGACTATACTATCGTAGACAAAGCCGGTGCACCACTCTTAATGTTAGAATCGCTTGCACTCGGCGTCCAAACGTAGCTCTAGTCTCGCCCCCTACGCACGTAGCATCGTTCAAAGCATTTTGATTGCAAAGTGGTGCAGCGTTCGTGTCCGCGATAGTACATTCAACATATTAGGTACTTAGGGGGTAAACGAACCTCTGTGTGTCCAAATTTGAGCGTTTTACCGATATTTACTGCATGAAGCTTTATTACTGCTTTTTAAACATAGGAAATACTTATCTTTACAGAAAACAGAATAGGCACAATCTATCAAATGTTACATGCGTCGAACAGTGAACATCATTATTGTACCTATTACAATCAACTCTCAACAAATTAATTGTAAACTGACCGTCGATCAAGCGATTCATTTCACACAATGTCCGGCGAATGTAAAATGGAACAACATTTCACGGACGTCAATATCAGAAAACCACAAACCACTGATGTGTGAATCGCCACTTAATGGAGTGCATAAATAACTATTATAACAGTAAATGACCTAATGGAAAGTATAGTTTTATTTTGCTACCATATTTTTACGCTGGAACATCCATGCACGTAGTTAGTATACGGAGTCAGCACGGCATGCCAGAGATCGCGGGTTCGTCCCGCTTGAGTCAGTTGTTTTTGCGAGTTTCTTATATTAAATAATTTCATTTAATAAAAACGTTTTTAAAACAAACTGATAAAATTACTATTTATTTCTTATGTAATTAAATTACCAATAAGGCAATTAAATCTCGTCAAAGATTCGTACTCTCGTTCCCAGTCAAAGAAAATTTTACTAGACCGAATCTAACTCTAAACAAAAGCACCTACCTACCTGCTTACTTAAAATAATTTCCAAAAACAGCGCCCCGAAGCAACCTCGCTAAAACAAAACACGACCTACTTCCACGACATTTTAATTACAATTCAATTATATAAGTTCCCTTAACTTATCAAATCACATAACAGCTTCGTTAACTAAATATTACATTAAAAGTTGGGCTCGGAGCCATAAGGCTATAAATTAGGGCTAAGGACCAAACAGCAATTGTCGAAATTCACCAATAAATTAGCTAAGAGCGCTGTTTGTTAGCTGCAATCGCTATAACTCCTAATTAGGTAGACGGCGACAATTACGTTGGTGTTTGTGCCTTTTTATTTATGAGCCCCTAGTTACGGGAAGTTCGATCTACAAGATTTATGTGGGAAGCTCTTAAGTTTTTTGGTGGGAATTTATAGTAAATAGGTACTAGCTACATTATATTGATTATTAATACATATTACAACCACGCAATGCTTTAGAAAAATTAAAGAAAATTAAAAAAAAAGATGGATACTATCAGAGTTTGAACCCGGTAACTTACCGTACCGTGCCATTACCAAGCGAAGATAATGTCGAAAGAAAACTGGAAATTTGGTAGGCGCGAGCAGCAATACGTTAGCTCAGTCGGTTAGAGTATTGCCACGGTACAGCAAGTTAGTGGGTTCAAACGCCTCCTCTTCTTTTTTAATTTCCTTCAATTTTACTAAGGCATTGCATAATCGGAAGATGTATTAAAAATCAATATATATAGCTAGTATATTTTTACTTTAAATTCCCACCAATAAATTTCATTTAGTAGTTTACAAATGTGCATGCGCCATGTGCGCTCTCGGTTAATACATGCGTTAGCGCTAGCATTTGATGTATTTATTGTTTGATGCATTTTGAATGCGCTATTATTGTTGTTTGCCAGCAGACATGATTATAAATTTGATAAGATGTTTATGTAATGATTAGAAATCGGTACAATAAAAAATGTAGCAAGCAGTAAGAAGTATAAATGTAGCAAACAGTAAAAAAAGTATATAAGTAAAATATTATTTCGGTAAGCAGAACAATGATTTAGACATCATCGTCTCCTCAAATTAATTCTCTGACAAATTTTACCGACGATATACAATTTCCCTCTTCCTGCCCGACATAAAACCAAGTTTTTTATTAAGTTAAAGTTTTTGTTCAAATCTAATAAATGGCAAGGAAAATGAACAATTTCTGTTTTCCGTTACTTTTGCACAATTTGAATATTTCGTTGTTTCGGTATGAATAAAAAATGGTTCTATTGCTTTTCTTTCAATATTCGGATAGAAAGACTAAAGTGTTATAAAAGAACAGCTATTTTTAGCGTTGAAATGTAACAAGTATTTTCTTTATAAGTTCCGTTATTTCTTAGTAGAAGAATAGTAAAAGAGTAGGCAGTTTTTAAACGGTTTTATTTAGCTTGACCTGTTTATTATTTGGTTCAAATTTAGTAATCGATATTTCACCCCTTTTCTAAAAAAAATTTTACTTATATTATTTATTGATGTGGAATAGATAAGAATATGACTTACGTCTTTTTATCTTTGATAAATATCATCAAGGTACAATTTAAGCTAGGTTTTTATAAATATACTAGCGACCCGCCCCGGCTTCGCACGGTTACGCTAATATGCATGTAGGTATTATACATATAAACCTTCCTCTTGAATCACTCTATCTATTAAAAAAAACCGCATCAAAATCCGTTGAGCAGTTTTAAAGATCTAAGCATACATAGGGATTTTTATAAAGCCTTAATGCATGTAGGTATTTATTATCAGAACATTTTCCTATCTCTCCTAAAAGGTCATAGTTTTTATACAAATATCCTAGAGCAAGTAGGGTAACCATGTAACAGTCGTTTGTCGTTGTAGACAGGTATTTTAATCCATCGACAGGCTTGCCCGACGACAGGCAATTTCCAATTTCTTGTTACTCGATTTCTTCCGCAAATAGTCTGGGTAATTCCGCTTATGAAGGTTGCTACTTCTATAAAAAGTTTTTACCAGACTTTTTTCTAAGCCAGTTTATATATTTTTTAATCTTAAATAAATTTTCATTGACTTTTCCGACAGTCTCTTTTAAGCGTTCATTTTCGTTAAGCCTTTTCTGAATAATGAAGTAGTGCCTAGCATTTTGTTATTTTCTATTAAATATTGGGATATTGTGGCGATTAATTATATATGGTACGCCGCATTGCAATGAGTTCGTATTATCTAAACACGAACGCAATCTCGATCCCAAATTAAGTCATCTTAAAGTTCGTGCTACGGGACGTAGTTTGCGCTGTTTTCTGGCTATTAGGGATTTTATCATAGAAAACCAAAAATTAAACTGTTTCTCTCTAATCCCTCTCCAAATTACGATCTTAATTAATTTGGTGTGAAGGTATATTTTTTGATAATCATATAAAAATTACGAATACGAACATCGTCGATAAAAAAATGTTCTTTATGGTTAAACTATTTAGATTACATAAATGATAGCCTAAAATTTAATAAACAAGAGGCGGTCTTAAGCAGACACTATATCTTCTTCAAATGGTAACCCTAGCAGTGATCCGGATCAAAAATTCGCCGGGTCACGGTACTGGCTCATTTTTACAGTCCATTACCTTTTTTCATCCGAACCAAGTTAAGCTGATTACTCTTAAATCGTCGATGCAAATCATACACTGCAGGATTGTTGCGAAGCGGCGATAAAATTCGGAGGTACTTTAATAGGGAGTTTCACGTGATGTATTTATGAGCACGAAGTATGAATTTCATGGCTCTATAATAAATTGAATTAAGAGATTTTCGGGAAGAATTTGTAAGTGATACTGAGGGGCCGCTTGTAGATTATAAAGGATGTTCATTTTAAGGATAATAGAATTGCCGGGTTGTCTTGCTTGTTACTTCTCTACCTACCGCGTTTAATAATATAATCTTCAAATACCAAAACAAAAAACGCGTTTTAAATGTATCTGTAACTTTTAAATACTTACTCATAAATGCTAATATGAGTAATATAGAATTCTAAATTAACCCTATCATCATTATTCGTATGGCATTCTTCCTGCGTGGTTCAAATCGCTATGTCTAAGTTTTTCAGCCAGTCTGCGGCGGCAGGTATGTGTTTGTGGACTTCCGACATTCCACCAGGAAAACAGCGAAGTGGGCATTTGTTTCCCACTTGGGAAAGGGTCTGGTACAATGCTCCGCAATCGCATTTTAGTGACTTCCTTAATCCCCATTTATGGAGGTGGTGATTAGATTTCCCGAAAACGGAATCGATTCAGTTGGATCCATGATTTACCGTCTGAGTCGAAACCAGGCAACTTCAAATTAAATAACAAATTAACATAAATTATAGGCCTTTAATATAGGATTGTATTTGTACAACAAAGTATAGTTAGTATTATTTGATAAATTAATATTGTACTGTATTTTATTATTTATATTGTGGTGAGAAAATAAATTATTAATACTGCTTAATTGATGCTAAAATCGCGACTTTTAGAGACTAGCGGAAGGCTTCCGTGTCTAAAATTAGTTTCCATTTTGGCTCCACGGATGTGACACCTTTTTTTTAACTTTTATTGATTTTCTGTTTAATTGCAGTGCCGTCCACTGGGACAGTGCACAGCACAACTGTCTGCTGTCAAAATTAATGTTTTTTTTTTATTTTGTAAATTGCGTTATGCGTGAAAGTCAAATACTGGTACTGACCTATTTTTCTTATCAAGTGTCGGTACCATGACGTCATATACCTACAAGTTCTGCTTAGAACATGTGAGCCTATGTGCAATACATACATACTTATCGACATATTTCTTCGCCATTGAAAAATGATCGCTTTTAACCATCATCTCACGTTCTCTAGTGATTGCATAAATTAATGCTAACTTGTATTCACATTCTTCATTCTACAGATAATAGAACAGTCTTAGAAATATCAGCTACAAATATCGATTCAGAACACAAACCAGGAAACAATAGACACCCTCGTCACCATCTTAAAATATCTACCTAACAATGAGCCGATTGTCTTAGTAACAAACCGACAGGACACAATTAAATCGAACGTATAGCTCCACTCAATTTTGCTTATAACAAAACTCGATAGTAAATCCAAAATCTCGACCCTATCTATCGTATTTCAAGGGGAGCTAACACTAAATTAATCTAGCAAAGTGTCACTCATCCTTTATAAAGGTATTGCCTAGAATAAGGAAACAAAACAGCCTAGTCCGATCGTATCACAGATATTGGTCCAAATAACAGTAGCAGCAACCCTAAATACACTAAAATGCATGTCCAAAAACAGACTCTAAATCAAAAGGTTAAAGTTCACTTTCGCTTTGTTGTATTTAGGTGACTCCTTTGCATCGTTTACATCACAGATAACTTTGGATAGTAGAGTTTTAGGTCAACGGTGACACAAAATAGTTAGTATGACAGAAGTTTCAGTTGGTATGTTGTGTAAATAATAGTCACGAGAGCTTAGGTACTCTAAAGTTTTGAACTTTCCTTTTACACGATTTATACGAGTTGGTCCTTACAAAACATGGCAAATCTGGTCGTAACGGTCCAGCTCTTTATTTATTACATTTAATTCCGTAACCGACTACCGTTATTTAACTTTAAATTGCATATACTGTAAAAATGTTATTCGATATACTAAATGCTATACTAAATGCTGTACCGAATACTATAAATGATATTCTAAATGCTATACTAAATGCTGTACTGAATGCTATAATAAATGATATTCTAAATGCTGTACTAAATGCTGTACCGAATGCTATAATAAATGATATTCTAAATGCTGTACTGAATGCTATAATAAATGTTATTTTAAACGCTATTTTAATCCCGCGACATACTCATACCTGAGATATTCAGATAATCTCTGTATATAATGTGAATGGCCTATATGCAGTCAAATCTCTGATACCTACTAGGTTTTCACCAACAGTATAATACATAATTATAACAAAAAAAAAGTACATTTCCCCGAAAATTTCCCTGAACAAAACAAAACCAAAGCATGACGAACACACATCAGAACAAAATGAATTTAAATTCTAGAATATTCGAGCAAATTACGCGCGACGGAGCGTCGTACGGCGTACACGAAATACTCCCAAAGTGAAATGAAGTACGGGAATGAGTCGCGTGTAATCGCGCGTAAATTACTCGCTTTTATTCATTAATCTTATCATTCGTTCCGATGTTTGCGTATCGTCATTTGACATTCTTTTGGAGTCTTGTGCTCGATTTAGTTTTTAATTTTGGGCTGTTCTTTTTTTGTTGTAAGAACTTTCTATTGCCAGTTTAATTATGTTGACAAATGATCGCAAATATTAATATAGCCATGGATATTAAAACTCTATGTCCACAGAGTCGTCTGTATGAGTGATATAATTATTAACATTGACAAGCTCAAGCGCCAGTCAAGCCATTTCCAGCTTCTTAAAAACCACCTAATCGTAAGTCTTGACACCGACTCCAAAATGAAATTTTGTGTATTTATTCTGTTGTGATAGTATTTTAATGTCAGCCTTTTTTTAATTTGGAAGGCATATAAGCGAATAAATAACAATATCCGTGTATACAACGAACTTCTTAAAAGTATCCTTTTCAATCGGTTTGACATAAGCCACTTTTCATTTTACCTTAAATTACTTTTTTGAAACTTAGTCAACTGTTTAATATAATTCAAATCAATAGCCTGCTGGTATAACAGTTGTATTGCCATGTCAAAGATACGAAACCCAAGAACGCCTCTAACTTTTCGGATTCATGTGCGTATTGGAAACTAATTATCACTTGCTTAAACGATTAGAGAAAACATCGTACCAGCACACCTGAAACTTTTTCAAAGGTGTATAAGGCTATGTTAGAGGCTTACGAGAGGTTTAAACTCTGGCACCAGGTTGTTTATCAACCATACGATAAAGTAAGAAAGAAGAAGATGACAAAGCAAAATTAGTTTATGTGAGAAATATGTAAACATGTCATTCGATGAATGAGGAGTCCTATTCTGTTTCTGTGAATTTAATCATCTCAATATTTATATTAAGACCAATCGGTGAATATAGAAACTCTTTCAAACAAATAATAATTACCCCAATTGGACCACTAATCATGGAGTAATTGGTGTACGCACGTGAAACAAAGAAATGAAATGAATTATTTGCGTGAAATGAGTTACATACCTACTTAATTATATAGACTCACGTCATATTTTTTTACTTATTATTAAAGATCTAAAATACACAATAGTTATCCCTGAAGTGTTGTTGGCGTACATTATTGATACAATTTAAGCACTGATAGCTTAGTGGTATGACCGTCGACTGAGAAGTCAGTGGTCTCGAGTTCGATCCCAAGTCACGCACTGTATCACACTCGCACTCTGTCTTTTCTAAGTAATGTGCGATTAGAAATTAATTATCAGTTGCTAAAACGGTGAGGGAAAACATCGTGATGAAACCAGCACACCTGAGAGATTTTTCAAGGGAGTTTAAAGCCATGTCAGATGCCTACGGGCTTAAACTCTGACACCAGGTTGTTCATCAATCATACGAGAAGGAGAAGATTATTGATACATTCATAGTATTTATAATAATATTATTGTCACGATATTGTTCGGTAGTAATCGGATTACGAAAAACACTGCCTGATATTTACTGGCATACGGGTCAATGACGTCGATGAACGAGGGGAGGATTATTAAATTGATTTTGTGGTCTTCCATTAAGTATGTATACCACAATATTTAAATCATATTACCTATTATGCAATTATGGTGTAAAATTAAAGTTATATAATTCGGAATATTTACACTTTGATATAATAGTAGCTTCGACCTGTGTGGTTTTATTTTATTTTTTATTTATAGACTCACGCCTGTATTCCCCAGAGGGGGTAGGCAGAGGTGTGCAGTACACCCACGTTTCGCTGTGTGGTACTACCTGTATATTACCTGTGTGGTATTTTAATAAATTGTAGCTTATTATATTCTGATGTATAAACAAAAATACTGAAAAGTTTAATCAAAATCCGTTTAGTAGTTTTTGCGTGAAAGATACAAACATCCATACATCTTTACAAACTTTCACATTTATAATACTAGCTTCCACCCGCAGCTTTACGTAGAATGTTGATAAATTGTAGCCCTATTATTCTGATGAATAAGCTATAATTTTGAAAAGTTTCATCAAAATCAGCTGTTCTATACATTTTGTTGAGTCATGTGAACATAAATGTATGGAACAGCTGATTTTTTTTTGCGATTTCAGGGTTGGTCCCATAGTAAAAGTTGTTCATAATGATGAGTTTAATGACCCCTTTTTAGGCTGCTGGTGTTTTACAAATAACCCTGTATATGAAATATTGATACGGCTTTACAATATTTACATGCCAGGTTCGAACCCGCGTGCTTACAGCCGGTCTGTAACCAGAGAATCACCACGACGACAAAAGTAGTCTATCAAAATTAATAGAAAATTATTCATAAAGGCTGTACATACTTCAGAAGCACAATGACTTTGAAAAAGAAATGTCATAAAAGTAGCCTCTTTTCAACTATAGGTACGAAAAGTAGTCATATCTTGAGATACGCTTCAATATCACCAAGGCTTTACATCTCAAAGGAAACGGCTGACTTATATAACTTGGTCCGATCAACCATGAAATCAATAAGGTAGTTATATGTTTGTTTGTTTCATTATTATCGTTATTATCGTAATGATACAAAGCCCCTTTAGCCAGCCGTTTCCCCTAGCTTTTGAGTAAGCGATGGGAAAAATAAAGACATCAACACATTCTTAAGTACTTACATGATTAATACTAGCTTCCGTAGATTTGCCCTCTTGGTATGATGATAAATAATGTTTTATTCTGATGTAATCACTACATAGTCTAAAACAAAGTCGCTTTCTCTGTCCCTATATCGCTATGTATGCTTAAATCTTTAAAACAACGCAACGGATTTTGATGCGGTTTTTTTAAATATAGGGATTAAAGATATTTATATATTATATTATTTATTATATTTATATATTATATTTTTATATGTATTTTTCACCCCTGAGAAGCCGGGGCGGGTCGCTAGTCTATAATATAGTGAAGTTTTTTTTCTATCTAAAGATTGCTTGGAAGATTATGTTATTTGCCCATTATGTAATTTTTTTTAAGGTTTCATTTGGTAAAAAAGCTTTAGAACCTGTTGTACCGCTGTTAAATGAGATTTTGTTGTAATCTGGCAGATAATTTGATATAAATTCTGTTCTATATACCTAGTAGTTAATGCCTATCGATAGATTGTGAAACAGTATCTTAGAGGCTTAATGTTTGTCTAAAGTTTGTGAGATTTCCATTTTATTATGGGTTAAATCAAATTAGTTGTATTAAATTCCTAACATTCATGTGACGTTTCGCCAACTAATTTGATTTAACCCTGTATTTTTGTTAGATTTAATTTAAATATTATTCACATGGAAATCTGATAAACCACATCTCTAGATATTGTTTACATTTCATTGATTTTTAAACGGTTTTGGTTCTGGTTTAGTATAAATTTAGTAATCGATATTTCACCCCCTTTCTGTTGACAGATTGACCTGATATTTGGTACACAGCTTTAGTTCTGATGACAAAACCGTTTAAAACCTAAAATAAAAATTTATACTTATATTATTTTATATCCAAATTTAGAACAAACTACGTGTATGGAGCGAGAAAAACTCCTCTAAAGAACCAGTACGCCTTCTGGTGTATTTATCCAATATAATAGACAGAACTATGTATTTTCGTATCGTGAGCACGCCCCCGTCTAAGAGTCAGTTGTGAGAATTGGTTATTCGGTAGATCGGAATGTTAATACAGTATAAAGAAAATCGGGGTTTCGTTGACGCCCGCCGGAGGTCAAGATATCTATTGATAATATCCTGCAGATACGTCGAGGGATTGACGATGGATGGACTTTGATTTTTATAGTTCCGGGCTAGTTGATTGTATTTGACGAGATGATACGCAAGCCAGATTGACCTTTTGGGCATGATTTGTTTTTATTAGAAATAAATATTTATTGAATATCGGTTTGCCTTCCAAGTTAAGTCTTTTCTTTATCGTATGGTTGATGAACAACCTGGTGTCAGAGTTTAAACCGCCCGTAGGCCTCTGACATAGCTTTAAACACCCTTGAAAAATCTCTCAGGTTTACTAGTTTCCTTACGATGTTTTCCTTCACCGTTTTAGGAAGTGAAAATAATTAATTTCTAATACGCACGTAAATCCGAAAAGTCAGAGGTGCGTGTTTCGGTTTCGAACCCACGACCTTTGACTTAGCCGTCCGACGGTCGTACCACTAGGCTATCACTGCTTCAAAGCTAGTTTTAACTCAGTTACTGCAGTTATTTCAAAGAAAATCGAATAGAAAAAGATTTATACACTAAAGGCCCGTATTTTCTTGAACGCTTGAAGTTTGTTGGTGGCCATACTGATACGAATAATCATTCGTATCAGTATGGCCACCAACAAACTTCAAGCGTTCATGATTAATTGAAAAAAAAGACAAAGCGTAGTAGTACCTACTGACTGAGGGGCTGCGAAGCGCGCCAGCAGTACCCGGCCCCGTCCGATACAGTGCGAGGAACTCGCAGCAGGAAGATGTTTTTAGTGGGTGCGAGCTCACATAACCGTACGTTCTGGGATGTACGGTATGCGTTAGGAACATTTTTTATTTCACAAAAAAAAAGTTGAAGGTTCTGACTGAATGCAAAGTTAACATCAAAAAGAGTGTATACGAAAGGTGAATATAAAATATACAATCATTGTCACACGACATACCTATTACTACAAATTGGAACTACCATTAGGAAGCGACGCGTCACTACATGATATAAAGAAAGAATTTTTATTGGCAACACACGATACAGTAACGAGCATTGAAATAATAATACAAATAGAAAGATACGTGAGTGCCTTACGGCTACCAATAGATCTAGTATACTGCATTATGCTAGACTGTGCCTGGGGCTACTGAACTATACTTGGGATTTACTTTAAGAGTTTTCAATTACTGGCCTCCGCCCCGACTTCGTCCGCATTATTTCAGATATAGGTATATTATGTCTATATATGCACGCTGTCTATATAATGTCTATGTAATTCGCCAACCCGTAAGTTATTTCTATACAAAAAATCAAGTCTATTAAATGTAATTATTTAATAAGAAAATTTGAAAAAACAACTGATACGGATGGGATTCACACTGATGATAAGATTTGAAATTTTGACTGATGCTAGATGTAGGATACGATGGCTTAGCGGTCAGAGCATCGACACAGTACGTCGAGGATCGTGGCTTCGAATACGTATCAACTGTTTTTTCAAAACTTTCTTATTAAATAATTATACAGGATTAAGCTACTTATTTATAGACACTGTGTTTTTTTTTCAATATACAATAATATAGTCCACGTGCTCACCAATATATCCTACAAAATGAAATAAAAGCCAAGTTCATAGCCAAAAAGCCATTTGAAGTTGCTCTCTATATATCTACATAAATATATAGTTCCTCCTTTTATCTTTCAGTAAGAGTTATAAAAGAAAAGACGTGAAAATATAAACAGATTTACGATTGTTTCGCGGACAGGGGGTCGCGGTCAAGTGGCGTATTATTGATAAATATCCTACAGACGCGTCGGAATTGACTTACTGGGGCCGACCCGAAGCTGTGTGAAAGAAATGCTTGATAGTAGGCTATTGGAAGCCAATGAGGAAGATAGATAAAGATATATTTATTTTGTAAAAACAGTAGCTAGAAGGCATAGCAGCAGAATATCTATATATTTTTTTATGCTTGCTTAGCCAATGTAACGCTAGCTTTTCTGTGGTAAGCAAATAAAACAAGATATAATGATATTAAAATAAAATTTGCTTTCCAGAGGGAAGATATGGATATATATATAAGATCCTTTGTACACTCGAGTCTAATTGTGAGATGGTCACCAAATCATCAAAACCACTGCTCTGATACGTAGTAGCGGTGCAGTGGGCTGTAGCTTGGTGGCAGGGTCGTCAATAGATCTCGTAGGGTTGACAGGTAGTTAACTCGCTCCCATAAAATATGACCGTCCGGTACCGGAAAGCGAAAACTATGGATCCCTTTTTAAGAATTTTCAGACTAATACGTCCAGGTCTCTTTACGTTGTTTTTCCCATTCCCACCATTAGGCAGTGGTGTCTTAGGTCACCAAGAAAGTACATAATATGACATTAGAAAAGTCAAATTGATACACTTTGTAATATTGTTCTTCAATGGTTTAGTTCCATTTTTCATAACTATATTCATTGATTTCATATCTTCAATCAACTTCAATGTTCGAGCGAGATAGGAGATTAGCGCGAAGAGGCGCACCACTAAGAATAAACTAGAATAAACTCAAGAGACATAAGTAGGTACCAACATAACAGCTAAAAACACAAACATAAAATTTTTCGATTCAATCCACCTCCGTCCTACAAGCATTGTTCGCGGCGAGTCCATTTTTCATATAATTCCTACCAACATTATAAACGAGTCAACTTTTCTGAATACTGACAATTTATTTGATGTCTCTCTTTTAAAGCGTTTAATATTCGAGATGTACCTAGGAATGGGCCGTAATGGCCACTCATTTCAACGTTATTGTCAATTAAAATCTAATTTACATGGTTTTAGCCGTATTTTGCATGTACGTTTACTTTAAAATCGTAATTTATGTGTCTGTAATTAATTACGGTCACAAATATGAAGGTATTCCGTAGCTACATTTATTTGCAAACATATTTTACGCAAATTGATTTTATGTTCTTGTGTTCATACTGTTTTTAAAAACGCAAGTTCTTAATACTCTAACTATTCCTAATCAACACTGTCCTTAAACGCTACTACAATATAACTGTATCCTTCAGAACTCTAGATTTCTTAATAACTTTCGTGAGTTATACTATTATATTAAAATAATATTATTACGGCTTTACTCACGATTTTATTTTGGGATTGAGAAACGCAGCGGCATAATAAGGTCGCACTCACACTCTTGTTCTTGAAAATGGACACCGTTTGAGTTCGAACAGGCAATCTCGAATTAAACCCGTGAGTTAAGCCGTAATAATATTTAACGCTAGATATTTTTTCAAATCTCATACAATTTCACTTACAATCATACAATTGTGTGTATGTGTATGTATTTTATATAATAATATAATAACACAGAACATACATAAAATTATTACCGTAACCCACCATTACCGTATCGTACAAACAGGAAGACTCACGCAAAGTTTCCCGGTAATGAACAAACATAAATATATTAAACCGTTTATAAGATTAAGATTGCAATGTTAATGCGAAAAGCAGCAAGAAATATTAGTAATGAGTATATTGTGAAGTTGTAAGTGGGTCATACGATAATAGAATGTTAGTTATGGTAATAATGAGGATGATAATAATATATTGTTTACAAGCTTTTATTAATATTTCTATACTATGACTGCCAGACAGCAGACACAATGCAAATTCTATTGTTTGTCGGACACCATGTGTCGGACATGGCGTTTAAATTGTTAATATTTATGATTTCCGGTTTAAAAGGAGATCGCCCACTTTTGGTAGGACGGAAGAATAATTCAATTTGGTACATAATATTGATGTTTTTTTTTGTTAAAACCGATTGTTACTATCATGGACGCAATGTATTACAGAGAATGGGGTTTCTACTTTGTGCTAGACTTTAAAATACTGCTCTATATTCGATTATGTTGTCAAAATACAACTTTAGTTTTGTAAAAATGAAACAAAAGTTAATTAAAAGAGTTAAACATTGTGTTTACAAATTAATTCGCAAAGGTTCTAAAATCGTTAAACTTTAATCAAAGATTAAATTTACCTACAGGATTTATAAAATATTGTATAAACCCCTTTATTATATATGATGTACAGTCGTCAAAGAAGTTAGGTTGGCAGGAGTACTCGTTAAGGTTGTAATTTTTTCAATATATCATTACTTTACCATATTTTCTGAAAGATAAGACTGTAAAAGTAATAACTTATACATAACTTAACAATTTGACACTACCGCATGCAAGCTTCTACAAAAAACTTCTTCATTAACTAGGGGCCCTGCCAACCTAACTCCTTTGCCGAGTGTACAAAGGTAGACCTAATAAAATACGTACCTACTTAATTACTTGTAAATCCATGCAAGTTACAACAGTCAATTAAGGGGAATGGGACACCATTCCCCCTAATGTTCTGCTTGTATGCGGTAACCCGGCAATATGTCGCTGCCTACCAACATCTATCTTTACACCATTCACGTTTACTGAGTAACTATTAACTTTATATCATTAATTGAGACTTTTTAATTTGGAATCCGATTGGGCCATATTACCCTCAGTGTAAATATTATCCTGCCCGTTCATATTTTTGTTTTTGTCTTAAAACTTTTGCTCAAATCGTAACACTCTTTCTTATAAACTGAAATATAGTACGATAACAATACATTATGTATTTAAAAAATAATAGTAGAATAAATTTATCTATATTTAACCAGTCTTACCAAGGGGTACCGTGTAACCCAATATCTGGGTTGTGGAGGTCTGATGGCAGTCGCTCCATGTAAAACACTGGTATTCAGCTGCATCCGGTAAGACTGGAAGCCGACCCCAACATAGTTGGGAAAAGGCTAGGCAGATGAGGCAGATGATGAAATTTATCTATATTTAAAATATAAAAGGTTAAACGTCATTTATATTTGAAACAAGAAAAACAGAATAAAGGACGGAAAAACACGTAATAACACATTTAAATCCGGATACCACACGGCCATAAACCATCCTGCAGACAATATTTAAAACGTTCGCCAAATTGCCAACGGGCCCCTCTCATTCTAAAAAAGTAAAGAGGGGCCAATTAAAACCTAGTGGGCGCTAATTAGGCCCGGCGGGCCAAGACATTAATTTTATTGTAGCAACGGACGATGTAATACGGCCTCTTTTGAACGTTGCCCAGCATTTTTTCCAGTAAATGGAACCACTTGTGACTGCAACGGCATTTTCTGTTGCAAAAGGCCAATTAGATCGTGAAATATTTGTTTCTTTTATAAGAAAGTCCGTGATTTTACCTTCAAGATTTACGTGAAATATTTCTAGTATTTAAAATACTATTACTATAGGTACTTAACTCAATGGGAAAATCTAAATTATGTAAACAAACATTTACTTTTAGAAAACATCAAACGACTTAAAAAAAATATTAAAACAGCACAAAACTTGTAAATGAGATACTTTTTTATAAAAAGTATTTATGTCATGAAAATGTTATGAACTTCTGAACCTTTATAATTTGTTACTTCTGGCATTGACTGTATAGCTCAAAGCAAAAAAAAATTAAAACTGCCAGTTATGTTCTTTTTTTGAAAATTCTAAGAAAAAAACATTACTTCTGAATCGTATTTGGATTGCTCAGATAAAATATGAGCTCCGCATAGCCCAGGACTATTTGACAAACCAAAAAGTATCAATGGAAAAAGGCGCCGAATTCATTCAGGCTAACTTATAATTAATCCAGAAACTCAAATAGAATAAAACAAAATCGCAAAATGGAATATAAACTGCAACACCAAAGTTATAACTTACGATGTGTTACGTCATCGTCGCACATTGGTGCGTTGGAGCGCCACACAAATTTCAGCATTTCATCGCCAAAAACACGAGCCATGCTTTCTGGAGTGAGATCTGATTACTATTTAGTACTATAGAAGATGCTAGTATATATAAAAATGAGAGAACAGATATCAAAACAAATCATGACTTATCGACCCTGTGTTTTCCCATAACGTTAACCCATTGTAGAAGTGAATTTTTTAACCGAAACGTAAAATAGCGAAGCAGAGGAGGTTATCAATTCGACGTGTATGTTTTTTTTTATATATAACTTTTTACAGGAGGGTCCGATTTTGACTCCAAAAAAAACGGATTTTTGTAAATTTAAATAAATGATAAACGTGTAGGTACTTAGTTAAAAATCAGTAATTATATTTTTTTTACTTTTTAGTTCCCTTTTTTGTCGGTTATTTTTTTTGTTAAAAAGTTTTTTTTAATACACTTGACAGTTAATGTTTATTTAAGTTCATTGACAGTGCGAAAAGTACTTTTTAAAGACAAGAAAGTGTTACGCACTTTGGACGATATATTCGTCCAGGACTGTTGGCAGGAATTTTTTTGGACCTGAAGTCATCCACGAACAGTAGAATATTGTATTTTAATCTAAAGTGATATACAGTATTAATTTTTAACAGTAGTCTCCTTATAGTTGGAGATTAAATTATCCTTAATTTAATTTTTAAAACTTATTCTAAAGCATGTTTAAACACTTCGGAAACCTTAAACACGCCTTGGATTTCTATTTAACTTCAACGGTAAGGCAGCTAAATGTAGGTACTCAATAGACGTAGTCTTTTCAAACCTAACCTAACATCATTTTGCTAAATGAAACCACTTGAGATTGCAATAAAATTTCCTTGTACAAAAAGGCCAATTAAATGGTGAATTATTTTGTTTTGCTGAAGTTTCTACGGATAAAGTTGTTTGTTAGTTCCCAAGTATTAAGTGTTCATTTTGTAAAGCTGAACAGCCAAACATTTGTTATTGTTTGTGCTAACTAGGTACTTATTAGCACTCATATATTTTGTTTTATTTTTAAATCTACATGTACCTACTTAACTATTATAAATTAATATTTACAAATAATAAAGGTTTTTTTTTACCATTGAAATTAAAATTGTCTCTTAAAATGTAATTTATTTTCAAATATAAACCCAGTATCATTATCATTAAAATACAACTAATACTAAAACTAAAAACTAACTCTAAAACTAAAAATAAAATTTAAAATTGTCTTATGTTATGACGTAATGACATTATGACATTTTAACCTAATGACGTTACGACATAATGACGTTACGATGTAATGACGTTACGACATAATGACGTTACGATGTAATGACGGTACGACGTAATGACGTTATGACGATAAGATGTAATGACGTAACGACAAATGTAAATATTTTTTAATTGTATGCATATCAGGAAAGTTTTTGTTGGATATTTAAGAAACTTAAAACCAATGAATGTTTACTCAATCTAAGTTTCAATGGTAATATAAGCTAACAGATGCAGTCCCAACTTGCACTAGAATGTAAGTTTTAAACCGTGCTTAGAATTGAATTAAGCAACGGACGAACTTACTCCTGTAATCTTAAATTTAACTTGAATGCTTACTGTGAGTTAGTCTAACGTAGAGTTGTAACTTTAAGTGGTCAGGTTTGAGGTCCAGATGTTTCAATTATTGTAGACGTCTGTCTCGACAGTTACATTAATACATGGTTAGAATTTATAGTGCTTAGAACATTGAACTATATTACTAGCGGCTTAGAATTTAGTGTCTGTAATATTCATAATATACTACTTTTTATTAATTAATTATGAAACCGTTAATTAACCAAGTGTCGTATTGATGCATTAGTTTTGAACCCGCTTTGCAAGCACGTGGATACAGGTTTGAATCTGACATTTTCAATGACATTCTTAGTTAAAACACCACTAACGGTGAAGGAAAACATCGTAAGGAAACCTGGACCTAATAGGCTAAAATCGTCAACACGCAGTAAGCTAGCGTGGTGATTGCTCGATCCTTCTCTATCTGAGAAGAGGCCTTTGACCTGCAGTGGGGTAGAGGCTGGTTTATTATCTTTTGACTAACTTCTAATTTTTGTCGTAATGAAAATTTAAGACTGCCTCGTTGGTCTAGTGGTAGCAAGAGGTTTGATCCCCGGGTCGGGCAAATTGTTGATGGGTTTTTCCATTAGGAAATTTTCAGTAGCAATGGCAATAGGCTCGCCCCCTATTGCATGGGAGTTATAACATAGCTGGCGAAACGTGGGTGTACTGCACACCTCTGCCTACCCTCTCTGGGGAACACAGGCGTGAGTTCAAAAATTTGAGGATTAATCAATATCTATGTATATTATCATAGCTAGAACACTGATGGATGATGATACCTCTCTCGAAGTTTATTTAATTATGTGTTGTTTTGTTTCATATTTAATAGAGAAACAATAGTAGAAGTTTATGTGGTTCCATTACTAAGCAGTTCTCCATAGCTTTGGGCAACTCACGTCTCATTGTATTAGCACTCGTGTTAGAAACTACATACATCCTTTCCCACTAAAGTTTGACCTGATTTAGTCTATTGATGGATTAGCCTTTCTTAACCACATTGTTTTAAGGAACCCATGATACGTAGAACAGCTATACACAAAGTTTTGCTTTGCAACGATTCTGATAACTACTTCGCAGCTCCCGAAAGCTCTGATTGGTTGCTCTGCATGCTGCTCGGCTCTGATTGGTTGAACCATTTCTTGCTAAATACAGGGGCCCTACTCTTGTACTACGAACTTAATCCCAATTTATATACGAATTCATTGCAACGTTGATGCTAAACCGCTTGTGATTCCGTACATTGTTTTCTGAAACACGTGCCAATGCGCGCATTGATTCCTGATTGATTAAAGAATTTTGAACTTTTTGCATAGTAAAAATATAGACATTCGATTCGTATTTTAAGAGTTGAGTAAAATTACAGACTAAAATTTAATAGATCAACTTAGAACTGCTACTATACGGCCGAGAGAAATAAACAATACTTACTTACACGCGCTGAGGCTTAGCAGTTTACTTGTCACTGTCACGCAATTGTCAAACATCAATTGCAAGACAGAGACGGAAACATGTCTTAACCAAAGCTCCTGCAAAGTATCGTTTATTTATCTCGGCCAAGGAGTTTATGTGCTCAAAGTTTAAAAAGCAAAAACAAAGTCATAAATTAAAATAATAGAATTCACAACTTTCCTAATTCAAATTCAAACTGATTCATGCATAGTATTCCAAATCCAAACGTGCAGTTCAACGCGGCAGCCATGTTTTATCCTAAATCTTACATTGTTGCACAACCCATCAACTGTGAGTCACATAAACGACAAGAAACGAAACCCCAAGCATTTCCATGGTGATGGAAAATAAATGTAAATGCGCAACCTATGTTTAGCCGCCATTGAATGAAATTCGAGGGGAAACTGGCGGAGTTAAGTCCGTTGAATCAATGTTCTTCGAAGTAATTGAAGGAATAATAACGTTATAGGGAAGTAGGTACGGAAAAATCATTTATACATATACTCACGGCTGTTTCCCAGAGGGGTAGGCAGAAGTGTACCTAAGTATTTCGCCAGTTTTGTTTTAAGGTGACTTTCGCTCTTCACCTCTGTCTCGCTCGCACATTTCACATCCCTATCCTACACATCCCTGCATGTAGTCATAAAAAAACGTAAAAAACCATTTTAAGAAGAAAAGTACCTACTCGTACATAAAAATTGCCTAAACAAACATTCATTTAAAGCAATTTTTATGTATGAAAACTTGTAGCGATCAAACCGACATTTACTCTGAAACTATGCATTATTATTCTCCATACCTTGGTTTTTTAATATATCAATCGATATTTAGTAATAGCGGGTTGTACTAATTTTTTTAAACTGAATCTACTCAACTCTCAATCAACTATCAACTGACAATAAATCAACTGACTTAGTCAACATTGACGATATCGCCAACTATACCTACTTATTCACTGAGAACTCTGGGATATACGAACAAAGAACGGGGATAACTTCAGCTAGGTGATCCCTAAAGCCAGTCCAATCCTATTAATCAAATAACTGTAAAACTAGTACGCCAACATACAATGTTTCCACCGAAATGCAAAGCTTCCTAATAAAAATGCAACAAAATAGGATTCAGTTTTGAGATCGTTCGGCTTTAAACATTTTCTAGGTTACTAAATAGTGATACATTGTATGCCAACGTTAGTGTAAGTTCTTAGAGTATACATATAAGAAAATATAGAGTGATAGCTGCATACATATAAGAAAATATAGAGTGATGTACAACGTCAATAAACCCCTTGTGCGGAGCGTGAGCACAGTGAGCAGGACTGTGTCACTATTGAAAAGTTAAATATAATTTTTTAAATTGTTTTCTAGTTATTTTTGCATAATTAACACAATAGTTAACCATGTTATAAGCTAACGTAACTTTTTTGGAGCCTCATTGAACCGTTTATGATCGCGGACGGAGCTGTCGTGGCCGCGTTATTCATACCCGTGCTCACAATTCATACTTCTGCAGGGTTGCTCTATACTTTCTTATATATTCTAAGTACCTATAAGTTAGTGAAAACTTACAGTGTATTCGCTGCAACTTTGCTTTTCTGAAGTACGTATCTCTGTCTCTGACACTCGCTGTTGTTTAGGCTTCAAACTCAATGACAGCGGTCGGCGCGCGATGGTGACAGTGACCCGTTCTCGACGCTAGCGGCTACACCGCTCAGTATTGGAGGGACATTAAGTTTTAAGGCGCTGTGCACAGTCAAGTTTGGTATTACAAAGGGGGTGAAGCAGATGAAGTGGGAGACGGTGAGGGGCGGGACGCCCATGGGTCCCGCCCCTTCCGTCTATTGCAAGCATGAAGCAAATAGATTGCGAGGCATCGCGCAAAACTCGCCATTGTATGTCCATTATAAATAAAAGCGTAATTTCGTCAGTAACATCACATGTGCATTTGACCTATCGTGGCTATGACCCGCTTGAAATGATCGTGCCCGCGGTAACCATTAGGTTCGAAGTTTCGAACCCTATCAGATACCGTACATTTTTGAATTTTTATAATACGCAATATAATAATCAGTAATTACCTACATATTTTCTTTTTGTTATTTTTTAAAATAATTATGTTCGTAATTTTATTTTCTTATTTTTAAAATAATGAAACAATAATTGTTATTTTCTAGAAAAGATTACATCAAAATTGTGCAAAATTGAAAAAAAAACTGTAAAATTTTAAAAATAATTATTTGTGTACATATATTATATTTATATCAAACAAAAAAATAGACAAAAAGTAAAAAACAATTTATTTAAAAAAAAATCTTTTTTTGAAAAACCATTAAAATTGCATTATAATTGTTTAAAAAATAAGAAAATCAACAAAAATAAAAAAAAAAAAAAAAAAGTAAAATAACAAATAAGAAAATCAGCAAAAAGTAACGCTCGATGCAGGATCGAACTCTATTCATACACTGTAGTAGTTGACTATGATTTAGATGTCAGACATCGTACATTTTTGTATTTTTATAATACACAATATAATAATAAGTAGGTACTATCGAGGACACGGCCGGTAGTACACTCTTAGGCGAAAATCGCTTGGCAGCTTGCAATCTCGCTCAACACAGCGCACACGCACACACGCCTCCCGCTATCAGTGTCTCTATCACACACGCTTCCCTTTTATTAGTGTCTCTATCACACAGCCTTCTTGAAACCCAGCAACACGCTACATAGGACTCTGGCATGATGATTATAAAGTTTATTATTGCTACATGAGAAATAAGGAGTGTTCGGGCCTTTTTGAATAGTGGGGTCGTTGTTATGTTAAAACTTGTATTTTGCTTATCTATCAATGTTGCTGTGAATTTGTGAAACAAGTAGTCGGTGAGCGAGTGAGAACGTATTAGAAACCACGCGCATTCAATCAAATTTAAAATCTTAAAATCTGCTAATAGAAAATAACGTTATAGTTGTATTACCTATACTAATTTTCAGATTGTGATTTACAGTGGTTATACAATTGAGAATGTGTTGGGTTTTTATTTTATACTTCTCTTATGAGTTAATAGCAGATAATAATTATCTTAATAATATTATATCTTATTAATATTAACTTCAAACTAATGTTAAATAGGATCTGACCTCGATTAGGAAAACAAATTTTAATCATTGGTTTCCAAACAGCCAAAATTGCAGTTTAGGGCCACATAGTAAACTGAACCTTCTTGGAGCGATCGATGGGATAAATAATAAAAAAAAACGTGTGGCACTCGGGGACTGCCGCGGTAAAGCAGCATAGCATATTTTATCAACTTATGCAATTATTTTAAAAAATGTGTAATAATTTATCATTATAATCGAAGTAAAGACTGAATTGGAAACTATCGTTTTTTTAAGCTAGCATTAAATTGCTAAAGCATATGTAATTCCTCATTTATGTTTCCTTCGGGTTTCAGCAAATAGGTAAGTAATAAAACAATCATTGAGAATTTACCGATGTTAGTGAATGTGATAGAATGATTACCTACGGAATCGTGGTCAAGATGGTAGTGGTGGGTAATCTTTAGTATTTTATTCTTTTGTTAAGTAGTCAACAATTTGATTAACACAAAAATACATAATTATTTTAATTCCTTCAACTCAATGACAAAAAAAAATACAAAAAGAAATAAATAAAAATTAATCAGATGTGAGGATCGAACTGAAAACCTAAAACTTTCATAGCGCTTGCCCAACCGCAAAGCTATGATTTCAGCTAATGTTGTAGTCAAAATAGTCGTTCCTACAAAAATTTTAATGTGTCAACATAAAATATATCTTATTTGTTAGTCAATAAGGTTTTAAATAGATTATTCTGCAATAAAGGGTCTTAGGTTTTATTTTCGTTACAGAATTTCTTGATTCGGTCGCCGCGCTCAAAGCCCGCGATAAAATCTAAGCAATAGGTAGCTTCAAAATATTGTCTTATATTTATAGAGACTAAAAATTAAAATGTTTTTAACATTATAACAACAAAGGTTCTGATCAATAATAAGTAAGTAAGTATCAATAATATAAAACAATACAAGATAGCCGATACAAAGATCGGATATTTTAGTTTCTTTCATAATTATCACATGTATTATTTGAGACCTACTTATTACAAAAAACAAAGCTCTATAATTTATAGGTATCACAATATTTAAAATGTAGATTGAAATTCATCTAAAAATCAAATACTTATCAATCAATATCGTGCTAATGTTATTTATAAACAGAAACAATAAACTAGTAGTAGTAATGAGTGCGAATCTTATTGCTCTGTGAATTGTTTGGCGTCATTCAAATTTGGTTGTTATCACCTACTTAAAAAATCGTTCCGGAATAGATATTTGCACACAAACCATAACCATAACGAATTATTCTTTAATAACTGGTTTTCCTAAATGTTTGGCTTGCGTTGTTGTTGTCATATAAACAATAGACCAAGCAGCGGCGCGTCGCACAGACACATCTTAAGTTCCGAGAAGACGGAAGCTATCTAACGGTTACACGCTATTTGGAACTCTGTTTGCACTTGCACCTACAATACGGAATTTATTTGAATGATAAATATGGAGCGGATATGCGCAAAGTCCTTACAAAACTAATACGATCCACCGAGTACACGCTATTTAGAACTCTATTTTTAATGAAACAAGGGTTATTATTTGAATGATAAATATGGACGTGTATGAAAGTGACTGAGTGTGCGTGCGGGAATCGTTCAAACGATTTTGTAAGCAAAGTGTACCACCGGGTCTGTCCCTGATAGTACACCTACATATTTTCTTTTTGTTATTTTTTAAAATATTTATGTTAATAATTTTGTTTTCTTATTTTTAAAATAATGAAACAATAATTGTTATTTTCTAGAAAAGATTATATCAAAATTGTGCAAAATTTAAAAAAATGTAAAATTGTATAAACAATCATTTTATGTACCCATATTATATTTATCAAACTAAAAATAGACAAAAAGTAAAAAACTATTTATTTAAAAAAAAACTTTTTAGGTACTCTAAAGAAAAACCATTAAAATTGCATTATAATTGTTTAAAAATAAGAAAATCAACAAAAATAAATACTGAACATTTATTTCAGACAAGAAAATAGAAAAAAAAAGTAAAATAATAATTAATAACAATTATTTCAAATAAGATAATCAACAAAAAGTATCGCTCGATGCGGGGATGGAACTCCCAATCGGTCGCTCTCGTAGTTCACATGTGCATCGTTCAAGACCACTAAACCAATTGGACGGTATAGGTAGTGACGAAATTACATTTCCCAATATACAGCTGTCAACAACAAACAAGATACGTAAATTATTTTTGAGCGGGGGCGGAACAAAATGACATAGGTCCGTCTAGCAGCGCGCCTCAGCGGTCACTGTCGCTCCGCGTAGAAATGAAAGAGAAGGGATAATGGCGCGACGTTTGGTTTGACTCGTCCGAATTATTTATCAGTAAATATATTAATTTCTACTAATATCTTATTTCAATCGATAAATACAAGTGAGGGCTCCCTTTATTATTATTTATTACGTAACTGTTATAAATTTCATCAAGATTGGTTTATAAATAATAGAGATAAAATTGCAGGAATGTTAATTTTAATGGTTGTTTTATGATTTTTTTTTATCGAAAAAAAATACCAAAAACGTGTTTTGAAGCCGTGAGTTCTCTCACAAATATGATCGAGAATAACATATATTTTTTTTGCTACTCTAAAATGTATACATTAGGCTAAAAAACTGTTTAATTAAGCCTATTTTGACTGTGCACAGCGCCTTAAGGCTTTAACGTCAAGATCCGGTATATAATTTTAATCCAGCGTTTCAATCCAGTGAAGCTGGATCGTATGTAAATTAGCCTTATAAATGAAATCGCCATTCGGCAGCTGCTATTGAAAACAGTTTACTTTCAAATCTATTTATTTAAAGAGAATGTAACTGGAATAATTGCAAAAACCCGAACGATAAAAAAAAGTGTAAGTATTTAAAATAGTGGTCTCAAACCATGGGGAACCAATCGGAGCATAATGTATTGTCACTCAACAAAAATATCCCGTACATAAAAGGGATGGCAGAAATTATATTTTGTCTCGCTACCATTACTTGTTTTAAACCCGTTTTTTCATATTCGTATTAGGCCCAATTTCACCATTCACTTTAATGCATGCTTTGCAGTTCTGAAACGCTTGAACCGAGTTTAACATGATTGAACGCGTTTAATATGACAGTGGTCAAATCGGCTCTTAGTGAACGATTCTTGAACTAATACAGATACAAAATAACGAGTGTTGCAGGTACACGCGCTTTTAAAAATTAAGTAAAATGGTACCAAAAGTTTAAAAAAAAAATATAGCAGCGTTTTCATGCGCAGCGACGTTATGTAAGTTTCTCCATTCCTGTCCTTAGTGCTCAAAAAGTCTATGATTACGGGAAATCTTATTGTATCCAAAGAAGCCTTACGATGTAACTACTAGCTTTTGAAGTACATTTTCATTATATTGTATACCAATTTCGTACAATTTACGTATTGCCCTCGATATAACTTGTACATGCTCAATCTTTTGTAAGGTTTCTTATTGGTTCTGACAATCTTTGTAGTGTGTACATGTACATTATAGTATCTTACAATTTTCTCACTACTTATAAAAAGTAGGACAGTCACTTCTCGTTTGCTTTCAACGTGATATATCATAATATGGTTTACTAATAAATAATCTTAACTTTAATATTATGAATGCGAAAGTAAGTTTGTTTGTTACCTTTTCACGTTAAACCACTGAACCTATCATATCATACCCATCCTGAAATATTGTATATTCGGTGTTAGGTGTACAAAAACGGACATAAGGTACCTTTCATCCCGAAAAAAAGTACTGTTCTTGAATAAAACAGCAATAACGTTCAGTAAGATAGAAATTATAGCGCAAAAGATGCATGTATTTAAAAAAAAAAAGTAATAGCTTCCTAATCTTAATTATTAATATTGATTATATTCATATTGCATTATAAGTACAAATCTTCGATCTTCGAAAATTCGATCCAATTCTTTCCAAAAACAACATTATATTATCGTAAAAAAACATAAGTAAGACAATCGATACACAGAAGCATCAAAACTGACACTGGCTTATATAGTTCAGTAACAATGGGTCACAAGGTACAATAGACAAAGTTCTCCCGAACAAAACCATTTGCGATGTCTCACTGCTCTTTGTACTCACTTTATGAATTGTCTCCTGAACTTTTCTCCGCGGATGAAAATTTTAAACAGTGTGTTAAATAAAGAAGTATTGTGGCTACAGTATTGGCGCTTGTTGCTTTAGTAGTGCAATATAGTTTTAATATATAATTTTAAAAAAGCAAAATAAATAATTTTACTGCCTATATCAACTGCCTGAGATTATAACGCCAGCAAAATGTAACAGTATAATTATTTAGTAGGTAAAAGTTATGGCTTATCGAACAACGACCTTAAGACTACCAAGAATGGTTCAAAAAACTGTAATTTTAACAATGTTATCGAAATTGTATAATTAATTAAGTACATACCTAAATTGATTTCTGTAATATGTTTTTAATTTCAAAATGTAATTTCAATTACTTGTAATTAATTACCAAATAAATAGCATAATATTTGTATAATTACCGTCGAAGTAGATAGTTAGCTACTAGACATTCAACGTGTTTTTTAACTATAATTTGGTTATTATTAACAATTGCATGTTCCCAACTATGCATGTTCCACCGTAAATGGTACAATTAAGTAAAACGTTGTATTAAATGCAGTCAGGAAAATCATGCGCTGCATTATATTTTCATAAAACTGTTGCTAACTACTCGTAATTTATTTTTAACTTGGTAGGTAGGTTTGCTTTTTAAAATCCCACATGTGCGTGTCAGACTCGCGTACTTAGGGTTTCGTATATTAATATAATAAAATTTTAATCAATTGATAGCATTTTGTATGAATAAATTAACAAATAGGTAAGGTAGAAATATAGATTTTACATTTTTTATATTGTTATAATTTTCCTTGAAAGTTTAGCAGCTATGAGAATGATTCCAGATTTTTTGCCCCGCAAACTTTTAGGTAGGAGTCGAAATGTAATAAAAATAAATTAAAAAAAAAACTTTACCCTTAGAGCAGGCCCTTTTAAATGTTAACCATCGTATATAATATCTAAAAAAAAATACTATCCCCATTTTACATGTATGGGAGGCCCCTTCAAATTAATCTTTTTATTAAATTTTATTTCATAAGTTTGTCAGCGTTATAATTATGTATGTATATTCATGCCAAATGCAACTTTCTATCATTAATATTTTTTTACTAAGAACCCTTGATCATACCCCTATCAAATAAAAAAACGAAATCAGAAACAAGCTCATCGGTTTGACACCATAGTTGCCACAAGAAACACATATTCATGTTAAACTTATAACTCTTCTGTATTTGTCAGAGGTTAAAAACTGAAACAAAACAAACGCTTAAAAGAAGCGAATTACGTCTAAAAGCCGACGCGTCATTTGTCTACAATATCGAGTACACAAAGACGGTTGCTTTTATAGAGCTTTGAGTGCGCCCCGCTTTTGTCTACCGAACGCTCAGCAATTGCACATACATCTGTGGAGACAGACGCTGTGCGCCAAAATTATGATTGGAGTCATGTGTGGAGACAGACGTTGTGTGCCAAAATTGATTGGAATCGTGTAAGCGGATCTGGAAGTCATTGGAGGTGGCCTATGTTCAGCAGTGGACGTCTTATGGCTGAAATGATGATGATGATGCTGAAGCGGATTTTTACATCATTTACCTATGCCGTGATAGCCCAGTGGTATGACCGTTGATTTCGATAACACGGGCGGGGTTAAAAATAGCTCGCGAGTTTGAATCGCTCTCGTAATTATTTTTTTCTTTCTACAAAATTTCAAACTTTAATGTTCGCAAAAAAAATATCGATTTATTTATAGATTTTAACTTTAACACCTAGAAAAAACATTAATTAGCGAGTAATTAGCAACCTAATGAAGCTGCTTAAACTCAAGTAAGTGAAATACCTCTTACTGATTGACTAAATAAATCTATGAATCTATCTAGCGGCGCAGACGGCAGCAGAGTGTATAACTTCAGATGAATCTACAACGAAACATCCTACAGATTTGGTATGTATGCATATTCTGTCTTAAAATATTTTGGAAAATCGAGGGATAATAATTTTCACAAAGCCACATGTAAGAATTTAAATAATACATGCTATATTTTAAAATTGGATTTGCACTTTGAAACATTTGGTGATAAGAAATTCTTTCATCTAGCGAGCAAGGGATCTTTCCAAAATCTAAATAGAAATTCGCTCTCAAAATCTACAAAATCAATCACAATTCACAGCGAATTCAATCACCATCATGAACCGTCAATCCCCAAAATAAGCTTTGAAATATTGATACCCTTGCAGAATAATGTAGTTAACAGTGTAAGTTACGACATGTTACGGCTTAATGCAATATTAGGTAATCTATAATTATTATGGTATTATTATGGTGGTATGGTATGGATAGTATAAAATGAACAGCCTAAGATTTTAATCCAAGTGCGAGTCAATCTCGCGGAGTAAAGGGTTCCATAGTCTGTTAATGTTCGTTAAATTTACTTGTTAGCCTATTTTCACGAAAACTATATATAGGTATATATTTAAAAGATTTTTTAATATATCAAGCCTGTTTTTTGGCTTCCAGACTTCGAATATAACCCTAAAAATGAAACCTTTCAAACAATAATCCTAAAAACTATAAACAATGGTACACAAAAACACAAATTGTACAAGTAAAATTTCGCGATAAGTAACTCAATCACATATTTCACTTAAATCTAAATAGAAACCTTTACAAAATCAATCACAATCCGCACCGAATTCAATCACAACCATGAATCATCGATCGCCCCAAAATAAGCCATCAAAAACCAATGAAACAAGTGAAACTCTGATACCCTTACAGGGCGTGCTAAAGGGTGGTTGTTACGACATGTTACGGCTCGTTTCCATGCATTTTTAACATAAGGGCCATTGGAGCGGGCGGAGTCGTTACGAACGGAGTCAAGAGACGAAGCGGAGGTGCGTTCTTGAAAATAATTAGGACCTAGCTCCCCGTCTAATGTGGGCTGTTTTTAGATATGTTTTGGGTGTTTTGGTTGGGGTTTGGCGTGTTTTCGGGTGTTTTGATAGTGTTTATTTTATGTAGATGACTTTTTATATAGTGAAATGTAGGTTATGTTCAATCTTTCAGAGAAATATAGACGGGATATTATTTATTGATTTTTTCTATTATGAAAATAAACCCTAGAATTAGAAGAACGAATTGTTCAACAGATATTTGAAGAAACGAAAGGTACAGAAGAAAATTCTAGTGAGAATATTCGTTATAATTTAAAAATAACTACCAATTATAATCAGAAAATTAAATCTTCCTAATCTAAGATCCCAAGCTTCTATTTATCCTACATTCAAAACCACATCAATCCTCGTATGTGTATCCTTTACTAACCTCATTCATAATGTTTTCAATCAGTAATTCAACATAATTACACATGAAGGACCGGGTCCCCACTCGGCACTTCGGCAGTGTCCTCAAGTCAGCAAATGTTCCGTCAGTCCTCTTCAAGACACGCGATAACATCGGTGTAGCTACGTGACTAAGTATGTACACATGCGAGATAAATAATATGCACCTTAACTCAATGGAATAAGTGCGAGTTCACAATAGCACTTGCAATTGATGTGTTTTTAGCTGTACTGACTAACTTTTACAACGATTGTTCTTTCAACAAAATATAAAAGAAATGAGATTGTAGTTTAGGTTCATATAGGTACTATAATACAATCGTTTTAAAATGGCTATTAATCGCGTCATGACTTATAAATTGTAAACTTACTAATTCTAGTTCCCCATGCCCATGTTACATAGTTGCATTAGCAACTAAGCCGAAACGTCGCGTCGGGAAAATACTATTAATAGAGTATCTTTTTGACCTAAGAACGACCTTTCTAATAATAAAAACTTAATCACAATCGATACATTCTTTGAATTTTTTTCCACCTTTTCCTTTTTTCATCCTTTTCCTCATCGATTGGGAGCTAGGATGCCTCAAATACATACAAACACAGATATATAGATACACGTAAAATTTATCGGGAGTTAAAAATAAGAAGGTCACCCGATCAAAACCCATTTTAATATCTTAAAACAAAATACAATCTAAGTAAATTTCGGGTAGGTATAACTCCGTATAGATAGGCCACGAAATACAACAACTAACTAAAGAAAACCTTATCTACGTCAAAACAACGCATTTTCTAAATAGCAAAGATTGTAAACCCTCTATTGTCAACACAAAAGTCTGTCTATCCGTCTTATCGCCTGTGAGTGGAACACGAACTTAAAGGGAGCCTTACGGAAACAATAAGACGAGATGCTTGATAGCACACACATAGCTTATCAGGGATCTTTGATATTAGTTATAGAGAACAAGACAATACGTATGTTTGATTGTGTAGTTTTACTCGTCTTTTGTTCTTTAAACGTAATCAAAAACGGACCAGAATTTTCTTTTAGAAACAGATAATAGGTGTAGGTATAATATACTTCTTCTTCTTCTTATCATGTGGTCGATGAACAACCTGGTGTCAGAGTTTAAACCGCGTAGGCCTCTGACATAGCTTTACACAACATTGAAAAATCAGTCAGGTGAGCTGGTTCTTTCAAGATGTTTTCCTGCACCGGTTTAGCAAGTGATAATTAACTTCTAAAACGCAAATGAATCCGAAAGTAAGAGATGCGTGCCTAAATTTTGAACCTACGCCTTTACATACCACTAAGCTATCACGGCTCTTATATCTACATAGAATATCAGTGTAAATTTACTTAAAGTATACCTACCTCCTTTAAGCCCACAATAACCCGCACCACCAACAAACAAACAGAAACAGGTGGATGATTGATGCGTGTTATTTTCAATGGGTCTCAGGTAGTACCCGAATTAATCATGTATGTCAACCTGTACAAACGTTGCCAGTTTGGGTTCGTAAACATAAGATGATGGGAAAATTATGTGATTAATATCATCTAATTGTCATTTATTTCACTACCTTTATTTAGTTTAAGTATAGCAAACTCATCTAATTAGATAAAGTTAGAAACTGTGTGGTAAGAGAACGGTGTTGTGTGAAAGAGGATGTAGTCAGTAAGATAGAGAAAGGAATGCTGAGGTGGTTTGGACATGTAGAAAGGATGGATGAAAAAAGATTAACAAAACAACTGTACATGGGAAGGGTGAATGGTACAGTTGGAAGGGGAAGACCTAAATGGACTTTCTATGAGGTTCAATGACCAAGTCGGGGATATCCTTGAGAAAGGTTAGGTCAGGAGTACCCTAAACCGACGAGCATGTATGAAGAACGTGATGAAAGTGAATGAGGCAAAAGAGGTGTGCAAGGATCGTAGCAAGTGGAAATCCGTTGTCTCTGCCTACCCCTCTGGGAAACAGGCGTGAGTCTATGTATGTTTGTAAACTCATCTAATTCCGTGACATTCATAATTTAGTAGCGTTAACATTTTTACTACCTGAATATTCCACTTACAGAAATTAATAATATATCTCAAAGTTAATACTACCGAATTACGAAAGTCTCAGAATTAGATGAGCCTACCTTAGGTTTTAAATATTATTAACTAGTTTCCGCCCGTAGCTTAGCCCACGCAGTTTGTTGATAAAAAAGTAGTCATTGTCTTTCTCCGGGTTCAGACTATCTTTATCAAATTCACAATAAAAAACCGGTCTGTCTACACTCACAAAATGTATTAGATTGTTAAATTTAAAATTCAATTATGATTCGAAAGACACGTGGCGACTTCTATGTTAACGTTATTTATTTTATTTTTTTCTCGGGAACATTCCTTTTTTCGGGATGAACCTATGTCCGTTTCTGTACATCCAACGTATATGCAAGATTGGTTCAGTAGTTTAAGCGTGAATAGCAAGCAAACAAACTTACTTTTGCGTTTATAATATTAGTTAGGATTTTGGTAAAGTGTACCGTTTCGAGCGTTTGTACGTAGTTTCCGAACTGTATGTTTCTTATACTGTGGTTCAACTAGAAAGAAAGAAAGAAAGAAAAACATTTATTTGGCACAAGGCGCTCGGACATACTTAAAGAAAAAGGTAATTACCAAAATAATAAAAACAAAAATTATATGTATATAAAAAACTAAGATTTTTGAAGCAAAGAAATCGAACGTTTGCCATTAACTTTTTACATGCCGATATACGAAAAGGTCACCGGTCAAACGTGAATATAATCAAAAATTTCCCAAAAATCAACCGTTTCTCGCAGTATATAGAGTTTATTATTTTATAGCACCAGTAACTTTATTGACAGAGATGTATGGCGTACATATCTCATTTGTCAAAAGCCGATGAAAGGTTATAAAGAAAATGATCGACGTTTATATATTTTCACACTTATTTTCATAAACGATAAATAATTATGAAATATAAAAGATTTTACCTGTTTTTTTCTTTTCATGCTTCGACCAATTTATTTGAAATTTACGCCTGTCCTTTTTTAATCTCTCTGATCAGCAGTACGATTTACGGACACAACTTTTTTACAATGATAAGCTAGTGGTAAGACCGATGAAATCACAAATTAAAGGTTGTGATACGAATCCAGGCACGTACCACTTTTAAATGAATATATTTTAATAAGAAACACGCAAAAAGAACTATCTCGAGTGGTACTTGAACACGCGACCTTTTTAGCGTGCTGTACGTATTGCGAGTCAGCATTATCATCATTATTATTGTCATCAGGATTGTCATCAGCATTGTTATCAGCATTGTCATCAGCATTGTCATTAGCATTTTCATCAGCATTGTCATCAGCGTTGTCATCAGGATTGTCATCAGTATTGTCATCAGCATTGTGATCAGCGCTATATTACTTTTCCAGTAACCAGTTAAACCGGCCCTTAATTCTATTCTATCGCGTACTGGTAAATTGTCATTTAGTAGCCTGACATAATATAATAAATCATAATATAATTTTTTGTTCAATTTAGAATTTACTGCCTATCCGTATATTGTGAAATAGGTCCTTAATCTCGCAATCACCAACACCAACACATCTGCAAGCGACTGTATTATTTTCTTAGTTCAATTTTATATTTTTTGCTCGTCTGGGTAACATCACGTCCCCAGATGCACATTTCGTTTATGCTTCACTGCATAACATTTTCAGTGCTATGGGGGTTTTTATTTATCCATTTCTTGGTAAATTTGGCAAAGTACAGTGCTGCGAGTGTGTGCATTACGGGAGTTATCTTTGGCTCTAGTACTACCAACAACGTAGTTTTGGGTTGTTATGACCTAATAAAACTATACTTAAGTCGTGTTTATTTTTGGGAGACCAACCAACTGGTTATTTATTTTTATGTTTTTTTTATGTTTCAAAGAAATACCAAATAAGTATGATAATAAATTGAATTTGAACACGGAAGTTCAAAATTTTTGTAGAACGAAAATGCGAACATGATTCGAACTTGACACCTATTAGTTAAAATTCAAATCATTACATTTGTTTTTATTCTAGCGAATTGTTGTTATTCAGTTAGCATTAATTCATCTAAGATATTGCGGCTATTATAAAAACTCTTTAACTGCCTCGTTGGTCTAGAGGTAGTAAGCGCGACTTCTAATCATGAGGTCCTAAAACTTTCTGAACGGAAATTCTCAGTAGCAGCACCAACTCTGGAATTATGCCCGGTTAATAGCAAGGCTCGCCTCCTATTACATAGCGAAACGTGGGTGTACTGCATACCTCTGCCTACCCCCTCTGGGGAATACAGGCATGAGTCTATGTTATGTTATCTATACAGGGTTATTTGTAAAACACCAGCATCCTTAAAAGGGGTCATTAAACTCATCTTTATGAACAACTTTTACTATGGGACCAACCCCGAATTCGCAAAAAAAAATCAGGTGTTCCATACATTTATGGTCACATAACTTAACAAAACTTTTAAAGATGCGGGTGTTTTACAAATAACCCTGTATATATACGTCAGATTACCTAGATACGTCAGTTATCCGACAGACTAGCTACTCAATTGCTTATCACTCATCATCATACAATCAAACGTCAAAATCATCTCCCCCTCGATCTAACTCAATGAATTTATGAACATAATAAGAACGGGAAAGAGATTGCAATATATTTGACCTTATTAAAATTAATTCTGGATTTAATTAGAGCACCATCAAAGGGTCCCTCTCGACTGAGATCAATTGAGTTTGTCTATTAAACTCAATATTTACTTCTGAGTCGACCGACGTTGAAGTTAAATTAATTAAAACTCATTTTTTATCATTAAAGACGTGTCATGAAACGAATTGCTCAAAACTAATCCTAATTTATACTCATATACATAATATATTTTGTTATATAATTATACATATATTTACTTATAGCTTTTATTTACATATACTTACAAATATTTATATATCAGTGAACTCATTGTTGAAGATATAAATAATCAAAATAAAAATTTTAAAATAGGTAAGTATTAACGTAAAAATTAAATAATCGGTAAGGTTTTTTTTATATTATAAATAAAATACACATTAAGAAAAAAAAACTTACATATAATTTACATAATCATTTATATACAAACTAGCTTTTCCCCGGGGTTTCGCTCGCCTGGTAGGTACTTAAATTTTAAATTGAATCATGATTCGAAAGACACGTGGCGCCTTATGTTAAAGAACATTATTGTTGTTTTCCTCGAGAACAGTATTGAACAGGTATGAAAGATATCTTATATACGTATCTGTACACCTGAAAACATATATGCATAATTTCAGGATGATCGGTTCAGTAGTTTTGGCGTGAAAAGGTAACAACTAACAAACTTACTTTCACATTTATAATATTAGTTAGGATTACCGTTGGTGTTAATGCGCGCATTGTTTCGGCTGAACAGGGAATTTACAACTTTGTTAAATAAAAACAGGATTACGTGTAAGCCCTGAGCTGATTGACATGATTCGATTCTGAGCTTGCAATGCTTTTTTAACTTATAAGACTTGAACGGGATTGGGAAAACTGCCCGTAGGGGATGTTCAAACCAGAGACATCGGGTTATACATCAACCATACGATATAGAAAGGAAAATCTAACTAACAATTTAATTGGACCTAAAAATATCAAACTCATCTTATTCCGTGACACTCTTAATTTGGTGGCATTAACTTTTTTACTACCTGAATTCCACTTACAGAAATTTATAGTGGGTCTCAAAGTTAATACTACCAAATTACGAACGTCACGACCATACCCTACTTAAAAACAATAGGTTACATTTACAACATTACATTTTGCAAACAAGATATTATTAAACATTATTTTGATGTAATTTTTCTAACACCGCCGGAAAGTTCACTTCAAAGTTGCCTACGAAGTTTTGAAGAGTTTCTCACGGAAAGATTTCGGTCGCTCCTTTTACTCTGAAGCATGGCTGGTATGTCTTTGATACTGTAGGCAACTTTATATATTCACGAATAAAATATAGAAGTTGAGGGAACATTTTTGAAGTGATTGAATAGTAAATTATGTTTTGTTAAATGGTTTGATAATAGCCTTTTATAAATTAGGTATAGCAATTACAGCATTAGTATTATGCAAGGATATTATCGTTGCCTAGCAACGTGGAAGTCAGCAGGTTAGACACCATAAAGAGTAGGAATAGATATTTTCATGAGATAACGTCTGTGTAGATCCCACCGTATCAACTGTTATTCGGTGGCCCATCTGCTGTGTTTGCGTTCACCAGACACCAGGTTGTTCATCAACCATTCGATAAATAAAGAAAGAATATTTTTAGATCGGAATTGCCGGATTAAGTTCGTAATTCAAGGGTTAACTCAGATGCTTTGAATTTATACAATAACAGACAAAAAAACCTATAAAAATTTAAACCAAAAAATAACAAGTTCTCGGATCCATAAAATTCTGTCTTTATTTACCCCGCCCTTTTAATAAATTCATAGATCGAAATTCGGTCTGAATTACCCACTTTTCTTCCTCAATGGTTTGAACGTTGAATATTGTGTTTCACATACGGTGAGATAAGTTCCCTTTCTTAATAATGCCACAGGACGAATAAATCAAGATAATTAAAGATTCTATCGCAGACAACAAGCATGTGTAGGGTGTGCTTGTCTTGTTAAGGAACAAGGATGCTTAAGTTTGCTGTGAGTGATAACATCGTTTGATTTCTTGTTGTTCTTGGCGTTAGTGCGGTTACTTAGGTATGAGGGTTCGATAGCTTGGTCAGTGTTACTAGCAGAAAAATTTAAAAGCCATTTCAGCTTTCGATTGGTTTTTGAATTGGTTATTTGTTTATTGTATTGGTTATTGTGACTTAAAAATGACCGTGTCGAATTGTAAGGACAGTTATAAAAATTTCATTAATACAGATATAATTTGATGACTAGTTTAGAGTAAGTACAAATTTTTAGAAAAAGATTATTTTTGTTATTTTTTTTTTGGAATCACATTTTTAAGAATCTGTTAAATCTTATATAGAAAGTAAAAATCGGTTACGAGCAGGTTTAAAATCTGTGGTTTTCTGGTTAAAGACACTAACCGCTCTGCCAACTTCGTTCGTCGTCAATCAATTCGTATAATCCTGCTTGTACTATCTATTCTCTCTCTATTCTCTCTATTCTCTTCTCTTCTACATTAAATTGTCCCATCATCTATTCTGTATATTCTACAAAAGCCTTAAGGCGTTTAAAAAATGATATAATATTTATAACCTGTGAATGATCTTTTTCATGCCAGAGTGGTATGAAACTTTAATTACTCGACCTTTATTGAATTAAACTGAAGTGAATTAACTTTCAAGAATTATAATTTTCATATTATTTCGGGTCTTTTCGCACGTAGACATTCAAAGTAATATCATTATTGAACTAAACCCAACGTTTTGGTCAAGTTGCATTGACCGTGGTCATGAGAAGACTGAAACTTTTACATGTTTAAAACAGACACGACCACAAACTTTATCTAACAATATAATTTAGCAAGCGCCAGCAAAATTATGTCGCTTAATACTTCGCTGTAACTATCCGGTAACTAAAGCTATTGTGGTGTACCTATGACCAACGCAGGCAAAATTAGCTTCACTTAAAATAACGAATGTTGTGCTACGTATGTTTGACTTAAGAAATTTAGTAATGATAATGAATGTTGGTGTATAGTGCCTTGGGGTAATTGCGATATACGGAATTATTGCGAAAACTAAGAATTACTAATTAACAAGACAATATTTTTTGTATTTTCAGCAATATATTGATGCCATCAAGCGCGGGCATTAATTTCCGGAATATCCCCGTATATCGTACTTACCCCGAGGATCGGGGAAAAGAAAACGGCCGAGCTATAAAACTTTTTTTGACCAATGTGTAGACTGGCTCAGTCTTGGCTCGACATGAGATCTCAATACTTTTTTAAAAGTGAAGAAGTTGTGTTTTGCAACAAATCAGATCGCAAATCGATCAGGTGGTATCTATATTTTCTATTAAGTTACTTTAATCCGATTTTCTGATATCGAATATTGATGTAATCGAATATTATTTTCAAACCTTAAGTTAAGTTATCCTTAAGTTTTTAGTACTCGTAGAAGCCCAGGGATTTCAATTCTTTCGACGAATTTTAAAAATCGCATTCGAAATATTTTAACACGTAAAAATATTTCGAATGCGATTTTTTTGGAGCAACATTTGCACCGCAACTATTTTTTTTTAGTAAATTTTATCAATTAAAACCCAACTTAAATCCATTTATCATCATCATCATCATTATTAATCCATAATTTGATATTTGTTTAACATTTTCTGTCAGCAGAAAATAATATTTGAGTAGACCACTCATTAATTAAGTTATCGATCGATATGATTTTCATAAGTACCTTTGACATTCAAAAATCGACCCCTAGATTAGAAACGAACTTCTAACAAGGTGAAATGAGGGTGTTAAGCACCTCATCTTAACCCCTTGAAGTAGACGTAGCGTTGTATTTCGTTAATAAATGAGATATTTCAATATAATATAAAATTCAAGACTGTGATTTTTCAAAATAATTGCTTTTCTCTCGCTAATAATTTATATATTATCTAATATTTGCATGTTATCAAAACAACCTTTTTCTATCAGTCTTTTTGTTTCTCTAAATATTTTCCCCGATTAGAAACCAAATTCGTGACTATAATAAGCGCAGAAGATCAAGCTTAGTCACTGCGCCAATCATGTCCTTAATAAAAATATAATGTTCTCTTGACTGAATTTGGTCACAGCGGCTCTTAACGGCGATTAGCCATCTACGTAGAAGATATTAGTGCACTCTCTATTCCCTCACTCTGATAGCCCAAAGGCCGATAGCCCGCTTTTGGTGCTTTCCGAGACACGGAGTAAGTGATAATTAATTTATAATACAGATAGCGCGCATTGGATTCGAACCTAAGACTTTTACTCGCCAGTCAGCGGTCATAATACTAGGCTATCTGCTAGTCTGGAATTGTGCCCGGTTAATGGCAATAGGGTTGCCCTATTCCCCCTATCACAAGGGACTTATAACATAGCCGGCGAAACGTGGGTGTATTGTATACACCTCTGCTTACCCCCTCTGGGGAATACAGGCGTGAGTCTATGTTCTGTTATTATATTTCATACATTATGAGTCTCGCAATTATTTGAAACACAAAAACATTTAATTACAATTTACCAATATCGAATATTTGGAACAGCTGTCAAGTAATAAGATTCGTTTCTTAATTAAAGGAGATATTATGATTTATATCTTATATTGTATTATTATCATTAAGTTGTATATTTTTTGTACACAAAATGTTGATGACACATGACGGGTCGCGAGTCCTAATAGTCTTTGAAGGGATGGATTTATTATAATTGATACTGAAAATAATATATGTGTCGATTACAAAAAAAAGGTCCCGTAAGTGAATGGAACCCAGAAATACAGAAGGGAAATAGCTTAACTCCAATCATCAGATCGACAATATAGTTTCAATTCTAAAAACTTATTGCATTATTGCATACTGACATTAAACGCCTGTACGGATTTAACACTTAAACAATATTTTGCAACTCATTAGGTATCTCCTAAAAACAATTCCTTGAAGACAAAAGAGTCACATTTACAATTTACCCACAAAAAGAGTAGCGAGGATCATTTTATCGCGAATACAGACTCAATTCTAAAAACTTATTGCATTATAGCTGCTCATAAATTTAAGTACAATTGACATTAAACGCCTATACGGATTTATCTATCTATATAGTTACGCCGTGTGGTTTTCGGCCTAAGAATAGATCCACCCCTACTTGTCCTGCGGGTGTTGTAAGAAGCGACAAGGGGAAAGATCCGAAGGATGGGCACAAGCATCATTCTGGGTAACAGTAACCGTGTGCACTGCGCTTGCCCAGAGTGGCTAATATCTCCAATGAGCGCACAATGGCGGCGCGCATTGGGAGAGGCCTATGTTCAGCAGTGGACTAATACAGGTTGATGTTGATGATGATGACGGATTTATCATTTAAACAATATTTTGCAACTCATTAGGCATCTCCTAAAAACAATTATTTGAACCCTTTACCGCATTTATTATTTACCCACAAGAAGAGTAGCGAAGATCATTTTATCGCGAATACAGACTCAATTCTAAAAACTTATAGCATTATAGCTGCTCATAAATTTACTATTGACATTAAATTAAGCCGTTATTACTGTTTAGAACTGGGTTTTTCGCTCTTCCGTAAGGAAAGCGATTTCCTTCCTAAAGCAATTGCGTATATTTTTTTGCTTAATGGGAAATTCCGTCGAGTGAATAATATATTTTTATATTAAAGTTGTTTTTCATTTAAAACCTTTTTGTGTGTTTATTTTTTTACACAAGGCGCTTACAGCGCTTGGGTACCGCGGTGATTATTGCGATGGTGTGGTCAGGTCATGGATGGGTAGCTATTTCTAGCTTTTCATTTCGAGCGATTCCTCTCTCTCAGCTTTCGTCTTTTATTTAGCGGACCCAGATTATATTCTTTTTAGATCCACAGACTACAAACGTTTATCAGTGGACCTCAATTACCAATTCGTGTGGTACGTGTTTAGCAGAGTTTGATGTCTTACGAGCGGCATAATGAATTTCAACCACATTCTTGCCTCCATTAGCAGGCACTAAGGCTAAATATCACCTCACCCTGAACCTCTATGACCTTGAGGTCTCTGACCTCGATTTTTGAGAAAAAGCACGTGAGTGAAACCGCGGAATTAAGTTAGTTTTAATTTAATTTTTACTGTATACTCTAAGAACAGAGGAAAAGGGAAGGCCTTCACCCATAATGACGTGGCCATAATCACAACACGACTGAATAAATATTAGATATAAATAATATCTAGTTATTATATATTTTTTAATCAATTCAATACAAATAATTATTCAAATCTAATTTTTTATCAACCAATTCGAATAACATTATAAGTTAGGAAGTAGTTGTTATTGTTCGATTTTTGGAAAATTAATAGGTATACTTGAGCAGTAATAACTAGACTATGTGTGTGTGTGGATTGCCAAAACACAGGTCGTGGGTTCGAATTTAACGTGCGCACCTCTTTTCTTTATTTATTATTGTTCATTTATTTATTTCTTATCTTTTATGGTGCGTATTAGAAATTAATGATCACTTGCTGAAACGGTGAAGAAAAACATTGAGAGAAAACCAGCAAACTTGAGAGATTTTTCAATGGTGTGTAAAACCATGTCAGAGGCCTACCGGTTTAAACCCTGACACCAGGTTTTTCATCAACCATACGACAAAGAAGAAAGACTACTAATAACAAAAAAATTAAAAATACAGAAAAAGAAAAACCTTATACAAAAAAACCTCAAATTTATTTATAGATAAGAAAACTCTCGATCAAGTTACCTTTTAAATTAAACAACCATCGACACAAAAAAGACTACTAATAACTATTAATTTAATTTAAAAATACAGAATACAGAACCTGAAAAACCTCATAAAGAAACCTCATACAGAAAACCCTCATACAGAAACCTCATACAGAAAAACCCCACACAGAAAAACCTCATACAGAAAAACCTCAAACTTATTTACAGCTAAGAACAGTCTCGATACTTTTCAAATAAATAAAAAAATCAAAACTGGTTCATCCGTTTGGGAGCTACGATGCCGCAGATAAACACACAGATACACAGACACATCAAACTTAGAACACCTCTCTTTTTACGTCGGATATTAAAAAACGAATAAAAATGAAATATAACTGACTGACTGACTGATTGGCTCATCATGATATCTCTGAAATTATATCTTCAATCTACAGATATCTGCTAGCTTCAAAAGCTTGCAAGAATTTCCATAAAATTCCAAAAGAAAATTCAAATTTAAGATAAAATCAGGAAAATATCGCAAAGAAAATTGATTAATAAAAATAATACCCCCGTTTATTTACAAACATTATTATAAAGAAAATTTTCTGTAAACCTTATCAAAATCAATTTTATTAGCCTTTACCTCGTGTGGTCCTCGTGTAATCCCCTGAGGGATCCCGGAGGATTCAATTGAGAAAGTCATCTAATTATATCCTTATGTGGTTTATGTACTTGTGTTACGTTTATTTTGTAAACCAATAAGTGTTTAAGTCCTACGGGACAGAAAGATTGGTTGACTTATATATTTTACTTTTTTTTTTGTTTTTGAATAAATTTTGTTAAAGGCTAAGTGAGTGTGATAAATATAAGTTCATTGATAATGGTCTTTATTTTTTTTAAATGGTTTCGGTACTCATAAATAAATAACTAAGTTTATATTCAAATATATATTAAATATAATATTAATCCGTTTTAATATTTCATGATTTAACATTTTCCTTAATCCATTTTTATATCTCTCTACCAATTGACAGATAAGGAAAATTGTATTAAATTTAAAACAAATTATTCTGACAAGATTTCTTTTCAGTTAAGAATACGAGGAAAAAAATAAAAAAAATCTATAGAAAAATAAATATTGTCTTAAAAATTATTGTTACTAATTATATTATTGTTTATAAATATAAATCTTATTACATAAAACTTACCTCATAAAACTCACAATCACTAACAACACAACACTAACAACACAAAACAAAATCACAAATAATCGTCACAAATCATTTGAAGGTTCCTCAATACGTAAACGACTGCAAATCGCGGCGCGGACGTAGCGGTAATCTCAACCGGCGCGGTTACACTGAGCTCGTAGCACCGTAGCTGTGGCTACGAGGCTACGGCGCGCGCATCGGTCTACGAAAACGCTAATTCAAATACATTTATCAGGCTAATTCTGCAAATTGGACTAAATAATGACATTAGAAGCCTGTGTTCCTTCGCCAGTAACTGTTTGTTGAGCCACTCAATGGCGTTAATAACAACGTCTTCGATGTTAATAAATTAGTTCAAAGTTGATTCACTGGGGCTGTTTGGCGGCGTCTGATTTATGGTTGGACGACAAGATTTCAATTCGGGGCTTCGGACATTGTTGGCGAGCTAATTCAGGAAACATGGATTTAGTGTCGCTTGTGCACATACATCATGGCGTATAATGATCTTACAAATGAGTGCGGGTTCACAATGTAGGACAACTGAGAGGAATGCCTTACGGAACTAAATAATTTTGGTGGAGAAATCGTAAAAAAAAAATTTCTTTAATTTTTTTATATAGTATCCTATTAGTAGTTTTATTAATGTAAGTTTAATTCCTTTATTATTTTTGAGATTTTGAGACCAATCTTAAACAAATAAGTATTATACTCTACACATTTTTATCATAGATTTTAAGAATCACAATAACTTATGACCTCCCCGACTCTTGCTTATGCCAGCCCGGGCTGAGCCTGTAGCCATAAACATGTCCCTAAATAATAAAAATCAGATCCAGCTAGTCCCTAGCACGTCCCCAACAACACCCTAAGCCGAGGCCCGAGTCCCATTAGGGGGCGCCCTTCTCGCTGGAAGTCCGCTTAATCATTCAATCGAGTTCCATTGAGCTAAAAGTGAGTGAAACCACGTAAGAAAAAAAGCTTGAAAAAAAATCTCTAAATATTCTGTACGTAACTTTGTTTCTAACTTGTATCATTGTTGCACTGAGAGAATGACTGATCTCTGTTGAGATTGGCCGCTGTGAACACTTGTCACTGTTTGTGATAATCCTATCATGACGAGTTTTCATTTAAATAAACACAACGACTGGATTACAGATTTAGACGCGATGCAACTGATAATTAGTTTAAACGCACATTACTTACAAAAAGCCACTGGCTTTGAGTTCGAACCTGAGTTCCTGACTTGCCAGTCAACGGTCACACCACTAAGCTATCGCGGGAAAAAATATCAATTATCGCGTAAGCTTTAAAAAGTGGGAAAAGCATAATTATTTAATAAGTAATTTTGAAAAAACAACTGATACGGATGGGATTCGAACTCACAATCTCCGGCGTACCGTGCCGACGCTCTAACCGCTGAGCCACCGTATCCCATCAGAATCAGTCGAAATTTCAAATCTCTTTCTACGCCTAGGGCGTGTGGTAATATCTATTAGAATACATTACGTATCCGACGTTTGAATCCCATTCGTATCAGTTGTTTTGTCAAATTTCTCATTAAATAATTATATTTAATAAGCTAATATGTGCATATGTGTACATGTAAAAAATTCACAAAAATAGCGGGTAAAGCGTTTGTAAGCTAAAATCTGTTTTATGTTTATGATAAATTAAACGTATGGGGTACACAGATTGAACAAGGTTACAGCTCTGTATAAGCTCATATATCTGTAAAACACTTGACACTTTACATGGACGATTTAGTTGTTTTGAATGTGCGAATAATGTTTATGGGAATTGCTGTTTTGTTTTACTGTAATAAACGCCCTTCAAGGGCCTAGTGCCTGATAAGCATTGATAGTAGTGGTGGTCGAATGACAAGTCAGAGGTCTCAAATTCGATCCCAAGGCGCGCACCTCTGACTTTTCGTAAGTTATATGCGTATTATAAATTAATTATCAGTTGCTAAAACGGTGAGGGAAAACATCGTGATGAAACCAGCACACCTGAGAGATTTTTCAATGGTGTGTAAAGCCATGTCAGAGGCCTACGGGCGGTTAAAACTCGTTCATCAACTACTCGATAAGAAGAAGTGAGGGTTTATAACACCCCTTCAGCAGTTCAGTGCCGTGTGGTTTCCGGCCTAAGAATAGAACCCCTACTCTTCCTGCGGGTGCCGTAAGAAGCGATAGGAAAGATCCGGAGGATGGGCAGCAGTATCCTTCTGTGTTACAGCAAGTATCTGCTACTGCGATCGCCAACCCGCTTGCCCAGCGTGGCGATTATGGGCAAATAACTCCATAAATTGCAAAACTCAGAATTGCGTGCCTTAGGTTCGAACCTAAGACCCCTGACTTACTAATCAACCGTCATACCGAGCTAAGTGTCTGACAATCTTATCAACGCAATGAGATAACTTTAACATAGCTCATTATTTTTATATATTGAAGCGCTTGTAGCGCTTAACCAATACAGCGATAACGAACACTAAAAAATAGCAACTCTAAACGCAATAAGTAAGTAGATACGTATATACGTATAAACGATAATGTATTACGTTAGATTTAGTTAGAATATGAATGTGGGTCACGTGACCACATACTTTGTATGAAAAGTCAATTTTCGAATTTCTGATTTGGACCTATGCACTATGATCTTTGAGGAAAGTTGTTCAGTTTCGTAGACCTGATTACTTACTAAAATTTGGCAGGTCTTTAAAACAACAGGTTCTATGTTATTAGGTACCTGTGTCAAACAATAAATTATATATTTTAACTTAAATATTTTACCTGTGACAAACAATAAATGATATTTTATGTTAAATATTTTATGTGTTTTTTACTTGTTTATGCACAAATGAAATTAATTAAATCAAATGAAATTATTTAATATGAAACTCGCAATACAACTGACTCGCGAAACTTGAACCCGCGATCCCTGGCATGAGGAAAAAGAATCGTAATTTCAACTGAAGCGACCAAGACTCGGTAGCTTAGTTCGTCAAGCGATGGCACGGCAAGCCAGGAATCGTGACTTCAAGTCCCGCCCGAGTCAGTAATTTTATTTGATCTTATCTTATGTTCCAAAAGTCATTCAAAATCTTATTTCAAATCTTATTTCTACGCACGCAATTTTAAATGAGGGTACTAACAAACGTGATTCTAATTAGTACGGGATCAAAAGTACGCGACAGATTTAATTCTGGTCCTCCCTCTCTCGGTTCATATTGTGATGTCATTTGAATTTGAAGCCGACGTTTTGTGGGTTAAGTAGTGTTGTAAGCTTCGTGTAATATTTGACGTGATATTTTGATTCTATTTAAACCGTATTTAAAAGTTGTATAGTTAAAAATATCATAGCTTAGATGTAATATCTAGTACAAAATATAATATTATCATATGTATAAGGCTGGACCGATTTTGATGATCTCTTATTTGTTGGATATATCTCCGCCCGGTACAGCAGAAAATCTATTAAAATATCGGAAAAAATTAAAAGGAAGCGAAGCCGCGGAAAAATGCTAGGTATACATATTTTTTATAACACGCTTAGGTTGGGATAATTAAAATCATAAATATATATGCACCTTTTTTAATGGCTCTTTCACTTGGTAATGGTAATTTTACAAATACTGTCGATCACACAAATATTGTCTCGTGCAGAAATCAAACCCGCGACACTCTAAGCGCAGAAAACAAACCACTTACACACTATGCCACCGCTACATAATTACTAATTTACAGATTAGAGCGTTAATAGTTAAATCAGTAAGCCTTGAATGTAACTCACAACAGCGTAAAGACAGATAGGTGGCAGGCCTAAGCTGTATATCGAACAATCCATTACCTTTAGTGCACTCTAAGCTGTATAGTGAATGCATTACGCAGCCTATTCGCATAGCTAAGAAGCGTGAACTAATAATGGATTTTAGGCATTCTCATTATGGTAATTTCAGTAAATACCGAAATAGCATTGCATAAATCGTAATTGATAGAAGCGAGTGGTATGGTTGTTAGCCTGCCAAATAAAGGTCTCAAAGTCGAATCCTGGTACACTCGACGGACTTCAAATTCTTGTGCGTTTTAAAAATAAATTATTTCAACCATTTATTTTGTTCAATACAAATCTATACTACATTTAACATTAACATAAACAATAAGCACATGTTGCCAAATAGAAAATAGCTTTAAATGATTTTTTATTTTATGCCACTTTATTATTTTAAGACATGTTTCAATCAAGCTGAATTTTTTGCTGAAACTTTGTAATGTTGTTCTTTCAATTAGTTTGATTCGATTTTTCATAACCATTTTCATTGATGATAAATCGTCAATGTGCGACCGAGATGGCAGATGAGCGAGTATACGCGCCTTAACGCGCATATACTATATTGTCCTGACTTTTCGAGCTTCAAGTTTACCACAACCAGTGTAATCTGCTCGAAACGTCAGAGCGTTATAGTAAGGTATGTGCGCGCTAATCCCCGGTTTCGATTTCTTACAGATCAATCATGCAATGCGAAAGTTTAACAGTAAATTGTACAGGAAAATGTTTGATGCAACAGATCTGGTAACGGGCCGTGGAAACAGCGGTGTTGTTACTGACGGATGGAGACGCTATTTATAGCAAAAGCGTTTCAGTATTCTTTCCATCCTGATAGCCTAGTGGTCGTGACCGTTGACTGGCAAGTCAGAGGTTTCGGGTTCAAAACCAAGGTGCGCACTGTTAATGAAACTTGCTTGAATTTTAAACTTATTTATTCAATAAGCTATATTTACAATAATTATGCACACAATCCCTAGCAACATAGGAAAAAGTGAGAGTTGCCAGGTGGCAGAACAATAAAATTATATTTTAGTGTTGCCATTCAAAATATGGAATAAAAAACTTAATTATAAATTGTTTTGTTTGATTTGTATCAAACTCGCACCTCTGACGAGTGAGGGAATAGAGATCGCACTTGTGCACTTTAATATATCTTACGTAGTTAACTAATCTCCGTTGAGATTGGCCTATATATATTTATATATATTGCCATGTAGATATTAAACCTACGGCCTACCATCAGGATTAGGAACAGTTGAATGTAAAATAGAATTTTAGACAACACAAGCAGAATTACAAATAGCTCAAATTTGAATCCTGCTTATAATCGAATTTTATTCTTCACTATTTTATTTTAAGTTTTATTAAAACCACCTTATTTAAAGAAATGTTGCCAAAGAAACAATATTGCAAACATAATTTTCAACAGAACAGAAATCCTGAAACAGAATCCAAAGCTCACTGTACCAAACAACTTACAACGAACTAAGGCCTTCAGAAATAGAGCTAATACTAGTAAATAATACAAAACAAACCTTAGACTGGAGGTTTAATCCTGTACTCTCGGTTCTAGAGGCCTAACCTTAAGATATGGCCGCCTTTGCCGCAAAGACGATAAAAGCGTGCAAGCTGACTCAGCGATGATGTTGTGTGGGTTAAGGCATAAGTGGTATTGGTATTGGTATTGGTATGGCGGGCTGTTTTCCGCAGGTCCACGTCCTAGCGCGTATTCTGCGTGATGGTGGGAATAAGAAGTTTTTCTTATTCCAGCCACCCTAGCTCCTCGTAAGGCATAAGTGTTAGGAGACTATTTCATTTCAAGCGTGTCTGTGTCTGTGTAGTTTTTAGAGTTCCATACCCAAAGGGTTAAAATGAGACCCTATAACTAAGTCTCCGCTATCCGTCCGTAGGTCCGTCTGTCATCGACAGCACACACTGCACTGTGAAAACTAGACAGTTGAAATTTTCACAGATGATGTATTTCTGTAGCCGCTTACTAAAAACTGAATAGAATAATTTAGGTCGGGCTCTCATACAACAAACGTGATTTTTTATTAAATTATTTTTTATTAATAATTAATTAAATTTAAAAAAAATAATTAAAAAAGACATAACAATCAAGAACAAAAATGGTGGTAGAAAACAACACCTGCAAACCTACGAGGCTGAGAGACGTGCTGCCTCCTTGGAATATTCACATAAATAAACTCGCTTATATATACAACAAAGCCGGTGCACCTCTCTTAAACCGGCCGCCACCCAGCACCCGACGCCCGAACGTAGCGCACATAGCATCGTTCAAAGCATTATAATCCCAAAGTGGTGCAGCGTTTGTGTCCGCGATAGTACATCCTAACGTCACAATCACGCTTTCAAATTGGGTTATACCTCATATGTTCGTAAAATCGCCTCAGGTCAACATTCAACAAACATCCTTTGCTTTGGGCCGATAGTAAAATAAATCCGGGCCACTTGGTATTCAAAGTGTGGGACAGACCCAAGAGCTACGCAATACAAGCGGCTACATTGATCAATTTGTTGATGTTTGCTCGACGGATGGTGGAAACGTCTTCGAATTTAGAGGGTACGCTTGACCAGGTAACATCAATTGGAATGTTGCTGAAAAAGTTTGGTGTTTTCTTGCGTTCGTTCGGTAAGGTAGTAGCGCAGTCAGAAAGAATGAGCTCGACTGGGATAGTGCTACCCTCATGTAGAATATTGACGTAAAAAAACAATACTCATTAACGATAGCCAATTTTCGCATAGTATGCATAATTTTATAAAAATGTTTATGTATTTATGAGTAATAAGTTAAATCTGTATATCATTGTTCTCTAACTGCAAAGTTAGATATCCTAGCGCCCTCTAGTATTCAGTACAAGGAGTGGCTGTAACTACCATCTAAGATGGTTGAATGTAGAACAGAATTTCGATAACGAATAGCTTAGTGTCAGAGCAACTGGAATTCAAATCCCGCTCGTAACGATTTTTTCTTTTTACAAAATTTCAAACTTTCGAAAATTCGACTTATTTTTATTAAGAGAAAGAGTTTAGTTGTTCAGTCGGAGCATCGAAGGTCCCATATCATCGGTAGTGCGCATTTTATTTTACTTAGATTTATGAAAATTAAACGCGTAAACCATAGTTTACATTAAACTATAATTTACGCGACTAATTTAAAAAAAAATTGAATTAAAACTTAATAACGGTAATAATACACGTTATTAGATCCCTTCCCCGTTTCCAGAATCGGCTATTCGACCGATAACTCAATAAATCTACTCAAAACTACCCCACTTAATATTGTCTTGTATATATAAAGGGGTCGACTTCATAATAAAATTAATTAATTATCCCTTAGATCATTGAAATTATCCCGAATCCCTAGCAAACAGATCCCACTTTGTAGTATTACTACGATTAAATAAATCTGGATCTAATTATTCCGCCATCATGAATCTCCGGTAGGATTTCATTTCGTCTTTGAAGACATTCTAGTTTCGCGTCTTGACCTTGTCCTGATCAAACAAGCGGGTCCAATATTAAATAACGAAGAATTTTTAGAGTATCTATTTAAAAAATGGTGTGAATAAACCCACTTTATTGTGAAGATTTTAATTTTGAAGTTTATGAATTATAATTAATTAGAGTCTAGCCAACAAATTATTCGTTTCGTGCAAAATTTTGACTTACTTACATAAGAGTTTGAAATATTTGTACAGCATAATTAGTCTCACATAAGAATTTTAAATTTTTGTATAGCATAATTTTGACTTACATAAGAATTTTAAATTTTTGTGTAGCATAATTAGTCTCACATAAGAATTTTAAATTTATGTATAGCATAATTTTGACTTGCATGAGAATTTTAAATTTTTGTATAGCATAATTTTGACTTACATAAGAATTTTAAATTTTTGTACAGCATAATTCCCACATTCTAACAACTAAGCTATTCTTCTTCTTCTTTATCATATGGTTGATAAACAACCTGGTGTCAGTTTAAACCACCCATACCCATCTGACATAGTTTTACACACCGTTGAAAATTCTCTCAGATGTGCTGGTTTCTTCATGATGTTTTCCTTCACCGTAATAGCAATTGATAATTAATTTCTAATACGCACATGAGTCCAAAAAGTCAGCTAAGCTATAATTATTGAATAAGAAAATTTGAAAAAACAACTCATACGGATGGGATTCGATATTTAATAAGCTATCATGTGCTATAACATGTAAAAAATTCACAAAAATATCAGCTAAGCTATTTAAGTCCGAATATAAGATATTAACAGTGTAAACTTAAGCTATTTACAAAGATTTCTGGGTGGCTTGGGTGGGTTGGGGCTTAACTAAACAAGATCCTTTTAAAGTAAACTCAATGGAGGATGTAGTAAAAAGGCTGATAAACTGTCGCTAATATACGTGTATAGGTCTGTTTACCTCGTGTAAAGTGCGTTCGGAGCTTCCTTCGTCGGCTACTAAAGATTGAAGGCTGACTGTTTTACTACCGGTTGGTCGTATAGTAGCAATGGTTTTAATAATTTAGTTCTATAGAAGTTTTCTTTGTTTCCTTATATAATTAAAAACACACCGTATGGTTTTACGTCTAAAAGATCGTCAAATTTTGAATTTTAAAAGTTCCCTATTTCCGTAAGCATTTCTCCACTTTTCCTCCCGCAAAAACAGGTACCTTTATAACAACCAGCACTATATTAACATAAACTATGAGATGAAACGAGTTAAAAAATAACACAATGCTTCATAAAAAGGTTTTAATTAAAACTACAATGCTCCTTGGTTCCAGGGTTCTGAGGTATAAAGCGGACGAATTCAGAGCGCTTTAGAATTTGGGTAACGTTGTTTGAGATAGAGACTTCCGGAATCGGTTGGTTTATCTCAATGTACACCTGAATCCGGATGGGACGGCGACCGTCCCGGCCTTTTACTTGTAAAACTAGGGGAACTTTAACGGTACTTGTTAGTATTTATTTTGCGTGCTTTAGATAAGGTTTGTTTTAAATGTAAAGGAATGATTGCTTTGTAAAGACATCTGAGGATAATTTAATTAACGATCAGAACTGTATGTAATTTAAAGTCAGTCTCATTAATTGAGCTTATTTATCGCTTGAATTGTTAAATATAGGATATTATACATATACAGGATAAACTATGGTATTATATTCTCAGTCATCTTTAAACCCTTGCTTCCGATCCTCGTTTTTGCCAGCCCGTGCTAACCCTACAGTCATGAAAAAAATCCAACTAAACCCCCAACTACATCCTAGCCGAAACCCGAGGCCCAATAGGCTATCCTATATAGAGTATCGTGTTGCTTTAGTTTAGTTGAATTGCTTAGCTGAAGGTCCAACAAGGTCTTACTAGAAGCCCGGTCAATCATGACTATAATTAGACCATAGATATTGAAAACCATGACGATTGTTTTCTAATTTTCATAAATAATTTGAGTCTGTGTTTTCTTTTTAATTAAAAATTTCTGGCCCTTTCTTAGTAGTGAGGTAAAATACGATAAGTTTTTTTCAGAATTACATTTAAATATTTATGTGTAGGTATCGTAACTATTTTTAAATTGCTTGAGGTCAGGGACCGGAGATCAAAATGATTATATTTTTTAGAGCGCGCCTTACTTTGATATAAAACTGTTTGATTTATAATTTGAAACGACTTTTTGAATATATTCCTTTATTTTTTATTTATTCACTAAACAAATTTCACACATAAATATGTGTAAGTACTGTGTATCTCTGCCTAAATGCTCTACAAAACCGTTTGCCTTCAGTTAGACCCGTGGAAACATGCCTTTAAAATAAGAAATAAAAATTCAATCATCTCATTTTGATTATTTCCTAGGATAGTATAGGCCACGAAGTTAGGTTGATTTTTTTTATCATTTACGTATTTTTAGAAACATTTTTCCTACCAAACTACAGAGTAGTTTGTCTTAGTTGTGTATGTAGGTTTTGGGTTAAATCTTTCTAGAGTATGTACACCTTTCATCAATATAACCAAGTAAATAAACAATACCCCTTGGTCAGCCGGGTGTAACTGCAAAATGTAAGAGTACCCACTAGATTCACTTCTCATCTGGTAAAAGCTTTTGCCAATACAAAACGTTGACGTCACAACGCGATGGCCGTGACGACGAGTGTACAAACCTCGATAGTTTAGTTGTAGAGATAGATTAGTTGTATTAACTTAGCTATCGTTCCTGTGGTTTAGTCACTGATATATTTTAACAGTTACTGACAGGTACAGATACTCACTTATAAAGAAATTAAAAAGTCTTTCCCCGCTTTTTTTAATTTATAAGTTTTTTTTTCAATGATTAGTGTAGGTATTATATTATTTTAGTATAATATTAAGGGGAGGTGTATAAATAAATATTTGCAAACAAAATTATACTATCAAAATATTTGTCATAAAACTAATACATACTTACCTAAATATTTTAAAAACTAATTATTTGCTTAGATTTTTATAAGCAAATAATTAGTTTAATTAGGCTCTCAGTATTTTTATATATATATTATAGTATATATTATAGTTCAGACGCAGACAACATCTAGGTACGAGACTACGCAAGTACGCATCATCATCCTCCTAGCCTTATTATTGCCAAACTTTGTTGGAGTCGGCTTCTAATCTAACCAGATGCAACTGAATATCAGTTTTCTACGAAGCGACTGCTTATCTAACCCCCGCAACCCAAAGGGATACGATATTCTAAGATTATATCAGTTGTCAGGATTGTATGAGGTTACTGACTCCCTTTATCGACTGTCAAAGATCTTCATGACAACCGGGGCCAACGGCCTAACGTGCTTTCCGAGGCACGAAGCAAGTGATAATTAATTAGCAGACAACATATACGCATCGTACACAAATCCTCCTGATCCGGATAATTAAAACAAAAGCAATGAGCCGCCGAGTTAACGACACAATCATTTAGTTAACCCGCTAATTTGTGGGTATAACCAACATTATAATTGTCTTACGAGCAGTTAGGCTTAATGACTAATTCATTGCCGCCTTTGTCTGAGTATCTTAACTGATCTCTTTATGAGGATTTGTTCGCGGTTGGAGTACCCAATGGGAATTTTAAATCATTATAATTAATGGCTGCATCGTTGGTCTGTAGCATGCGCGACTGCTGAGCACGAGGACCTGGGTTCGATTCCCGGGTCGGGCAAAGTGTTATTGGGTTTTTACCCGACTACAAAAAAAAGGAGGGTTATGATTTTAGCAGTCTATGTATGTATGTATGTAAGTTTGTTCATCTATACCTTCGTAGCTCCTAAACTATTTGTTATAATTCAATAAATAAGGTGCCTATCGATGCGTCTTAATGGTCTGCGGGTTATAGGATATATGAAATTTCGTAAAATCAAATAAGGTGGATTTTAAAAATAAATTAGTCAGCTCGAAAAAAATAAAGTTAAGGTAAATTTATCGTGTTTGATATCAAATGGAAGGTCTTGATGAGCACATTCAGAATATGTATATATTATCTATATATTCTGGACCACTTCTTAGAATATCAGGCTTCTAACTACCCGTTACGACTATCATAAATATATGTGATTATAACACTGCATACAATGTGAAAACGTGATAACAATAAATATTTACCAATTAAATTAAAGTTTCTACACATCACTGCCTATTAAATTATGATTATATTTTAAAATAATGTTAATTAAATTGAGATTTCTTTTTCGTAACTAGATGGCGTTGGTTTGCGGTTTTGTGGAAGTAAGTAACATAGAGTTAAAAAAAAATATAGTATAAAAACTAAAACCCGACTACTTAAAATCTAAAAACAAGCTTCTTAGATTTGAAATAAAATTCTGTAGTCGGAGGCCACCAAATTACAAAGTATTTACCCTTGGAAGATTATCTAGTACCTATTTACCTATAATACATTAAGGCCTCCGACTACAGAATTTTATTTCAAATCTAAGAAGCTTGTTTTTAGATTTTAAGTAGTCGGGTTTTAGTTTTTATACTATATTTTTTTTTCTTTATTTAATTTTATTTAACATTCGCCCGTGTTATCGAAATTCAACCATCTCGGCTGATGCAGGTAGTTACATCCTCTTGTAGTATCCTCCCATGTCTAACTTTGCAATTAGAGTACAATGCTATACAGAAATTTATTCCTTACTAACTACCGCCCGCGCCTTCACCCTCGTGGTCATGGGCGTATATAAGGGGGGGATTTAGGGGGTCCGCCCCCCCCCCCCAACTTACGGCTAAAATTAAAATCGATAAATATTAGACAAAACACAACTAGGTACGCAACGCGCATACGCATACACATATTGTGAAATTATCTGTGTGAAGCTCGGGCAAAAACTAGTTTATCTTGGTATATTTTTGGATCCAGTTACACTATATTTATAACTGAAGAATGGCTGAACCGATTTGGATGAAAATTAGTGGTGAAGTTAGAACCAGGAGAAGGACAGGATTTTTTTTTACGGCTGGACCGATTTTCATGGTTTTTTGATTTGTAGAGTAGGATAAAGGTAGAGTAGGGTAGGGTAAGATAGGGCAGGATAGAATAGGCGTTGAAGTAGGATAATCACGCGTACGAAGTCGCGCCGGGAAGCTAGTTTTTGTATAAAGAAAACAAAACTAATTATGTAGCTGCAACACGTTACAAGTTGCGCATGTGCTCATAAAACAATTTACTCGCCGCAAGAAGTTCATAATTAAACAAACAAGATGGAAGAATCCTCAACTACGTCGAACTTCCACATTTTCTATTACATCGATTATTTTGATGCACCCCTAATTGCTCTGGGGCTTGCACGAGTAATTGAAGATTCGCAGCTTGCGGCTTCGTGTGTGTTAACTTCTGAATGGAAATTCTTTGCTGAATTCTAGTGAGAAGTGGACAAGGCAGTGTATTATTTTGCGTGTAAGTACAGGTTTTTTTTTTAACTGTAGTCCGAATAGTGTTATTTAACGCCTATACAACGTTAGAATTTGATGGCCTGAAACCCAAAATACCCCAACTTGAATTTGAATTGAAAGATAAAAATGCAAAATTGAATAAAATATTAAAACTGACGTAGTGAGCTCCAAAAGTTGTCTTTATTTACAAATAAATCATGAAAATAACGCAAATGCACCCAAAATCTGCGCCGGTTACCGGGCGGGCGCGGAGGAGTGATTGTCTTCCCTGTTCGGTGTGTGCGCCGATTTTCGTAATAAAAATGGGTCTTAAAAATAAAATTAATGTTTGCATAGTCACTTTGAATATCACATTTTAAATAATTCGTAATCAAAAATGTAATTAAATAGTTTAATGAAATAATGGGGTACACCGCGAGCGGACCGCAGTGTTGCGGCCAGTGTACACACCGCACTGGGTACGCTTCACAAGAAACACATAAAAGGGTTAGTAGATTATCAACTCTATTGACATAGGTAGACAGAATATATTATTTTGTGCACTATTTAGATAGGATTCGATCAATTAGTGACGAGAACTTCACAGACATGCTAGATATCGATAAAAAATTACAGAAACAACAATAAAAAAATAAAATAAAATATTTTCAAAAATATTGTTCGGTATTTGGCTGGCATATAAAACACAGTCACTTTCCTTCGTCTGTCTCTCTGTAAGTACGCTTAGATCTTTTAAACTATGCAACGGATTTTAATGCGATTTTTATCAATAGATAGATTGGTTCAAGAAGGTTTATACATACAATTGACCCAGTAGGTGGCGCTGCGATTGGGTTAAAGTAGAACCCGCGGCATTGCCCCTATGCAAAACCGTATCGTATTTATTCATAATACACACCTAGGTTCGAATCTGCGATCTTTATCTTGGCAGTTCTGTAGTAATACCACTAGACTATCACTGTTTATAATAATAATAAAATATATTTCATAATAAATTTTCCTACTTGTATTTTTCTTTACACCCTTTCGAAAGCCATAGTTCAAGACTGAAGCATTATAATAATAAACAAATGTAAGAAAAAATACCGTTTCATATATATTATAAGTGTTTAACCTAACAATATACTTGAAAAACATTATCACTATACACTTCCCACATGCTCCCCACCTTGTAATATTAATATCAAGTAAAATGCTTAGCGCTGTTAAGGTAAAAAAAGTCTTATTTTCGGTACAAAAAGGTGTAAATTCATGTGGTAAGTAGTGCGAATGGTGCAATTTAAAAGCTGAAGAGAATTTTTACAATTTACATACGGGTCTATGTACCCTAATTTAGTTATAATTTGCTTTGACGATGAAGAAATACAACGCAAGGAAGCCAGCAGACCAAACAGAATTTTTCAAAAGTGTGCTAGCCATTTTAGAAGCCTAAGGGCCAGCTTTAACTTTGACTCTAGGTTTATCATTAACTATAAATATTTAATAATTTGAAAAATCATCTGATACGGATGGGATAAAACTGCAAAGTTTGGAGCACTGAGTCGGATACGTAATGTATTCCGATAGATATTATTAGATATTATTATTAGACTGCCTCGTTGGTCTAGTGGTAGCAAGCGCGACTGCTGAGCACGAGGTCCTGGGTTCGATCCCCGGGTCGGGCAAAGTGCTATTGGGTTTTTTCATTAGGAAATTCTCAGTAGCAGCACGGAGTCTGGAATTGTGCCCGGTTAATGACAATAGGCTCGCCCCCTATTACATGGGACTTATTACACAACCGGCGAAACGTGGGTGTACTACACACCTCTGCCTACCCCCTCTGGGGAATACAGGCGTGAGTCTATAAATAAAAAAAATAAAAAATAAATAAGATATTATTACAAGCCCTAGAAAATGTTTTGAAATTTCAACTAATGCTGATAGTATTTTTTGTGAATTTTTTTTTTACATGTTATAGCACATGATAGCTTATTAAATAATTATAGTAAGATTCTTATTAAATAATTATAATGCTGGTAGGATACGGTAGCTTAGCGGTCAGAGCCTCAAAACAGTATGTCTAAGATCGTGGGTTCGAATCCCATCCGTATCGTTGTTTTTTCAAACTTTCTTTTTTTAACATGTGCTTATAACATGTAAAAAATATGACATTATAAAGCCATCATTAAAAGAAAAAATAGTGATTCGCTTATAACTTGGACCTTGTAGAAACTATTCTAGCACACAGCGGTGTTGAGTTTCCTCTGCGTCAAGCATGTGGTGATACAACAGGTAATGCACAGTGTATGTAACGGGAGCTTTCAGCCACCAGCATGCATTGAGCCAAGGAGATCTGTTGCGATACGTTGCTAGTTAGGGAAATGTGTTGGTAAAATATAATTAACTAGCGTTTGCCCGCTGCTTCGCTCGCGTTTATTTAGAATTTAAAATTTATTTATTTACACTTCAGGTACAAAGATTGTACTGGTGGACTTAATGCCTTAAGGCATTATCTACCATTCAACCTTTGGGTCAGTAGAAATATTCACGAGGTACAAAATAAAGCATAATATTAAGTTACATAATACATAAACCTAATAATTCAATCATGATTCGAAAGACACAACGCCATCTATTATCTTAAGAACGTTATTGTTCTTTTCCTCGAGAACAAAAAGGTACAGTCAACCGCATGACAGTAGTGACACTGAACTACAAAAATAGCCTTTACTGCTACGTAATAAGGGTGCTGTCAATGTCAAATTGTTACCACTGATGTGCGGTTGACTGTACCTTATATCCATTTCTGTAAACCTGACAAAGGATATGCATAATTTCAGGATGATCGGTTCAGTGGTTCAGGTGTGAAAAGAAAACAAATAAACGAAAATGGTGCCAGCCTTGTTAGCTTAGTAGTTCTAACTTAATGGACTGCATAGACTTTTCTATATGGCCATTGCATAACTAAATAAAAATCGGTTCATCAATTCGGAAGCTACGCCTACGGTGCCACAAACGCACTAAATACACAGATAAACACAGGTTAGGTACAGGTAGAGGGTTTTTGAAAAATTAACATTTACGCGAGTTATCCGTTAAAAAGTTGTTTCATTATGTTAAACGTTCGCGAAAGTTTGAGACTATATTACAGATAAACACGTTAAACTTAACATCCCTTTTTTCGTCGGGCAAATAGCACATCAATATTCAATCGATACTTATAATTATAATCATCATCATCAGCCTGTATAGTCCACTGCTGAAAATAGGCCTCTCCCAATGCGCGCTACTATTGTGCGCTCATTGGAGTTATTTGCCTATAATCACCACGCTGGGCAAGCGGGTTGGCGATCGCGGTATCATGATTACTGTAACACAGAAAGATGCTGCTGCCCATCTTCCGGATCTTTCCCTTTCTCGCTTCTTACGATACCCGCGGGGCGCACAGGGCGATACAGTAGGGGTGGTTCTATCAACCCACACAGCACGATGATGATTTAAGTTTACAATTAATAATAGCTTTGAATTAAATATCAAAGCGATAACATTTAGATATTTAGCTGTTAAATAATTAACAAACGTCGATAACCCTTCAATAGACAACGAGTGACACGTGATAGGTGAAGGACATGTTTATCCAATGCGGTTAATGCAACATAATAATTATGTTCAAAATATTATTTTTTATAATTATTATTTTTTAAGAGGTGCTTCAACGCTAAAGTGATTGATTGTGGTGATTGGATTGGTGGGTGATTATTGTCATTAATTAATAATAACTAGATTTTAGTAAAAATATAAGAATATCCCCTGTGTGCGTGCGAGATAGCAAATTACAGAAAAAAAATACCAACTTTCACCAAAAATATTTATTAAAGAAAGACCAAACACGACCGAGTTCTTCATTTATGATTAGATATTTATGAAGAAGATAAACGTAATTTTAGTTTTTGCAACAAATTATCAAATTAATGAAATCTTAAATTCTATAGACATTACTTAAACTGTAAAAGCGCACTTATTATTTTATTTTCCAGACGTCTGTAACCTCGTGGTCACGGGGAGACTGCGCACGTTTTTAAATTGCAACTTAATTGATAACGTTGTCCCAATAACCACGCATACCACAAAACAATAACTTCAAAACACATAAATATGTAAATAAAACATTATTCTTCTAATAAAGGCAAGTGTAAACGCGTCCATAAGTCTTGTGGCAAGTGACAGAGCACCTCTCCCGCTCGCAGCTAAATTGCACGCGAGGACAAACGATAGCGGAGACGCTTTTGTTTTGGACCTTTATTAGGTAAATAAAGAATAGTAGTACTAGTGCTAGATTCTAGACAGAGTGTTTGTAAGGGGACACTTGGGACTGGATATATTTAAATAAATGTACGCGTAAAAGATTTTTGCTGTCTCCTACAGCGACATAGTTTGTGTCTCTCTTATTTATAAGGAGACAGTCAAACGATAATCAACTAAACTTTATAATAATTTATAACTTTTTTTAACACCAAAAGGGCATTCTTTGAACGAATTCTAAAATTTCTAAAGAAAAAATTGATTAGGAGCAGGATTTAAATTTGAGACGTACTCGTCAAAGTCACCTGCTCTGTTAACGCGGGCCTTAAGCTTGATTGTCATCTTAATAGTATATAAATTATTGACTGTAGGAAATGAGCAACACTTCTTTCTTTTTCTTTTTTATTGTAAGGTTGATGAACAACCTGGTGTTAAAATTAAAACCATCTGTAGGCCCCTGACATGGTTTTACACACCATTGAAAAATCTCTCGATTATGCCGGTTTCCTCACGATGTTTTCCTTCACCGTTGTAGCAAATAATAATTAATTTATAAAACGCACATGAATCCGAAAAGAAGTACGTGCCTGGGTTTCAAATTTGACTTGGCAGTCCAAAGGTCATACCACAAAGCTATCAATGCTTATAATATGAGCTACATTGAATTACAACAAGTCATCAATACGCCAAAAGTGTACGCTTGGCGTACTTTTGTAACACAGTGTTGCTTATTTCTTACACTCAATTTCCAAGACAAGTTAAAACTTAACGCAGTAATACTTAACGTTCGTTCTAACAATTACAAAGTGTCGAAGCACCAGCTTACGTTGTGAACAATTTGTTACACTCGACTTAGGCTAATGTTACAAAGCTTGTTCAATGTATGAGTATGCAAATAATATTGTAATCCTTATTGCACAGGCTTAAGATTCAATTTTAAATATGACTTACACCAGCTCTGTGGTCTTCATGCAACTTGTCGCTACCATCCATATTAAATGATAAAAAAAGTCCTACTGACCAAATTTCGGTCACATTTTAACGGAGGTTAGCCAACTATGCACGAGACGATATAAATAAAAAAAAATGACTTAACTCTCTGTAACTGCACCCACGATAAAATCCTAAAGAAACTAAGTTTATTAAAACAATACATAAATACAACAGCTAAACCAAACAATCCATCTCTATAAAAGACCGCAATAATCAGCTCCCATCTAGCACATTCTTACGACTTAGTATGACAATATTATAAAAATTCGTCTCTCTCATATACCACCGTCCTAACCCTAAGGTGTTCGTTACAGAAGGCAACACGGTAAAGCTTTCAAACCATCGGTCATGTGGGCCCTTCCGATGAAAAGTAGCCACTTAACTCGTCAAACGCCAATCCACAGCGACCCGTGGGGAGGGGACCCGATATACTTCGTTGCACAGACGCAAAGAATACTAAAATAATGTAAACGTGACAGAGTTTACATAAAATGTTGGAGTCGATACTGTAACGGCAACTGAACGTCAATTTAAATACATGCTGCTTTACAATGTTTGTTTATAGGTACTATGTTACAACAGTGTTGCCTTTAGTAAATTTTAAGGAAATAAAAATTAAAAAAATCAAAACTTGCGATACTCGCTGAATTAACTAAACTTGATCACTATCTATCAAGTAAGCTAAATTATTTAAGAAATTTTATGATTAGTAGTGAAGAGTGTGGTGTTACGTCGTTCTCATACACAACTTACACATAATATCTCTCTTTTAGAGGGAATCTTATACTTTTTATTATTAGGTAAATAGAAAAAAAGAAAAAAAATTGACGAGGTACTTACAAAACGATGACGCTACATTAATTTATAGGCATAAAACTAATAAAACATAGACATAGAAAACAAATGACAATTAGTTTTATATTTAACGAAAGTGCCACTAACATGACCACATCAAAACGTGGTAACTGTTTTGATGTGGGTGTTTTGATGTTGGTAGCACTTGAACTCAGTATAATATACTAAAAAACAGTTTTTTTTTAACTTAAAATTAGCGAGAAATATAATATATATACGAGATATTACCCTGCATTTTCTTTATTTAGTGACAAAGAAAACTATTATTAAACAAAAAGTTTGTAGAAAAGAAAAATCAGAAAATAGTCACATCTACAACATTATTCTTTGAATAAAATATGGCATAGTAATATCATAAGATATTTGAGTCCGTCGCGAGCAAGTCCGTCGAACCCAACCAAACTTAATTGTGTAGAAATTATTGCTTTTCAACGCTTACTAAGTTTAATTAAAAGAACCTAATTAGCCACGTTAGAAGGTAATTACTTTTATTGATATAACCAAAAAGTCAAAGATTAATTTTTCGCGAAATTTAAAATTGGATTAGGTTTTTTCGTTTATATTGCGGTAATTAATTGGCTAACTGTTGACAAATTTTATTTTTATTTTAAGACGAGTGTCGCTGGAGCGTTCTTTATACAAAAGTTTGTGATTACAAGATCTAGATATTAAAATATGTGTCTGTAGTTTTCAGATTTCCTGAAAATAATATTGAAATGGAACTTAGACAAAAAAAACATAATTATGGAAATTTGAAAAACCACATCATAATTATATTGATTTTTAATTAATGTTAGGGCCCTGTAAAGCCTTAGAAAATAAGAGGAAATTTAAAAAGAGATAATGGTTCTGCTCGTATACTAGGTATCTCTTTTTTGAGTCCAGAATAAATTTCTTTTCATTCATTCTTTCTTTTTAATTTCCTCTAACAGACATAGATATTAGGCTCTAGACCTTGTTTTCAAAACGTCATAGATTTTATTTGGGTGTTTAATATTAAAGTTATGATCATATTTCGTTTGCCGATAGCGCACTCCTTTAGATCGGGGGATCTTAAATAAATTCTTGAACAAGTACACTTCGCAAATAAATCAATAAGATTTTATTCGTTTCAAAATAATTGATCATTTTTGTATCACACAGTAATAACGCGCAGTGAAACGCGGCCGCACGGAATAAATAGACTCTCCTACAATATCAAAGAGGAAAAAACAAAACAAATGAAGGCACTACTTCTAACATTCCTTTTGACAAGCTCTGTACATTGCTTCTTTGATATTCGAGATGTGACGTCAGATCTAATGACTAGACTGCCCAAAGACTTCTCCATAGCTGTCAAAGATATCGCCGAGGTACTGCCGACGAAGAGTATTACTATAGTACGGGGAAATTCTACGAATCTGAAGTAAGTACTTTTATGGTTTTTTTTAAATTATTAATTTCAATTTTCCTTGAACTCAGAATAAGAGAAGTTTGTTAATAATTAAATTATACTTGACTTATCATTTCCAAAACTTGTTTGAAAGCTGTAGAAGATTTTTTTAAGGATTCTTCTTCTTATCGTATAGTTGATGAACATGAACAACCTGGTGTCAGAGTTTAAACCGCCCGTAAGCCTCTGACATGGCTTTACACACCATTGAAAAATCTCTCAGGTGTGCTGTTTTCATCACGATGTTTTTCCTCACCGTTTTAGCAACTGATAATTAATTTAAATACGCACATAACTTACGAAAAGTCAGAGGTCGCCTTGGGATCGAACTCGAAACCTCTAACTTTTCAGTCGACGGTCATACCACTAGGCTATCAGTGCTATAATAACTGTTAAAAATTATTTTAGTACTCACAAACTTAGTTTTTAACATTTTTATTTTTAGTTCACTGTCAGCTGTCACCGCCTCTGACTCTTTTTTGCCAAGCTGTATCATAAAACAATAGTAATTTGGTGGGAAGGTTTTCATTTAATGCCTTCGTTATTACGTTTTGACCCGAATAATCGATGTTCGACTTTGATCGAACATCGAGATTTCCTTGTGATAGTAATCACTCAGAACTAAGAGATTCCAATTCTTCTTCACCTTTCAGATCACAACACTTATTTGAGCTGTTATGTATGCTAAGCGAACATAATGTACCCACAACTAATTTGGACATCACGACCAAAGATAACAAACAAAAGGTAACATTAGTAAGATTTTTGTAGAAAAAAAATCGATTACAAGCGGAATTTGAACCCGAGACCTACTGGGTAAAGCTGGGTAGCTCTGCTATTATACTATTCGTAATCCCGCCCGTGTTATCGAAATTTTCTTTTACATTCAACCATCCGAGATGGTATATCTACTCCTTGTACGAAGTACGTAGAGAGCTAGCATATCTTGCAGTTAGAGTACAATGCTATATAGATGTACCTAACTTAACATAACACATATAACATAATAATAAAGACCTCCTGACCGAATTTCGGTCACAGCGCCAATCTCAACGGAGATTACTCAACAAAGGCCCACTCTCACAGTCTGATGGGACGGCAATCCGACCCGACCGGAGAGAGATCAGGCGTAGTACTAACGGCTTTACGTGCTTTTTGAGGCACGGTACAAGTATCGTAAAGGCGTTGGTCCTGCGCCTGATCTCTCTCCGGTTGTATCGTATTGCCGTCCCATGAGACTTTGAGAGTGAGGGAATAGAGAGTGCACCTGTATTTGCGCACACGTTTACGCACTATATTATCTCCTGCGATTTGCCGTTGTAACCAAAATTCGGACAAGAGGACATTATCACAGTCTTTCAGTAGTTCTTTTCAGGAGTTCGATTCCAAGGCGCGCGCGCACCTCTGACTTTTCGTAAGTTATGTGCGTTATAATATACTCGTAATTATCAGTTGCTAAAACGGTGAAGGAAAACATCGTGATGAAACCAGCTCACCTGAGATTTCTCAATGGTGTGTAAATGCCATGTCAGAGGCCTACGGGCGGTTTAAACTCTGACACCAGGTTGTTCATCATACACACGATAAGAAGAAGAAGAAGTAGTTTTTTTCTACATGTACTGCATATTTTCAGTACTACAAGTTTCTAAGGAAGGCTTTGGACGTATCTGAGCCACGAACAAGTCTAATACTTTGCGAGCCTCATGAATGTGAAAACATATTGTCTGAGGTGAGTCTTACATGTTAAACTAGTTACTAGTTCAGCTACTCAAACTTTAAAAAAAATGACTTTAAAAGTAAAAAGCCAGAAATAACAAATAATTTGCCTAGATTAAATTCACACAATAGATAGAGTATCATACAATAAAATTAGTGTTTACTTTTCTTTACTAATAATAAAACATACATACTTAAGTTCACGCCTTTTTACATGAGGGTAGGCAGAAACTACAGAACGCTGACTAGTCCAAGCTACGGTTCCTACATACTTCTTTTGTATGTATGAATATGAATATGTATAATATGATCATAATATAATCTAGTCATAGACACGCACCGGTCTGCGCATCTGATCTAATAATAATAATATTCACAAATAAATCATTAACAAAAATTTTAATCAAACTTAACAACCTGAAATGATCATTATAAATTAATTTTGCATCGTTTACAAATTTAATATCCTCTGTTTTAATTAAATAAAAATATGGCAGTAACTGCATTAATAAATCACTAGGTAGTACTTAAAATCTCTATTTAAATTTACTAACGAATATTATGAACGTGCCTACATAATTAAATCCAGCAGATAATCTGTTGGGTAGTATCACGAACATTCAAATAGGTTTTAGGGCTTCAACTGACGGAGATTTTCTTGCGTGATCGAGAAAGTGACCTTTGCTTGATCTTAAAAAGCAGTGATAACCTAGTTTATGACTATTAGACTGCCATGTCAAAGGTCGTAGATTTGAAACCAGACACGCACCTCTGACTTTTCGGATACATGTGCGTATTAGAAATTAATTATCACTTGCTAAAACGGTGCAGGGAAACATCATGAGGAAACTAAGACACAATGAGAGATTTTTCAAGGGTGTGTTGAGTCATGTCAAAGGTCTACGGGCGGTTTAAACTCTAACACTAAGTTTTTCATCATCCATACGATAAAGAAAGACGATGTTCTTTTGGCATTGATGGATAGTTAAACTATCAAATTGTCATCCTAATGATTACTATTACTGTCAGCCCATATCATCCCACTTTTGGGCAAAGACCTGTCCCTCTGGTTTTCACGTCTTTCGATCCAGAGCCGATGTGGACTAGTCACTATTGCTTATGCCAAATTCATCCCACCATCTCGTTCGTGGTCTGCCGCGACGCCTTCTTGCTGTATCAGGTATCACTTAGTCTATCTTAATGACATTAAAACTTTTTTATTTCTAGCTGACAGAGAACAACCTGATCCATAGTATGATACTGTATCTTTTCTATTGGTCTTATGGGACAGTGAGTGAAAACTTCCTAATGACCATCAAGGAGGCTATGAGAGTGGCCGTGATCACCAATCCCAGGGAAAGTGTGTAAGTATACCATACTTTTATAAACGCACATATTTCTATGAGTGGGATTAGCAAAAAATCCATCCTGGAGACTACTCCTGAAGACAAAAACCACCACTTGGCCTATTCTGCCAAGTAGAGACAACTCCATGGAGTTGTTGACTCAGTGGAATTTGATAAGCTGTCTCAGGCCTCTAACTAAAGCCTCTAGCTTAATAACTAAAGCTACAGCTCGTAGACCAGCGTAGGATATGCGTCAGGTGATTCGATACATTTAGTACCTTGGCCTTACCAGGAAGGTTGGGAGTCTTCAAATAGCATTTCGAACGCCAGTTTCCCCGGATCGAAAAGACATTGGGTGCTTTGCAGAGATTGCCCAATCTTGGAAGACCGCTGGTAGAAATTCACCGAATCGTGAGATCTGACATGGGGATCCTCTTTGGTCAGGTAAACTATTAGACTTCCGTGGCTGAGAGACTAAAATTAAAAGCTCGCAAATGAAAATAGCCATTTGTATCGCATGAGGATACTGAACGGTGTTCAATGAGGCGGCAATTCTCCTAGATCGCGATCTGCCGCTGGACATTCTGGCAGATATGGACGCGAAAGTTTATGATTGAATCTGTGCTATCCGCCAAAACGGCAATAGCGTACCACGTGCACACATTATCACATTAACCTACATTATCGCAATTAATCATTCAACTTCGAACAGGCTAAAAATAAATATACTTGCATAATAAACACTGGGCCAGGGTTGTCGAGTATAGTCCACTCCATTCATAGCAAGAGAATACAGTAGGCCGCATTTATGTCAAGCAAGTATTGTAAATTAAAAGTTATTTAAGTAGCAACGTGGACGATAAAAAAAATAAGGTAAGAAAAAACTGAAAGCGTGTAAAATGTGGTTCTATAGAAGAGTAGAGGCGATCAGCTAGACGGAAGTATGGATTAATGAAGAAGTTCTGGAAAGAGTAAAAGAGAAAAGACTGAAAATGAGTATAGAAGTCAAAAGACGCAAGAAAAGTTGGACCTATCATACACCACAACACACTTAACACTCAATTTTTTTTCAAATTTCTTATTAAATAATTATATCTTCTTTTATGTAAAAAAAAGCTCCTATTGTTAATTCTAAGTACCACAAAGATTCGCTGGATTTTTAACCATAAAATCTAATGTACCTACATTTTAAAAACACATCCCTACGCTAAAACACTAGCGCATACTGAAAATATACTGATAAAGCGATAATTAATGGAAAACATAATAATTGAATAAGTACTCCCGTTTAATTGGGTTACCGATACACAATGTTGTCCCACGCATATTGACTTTGGACTGCGGAAAAATAACAAGATTTATGCTTTTCATTATTTTTTTATTAAAAAAAGTTTTACGGAAAAATTAGCTAATTGCAGATAAATGTGTTTTGGCTTTAATACAAAAGTTTAGCAAACGCCGAGATATGAGACACAAAAGGAAATCAATTGTTACTCGACGCTGGCAGCCTCGACGGGAGTCAAAGTTTTATTAGCCTAAATAATGCACTGTTTTTTTTATCCTAAAGTGATCTATATTGACCTTCAGTGGTCGATATCGAACTGTAAGGGGTCGACGTCGATAAAAAAATTGAGGGTTCATCATCTTAATGCAGTAACTGGAGGTCTTCGAGAAAGGATCCCATTTATTAATAAGGTATCAATACTGTTGTAGCATGGTAATGTAATATAGGAAAAAAACCTCCACTTTCCATATATCGAAACTTATACATTATAGATACATTCATTCGACTTATAATCATTGTCGCATGAAAAAAAAATTTTATTCATATTTTTCTGCGAGTAAGACAAGACGAAACTATATGAGGTGTTTGTTTCCCAAGTAACCCTAAAAAGCACCATCGTGAAAGCCTATGTTCAGCTATGGGCAGCAGAAACATCATAACAATGACTATTAAACCCTCTATAATCCCTCCCAAAGCCTCATATAGTCATAACTTACCCTCATTTAAAACCAACATCAGTTTCCGACACATTTAAAATTTCATTGACTGAGCGTTTATGTGTATTTTAACTCGTAGTAGTTTAGTAAATAAACTGACTAGTGAAATTAATTAAATGTTGACGTATTGACGGCTTATGTTAAAAGGGCTATTGTTTAGCCATGTAGTTAGTGTGGCTTTTGATGGCTTTTAACCTAAATAAATGGTGTTTCGTATGTTAGTTATTGTACGGGCCGGTACGATCCGTACATGAAAATGATGTTGTGTTGTTAGAGGCCTACATTGTGGTGAGTGCAGAATAAAAGATGTTGCTCGGCCGAAGATGTTTAATGCACTGATTTATTATATTTTCACATATATTTGCGGCTAATCGCTGCATCTCTAGTTTGAACTCAAACATTAGGTTGTTCATCAACCAAACGAAAAAAAAACCGATACACCATGAAACAAAACCGCGGTAATTTTCCACTCAAATAGGTACAATTACGAACGCCAATGTTACTGGCACACAATACGTACAAAATTAAAAACAAAAACACCTATATTTTTTAAAAGTCCTCGTCCGTAAAATAACACAATAAAAGGCTGCTATCAACCTTAACTTTACTGATGTCCTCGCGTCCAGCCAGATAAAACTTGTCCTGCGAGCTTGTGGCAAAAAGAATAGAAAACTACACAACACGGTACGGCGCGCTGCTAAAAGAAAATGCACCATATGAAAGTTGGGTCTTTTAGAATTCTTTACGTACAATCCGCGATAGAAATGTGTCTATTGTACTATAAAAGAAACAATTGTTTTTATTTTTAATTAATTGGAACAATAAATTTATTATAATAAAGCCATAACTTTCTGTTGTGCATGTTTTTGTAACATATTGATTAATAATCATACTCTTTTATTATTACATGCTTAATCCTTCTCTGTATGAGAAGAAGCCTTTGACCTGCAGTGGAACAGTTACAAGTCGATTTATTTTTATATATATCTATATATTGACAGCTACGACGTCATAAAATGGCGATCAGAATTGCACATAAAAAATGTACATGGTTGATGATTCATCAACTATGCGATAAAGAAACCATTTTTAGAAGACTGCAATTTTAGGATTTTCAAAACGAGAATTAATAAGCACCTTAGAGGGATGTGTGCTTCATACACCATAATAGTGCTGACCTTCAGATGGATAGAGGTCAAACACATGCCTTTTTAAAAAAAAGGAAAGAAAGACTAAAAGGCGTTTCGGAAGACCGTTACTTTTAAATGTTATCCCCAACAACACAGGAAGAAAATACTACGTTAAAACCTATTTATTTTTCTTACCCCTGCTTTCATCCAACATTACTTGAATATAATTTTATACCATTCCTATCCATTTTTTGTTTAATCTTATTCTCCCCTCCATCAATCAACACTTCGGTAAATCACCCTTTTAGACATGTGTTTCATCGCTACACTAAAGCCCAGTTAATTATAAAACTAACAATCCCAAGTTAATCAATACGAAATCACGTGGACGCCCACAGCGTCCCAAGAAATCAACAAGAACAAATTATATTACATAATAAAAAGTACCTTTATTTATTTCTTGTCACTTGCTAGAATTCTCGTTTTGAAATCCTTAGGCGGTAACGTGAACATAGATTTCTTTAAAAGCTTGTTGTAGTTATCATTTAAAAAGAAAACAAAAAAAATATATTTTACTAGTAGGTTAGGTAGTACCTGAAACAGCTCTGTTTCTACTAGTACATGGAACGGCGGCGACTGATTGTTCACCCACGCTGTCCGCCTAGGGGTATTTCTAAAAATTACATTCTTCCCCCTCAACTGAAGTTCAATAACGTACAACGAATACAAAGTCTAGGACAATCACGTACTTTGTAATTCGATTGGCCCGTTCGCCGATTGAGACTTGGCCGCGCCATATTTTATAACCGCCAAAGAAAATATGAGTTTATTAGTTTACACAATAATTCTGTCACTCTTAATTTTAGTTTGGTTGGTTATTATGAAAAGAATTTATTTTTAATTTTCATCTATTGTAATTATGTTTATTGAATAAATGTCAATACAATTGTTCTTTTTCTGAAGATAAATTGTGAAAGCATTCGAAATAATTATGGTATAAATAATTTCATTATACACAAGACCACGTGAAGAAGATTTTGAATGTCAAAATTTATTTGTGGGATAAAATAACATGGAAGATTGTTTGATTATAATATAATACCACAGAGGTAAAGAAATGAAACAATAAAATGGCACCTTATCGAAAAATAATGTTATGTTATATTCTGTGCTAATTTAAATACCAATTTCAGCCGAGATCAAATCCGATCAAATATAATGCTACTATACTGCCTATTGTCGATAAGGCCCATTTAAAGCCTTAAAATAAGCTGCTCTTCGAAGGTCTGCCCCCGATAGTTGAATAGACGCATCTAACAAAAAGGTAAAATGGAGAAAAAAATGTTTGAATGTCAAAATCGGGAAATTCTTTGCTGTCTCTAAAAAAAGCCTTAAAATTTTAAAAATTGAATGCTGAATGATGGCCGAAGTATCCATCTTTGATTCCCATTAGTTTAAAACAACATTGCACCTTTCATTTAGTTACTATTATTAAAAAACCTTTTCATCTTAGCAAAAAAAATAGATTAAAATGTCTTATGCTTAATTAAAAGGACGCAAATAACCATTAACGCCCTTCAAATTTCAACAACGTGTGATTATTTATGTACTTTTAGACTTATTCTCAAATTTATTTGCTACCTTCCACTTTTAAGAAAATAAGGCGCATATGGCTATATACGTCTTTTCATTTAAGCATTTATAACACTAATAGATTATCAATATTATAACACTAAATGGCATTTCTAAGTAAATGTGCCTTTTCAATTAATATAAATGAAATCCGTCTTTTCTTCTTCTAACTAGTAGAAAAAAATTGTAGTTGCGCCAATTTTCGTTATGCTAAATCATTAACGGAACGAGATATCGAAATATTAAAAATACCAGCAGATGCGCCTTTTTTTCCTGATTCTGGCAGTATATATAACTCAATTTTGGAAAAACTGTCAGATACGTCTTTTCAACTATCGGGGGCAGAGGTGATGAGGTCATATTTGTAAATTCCAATCGGTATATTTCTTATCGATCCATAAAAAATTGCAATTTTTTATACAAATGAACAAAGATCTCAACGCAAATTTAAAAACTTGGCTATTTATGATTTTATGAAGCACTAGCATGTTTATGAGTTATTTTTACCTGACTACAAAAAAAAGGAGGGTTATGATTTTAGCAGTCTATGTATGTATGTATGTATGTATGTATGTATGTATGTATGTATGTAAGTTTGTTCATCTGTTCCCTCCTAGCTCCTAAACTATTTGTTGTAAATCAATAAATAAGGTGTTTATCGATGCGTCTTAATGGTCTGCGGGTTATAGGATTTATGAAATTTCGTAAAATCAAATAAGGTGGATTTTAAAAATAAATTAGTCAGCTCGAAAAAAATAAAGTTAAGGTAAGTTTATCGTGTTTGATATCAAATGGAAGGTCTTGATGAGCACATTCAGAATATGTATGTATTATCTATATATTCTGGACCACTTCTTAGAATATCAGCCTTCTAACTACCCGTTACGACTATATGTGATTATAACACTGCATACAATGTGAAAACGTGATAACAATAAATATTTACTAATTAAATTAAAGTTTCTACACATCACTGCCTATTAAATTATGATTATATTTTAAAATAATGTTAATTAAATTGAGATTTCTTTTTCGTAACTAGGTGGCGTTGGTTTGCGGTTTTGTGGAAGTAAGTAACATAGAGTTAAAAATACCTCCTCAAAAATCCCGGAATCGTAAACATAACAATTAAATCCCGGGATTTTATTAATATGGACTGGATTTTGACCTATAGTTTTTATTAGAATTAATTTTGTATGTAAAATAAAACTCATTAATTTAACAGTTTTAGTACCGAACTACTTAAGTATTACATTATCTGTTACCGATGTCTAAAAACATAATAAAGACTTTTTATTATAATAATTTAGTTCATATGTATTTAAAACGTTAAATTAATATTTTGGAGAATTTATTACATGTTTTAACACATGTTTGCTTATTAAATATAATAAATTATTTAATAAGAAATTTGAAAAACAACTGATACGGAAGGGATTCGAACCCACGATCTCCGACGTACCGTGCCGACGCTCTAACCGCTGAGCCACCGTATCCCATCAAAATCAGTCGAAATTTCAAATCTCTTTCTACGCCTAGGGCGTGTGGTAATATCTATCGGTGCCTTCTAAAAACTGCAAAGTTTAGAACACTGAGTCGGATAATTAATGTATTCCGATCGATATTACCACACGCCTAAGGCGTAGAAAGAGATTTGAAATTTCGATTGATTCTGATGGGATACGGTAGCTTAGCGGTTAGAGCGTCGGCACGGTACACCGGAGATCGTGGATTCGAATCCCATTCGTATCAGTTGTTTTTTCAAATTTCTTATTAAATAATTATACGTAAAATTAATTTCTTATTTCCCGGGAATTAATTGTAATGTTTATGATTTCGGGATTTTAGAGCAGGTATTATCAACTCCATGTTACTTACTTCCTCGAACTTTAGGTAAATGTACTCTATCTATGATGATATCCCACAAAAAAGGTTTCATGTGTACTTATACAGCTTGGCAAAAAAGAGTCTGAGGCGGTGACAGCTGGAACTAAAAATAAAAATAACATAAAAATTATTCATTTGATTATAATTAATGACAAAAAACTCGTCATAGAAATATGTAAGCACTTAATAACTTGTAATTTTGAATTGTAGTGTGAAAAGTGCGACAGCGGCGCCCCCAATTTTTCCAGACTCTTTTTTGCCAAGCTGTACTTCTTACTACTTTTCATGTATACTTCTAAGAAATATATGAGGCCATGTTTTAATAGCTCAAAGTCGCGGACGACACCTTTGAAATAAATGTAATTTAAAAAGTACATGACATTGACTAAAGGTTTGAACCGAAGTTGACAGTTAAAGAAATCTACCTATTTAAGAACTACCACATTCCAAAAAATTGTGATTAAAATGAATTTTATTGGTTTCTTTACCACTAAAAATCATTGAAAAAAAATATAGTATAAAAACTAAAACCCGACTACTTAAAATCTAAAAACAAGCTTCTTAGATTTGAAATAAAATTCTGTAGTCGGAGGCCTTAATGTATTATAGGTAAATAGGTAAGTACTAGATAATCTTCCAAGGGTAAATACTTTGTAATTTGGTGGCCTCCGACTACAGAATTTTATTTCAAATCTAAGAAGCTTGTTTTTAGATTTTAAGTAGTCGGGTTTTAGTTTTTATACTATATTTTTTCGCTGAATATTTTGTTTATTTTGAAATAAATTTCATTTTAGAATAGCCCACATAAAACTGTTTATTATGATCTAGAAATTTGCAAAAGTCATTAAGTATATTATCCCCGTAACCCTGAATATAGTATTTCACGCCCGTGTTGCACTATCTCCGATATTAGCGAGGCGCTTGGTGTCAAATATTCTTCTCTCACAGTACAAATTGTATGATAGTCAGATATATTTCTACCAATCTGGGCGTATATGCATTGTGAAATATCTTCTAGCTTTTTACCACGGCTAATGCCCAGCTGCTGCGAGTAAAAAGAATAAGCCTAAGACCTAATAACAGGGCAAGGCGAACAGTTTTACTATATTTGTATTATTATGGCAAGCAAGGCTTGCCAAAATGGTACGGTAGGCAATGTAAGAGACAGAAAAGTGTAATGTAGAGCTTATTTTAAAAATAATCTTTTTTAAGGTTCCGGATCTACTACAATCAGGGGACAGCAGATCGTTTGAACCATTTGACTCTAGTGAACTGGTGGTCAGGTCGTCTGTACAAATCACCAGTTCTACCACCACCGGACAAAGTCTACCATGATTTTAAAGGAAGGACCTTCGAAGTTCCCGTGCTACATGTGAGTGGTCATTTAAGGTATACCTTTTTTTGTTTACGAGGGTAACATTTATAAGGCACCCGGGTGCCTCCGGGGGAAGAGACCGGGGAGTGTAGGATTTTTACCTCACTAAAACCACTACTGCCGGTGATCACCAGCAGCACATGGAGGGAAATCCCGGGTCCTCTTAAGAGACCAGCTCCGGAACCTCCCTTATGCAATACACTATCTTCCGATCTTAAGAAGGGGAATGCAATAAGTGAAATCAAATTGTATACTTTTTAACAATAGAAAACTATAACACTTTATTCTATTTATTAGGTTACAATGGTGCTGATTCTCTTGTACATCCCGCTAAACTAATTTTAGTCTATCTCTTTTTAATAAACACCATAGAAAAAGGACAGCAAATTGAACTGTTAAATTAGAGCTGTCAAATTAGTCTTCGTCCTTGCGACTGACGTGAAATTAGACGAGACCTCTATGACATACCGATTAAATTCTCGTTGATATCTAGCAAATGGACTAGTTTGACAGCTCTAAAAATCTTCTATCCTTTTCTAATAATCTCTGTTAGAAAGAGAGATGGCGAGTCTAAATTAATTTAGAGTCTAAACTAAAGACTGTTATTAGGCACCGCCATGGCATTTTGTGAAATACAACAGCGATACATCGATCACAGTGACAGGGGGACGAGATGACAAACTGCTTTCACTGATCGCTAACAAACTGAATTTCAAGTAAGTATGATACTATAATAATTATATAAGGACAGACACAAATAACTAATAATTTTTCATAACTTTTTCATTGATTTTATATCTTTAATGTGCGAGCGAGATAGGAGATTAGTAGGCTGTCATGTAGATCTTTGACAGTAGATATAGGGATTCAGAGTACCCTCATAAAATCCTGACAACTGATCTAACTTTAGAATATTGTATCTCTTTGGGTTGCGGGGGTCAGATAGACAGTCGCTCCATAGAAAACTGATATTTAGCTGCATCTGGTTAGATTAACCGACTTCAACAAACTTTGGGAATATTATTATAGCCAGAAGGACGATAAATCATAATATTATTATAATAATGTTTGATCTTGGGGTTGCCATACGAGTTTCGAACCATCCAGTCAATAATAGACTAGTATGTTTATCAGATTCTTTTCTCCATCCATTTAGTGATCACAAGCGATTGTATATTTATATTATTAACACCAAATCAACTTAAACAAAGCTGCAAGTTTGGTTTACAAATCCATATTCTACTTTATTTCCAAGAAAATAAGATTTGTTTTCCAGGTACAAGTACTACGACCCACCTGATAGGAGCCAGGGGTCAAGCATTTCAAGCAACGGAACTTTCAAGGGCACTCTTGGGTTGATCTGGAAACGTGTAAGTTTTTAACAATTGAAAGGAATAATTTCTCAAGAGAACTGAGAGGTAAGGAAATTATAACTAAGGAAAAGGAAATATTAATTTAAGTCGTTGAAACTTTGGTATAGAAGATAAGTTTATAAATTTTATCTTGCCATAAAACTTGTAATAGTAAAATGAGATAGGTATTTTTTTACTTTTCCAAATTTTCAAACTTAAGAAACTATGTTCAGTCTCTATTTTGAAATCTATTTTAATTTTTTGTGAGTCATGATAGCCTAGTGGTGGTGGCCGTTAACTGACAAGTGGTCTCGTGTTTGAACCTAAAGCGCGCACCTTGACTTTTCGTAAGTTATGTGCGTTTTATAAATTAATTATCACTTTCTCCGTGGCTTGGAAAGCACGTAAAGCCGTTGGCCCTGCGCCTGATCTTTCTTCGGTCGTGTATGTTTGCCGTCCCATCTGATTATGAGAGTGAGGGAATCTGAGAGTGCACCTGTGTTTACGCATACCCTTGTGCACTATAATATATCCTACGTAGTTGGCTAATCTCCGGTTGTTTCCGGCTTAAGAATAGAACCACCACTTCAACCACCGGTTGTAAGAAGCGACTAAGGGAACAATCTGGAGGATGGGCAGCAGCATCCTACTGTGTAATAGCAACTATCTGGTACTGCGATCGCCAACCCGCTTGCCCAGCGTGGCTATTAAGGGCAAACACCTTCTAATAAGCGCACAAAATAAGTGCGTATGAGAAGAGGCCTATGTCCAGCAGTAGACTAATATAGGCTGTGTACGTATGTATGTATGAGGCAGAATTTTGGGATTGAAAATTTCTAAAGGTTATATGCGAAAGAAGTTTTTAATTCCAGCAAGCAGATTTCTTCCTGGGAGATGTAACCATGACGTGGGAACGGCTACAAGCTGTGGAGTTCTCGTTCCTGACTCTGGCGGACTCGGGAGCTTTCCTAACACATGCTCCGGCAAAATTGAGCGAAACCTTGGCGATTATCAGACCTTTTAGATGGGAGGTAAGGCTGTTCGGATACTTAAGACTAGGGCACACCTGCAGCACAGCAGAGAACTACATTATAAACTTATCTCTATGTTAGGTATATCTATGTAGTTGAATAAGTAATATAAAAAAATATAGATACACTACATAAATATATAATACAGTATTTAACAAAAATTCTGTTGTTCCATGTAGAGACCTACAAATTTATCGATCCACATAATATGTATAGATAGATTTGTACGACGTACAAACCTATCTACGTATGTATATAGATTTGTACACGACGTACAAAATGAAGATAGATTTGTACTATATGTAGATAGATTTGTCATATCTAAGTATGTAGATAGATTTGTACTAATAGACATATTATTGTCATTCATGAAAATATTTTTTTTTGTACTTTGTTATGGTTTACAGTAAAGGGCCTTTTGGTACTGTAGTTTATGATTACGCCTGCGACACGTTTAATACAACTCGCTGCTCTTTCTCTTAGGTATGGCCGCTAGTCTTCGCCACATTGCTAGTAACAGGTCCAGCTCTGTGGATAGTGATCGCAGCTCCGTCGCTATGGCAACGACGTAAATGTGATCAGCTGGAACTGTTCAGCCGATGTTGCTGGTTCACCACTACGCTATTCTTGAGGCAGTGTATGTAACTTTTTAACTTTGAACAAGTCCAATCACCTTTATGATATATTCTTTATAAGTGATTGAAAACGACTCTCAGCTGTCGTGGCGAGTTGGTTTAGTGCCAAAAGCTGTAAAATTTTTATTCGTGTAAAACAGTTTTGTCATCAGAACTAAAGCTGTGTACCAAATATCAGATCAATCTGTCAACAGGAAGGGGGTGAAATATGAATTACTAAATTTGAACCATATAATAAACAGGGCAAACTAAATAAAACCGTTTAAAAAGGTACAGGTACAGGTTTCCTCACGATATGTTCCCTCACCGCTTAGCAAGTAATAATTAATTTCTGAAACGCACATAAATCCGAAAATGTCAGAGGTGTACCTGGGTTTCGAATCTACCTTTGACTTGGTAGTCCAACGGTCACACCACTAGGCTATCTCTGCTTTAACCTATAAGTTACTAAGATGAAAGCATCGAGTGACTATGTATGACTTATATATCTAGGTCTATCTCAAAAACTATCTAGCATTATTAATGTTAGACCTTATGGAGTAGGTACATAATCTTGCTATTGCGATCGTAGGGAATTTTCCAGATTGTAAGTACCTATAGTCCAAAATGCGAAGCAATTTGAGACGTCTGGACTTTCTGGAATGCACGCTGTAGCGAGCCACGAGAAATCGATACGATAAGAAATTTTAATTTAAAATGATCTTCTACAACCTTTAGCAATTTTTCTACTAGGTATTGTGTACGCAAAATGTAATGTCATTGTACGCAAATACTTACTTCAGACTAAAGCTCTAAATACACCGATACCAGCAATTAACATCACGCTAAGAAAATTTTTAGCCATTTGGCGTTTCAGTGTGGAGTGTAGAACAACAATTATAATATTATTCTTAATATTTTTGTGATTTTTTTTTGAAAAAACAAATGGATACGGATGGATTTTGAACCCACGATCTTCGGCGTACCGTGCCGACGCTCTAACTGCTGAGCCACCGTATCCCATCCGAATCAGTCGAAATGGCGTGTGGATCTATCGGAATACATTACGTATCCGACTCAGTGCTCCAAACTTTGCAGTTTTAGAGGGCACCGATGCGATATTACCAATTTTTAATATTTTTGTGATTTTTTAAATCTTATACATGTTAGCTTATTAAATATAATTATTATTCTTCTCCAGCATCCAGCAAAGAGCCATCCAGTACACACAAAGCCAGATTAGTCTCAATCCTCATAACTCTTGGGGCTACTTACGTCATCGGAGACATGTACTCAGCTAATCTGACGAGTCTCATCGCCAAACCTGCGCGGGAACGTCCGATCGGGACTCTCTCAGACTTGGAGGAAGCTATGAGAGACTACGGTTATCAACTTGTGGTGGAAAGTCACAGCTCTTCATTTGCTATACTGGAAGTAAGTTTTGGTAACACAAAACGTAATGGCGCAGGTATTCGTTAATCTGCCATCTCGCTCGCACAATAAAGATATAAAATCAGGGAATTATAGTTATAAAAAATCGCAACAAATCAAGTTAAGGAGAACAACATTTCAAAGTTTTAGCAAAAATTTCAGGAAACGAAAAATGTTTTCGTACATAAAAATGGCGTATAAATATTAATTCATTTGAAGCTATTTTTACGTGTGAAAACTTATACCAATCAAACTGATAATTTTACTGAACTTTTCTTCGTAAGTTGATTTGTTGCTATTTTTTTTAACTGTACCTATTTCTTAATTTTGTATCTTCAATGTGCGACCGAGATAGCAGATACCTCTCGTGAGGCGTCTCAGTTCGTGAAACTAAACAACATAAAATAGATCTACGAGTTTTCGAAATTCAAATACTTGAAACGACCGCGATCGACATTTTTGTGGAAAGTCCAATCACAAATCGCATTGACTGTTTTTTTTTTATTTGGCTGATTGGCCTGTTCACAGACTTAAACCACCATTGTTCAAATAAATTATTATTAATGTATATTATAAACCGGAAATTACCGCGTACATACGAGTACCTTATTTTAATCCGCGTTAATCTCTGGTTTCGATTTTATATTAATCATGCAACGCGAAAATTTAAAAGTAAATAAAGTAAATTATCGTTTAAATATTAGTTCATTGCCTAGGCTTTTGGAACTTGAGAACATCTATCAAGCATATAGGTTTCCTGACAATATTTTCCTAAGAGATCATAATTGTCAGGATACGATACCGATGTATCCTCCAAGTAAACCATAAATCCATGTGACAAATATGACCATTTAGAGTTTCCGTAATGCGTGTGACATGTTATGATTGAAATCAGTGTGCCTGCTTCGTTTATCTGGGAACAAGCTCGAATGTTGAGTATGAGGTCTATGGTTCGACTCCAATTGGGTCAATTGTTATGTGGATGTACTCATACTCGGTATATTGCAATAGTACGCTGCACAATTTTGAGCTGTGAACGACGTGACCTACGAAGAACAGCAAGTTATATTATGTTATGTCATCATCTGCCTAGCTTTTTCCCAACAATGTTGGGGTCGGCTTCCAGTCTTTACGGATGCAGCTGAATACCAGTGTTTTACATGGAGCGACTGCCTATCAGACCTTCACAACCCAGATACTGGGATACACGCTTGGTAAGACTGGTTGTCAGACTTTCGGGCTTCTGACTACCCGTAGCGACTGTCAAAGATCTACAATTGACAGCCGGGGCCAACAGCTTAACGTGCTATCCCAGGGCACGGAGAGTGATAATTAATTTATAATACGCACATAACTTACGAAAAGTCAGAGGTGCGCCTTGGGTTCGAACCCGAGACCTCTGACTTGCCAGTCAACGGTCACCACCACTAGGCTATCACGACTCTTACATAAGTTATGTTATGTTATGTATATGTTTAATAATAATAAACCAGCCTGAAACTGTCCCACTGATGGGCAGAGGCTTCTTCTCATAAAGAGAAGGATCAAGCATTAATCACCACGCTAGCCCACTGCGTGTTGGCGATACCTAGGTTTCTAGGTTTTCCTTCACTGTTAGTCAGTGGTGTCTGTTACGAAGAAAGTAAAAAATACATGACAAACAGTCACATTGGTATTTGCCAGGTTCGAATCCACACCAACGTGCTTGCAAAGTGGGTCCGTTTCGTTTAGTCAGTAACAAATCCGTGTACTGTACCTAAAGTAATGAAGTTTAATTAAAACTTTTGTCAAAATAAAAGCTTTTAATTTTCAGAACGGTACTGGCGTATACGGCCGTCTTGCTACTCTAATGCGTCGACAACGAGTACAACGCGTGCGCAACGTAGAGGTATGAAAAGCCATTAATTTCTTAAAATAAATTAAAAGCATTTGTTTTAACTTGTAGTAAGATGTAGTTATTTTTAACTAGTTTAATTGATTAAACGATCTAATTTGAATTTCTAGCATGGTGTTCGTCTCGTGTTGTCTCATAGAAGAGTCGCCGTACTGGGTGGTAGAGAAACGCTATACTACGACACAGAGAGATTTGGTAGGTTCAAATCAATTATCATAATAGGAAAGAGAAACGGTATAATTTTAAAAAGCCGTCAAACACCGAGAATTGAGACACAAAAGAAAATCATGTTTTTTGATGATGATTGAAACCTAACCAGTATACTTACACTTATTTTGGGGCCAATTCAATTACATTTATTTTATATTTAACATACCGAACAATCTAACATTAACAGATAATTATTAATAGACGATTTCGTTAAATACAATTATAGGTACATATAATACATTAATACATTTGACAGTCATTAACAGTTAGTCGTTTGACAGAAGGGAGTCAGTACCCTCATAAAATTCTGACAACTAATTTAATTTTATATTACCGTATCCCTTTGGATTACAGAGGTCAGTTAAGCAGTCACCCCGTAGAAAACTGATATTCAGTTGCATCCAGATAGATTAGAAGCCAACCTAAACAAAGTTAAGCAAAGCTAGGAGGATGGGATACTTAAAGATAATTTTCTAGTAAAAGAACTTTGTTTTAGGATCACACAACTTCCATTTAAGCGAGAAATTATATACAAGGTACTCGGCAATCGCTTTACAAATCGGCTGCCCCTATTTGGAAACTTTTAATAAAGTGTAAGTAAAAAATTTTTTAATAAGACAAAATCGTTATGAGCGGGATTTGAACCTGAGATCTACTGGGTAAAGCCCCAAGTCACTCTGCTACTAAAGGGTAAAATATGTCTAGCTAACCGTTAGCACTGCTAAACTCAGCGTTGAGTGCCACCAAAGCGGACAAATGAGATGGGATAATTGTGCTAACTATTATATTACAGGGTTATGACTCTGTTCGAAGCTGGTATCCTAGCAAAAATGACTACAGATGAGTACAAGAATCTTCCAGAACAATCTAGAAGATCGGACCCCGTCACCGAGAGTGATACGCAGGGCAATGACATCATGGGAGACTCCGCTGCTACCTCACAGGTAACGAACGACTACTTTGGGTGTTGTACCATACGCTCGATAAGCCATCGATCCCCTGTCTGATCTCTCTCCGGTAGTGTCGGATTGCTGTCCCATTCCATTCGAGAACGAAGAAAAGAGACAATCACATTATGTTTTGTTGCACTCACTTGGGCACCATAATATGTTTTGCGATCTTTGAGTATCGTCGCAAGCTACATTTTGTAGGTGGGCGCCCATTTTATCGCCCCTCGTTTTAACAGGAGCTTTCCCTAAATTTTGAAAGACGTAAAAAAAATTTTACAAAATTGATAATGCATAAACGAGTTTAAAAATAAGGAAATAATACAAATGCAATATTTTTTTTCTGATTTATAGAAAGGTAATAAATACGGCTTGTTCCCAAAGGTCCACGAGCCTATTGTTCTCAAAAAATAAAAGTTCATACTTGACTTCCCAACGGGTCCATAGCTTTTAAAAATATTAAATATTTTTGTTCCCATTTGGCAATAAAAGCATGCTACGGAATAAAAGTTTAAACATACACGTCGAATTGATAACCTCCTCCGTTGTTTTTTTCGTCGGTTAAAAAGACAATGAATATAGGTAAGGACTAGGACTGCCTCGTTGGTCTAGTGGTAGCAAGCGCGACTGCTGAGCACGAGGTCCTGGGTTCAATCCCTGGGTCGGGCAAAGTGTTATTTGGTTTTATTCCATTACAAAATTCTCAATAGCAGCACGGAGTCTGGAATTGTGCCCGGGTAATGGCAATAGCCTCGCCCCCTATTACATGGGACTTATAACATAGCCGGCGAAATGTAGGTGTACTGCACACCTCTGCCTACCCCCCTGGGGAATACTGGGGAAAAAATATATAGGTAACTAAGAACTTTTTATTATCTTTTATATGAATCTTACAATAAAATAGACTTAAGCATTATAAAAAATTTCAGCAATCGAATAGTTACAGGATATTATCCATATCTTACACTTAAATAAACAAACATTATAAAAAATCACAGTTTCAGAATAATCACAGTAAATCAGTCTCAATCTCGGACTAAAATAGACTTAAACATTATAAAATATTAGTTTCACAATAATCACAAAAAATTGCACACAAATAGTGCGCACGTCGTCAGGTATTAGTTTCTAATTTGCAAGAAATGCTAATGCAAAAAAAAAAATCTTCGTAAACAAACCGCAAAAATTCAATTTAATAATTAATTTAGTTAAAAATCATAATATTTTTTTTTCTTTTTAGTTCCCTTTTTTTGTCGGTTGTTTTCTTTTTGTTAAAAAGTTTTTTTATTATATACTAGCTGCCCCGCGCAACTTCGTACGCACGATTATTCTACTTCAACGCCTATTCTACCCCTACCCTACTCTACCCTACCCCTACTCTACTCTATCCCTAACCTACTCTACCCCTACCCCACTCCACCTTACCCTACCCTACCCTAATCTACCCCTACCCTACCCTACTCTACCCCTACCCTACTGTACCGTTAGCCTACCCTACTGTACCGCTAGCCTACCCTACTCTACCCCTACCCTACCCTACTCCACCCCTACCCTACTCTACCCCTACCCTACTCTACCCCTACCCAACTCTACCCCTACCCTACGCTACTCCTACTCTACTCTACCCCTACCCTACCCTACGCTACCTCTACAAAACAAAAACCATAAAAATCGGTCCAGCCGTTCTTAAAAAAAAAGTATTCTACGTCCGTCTCCTGGTCCTAATCTACCTCCGCACCAATTTTCAACCAAATCGGTTCAGCCGTTCTTGAGTTATAAATAGTATAACTAACACTTGTTCTTTTATATATAAATAGATATATTTACCATGTTACAGGTACAACTACATTATTATAGGCTAGCCTTATTCTTAACATAAAACACTTTGTAAAAGCTTTTAGTTCAGCTAACTAGCTGAACTAAATGAGCTATTAATGATGAGCGGTAAATACCGCTAGTTGAAAATGATAGGTAGGCGGAGTGTTACGTCCCCCTTATCCCGTGTCATAAATTGTATCGTTGCAAAATTCCCTTAGAACATCTGTCTGTGTAATCATAGCCGGATTATTAAACAAAAACTATATTTAGTCAATTGTCATCAAACTTTATCTAGAACTACAATAAATATAATATATTGGCGTCAGGCGTGTCATTGCAAGGCATCCTGTTAGTTGATTGCCATTTAAGGTATGTAATATAAACCGCTATATTAAATGGCCATTTTCTATTACGAGCATCAAACCAGTGAACGTGAAGAAATTGTTTGTACTGACTGTACTTTAGATAAATCTCATGGACCCGTTGGGAATTCATGTATGAACATTTAAAATATTATTAAATTATTTCATGGACCCGGTGGGAATCGAAGAACAATAGAATCATGGACCTCTGGGAACAAGCCATAAATAATGTCAGTAGACAGATTTATTCTACTATTTCCTGGTATATAATTATATTAGTCACTAAAGTCCAATGAAAATTTTCGGTAATTTTGTTGAAAATGTTTGTGGTTTCGACTGTACGGTCGCTTTAAAGAAATATTTTCAACCTCCAACCGGGGAATACAGTTGTGCCCAAGTAGCTATTTTTAATTTCCAATTTAGGAGTGACAATGAACTTCCAAGCCCTCTCTAGGGGTCCTAAACAATAAGTTTTAGATAGTGGTGTTGATTTATTATCTAAGTTTTGTTTCAGCCACAAGGGGAGTCCACCAAAAGGTTGGAGCCTGTTTCTCTAAGGATGTTGAGAGGCGCATTTTGTTTGCTCGGTATTGGACATCTGCTAGCAGGTAATTATAAATAATAAACTTTAAAAAAAAATAGGAAAATTATGGAAGGAGGTCCTTTTGACAGAGTAGGCTAAAATTGCCTGCTAATGTCTGTTAGCCATCTTTTTAAGTTAATTTAAAACTTATTCTCTATCTTCTAGCCATGTCTCTAGCAGCAGAGATCCAGCTTCATCGCAGATCCAAATGCAGGCGCGTACCAGAACCGAGCGAGGAAAGAAAACCACACAAACTGTTGGTGTTCGGCAAAGCAGTCGTGCTGTTCAAACGAGGGTGTAGGAAAGTTTGCGATACTGTGTACACTGGTATCGATAAGGCTTTAGGACCTGAAGCTTTAGAATAAAATATAAATTTAGCTTTGCAATATTTTTGTAGCATAAAGCGCGCACACACCAAAACTACAATAATTGCTGTGCATTCGTAGGAGGAAATTAATAATTAAAAGAGATGAAAAATATTATACCCAAATCAATAAAAAATATAGTGGCACGGAGCTGCTATGAACTATCAACTTGAGACCAAAGTGCGCGATTAACCGCTATCGCTAGGTGCTAGGTTAGTACCTCAATGTGCAAGTTTGATTGGCGGATGAAACCCATGAGGTCAGTATATTAAATAGAATATTATGTATTATATAGTATATTATGTAAAATTTAAACATCAATCAACAATATTTGAATTGTATATTATTTTATAAACTCAACATGTATTTTTAGAGGAGAATCACTCGATCTGCCATGTTTATTCTCGTGACTGTTCAGTATTTAATACATCAAATACATTATTGTTATTTTCATCAATATTATAAAACAGCGATTCATTATTAAACTTTAACATCGCTCGACAGTAAAATTAATAATCTCGTTTCGATGTTAATCCCAGCTTTCATTCACGCTTGTTATTAAAGAAGTGTTCAAATATAATTCGTTTATTTAACAGCCTCTTTTTACTCTAATCGAAAAACCATCGTCTAATTAAAATGCTTTTGTCCCAGAAGTGGGTCAATAAAGGCAGCAAAGTCTGATTTTGTCCCAATGCTCGGCAAATGACTTTCCTCACAAGCCGAGATGGAAGAAAAAAGGACATTCTGCAAGATACGTGACTATCTTCCAAAATTCCAGAAAGATGACCCATCCACAGTCGAATTGCGTTAAGCACTGCTCAGCACAAGGGTTGCGTTTAATTAGCATAAACGTAACTTTTATTAAAGCAATTTCTCAAAAAGGCAAATCCTCCAAAAGGTAAAATCTCACAAAGGCAATCGATATAATAATATGATGTTTCAGTTTGTGGTTCTCGTAAAAAAGATATATCAAAATCTAAGTATGTAATATTGTCTTTTCACCTATCCATGAATGTTCAAATAATATCATTACCATCCTTGAAAATTCCAACAAGCTCAACAGAGACATTTATTACATAATAATAATTTAGAACAAAATATTGCAACTTTGTTGAATTTCAGCTACTCATCAAGATGTACTGGCTGACACAAGACAGCTTGCTCATTAAATTAGCGAGGTAAGAGCCCGCTAACGAACTTATATAACTAAGAAGATATCTTCAGAAGGTCAAGAAGGAAGGAAAGTTTGATCACGAGCAAGATAATAAATCCTGCGACCTTAACAAATCCGTCAGCCGCTCTAAGAACTGAGCTATTGATAATCAAAATGACCTTAAAACATTCAATCCTAGACAATAGATAGATATATCTACCAACCACACCTAAATAGAAACCTAGATATTATGAACTGTGAGTACAAAATATTTAGAGGAATATTTGTAATTGCACCATAATTACCTTCAACCTTTGTAGGGGAAGTATGACGGGTTGGACACTCTTAAAACAGGAGAACGGCAGAAGATGGCCACCTCCAGACCCGTCGAGGTGCCACCGAACATCATGCTGGAACAAGACAAAGTTGCTTGGTGAGCGGTAATAGCCATAGCCGAAGCTGACTGACGAACGTATGTCACAAACAAAAGGGTATCATCTCCAAAAATATTGCTTTGAGATAACCTTGTTTAAAAATTCGAATAGTCATAGCTTTTTTTTTCGCAGAAGGGGAAATGCGCCTTATGCATACCGTCCCGCTCGGGGAATAGATAATAACTAAGTTAAAGATAAAAATTAGGACATTTTAACCCTTAGTTCCGCAACTATCCCTTTTGTTTGTGACGTGGGATATGTATAAAAGTCATATTGAACTAATGTTGTTATTAAACCACGGAACTTCTTATTTTATTGGCCTATGGCTAGCCAACAGACGAATATCTCACGCTTCGTGCATGTCAAATTATATCACATTTTTTTCGTTTTTTTTTTCCTTTTTTAACTTATAATGTTTCTACTCGAAATTTTCTCGATCGTAACCTTTTACAAATGAATTTTAGGAGTAAAGACCAAGGGTAACCCCCTATCAGCAACATACATTATCATGTTGCAAAAAAAAATTGTGCGCCATGGAAGGCAAAATATGTAGTTTTAGAAAAATTCATTATGATGTTTTACTCATGTTTTTACGAAATAAATATCATTTTTAACAATATTAGGTGACCTATAATAGAAGGTTCAGGCTTATACTTTTCTTAAAAAATTAGTCTTCCTGGAGGCCAGAATTACCATTTGACATAGCAGTTTTATTAACCGTTGCAGTTACAGTTGCGACGCTAGGGGTTACGTTTTCTCTTTCCTAACACTGATTTGTAAAAGATGGTCTATTAGAAAATTAGCCTTTCTGATGTAAAATATCAGTTCCAGCTAAACTTGTACTATCCATTATTATTATTATTATTAGCCCTCGGGGTCCCAATAATGAGCAAAGGCCTCCCTTCATTTTCGCCACTCTTCTCGATCTTCTGCCAAATCAGGCCAATTTGGAAGAAATTTATCGATTTCGTCCCGCCATCTCGTTCTATCCATAGGAACTGATATTTTGAAAAGAATTAGGCCAAGGCAAGTATATTAATACGTGAAGCAAAAACTGTGGATCCCTTTTTAAGAATATTGCGCGCACGGAGAAATGTGAAACTTGTCGTAGTAAAAGTTTACATGGAGAAGAAGTGCAGAAATTAATTTTTAAAAAATACGGTCGAATAACGCCCACTGACTGGACTACTAGTTCTTCATAAATATTCAACATGGCTTCATTCAAACTCCTTTTCTATGTGTACATTTGGTGTCACAGTGCAAATTGAATAACATGACCTGACCTTATTTCTAAACAAACGTCTATTCAGAACAAAAAACTTGTTCGCGCGTGCTGCTGTGCGTTTTACGCTTTATGCGTTGCATGCTGGAATGTATAAAAAACCCAGTATTCAGAGCCGTTTGGACGAGGAACGAATAACAATCGTAACCCTATGGTATAATATTTTGAATGCATGCCACGGCTGCTTTTTATAGATGTTTGGTGCACTGGCCTGTTTAAAAAATGATTAAAATGGTCTAAGACGAAGATCGTTTTTCAATGCTCATTCCTAATTAATTTTTCATAATACTTGCTCGTAAATAATGCTATTACATGTAGGTAAAGCGGGCAGTAACGGTCCCACCATTATTGAAAGTATATTGCTGTACGCTGTTTTGATATTTCTTTGCAAGAATGATGAAATCATTGTATGGTACTGGGGCGGTACGACTATTACTAACTTTGGGCTATTATATTCCTAGCCTGTGGCTTTATAAGTCCCTTCAATAGTAATTATGTACTTACCGCCCTTTTAACATAATGTACTTTTACACAACTTTCAGAACCTTAGAAAGATTAGACTATTACTACTAGTTTAGGGTGATATGGGTTTGAATAATAATATTAACGATATCCAAAATGTTTTTCTTTTTTAGTTTTCTCAAACTAGGATAGGACAGGATATCATTGCCCTTAATTGAATTCTATCAAATAACTATGCTTCCTATATCCTAATTATAATAATTATCCCCCTAAGCAATTACCGAATTTCAGTCACAGCGGCCAATCTTAAAATAGGTTTGGCGACTACACACTAGGAATTACAGTGCACAAGTGTGAGCGCAAACGGGTTCACTCTCTATAATATAAGTCAAATAAAAAAAGACATATCTATGACTAGATTATGGCTAGCTATCAAGCTATCACTATCATAGAAATGTTTATCCCAATGTACTTCTTAGGGAAACATTGTCGTTTTAAAAACCGAGTCATTTCATTACAAATGTAAATTTAACTTAATTGTGCTCATCACAATAATTAACCTAATTACTGGCGTTTCTACTTAAAATGCTTCGGATTTTTATTTTTAGTTGAAACTCTGAAAGTGTTTTATATAATTAGTATCAAGGAGAGTCAAGAGGTCGACGAAATACACTGGATTTTTCTGAGGATGTCGTTATATATTTCTGGAGTGTACCCATGAGAACAATTAATTGAACATGGTAAAAAAGCTTGATGGTATCACGAAGGGCAGAAATACCTAAAGGAAAAATTCAACTTCCGACTAGGAATTCTACAAAATATTCTGTTGAAGAGAAAACGTAGAATATTTAAAAACGAAAATTTGTTAAAAAATCTACCAGAAAAATATAAAAGACGCGGAAATTTAGTAACATATTTGCTAAACAAGACGGAATTGTGATAGCCTAGTGGTATAACCGTTAGCTGACCAGTCAGAGGTCTATGTTCGAACCCAAAGCGCGCGACCTCTGACTACCTCTGACATTAGTACTCGTTTCGTGCCTCCTAAAAGCACGTAAAGCCATCGGTCCTGCGTCAGATCTCTCTCCGGTCGTGGCGGATTGCCGTCCCATCGGACTATGAGAGTGAGGAAATAGAGAATGCAAACTCTGTACTAGTTACTTATGATAGTTACCTACATAGTTTGCTTATGAGATTGGTTCCGTTGAGATTGGCTGCTGTGACCGAAATTCGGTTCACAAACCAGTATTGAGCCGCCACGAAATACATAGTCAAAAATATTCTAGTGAAAAATCTTTTTCACCGTAAACGTTTACGTACTACCTACAGCTTTGTGTATTCAGATTCAAAAAACGGAATGCGCCGACAAACTTACAAACAGAAATCCGTATTTTATACATAAAAGGCTTTGTTGTTCTGTAACAAGCACTAACCGGCTTCAAAGGCTTTTTCCTGAAAAGCTGTCGTAGGTTTCCGTTTTAGGTACCCTAAATAGAAGACCTGTTATTGAATGTTTTGAATTACTTTTTGTATATGATCTTTACCATATTATACATACTAATACTAGCTGCCCCGCGCGACTTCGTACGCGTGATTATCCTACTTCAACGCCTATTCTACCCTACCCTACTCTACCCTACCCTACTCTACCCTCACACTACTCTACCCCTACCCTACCTTACCCTCTTCCTGAGTGCTATTTTTTAAAGTTTTTTTTTTAGGTTGGTTCACGCGGATGAATTCGCGGGCAACAGCTAGTATATTATATATATCTCATTGTAGCCGTGTGATATCTTAGTGGCTTGATCATTGACTGGTAAATCTGATTTTATGTTCGAACCCAAGCAACACCCATGAGCACATCTCTTACTGTTCTACATTCCATACACATAGTATTATATAATATTATATATTATATTATACAACATAGTATTTTTTTTATATTTAATATTCATAGTATTTATATAATATTATATAATATATTATACAACATAGTATTTTTTTAAAGTTCTGGTCTAGAGGCTTTTGAGTTTCTACTGTTAATAATTTTCGTTGCAGTACTCGTAGGATATAAAATAGCATCGGTTCATCGGTTTTAAATCCAAATATATACGCGAGTGCAGCTGCCGTAGTTAGTCCACAACTTGTCTACTGTCGTCGTGTGGTACAAGTAAGGTAGGTAGACAAAACTAGAAAATACATAAATAAGTTGTAACATAAAGTTTCTCGCGGACGGAAAGATGGACGGAAGGAAACTTAGTAATAGAGTCCCTTTGGCACCCTTTGGGTACAAAGCCCTAAAAAGTAAATAAGAATATAATACAATAATCTTTACTCACTGAATATATATTTATGTAACAGGTAATATTGAATAGTCTTTTATATTCTACCAAGCGTTATATATACATATCTTACTACCTTCATACAAAAAAAAATCACAACATCTTATTAACAATATCAGATAATTTATAGATTAGATATTCAAAATGTCTTAATGCATGTAAATATTTCAGCAAATGTCAATATAAATTTAATGGTTATCAAGAATATTATTGGTGTCGTATTTTGGTTATAAACAAATCTAGTAGGTATGTAGCTGTTAAAAAAAAAACATTTTGAAAATCTGTAATACTATAATAACATTAATTTGCTTATCAGTATATTTCATTCGTAACTGTATATATTATACTCTATTGAGATTAATATCACGGATTTACGGATCACTTAATATAATAGCTAATATTAATATTAAGTGTTTAATAAATAAAAATAATAAATAAATAGTTACTTCGGTAATAATTATATTAACGTGCCTATCTCGCTGTATCTTGTAACATGGACTTCAAAGTAACATCTGGACTCAAACGTAGGGCCGAATATATGGATATGTAAAGTTTTAAGGATCAAGAGTTGAAAATGGCCGCCAATATCGGTACCTAAGTAATTACATAACTGCACTTACATATGTCGGGAGTAACAGCAGGGCAAGTGAAGGGTAGCGGAGAAATTAATGGATTTGTAGCAAGTGGCGTTTTTAATTAGATCTGTGTATCTTCAAGGCAAGCTGGACACTAGATTGCATATCTTGGGAAACGGTAGTTTCGTCGCCAAGACGAGTTTAGTATAAACGGGGTTTTTATTAATCTTCTTACACTTTATTGGTTAAGAAATCATCTTCAGCCTGCATTAGTCCACTATTGAACATAGGCCTCTCCCAATGCGTGTCACTATTGTGCGCTCATTGGAGGAAAATATAAAGAAAGCGTCTAGTAATACTCTTCTATTATTTATTAGTAAGGTGACGCTGAAAAATGTACAAAAAGACCACATAGCTACTACAAAAATTAGTCGTGATAGTCTAGTGGTAAGACCGTTGACTGGCAAGTCAGAGTTCTCAGGCTCGAACCCAAGACGCGCACCTCTGACTTTTCGTAAGTTACGTACGTATTATAAATTAATTATCACTTACTCCGTGCCTGCGAAAACACGTTAAGCTGTTGGCCCATCGGACTATAATTGTGAAGGAATAGAGAACGCACCTATATATTTGCGTACACACTTGTGCACTATATAATGTCTCTCGCATAGTTGAATAATCTGCGTTGAGATTGGCCGCTGTGACTTAAATTCGGTCAGTAGATATTATTATTACAGCAATTAGTTATATAAAGCTAGGACACCGTATATAAAGGCGACCGACAGATTAATGAGTTTATACCCACTGACAGTTTGATATTGGATTATAGATGATTTGGGAGGAGTCGCTGCCTAGATTGACATGCAGATTAATCGATTAACGAGGTTAAGGCGACGACGTCTTGGTTAAGTTTAGAATTTGAGTTAGTCTCTTTCTTCAATCAATCACGGCATATCGCAGTGCAATGCAGGATAGGGCTTTACAAGATATTGTTTCTCATTTGTATGGAGTACTTGAAAATATATTTAAGTAAACCATTTTGCCACACATAGGTACAGTAATTAAATTTTTCAATAAATTTATACAGGGTGAAATTAAAATCATGGGCATCCTTAAAAGAGGTTATTGAACTCATCATTATAAACAACTTTTACTTTGGGATAAACCCTGAAATCGCGAAAAAAATTCAGCTGTTCCATACATTTTGTTGAGTTATTGTGAACATAAATGTATGAAACAGCCTACTGATTTTTTATAAAAATAAACCTTAGGTAGGCATTCAATTTTAGGAGTAACGACCTTTATTGGTCTTTTACTTCACTTTCAGTCCCCAACTGTATAAACCTTCAATCGCTTTTAGGCATTATTAAAGTTAAAAGATACCTATTACATTGAACTTATTATCATTGTTATCCCAATAAAAAATTACAACAAGCCTTTCTTGCTAAAAACATATTAAATTACCAAGACAATGGATAGACATTTCTATGGCAAAAACACCCATTGTCTATTATAAAACTTTATTAAATCCATGATAAACGGTACGTCTGAGTTAATAACAATTAATTAAGGCACTGCGTATTGAAACGAGATGAGACAAAGGATAGTTGGGTATGGTAATGAAATCTGATTTTAGGTAAATTAATACTCTATTCAATGATGATTGGGTGGGGACGAGTGGGAGCTGGGAATGGTTCAATACAATGACCAATTGTTAAAGCATAAATAGACGAGCGAATAGTGCGTTTACACCATGAACGGTTTGCTGTCGCGAGAGGTTTGATAGCCTAATGGTATGACTGTTGATGGCAAGAGATCAAAGTGAAACAACTTTTTAATCGGATAAACTCGCGTATATATTTTCGTTTAAAAAGTTTAAGAGATCATAGGTTTACCGTGACCGTTGGTTTTATACTTTTTTTATGGGGGAAAACCTTCAAAAGGCACCCGGGGGAAGGGACCGGAAAGTATGGGATTCTTACCTCACTAAACTGATAATAATTTTTAATACGTGGTATGACCGTCGACTGGCACGTTTCCTCACGATGTTTTCCTTCACCGTTTTAGCAAGCGATAATTAATTTTTTAACGCACATAAATTTGAAATTCGACTTGGCAGTCCAACTGTCATACTACTAGGCTCTGACTGCTTATGTAATATACCAATACTAACGCTTCCCGCTGCTAGTAACGCCCCACATTAATTAAAATTTGACATTTAATAACAACGGACTACGTATCTGTCCACTAAAGTAATTTATTATCACGTCATTAACAATTGATACGGAATCACTGAATAGTCATTTATTTAGTCATTCGATGCAATTGTAATGCGGATTGTTTTCATACTCCCGGTTTGATTTAAGTTGAATTTCCCTGAAGATTACACAGCGGTTTATTGAAGGGTTGGTTATGACACTTTCAGGTCTATGTTGTAGAGGTTTAAGCAATGGTATGGCATGTCAAAAGTCACTGGTTCTTACCTGTTAGATGATTAAAGCATGCAGGACCGAGCTTTCGAAGTTACACTTCCACTAGTGCGTTCAATACACTGTTTTTAATTATAATAGGGAGCTATTAAGGTACCAACATTAGGATACGTTAAATACCTAACTACTTTGCTGCTTTATAACTGGTATTTGTCGTGATGGCTCATTGGTTGCGGACCCACTTTGCAAGCAGGGTGTGGATTCGACCCTAGCATGACCAATGTGACTTTTTCAATGTCATAATTATGTACTTTCTTAGTTAATCTAAGACACTGTTAACTAATGGTGAAGGAAAACATCGTAAGGAAGCTTGGACTTAAATCGCAAATACGCAATGAGCTGAGGTGATCATTGCTTGACCGTTCTTTGTATGACAAGAGGCCTTTGCCCTACTGTGGAGCCGTTACAGGATGATTTATTTATTTATTATTTTATAAACTTATCTTTACCTCACTCCGAGCTACTATTTATATAATAATATCTCCCAAAATCCAAAACTTACATTACGATATCGGCACTTACATTACAACAAATGCATGATCTAAAAGTGTATATAAATTCGTAGCAGAATACCTCCTTCATCTTTCCGCATTAAAAATAAACAAACCAAAACACAAAAGAGCAAAAAATTGAAAAGACAAACAACAAGATCGGATCAGGGGCCTTATGTTATCCCAAACTAAGTTTACGTACAGAAAACCCATCCAATAAACTAAATAAGAGTCGATATGTCTTTAGCTATCCCACCAACCTTTAACAGCGAGGGAGGGTTGGCCCGCCAAACTTTATACTTGGGACGACCGCAGAAAGCGAGATTGTTGTAGGCATTTACACGAGTAGTGAGTTTGAGAAACGTCTAGAAAAATTGCGCAACATTTGAAGTGTTATCACACTTGTTTTTCCTCAAAGAGTCTGATATAATTACTGTTTTTCATAAACATAACGTAGACTCACGCCTGTATTCCCCAGAGAGGGTAGGCAGAGGTTATAAGTCCCATGTAATAGAGGGCGAGCCTATTGCCATTAACCGGGCACAATTGCAGACTCCGTACTGCTACTGAGAATTTCCTTATGGAGAAACCTAATAACACTTTGCCCAATCCGGGAATCGAATTCAGGACCTCGCTTGCTACCACTTGCTAAAAAGGCAGTTAATAATGTTTTTTAATAAAATATTAATGTATACATTACAAAAGAAGTATAGTGATTGAAATAGAGATGGGCTTTTTGAAAAAGACGATTGTATCTTATCCAAAGACGGCTATTTTTATAATGAGTGCATTTATCAATAAGAACATACCAAAAACCCTAAAAATAGGATGGATCCAAATATTTGTCAAGCAGAATCAATGACCTACATTAAGCAAAAATCAATCAGTTTCCACTGCAACAATAGCGGCCCCATTAAAAAGGAAGAAAAGGTTTAAGAAATGAATAATTATATCGAGATTCGGGTCTGACTGAAGAGGAACCTCACTTTTGTGTACCTCAATCGTATTAACTTAGTATAAGTGAAGGAACCAGCATAATAAGAATATTTCAAATATACAGGGTTATTTGTAAAACACCAGCATCCAGCTGATTTTTTTTTGCGATTTCAGGGTTGGTCCCATAGTAAAAGTTGTTCATAATGACGAATTCAAGGATGCCCATGATTTTGATTTCACCCTGTATAAATTTGTTAAAAAAAATACTATAGTACCTAAAAAAAAAAATACTAAAATACTATAGTAGTATAGTAGTACTATAGTAGTATGTGTGGCAAAATGGTTTACTTAAATATATTTTCAAGTACTCCATACAAATGAGGTGCTGGTGTTTTACAAATAACCTTGTATAATATAGATAATAGAGTATTTCTTATTATTCTATTATTTATTATTATTTCTTATATGGCTATCTCGAGTAGGTTCCGATCGGCCATGGAAACAATAGATTTAAATTGTGCCTGCAAATTGACAGCATAAAGTTAAATGATTGCTTTTTGCACTTGGGGTCACAGGTTTAACTCTCGCATGGGAAAACACTTCCACTTTTTTTTGTTTATACTCTGGGTTTTATGCATTGTTAATCATAGATAATTGTAGAGAAAATAGATAGATAAAAAGAGCTATACCAGCCGCTAAAATCTACATATCTAGAACCTTTTCTATCATTTGTTGTGAATTGTAACAAATGGGGGCTTTATCCAGTAGGTAGCGGGTTAAAATCCCGCTCGTACCTAATCGATATCTTCTTTTTACAAAACATTCTAACTAAAAATGCACATTTACTTTATAAAAAAAAATATTTATTCAATAAACTATTTTTTTATTAGGCTGTGTTGTCTAGGTACACTAGTTAGAAAGGTCTTAAAAAGACGAATTTCCCGAATTCTCCACAGCAACACACCACATCTGCCATACGGAGTGACTATCGTCACTGGCATCAAATTCAAGTCTGTATTGTGTAACTTTGGGGAACGACAAAACTTCTTATATGTGCACATTCAAATGTAGATACGAGGAAACGCCGAGTGTAATAAAATTACAACTTTTGTAACTAAATTATTTCAATTGAAATAATATGTTACTGTCAAACCTTTGACTCTTGCTATCCTTTAGTATTTCCAGAATTGAGATAATTATATATAAGGGCTCAAGGGTTTTTTTTATTTGTATTGTAAGAACAGTAATGTACTGGATATTAAAAATAAGAAAGCCAGCCTGTAACTGTCCCATTGCATATGTGTCATGTCATACTGACATAGGGCCAACCATCTCAGATGGAAGTTAATTCTATAATACCTCTTGTAAGGAGTACTAGATGGCTAGCATTTTCAACGTTGCAGTATGTTTATGCGGTATTTGGTCAACAACATACCTTGTGTGAGCAGACTTCCGACGAGAATCTGGCTCCTCAAATGTTTTAACGATTATAAGTCGCGACAATGCAGACTGTAAGTCGTGCTGATGCAAATAATAAGTCGCAACTATACAGATTATAAGTCGCGCTGATACCGATTATAAGTCGCGCTGATACAGATTATAAGTAGTGACAATACAGATTATAAGTCGCGACAATGCCGGTTATAGTCGCAACTACAAATTATAACTAATATGCAGTATGTTTCGCTATATACGCAATGGATTTTCTATTATATTTGTCTCATTTCTGAACCTTTAATGAAATAATACTTAATTTTCGTTATAATTATTTAATAAGAAAATTTGAAAAAACAATTGATACGGATGGGATTCGAACCCACGATCTTCGACATACCGTGTCGACGCTCTAACCGCTGAGCCACCGTATCCCATCGGCATCAATCGAAATTTCAAATCTCTTTAACACGCCTAAGGCGTGTGGCGACATCTATCGAAATACATTACGCATTCCGACTCAGTGCTCTAAACTTTGCAGTTTTAGCAGACACCGATGCGATATCACCAATTTTCTTAATATTTTTGTGAATTTTTTACATGTTGCACATGAAAGCTTATTAAATATAATTATTTAATAAGAAAATTTGAAAAAACAATTGATACGGATGGGATTCGAACCCACGATCTTCGACATACCGTGTCGACGCTCTAACCGCTGAGCCACCGTATCCCATCGGCATCAATCGAAATTTCAAATCTCTTTAACACGCCTAAGGCGTGTGGCGACATCTATCGAAATACATTACGCATTCCGACTCAGTGCTCTAAACTTTGCAGTTTTAGCAGACACCGATGCGATATCACCAATTTTCTTAATATTTTTGTGAATTTTTTAAATAATTATATTTAATAAGCTTTCATGTGCTATAACATGTAAAAAATTCACAAAAATATTAATTTTCGTTGTTTTGATCTTCTACAGCAAGTTCATAAAGAAAATATACGGTACAATTAAGATTATTTAACATTGCAATTAATCACAAGTCACACGACAGGTACACTCAGACAAATTAATTATACAAGTGACTTTGTAATCAAGACTATACATTAGTCACAGACATTAATAATAAGAGATTTTAGTGGTTGAAGTGTATCAACAATTACTGTCAAGCTAATGGTTCTTATTTAAAATATTTGAATAAATATTTTCGAGACAAACTGTGGTAATTTTCTAGTATCTTGCTTTAGACTACCTCTCTTTCAATTTCTAATATAGATCATTAGAAAAGGGTAGAAGATTTTCAGAGCTGCTAAACTAGTCCATTTGCTTTATATCAACGAAAATTTAAATTAGCATGTCGTCCAATTTTACGTCAATTGTAAAAGCGTAGACAATTTGCTGTCCTTTTCGATGGTTTTTATTAGAAAGAGATATAGGGTAGACTATAATTAGTTTAGTGTGATGAACAATACAATGACCACCAATGGTAGTTCTCAAACTCGGATCGCTGATGGCAAATCTCAAACTCAATGGAAAAAATTGAATAAAATAATTACAATCCAAATAATGACCTAATAATGTATCTACAGTATAAACGCAACTACATAACTGTATATCTAAATCTTATATAATGTGAAGACCTAAATCCAAACAAAATATACATATACAGCATTAGAATCAGATCGAAGTCAGCGCTCACCAAAAAGGTCCAATACGAACAACAGAAAACCTACCAGTAATCAAAAGTTGTTAATGAAATCCCTTATATTTCCTTACCCGCCCGTCTCATGCAGGAAGCTATATATTTACATATAATTTCAATTTCGCGTCCACATTATTTCGTATTCGGGTCTGTTCGGATCCGAGTTTCGTATGCCAAGTAATTGCACCCGTGGACATGGGGCATCGCGGACATCGTAGTTGGATATATTTGGGTTAAGGAATGTTTAATCTATTTCGGACCGGAGATATTTTTTTGAACACTTTGTATAGTTTCGTTTTTAGAACCTATTGAGACGGGTTTATTGGATTGACTGTGTTCTGTGTCGTTATTTAAAAATGGATGGAAAATATCGTGATTGCGATTTTTAATCGATCGTTAGTAATCAAATATAAAATAATTATAATCCAGCTTGTAACGGTCGCACTGCAGGACTAAAGCTCTCAAACGGAGAAAGAGAGCGCATTAATCACCACGCGTGCTCACTGCGTATTGGCGATTTCACACTAATAAGTCCAGTTTTCCTAACGATTTCCTTCACCATTAGTCAATGGTGTCTTAGATTAACAAAGAAAGTACATTTTATGGCATTGAAAAAGTCACATCGGTACAAGCCAGGTTCGAACCCACACCCACGTGCTTGCAAAGCGGGTCCGTAATCAATGCGCGCTATAAAATAATTATCAAAATAAAATAAAGCCCATATTCAGGGATAGGTAGTGTAAGTAGTGAAATAAGTTTTATAATCGATTCAGTAGTTGAAGACATTACTCACTACATAAAAAAAAACCTATTTCTAATGTTAGCATTGATTTATAAACAAACTGCAAAATTTAACGACATTCTTATTACCACATGGCATCTGTTGTCACCCCAACCATTAGATGCAGGCCTCTTCTCATCATCACCTCATTTCATTTATATCCAACTCGATTAAAAACTTTCACCTTCTTTTCAACATTGATATTAATTCAAATTTTCACCCAACTCATCATCATTGTACAAGAAATTTTCCCCAAAAAGAACCACATTTTAATAATTACGACCAACTTGGTAAAGTTCGATTCGTCTCGAAGATTAATTGTTCAAATCGTTCCCCATTGTCCGGGACGTTGTTGACGCTTTGGGACCCTTTTATGAAATTCGCGGGCCATTGTTTTGGCCGGATTTATAAAAAAAGTTGAAAAAAGTTCTTGCACAGCGACGCCCGCTGCTCGGCACCCGCAAAACATCACAAACTCGGCTTTGCGTTCTATCCTTACAGCTCAACCAACTTTAATACGGAACAACATATTTTTTCAACTGCAAACGAAAAATTGTGATCGTAATAACGAGGTCACTTTTTTGTTTTTTGGTCATTTAAAACTTTCATTAGTGAATTCGCGCGCGCTTTAAATTTTTCAATTTATTTTCACTTGAACATTGTATCGCTTGTGAATTTTGATGCACCACTGCGCCGCGCTCAGTTCAAAACACGCTTCTCAATTTAGTGAATAGTTTTTAAAAGTCAAAAATACGAGTAAAGTGTCGTCAGACAAACGGCAGTTTAATTGCCACTCGTATATTTGCAAACTCGTTCATCGCCGTTTCAACAAGGCAATACAAAACAAAATTCGCTCCCTCGTAATTGCCGGTCTTCTTAACAAATAAACTACTTTAAACGTATAATCATATGATAATATTCATTTTCCACCATTAGTTCTCTACTATAACTGCCTATTAGGTATAGTCGACCATAAAATTGCTTTACCACCCTTAGAGTTAATGTTGTTTGCATATCTCAAAACTCTCACTTCACTTCACTTCTTTTGAATGGCGAGTGAAAGCCTTAGGCCTACAATTACGCCAATGACAGGTGTTATGATCGGAACGATATCTCAAAACAACAAAGTCTATTTTTGCTTACAATACCAGGTGACAGATAACGTTGTCATTTGAACAGTGAATCTTGGCGACATTTAATTTTAATGGAACTTTTTGTCAAAAGTGGTAAAGCAATTATATGGTCGACTATACCAACTTGAAAAACGAATTAAATTTGTGATAAGCCAGTAAAGTTAATAAATCTTCCCAAAATAATTCCAATAACAACACAAAGTCCAGTGCCGAAATCAACATAGGGGTACGAGACGTCTGACCGACGTATAACTTAGCCAATTTGTTATGTTAAAGCTTGCTGCCGACCCTCGTCCGCTCAACAGATTGAGCCTACGCGAGATGCGATGGATCAAACTAAAAATATACAACCTCTGGACATGGCGCTAGGAAGATAGTTGGAATAGTTTGGAGTTAAACATTTTTGGACAAATCAATCCCGAGATTTTTAACCCACAGATGATAAATTAGTTCAAAAGAAAAACGATAAATATTATTAATATAATTATGGATAGAAACACCTAGAACTCGGTAACGACGTGACGGCAACCAATCTCTTTACCGCGACGATTAATGTACAAACCATAATTTTCGCTACATCTAACAAAAATGTAGGCGAAAAATGTTCGATGATTTTTGTAATTTTGGTGTGCGGCCGGACTTAGTGTTACAAGAAGTTTGTGTTCATTGTTAAGGAATTCCGTTTAATATCTTCGAAGAGCGTCATCCCATGGCAACATTTATTATTTATTCATACAATTATTATTTATTCATTCATTAAAATTTATTAATACATTTATTATTTATTCATTGATTATTAATAATTATTGGAAGTATATCATATTGAACAAAAAAAAAATTACGCTGTAAGAAGTTATGCGCGATCATTCATGTTCATAGGATACACGTAGACTTAAAATCTTCTCTATTTTTTCATCGATTTTATTGATTAGAATAATACAAATTAAATTACATCTAACCAGTATCCTACCAACCACACTGTCTGCCGCTTAACTTTTTTTATTTACAAAAATAAAATGTGATTTATATACAGTGCCTTCTCCATTTTTCTCAATTCGCAACCCTAGACCTTAGCATACAGAATCCTGCAAGGCCATCCCTCATACATACAACCCCCCGGAGGATACCTGCTTTGTTTAGTGCGGTCTACATTGATCAGTTTACTTTCCCTCACAAAATCATTTTATAGCTATTGTAAAACTAGGCTTTGAGGAGCCTGCAATCTTCATAAAGTTGATGTAATAGGCCTGCGAGAACTTACGTATTAACTTTAGTATTAAGATTCTGTGGATATTCAAGCGGTTCTTGTTAAGTTGAAAGAACCGATTCGCTAATCAAAGTTGATTAAGTTTTTAAACGGGTTAGACTAAACTTACGGGTTAAACTATATGTATAACTCTTCAAAAATACTTATTTCAAATTTAATTAATTTAAATTAAATTAATTTAAATTTAATTAATTTAAATTAATTATTTTTTAAATTAATTGATTTAATTTAAAAAATAATTAATTTATTTAAAATAAAAATACCGCTATACTGTTTACTTCAGTTAATTAATAATAACAAAAATTACTTAAAATAATATTTTTGAGATAAATGTAGCTTGGTCCCAATGCCAGTTGGCTCCTACTTTTTAAATTTTCAAAGAAACATCCAAATATAATTTCTAAGTAAAGTTTACTATAATAAAAAACAATAAAATAACACAAACTCAAAGTAGAATAGTAAAAACAAGTTTATTTAATAAGTTTTAAAGGCTAACTTAAAGCTAAGACTAGACCGAGAACTACTATTTAAAGTCATCAAACTTTTAATACCTACAAGAATATTACACACAATTGGACAAGTTAAATAGATACGAAAGTTTTGAAAGGTACATAAAACTGGAAGTAAGATACCTATTACCTTGCTTTCGTGAGTCATAAGTACAATATTATTACGGCTTTACTCACTGGTTGATTTCGATTGCTCGACTAGGTTCGAACTCAAACGGAGTCCATTTTCAAGAGCGAGCGTAGTCACGCGGCGGTCCTGGCTATTCGAAACATTTTACCTCTTCTATACTATTACCACTATTTAATATTACTATTGTCCGTCCATCCGTCAATCTCAGAACAATATCTTATTAAGCGATCATCTCTTAAGAACCTATTATTGAACCGTAACAGGTGTACATACTTAAACTGAAATTAAAAAAAAAGAAATTGAAATGTAAATTAATAAATAAACCAGCCTATAACTTTACTACTGCTGGGCAAAGGCTCGGAAAGGCGGGATCGGGCATTAATTATCACACTAGTTGCGTGTTGACGATTTCAGATTTAAGTCCAGGTTCCGTCTTAGGTTAACTAAGAAAGTACTTAAAATTATATAATCGTCATTAATGGACCAATTTAAATTATTTCTTCAACAAATATTAAAATATACATACCTACCTTACACATACATACCTTTCAGAACATATTGGGAAATGTCTTATTAGAACATCAACAACGTACAAAATGTTACAACTCACTCATTTGTCACTCACACAAGTAAATATTTGCCCTTTACCAATGCCAATTCAAAAATAGTTGATATACTAGGCAGGGTAGATTAATTAGTGTGTCAGAATAAGGTTTACATAGCGTCTTGGGTATCTGGTGGGACAAAATTAATCAAGCTGTGATCCGACACATTATCTCAGTTCAGAGGGCTTGAACCCTTACGGTGTGGGGCCAGGAAAAACGCGGAGAGTAAGCGTTTTGGCTGCTAGGTTTAGCTATTTTTCTTAGGGATTTTCCTGCTATTTCCAGAGATAACCAGTCAACATTAAAAGGTACGACAGGGGGGACATTATCGAAAAAATTAGATAGAGAAAAGAGAAAATATTAATTATAACGAACGACATGGTCTCTGGCAGAACTATCTTAGCTAAAAAAATATATAATCATATAGGAAAATATTTACAAAATCCTATATATTTAAATCAATAGTTTCTTGAAACCTAACTACAAAGTGGTTATGCTGCAGAGCATTCTCTGCGGCAGAATCACCATTAATTAGAAACCGGGTTCCGAAAAGTAAATTCCGATAACGATCAACCTGCGACCTTCTAGATATACTGCAGCTGCTCTACCAACTGAGCTATTTGCCATTCATTGCCTATGTCCAAATTTTCATTTATTGCGACTTAAATTGATGTCAGCGCCCTCTATTAAGCAACTGATACTAAGTTGTTCCGTGCTTACTGTTTTACAACCAAGCGTAGGATAGGCTCATCTAATTCTGTGACTTTCGTAATTTGGTAGTATTAACTTTGAGACCTACTATACATTTCTGCACGTGGAATTCAGGTAGTAAAAAAGTTAATGCTACCAAATTGAGAGTGTTATTGTTGCTATACGCTACGCTTCCTCTATGGCCGCGTGACAAGATCTCAGTAACAAGAGTTAACGCGCGGGTCGCTCTTAACATGAATTGAACAGAGAACACTGTGTCCGACATGTTTGCATTGACTATCGACGCTAATTGAGTTTCCTTATAATGAAGATTAACTTATATCTGTTGGTTATAAAATTAAATAAAAAGTTTTTATTAAGATTTGATAATTAAAAGTAGAAAGCAAAAAAAACATGTTTGTAGTGTGTTAGTCTTAGACTATATAAAAATAGCGCATAAGCTTACCTAATATTCATTTTTACACCGGTAACTTAAAAAATAACGATTTTCCATACAAACTTTCACCCCCTTTTTTATCCACTCAATGGTAGGTTTCAAAAAAATAAACTATGCTCGTCTTTCATCTAATAACCGAAAAGCTGAATACCAAGTTTCGTACCATAACTTTAAAAACGACGGACTTTTATACAAACTCTTATCCCTTTTTTTACCCACTTAGGTAAATTCCACATTTCCAAAAATCCTTCCTTAGTGCACCCCTAGGGTACTTAAAGAATATTGTCTCAAAATTTCAAGTCTCTAGGTCCACCGGTTTAGGCTGTGCGTTGTCTGTCAGTCAGTCAGTCACGGTACTGTTTTATAAGTATAGATAACGTCAAAAACCTTCTTTCCAATATCTTTGTCAAAAACATTGCTTTATGCGAAGCATGAGCAGGTCTCAACAAAAATGTAACTTCACATACAAAAGTGAGTCACGTGACCAGTCACTTTGTATGAAAAGTCATTTTTAATTTCATTATTTTAAAATGTGAAACCTCTAACTATAATAAGATACAACAACAATAATAAGACTATCTATCTTAACATTCTATTTGACAATCCAACTGGAGCGGTAACAAGCAATTTACTGCGCTAACTAACTCGGGATTGATCCTCGTACACGACAAATGTTTGTTTACTTTAACCCACCGCTATATTATGTTCAGCATGGACATCTGTGTTGTAAAATTATATGACAGATATTAATGTCCTCCTGACCGAATTTCGGTCACAGTGGCCAATCTCAACGGAGATTAGCCAACTTCGCAGGATATATGTATTATAGTGCACAAATATATGCGCAATCACAGTTGCACTCTCTATTCCTTCACTCTCATAGTCCGATGGGACGGCAATCCGACACGACCGGAGAGAGATCAGACGCAGGGCCAACGGCTTTACGTGCTTTCTGAGGCACGGAGTAAGTAATAATTAATTTTTAAAACGCATATAACTTACGAAAAGTCAGAGGTTCGAACCCGAGATCACTTTTTTGCCAGTCAACGGTAACCACCACTAGGCTATCACGACTCTATACGACTCAGATATTGTAATTATGTCAAAGATTTCAAAAGAAGAGAAACACACATTAGTTTGCAACGTTTTTATAAAACAGCACTTCTTTTCAAGATCTTATAAGCTTCTCTGTCCTGTTTTATGTCGTACTGAGAATAGACTAAAATATCAGTAGGTATATTACAGTGTCTCGATTCCACATAAAACATTTAACATGAACATAAAAGAGAAAATCTTTTTGTTGTTTTCTGTGATCCGTATTGACAGCGAACGTTCTCGAATTACGTCTGCTCCCAATGAAATAAAATACTCGTAGTAGAAAACAAGCGTTCCGAAAATATAATTGTTTTATTTCGGTGCGTTCGGAAAATATAATTGTTTTATTATGGATTTGTTTCAACCTGTTTGTTGTCTAGTTATTAATAACAAAGCAGTCAGCTTTTATTTATATCGAAATAATAGGTTTATACCTGTGTCAAATTATGTTATTGAATATTCATTCAGTAAATTCTCAATTATTCTAGTCTGGAAATTATTTGGAAACCTTTCATTGATTATTTATATATTATGTTTATTTATTTTTTGCGAAAATTCGTATAAAATTCCGTCGAGAGGGAGATGCTCTAGCATGACTAGTCATGTGTTTAAATGTGGAACACCTCTATTGAACTAACCTAAGGCCTCAAATCGAAAACGTACAAAAAGATCGTATTTTGTCTTAAAACTCAACGAAAACATCAAAACTGTCAAAGTAGAGCCAAGTTTGAATTTCGAACGCACTACAAAAATATTTCGGTAGCTGTCGATTCGCTCCCAGAGGTATCGTTCTCGTGACAAATTCTCGACGAAAGCGCCGAATTATTTTTGAGGAGCGATCGATCAATCAGGAGAGTTCTGTCCGTACGTTGTTATGTACGTAGTTTGTTATACAGTTTGAAATTGTTGGTAATTGATTGTGTTGTAACAGCAAACTAAGATTACATAGAATAAAAATAAAAACGAGGCTTTTTTCGTGTAGTATGTCGAACTTTGTCGCAATTTTTGTGAAAAATACAAGGTCGCAAATTATCTTGGTCGCGAATTCTTTCCTTTTTAAAACTAGCTGACTGTAATTCTATCGCAGCGTCACCTATCGGGTTCAATTGTCAATTTTAACTATCCAGGGATCGACATAAACCTACACAATATGTTTATAGAAGTGGAATTTCCGATAACTCTTCCTTAGTGCACTTTTAGATAACTCAAGAAATATTTCTTCAACATTTCAAGTCTCTAGGTCCAACGTATCCGGAGCTGGTCTCTTAAGAGGACCCGGGATCTCCCCTCATGTGCTGATGGTGATCACCGGGGTGGTTTTAGTGAGGAAAGAATCCCACACTCCCAGATCTCTTTCCCTGGGGGCCGGGTGCCTTTTGAAGGTTTCCCCCGTAAACAAAGGTCCAACGTCTTAAGCTGTGCGTTGTCAGTTAGTCAATCACGGTATAAGCAAACTCATCTAATTCCGTAACACTCTTAATTTGGTAGCATTAACTTTTTACTACTAGAATTCCGCATACAGAAATGTATAGTAGGTCTCAAAGTTAATACTACCAAATTACGAAAGTCACAGAATTAGATGAGCCTACTCTACTATTTTAAGTATAGATTACAAAAATCTTACAAATGGCGGCACATTTTCTTACCTTAAATCTATTGTGTCCACAATAATCACGCCAGCCTCACACCGCATTACCAACCGCTGTAAGAACACAAAACATTCTATTTCTCGTTTTAAACCCTATCTGTAATCAAAGCACGTTTACTCCCGTCCCATTGCTTAATTTACAAATGTAATTAAACTCGACTCGCCTAAGAAAAAAGAGGTAAAGGGTGATTTCTCACCCGAAGGTATACCCGGGTAATTCTTTTGTGGAAAATCCTCTGATAAGTTAATCGCATAGCAAAAGTAAGCGGGTGTATGTGACTGGTTTAAAAATAAAGGTGTTTTTCTTAATTTAAGAGTTAATTCGTTAATTTACCATTACGCTTTATTTTATTAAAATCAGTGTTTTATGTTGTGAATTTTTAAAACCTATTTTTTTAAATTTAGGAATTATTATTGTAGTTTTTCGGGGATAAAAAGTTTACTGTATAATTATAAATTTAAAAATGTAAAACCCCCCGACACAATTAAGTAAACCTCAATTTTTTTAAAGTTAAGAACACTCTTGATCAAGTCATCTTTTGAAATATAAAAAAAACAAAATCGGTCTATTCGTTTAGGAGCTAGTAGCTACGAAGCCATAGATATACAGATACGTCAAACTTACACCCTTTTTGTGTTGGTGGTTAAAAATGACTTATAAGCTAAGTCTATCAACTCTAAGCAAAATATCACGTCGATCCGTTCCTTGGTTGTGCCTAAAAAAAAACAAACCAACCAACACTTTCACATTAATAATATTATTACTATAGTATAGATTTAGATTCGTTTTTATACAATCGTTTGCAAATTACTTTTAGGTACTCGTTTTAAAATTTCTCATATTTACCGCAAGATAAATTAATTACAGTATCTCCAAGATTTTATGATAAGAAACCAAGGTACCTTTTTAGAATACCTATTTCCATCGTTAACTTAAAGACAGGTCCGGATATTGAAAAACCAAGGACACAAAGAGACAAAACCACGGAAATTAACCACGCGATCCAAAATGGCGGCATATTTAATCCTTTGTGCTTCAAGTAATCCAATCTAAAGAAGTCAGGCTAAGAACGACGTAAGTGACGTTAGTTGATTTTAATAAAAATATTTTTAAGAATCACATTTATATTCATTATAATGTACCTTTTTACATTGTCGAAAAAAAACATAATGAAAATTGTATAAATACCTTTTTTTGGTAATATAACAACTTTTTAACGGATATAATTCGCGTTTTTATTTTGATAATACAATCCTTTCGCGTTTTTATTTTGATAATACAATCCTAACAAAACAAAAATAAAAAACGCGAATTATATCCGTTAAAAAGTTGTTTCATTATGTTGAGTGTTCGCGAAAGTTTGAGACTATATTATACCTTTTTTTGGATTTTTTTTCGCAGAAGGGGATTTATGCGCCTAATGCATACCGTCCCGCACGGGGATGCTAGACGGTTATGTCATGCTCTACGGCTTAGAGATACGGCCGGCATACCGACTAAAACCATTCTGTGTCACCTCTCATCAGGATATAGACGGGAACGCGGAATCTGCAGAAACAATTTCCACTTGTGAAAATTGCTCGCATACTATAGCTTGTCTCAAATTAAAGTAATACCTTAGAGTCTTAGAAAAAGGAGCAAAATTATTCAACCAAGCTTTGATTGATAAAAGGTCCAATTTCCAGGTTAAAAAAAAATTAACACGAAGAAACTTTTTTGGTAAAACAGATTTTTTCTTAGATAAAACGTTTTTTTTTTCTTGGTAAAATTAAGTTTAAATAAATATGCGTCCAACATTCAATCTATAGACTCGTTACTTTATTTTTTAGTCGGGACTAATTTAGCCTATCTACAAATAATATCCTCCTGACTAAATTCCGGTCACAGCAGCCAATCTCACGGAGATTAGCCAACTACGCAGGGCATGTTATAGTGCACTAGTGTGTGCGCAAACACTGGCGCACTTTCTATTCCCTCACTCTCATAGTCCGATGGGACGGCAATCCGACACGATCGGAGAGGGATCAGGCGCAGGGCCAACGGCTTTACGTGTTATCCGAGGCACGGGGTAAGTGATAATTAATTTATAAATACGCACATGTTAACTTACAAAAAGTCAAAGGTGTTATCTTGGGTTAGAACCTGAAACCTCTGACTTGCCATTGACTATCACTACTGAAGTTATAAATAGCTATCATAACAACATGAGATACCCTCCTTTTTTATATATAATGTATGTTAAATCCTTTTCTCCACTCAAAACATAACCACATTAATGAAACTCGTTATGGAATCACGTGGTAATATATTATATAAAGTTTGATGTACAAGTTGGGAGTTGTGAAACGAATCAATTATGTACCTACGGAGTTGTATCAAAAGATAATTTGTTTTATACGCGGTTTTAGAACGGATCTTTTACGCGCTTAACACTTTGACTGCCAGACTGCAGACACAATGCAAATTCTATTGTTTGTCGGACACCATGTGTCCCCCATGGCGTTATAGCTGTTAAGATACCTTTAAAAATAATGAGAAGTCCTCCTGACCGAATTTTGGTCACAGCAGCCTTTAACGAAGTTTAGCCATCGACGCAGAAGAATTATTATCCCACCAAAACATCCTGTAAAAACTAGCCAACTCTCGATGGAGCTGTTTGTTTATCTCTAAAAAGTAATGAAATCTAGACAAAGTAGTGCCAGGTCTAAGGTTCCTTACTGCGATTTCTTTATTATTATAGTTAATGTTGTGTGACTTGGCCGTTGAACATTCTTTATACGTTAGTGATAAGTCAATTAGGTTTACACGTAATGTTATATCTGTTGTAACTACCTATGTTTGTTAAGCGAGATAATAGCCCATACTGGTATTGGTAATTGGACGCTAGTGTCTCATTTTAGGCTGTTGTTGATTGTGCAACACATGCATTCAGCATTGACAATGCTGACTTCTGCTCTCTTCTTTTTGGAGGATCAAATCGACCACCGATCTAACATAAAATAGACGTACAGACGGACTTCTATCAATGATTAGAAGTCAGTCTGTACTGGAAATATTTTTTTATATTGTTTGTTTCAGGCTCGCCTATACATAAGTATTATTGAAATACGCAGCTTTATCAAGCCTACAATCGACTGGTTATTGAATCAACGTTTTCCAAGTGGCAATTTTCCATCGTCAATGGGTAGCGATTCTGGGGACAGATTGGTGCAGTGGTGTCATGGAGCACTTGGTTTTGTACCCTCGTATACCTTTCTACGGCCAAGTCACACAACATTAACTATAATAATAAAGAAATCGCAGTAAAGAACCTTAGACCTGGCACTACTTTGTCTAGATTTCATTACTTTTTAGAGATAAACAAACAGCTCCATCGAGAGTTGGCTAGTTTTTACAGGATGTTTTGGTGGGATTTCACTTCTTTTTGTAGAAACATTTGACACATTTTTTTTCTTTTTAGGAGTAGTTTTTTTATCATTACATAACTTTCTTTTCTTTTTTTCCGGTTCTATTCTTGTACAGTAGCAACAGTTTTTCGTATTGCCCATTGGCGTTCATTTATTTATTCTTTTAGACGGTTTAATTTCTGAAAGATCGGCGCCTTAGAGTATATAATTTTATTTCACCTATTTATTAAATTATGATCTAAATCTAAATGAATAATTATAATTTAATATGTATGTTTATTTATTAGGTTTATTGTAAATAGTAAGTAAATATAGAATATCTATACATAATATAATAAAATCGTAACGAAGTAAAAACTGTACTTACATTGAAAATTTTTGGAAAATAGTAAATGCTACGTGTTCGGGGAACGATACTGAGCACACAAGGAGCTAAACATTACATAACATAACATAATAATATCTTTAAGGAACGATTATTTTGACTACATGTCAACAGTCTTCATAGCCTTCCGGTCGGGCGAACGCCTTGGAAGTGTTAGGCTTTCGGTTCGATCCTCAGTCCCGCAAGCTTTTTGTGGATTATTTAGATTTTTTTTTAATTGATTAGAAGGAATACAATGATGTATTTTTGTGGTATTTCATTCTTGATGATTTTTATTACTTACCTGCTGAAACATGCTTTTTAATATTTTTTCAATTTTAAAAGCAATCGGTTCAGTAAATAAAAAGTTCAAAATGGCGGCCACTTTTTCTAATTCTGATAACGGGTATGTACTCGAAGACCATGCGGACTCTCAGATATCGATTTTGAAAGCAATCGGTCTTGTAAATAAAAAGTTCAGGGTCACCAGGTACTCCAGATCTTCGATTATCCTAGTTTTTATAGTTTTCCCTTTATGTGGCTATTTAACCCTAACTCTGTACCAAATTTCAGCTCTCTGAGTTTATGGGAAGTACTAGTTCTATTTTGATGATCATGAGTGAGTGAGTGTCGTAAATGTGAAACTTTGCTTTCGCATAACTTCGGAACTAAATGACCTACAGACTTGAAATATTGGATTTTAAGTATGTGATTATAGCTTACTGGATGACGAAATTTTCTGCGTTCTGGTCTTATTCAGAGGTTCTCAAATAGGAGCCTGAAAATGCGGCGAAATGGTTCCAGTAAAGGTTGGTACGGCAGTGTTTGCTTCGCGCTCGACTTGGCGGGGCCACTGCCGTGCCCCCCGATATAGTGCAAAGGTGTGTGCGCAAACATAGGTGCAGTCTCTATTCTCTCACTGTCATATTACGATGGAACAGCAATCCGACACGACCGGAGAGAGATCAGGCGCAGGATCAACGGCGGGTGCGTCTCATAACATATAAATTCATTTGATCTAATTTCATTTTATTATCGTTCATAAGATATAATCAACGTGAGATATACCAACTATTAATATAATGTTTTTAACATCTAACATTTATTTGTTCTAAAATTTATTTATATAACGTTGTTTGATATACTGCTCCGTCGACCTAGCCCACCTTCGTCCATGCATTTCTATGCATATTTTAAGGTTTAGTTAGATGCCATTTGAGTTAGGTTAAAACTGTGACCATTAATTTACAATGTTTTTCGTTAAATGTTTGGCGTTTTCATCTCGTTAGACCAAATAAGTTTTATATATTTTGAGCGGAATTTTAAACGAATTTATATGAAATGATCGTTATACTATATAAAATTATAGCTTCCGTTGTTATATGTTGAAAATATTAGAGATTTAGTTGTTATATTATTTGTTATTTACTCTTTTTGAGTGGTATGCCAAACGAATTTTATATTAAATGTATGTTATGCTTATAAAATTTAGTTATTTTAAAATTATATCAATCGTTTATTATATTAAATAATCGTTATATTAAAAAAAATTATAGCTTCCGTTGTTATATGTTGTAAATATTAGAGATTTTGTTGTTATATGATCTATTACTTACCCTCAACGGGTTTACGTGCTTTCCGAGGTATGGAGCAAATGATTATTAATTTATAATACGCACATAATTTACGAAAAATCAGAGGTGTTTTGGGTTTCGAACCTACGATTTGGCAGTAGGTACCACTAAGCTATTTATTAATATAGTAATATTTTGCATGTAAGTATATTTAGCGAACACGCTTTTGCATTTTCAACTTTGTAATTTATACCATGTTTTTTCTTCAAATAAATGATTATGATTGTAATTGGGCGTAGAGTGACATAATAAATGGTATTAAATGGGAAAATTATACCACCGTCTCGCGTTGGAACCATCGGAAAATGCTAGAGTTAGCTAGGTCGATGGCAAACATTGTAAAGTTTATTTATATTTTCTCCAGTGAGTTGTAAAATCTTTTAAGAATTTTTTAAATGTAATAGTTATGTTGCTGACCTTAATGACTGTAGTTATCCGAAATTTCTCAGTTTTAGTTAAAAAGTTTGAGTGTACCTTTTAGTTCTTTTCAATTCTATTCGGGGTCGACATAAACGGTGTTTCGATTTTCATTTATTTATCTGCCATCATATAAAGTGTCGTGGTGGCGCATTGGTTACGGACCCACTATGCAAGCGCGTGGGTTTGGGTTCGAACCTGGCATGTACCAATGTGGCTTTTTCAATGTCATATGTACTTTCTTAGTTAATCTAAGACACCACTGACTAACGGTGACGAAAAACATCGTAAGGAAACCTGGACTTTAATAGTCTGAAACCGCCAACCCGCAGTGAGCTAGCGTGGTGATTAATGATCAATCCTTCTCTGTATGAGAAGATGCCTTTGCCCTACATTAGGCCAGTTACAGGCTGATTTATTTATTTATTTATCTGCCATCAGAGTCACAGTTGACTTCCTTTTCATCATCATCATCATCAGCCTGTATTAATCCACTGCTGAACAATGCTTTCCCAATGCGCGCCACTTTTGTGCGATCGTTGGAGGTATTTGCCCATAATCGTCACGCTGGGCAAGCGGGTTGGCGATCGCAGTAGCAGATGGTTGCTTTAACACAGTAGGATTCTACTGCCTATCTTGCAGATTTTTCCCTTTGTCGCTTCTTACCTACTAAACCCACGGGATGATTAGGGGTGGTTCTATTCTCAGGCTGGAAACCACAGGGCACTTTCTTTCACAATAAGAATATTTATGAAAAATAGAGCACAGACTGCAGAATCAATCGAAAATGCGACTACCCTTGAATTTGAGTAATCATATATTTTCGTAAGTAAATATGCCAACAAATATTTAAACTTGTACAAGGCTACCAAAATAGTTCTAGCGTCTCTTTCTTCAGATGAAAAATCAAATATTGTACCTACATTTTACAAAAAATACATAGGTATATTATGCATATTTCAACGACGAAAATAATATCGTCGCCAACAAAAATATACGCAAAGTGCAGTGTTTCATAACATCTCAACAAACACACCTGTATGAATAAAACAAAGAAAATCCGCGAAAACGTTCCTTTACCGAATATTTAAAATTTCAGAAACCCGAGATCCGAGACCCGAGACCCGAGTCGCGAGAAAACGCGTCGCTTAATCAAAAATAACGGAGCAACAAAATTCAATAAGACCGACTCATAAAACACGTTAAAATGAAAAATATTAAATTCCAGAGACAAAAAATATATTACATTATACGTTTCACGGGGTACATAAATAATTTAATTTTAGCAAAAACTTTGTAGAAAGGTTTTAACTCAAAGTGCGGTGTGTGAACCAAGGAGGTATAAATCAGTTCTTTTTTTAAATAATCAGCATTTTATCACGTTTTCACCGAGTTAAGTTGCTTAAGTTACGTCTTTATTTCCTCTAGATGGCTCAACTTGCACCTGTTAAGTCAATTTAAGTACCTTAACTCGTTAAGTACATAATGTAGATGAATGTTGGATATATATTTCATATAAGTGCTTTGTTTTTCGTGAGTTTACACGAAATACTGTTTACTGAATCGAAATTTAACACCACCGCGTTTTTAATGAAAATGTTTTATGTACGCATCAATAAAATGCTTTATGAATAAATTGTGAAACTTAATACAATAAGCAATTAAGTAAGTATGTTTGTTACTGATAAATAAAACGCAATTATTGTTTTGTTAGCGCATTGTTTTCTGCATTCCTATAATCCGTCTACTTTAGTTGATTCGATACTCAAAATAATTTTATTCAAGTAAAAATGTAAAAGCACTTATGAAGTCATAATTATTCATAAGTGCTTTTCGTCTCATCTCGCTCGCACATTGAAATTATAAATAAACAAGTTACGGAGAATAACATAACAAAGTTTCAGCAAAAATTTTAGATCGATCGGGACAAGTTTTCATAGTATAAAAATTAAAATTCATTTTCTTTTTCAATCTATGTTTGAAAATCGAATTTTTTGCTGAAACTTTGTAATGTTATTCTCCGTAACTTGTTTTTTATGATTTTTATAACTGTATTCAGTTATTGAATATCTTCACAACGCGAGCGAGACAGAGGTTTAACACAGTTATGAATAGTTATGACTTCATAAGTGCTTTTACATTTTTACTTGAATAAAAATATTTTGAGTAAACTTTGTGTTAACAAGCAGGTTCCTTAAAAACGGCGGACACTAATCGACCACAAACGGACCAGGGTCGAATACATAGCAAATCATAAGTTGAACGCACTGAATACTAAAACGAAAGGGCCACTTAAAACCCTAAAATAATTCCAATGGCCATGTTCCCCCAAACGGGTCCGCGGCAATGAACATAAATATTTTAATTCTTCACAGCGCCAGTGTTGCAAGCTAATAAAATAGCGGATTGTGGGTACACGGAAAAATAAATTATTAGATTTACCGACTTTGTTATGTTTCGCGGTGGGAGTAAAATTTGTGCGCCGCTTGCATTATTTTTTGTGGGCGAGAGTATATGTGTACTTAATATGAATGATTTTTCACGGTGGACAAATTGATTGTTGTAGGGTGTACAGTCAAGACCAAAAATATGTGGAGGTGTAGAGTTTTTTGAAAGGTAATTGGTGAAAATCTCGTATATAAAATACAGTCCGTGTTATTGAATTTATGATAACAGTAGATATGAAACACAAACAGCATTTAAGTTGCATGTTTATTTATAAACTCTATCTGATTAAAGAAGAAATACAATTGAATTTTGCTACAGGTAAATATAAATTTGCTTGTTACTGTATAGGCGACGAACGCTACTGAAAGCAGATCTCAAATGCCCTTATTAAGCTAACCGCGCACTACATACGACATTATGGAGCAGTGTTTTTTTGCCGTGCGGTCACAAACTCGCAATGAGCGTCTAACTAACCATTTCTAAAATTCCAAGTCAATTCACAAGTCAAGATGACAAGTCAAGAAAGATAACAAAATAATGTATTTAACATTATGTTGACAAGTAATATACGTAGGTAATAAATTTTTGAGAAAATGTATTTCCTATGTAAGTCCCACATTCATAATATTGGCGGAACTGTTTGATAATTCATTAATCAGTTACTCACATGATTTATTATCCTTTCCCATTTAATATAATGACATTTACATTTTGCTTTTGTTGACATTGCATATTATTATTATCAATTCTGTTGACATTTTCAATAAATGAATAGTTTTTTAGCGGCTCGCATAACTAATATTCCCGTTAATTTGTGGATAATGTAGTGGGCTACAATATAAACATTGCTTGTCAGAATTGTTATATTATTGCTAAATATATATATTGTAGCTGTTTGTTATCCCATATGAATGAATAATTAATGCTCTAATATAACTAATAAACACCTCTAAGCTGACAGCTCGTTCACAAAAATTTACTAATTACCTGACCAATCGAGTCATATGAGAGCCACCAGTAGCCGTGACAATACAACATCATTAGCCTGTAAGTTTATCTCCTGACTCTTTGGGGAATAGGTAGTCAGGTGCATATTGCATTAAACACGAAACCGGTAGAGGTAACCGAGCATCATAATAATGGCCTCCCCGTTGAGTGTTACAGTACAGATCCCATAGGATTACAAACAAGAAGCTTGTAGCACGCTTATAGCATGTGTATTAGCCGAAATACACTGTGCTGTTTTTAGATACTACCACAGCAACACACACACTAATACGCCAATGTACGGAATATTTACATACTAGCAAGGAATAAGTAACATACTGGAAATAGATATGACACGTCGATTGGGAGATGTCATACATTTTTGTTGCTTATGTTATCTATCATCACTGAACCACACTTAATACAAAACTGCACTTCTTCTTCTTATTGTATAGTTGATGAACAACCTGGTGTCAGAGGTTAAACCGCCCGTAGGCCTCTGACATAGCTTTACACACCGTTAAAAAATCTGTCAGGCTTGCTGGTTTTCTTGTTTTCTTTCCGTTTTAGCAAATGTTAATTAATTTCTAATACGCACACGAATCCGAAAAGTCAAAGATGCGGGCCTAGGTTTTGAACCTACGACCTTTGACCTTTGACTTGGCAGTTCAACGGTCATACCACTAAGCTATCACTTCAAAGACTGAACTGAGACAGATTTTTGCTATCCAAAAATCAATAAATATATTCTGAAAACACTAGTAGAGTAGGTACGTGTATTATAGCCGTCTTTACTTTCAATAAACTTCGAATCAACCTCAGAATACATAATTAATACAATGAATACAGCATACATAATTTCTAATAAATTCGTACCTACATATAAAAAAATAATCGAGTTGTCTGCTTTAGTGCCCTTTCACACTACGAACTTTCACGTTGTTGTTATTTTTAAACGGTGTTATTTAGCTTGACCTGTTTATTATTTGGTTCTTCTGGTAATTAATTTATAATACGCACATAACTTACGAAAAGTCAGAGGTCGCCTTGAGTTCGAACCTGAGACCTCTGACTTGCCAGTCAACGGTCATACCACTAGGCTATCACAACTCAAAACGTTTATGTGCATGTTCTGAATGCCATATTTTTTACAAAACTAAGATGACTCATAGTAAGTCTAGTCATACCAATATTTACTTTCAAATTATCGCGCGGATAGACCGTGAATAGACCTCAGTCTAGCCACGGTCTATCCGTGATCACAAGCCATGTGATTAGCTTAAAATGTTAATGTGTAATTGCGTTAGTTAACTATTTTTATTAGTAGAGAACTAAAAAAAATGCTACGTTTCTCTTGCCTGTAGACTAGGTCCCTTATATAGGACAAACTAAGGTCAACCCTGTTTGTTCTCGCTGTATATTTTTGGGACAAAGCGCGACATATGGTAAGCGGCTGGAAATTTTAAACAATCGCGAATAGTCCATTGGAATAAAATATTCAAAAACAACCCAGCATTTTGAAGATATTTTTTCATACTTAGCACTTTATTGAATTAATATTAGTCTAACATGAATATCTCAATCTCAAATAGGTAGGTACTTAACTTTTCAACTGCATTCTTTTTTACAATGTTGTGCTTCAAAAGTGAAACGAATTAATTTATTATCGCTTGCAAGTTTGCAACCAAAGGTCTACAAGTCTTTTTCTCAAAAACTACGTGTTTGAATATAAAAAATAATCATAAACAAACGTATTACTTAATCATTATTTTGAAACATTTTTATAAAGTATTTATGCGTAGTATGACATTTTTATTGAAAAAAAAATCCATTACGAGTTGGATGTGATCCCAATAAGAATCATTTATTTATTGGCCGTTATAACAAAAAAAAGTCTACCTGGTTTTATTTCGTTCGGCTTAAAAATGCTCAACAACAACAACAACAATTAAACCAGTGGTTTTTAACGATTGAAAACATAATTATTACCTTCCTTTTTATACAATATATAAGTATATTTATACATAGTGCAAGTAAGGGAAGGTTCTATTACGGAATTGGCTGTCAAACGATAAAATAATAATGGCGTGCCTCGTTACTTTAATTGTTTGTTTCGTAGCGACACAAAACATTGCCATTCCCAAACTTAATTCAATCGCCCGTGAATGTTATTGGCTAAAATATCAACGGGAAAGTAAATCATATTCATTTTTCCGCTAGCGATTTATCGACAGCTTTTTTTAAAATAGGGATCTCAAACCAGCTTGCGATTTACCTGATAGAAGCAATAAGCAATACCTATGGGGCGAAATACCTGATACCTGCTGAAAAATCCGTCTGTATCGCACTTTAGTGTAGGTAGTTACTTCCGGGGATATGCCTAGGCATTGCATAAGGGAGGTTCTTAGAAGTTCTCATAAGGGGACCCGGGATCTCCCTACATATGCTAATCTTGATCACCGGGGTGTTTTTAGAAAGGTAAGAATCCCACACTCCCCGGGCTCTTCCCCGGAGGTTGGATGCCTTTTGAAGGTTTCCCCCGTAAAAAATAAAAGGTATTTCATACTGACCACCATACATTATCCCTAACCAAACGAAAGACGATAAAACGAAACAAAACATACAATTCCAGTTGAACTGAGCTCTGTAAAATATCAAACAGATATCGTATTATTCGTCGCATCATGTTTCTTACCTATCTTTTAATAATTACACCTACGTATGGTACTATTTATATACGGTATTATACACGGTGTATTACACTTACATACGGTACTTTACTAATAATCTTAGACATAATACCTTCCATAATTGCTTGACGGCCTCCTCGTATAACCTCCGTTTATTTCGTGTCGTCTCGAAGCTTTGCTAACCTTTTAAAGAGATTAAAACCTGGCAACATTGTAGCGATATGTTGGATGTTTGATCAATATACTGGATAAAAGCTGCTGCTTGTGACATTGTTCGCGTAATTAATTGCTTTAGATACCTAGTTTATATCAAGTGGGTGTACTAACTGACATCGGATGATGGTAAACTACGTTAGTTTATAATAACGGTCAACATTTTGAGTGGTGATATTGTAAAAATATCTCTCCTTCCTTGAGTAGTTTGTTCAATATTGAGCGTCATGACGGATATATTCACGCTCGGATAAAATTTTTGATGATCTGTCTCCAATTTTGGCGGTCTTTGACCACTATAGAGCGTCGGAGAATGTAAGGGCGGTCTTTGGCCACTATAGAGCGTCGGAGAATGTAAGGATTGATAACTATGGAACTCCGTCTAGAACTCGACTCCTTTGGTTAAAAACGCAGGAAACGACGTAAATCAGACCTCAACTTGAATTTATCCGGTGAGCCCGTCCCAAATAAAGCTATTTTGATTAGTCAGATGCTCATCAGAAAACGTGGTGGCTCATTAGTTCAGACCCGCTTTGCAAGCACGTGGGTGTGGGTTCAAACCTGGCATGTACCAATGTGAGTTTTTCAATATCACAAGTACTTCTAAGACACCGTTGACTAATGGTGAAGGAAAACATCGTAAGGATACCGTAATCGCCAACACGCAGTGAGCCAGCGTGGTGATTAATGCTCGATCTTTCTCTGTATGAGAAGAGGCTTTTGCCCTGCAGGTGGGACAGTTAGAGGCTGTTTCTTTTTAGATGCTCATTCGATATTTAAACTTCAAACTCAAGGCAAAATAACAGCAAAAGCTTCGGTATTAATAACCACTGAGAGTCTTTACTAGCCTTATTTTACTGATCAGTCTCCTCATATTACTTGACGGAGTAATCAGCGTGAAAGATTTTCATCACAAGAATATTGAAAGTTGTTCCATGATATTTAGGTCAGCCGTTGATTGGGTATAATCTATTTCTTAACCGGATTTCGGTCACATCGTCCAATCTCAACGGTGGTTAATTATGCAGAAGATAATTATTATAAATTAAATACTTATAATTAGGCCGGAGAGAGATATACACGATTGGGGTAGCGGTAAACGATTTGCCTTCTGCATTTAGTGTCGCGAGTTCGATTCCCGCACAGACACATGTTCGTGAGATCCACAGATATTTATTACGGTCTGGATGTTTATGGATAGTGGAAAAACCTAGTATAGGACAACGTTTTTATAAAAAATATATCAGACGATCGAAATTAAATTCTACAAGTTGTCACCCATCTACAGACAGACCGCATTAATAGCTGCTTTACCTTATTGATCTTAATAACCACGAACGTCTGACCTATAAAAGAAGAAAAAAACATTCCACACATATATTCAACCAAAACTTTTTTGTCCCGAAGGTGTTGGTAACATTAGTCGCTACTTTTCAACTTATTCCTCGGAGACTGTTTGGACGACCATCAATCCATAGTGCGTTTGACAGATAAGTTCTTGTATCATATTTCTTACGCACTTTTGGGATTGTATCTCCAAAACAAACATGTCTAGACATCGTCGTACACATGTTTGTATGCCCTTATACATAGAAAGAACGTTGTCAAAAAAATAAAAGGTTGAAAAACAAATAAATGGAGAGCCATATATAACTAGCTGTTATTTATTTAATAAAAGGTACAATAGTAGGTTTTCTAATGTAATACAATGTCCAACATAACTATATAAATAGTTTGTCTGTTGGATCACAGGATTATCTTAATACATATAACTTATTTAAGACTTTCTGATGCGTGTCTGCGTGTTGCCCGCGTTTTCTCCCGCGTGCACTGTATTTTCTGTTCCGTGTACATAATAGGATCAAGATCACAAGGAATCATAAATATCTTATCATCTGGTCGAAACAAAATTTAAAAAAAAATGGATCATACTTATTTGAAAAACAGAATACCTACGAAATACCAAACCAAAAAAAATAAATTTTCGGCTGAACATCGCAATATCGCGACCAAAAAAAGCACGGCTCGATCCATAAAACATTTTCAAAATGTCGGTCAGTGAATACGACATATGGTTTACGAGCAAAGCAGGTGCTCCCCGGGTTACGGGGGCGATATAAAATTGATCTAATCTTCGTAACGCGGTGAAACGTTCGCGTAAAAACTAAAGATAAAAGGTATATATGTATAGGTTATATATTAGTTCTGAGTCGCGACTGCCTAGTGGTATGACTACGACTGAGTCAGAGGTCTCAGGTCCGAACCCAATGCGCGACCTCTGACTTTTCTTAAGTTATGTGCGTATTATAAATTAATTACCTACTTGCTTATAAAGTGCGTATAAAGCAGTTGGTCCTGCGCCTGATCTATCTTCGATCGTGTGGGATTCCCGTCCCATCGGATTATGAGTGAGGAAATAGAGAGTGTACTTGTGTTTGCGCACACATTTGTGCACTATAGTATCTCCTGCGTTGCCTATGATTTGCAGAAGTTGAAATGCATAATTCATAACTATAAATTTAAAATTAAAAAAAACCCGTAACAGAAGACCTCAATTTTTTTAGCTAAGGACACTCGACTAAATTACCTTTCAAATAAAAAAAAGTAAAACAAAATCGGTTCATCCGTTTCGGAGCTACGATGCCACAGACAGACATCTCTTTCCCTTTGTCTCTTCTTACGACACCCGTGGGTCGGGTAGGGGTGGTTCTATTCATAAGCCGGAAACCACACGACGCGCGGCGCCAGTAGGTAACAAAAATTAATAGATAACCAAAAACAAAATTTAATATAAAAATAATACATACCTACCTTTAGTTCGTGGCTTTCGGGTAAACAGTTCGTAAAAACTCGTAGCATCACGACACCCCCAACCAACCAAGGTTTAATCAAGTTCCAGCGCACTTACTAATGTTTTTATTTTTATTTTCCTATCACTCTTCATTCATTTTCAATGCACGCGGATAGCCAAAAATAAGTTTCTTATTTTCAAGCCTTAAAATAACTACACTTTTAGTATAAAATAAAAAAAAATATTTACCTATTAAAGATGTTGTATATTCAGACCCGTATTTCAACTTGCAATTATTATAAACTTTTAATAATTATAAATGGGTAGGTATATTATGTAATTTTCTTTTACACTGAACCTATCTGCTGTTTATTTTTAGTAATTACCTTAGAGAAAAATTTTTTTGGTAATAACCTTTAATTATAATATATAACTATGTCATTAAAACACACGTTTACGATGACACTACACTGAATGTAAACTAAGAAAATAGTGTTAGTATGAGGCCTACGCTGAAAATCTGCGCTGTTGCGTTGTTTTTGCCACACACCACAATGCTGAGCAGGGTACCTTTCTTTGTGACAGGTACGACGCACGTAATTGTTTTAAGAGTTCTCTTACTTTTTCTCGATATACCTACATTTTTTTTTGCTCCATTTTTTTATTGATTGGGCGTGAGGATTTTGTAGCAAAAATAAAACGTTTTTCTTTTTTTGTATAAACCTCTTGAATACTCTATGGTATAAACTATTGACCTGTGTTTAAAAAAAAATATTTTATTTATTTAGGTAAGTAATCGTTAAAAAAAATATAAAAAAGTAAAACCGACTTCAAGCACTAAAATGCTGGAAATAACACAGAAACGTTAGTTTTTGAGTATGTGCCAAGCTAAGCGGGTTCCACATTAAATCACCTCATCCTTGCCTTGGCACCGACTCCAACACGAACGTTTTTATATTATTTCTAGCCTTTTAGTATTTAAAGGCGGTTTTGACGAATTAAGGACCTCCTCCTTTTCTACAGTTGGTTAAAAATAAAAAAGCTACATTTTCATAACTTTTAATTAAAATTATAGATGTTCAAGAAAAATAATTTACCCAATGATTTGTCTTAACGTTCCAATTGTTCCGAATAATGTTCGACAACTATTCGGTAGCGCGATAGAGCCGAATTCCTAGAGGAAGAAAACTCTTTGAGTTATCCGGGAGCTAGGTGCATTCTAATATAACGTTTTTTTTTCTACTAACATACAATACAAGTTTTTTTAATGGCAGCCTTAAATCTTTGAACTGTGAATTTTGTGCCAGTACCACCTATGGTTATGGTATGAAATATATAATTTCACAATGCACCAACACTCAGACTGGAATAAATATCTGGGAATCCAAGCGCAGAAGTCTTAATCGCGTGTCGTCGTCATAAGTAGCTTTAAAATGTAAAGAAATTAAAATCTACCTACAGTATTCTATGTTTATTTATTTTAGGGAAATAAGCAGCTAATTTTTTACATATATACCTAGTAGGTAGGTATCTAACTAATAACAACAAGTAGCCAGTATAATAGATACCAAAGCTTTAATTCTTACGCGAGCTGGACTTACACGATAATTTTATTAAACCTTCCGGTTTTTTTAACAAAAATAAGTAAGTAAGTATAACGTTTTTAAAATCGTTTCAATAAAACCTGATGCCAAATAACAATTATCAAGATTATAAATCAGAAAAAATATTATTCCTCATAAAATATCAGAGCTCCCGGTCTAAAAATCCAGGTGGCAGGGTATCAGTTAAAATACGTGGCAGTTTTAATTACGCCGGTCTATCGGCATTCCGGTCGGCATCCGACACCGGATTGCTTCCGACCTTTATAGGAATCCGTTCCATTAGCCCGGGAACTTGCCGGATTCTTTAGTGATACCCGTCTCCCCCGATCCCATGTTGAATTCTGTTCATTTTCTTATTAACGCGTCTTTCGGTGATTTCTTTGATTAGCCAATGTTGTAATGTGATTAATTAGTAGGTGTTTTAGATTTGAAATTGGGATAGGTAATTACTTTTTTATATAAGCATTTTTATATTAGCGTTTTTCAGATTGGTGTAGCCGTGGGACACACACTAACCTCAGAAATTTGAATTTTTAATTGTTTTTTTCTTTTATTTTCTTATTCCCCTATTATTGTTTTGTTTGTGTTCTCGTATGCTGTCTCAAATAAATATTTTATTCATTCATTACATTATTATGGAAGTTAAACAGTGCAAGACATACGGTGGCACTGATTTTAATAAAAATCTAGAACAATTGCCTTCCTAACCTCTTTTATTTACTTCGTAAGTCAAACTTTTAGGATATCGTATGATACCTTTGGTTTCCTGGGACATGTAAACAGTCGCCCCTTATTAAACTAATTAATCAGATGCATCGGTTTAGATTAGAAGCAGGCCTCAACAAAGTTTGGTTAAATAATTCCCGAGTTTTATGAGGAAACTTCTTACGGGAACACAGCATTTATTGTATTTATTGAAAATTTGTTCTAAGATTCAGAACTGTACCAAATTAATAACCTAAACATGTAAAAAAATGTGGATCTAGTTTTTATTAATGATCGAAAATTGGGAGACGCTTAATTTGGTTTCTCCATACAATGGTGAACAAAAAATAAACTCCAAAACATGTTTCAAACAAATTAGAATTTATTTAGAAGCATAAACAATAAAACAGAATACATAACACACAATACAGTTAAGTACTTGCACTCTAAACTAGCGAATAATATTTATACATACTTTTATAAAATATTTATACATACTACGCGAAGTTGCGAATACTTAATTTTTATACAAAAAAATAATCGTTATCGATTCTTTCTTTCTGCATTTATTACGATAATCGATTATGATTATCGATTACTATCATCGATTACAAAAATCGCATCGATTTTTTTGCTTTTTACATCGATTTATTAATTGTACTCTATTTTTCCTTTTATAAAAAATTTTGATAGCGAATAATTTACCGTAAATAGGTTTGTTTAACCTTATAAATATTATTCTTGGTAATTAACAAACAAACAGAAGAAATATGGTACTGAACGCTTTGCTTACGGTACCCAGATAGCTTGCTGCAACCACAGATATATTATATTTAAAATACCTATGTCTGTACTTGCAACACAAGCAGAAATGCTGCTTTAAATAGATAGTACTTTGAGTACGTATACATTACTGAGAATATGAATGTACTTACGAAATTAAATAAATACATATCTATACTAATATTATAAAGAGGTAAAGTTTGTATGTTTGTATGTATGTATATATGTCAGGGGTAATCTCTGGAACTACCGATCCGATCCTAAAAATTCTTTCACCAATAGAAAGCTACTTTATTCCTGAGTGCTATAGGCTATTTTTTATTTTTTAAAAGTTGAGTTTTCAGTAAAAAATAACAACATCTGTGATTCAAATCAGAAAAAACAGGCAGTCTGGCTGCTTATCAACGTGTGTTTACGGGAAAATTTAATTTAACGCGGACAAAGTCGCGGGGAACAGCTAGTAAATGATAAAACAAAACCCGCTTATAGCAATCACATTGATTAACAACCTTTAAGATTATTTACATTGTCTCACAAGCAATTCAATACTTATACTAAAGTATCCAAATCGTCGTGGGAATAATGAGAGCGAAGTTCCACGGAACACCGCAAGTCAATTATTGGAGTTAACCACTTTGTTACACTTGTATGTAACTAACTTCCACTTCAGAATCATGGCAACCGACTATGAATTTTCCTGTGAAATTCATAAGAAGTAAGAAAAATATTAACTTTTAAAGAATAATAGGTGAATCAAGAATTGCGGTGGCGTTTAAGAAATTTGACAATTAAGTTTTTATCAGTGTACTTACAAAATTGTACAGATAGAGTACAGAAAATGTACCTATCTATAGGCTAGGTAGGTAACCTACTAAATGTAGGTACAATAATCTTAAAAACTTAATGAAAAGAGTTTTTAAGATTATTGTGCTAGTGCTGTAAGGAAAATATATTAGTTAGCCGCGTAATGTTTAATAAATCTCGCAGAAGGATCGGACACCCCAGCGACCCATTTCGGCATCCAATAATACGGAGTAAATACATGTTGGCCGGGGTACGACTTTTCAAATATGTATCTGTAATATTTAGACTCGGCTGTCTTCGGTTGCACTCCCGGGTACACCACATTCTCGTCTATGGACCTCTCGGCAATAATCTCCCCAATCGTTGTGAATAATGATTTTTTAACTGATGCAACACCGTCACTAAATGCCTCTTTATGACGCCACAATATTGTGTCAGGCAACAAACCACTTTTCGCGAAGCTGTTTCTTAACAAATGTTTTTCAATTCCATTCTGTGGCCGCCTCAGTTTAGGGTCTACGCTGAGGTAGTGGTTAGTGAATTGAATATCTAAAAATGGTACACGCAGCTCCAAACTGAATGCACTTGTTGTCCTGTCTGCGCGAAGACCGTCGTATAAGTAAATGTCTGAGAGCAATCTCAAGCTCTCTTCGTGAGCTTCATTCTCAGAAGGAGCATCTCTAAAGTAAATATAACCTTGCGCTAATTCATCTGCACCTTCCCCACTGAACACTACAGTAGTATTAGTCTTCTCTTTGATATACTTCGAAAGCAAATACATTGGTAAACTAGCACGTATCGTTGTTATATCGAACGATTCCAAATGATAAATAACATTGTCTAGAGCTTCCTTCACATCGTTCTCATCAAACTGAACCTCGTGATGTTCAGTATCTAGGTAATCAGCAACAGTTCGCGCCGCTATTAAATCTGGGGAATCACCCATTCCAATAGCAAAGGTTTGTATTTTATACGGCAAGTTATGCTTTTTCGCAAGTTTCACAACTAGACTGGCAATAAGCGAAGAATCTAAGCCACCACTTAGTAGACACCCGATACGTCTATCTGACATCAATCTCTTCTCGCAGGCAGCTTCTAAAAGTCGCGCTGTTTTCTCCTCTATACTTATTTCCTCTAATTCTGACTCCGGAACGAAGGGCGTAAAGTTTGGGGAACTGCCAGGCGAAGTATATCGCTCAATAAAATCAAGCTTTACTTTACCATCATCTAAAATGCTCCACTGTGCGTAATGACCTGGCGGGAACTGTTTCAACGTGGAACTACCGTTGCCGTTTTGTTTTAACTTAATCAGACCCTTGCCTTCTGAAGAGATTCCTAAAACACCCCGTTCTTCATCCCAAAATTCAAAAAGCGGTCGAACACCGTAAGGATCCCTTGCAACACAGATTTTTTTTTTTTCACCGTCAACAAGACAAAATGAAAAGACTCCGTCGAGATTCTTTACAGTTTTTTGGAAGCCAAAGTTGTGGTACAGATGGGTGATGGCCTCAACATCACACTTCGTTTCATAAGGAAACTTGTGTTGTGCTTGTAGACGTTTGTAGTTATAAATTTCACCGTTGCAAATGAGGGTTGTACGAGGATAGAGATGTAACCTCATTGGCTGCATGCCGTGCAAGTTGTCAACAATAGCCAGCCGTCGGAAGCCGTATATTGCAAATGGTTCTCGAGCGTCGGCCTCGAAGCGCCAAGCGTCAGGCCCGCGATGACGGATTGTAACAAAGCTTTCTGTGCATAGTGGACATAAGTCTTCGCTTGCACCGAATAACGCCCAAATTCCACACATTTTGGATCTGTAAACAAAATACAGAGCAATAAAATA